>CAJQZP010001172.1:4972500-6300000 GCA_907164705.1 Parnassius apollo
TAAAAGACTTATAAAATAATATGTTAATTTCAACCAAATCAAATATTTATGATGGTTTGTAGTAAGTTACTTTCTACATTATGTGCAGACAACATGGAATTTTATAACATTTCACGTTTTGGTGTTATTTTATTTTCAAAATATCTTGTGAAATAAATATGTTAACAATACTGAAAATCTTTCTTTTTGCCTAAGGCCTACAATTTATCGAGAGTATTTATGCCGATTTCTAAGTAACACACAGTGTTTTGATTGTTATTTAGAAGTCAACAAAATACTTAATAAAAATAACATTAAAGGAGTAGTATAGTTGTCGACACGAGTCGTGAGCACAGATAAACTGTGGTGGGAGGTAGGTACACTGTCGGGCAAAATTATTGGGTACCTTTATTAGTACCTTATTTCAATTCGAAATTGAATATTTTCGCCGACTTTTATGAAAATGTTTACTCGAACCATTGAAGTAATATGTACAGTACTAGAACAGCTATCTCAAACAAAAAATGTGTGCTACTCTGTGTTCGCGCGGTTGGTTTTTTTTTATCATAGAATAAACATAGGTAGAATGACCCGTAGGTAATAGTAGATTGTATTGTTAAATAGGTAAATTATATCGAGAACAATATTTAAATTTTGTCATTTATTTTGTATATTATATTTGATTATTTAAGGTAACATTACATAATATTATATCACAATTACATTTTAATAATATTTTTATCTGAATGTTTTAAAAGTTATCTATGTTAAATATAAAAACATACTAAATGTATGTTTAACAAAACTTATTAACATAACATTTAAATTACAAATATATTTATTTAAATTAGAATAAGAGTTGTTCATAAATGCTGGGCATGCAAGAGTTAAACATGGACGAATTTATACCACTTTGACTTTGATGTGGAAACCTAAAAATAAAATAAAAGAATAATAAGCAGATTTAAACATGAAAAGTTTTGTATAATTATAATAACTTATATATGTTTCTACAAAAAAAATGTGTATGATAATATATTCGTCCTATACTTGAGTACTCACAGAAATGTCGCATCTGAACATTGAGCTATTATGTACTACATACTAGAGGCGACACTGCATTCGGCTACTCTGTTCCACTCAACTGCGGTGCATACACCGCACTTTAATCAGTAACTCGCTAGGCGCTTCTAGAGTTGTCACTAGGTGTGTTGATTTAAAAAAAATCTCTTGATAAAAATATGCTGTCGTGTGTACTTAGATATTGCACAAATAATTCAAGAAATGTCAGTGAGAAAGAAAAAGAAATGAACTAAGGAATTACTTTTCATCGGGTAAAAAAGATACTTAATCAATAAAAAAGTATTATAGTTTAATAATAAAACAAATTATTCCTAAGACGCCATCTCGTGTCATGGAATATCTCATAATCATATCATAATCTATATGAAATTAATAAGTTGAGATGCAACATTTCTGTGGGTACTTAAGTATAGGACGAATATATTATTATATACATTTTTTTTGTGGAAACATATATAGGTTATTATAATTAGGCTTAATGTTTCATATTTAAATCTGCTTATTATTATTTTATTTTATTTTTAGGTTTACACATCAAAATTAAAGTGGAATAAATTCGTCGATTTTTAAATCTCGCGTGCCCAGCATTTACGAACGAGTCTTAATCTAATTTCAATAAATATATTTGTAATTTAAATGTTATGTTAATAAGTTTTGTTAAACATACATTTAGTATGTTTTTTATATATAACATAGATACCTTTTAAAATATTCAGATAAAAAATATCATTAAAATGTAATTGTGATATAAAATTATGTAATATTATATTAAATAAGCAAATATAATATACAAAATAAATGACAAAATTTAAATATTGTTCTTGATATATGGTGGAGCGTCGAGCCTAAGGTCGCCGAAGTCTAATTCCCTGGTCGAACCTTAAACCTATTACGCGAGCTATTAATCTAAGTGGACTGTATATACAAAATGTTTCTACACTTATATAAACGGCGACTATAGCATGCGGTACAATGCACTCGCTCTTCCCTAAAACGAACTATTATTTTCCAAATCGATGAAAGGAATCCTGCTTGATTAGGAAAACACAAAATTGGAGCGGGTTAAAACAATTATATCAAGCAGGCAGTATTATTAGGAATATTAACTCATCGGGGTTTCTTCTATTCGGTCGAGCTATAGCTGCGACTTCTGGAACTTCTTCTGGAACACTCCGGAGAGAGGCGGTGCGCGACTATATCTCACACGAGGTGAGGCGGGTTTCCTGGAGCTTGACTGCTTCCAGGCTAAAGCGGTTCTACTAGCGGTGTGGTTCCAACTACGCGCGCCGCGGGAAGAGAGCGCGCGTCGGTCGCGCGTGCCTTTTATATCTTCGGTTGCGATGATTACGTGATATTCTAGAATCATTTTCTTTCCCCTCCCACCCCACCACCCCGATGTGTCGATAGGAGGGTATGAATGATATCGTTTTGGAATGGGATAACCGATTTGGCAGCCTACCGTCAAATTAAATAAATACGAATGGTTTTCCGCGCAACCATCTCCCCCGCCCTTGAAGGATTTCCTTCAAAAAATAACTAAAACAACTAGAGCTAAGATCAAACTAACAAAATAACTAACTAACGCTAAGATTACCTAAATTCAACTACAATTTCTAATCTAGAAAGCTAATTTAAATTATGGAAGAGGCAGGGGGCACAAACGGACAACAGGACGCAGGTAAGACCCAACCGTGGTCTTAACGCGAGCTACCCTAATTACTCCGTCGGAACCGGGAAAGACCTCTTCGACAATTCCTAACGGCCAGTGGAGAGGCGGCGTATTCTCTTTGGTGAGCACAACTACAGTTCCTACAGCTAAAGGCTCAGTTGCTGTGTTCCATTTTTGCCGAGACTGCAAAGTATGCAAGTATTCCATCCTCCATCGTTTCCAAAACGATTGCACTAACCGGTCTAATAATTTGTGGCGTGCGGAAATGCTAAGTCTGTTCTCATCCATATCTACGGCGGGCAAATACTTAAAAGGCGTTACATTCAAAAAATGTGCTGGAGTTAGAGCCAGCGGTTCCGAGGGGTCACTAGACAACGTACGACAAAGTGGGCGGCTATTCATTACGCATTCGATTTGAGCGAGCACCGTACTTAGTTCTTCGAAGGACAAAATTTGATCTCCTATTACTCGGTATAAGTGACTCTTTAGACTCTCAATATTAGTCTCCCAATTGCCCCCAAAATGACTCGCGGCTGGGACGTTCAGAGACCACTCAATGCGGTTCCCGGCTAGAATGTGAGCGAACTCCGAATTATAATACTTGCTAGTTAAGAGCTCATGTAGTTCTGATAAAATACGTTTTGCACCGACGTAGTTCGTACCGTTATCCGAATATAATTTACTTACAGGGCCACGGCGGGAAAGAAATCTTTTAAACGCACCCATAAAGCCTGCTGTGCTTAGATCACCAACGAGTTCTATATGCACCGCTCGAGTAGTTAGACATACGAAAATGCAGACGTAAGCCTTTGTGGATCTTATACCACGCCCGCGAGTGAGCGTGACCTTAAACGGACCAGCGAAATCAGACCCGGTGTGCGTAAAGGGCTTTACTGATTGTATTACTCTACAAGATCTAAGTTCCGCCATTTCCGGAAATGACGGCTTGGGGCGTGCCCGAAAGCAAGCTATACATCTGTGCACCCGATTGCGTATTAAACTACGTGCAGAAAGAATCCAATAATTCTGACGCAAGATCGACATCAGCAAGTCGGGGCCAGCGTGCGAATTCAATTTATGATGGTAATCGACTAATAAATTCATGATATGGTCTTTGCGCGGTAAAACTATAGGGTGCCGTTGGTCGAAACTCAACTGCGAGTTGGACAAGCGTCCACCTACCCTTACAATCCCATCCTGTAAAAATGGCTTAAGGCGTTGAAAGGCGCGACTACAAGCTCTATTCGATTGTAATCTTGTAATTTCTTCAGAGAAGTGTGCACGTTGAAGTTCACGTAATACTAGCGACTCGGCATAGTTGTAATCGGACGCTAAGACATACGAACGTCGCGGTAAAAGCTTCGCGAATCGACAAACGTAAATTACGCTACGCAATAATTTCGACCAAGAGGACAAGCGGTTCGCCAAAGCAATGATTGGAGAAACCTCGCTCGAAACGTTCGCCACTAGAGCGTGTCTCTTCTCTTCCGGCGGTTGTGACACTGACGAAGGTTCGAAATCGGTTATTGGCCATTGCGAG
Source organism: Parnassius apollo (assembly GCA_907164705.1). Taxonomy (NCBI): domain Eukaryota; kingdom Metazoa; phylum Arthropoda; class Insecta; order Lepidoptera; family Papilionidae; genus Parnassius; species Parnassius apollo. The sequence goes on from CAJQZP010001172.1 coordinate 4,976,772, forward strand.
GGATCCAAGTGAACCCAAGAAGGTCCGTGGAACCAAAGCGGGTGGTCCATTATTTGCATCGGGGTGAGTCCACGGGATAGACAATCGGCAGGGTTTTCCGTACCGGACACGTGATAAAAGTTCCGCGTTTCTAACTCGTCTTGGATCTTGGCCACTCGGTTCGCGACAAACGTATCCCAACGGTGGGGTGAAGAATGAACCCAGCATAAGGCGACGGTGGAGTCGGAAAAGGCAAATATCCTTTCTATGTTAACTCTATCCCTACATGCGCTGATAACTGCGGTAATAAGCTTGGTGAGTACTAATATTGCGCAAAGCTCTAAGCGCGCCAGAGAGACAACCTTACGGGGGGAGACTCTCGACTTAGAACTAATGAGGCTAATCGAATTTCTACCACTATTCTGAACGTGGAAATATACAACGCCCCCGTAAGCCTTCTCGCTGGCGTCTGCAAACCCAACGACCGTTATGACGCTATTTCTATCGACGTTTATATGACGCGGTATTTTAATTTCTCTTAGTAAAGGAAGTTCCTCTCTAAAATACTGCCACAACCGAACAATGCTGTCAGGCGGCGAATCATCCCAATCGCATTCAAATAACCAAAGTTGTTCAATCAAAAGCTTAGCGTATGATACCACTGGAGCTACGAAACCCATGACATCCCATAATCTAGCAACGCATGACAGTATTGTGCGCTTTGTGCATTTCTCTACGGGCGGATTTACCTTAAGGCTAAACACGTCGGACTCTGGTGACCAACACAGACCGAGCACCTTGTGTGTATCAGAATCGTCGAATTCCTTTATCGCCGAAAGACGGTGTGATAGTGGGATTGTATCTAAAACCGGACGCGAATTACTAGTCCACTTCACAAGATCGAATTGACCTGATTTCATGAGCTTTATAACCTCGGCGGTGGTTAGGGTGGCCTCCTCCACGCTATCGACCGAGTATACAAAATCATCCATATATAAACCGCTCTCAATTGCCCTCTTAGCTTTAGGGTAAGAGGGACCTTCATCGTGGGCGAGCTGTTTCACCGTGCGTAACGCATGAAATGGGCTCGACTTTAAACCAAAACAAACGCGGTTAAATTCAAACACCATTAGAGGTTCCTTTGGGTTGAAACGATATAAAATGCGTTGGAATCTACGGTCGCATTTACGGACCCCTACGCAAAGAAACATTTGGCGAATATCGGCGGATAGTGCTATACTAAACAAACGAAAATTGGCTATTATATTAAATAAACTGCCCTGTAAATTTTGCCCACTATAGAGGATATCGTTAAGCGACAGGTGAGTGCTAGTTTTAGCACTAGCGTCGAGCACTACACGTAACTTAGATGTAAGTTTGTCCTCCCTAATGACCCTGTGGTGTGGTATGAAATACGACGGTGTGTCTTCGTAATTATCTAATTTCGAAGCCACGAGTGATATGTAACCTTCTCTTATATATTCGTTAATGACGCCGTCATAAGCTTCCTTTAACTGGGGTGAAGCGAGCATCCTACGCTCCAAGCTGTAGAAACGTTTTTCCGCCATTTGACGCGAATCGCCGAGAGATAAAACATCTCCTTTAAAGGGCAGCGCTACACTATATCTACCGTCGCGATCACGAACGGTCGTGCGGACGTAAATTTCCTCGCATAACCTGTCATCTGAGCTAGCTATGGGTGGGACGTTCACCTCCTCCATCTCCCAAAATTTGCGGACTAATGACTCGAGCGGTTCGACAGCCATACCACAATAAGAGGTTGCCGAAATACTATCTATGATGGGGGCGGAGCCAACGATAACATAGCCCAATACGGTTTCCAGTGCGTAAGGCGCGGTATGCGAGGAGTTGCCCCTGACCTTATTGTTTAACAAAAGATGAGGGAAAAGCGATGCTCCAATGAGCATGTCTATGTTTCCAGGAACGGCGTAAGTGTCGTCTGCTAGAGTCAAATTTTTAAATTCAATCATTGCCGAGGTGTCAACCGAAACGGTTGGCAACCGTTCAGTGACCCTATCCACTACTAGTGCATTTATATCAAAGTTAACATTACGATCTATCCGAGAATAAAATTTTAAATTTATATGTCCCTGGGTAGCTTTACTAGTACCTCCGATGCCTTTGACTACAGGACATGAAAGTGACCTATTTATTACTAAGCTTAAGCGCTTACAACATTGTCGCGTTAAGCTATTTTGGGCTCCGCTGTCCAGCAGTGCACGGACGCTTTGTTCGTTTCCACGCGAATCCCTGACCAAAATACGCGCCGTACCCAGTAACACGGTTGAAGGAGGTTGTGCTCCCATATTTGCCAATGAGCACAGAGCGACATCACCAGGTCGACCGCTAGAATCGTTGACTTTAGTAGGGGTGAATTCCTTGTCCGCTTTACTTGACGCCGCTATGTTGCTATTTTCAAAATGTAATAGCATGTGATGTTTCCTGGCGCACTTGCTACATACGGAACTCGAATTGCATTTTGCAACTAAATGCTTATCACTTAAGCAGTTCAGACATAGGTTGTTTGTATTTACTAATTTATAACATTCGCTTGGTGAATATTTACGAAAAGTCGCACAATTATATAAATTACCGTGTTTATCTTTACATACGATACAAGTATGTTGAAGTGATGTTGACGTAGCGGTTACGTAACTTAACGACCCTGCTATTTTAGATGGTAGAGTCTGTCTACGGTCGACGCACCTTTTAATCTCCTGTTTAACGTTCGGAGAGCGCTGCATCACCTTTATTTGATCTCGCACGAACGATGCTAATGAATGAAAGGAAGGCATTTCAAACGCACGCACGGTGTCGGAGTCTAATTTCTTTAGTGCAATATGGAGAAACACCACGTCCATAAGGTCATTAAATTTCAAATTCTTAAGTGCAGCTACCGATGCCACAAATTTATCTAAAAACTGCTCTAAGCCGTTGATGTTCGCGGATGATATAGGTTTAAGATCGAATATCTGGTTCAAATATTCGGAAGCTAACATTCTCCTATCTTCATATTTAGTTTTAAGCGTTTCAAATATTAACAAGTAATTGTATGCTGTAGGTGTAAAACCAGAGCAAATTGACTGTGCTCTGCCACTAAGTTTACTAATTAAATAATATAATTTTTCAGCGTCCGATAACGATGGGTTATTGTGTATATTGTTTTGAAAACTACTGAAGAAGAAGGGCCATGTCTTAATATCACCATTGAATACCGGAATATCTATTGGCGGCAACCTAATTGAGTGACGTGGACGTACCTGCATTTCCGGATTGCTTCGTTTTGAGATTGTAAGAGTTTCTCCGTTCTTTTCACGCGACACAACATATCTTCAAATGCTAGAAGTGGTTGGTAGTTCACTATGTATTTCGGGTCGATTTGTAATTCCAAATGATTAATTTGGTCTAATATTCTTTCGTAATCCGTCCGCAAAGAATCTACCGTTTCAATTTCAAATGGTGGTAACTATCTTTTAATTAAAATAAATCCAGATATAGTAATATTAGCGGTATATAGATCACCCTCCTATTATTATATTGACAACTTTTTAGATTCTGTAGAAAAAATTATTCGTCCCTTAAAATCTAGTAACATATTTATTATGGGTGATATCAATATAAATATTATTCAAGGCAACAAAGACAAAGACAGTGAACCTTATTTAAATTTAACTGCAGGATTAGGTCTTTTACCAGGTCATACCTATCCCACCCGTATCAATAATTGTTTAGACCATGTTATGGTGAAAACAGTATTAAATACTCAAATAATGGTACTCGATAGTGTAATCACTGATCATTCCTTAATCTTAACAAATGTTTCTTTGAACCCCAAACGCAAGCCTAATAATATTTTTATTGATAAAATAAATTATGATAATGCCATCAAATCTATAGAGTCTGCTGATTTTTCTTTTATATCTTCAACTTTAAATGCAGACACGGCTGCCGAAAAATTTGTTGATTTAATAACCTCTGCTATAAAGAATAATACTGTTAAAATTAAGATTCCTAGAGTGAAACGAACGCTTAAGGCCTGGATGACACCTGGACTGATAAGGTGTATACGTCACCGCGATAAACTTCACCAAAAACTGAAAAAGAACCCTGACAATGAAATACTTCAAATTTCTTATAAGCGTTATAGGAATTACTGCAATTCCTTGTTAAGTAAGCTCAAGCGCCAATATGAAAAAAGTCTTTTGGCAAATGCAAAGAACAGTAAAGAAACTTGGTCTGCAATCAAAGCCATCTCCGGATGTGATACTAAAAATAACTACGCTGAAAATTTGATCATTAAAAATCCTATAGATTCAGTGGAGAGAGCTAATTACTATTTTTCAACTTTGGGTAGAAAATTAGCTGATAAAATTCTAGCAAACGGGGCTAAACCTGCTAATGTTAATACTATACCCTGGTCGCTTAATTCATTTGTGCTCGATTCTCCTGACGAGTTAGAAGTAGAAACAATATTGATGGGTCTTAGAAATGATTGTGCTATTGGTTGGGATTCCATTCCTGCTTGCTTCCTTAAAATGACCAAGGATAAAATACTTCTGCCACTCACAACCCTTTTTAAAATCTGTTTTGAACAAGGATGCTTTCCAAAAGTTTTTAAAAGATCTCTCATTACTCCTGTTTACAAGAATGGGGCTCGGGACGTTGTCGAAAATTACCGGCCGATCTCTGTGCTACCTGCACTTTCAAAAATCTTAGAAAGGATGCTTAATAATCGTTTGGTTAAATTTCTAAACAAATATAATATCTTATCTAATATGCAGTTCGGATTCAGAGCGGGTGTTAGTACAGAAGATGCTGTTCGTAACTTGACCGAATTTGTAACAAATAAACTGGACCATAAACAGAAGTGTGTAGGGATTTTCTTAGATTTAGCCAAAGCTTTCGACACCGTTTCGATACCCATTCTTGTAAACAAACTAGAAAAAATTGGAATAAGAGATTCTGCCCTTTCCATTTTTAAGGATTTTTTATATGACCGTGTGCAGAGAGTAAAAATAAAAAAAATTATTAGCTCAGACGCCTGTGTCACATTTGGAGTCCCTCAGGGCAGTATTCTGGGACCAAGTCTCTTCTTAATTTACATCAACGACCTGTGCTCAATGACACTAACTCAAGGCAAGCTATTTACTTATGCTGATGATACAGCCTTAATTTTCTACGGAGAGACTTGGCCTGAGGTCCAGGAGTTTGCGATGAGGGGTCTTCAATCTGTGGCAAATTGGCTTGAGGAGAATCTACTGACTCTTAATATATCAAAGTCCACCTATATGCAGTTCCATATAACCAACACCCAAACTGTTAACGATATACAACTAACAGTACACTCTTGTGGTTTACAGTCAACAGATACTTGCCTTTGCCCTAAAATGACGAAATCCAAATCAATTAAATATCTCGGAGTAATTATAGACGAGAAACTAAGCTGGCTCCCACACATAGACCTTATTTCATCGCGCACTAGGACTCTTATTTGGACATTTAAAAGGCTAAGGCACATCGCTGATTTTGATTTATTGAGAACTGTATACTACGCCTTAGCACAATCAATTATAGGTTATTGTATAGTTGTCTGGGGTGGAGCATGCAAAACATTTATGATAAAATTAGAAAGAGCTCAAAGATGTCTCCTAAAAACTATGACTTTTAAACCGTTCAGGTATCCTACAAATCTGCTTTACCAAGAATGCAAACTGCTGACTGTTAGGCAATTGTATATCCAACAACTGATCTTAATGAAACATGCTCTAACTCCTTATAACCCTGAGATCTGTCGTAATAAACGCAGAATACCGGATGTAATGATTATTGGCAGATGTCAAACTGCTTTTTCTAGGCGACAAAGTTCATATCTTTCCTCAGTGCTTTATAATAAATTAAATAGAAATCTAAATTTTTATCCTCTTTCCAGACATGAATGTAAAGTTAAAGTTCGAGATTGGTTATTGTCACTTGATTATAGTAAAACAGAAAACATAATTTGTTAAAATGTAGTAATGTATGTCGTATAATAAAAGTATAATAAAATTATAAAATTTTAAAATTATGAAATTAAAAATAGCAATCTTTGTTTAAAGCATCTATTTATTCATTATAGGTTAGAATGAATAAAATATATATTCTTTATGAAATTATATAATAATATATTCTATATATTCTATGTATATATATATATATATATATGTGTGTGTGTGTGTGTATGTATATGTATATACGTGTGTGTATGTATATGTATATATATTGCAAATTGCAAAATAATTTTAATATACCTACGATTATATGAAATATAATAACGACTAAAGAGTCGCATTAAGTTAAAGTATATGTTTCGTTGTAAATAAATACATTCAATTAGCTAAACAATTACTTAAAAATGTAAAGCTTAGTTACTTAATTAATTGTTAAGACTAAAATACTGTTGTCACAACACTGGGAGAGGCCACTGATTCCTAAGATACAGACTTGTCTAGTTTGGGAATCAGAGTCTTCACTCTATTATTGTACTTTTATTTGAATAAATGATTATTATTATTATTATTATTATTAATTTCATTCAAAAAAGTTTCCCGCACTGCTTCTACATTGATGTTCTTTATGTGATCACTAATACTTTGTATACGTGAAAAAAAGTATGTCCCTCTTGGCATAAAGCGTTTTAATTTTAATTTCATTTCCACTAACTGCCATTTTAAATTATTGTAATAAAGTTATATTAATCACAATTAATCTCACAACGCACAAATAATGAAGGATGGACACTCGTATGCTGTATTACGTAATTAAATCGAACACCTGTTACAGCGAGTCGAGGTGACGCGTGTCGCTCGCTAGACTCAATATAATTTTTATCAAAATTGTCGGGTACGCGTACAAAACGATTGCTATTACACTGTTTCAATTATTTAAGCGACTAATAAGCTTTAAATTTAAACCAAATACAAACACTATTTAACTGAATAATTCTGTTTGCGAGTACCTAACCAAAATTTCAATTTAAACGAACACTATTTAAGACTATTCCATAAACTAGAGTGCATTATCTAAATAATTAATCTAATAATTCGACCAGAAAATGGTTGAACGACTACTAAACACCAGTCCAAATCCTGCCGAAGTGACCAAAAAATGGTGGAGCGTCGAGCCTAAGGTCGCCGAAGTCTAATTCCCCGGTCGAACCTTAAACCTATTACGCGAGCTATTAATCTAAGTGGACTGTATCTACAAAATGTTTCTACACTTATATAAACGGTGACTATAGCATGCGGTACAATGCACTCGCTCTTCCCTAAAACGAACTATTATTTGCCAAATCGATGAAAGGAATCCTGCTTGATTAGGAAAACACAAAATTGGAGCGGGTTAAAACAATTATATCAAGCAGGCAGTATTATTAGGAATATTGACTCACCGGGGTTTCTTCTATTCGGTCGAACACTATAGCTGCGACTTCTGGAACTTCTTCTGGAACACTCCGGAGAGAGGTGGTGCGCGACTATATCTCACACGAGGTGAGGCGGGTTTCCTGGAGCTTGACTGCTTCCAGGCTAAAGCGGTTCTACTAGCGGTGTGGTTCCAACAACGAGCGCGGCGGGAAGAGGGCGCGCGTCAGTTGCGCGTGCCTTTTATATCTTCGGTTGCGATGATTACGTGGTATTCTAGAATCATCTTCTTTCCCCTCCCACCCCACCACCCCGATGTGTCGATAGGAGGGTATGAATGATATCGTTTTGTAATGGGATAACCGATTTGGCAGCCTACCGTCAAATTAAATAAATACGAATGGTTTTCCGCGCAACCAATATAATTTATCTACCTAACATTACAATCTACTATTACCTACGGGTCATTCTACCTATGTTTATTCTATGATAAAAAAACAACCGCGCGAACACAGAGTAGCCATTGAGCTATTATGTACTACGTACTAGAGGCGACACTGCATTCAGCTACTCTGTTCCACTCAACTGCGGTGCATACACCGCACTTTAATCAGATATAAATTATTATAATTAGGCAAAATGTTTCAGTTTTCAATGTGCTTATTATTCTTTCATTTTATTTTTAGGTTTCCACATCAAAGTCAAAGTGGTATAAATTCGTTCATGTTTAACTCTCACGTGCCCAGCATTTCTGAATGACTCTTATTCTAATTTAAATAAACATATGTGTAATTTAAATGTTACATTAATAAGTTTTGTTAAACATACATTTAGTATGTTTTTTTATACTTGACATAGATAACTTATAAAATATTCAGATAAAAATATCATTAAAATGTAATTGTGATATAATATGATGTAATAGTATATTAAATAAGCAAATATAATATACAAAATAAATGACAAAATTTAATTATTGTTCTCGATATAATTTTTTACAATAGACGGCGAGAATCGACTGATGAACCAATCACGTCAGCGTGGTCAACGTCGTATCGACTATCAACCAATAAAATGTGTGCTCACGACTTATATCGGCAATTATATAGAGGTATATGTATATATATATATATATATATATATATATATATATATATATAATCATCCTTTCACGGTAAATGTTGATACAGTGAGAAGTTAGAAAAATTGTTGATCCACCTATTTGACGTGTTTGCTCAGCTCCTCGTCGCACAAACTGATATACTTTGATCCATTCTTGATGCGCGTGTGACGTCGGTGGATCTGCACTAACAGGATTTCAATATACTCGTCAGCGATTTGACCAACATTTGTTGATCTATAAACGGTCGAAAAAGTCATACTGAATATGATTTTTTAGATCCAGAGTATATTTAATTTACGACACTTACTTAGACTAAGTGGATCCGGAGCCATAATTGACGAATAGGTACTCGAACACGAAGCGGCAACGTCGTGTTCTGTGTGTGACAGAGAACCCAGTAGGCTACTTCGTTATAGTAATAAGGTAAGAAAATACGTTATCTGCTGATTTTGTGGATCAAACTTTGGCAGGTTTTATTGTGGAAAGACGTTTGTTCGAGTTTTTGTTATCGTGTGAGTGAATTTGTGTTATTTTATTCATTTGTCATAGATCATTTAGAAGATGATGGATAGTACTTTATTACAAATTAATTTGTCACTCTATCTGTGTGTGTGTAAGGGTGGGGGGTGCCATTTAGTTTGCGCACGTGTGTTTGCGTGTGTATTTGTGTGTGTGTGTGTGTGTGTGTGTGTGTGTTTTTATGCGAGTTTGTGTGTGCGCGCGCGTGTGGGTGTATGTGCGTTCATGTGTGTTCGTGTGAACGCATGTGCATGCGCGTGTGTGTGCGTGTGTGCACTGTTGTGTTTTTTAGTACGTGTGTGTGTGCGTGTGTGTGTGAGTGTGTGCGTGCGTGTGTCCACTGTTTTTTGTGTTTATGTATGTGCGGGTGTGTGTGTGTGTGTGTGTGTGAGCGCGCGCGTGTGTGTTTGTGTGTGTGTGTGTGTGTCTGTGTGTGTGTGTGTGTGTGTGTGTGTTTGTGTCTGTGTTTTCAAGGACAGTTGGTTACAGCGAAAAACAGTGTGGCTGGTAAGTGGATATCGATACTGCCCCTAAAGATGTTACTACGAGGTTATTCATTTTTCCGAATATCAGCTTGGATACCTATTGGTACTAGAGATAAAGTGAATAGAACTTTTCTTTTGTGACGGTTTCATCATAACTAACAAAACAAACCCAAACTCGGCATACCTAGCTCTACTAGTCTAGGTGTTACAGTGTTAGATACCGAAGTACACCTTCAGGTCCCTTCAGCAAGTCCGGAGGTAAGGACTCATCATAACTAACAAAACGAGCCCAAACTCAGCACACCCAGTTATACTAGTCCAAGATTTCCACTAGTAATCCCGAATTACATTTTGAGGTCACTCCATCAAGACCGGAGGTAAGGTCTCATGATAATATCTCGTAATAGTTCGATTCTATACCTATCAATTTTGTAAACGCGTCCTTAAAAATCTTGATTATGAAGATGTAGAAAACATGTTAACTGGTTAACTGGCACACGCACAAACACATACACACACTCACACACGTACACTGCCGCACACACACGCACACACACAAACACAACAGTACACACTTGCACACCCATTCACACACACACACACACACACACACACACACACACACGTACACATACGCACACGCACACATATGCACACAAACACACACACACACACACACACACACACATACACACACGCGCGCGCGCGCACACATATGCACACAAACACACACACACGCGCGCGCGAGCGCGCGCACTCTCTCTCTCTCTCTCTCTCTCACCACACACACACACACACACACATAAACACGCACTCAGACGAATACCTTATGTCGCCGTTGCCACCACTTCCGCTACAAGAAGGGGCGTTGTCGAGTAATTCGTTAAAAAAAAGTCGTTTATTTCGACCACAAGGATCATAGATGTTAGTAATAATACAAATCTTAAAACTAATTTTCGTAAAACTTAAAACTATTTACCTAATTTTAAAACTATATATTAGACAGGCCCGATTAGTCAGCACGTGCACCATATGACACTGGTTCAGGTACTGACCTCAAACCTGTCAGAAAATGCCCTCAGGATACCATTGGAACTGGCCCGCACCCTGCGCACCAGGGATGTGCATCGTTTACGCATGGTGGTGTAGAAACAATCGACACGCGCATCCGCGAACATACCCGGCGCATTACAGTAACGAGGTAGACCAAACAACACCCTGAATGCATTACATAACACTCATTTAATCTGTAGCTTGTACCGCCAAAGATACGAAACGGCAACGTCGCGGCTGCATTCAGCCAATCCGATCGTTTATCTTATCGTTTGCTGTGCTCTGGTTGGCTCATTTAAATCGGATCAACATTTTCCGTAACCACCGCAAGGTGGATTTGTATATCGGATCAACTTCGGCCAACGCTAGCGAACAGTCTCGTGAGTGCAGATGTTGATCCGGTCGGAGCCACATTAGTTACCAGAGATGCATATTGGATCAACAAAAGGCGCCGGATCAACATGCGTTTTCGGATCAACAAAGTGCTCGCGTGAAGTCGCGTCTGATCAACATTTACCGTAAAGAGATCTATATATATATATATATATATATATATATATATATATATATATATTATAATATATATATATATATAGTTGAAGTAGTAGTTAATAAACTAGCTTCCAGGCGGCGCTGTTGTCGCGGCCAATTTTTACGTTAGAGATTCTTATCTATTTCCGTCACTGACCTCTATATATATACACACTCTATATATACACACTGGCTATACACCGTGACATGATGAAGCGATTTGATTTCCGCCATTTTGGCGCTGACAGCAGAAGTGCACGTCCACGGAACTAATACTAGGGATAAGACAGTGTATAAAATTATATCGATAAAAATTCTATACCCTACCTATACATAAATAAATAGAATGGACTCTATGGATAAATGGACTCTACCCGTAACGTCCATTGACGTTAATACCGTATCCTTTCCAGTCCAGTAGGTTGAAAACGTTTTCCAATGCAGCGGTAAAGTGTTTCGGGGATATTACGTCACCCTGCCTTACACATCTTTACAGTTGGATTTGTACTTTGGTTCTGTACTCGGATAGCCATCACAGCCCTTAACCATTCAACTAAAAAATTATTTAGATTAAACTAAGTACACAAAATAAAAATAAAAACATAATTTCTAGAATAATTTATTGTCAACCGTTCATTTAGTTTTAGTATTATAAAAAACAAATCAGCTACTATAATAACGCCTATTCTAATCAACTACAGGTCTGTCTATAGACAGTAAAATATTTTCTACTGTATAAAAATTTAGGTTTGTTCGTACTTTCTACGATACCATACCGTTCATCAGATTGCGGTAAAGCTTAGTCAACTTCTTGGTTGCACTTGTGCGAAGGTTATACGCATGGTACAATTAACTTACACTAGGTGGCGTGCGTATTATACTGACTATTTATTTGAAAGTTATAGAAAGTTATATATCATTCTATATCAATGATTGTATTATCATTCCTAACTATACAATATAACTGTTCCACATTTTTAACGATATTTCCACAATTACTTCTTCTGCGGCAGCAATGCGCAAGCTAGCAAGATAATATAAAAAAATATAAACTTTGAATTACTTAGTTATCAATTATTTACAACGTCATTTTCAGAAATTAAGATTACAATATTAAAAAAATTTAAATTATCAATTACCGATCCCGATATGTGAATGGAGCCAGGAAAAAACGAGCACTTGGAAGCATCAAGTGGTGCAGCCTCACCAAAGTCCCGAAAGACAGTCGTTCAAAATACAGATTTTTAAACAAGACAATTTAAATAAGACAACAGACTAGGTTTCCATGTCTACGCAACAGACTTTTGTATATTAAGGCCGAATACGAAGAGAACTGGCGAAAATTAATGTATTTCTCTTGACTAGAACTTTGACCTGAAGTAATTCTAAGCTTTAAAACATTTTTGTAGGCTTGTTCGGGTCCTTCACAATGTCACAGTCATTTTAAAATTTTAAAATAAATGAATATACCAATAAATAAAAGAATGTTAAGAAATGATATATAAAATTTTTGTTCTTGCAAAACTCTGTGAATTTTAATTTAGGAAAAATTCTTTTACGTAAAAATGTTTGTATTGTAATTCCGAAGGTACCTGCTATCTTTATTTTCGATACAAAATATTATTTATTAACATAATTCGTTTTAATTAAAAACACCTAATAATAATATCGTATATTGCCAGATAAAAGTTTGCCGTAATAAATTACCAGGCGCTTCGACGTGTGACGTAAGGTAACAACAGTCGATGTGTCTGTAGCGAAAATCGTTAATTTATTGTTTTATACGCGTTTAAGTGTCTATAAATGTAAATATGGGTAGGAAAAGAAATAAATGTTACCTAAGTGGTAAAACAAAGAGAGTTTATCGCATGAACGCTGCTCGAATGTTGTATTTTGAGGTTAATACTTATATTTAGTAAGGTAATTTTTTGTTTGAGGCTGCCTAATAGGTTGCATTTTTACTCATTTACATTAGCCAAACTGATCGTTTATACTTTTCTAGTTTCAAGTGATAAACACTAAAAATGTAAAATATCAAGACTCAGTCGGAAAAGAATTTACAGAGTAGTGCAAGCACGGAGACCGCAAATAATGTCAGTCAATGTATTGTCCGAAAGCATGGGGTAAAAGTACATAAAAAACCGAAATACCGAAATACTTCGGATGTGAAGTGATTGACCAGTCGGAGTAGTCTTGTGAGAATTTACATACACAGTACCTATCCCCACTATGGGGCCATAACCGACTTTTTTAGTTTTTTTTCTTTATTATTTATGCAATTTGCATTACGGCATATTAATAAATATAAATAAGACTCACAAGAACAAACATTTTCAGTTATATGAGATTCTTTACGTACGATGCACCAATTAAGAAAAAAAATCGTTATCAATTCAATAACTTTTCGAACAATATTTTATAACGAATAAAGTACAGAATTTATAATCTATTGGAACTAATATTATAAATAAGAAAAATTTATTTAAGAAGTAAGCAATGCTCTCTATGTTGTTCATTACTCTGCATCTGAGCTAGTTCAGTTAAATATAATCAAAGCCCGTACGGCTTTGATTATAGGTATTATACATGTCTATATAAACAAAGCGTAGGTACTGGCGGCGCGTGGTTTGCTGCGAAACTAGCAAGGTCATTCGCGTCGTATTCGGCCTTAAGTCAATTTTAGTTTCCAAAACGACCGTTATCATCATCATCATCATCATTACAGCCCTTCACAAGTCCACTGCTGAACATAGGCCTCCCCCAAGTAATGCCACAAAGCACGGTCCTGAGCCACCTGCATCCATCGACTTCCTGCATGTCTTACCAGGTCGTCACTCCATCTAGTGGGGGGTCGCCCTACACTACGCCTACCGGTACGAGGCTGCCACTCGAGAACCTTTCTTCCCCATCGGTTATCGGTTCTTCGAGCTATATGGCCGGCCCATTGCCACTTCAGCTTACTAATCCGTTGGGCTATGTCGGTCACTCTGGTTTTACTGCGGATATCCTCATTTCTGAGTCTATCACGCAGAGAAACTCCGAGCATAGCCCTCTCCATAGCTCGCTGAGCGACCTTAAGCGTCCTCATACGGCCAGCAGTGAAGGACCACGTCTCAGATCCGTAAGTCATCACTGGCAACACGCACTGGTTGTACAATCTAGTTTTTAGAGATTGAGGTATACCTGACGAAAAGATATGCCGTAATTTCCCGAACGCTGCCCAGCCGAGTTGAATCCGTCGATTGACCTCTCGGTCGAAGTTGGACTTACCTAGTCGGACTATTTGTCCCAGGTAAACGTATTCGTCAACAACTTCGAGCATAGTGCTCCCAACAACTACCGGCATAGGTGTGACATGGACATTGAACATGATCTTTGTTTTGTCCATGTTCATCTTAAGACCTATCCGTTGGGAGGCACTATTGAGGTCATTGAGCATAGTGCTTAAGTCCTCCAGCGATTCTGCCGTAAGGACTATATCGTCGGCAAATCGAAGGTGAGTGATGTACTCGCCATTGATGTCAATACCGTATCCTTTCCAGTCCAGTAGCTTGAAAACGTCTTCCAATGCAGCGGTGAAGAGTTTCGGGGATATAACGTCACCCTGTCTTACACCTCTCTGCAGTTGGATAGGTTTCGAGCTCTGGTTCTGTACTCGGATAGCCATCGTAGCCCTACTGTACAAACACTTCAGCACTTCGATATACCGACAGTCAACTTGGCACCGCTGAAGGGACTGTAGCACCGCCCAAATTTCGACGGAATCAAAGGCTTTCTCATAGTCCACATACGCCAGGCAAAGTGGCAGATTGTACTCTTCAGTCTTCTGTACAATCTGCCGCAGGGTATGTATGTGGTCTATGGTACTGAAGCCTTTTCGGAAACCGGCTTGTTCGGGAGGCTGGAAGTCGTCAAGTCTGCGTGCGAGACGATTCGTAATGACTCTCGAAAACAGCACGTAGACGCGGCTCAGAAGGGAAATCGGTCTGTAGTTCTTTAAGAGAGCGTTGTCGCCTTTCTTAAAGAACAAGACCACCGCACTTCTGCTCCACGCCTCTGGAGTAGTGCCACCATGGAGGACGGAATTGAAGAGCTTCTGAAGGACTTCAAGTACCGGTGTTCCACCCGCTTTCAGAAGCTCCGCTGTAATTCCATCCTCGCCTGGGGCCCTGCCGTTTTTAAGGTGCTGGAGAGCCATTCTAATCTCGCTTAGACTGACGTCCGGGATATCATCGGAATAGTGTCGGATAAGATAAACGACCGTTAGGGGTGCTCAAATTGGCACAGACATTTTGTATGGTATAGCCAGTCCAGCGTACTTGTATATATAGAGGTCAGTGGCTAACTATTAATGTAAACCATGAAACAAATGCTCCGATGGTGATGTGATACTCAAGACAACGTGTTTCACGGCGGCGTCTTGAGATACTGTCGTCATCAATTATTTGCCTGCTGGCTGAAACTGTCATCAAAATCTCCAAAAAACTTCGCCATTGGTCTTCGCATCATCCTATTGTGAAAAAGTTTTTAAATAAAATTATTTTAATAAAATAATTTCATAATACTTGACACTGGAAAAAAGAGACGGCAAAAATATAAATCAAAGTAGTTCGGTAAATAAATATCGAAACACGAATTGCCCGCGTACTTTAAAATTTAATAAAAAGAAAGTACTACCTACCATATTTCCTTTTCATAAAAGAATGCGTCATATTACCCTCTGTCTTTACTATTTTCTTACAGGCAATGAATTGCAGACAAAATAAGTTGTAGTAATAGTTATAGAACCTAAAATTACTTTGCCTAACTGTCCATCGTAAAACATGATAAGAAACAAGTGTAAGAAGATTAGTGACAAAGTCATCGTCAAATATAGAAAAAACAATAATGAAAATCTTTACGTCAAAAATAAAAACTATCAAAATTCTTCAACAAATTTAAATAAACTTTTGCAAAATATGATATAAAACACAACTACATCCTATATTTGATGGTGGCCTTAATTATTATGGGTAAGTTACTAGGTTATTAGGTCCCTACATAGAAACTGTTCATAAATAGTCATTCCTACTTTGACAAACTACTTGAACAAGAAGCCATTAACTCGAATCAACTGCCACTCATGATTTCACGAAGAACTAACGATAAACTTACTAGGTTTGATAATGAAAGTTGAGTTTCTTTTACCAATACTAGTTGCGCAAAACCATGCCTAACTTGAATTAAGAAATTATTTATTGAATTGAGAAATAGGTAGTGTAATGAATACGATCAGTTATTTAAAAATTTCGTTTCAAATTTTTAGTTTAAATAAATTCTTAGTATACTTAGTTTTGATATCCTTTACCCAGTAACAATAAATTCTACTTTTTCTTTTAACTTTAGTGTAAAAACTGAAGCTGGAGGAAGGTCTGGGTAAATTGACAGAAGTTAGAATATAACATGAGCAAATATTGTGAGTACTCTTTTATATCTTTTTTCGTGCATAACGGGTGTACAAATTATAATATTAGGTTTTCGAAAATTTTGTTTTTTACCCGGAAATTTGAACGATTTATTTTGTGTTTGAAAACATTAGGGTAAGTTTGATTTTTTTTATATTAGGTGGTAATTATTAGATCGTTTTAACATGAGTGGCAGTATATTAGTCCTGGCTTCATTAATCTAAAATTAACGTTCATATAATGTTCAAACTTCTCTTATTGCAGAGTAAAAACTACGTAAATGGCTCCTGCAATTCACCCACCGTGCACTCCATCAGCATCATGCGCACCGGTGCGATGCCATCCTACACCTCCACCATGCCAAAATCCAGAGCGATGTCTGAAAAAAACTACTTCAAAAGGCATCAAGCCTTGCCAGAGTGCCGTGTCTATAATGTCTACAAGATCAAGGACAAGATGCTCAAGCTGTGGCAAGTTTAAAGGTGCCAATGATCCCAGGAAAGTTAAAGAAATTGAAAAGTTTTTAAAGAAAAAGTCGAAAGAAGCAAAAATGAAGAAGAAAGATAGACTGACGGGAAGTCATAGCTACACAAAATATGTAAGGAAACAAGGCAAACCAAGGTCAAAAACTCAATGTTGTGCTGGAAAAGGACATAGAGGTCGTTTAAAAAAGAAAAAACGCTGTGAAATCTTATAAATTCTAAAGTTTACCATTAATTCCAGAAGCCCTGCGACATTGTAACTTGTTCATTAATATGAAATTGTAAAAAAAATATCGATTTAAGTATACCAAGATCTGTATTCTAAAAAGTTACTAAAACTTAAATAGTATTTCATTTAACAAATAATTATTAAAAATAATAAAATATTTCAATAATCCAATGTATCTACGATTTAATAAAAATTTATATAAATAATAGGCTATTTTTATTTCATCTTTATTTTGAATAACTTATTTTAGAAATTAAGATTATTTAGGAGACCGTTTAATTTATAATGAAATAAAATAATAAAACTATTTATAAAATTTCAGCGGTGTATTCGACGAAAAGCTTGAAACCTTGTGTATCTGCACCAACATGCAGCGTGCACAGGCACAGACCTCGACCAGCACCGTGCCCGGAACCAGACAAGTGCTATAAAAAATGTATAAAGAGAAAAAGTAAATGTCCCAGCGCCTCGGAAACAGTTAGCAGGGCGGGCTTGCCTTGTGACTGTGCTAGAATTCAATCCAAAGAGTCGCGAAGCAGTAACAAACGGACCAATAGAACTCATAGAAAAAGAATTCGTAAAGCTTATAAGAAACGCTCAGCAGAATCCCGTTGGCGTACAAAGAAAAAATGCTGCATTATTTTGTAAAATTATATAGATATATCTATTTTTTAATAATTTAGTCTGCAGCAAACATTATATGAAATTATATTACACAATAAAGCAATCTATAGTTGTCTTTACATAATATACTGAAGGAAAAAATATTAGTACTTAATAGTACTGAACATAATGATTTCTTAAATTTACGCGAACACTACACATTGAATAAAACTAAATTTACGGATTTTATCGAGTTTATTTAACTGATTTTACTTATTTTTAATTCCCGACGTTTCAGGTGCTTTACAGCACCCATGGTCATGGGGAGGGGGGGCTGAGATGTTTGACGTCCCAATGTCATAGTTAGCCCGGCTACCTTCAGTTTTTTAATATTAATTTTTTTTGTCCGATCCACGCAAAACGAAGATAATACATGCCTGCTGAATATGCAGTATTACTCAAACACTGCCTCACATCTGGCATTCTATTGTGGAAGGAAGAGTTCTACAAGCAAGTAAAGGGTGTGGCGATGGGCTCACCTGTATCTCCTATAGTCGCCGACATATTCATGGAGGACTTCGAGGAGAAGAGCCCTTCTTACTGCTCCTGTATATCCAATATTCTACATGCGGTACGTAGACAATACTTTCACAATTTTACCATCTGACGAAGTAACTGCATTTTTAGACCACCTTAACTCTATAAACTCTAAAATACAATTCACAACGGAGTTAGAGGCAAATAATTCTTTAGTTTTCCTAGATGTTTTAGTCATTCGAATTACTACTAATAACACTATTGGTCACACTGTGTATAGGAAAAAGACCCATACCAACCGATACTTAAATGGTGAATCTCACCATCATCCTTCACAGTTAGCTACCGTGGGTAAATCTTTGTTTCAGAGAGCACGAGGGATCTGTGACAGAAAACATCTGGTCGCCGGGCTTCAGCACGTCAAGCAAGTATTGCAAGACAACAAGCTTCGGGTCCCGCGCCTACGTCACAGTGACCGAGTGAAGCCGGCCACAGTCGGGCGTGTGCCTGCTATACTACCATATGTCAGAGGAGTCACAGACAGGATTGGCTACATCTTGAAGCGTGCTTCCGTTAAAACATACTACAAACCAGCGAAGAAGATTAGTCAATTTTTACCATCCGTCAAGTGTAATATCCCTCTACAAGGTGCAGGAGTGTACAAGTTAGATTGTGAATGTGGTCTCTCTTACATAGGTCAAACAAAAAGATCCATAAAAACCCGCGTGAAAGAACATATAGCTGACGTGAAGCACCGACGCTCCGGGAAGCCTGCAGTCTGTGAACATGTTCAAGATCGTCCCCACCATTTCATCAGATTTGATAAACCACAAATCCTTGCAAAAGAACACCGATTCCTACCAAGGAAGATACGCGAGCAGTGGCGAAGCTTCCATTAAAGCCGAAAAGCCAGGCTTGCCTTATTAAACCTGAATCAATCAATAATATCAACTAATAAAATAACTCGTAAAATGTTTCAAGCTATTTCAAATTTCCCGCGCACTCCACTGTTCGACACATGTCGACCGATGACCTCTTATTGCCTTAGCGATACTGCTGCTGTCATAAAAAATGAGTTTTAATAGAGCTAATAGTTGTCTCCCTCGCTCGCGTGGGCTTTTTTACGGGGCTTTCGAGAAGACGATCGCTCTCTTTCTAACCTATGGCAAAATATTCTATAATGAAATATAACTACGATTGTATATATAGCAGTTAGTATAGAGATTTAAAGCCAGGCTTTTGGGAATAAATTTGTTAAAAGCGGAGGCGCGCGGGCAATACGTTTGCAAGTTCATTTCACGTTTCAATGTTTATTTACTCTGTGTGCTTATCTTAAGCGATTTAATATTACGAGTTCAAAATTTATGCTTTTTTAAAGATTTTTAATGAAAATGGAGGATAATAGTGTTCCTTGTGATGAATTGAAGTGTGTTAAAGTGATAATCGGAGAGGAAATCTTTAAACTTTGTTGAGATAATACACAAGGTTAAGAGTGTATTTCAGACTTATCAATTATCGCAATTAAAAACAGTTATTAGTACAATTAAAACGTTCACCAACATTTTACGTGGACGTAATTAAATCTTTCCATAAGAAAGCGAGACGATTCCACTTATCTTATCTTATCTCTTATCCATTAGAATGTAAATATTTTTTTTTTAATTTTGTACATAGTTTGTACTTTGTTCGTGTTTTACTTTTATTCATGTATTGTATTGAATGTAAATATTTTTTTTCTTTCGCTTAAACAAACCCAAACGGCTTTCTTCAAAGCCACCGAAGCTATGCAATTGCTGATATGTAATACAATCTATCTAGCAGTGGTATGCCTTCTGTGTGCTTTGTTAAACACGTCCTTGACAGCACTGAATATGAAACTGAAGCGTGGAGACAGATCAAGATTGGTGTATTTTTATAAAACTGCTAAAAACAACAATCTATATTTTTATCAATTTATATCTTGGGCTTGCCCTAGATTGGAGCTCTAGCTTCGCCACTGTACGCGAGGCTATTGAAATTAAAAAACATCCTAATTTCAATAGAGAAGTTGGATGGGTGCTGCCATCTGCTTGGGATCCTGCAAGATTTCAAGATACTGTAAGCTCATTTTGCGTAGATCGGACCGAAAAATTAATATTAAAAAACTGAAGGTAGCCGGGCTAACTATGACATTGGGACATCAAACATCTCAGTCCCCCCCCCCCGTGACCATGGGTGCTGTAAAGCACCCGAAACGTCGTGAATTAAAAATAAGTAAAATCAGTTAAATAAAGGCGATAAAAACCGTAAATTTGGTTTTATTCAAAGTACTGAACATTATCATCATTCTTCATCGACTTCTTTAGCCCGTAAAGGTCTTAAATAAAACTCAATAGTCACTTCTATGCCGAATAGAACATAACATCAACAACGTCAAGACCTAGAAAGACAGTATTATGGATAAAAAAAACATTTAGTTAGGCAGACAATAAAACGAGCTAACGAAAGAACCAACAGATTTTTCCATCTGTTTATGTGACCATGAAATGAATTGGGCAATCTACAGACAACTATTATTTTTATTCTGTGCTATAGGTAAAAATACGCATATATTTCTTATTGTAAACTAGCTGCGCCCGCGCCTTTGTTCGCATAGAATCTTTTTTAGTATTTTTTTTTAATTTTTATGACTGGCCTAATTTATATGTTACTACTCTATCTACTGTTCTGGAGTAAGTTCATCATAAAACCGATTAAGGGCACGGATGACTTAAACACCGAAAAATATGAAAAAGGAACTAAGGAGTAGTTTAATTAATAAAAACATAGGTCTTCTTGCGATCTTCAATCTCTAAAACTACACACCCGATTGGCCTACACACCACGAATGGATATTACATTTACATTAGGTTGAGGCTCACAAAAAATGTACTTCGTCTGTATTTTTCACGTGCCAAAATTCAAGAATATATAATATATTTTTTGGTAGTTCTTTGAAAATAATCTGATTATTTTCTGCATTGGGAATTATTCGCTTGTTAATATTACTCGATTTAAATTGTGAATACTTTTTAATATAAGCAAAAACAAACTGGTACAAAAAGTTGGTGAGATGTAATTTCATAGAAAAATAAAATGTGTCCATGCGTAGTACATTTTCTTTTTCTTCATTACTTCGTCGTTTGAATAAAGTATCGTGATTTCTTAATGTTATGCTAAATGTAATTGCATAAAACTACTGTTATAATAATAAGTGTAATAAAACTAGTAAAAAAATAATTAAAAAACGACTGAATAAACAAATGTGTTCCATCTGATTCACGTGTGTTACAAAAACTATGTTACATAGCAGCTTTTTTGGTAGAAGCAATAGCAACACGTCATCTATTTTCTTCACAATGGCAACACTATAACTTTCAATATGAAACGTCAGTGTTTTGTCAGACATCATGGTTTACGGGCGGTAGGCAGTACTTGGTGTGTGTTATTTTTCGTCATTGGATTTTAGAGACCTTTGGAAATAATTTTGCAAGGTAAGTAATTACATTAAGTTGTTTTGTAATATATATAGTTGAAAGAGACATTAAATATTCCTAAATAATGCAGTTTATTACGGATTTGCTTTGCAAGTAAAGATGCTACCTGAATTTTAGGTTATGTTCTTCACGAGTGTTTGTTCACGTATGTTGCGTGTGTTACAAAGTTGTGTGACGTAACACACGTGAAAAGTATAAAGCTTAGTTCACATTGCAATACTTAGGTATAGAAAAAGCTAAATATTTATGTTTTGTGTCAAAAAAAGGAGGAGGTTCTCAATTCAACTGATATTTTTTTTTGTATGTATGTTACGCGATTCTTCAGATTCTGTAGACCGATTTTAAAAATACTTTTTGGTGAATAGAGGATGCCTTCAGGCTGGTCCCATATAAATTTGTTGTTTAAAGTAGGCTATTTTTGGGTTTTTAAACCAGAAAAAAAGTTTAATATACAACAAAAAGTAAAATGTAACTGCATTCATGGTTTTTATTTTTATTTTATGTTGATTTTACAGATGCCTCTAACACCTAAAGAAAGGCAGAAACTTTATCAAGAACAGCTGAAAGAAGTAAATCCTGAAAAATTTAAATTGCAGCAAAAACAAAATGCAGAAAGAACAAAAAGAAATAGAAAAAAGAATAGCAGAATATCCTTCATCTGATCAAGAAATCATAAGAAAGCAGTGGAAAGAGAGAAAGAGGAAAAGTAAGAAAGAACCTAAGCCTGAAGTAGTGCCTTTAGAAGAACATGGACAAATTTTAACACAGAAGAGAAATTATAATAGAAGGGTCGTTTATAGACTGAAAAATGAAAACACAAAGCTAGAAGAAGAATTAAAAAAATATAAAAAGTCGTTGAAAAAAATTAGGCAATGATTAAACTTGAAATTATTGAGGAGAAAAACCAAATGATTCGTAGTTTTGAAGACAGGTCAAGCCCAATTGCCAAAAAAGATGAAGCCCTTGAACAAATGATTCCCGTTTCGAAAACGTGCGCATACATTGACCAAAATTTACTTAGTATTCGACCTGAAGAAAGAGAAAGCGTGAAAAAAAGTTTTGCTAGAACATAATGTAATAGTGGACACTATAAAAGACAGCTACAAAAGTAAAAACACTCAAGAAAAACGATTAATTAAAGATGTTTTTACCAAAAGTGATAACATTAATAAATACAGTATGAAAACTAAGATGGCTACCTATTTAGGTCTTAAAGCAAAAATTCGTCACACTAAACAGAAAAATAAAAGCCCATTAATACAGACATAGTTAAGAAACATTTATGAAGGGGATGATGTGAGTAGAGTAGAATGATAGCAGGGGAAAACGAAGTAAAGACACAAAAAAAAAACAAAAAAAAACAGAGAAAGTATTTGCTTGGCACTCTACATAAATTATATCCGAAATATAGAGAAGAAGGAGGAAAATTATCATTTTCAACTTTCAAAAGGTACTGGGGTATTATATACCGAAAAAGGTCATCAATCTTTTGCAAGTTTAAGTCCAAACAAAGACCACGGACCAGATGCCATTTGGGCACATCTCTTATCTGTGCTTAAATTGGTCAAGGAGAAATTACCCAAAGTAGACGGGATTCATTTTTATTCAGATGGCCCAACTGTACAATACCGGCAGAAGAAAAACTTTTATTATTTCGCAAAACTGACGAAAGAGTTGGGTTTTCCATTTCCACGTGGAACTTTTACGAGGCGTCACACGATAAAGGAGCCGCTGATGGTGTAGGAGGAGCTATTAAAAGAAAATTAGACTCAATTGTCGCTTATGGTTCAAATGTTCCTGACGCTAAAACAGCTTATGAATTTTTACAAGCGTCTGAAACCAAAATACAGCTTTTCTTTATACCTGAAGATGCCACGACACAACGAATCATTAGAACTCCATTCAATTTAAAACAAATAAACCTCAAAACAGACATTGCTAGCAAAAGTTTGAAAGAAAGTTCTCATGACAGAATGAAGAAATGTTCAAAGAAAAGAAAAATAAAAGACATACACCTAAAACCAAATAAGAAACTTAAAACGGAAGAGGAGAGCAGTGCAGACGAAGATATGACGGTTTCTGTGCATGATACTTCCGATGAAGAGTATCACATTACGATGATATCTTATCAGATGATGATTATCTGTATCATATGGATTATCAATTGAAAGAACAGAAGAATGTTACAAATTTAAGAAAAATATCAGACACAAGTAAAATAGAGAGAGAAAAATATAGAACAATCAAGCCATGAAGATAAAAAAATACAAAATAAAAGATGAAGACACTGTAACTGAAGATTTAATAGCTAAGCAGGTTAAAATAACACAAAACACAAAACGACCAAAAGAATACTTTTTAGGTGATCCTAGCGATAATGTTTATTTTGAGTAGAATATTTAGAAGTAGGTAGATATAACATATATATGTGTATATATATATATATATATTATATATATATATATATATATATATATTCAAATAATGCCAAAATAATACGACATTGTAATTTTAAGTACAAATTTTGATCTCTTTGTTTTTTAAGTTGTTTTATTAAATAAATAATTCTATCTATAATCGTATTTTATTTGAAATTCAATTTTTTTTATTGCTTTATGTGCATCAAGCTTAACAACATTTCCAGTGTGTTACACAATTACAGTGTGTTATCGTGTGTTACAAGTTCTTGTGTGTTATGGTACATTTTCTGTGAGCCTCACTCATTACATTATTACATTTTAATAACATGCTCTTAAGAAAAATAGTTCGCAGAAATAGTTATTTCATTAAAAAAAGGCAGCTTCGATAATATTTTATTATAGCAGTTTGCTGTAAAAAATAAATATTCTTTACAATAATAAATGAACGATAATCAATAATCTGTGACGGGCGGGAATCAAAGCGATCGATCAAGCTTTGCTTTAGGTAGGGCAACCATGAATTACATTTTTAATTTAATTTCTTTTGCTGGCCGCATGAGGAAGCTCAAGGTCACCAAGCGAGCTACGGAGAGGGCTATGTTCGGGGTCTCTATATATGATAAACTTAGGAACGAGGATATCCTCAGTATAACTAGAATAAACGACATAGCCCTACGGATAGTCCTATAAAAATATCTTGATATTTGACATCAAGCTTCCACAATAAAATATTATCGTGTGCCAAGTGAAGCGAGCGGGTATCATCTAGTATAGTATAGAATTGTGTGTATATATAAATTGTGAATTTAATAAGGTGGAAACGATAATTAGATTGCCGTGTTATAAAATAGGGTAAGAAACGAGCACACAGTCCACCTGATGGTAATTGGATGCTGTGGCCCATAGACATCTACATTTATGCTCGATTAAGAAACAAAACGCAGATGCGTTGTCATCCCTGAGGACTAAGACAGAATGCCTCGTTTCCAGTAAAAAAGGGTCCGCGGATCTCTACACTCACCATACGAAACACAGCAGTATTAAGCTGCTATTTTATGCTGGTATTCTGTGAGAGCGTGGTCCTTCCCCGATCGAGCCGACCCATTCGTACTACAACCATAATATAGCTGCAATATGGCTCTAACACTACACGGCGTATATAGTAAGAGGCGACTATGGAAAAAGTTCAACTAGGTAAGTCCAACTTCTACCGAGGGGTCAATCGACGGATTCAACTCGGCTGGGCAGCGTCGAGAAATTATGATACATCTCGTCAGGTATACCTCAAACTCTGAAAACTATAGTCAACCAAATCTAAGAAATACCTTTTGACGTTTCACATTAATCATTCCGCAATAACTTTGCACAAGCGTACTCACACGATTTAAAATAACCTTTTATGTAAATCCGAAGAATTATGAAGTTATCTATATTTCACTACAACCTGTATAGTTTTTTTATCACTGATTTAAATTTGGATTTTTCAAACAAAGCAAGATATTAAAAAATAACTAGTATTAACTTTTTTTACTTGACGTCGTACGTATATTACCGTAGTGCTTGGATAATTAAAATTCATTTTTATGCGAATAATCAGCAAAATAATTAAATAATCGGTAAAAATATTCTAATAATCGAATCAATAATTTCTTAAATGTGTTATTTTTTAATTTAATTTTTATCTTCAAAATTCCTCAAATTACATGAATCATGAATAAAACAATTTATTTTTTTCAC
Organism: Parnassius apollo; assembly: GCA_907164705.1. Classification (NCBI taxonomy): domain Eukaryota; kingdom Metazoa; phylum Arthropoda; class Insecta; order Lepidoptera; family Papilionidae; genus Parnassius; species Parnassius apollo. The sequence continues at coordinate 5,002,847 of CAJQZP010001172.1, forward strand.
TTTATTCAAAGTAAATTTAGGCAAAAAACTCATATACAAGACCGTGCTAAAATAACCACTACATAAGTTCAATATCCCGCCATTTTGATACCAGTTACTCGACTCAACAGAATCAGTAATTCAGTTTTGAGGCGATGTATACGCTTTTATAACAAAATTCCAGAAAATATACAAAATTTGGACGTAAGTACACATATTTCAAGAACTTTATTAAACTAAGTTTGTATAAAAAGGGTTATTTTAATATTAAGGAATTTTATGGATGATAATAAGCTCTGGGAAGGGTGATCACTACCAAGCTATTTCTAATTTGTTTTGTATTGTTTATTGTAACACGCATGATTGTAAGCTCTTCTTTAAAAAAAAACTAGTCCCGTTGGGTTTCTTGCTGGTTCTTTCTAGGACAGAGGTATTTTTTTGCGAACCAGTGGTAAATGAAAAAAAAAATGACTTTCAATAAGTATTATACATAATCTATATTGAATAAAAAGGTTTCTGTTTCTGTTTTTGTTTCCAGAGCTTACTGTGCGTAATTTTGTGATTTTGTGTTTGTCATCTTATTTTATGACTCAGCTTTAACTTTTTGGACTCTTTCTTCTATAATAACTTTTTGTACGCAGTAGAGCCACGCTATATCTATATTATAGTTGTAGCAGGAATGGGTCGGCTCAACCAGGGCAGGACCACGCTCTCACAGAAGACCAGCGTAAAATAGCAGCGTAATGCTGATATGTTTTGTATGGTGAGTGTAGAGAACCGAAGAGCATTTTTAACTGGAAACTAGGCGTTCCATTTTCGTCCTCAGGGCTGACAACGCATTTGCATTTTGATTCTTAATTGAGAATAAATGTGTATGTATATGGGCCATAGCATTCACTTACCATCAGGTGCACTGTGTGCTCGTTTGTCACCCAATGCTATAAAAAAAATCGTTGAAGCATGTGCCCATGTCACAAAGGATGATTGGGCAAAAGTGGTAGAAAAAACATAAAAATTGACTACGGATAACTTTGAAAGAGACATTAATTTTGACTGCATTATTGAAAATCAAATAATAATAATTAATATAAACAACGATAACCCTACTAGTTGTACTGAAAGTGATTGAATAAATTTATTCTGACTTTAGTTTCAATCTTAAATTTTTATAACTGTGCCTCTAGAAATAAGTAGTAACAACAAATATGAAGAAACTGATAAATCTTGTGTTTTAAATTATCCGTTTTTAATTTATTCTGGTATTATTCAAACCAAACTGTAAATGATTACCTACTCTAAATAATCTATATCGATTTTTTTAAGAATCGAATATTTTAAGTTCCCATGTTTTGGTTGGCATGCTTGGTGCAATAAGTCTGACAGCTGTCAAAATGTATTTCTTACATTTGGTTGACTATAGATTGTACAACCAGTGCGTGTTGCCACTGATGACTTACGGATCTGAGACGTGGTCCTTTACTGCTGGCCGTATGAGGAAGCTCAAGGTCGCTCAGCGAGCTATGGAGAGGGCTATGCTCGGAGTTTCTCTGCGTGGTAGACTCAGAAATGAGCATATCCGCAGTAAAACCGGCGTGACTGACATAGCCCAACGAATTAGTAAGCTGAAGTAGCAATGGGCCGGCCATATAGCTCGAAGAACCGATAACCGATGGGGAAGAAAATTTCTCGAGTGGCAGCCTCGTACCGGTAGGTGTAGTGTAGGGTGACCCCCACTAGATGGAGTTACGACCTGGTAAGACTTGCAGGAAGTCAGTGGATGCAGGTGGCTCAGGACCGTGCTTTGTGGCATTACTTGGGGGAGGCCTATGTTCAGCAGTGGACTTGTGAAGGACTGTAATGATGATGACGATGGTGTAGAACGCTAGAAAAATCTAATGGCTTTCGATTTAAGGCGATTTAACCACAGCTTAAAGAGCTTTAAACTGTGGTTTAACTATATCCGTTACGTCAAAGCCAGAAATAATATATCCAGATGTTAGGATTGTCAATTTGCCTGCCAACCGTGACAATTATGGGAATCATGTCTTGCAGTAGACTTTTACGGGCTGATGATGATTAAGAAGAAATATATAATTTTTTTTGACAATTATTTATCATAATGCACAAAAATCTTCAGTCACTGCTCCTCTCCAAACTTAAGATCCTTTCATCTTCATGGTATTTCGTTTTAAGCGAATTCGTAGAATAAAACACCTTCTTATCGACATGAACCGTGGTAAATTTCTACCAATGAAATTGTTGATTGAAGTTTGGGTGCTGATTTACCTAACACGTTCTCAGCGGTGAAAAAGTAGGTGCTACTATCAACAGTTATTAAAAATAAAACTTTCAAATTTTGATGCGATAGATAAATTACTTAACATCATTCTGTGAGTGTCGAAAGCGGTGACACAAAAATCTGAACCAGGAGATGGGCAGCAGTATCTTCCCGTACTATGAGCGTATATGAGCTACTACGGCACTCCTTTCATGATTATTCTTTTAATTTCATGATTTTACGTATAATACGTATATGAACACTGAGACCAAATGAATTGCTAAGGATTAAGTAGGTAGTAATGATACATTATAATATTATAACGTATTATTACAGCCTGTCAAAAGTTCATTACTGAACATGGCCTCTCCCATAGATTGCTTCATACGTGGGATATTTAAGCTACACATAGTTTTAATTTTTATTGTTGCATGTTATTGTTATTAGACTTATTGTTACTTTCTTTAATTGTAATCATATTTGTTCCTGTATGTAAACATGTGTTTGAAAATGAAATAAAAATTATTATTATAAATCATGTCGCAGAGTACCGATCCCCAATAGAAGAGAAGTTGCAATTAAAGTTAAGGAATTACTAGACAGTGATAATTGAAGAAGTGTAAGGCCGTCTAAATCGGTTTCATTAATAGTTCCAATCATGAAAGGAAATGGTGAATTGCGTTTGTGTGTAAATGCGAGATGTGCGAACGCCGCCATCTTGCGAGGAAAATACCACCCCTTGCCTACTATGGACCTAAAATGAAGAAAGCTAAATATTTTAGCAAATTAGACATAAAAAATGCCATCCATCAAGTATAAATTCGCTCTGAATACTTTTATAACCGCAAAAGATCACAGTCATGACCTTGCTGTATTTGAGTAATACGTTCAATACTGTTGACTTCGATATACTGTTGAGTCAGTTGTGTTCCCTTAACCCTTAAGTGCATGAACTTTTTGTTTTAACTAATTTAAACATATAATTTAGATGTTTAGGTCTTGAATTTGGGAAAAATAAAGAAAAAAATTATTTTCATTTTTTTTAAAGTAATTTTAATAAAAAAAAGTTTGTATCATTTTTGATACATTATGTATTAACGTCATTTTTTGTACGGTAAGTTAAGTAACTTTCCTACCTAACCGATTTTGTTGAATAGTTCCCAGACATAATATCCCTTTCTTAGCTAAGTAATACATATGAGATAAAGAGGTGTGGAAATTGTGAAAGTAAACAATGTGGTTTACTTTGCGTGGGATAATCCTCAACAATTTTACAACAGTGTTCCCAACCACTCCCAGATATGGTTCGTTTTCCATCATAGATTCATTATCTTTTCCTGTATAAATTATGATTTTGTATGCATACCCTAGCAGTGAACATAGCATATAAAATTTGAACCCCCCATTTGTGAGGTTTATTTGGGAGGTATTGTTTTAGGAAGTGGCCCATTTTCGTTACACACATTTTTATGTGTTCATCTGTGGAAAGCCTTTGGTCTATATGAATGCTAGAAACTCTCATTCAGATGTTCTACCTCAGGTCGCAGCTTGTGTAGTTTATCGTGGTTGGGGTTGTCTATAGGCAGATGTTTGAAGTTGTCGTTAAAATGTAATATATATCAAATTTTTTCAAATCTATATAATGTCATACTCTATATAATTGGCATAATTCCGTATTTTTTATTCCAGTAAGCTCCTATATTTGGATGATGAAAAACTGACATAGATATTAATTCCCATCAAGTACTATTGTAACTTTGATTTTGTGATTGGATCTGGTCGGTCGGGATTTTTTTGGATTGAATATCGAGTAGACCTTTTACAATCTTATCTAAAAAATCAGGAGTAAAAAAAATAACTGAAAAATTGATATGGACTTTCTAGGGCTATAACTTAGAGAGAATATTTTGTCTCGTTCTGAAAACGAATGCTATCTTCCCAAAACTCTGAGGAATGTTTCCTTCATTTGAGTCTAGCATTTTCAATCGTAATATGACACCTGTTGGGAATATTTTGTGCAAAACCACTACCTTCATTCACTAAGGGAGGATTATCATCATTTCGCAAATAATTTTCGTCATTTACAAGAGGTGGTACACCTTCGTCCCGGATTTGAGGCTTATGGAAATCACCGTAACCCATTTGTTCTTCCCCGTGATTTTCTAAAGCAGCACGAATTTCATCAATATTTGGGTGATGATCTAATTTATAATCATCAGACTCTGCTTTCTCCTCCGATAAAAATCCACCTTCCAATATTGCTAAAAGGTCTTCAATCTCATTATCTTTTATTTTATTTTTTTTCCATGCTCCAAAAGTGAGGAAAAACATATAACAATCACATATCATACAAGCCTACTATAGTAGCGAAAATGTACAAACGGGACCTACTAACTGCATAATGTCATCATTTTTGATACAACTAAAATTATCATTTTTTTTATCAAACGCCAGTAAAATTCACTTGAAATATGTGTTTAACAAAGAAACAATACTCCAACCTGTATTTTTAATATTTTTCCGGGTCAGCTTTTGTGTTAAAATCACTCCAAAATAAATCAATAAAAATTTATAATCCCACGAAAAAAGGTTATGACAGACAGGAAAAAAGTTTTCATAGTTACCGCCAAATTATTTAGGAAATGGTCATCGATTACTTAAACATTCTAAAAGATGATTAGGCATAGGATATATTTAACATACAGCGTAGTTGTGTGTACGTAGTTTAACAAAATTATGAATCGATAATCTCATCGTATCATTTTTGATACAATATGCACTTAAGGGTTAACATATCTCCATCAGTAATTGGCTGGTTTCAAAGTTATCTCTGTGGCCGTCGACAGTGTACTTGCGTCGATGAAACTCACTCATCTTGGTGTGATATTACAGCAGGCGTACCGCAGGGCTGCGTGTTGTCACCTATACTCTTTTCCATTTTCATTAATTCAATCACACATAAAATATCTTATCGCTACCACCCATTCTTGACTATGCTGACGCAAACTAAGTAGACATAACCGAGGACCAGCTAGATAAGCTTGAGAGACTTCAAAATACTAGTATTTGGTTCATATTTGGATAGCGCATATGTCCCGATTTCGCTCACGTCTCAAGTCAAGTGGTTGACAGTGGTAGAGCAACGCAGCACCTTTTGCTGTCGCATGGATGGACCGGCTCAAACCGGGGTGGTACCACGACCTCATAGAATACCAGCGTAAAATAGAGAGTTACCTCTGTGTTTCGCTTGTATAGTGCAGTTGGCCGGAGGCCGCCTCGACAGTCTTGAAGGTATGACTATATGACTTTGCTTTGGCATATGGTCTGACACAACTCGTTACTGCGCCTACGCAGATTTTAGATGTGGAAGCTCATACACCTTCCCTGTTGGATCTTCTGCTGACCTCTCATCCGGACGGATATCAGGTTTCCGTCGACGCCCCTTTAGGGTCGTCGAACCAGTCTTATCCGGAGTGTGTTGACAGTCACATTAACGTCGCGGTTGCATTCTGCAGGCTGACGCCGTGTTTGGATCTACAGGTTGACCGATTGGGATGGGATGCGGTCTTTTTTTGCATCCTACCCTTGTTTACTTCTCGCCGGACGATCCTAGCGTTGTTGCTGATTCTGTCGCTGATGTGGTACTTCAGGGTATGTAACTTTTTATTCCGTCCTCTGTGGTGCACATCGGAGATAGATCCCAGCCATAATTTGGTCGCTGTAAAATAGCATCACGCTATAAGCAGGAGCGATACTGGGCCCGGGCCGACGCATCAATGCCACGAGATGTAAACACCAGCGCTCTTAAAAAGGAGCATAATTCCGCCTCCAGGTCCTTCAAAAGAGTCATTGCCAAGGCAAGGTCTGAGCACATCGGTAGAATGGACGAGAAGCTAGTTGGCCTTCCTTCGGGAACCCGTGCATTCTGGTCTTTCGCCAAGGCTGTCTAAAGGAACTTCTGTCAGTCATCTCTATTCACAGACTCACTGGCCCATGCCGCAAAGGAGAAAGGCGATCTGTTAGGCTCTCTCTTTGCATCCAACTCGACTCTCGATGACGGGGGGAACACACCGCCGACCATTCCGCGATTTGACCCCATTATTTTATAGAAAATCGCAAAACTTAAACACAGTAAATCAAACTCAGACACTCAAAAACTGTTACGAAACCATGAAATTAAATTACCAATTCACATAAAGCAATATAATAGGTAACTACTAATCAGTGTCCACATGAATTACCTTTTTAATATCAAAGCATTAGAAAAATTAACAAAAAGAATAAAACATAAACTCTCACTTAAAAATGAACTCTATGATGTCTTTCTATTTTTAATAATCAGTAACAAAACCAATGTGATACAAACAAAAATTAAACAGACTCACTTGAAAACCAACTCGAAATGAAGTCTTTCTAAGTATTTCTAATATTCAGTAACGAAATCAGAGGTATGAAACAACACAAAAAACATATCAGCCTGAAAAACCAAATCATTTTTATCGAATCATTTCTACACGTGAGTACCTACTTCAGAAATAAATTTTGTGGTTTTCTTCAGACAATATGTATTCTTTGTCGCTTTCATTATTTTTTTTAATTTAAGCTTCTTTCCAATCAGTTGCTTTGTTACTTGATCATAATCCTTCTTTTTTGATATTACAAATGTAAGTTGCGGTCTTCTTATTGTTTTCAGGTATACTAAGTACTGTATAGTAAGTTTCCTCATCCTTGTTTATGACTTTCTCAATAACACCTACAAAATAATTCCATTTTTTTTCTGCAGTAGTGCCCTACGAGTACTAATCATTCAGTTTGTAATCATCTTTCTGGTCTTGGATATCATTTTCTTCTTCATTTTCGGCCGTCTTTTCGTAATTCTTATCAACGTCTAAAATACCAGATTTTTTGTATTTAATGTCGTATTCTTGTTTAATTTTGGTATTATTTACAGTTTATTTTTTGTCGAAATCATAATTATTCCCACTATTGCATGAATTTCAATTGTCTGGACTGAACTCTTTAGATTTGTCACTACTTTTATTCATTTCATCATTTTTTTCTTCCGTATTTACTTTTCCTTTACTCTTCCCTTTTTTTGGAAACGTTTACTTTACTAAGTATCTTGGCACATTCATCATTTGTTCTATCGTCAATATTTTCTTCTAACAATTTAAAATCTTCGTTTGGTAAATCGTCTAAGCTCGTTAATATCTGTGTCACTGTAGATGCTAATTGTCTCTGAATGGCTAGTTGATTTATCTAAATTTTCTTATCGTTTTGACTTTTTGCTTTGTCTCCTTTTGTTCACTTTTTTTTGTACCTGATGTTCCTTGTTGTGAGGGTTGCTTAATTTCTTTAGAACGTTTTCCCAGTCTTGACTTTTTTCAAAAAAGTTTGCTTTTTTCCTTCTTAAAAAATGTTTTTGCCTAGTGATAGAGTTATTATTTCAGCACCTTTAGCTCTCTCTTCTTTTTTACCGGCACCTTGTCTCTTCTTTCCTGTCATACGTCGTCGTTTTCTAGCAAAAGATCTTCGAAATTAACTTTTAGGTTGGATAAAATATTTATCTTAGTTTTTCATTTTCTTTGGGCTTAAGGTGACGGCTTTTTTGGAACTATAAGCATTTTAGTGAATCTGATGCGTCATTTACTACAAAAGGCTGACAAGTGTAGTCTTTCTTTGACAGTTGACTCAAGAAGGTCACATATTCAGAACCGAAGTCATTTTGGCTTAGAGTACTTACTTCTTTTCCAGCATGGTTAGGAGCCTCACTAGAGTAAAACTCATCGTTGAAAACAAGGACGCACAGTTCTTTTAATGATTTTGGATTTCTGGGATCTAGCAGCCCTTGAGAATGTTCCGCCTTTTTTTTCAGGTATCTCTTGTAGGCTTCTGACTTGAATTTATCTACTGGTACTACGTTGCGGTTGAATGAATAGATTCCAGATTTTTTGAAGCATTTTATGATAATTTCAGGATTCGTCTCTTGCCATGTATCCGCGAAGGTTTTCGCGAACACATTTTTGGGCATTTTAACGCCTATATTACGCCGCTAGCACTCTACAAGTTTGGCATCCCAACTGATATTAAAAGATTTAAACACCGCTACATCCAATGGTTGTAGTAAGTGTGACGTATGTGGTGGAAGTTGTTTCGCACAGCTAGATCTACTAAATTTGCATTCACATGTGTGGAGTGCCCATCATAAACTAACAAGACCGGCTGCTCTTCACCCAGAGCTAGATCAGAACTTTTTCAAAGTAATTATAAAAAAAATCCGTTTCCATCCAACCCTTTCCACTAGCTGCGTATGCGATGTCGAAGTCATAGTTTTGTGAGTCGGTAATCCACTGATCCCATAAATTTTTGCCTTTATATATTATTAAAGGGTCCAATTTATTGCCGGCAGCGCTTGCAGTAGCTAAAACTGTCACATTTTCTTTGCCACTTCCACACGTGGTTCTAGAACAGGATTTATTTATAGTTTCAACCACTTTAGTTTTCGTAGGGTCCATATATAGCGATGTTTCGTCTAAATTCTACCACCCCCTGGACCTGGACCCATCCCCTGGCCTGCCAGATCGCTCGACCTGACGCCCTTGGATTTTTTGTATGGGGTCGGGCTAAAGAGTTGGTTTATACTAGTGAAATCACGTCCAGAGAAGAATTACATCAAAGAATAATAGCAGCATTCGAAATCATTAAACAAGAAATGCAGATGAAAATTACAACGACGGAAGTAAGAAGACGTTGCAGATAGTGCATTTGCAATGGTGTACGTCATTTTGAACACGAATAATAAAAAAAAAAACAGTACAAAACAGTTTTTTTTAATTCCTAAAAAATTCATATTCACGACCCTTAATTGGTTCAGGCGCCCTAATTAAAAAAGCTTAAGACTCAGCTACGTAAAAGCATGTTTTTAAAGTTGTCTGAATACCTGTAGGTGTTTTATTTTTTTTTTTAAATGACATTGGTTGCGCGGAAAACCATTCGTATTTGTTTTATTTGACGGTAGGCTGCCAAATCGGTTATCCCTTTCCAAAACGATATCATTCGTACCCTCCTATCGACACATCGGGGTGGTGGGGTGGGAGGGGAAAGAAGATGATTCTAGAACATCACGTAATCATCGGAACCGAGGATAAATAAGACACGCGCGACCGACGCGTGGCCTCTTCCCGCCGCGCTCGCCGTTGAAACCACACCGCCTAGGATAATAGTGTCCTAAAGAGCTCTTCCCGCCGCGCCCGTTGTAGAAACCGCACCACTAGTAGAAACCGCTTTAACCTGGAAGCAATCGAGCTCCAGGAAACTCGCCTCACCTCGTGTGAGATATAGTCGCGCACCGCCCCTCTCCGGAGTGTTCCAGAAATCGCAGTTATAGTGCTCGACCGCATAGAAGAAACATCCCGGTGAGTCAATATCCAATATTATTGCCTGCTTGATATAATCGTTTTAACCCGCTCCAATTTTGTGTTTTCCTAATCAAGCAGGATTCCTTTCATCGATTTGGCAAATAATAGTTCGTTTTTTTTGGGAAGAGCGAGTGCATTGTACCGCATATATAAGTGTAGAATCAATTAGTAGATACAGTCCACTTAGATCAATATCTCGCGTAATAGGTTTAAGGTTCGACCGGGGAACTAGACTTCGGCAGCCTTAAACACGTGGCTCCACCAGACATCAAAATTCACATTTTTTATTTTCCTTCTTTTTTTTGTAAAGTTTAAATGCTTTGTACATAACTTTTTTGGACACAATGGAGCTTAAAACTACTTTGGTACGATCGGGGACATATTGGACTACTATAATAATAAAAAATACGGATATTTCTGTTTAGGTTAGAAGTTATTAGCATTTAATTGACCAATTTTGGGTTTTTCGTGCTAAAATCGTAAAAGTCCCCTTAAAAATCGAAATGGCGCTAGAAATTTTTTTTTGGATGAATATGTTCTAAATGGTCTAGTGTATCACCCCTTCTAATTTGTGCACCCGAACACCAAACACCCTGTATATTAAATGTGGTTTTTCAAATAGATCCAGTTCGGTCAAAGTGTCTCGCAACAAATCAAAATAGTCAAAAATTATAAACGGGTCCGTCATTTGCTTGTCACATGTTGCGGCTTCTTGGTGGATAATCTATGTCGTTTACGAAAATTTATAAATCACTCAGTCCCTGGCTTGTTATTTTTGAATATGTTATTAAGATTAATTTTCTTGACATAATCCTCAACCATTCTTAAAATTTCTCGCCTTGACAAACCAAAGCCCCATTTTTTCATGACACGGATTGCCTCAGCTAATCTTTTCTTCGATTGGATTTGCTTGTGGTCTCGCCTACGCTTTTCGTACTCATTCCTTTCAGTCTTCCAAATAAAGTCGTAGTTGGGATTTGATATTTTTTGAACGCAGCATACATTGACAAGTCATCGTTCTTTACTTCCTCAAGAGCTCTTTTCATGTCTTCCTGTGTATATGGCTTTTTTTTCCATTTTTATAGATGTATGCGGCATATTCACTGCAACAATTAAGTAATAAAAATTTAAAAAATAATTTAGGAGCTTTTTCATAAGTCCACTTGCGCCCTTTCTAATGATTATTATTATTTGAATTTAACAATAAATAATCAAAAACGAGTGCCGCTACAGTCTATAGTTTGTATTGAAGCACCTTTTGAATACTTACATCACATTCTTAAATAACCGAGTACTTCAAACTAGGGAAACACTTTATTTTGGATAGCCTAATTTGAAGTACCTTACCATAGTCCATAACATAGTACCGTAGTCAGTACCGTAATGTAATAAATAATGTAATATATTATTGTGAAGTATGGAGTGTAGAAGTAAGGAGTACAAACTGTGTATTAAAAAGTGTCCATAGAAAACCGTTAAATAAGCGTGGTGCCACTATAGATACGTGCAAAATTTTAAAGAAAGTGCCCAAAAATATTAGTGGGATAGATGACTTTTTCGAAGTTATATTTACTAAATAAAATTATTTTAGATTTTAGAGCTACTGAGCAGTTTAGCAGCACACTTCAAACCGTCGACAACTGCTAAGTTCATTTCATCCCAGTAGCTACTCCAGCGCTATTGTGGAGAGTTTTTGAACTGTTATTTACTGCTTACAGATGGCCAATTTTTCAACTATTCTACTATGGGAGTTGGTACTCCTTACTTCTACACTCCATATTGTGAAGACTTGTGAAAGGGTTCTTAAGAGACAATTACATAATATTGTCAATCACATCAGTAAGAAAGTAGTGTAACAAAATAATAAGAAGTTACTTAATATAGCAGCGCGCTATGATGGCCATTTTGACAAGACTATTTTAAGCGTGATGTTAAATGATGGCCATTTTGATATCTTACAAATAATAATATCACACATTTAAAATTACTAACAAAGCGTCCATCATAAATAATGACACACTCAAAACATTCACGTCAAAACAGCCATCATAGCGTGCCAGTGCCACCAAATTAATACAAAGTTTATGTTTTGGCAATTAAAACTCAAGGTTTTGATCAAACAATTCATAGAATTGTTGAGAACCACTGGCATTGACAAAGACAAACTGTTCGACATTACCCCATATGAATAATTCAGAAACAAGCAATTTATCTTTAGTTATAACGTTCTAATACACACGAAGCAGCACACACGTTAAAACTGGCAATCTATCCAAAAACAAAAACACCAATACTTTTACTCACCAAAGTCCAGAAACACAGACCCAAGAGTAATTCTGAAAGTCGAAAAAACGCGCGAAATCTGCTGAGCAAAAGAGGGGAAGGGGAATAAGATGGCATCTAACTAAATGTTGCTGGACTACAAACGCATGTTGCGTTTAGTAGTATTTTGTGATTTTCGGAATTAGCCTATTTTCGTATTTACCCCACTCCACCTTACTTCCGGTTGCAGTGATACTAGATAATTTTACAAAAATTGCATACATTTGCTTCGAAGTGGCAAGTTTCGATTCCACTTATTTTGCGATTATTTTGTATAATATTTTGATAAAGACTAGTTATCGATTATATTAAATTATACTATATTCAGAATTGTATTGGGATTGAGCTGAATATTTAAATCATTTGACAAAATCCACTCCACATCTTAATGTAATGATTATTATTCATCACAAACAGATTTATATGATATGAAATAAATTTTCGTTAATATATTTATTTTGTATAGTAAATTATATTTACTTTAAAATCGCTTCCTTTTCACTTCATGAACTATAGTGGCAGCACTTGGTATTTTACAAAAATATTCAGAAAATACGAGTTTTAACAATAATATTATGTTAAAAATATTCGCAGATGAAAAGTCACGTTATCTTTTTGTAGATTTGACTATTTTGATTGTTTTTTGCATGAAAATACACTGTAATTCGGCATTTTTGTCGAAGCTTATTTGAGAGGCACAATCACACTTGTCACTTGCGTAATGGCGCACGATGCAGAGCAACTATAGTCAACCAAATCTAAGAAATACATTTTGACAGCCGTCAGACTTATTGCACCAAGCATGCCAACAAAAAAAAATGGGAACGTTCAATATTCGATTCTTAAAAAAATCGATATCGATTATTTAGTGTTGGTAATCATTTAGTTAGATTTGAACAATACCAGAATAAATTAAAAACGGATAATTTAAAACAAGATTTATCAGTTTCTTCATATTTGTTGTTACTGTTTATTTCTAGAGGCACAGTTATTAAAATTTAAGATTGAAACTAGATTAAAAATAAATTTATTCAATCATTTTCAGTAAAACTAGTAGAGATGTCGTTGTTTATAAATTATTATTTGATTTTCAATAATGAAGTCAAAATTAATGTCTCTTTCAAAGTCACCCATAATCAATTTTTTTGTTTTTTCTACCACTTTTGCCCAATCATCCTTTGAGACATGGGCACATGCTTCAACGAATATATTTTTTTCATAGCATTGGATGACAAACGAGCACACAGTCCTCCTGATGGTAAGTGGATGCTATGGCCCATAGACATACATATTTATTCTCAATTAGGAATCAAAATGCAAATGCATTGTCACCCCATAAGATTAAGATGAAATGCCTAGATTTCAGTTAAAAGGGTCTCCGGTTCTCTGCACCCACCATACGAAACACAACAGCATTACGCTGCTATTTTACACTGGTATTTTGTGAGAGCGTGGTCCTACCCCGGTTGAGCTGACCCATTCGTGCTACAACTATAATATAGATGTAGCGTGGCTTTACCACGTACAAAAAGTTATTATAGAAGAAACAGTCCAAAAAGTTAAAGCAGATTCACATATAAGAAGACAAACAAAAAAACCACAAAATTACGCACAGTAGGCTCTCGAAACAGAAACAGAATTTTTTTTATTAAATGTAGATTTTAAACAAGACTTAGTCACTTTTTTCATTTACCACTGGTTCGCAAAAAAAAAACCTCTGTCCTGGGAAGAACCAGCAAGAAACCCAACGGGACTATTTAAAAAAATATGAGCTTGCAATCATGCGTATTACAATTAACAACACAAAACAAATTAGAAATAGCTTGGTAGTGATTACCCTTCCCGGGAGTTATTATCATCCATAAATTACTTAATATTAAAATAACCCTTTTTATACAAACTTTGTTTAATAAAGTTATTAAACTTTGTGTACTTACGTCAAATTTTGTATATTTTCTGGGATTTTGTTGTAAAAGCGTATACATCGCCCCAAGAATGAATTACTGACTCCGTGAAGTCGAGTACCTGGGACCGAAATGGCGGGATATTGAAATTATATAGTGGTTAGCACGGCCTTGTGGCTGAGTTTTTTGTCCACACAAATTTACTTCGACAAAGTAAAAAAAAATAAACTTGTTTTATTCATGATTCATGTAAGTTAAAAAATTTTAAAATAAAAATTAAACTAAACAAATAATGCATTAAAAGAGTTAATGATTCGATTATTTGAAAATTTTTACCAATTATTTGAATATTTTGCCGATCAATCGCATAACAACGAAATTTAATCATCCAAACACTACTGTATTATACATAGCGACATATTATTGAAACGACGTCAAGTACAAAAGGTAATACCGTTAATTTTTTTATATTTTACTTTGTTTGAAAAATTTAAATTAGTGATAAAAAACTATACACGTTGTAGTGAAATATACATAACTTCATAATTCTTCGGATTTACGCAAAAGGTATTATTTTAAATCGTGTGAGTACGCTGGTGCAAAGTTATTGCGGACTGATTAATGTGAAACGTCAAAAGGTATTTCTTACATTTGGTTGACTATAGTTTTACATAACGGGTATGAATCGGATTCTCGTACCTTTACTGATGAGTATACCTTGGGATCAGCGTTGCCAACTCCACGTCTTTTTACGTAGATCTACGTATTTTGGCCTTTCCTGCACACCTACGAACTTCAGTCTCAGATTGTTCGTAAAAGTAAAGTAAAGTTACAGCCTATATACGTTCCACTGCTGGACACATGCCTCCCCTCATTTCTGAGAGGGTTTTAGGGCTAGAAAGTGTACGCCGCGCTGCCCCAATGCGTGTTGGCGAACTTCACATATCTTCGAAATATTTTTTTCTTATTCCTCAGACATGCAGGTTTCCTCACGATGTTTTCCTTCACCGCCGAGCACGTGGTAAATCAGCACTTAAAATTGCAATTAACAATTTCATCAGTGCCGGTGGGGATTGAACCCGGGTTATTCGCGTTCTGTTATAGTTACAGCGAGCGCTAACTATATATATATATATATATATATATATATATAACTATACATAGAATGTACGTATTTTTATCAAATTTTACAAATAATATGACTCATTAGGCTGAATGGACATCATTTCAAAAAATCACAAAACATCCCGTTTCATACATAAGTACAGTGGCCTCGACAGCTCGCCACACAATACGATAAAATGTGCATTCAATAGAGCCATAGTAAAAACAGAATAGCTAGATAACTCCCGCGTCGCGCGAGCCTTAATTGCCCACTGTTTCAAGGTTGTCACTGTTTTTGTTTAGCAGCTGTCTCATTTAGTTTTATAAGTAGTTACAATATTTACAAACATAATATATACATACGAATACGTAGCTATGTATCATATTTGTAAATAATTTCTTTAGTTTAGTACTTAACTAGTATTATTTATATAAAACCAAATAATTAAAAAAAACGAGTAAATTAACACTGAGCATATCCCATTCGTACTACAATTATATTACTAATATAACTGCAGCATGTCTCTACCACGTCTCTTGATGGTAATCTTCTTTTCCTTTTTTAGCCTCAAACATAAGTAAGCTATCTTCCACAAATCCTTCTTCCCCGCCTATATGGCTAATAATTAGCCGTTTGACTTTTCATGAAGGCCCTTTCAAGCCGGTGGTCAACCTTTCTAAGAATGCCTACCGGGACGATTGTACAGTCTGGTCAATCCATTGCTTCTTCGGTGTATGACCTTCCAGAAAATTAAAAACACCAATTACTCTTTAAACTCACCAGTGGCATGCAATACCTACACTGTAATAGATAAAATAAAACAGAGAAAAATTTAATTACCTTCGTTGATCCAAGTTTCATCTTGGTAATAAATGTACCTTCCTTCCCTGCAATAATCTTTAATTTTTGAAGGTATTGCTGGCGCCACAAAACAATATCGCGTCAATCTATTAGCACGCTTTATCTTGATTTTATGGCGTATTTGTAATTTAAGTGTTTAAAATTTTTCTCAAAGTATTCCAATAGAAGTTCGTTATATCTGGGTCATCATTAACAACCTTAAGAATCTGTAATTTAAACAGATTATGGGTAAGAAAGTCTATGCAATAGAAAAAAGTCAAATAGAATTTTAAAAAAACGCTATGTGGGCGTGAACGTGTAAATATGCAGCTTTGATTTTTGTGATAGTGACGCGACAGTAGTTGTAACGCACACAGTATCTATAAGAAGCTTTACGCACACATAGCACCGCACGCAAAGATGTAAATAAATAACACTAAAGTTAACCTCTGCAATGGTGGAGCCTCATTTGCATAAAAAAAAAATTGTTGTATTTTTGGTCTTATAGCCGCTAAAGTGAAATTGTCTAATTTATTCTTGAAATTATGTTTCGGTCCAAGTTTTTCAGGAGACTTAAGTTGGTCGTTTTGCTTGTATTCTTTTAATACATTGAACACTGTGGTCATACTGATTCCCAAAATTTCAGCTGTCTTAGAAATACTTTTTTTTCCCGGTACTTCAGTAGGTGATATCGAGGCAGTTTCCTACTCAAATACGTATTTGTAGACATTGTGTACCATAACCTTTCGGTAACGCTAAGAGAAGCCCGTGGTCTCCTATTTTTAGGGAAAAAAAGCTTTTGCTCGACGTGCTTGGTTGAGGCTCCATATCGTTTGTACGATAACTCAACAATAACAACAATACAAACAAAAAAAAAACTTAACAAGAAACTAAAGAAAAGCAACAGGAGAACAACGCGTAGAGAAAATATTCGAGCGATCAGACCAGAGGTTAGAAGCCGAATGCGTACGTTCCGAAAGTCAGAGCGCCCCCTCGAGTCACAATAGTATTAAATTATTATTCTTATTAACAATATTCTTTCTGTTTATTTCAATAATATAATATTCTTCAACAAGTTTCACAATGTCAATCAAGATAGGTTAATTTAATTTTAGTCACAATCATCAAGTCATCGAATACTAACTGACTGAATCACTATTACAATGAATCTGGCAACATTATTTCACAAAGTGACATTAACATCTGTCAGGCAGCTTCGTTTTTAATTTAAAAACACGACTTTAATGCTTTAGCTAAATAATATTTATTTATCTATGGTGGACATGACATGACCACATTACTAATGTTTTAGGTTTTAACTGGATATTGGGTAGCAAATGGTTTTTAGTTAGTAAAATTTAGTAGATTTTTGATGCTCTGTTTTGTATATTTGTCAAATAAAATCTGGTCATGATGGTGTAACCCTGCTAATGTTGCCAACTTATTGGATTTTCCACAAAAATTGGTGGTTATGACATTCTTTTAATTGAAGAAATATTTCATTTAGTAGCTCCTGGTTTTTTTTAGCATTTCGGTATAACTAAGTACCAATTCTCTAAATACGTCTGCATTCCTATGCCGATGGATACTATTTAGCAGTATGAATATGCTGACAAAAAAGCAGAGGAATACAATGAAGTTAAACCCTTTATCTGCCATATTAAGTGTACGCTGTGAAATGAGGTTAGCAGGATGTTGAAAATGCTGCAGCAAAATTGAAATTCCGATAAGCGTTGTAAAAAAAATAGTTACAAAAGAAAAGTGTGCATATGTGCAGTTCAAATACTGTAGAAGTGAAACCATAAAATGAAATTAAATATAAAATATACATAATATAAATTTCAGGGCAAATTAATTATTTATTTAGTGTGATTGTTTTCAACCACAAGTGTGGCATAAAATATAAGATAAATGTTTAGTTTTATAGCAAATAAATGTTATACTCATTTTTTGGCCATGTAGAGCATAAAAGTGTAATAAATCAAAAGAATATTTTCCTTCAAGTAAAATTATTTTGCAATAGTCTTTACTCTCTCATCTACTTCATTTTAGAGTTCGTCGTACGTAATACGTATAAGTCGTACGTAAAATAGACGCTAGGTGGCTTAAATACGACCTGTGTAATACAATATTCTACCACATTCTTTCGCACGAAATCCTTTAGATATATATTTGTCCCCTATAGTGTCGCTTTTTCGTTTCATCGAGTTTCAAATCACAAGGATTCCAAAGAAGTTTTCTCTTCAAAAATTATATTAATCTGAAAGCGACGATGATGGTGTCTACAAAAATGATTCATCTAAAAAACACAATTAAAATTAAAATAGCAGTTGATTAAATAATATATTCTCGATGTTGACTTGTTGATTAATTAATTGTATACTTACATAGAAATTTGACATTTCTTTCTTACACAGTATGATAAACGAAACGAATTACTGATATACCTATTATTTTCTTTCGTAATAAAGTAACGATTTAGTGGAAAATTTTAGGGATTTAATGGTTTTAGAAGTTGAATCTGGTGGAGAGCTAATTTAACTGTTGGCAGCACTGTCCCCAGCCCCCCGGGAGAGATAAGCGAATTTATCGAAGTAGGCAAGTAGGTAGGTTTGGTGTGATGTTGATTGTATGAAATTTACATTCGCATCGTATTTCTGTTTTAATACATGAGGAATGGTTTTTAATGCTATTTAGATCCAAAAAGTTTACGTTGTTATTAATCTTATTTACGGATCATATCTATTTGTGTTCCCACTTAATTTATTTTAAGAAAATTTGAGTTTCGCCGGAGTTGCCTTGGATTATTGACGTTCTTGTGGCTACAGAAAATACAGCCTCCGAATGCTGTTTGTGTACGCGTATATTGTCGCCTGTAACAAGTAATACTTCAGACAAATTTTGGATTTTGTGGAAAGTGCAAATAGTGATACATTTATTTCTTTATAATGTAGTACAAATTGGCACTGATGTGGCAAACCGGATAACATCGAGGCGGAGAAAACGTGATGATTTTATAAGGTCAGTCGGCTTTCGTTTGTAGTCATTAGAACTTAGAATATAATTAGTAAAAAATTATATCATGTTATGAGTATTCAATAGAGGCGTATTTTTATCTTTGGATTTCAAAGAAAATAATGTATCATAATATCTAGTCAGTTCTTTTTCATTGAGTTTGATTTCTATGGAAAAACTAGCAGATTCATCTCTTTCTTCTATGAAACTAAAAGCGATTTGTTGATATGAGTTACTAATGCCAGCATTTTTCGGCATTTTATGGCCATCATTCAAATATTGTATGTTACAGATATCGTAATTAATTATTTAAATACGGTATGTTCTTTATTGGTAGTAAATTTCGTTACTTGATTTAATTTAGTTTTGTCTTAATTATATATCAATCTTAAAAAATATCTTCTCAATTAAAAATAAATTTAAATCTATAGATACAAATAACATTGAATTGTCTGTCTGTAATATTGACATAACTGCCTTATATTGAGCAGGGAGGGTTATTTGCATGCCATACATGAATGACACACAGACATAAATAACCATTTTTTTTTAATTTCTTTTTGTACAGATTACTCTTTGGAATAGCTGAATCTATTGCAATAAAACTTTACCACCAGATAAATACTAATTCCAGGAATGATCTAGGCTTTATTATCCAAAAAGGTTGAGAGACAAACTTTTTTGAGACACAATAAATTATATTATCCTATACTATTAAACGGGCAATTCTTGTATATATATATATATATATATATATATAATCGGGATCTCGGAAACGGCTCCAACGATTTTCATAAAATTTAGTGTCCAGGGAGTTTCGGGGGATAATAAAACGATCTAGCTAGGATTTATTTTTAGAAAATGTCTTTTTGTCCGTGTTTTTAGGCAATGAAAAACTGCTACAATATAGTTAGAATAAGAAGGTAAATTTTGACAGAGTGTTAGTGATTATAAATAGCTTAATTGGTATAATGGGCGGTCACAGAATCGTAAAACCCCGGTTCGAGCCCAGACCGACCGACCGACTTTTTTTTAATTTTTTTTTCAAGTTCCTTTCTTTTTTTGAGAAGATCAATTTTTTCGAGCCCTTTTTTTAGTATTTTTTAAAAACACAAAAATTTAAATTAAAATAATTGCACTCCTGATTTTTTATTCAAATAACCAGTTCCGTTTTTTCTGTTATGTCGCTAAGATCAAAAAATATTATTTATATTTCATCAGTATGTAATTTGTATCTAAATATAATTTCCAAAACACACGAATTAAAAAAAAAATCGAGCGATAAATACCGAGCAAAATGAGACATACGAAATTTGCACAAGATCGGGAATAATTCCGTAATTTAAAGTTGCCATATTTCCATAACTCTAATTATTTAAAACTTAAAATAATTATAACCACTAATATTTTCTTATCCTGTAGGATTTTTTGAAATTCCCATAAGAAAGGAAGTAAAATAATTTATCCTTTCATTTTAAAATTGCTTTCTTTTCTTAAAATTATATTTATGAGGGATTTAAAATTTTATTCGTAAGAAGGTAATTATAATCATTAATAATCTAAAATATAAAAATTAATATTTGTTTGTTTTTATTTCATGTGCATGTGTGTCAACTTACTACTTGCACTTAGGCCAAGGTTATAGGCATAGTACTTGAAAACTGTTTCTACAATATAATATTTTAAGAAATATAGATATATTATCTAACAGAAATAGGATGAATTCTTTATAAAAGTTTGAAACTTATAATCAATGGTAGGTTTTCTACATTTTAGCCATTTTAATACATAATATTGCTTTTAATATTTAAGTTCTTCATGAAATTAATGATATTGAACAATTTTTATAAACTAAACAAGCAATTCACCATGACCTTCATTGCATAGGATCTATTAGTTTTGATTTACAATAGTTTGGCTGGAGTTTGGGGGAGTATGGTGTTGTATTGGTCCCTGATTATAACAATACCACTCGCATTAAAAGGTAATGCATGGTTTTTTAAGATAATAATAATAACTATTATAACCTATAAATGGGTAAAACATGGAAAAACAAATGCAATATCACTGTGAAAGCTGAATAGCATACATAATTTTGTATAAGTGCAACAAGAATGTAAGACCATGTCAAAGATTACTATCACATTATTATACTATGGTATTTTTATTCTTCTGTGGTCACTTAAAGTTACAGCTTATATATGTCCCTGTGCTGAGCACAGGCCTCCTCTCATTTCTGAGAGGTTTGAGGGTAAGAAAATGTTCACTGCGCTGCCACAGTATGTGTTGACTACCTTTACATGTCTTTCAAATATATATTTTTTTATTTCTTAGATATGCAGGTTTTGTTAAAATGTTTTTCTTTACTGCCGAGCACATGTTAAAACAGTACTTAAAATCGTAATTAATAATTTCATTGGTTCCGGTGGGAATAAAGCATAGGTTGCTCGCTTATTGTGAAATTTACAGTGAGCGCTAACTATCTGAGCTACCATAGCTCTAATCTATACTCTCTTAATATATATATATATATACGGCTCCAATGATTTTCATAAAATTTAGTGTCCAGGGAGTTTCGGGGGATAATAAAACGATCTAGCTAGGATTTATTTTTAGAAAATGTCTTTTTGTCCGTGTTTTTAGGCAATGAAAAACTGCTACAATATTGTTAGAATAAGAAGGTAAATTTTGACAGATTGTTAGTGATTATAAATAGCTTAATTGGTATAATGGGCGGTCACAGAATCGTAAAACCCCGGTTCGAGCCCAGACCGACCGACCGACTTTTTTTAATTTTTTTTTTCAAGTTCCTTTCTTTTTTGAGAAAATCTATTTTTTCGAGCCCTTTTTTTAGTATTTTTTAAAAACACAAAAATTTAAATTAAAATAATTGCACTCCTGATTTTTTATTCAAATAACCAGTTCCGTTTTTTCTGTTATGTCGCTAAGATCAAAAAATATTATTTATATTTCATCAGTATGTAATTTGTATCTAAATATAATTTCCAAAACACACGAATTAAAAAAAATAGAGCGATAAATACCGAGCAAAGCTCGGTCAACCGGGTACTTATTCAAATATGTAATTTTTTGCAGGAGAGGGGGGATCACAACTGTAATGATTTCTGGGTGTAAAATATATAATTATCTTTATTTTTATTGTTGCTAATTATAATAATTAAGAGAGTATAGATTAGAGCTGTGGTAGCTCAGATGGTTAGCGCTCGCTGTAAATTTCACGATAAGCGAGCAACCTATGCTTTATTCCCACCGGAACCAATGAAATTATTAATTGCTATTTTAAGTACTGTTTTACCATGTGCTCGACAGTAAAGAAAAACATTTTAACAAAACCTGCATATCTAAGAAATAAAAAAATATATATTTGAAAGACATGTAAAGGTAGCCAACACATAATGTGGCAGCGCAGTGAACACTTTCTTACCCTCAAACCTCTCAGAAATGAGAGGAGGCCTGTGCTCAGCACAGGGACATATATAAGCTGTAACTTTAAGTGACCACAGAAGAATAAAAATACCATAGTATAATAATGTGGTAGTAATCTTTGACATGGTTTTACATTCTTGTTGCACTTATACAAAATTATGTATGCTATTCAGCTTTCACAGTGATATTGCATTTGTTTTTCCATGTTTTACCCATTTATAGGTTATAATAGTTATTATTATTATCTTAAAAAACCATGCATTACCTTTTAATGCGAGTGGTATTGTTATAATCAGGGACCAATACAACACCATACTCCCCCAAACTCCAGCCAAACTATTGTAAATCAAAACTAATAGATCCTATGCAATGAAGGTCATTGTGAATTGCTTGTTTAGTTTATAAAAATTGTTCAATATCATTAATTTCATGAAGAACTTAAATATTAAAAGCAATATTATGTATTAAAATGGCTAAAATGTAGAAAACCTACCATTGATTATAAGTTTCAAACTTTTATAAAGAATTCATCCTATTTCTGTTAGATAATATATCTATATTTCTTAAAATATTATATTGTAGAAACAGTTTTCAAGTACTATGCCTATAACCTTGGCCTAAGTGCAAGTAGTAAGTTGACACACATGCACATGAAATAAAAACAAACAAATATTAATTTTTATATTTTAGATTATTAATGATTATAATTACCTTCTTACGAATAAAATTTTAAATCCCTCATAAATATAATTTTAAGAAAAGAAAGCAATTTTAAAATGAAAGGATAAATTATTTTACTTCCTTTCTTATGGGAATTTCAAAAAATCCTACAGTATAAGAAAATATTAGTGGTTATAATTATTTTAAGTTTTAAATAATTAGAGTTATGGAAATATGGCAACTTTAAATTACGGAATTATTCCCGATCTTGTGCAAATTTCGTATGTCTCATTGTTGGGCACAGTTTACCTTTCTTTTCTGAGTGGGTTTTGAAAGGTGTCGGTGGGGGTGAGGGTGGGTGTAGGAGAAACTCCCTTCCCTTCTTGCGGAAATGTATAGTTTATGAATTTTTGAGTAATATTTTTTTTTGTAAAATCATAACCTCACTGTTTCTCTCTGTGGCAACCCCAGTGACAAGAAGTAAAATTCCCTCCCAACTATTTAGCAAAATTAAATATTTTAAAATGATAATATCCACCTCAATTTCTAGTTACAGTTGTTAAATAAGACTTAATTGTGTTTGTAAAATAAGTAAAAGTCATAAGTATTTTAATTAAAATAGTGTTTTGTGTTTCAACTAAAAGTGACAGCTGTAACGATCATCGTTTGAACTTTCTGTAAGTTATTGTAATTCTTGTTATCCCTTTAATATTTTAAGATTTACCTTTTAAATTAGTGCTATTTTGGATTTCAATTTGAATTATTTACCTGACAATTTAATTTGAGATCTGTAAGTAGACCCAGAGATCTAGATATTAGCTTACTCGGTTTCTTCGGTTTTCTTTCTTTGTTTTCTTTTGCTATTTACACATAATAGTAAAATGAATACACGCAACATCAAAACGCGCCAAATGGAGAACCAACTTCTAATGGCGCTTCTAGAACTTAAGGCGTCAAAGGAGCAGTGTGAGCTGTTGCTTAAAGAAAGGGATGACAACGAAAAGGAAATAATAAATATAATTGCCAGAAATAGTCAACTAAAAAGTGATATGGTTAAGTTGCATAAAGAATATACAAATTTTTTAAAAGAAAGGGATCAGCTTCAGGGAACAGTCAATGAGTTTGACCGATGCAGCAAAGAATATGAGGAATCCCTCAGATTAATTGCTGCATTGCAGTTGCAATTAAGTGAGGCTAATGAGCAGATTGTGCAATTAAAACAATACTTAGATGAATTGAAAGTGTCCCAAACTCGAAGTCTGTTCAATGAGCTCATAGAATGTAAATCTTCAAAAACATTGCAACCCTCCACAACAATCAATTTGACTGGTGATGATTTTGTCACATCAAGAACAGCAGAAAGGATTACATGCAGTAGAAGAAAATTAAAGAAATATATAAAAATTAATAAATATGTTAGGAAAGTACAAAAGTTAATTAAAACAAAAATGAACACAAAAAATTATATAAATATATGTAAGGAAAAGCATGAATTAATTAATAAACTTAAATTATATTCAATTGAGATGGAAAATATGAAAAACTGTTATGAGACTGAAATAGAGTGTCTCAATTCAGAAGCTTTGTCGCTTAAAAACTCCTTACAAATTATCTCAAATAAATATGCATCGGCTCAGGTTGAGATAAAAGAACACATATTGGCCATGAATGATCTGGTAAAGTCATGTAAATACAATGAGGAGCGCTTTGACTCCTTAATAAAAAACATCAGTGTGAGAATCAACACTCCATACCATGTTCATCGGGGACAATATGTGTAAATAACAATGACTCCCTATTTTCACCAACACTCTATGAAGTTGCCATAACAAAGAATAAAAACTTAAAAAGTAGTTTAAATATTAAAAAACATAAAGTTATTATGTATTGTGATGACATAGGTAAAGATTTGGGCATGCTGTTAAATAACCATTTAAAAGGACAATTGATTAGTAATTATTGTATGCCTGGAGCATCCTTTAGTCATATAATGAATAAAGTTTTAACTAGTAAGTTTTGTCCTAATAGCACATTAATAATTCTTGTTCGCAGAAGAGGCAATGTAAACAAAAATCAATTATTAAAATATATTGATTACCTCAATACTTTAAATGTACATAAAATTATCTTGTTTACATTGCCTTATATACAGGATTGGCCACAGGAGAATAAACTAAGGCATGATTTATATTTATTAATCAATAATTTATCATGCCGCGTAGTGGCGGTTAAGAATATCCACTACCCCATATCTTCCCGTGGGTGTCGTAAGAGGCGACAGAGGGAGACAGGCAGGAGATGGGCAGCAGCGTCTTCCTGATGACAACTGTGACGTAATAAAAAACTGCGGTTGCCAACCCGCTCGCCAAGCGTGGCAACTATGGCAAATACCCCCCAATGAATAAATACACAAACAGACGGCCCCCAGTCCCCGGCGGCCCCGCTATTCCTGGCTACGGTGGCGACCATGGTAACGGCGGGGCAGGGGGTGCTAAGAATCTCCGGTGGAGGTTCGGTTGCCACCTACGACGACTCGACCTGGCAACATATAACGCACGCACCCTGAGGACTGACGAGAAGATACTGGAGCTGGAAGAAGAGGTAGACAAGTTGCGCTGGCATATTATTGGATTATCCGAGGTCCGAAGAGAGGGGGAGGACACGGCAATCCTCGAGTCCGGCAACTTGTTCTATCACCGGGAGGGCGACCATCTGTCCCAAGGAGGTGTCGGATTTATCGTCCACAAATCTCTCGTCAACAACGTTGTAAAGATTGGGAGTGTGTCGACGAGGGTCGCGTACCTGATACTCAGAATCACCAAACGGTATTCGCTGAAGGTCATTCAGGTTTACGCACCAACCTCGGCACATCCCGATGAGGAGGTGGAGGAAATGTATGAGGATATTTCCAGAGCCATACATTCCTCCAAAACCTACTACACGGTGTTGATGGGAGACTTCAACGCAAAACTGGGCACAAGAGAAAGCGGTGAGCTGAAGGTAGGGAAATTTGGAGTAGGGCAACGGAACCGAAGGGGCCAGCAGCTGGCCGACTTTATGGAGAAAGAGGAACTCTTTATGATGAACTCTTTCTTCCAGAAGCGGCCCCACAGGAAGTGGACCTGGTCGAGCCCCGACGGTTCGACAAAAAATGAGATTGACTTCATTATGACGACCAGACGCCAACTGTTCAGTGATGTCTCAGTGATCGCAAGGGTGAAAACTGGCAGCGATCACCGAATGGTTAGAGGCACACTGAACCTAAACGTTAAGTTGGAGAGGTCTCGTCTAATGAAGTCAACGCTCCGTCCCCCTCGTGCTCTAATCCAGAATCCCGAAACCTTTCAGCTCGAGTTACGTAACCGCTTCCAGTGCCTAGAAGATTGCAATGCAGTGGACGATATGAACGACAAGCTCGTGGAAACTGTCCATGCGGTCGGAGCTAAGTTCTGCAAGACCCGCCGCAGAAGAACACAAAAACTCTCCGATCACACTCTTAATCTCATGGCTGTTAGACGGGAGATGAGGCTGCAATCGTCAACAGATTTGACAGCATACAGGCAACTGAACAGACAGATCTCCAAATGCATACGGCGAGACTTACGCAACTTTAATACTTCTCGTATTAAAGAAGCGATCGAGCGGAACCAGGGCTCCAAAGTCTTTGCCAGAGATCTGTCTGCCAGAAAGAGCCAACTGTCAAGGCTGAAGACTGAGTGTGGCAACATCGTTTCCGGGACACCTGAGATTTTGAGTGAGATTGAGAGGTTCTATGGGCAGCTGTACACATCATCGTTGGAGCCACACGCAAGTGTGAGTAACGATCCAAGAGCAAGTCTTATCCGACACTATTCCGATGATATCCCGGACGTCAGTCTAAGCGAGATTAGAATGGCTCTCCAACACCTTAAAAACGGCAGGGCCCCAGGCGAGGATGGAATTACAGCGGAGCTTCTGAAAGCGGGTGGAACACCGGTACTTGAAGTCCTTCAGAAGCTCTTCAATTCCGTCCTCCATGGTGGCACTACTCCAGAGGCGTGGAGCAGAAGTGCGGTGGTCTTGTTCTTTAAGAAAGGCGACAACGCTCTCTTAAAGAACTACAGACCGATTTCCCTTCTGAGCCGCGTCTACGTGCTGTTTTCGAGAGTCATTACGAATCGTCTCGCACGCAGACTTGACGACTTCCAGCCTCCCGAACAAGCCGGTTTCCGAAAAGGCTTCAGTACCATAGACCACATACATACCCTGCGGCAGATTGTACAGAAGACTGAAGAGTACAATCTGCCACTTTGCCTGGCGTATGTGGACTATGAGAAAGCCTTTGATTCCGTCGAAATTTGGGCGGTGCTACAGTCCCTTCAGCGGTGCCAAGTTGACTGTCGGTATATCGAAGTGCTGAAGTGTTTGTACAGTAGGGCTACGATGGCTATCCGAGTACAGAACCAGAGCTCGAAACCTATCCAACTGCAGAGAGGTGTAAGACAGGGTGACGTTATATCCCCGAAACTCTTCACCGCTGCATTGGAAGACGTTTTCAAGCTACTGGACTGGAAAGGATACGGTATTGACATCAATGGCGAGTACATCACTCACCTTCGATTTGCCGACGATATAGTCCTTATGGCAGAATCGCTGGAGGACTTAAGCACTATGCTCAATGACCTCAATAGTGCCTCCCAACGGATAGGTCTTAAGATGAACATGGACAAAACAAAGATCATGTTCAATGTCCATGTCACACCTATGCCGGTAGTTGTTGGGAGCACTATGCTCGAAGTTGTTGACGAATACGTTTACCTGGGACAAATAGTCCGACTAGGTAAGTCCAACTTCGACCGAGAGGTCAATCGACGGATTCAACTCGGCTGGGCAGCGTTCGGGAAATTACGGCATATCTTTTCGTCAGGTATACCTCAATCTCTAAAAACTAGATTGTACAACCAGTGCGTGTTGCCAGTGATGACTTACGGATCTGAGACGTGGTCCTTCACTGCTGGCCGTATGAGGACGCTTAAGGTCGCTCAGCGAGCTATGGAGAGGGCTATGCTCGGAGTTTCTCTGCGTGATAGACTCAGAAATGAGGATATCCGCAGTAAAACCAGAGTGACCGACATAGCCCAACGGATTAGTAAGCTGAAGTGGCAATGGGCCGGCCATATAGCTCGAAGAACCGATAACCGATGGGGAAGAAAGGTTCTCGAGTGGCAGCCTCGTACCGGTAGGCGTAGTGTAGGGCGACCCCCCACTAGATGGAGTGACGACCTGGTAAGACATGCAGGAAGTCGATGGATGCAGGTGGCTCAGGACCGTGCTTTGTGGCATTACTTGGGGGAGGCCTATGTTCAGCAGTGGACTTGTGAAGGGCTGTAATGATGATGATGATGATGAATTTATCATGTAACAATAATTTAAATTTGACATTTAATTGTAACAATTATACCAATAGAATTAATTTAATAGATATTAATAATTTAATTAAGAAATTTTTGACTACAGATAGGTATTACCTATCCAAATACAATTTAAGACAGATAGCAAATGTGCTATCTTGTTATTTATATATTAACTCAGTCAAGGACTTGGCTACCCAGACATCTGCTCCTATTGAGCAGCATTATGATTTGACATGCAATTTGGAATCCGTTCCAAGTAATTTAAATTAGAAAATGAGACAATAGAGGTAATCTCTAGCAGTTATAATAATTTAAATAATTTAGAATGTAGCTTACAAATCCTTAATAGTTGCAGTTGTAGAACTCCACAAAATGATAATAAAAATTGTTTACACCTGGTGCATCAGAATATACAAGGCATGATAGGCAAAGAGCTAGAAACTGAATTGTTCTTAAATAGCAACAATATTCATATTTTATGTATTACTGAACATTGGTTAAAAGCTCATAATTTAATGTTTAACTTCAGTAATCACCAGGTGGTCAGTTCTTTCGATAGAGAAACGATTTTAAGAGGTGGCTCCTTAATTTTAGCTAGTAAATTATTATCATGTAAAGAACGTAAAGATATTGTGAGCCTCTCTGTTGAGCGAACTGTAGAAATGGTATGTGTTGAGTTTGAGCACCTCATTGTTGTGAGCGTTTACAGACCCCCATGTTCTTTATATGATACTTTTGAAAAAATTTATGAAGAAAGTTTTCGCTAAGCTTAAACAGAATAAAACTGTTGTAATATGTGGAGACTTTAATATCAATCTCCTAGAAGCTTCCTCCACCAGTATTAAATTTAGCTCATTGTTTAAATCTTATGGTCTTTTTAATTTATTTTTGGAGCCAAAATGTATTGCTGAATCTAGTGCAACATGTATAGATAACATTTTTACAAATGTTAAGCCGTTCAATAAATGTATAATTCAAAAATTGAGCTCTGATCACTGTGGACAATTAGTTTCATTACCTTATGTTCACAAAAAGCAAGTAGATAAAAAAGTAGTGTTTGTTCCAGTGAATGCACATCGCTTGGAGAAGTTTAGAGGTAACATAGTAAAAAAACTTCCAATACTTTCATACCAAAATAATCCAAATTTTTGTATGAAACATTATTTAAGATCATTTGCAATGAATTTAATAATACTTTTACTTCTAAAACATTCTCCTTGAACAATCGCAAGGCATTTAATGAATGGGCGACAGTAGGAGTCCATAAGAGTAGACAAAGGTTATATGAACTTTACAATGAAAGGTCATATAATCCGAGCGTCGAATTTAGGGAATATGTAAAAAAATATTCCAAAATATTTAAAAGAGTGTGCTCCTTAGCCAAGTCATTGTACTTGAGCAACAAAATAAAGACTACTTCTAATAAAATTAAAATGACATGGAGTATAATTAATAGTGAAACTGGTAAGGTCAACTCTCGCAATTCAAACTACCAGTTAAGTTTTAACAATAAATTAACTAAATCAGATCAGGATGTTGCAATGGTTTTTGAGAAATATTTTACTGATATTCCGATCTTAACCACTAAGTCACTGAATTCTTCTCCTACCGTCGCCGAATCATTACCTAAACAAAATCTAAATGTTTTTTACATTTCATAAAGTGTCATCAAAAGATATTGTAAAATATTTTAAGACTATTAATATTAAGAGAACCGCCGATCTGTGGGGGATTTCCGTTAAAGTTATTGTGTCTATAATAGATATAATCGCACCTCAACTATCTATTATTTTTAATACTAGTATCGAATCTGGTGTGTTTCCTGATTTAATGAAGGGTAGTAAAGTAATACCTTTATTTAAATCTGGTAGTACATTGGACCCCGCTAATTTTAGACCTATTTCTGTACTGCCTACACTTAGTAAAATTTTTGAAAATATTATTCTTGATCAAATGTTAAATTTTTTTAATGTAAATAATTTACTTCATAAAAATCACTTTGGTTTCACAGGGGGTCGCTCGACAACTGATGCTGGTGTTGAGCTGATTAAATATATATTTAATGCATGGGATCACAGGATGCTTTGGGTGTGTTCTGTGACCTATCCAAAGCCTTCTATTATGTTCACCATGAAACATTAATCAAGAAACTTCAACACTACGGTGTAAGAAGCGATGCTCTTAAATTAATTATTTCATATTTAAGTGACAGAACACAAAATGTTGTCATCAATAGTATGAGATCTTACGGGTCGATTGTACAAATGGGCGTGCCTCAGGGCTCAATTCGCGGCCCCTTTCTGTTTCTTGTATATATTAATGACTTACCTTACATAGTAGGGGGTAACCATGATATAGTATTATTTCTTTTTTTTAAAACCAACAGCGATTTAACAATTTTAAATCAACAGTGCTTTAACAATTTTAATTTTAATTTTATTTGCTGATGATACTTCATTAATTTTCAAATTAAAACGACAGTTATTAAATTACTACGAAGTAAATAATGCTATAGCTAAGTTAGTCAATTGGTTTAATGTTAATAATTTGCATTTGAATGGAACTAAAACTAAATGTATGAAATTCGTCACTCTTAATGTTAAATATGTCAATACTGGGGAGGAACTGAGTCTTGTTGATACCACCATTTTTATTGGAATCACACTGGACGCAAAGTTTCAATGGCTCCCCCATATATCAAAACTAGCTAGCAGACTTAGTTCTGCAGCATATGCTGTAAAAAAGATTAGAACTCTTACCAGTGTTGAAACAGCTAGAATAGTTTACTTTAGTTATTTCCATAGCATTATGTCGTATGGTGTTTTGCTATGGGGACACGCGACTGACACTGAAATTATATTTATTTTGCAGAAAAGGGCCATTAGAGCAATATATAATTTAAAACCAAAAGAGTCACTGAGACAAAAATTTAAGGAAATCAATATATTATTTCTGGCCTCTCAATACATTTATGAAAATGTAATGTACGTACCTACACAAAACTAAAAATAGTTTTGCGAAAATAAGTGATATTTATTTTGTAAATACTAGGAGCAGACACAAGCTAGTAGTACCAGTTACTCAACTCCACCGAGTCAGTAATTCATTTTTGGGGCGATGTATACGCTTTTACAACAAAATCCCAGAAAATATACAAAATGTGTCATACACAAAGTTCAAAAATGTTATTAAACTAAGTTTGTATAGAAAGGGTTATTATAATATTAAGGAATTTATGGATGATAATAACCCCTGGGTAGGGCGATCGCTACCAAGCTATTTCTAATTTGTCTTGTGTTGTTAATTGTAAACATGATTGTAAGCTATTATTGGAAAAAAAATAGACCCGCTGGGTTTCTTGCTGGTTCTTCCCAGGACAGAGGTTTTTTTGCGAACCAGTGGTTAATTAAAAAAGTGACTTTCAATAAGTATTGTTATAATCTACATTGAATAAAAAAGTTTCTGTTTCTGTTTCTGTCTCACCTTTTACACAGGAATATTGACTTAAGTTACTCCTGCAACAGCTTCAGCGCTGCGGAAAGTGCCGCCCCGTCGCCCTTGCGTAGCAAATCGCAGCCACCCATGCTCGCCTCCGCAGCTTTGGCTTATTGGTCGCCTTCAGCGACCAGCCTCAGCGGCTATGTTTCGCACGGGTGCCTGCAATTTGCAAAGGCGGGCTGGGGCTGCTCTCCCTCCGCGCCTACGGCTTTTTAAAAACATTCTAGGGGTAAGGCAAAGAAGACTACGTGGAGTCGGGGCGTGCTAATTCGGTTTTAGAACAGATTCGACCAAATTTATCTATAAAGTTAGGTTATGGTTATGGTAGATGCAATTTTTACTGAAATTTATTTTTATCGTTAATTCATAAGGCGTTTCCGAAATCCAAAAACAGTGTAAAAGGTTCAAGCTTAACCCTGACAAACCTCCTAGATTGAAAACAAAATTAAAAAATCAAGTACCGCACGTGTACTTCATAATACTAGACCAAATTGACATATTTGCGTTTAGTTTTATGCAATTTTTAGTGAAATTTATTTTTATCGTAATTAATTGAAAACGCATTTCAGACATCTGAAAACAGTGTAATAGCTTCAAGCCTAACCTAAACTAAAAACAATATTAAAATCAAGTACCGGATGTCTATAGCCAACCCAAGGGTCCACTGCCCTGCTCGTTGTTGCTGCGGGAGATCGTACCTGGGCTGCTCACTTACTGTAAAATTTACGATGGATCCTTAATATCTGAGATACCATAGCTGAGAGGTGTAGTAAAGTCTATATTATAATTAAAATAGCCATTATTTATGCCAACTTTGTCAAAAATACGGGGTTCCACAACCCTTCCACCACAGGGGTTCCCACCACCCCTTCCTTACCCACAAAACCCTCAACATCGATTGAGGGTTTTGTACATTCCTACCGGAATTTTTATGGCAAGCGGAAAGAAATTGACCCGTGAATAATTTCTGGAATACCATTAAACGTACAGAAGATTCAAAAGAAATGTTTTCCAAACTGAATGGTCACCGTGACCGAATCACGGTGGCCAGTCTCAATGGAGACTTGCCATCTGCGCAGGACAGGATTATAGCGCGCGAGTGTGTGTGCAAACACAAGTACATTATTCCCCCACTCTGGTCCGCTAGCAAAATCTGACTGGTCCGCAGAAAGAACAGGCTTTACGTGTATTCCGATTCCGAGGCATAGGTGTAAAGCACCGCCAACTCCTGACTCCGGGCTATAGAGAATTTCTTGAGAGAAAAGCGTATAACTGATTTTCGCTCCGACTCGGGATTATAATATGACATGTTATAAACTATATTGGTGGTACCAATTTTGGAACACTGTGTTTCTCTTTTTTCTTCTATGTTTGAATTTGTTGACTAAAGTAGTCAAGTGTTTAAGTACAACAATAAATTGTGTGACTAGTTAGGTAACTTTATTAAAGAAAGTCATCATTTTATGTTTGTAAGTTATTATTATTTATATTTACATATAGTACAATTAAACATGATATGTACTTTGTTTATGTTTAAGTTGGACCTACATATACATTTATTATATAGGTATGTACCTTGTTTAAGATCATCAATAAGTTCATTCACGCGATTTCAAGAGCTTGTTTGCGTGTCCAAGTGGTAAGGAGTCATCCCCTTATGTCACCCTATATTGAGCACCCTTTGCTCCATTTACAATAGACAAACTGCGTACCTAATTAGCTTTCAAGAGTATGTGTAGATAAGTATTTTTATTGCGAATAATTAATATACGTACATTAAAAGCGGTTTTGTACCTACTTATTACCGCAAGTCATTATGCATTTTGACTTTTATTACTCTAGGTCGATTAGTAAGGAATGACATAAATTTAATTCATCCATTGGTCATTAGGCCGAACTGGTTAATAAGTATGTCGTAAGTAATATTTTTTTGTCTAGGCAACAAAGTGTATAAAATTTATTACAGCAAAAACTTAACAGCACTTTTAAATCTAAACAACTATTTCGCAGATATTAAGAAATAAAGCTCCAAATATTAAAATGCCTATATCGAAGATACTAATTAGAACCAAATTAGAATTAAAATTAATAACCTTTTTTTTCAATGCCCAATTTTTCAATGATATAATAAAACTAAAATAAAGATGACATTATTTGCTTCTAAGCGCTCGCTTAAATTTCACAGTACCTACGCGATCTGGTTTTGATCCCCACGCCGCCGTCACAAATAAATTCGATAAATGCGATTTTGTCTGGTGATTTACCACGTGCTTGGAGGTGAAGGAAACACCGTGAGGAAAATAAAACTGCATGTCTTAGTGACAAAATATTTCAAGGATATGTGAAGACCACAAATACGCAGCGATGCAGCGCGGCAAAATAATCCCTCGATCTGATCGCTCGCCAATTCCCAGCTGTGGGACGTATAATATATACTGTTACTTACTTTTAAACGAACATGAGTTGTGTATAATTAGAAATTCATAACTTCATTTTGTCCATTGTTATATTTGTTTCCAAATATCGTGCAGAATTCCATTCTCATCACAAAATAAACCTAAAACCTGGTCTAAGATATCTTCATTGATGTGTTATGTTGTAATAAACAAAATGCAAAATGATTTGGTGCATAACTAACGACAATCAATGCCGCCAATACCATAATGGTTTTCAATCTAATTCCTTACAATTCCAAGTTATTTGCAGGTAAATATGCGTTTGTGTTTATCTGGGGAATCACCCTGACACTGCGTTTAGATTTTGACATGATATAATATTTTGTATAAAATATTAACAAAAAAGACATCGGCTTATAATCGATATTGATACATTACACAATGCAACGAATCTAATACAGTTTCCACCAGAGTTACACAGTCGCTCTGTTGATTGGCTCACTTTACCTTTGGAAAGTTTCGCAGATCGAAGAGTTTCACTAGGAAAACCAAAACATAGTCTGCCTAACGCACTCTTTATGTAATTTATCGTTGGTGATGCGTTTCTTCAACGTTGGAACTCTTATACAAGTATAACTAGGGTTTTCGACGTTTTCATTTCTCTATAGTGAAGTCATTGAGACGAATGTCAATTAGCGTTAAGGTGCATCGACCACTTTCTAGTTCTAGTACTTTGAATGATCTAGCTCTAGTGACAGCTGCTTCTAACGTTATGTTGTCGATAGAAAAACCCGAGACTGGGCTAATCGATCGCATCTAAGACTAAACACAAATTGCTTACAACTTGTTATTACTTTGTTCCATTAGTCCATTACAATGATATCTAATGTTCTAGTCTATTTATTTAAATAAAAAGAATAAACCACATTTAATAAGAGCGGGTAACGTGACCTTGTCACGTCGATAGTAAAACCCAACCTCTCCGCTCTGCTTCAAGGTGTGCAAAAATCTTGACTTCGTTAAATAAACACATTTTCCTACACTTTGAATTTAATTCTATAATATTTTTTGCAGTAGAAATAATCCTATGTCTACGGTTGAACCCATAGAATACTTTATTACATACATAATAAAACGGGGGAGTGGGCGGAGCCCGTGTACAGCTACTAAAATGTCACTAACACGTCAATTCACACGTATTAAATGTCAACGCGAGATATGTTTTGACGTTACAATCGTTTCCAAATTTCGCATGCAAATTATTTAGAAAATGCCAAATTGCACGCTATTTACAAATAAATATGTACTAAAATCCGTCTGTCAACACAGCGAATCGGGTTTGTAGTAGTGATTAACTGATAATACGACGTCACCGAATCTCGTACAAAATAAGGTTGACAGTCATCCTATTGTGTATTATAGTATACTATGGTTGAACCTAAGTCTTGAGTTTCTTGTACAAATCATGTTGCTACACCTCATGTTTTGTTATCGTGACGCCACACAGTCAGAAACGCGCCAGAAGTCCCACCGAACGCTCTCTACTGAGGCCAGAGGTTTTCTCATAATATTATATCTGTGATGTTACTCGTAATGTACGCATTCTTTTGCGACTTAATTCTGATACGTTGTAGTAAACTCCGTTATTTGTCAAATTCAATATTGTCTAGGATACTACATAATTACAACATCAAATTTTTAATATATAATATAGATATATTAGATATTAAAAAAAAAATTTAGATCCCTTTAATTTGATCACACATACTGTTTTTGCTCTTCCTCTTAAGTTCTAATTTTTCAGTAAGAAACGTTTTAAAAAAAGAAAACTTTTTAAGTCTAAGTAAAGGCTGTTATTGCAATCATGCAGGAGTTTTCTAATAAATAAATAAAAATACAAAAAGACAGCGGGCACATTACTGTGAGTTAGTTGATTCAAATTTTTTTTATTTACCGATAAAGTCGATCATAACCAGATCGAGGTGATAGTAATTAGAGTTAGTTTAACATATTTTTAGTATCTAGCCACCTTGACAAAATTTTAGATTCCATCCATATTATCTTGGTGGTTGGCAAGCAATAAATGGAATCCTTTTAACACGTTATTATATTTATAGAAATTATACATACTTTGTTAAAAAATCGTATGTAAGTATTTAATGGAAAGGTAAGAAAATTAAAATAAAACGAATTATCGTAGTTTACTGAATGGCTAAGGCCAGCTGTAATTATTTCCTGGATTTACTTTAAGGTTAAGGTTAGACGTAACGCTGATATCATAACCAGTTCACTTTTGAGATCCATTATGTAAGGCGAAAGTCAGATAACCTCGCGCCTCCGTGTAAAACTACGCGTGATTTAAATTAATAACGATTACTGGAGCCACCAAGATCAAGTTCATTTAGTAATGTTACTTGATCTTTGTGTATAAAGTTGACACAGAGGCTGGAAAATATTCTTTCGCTAAGTATATTGACCTCTATTAGATAGACATCGTCTACGTTCTTCCATGAAACCACAGAGAAATGGTTTTCTACGTGGTTCATACACAACTGTCGTACGCGCACGCTGACAAGCTCTTTCTTTCCCAGCTTTTTTAAAATTGATTCAAATTGGTTAATGGTGTATTTTTAATATGTGTCGTAGTTTAAAGAGCCTATAAACCTCTCTGCTAATTATGGACGTATTTGCAAAGTAAAATATAGTCTAAATACAGTGATAATTAATGTGTTTAATTAGTGTTGTGACGGTATTTGTGACTGATAAATGATCAAGTCTATCATATACCCGCCGACTCATATATTAATACGAGGGTGGATTGAAAAGTACTCGGCCTAACCAAGAAAATAAACACATACTAAATCAGTTATATTTTTATTTTTCTACATAATCACCATCAAGTTCAATACACTTTTGCCACCTCCCCTTCCAAGCATTTAGACCGTTGAAAAAAAAATGATTCTTCCTTAGAGTCAAAATATGCGTCTACAGCTGCTTTGTCCTCGTCGTTTGTCGAAAATCTTTGACCTCCCAAGTGCTTTTTTAGGTTAGGGAACAGAAAGAAGTCTGATGGTGCCAGATCAGGTGAATACGGCGGATGCGGTAACAGTTCAAAGCCACAGTTGTGAATTTCAGCCATTGACTGTACTGACGTGTGAATACGGGCGTTATATTGATGAAACAGGACTTTTCTTCTGAGCATTCCTCGACGTTTTTCTTTTATTTCCTCTCGTAAACGACGTAGTAAGGTGCAGTAGTAATCAGAGTTTATAGTCTGACTCCTTTCAAGATAATCAATCATAATCACACCTTTCGAGTCCCAGAATACTGAAGCCATCACCTTATTTGCCGACAAAATCGACTTAGCCTTTTTTAGGGGGTGGTGAACCAGGTCTTCTCCACTGTTTTGATTGTTGTTTTGTTTCCGGTGTACAGTAATGAACCCATTTTTCGTCCATAGTAACAAAACGATTCAAAAAATCATCTGCATCGGCTTCAAATAACTCCAAACAGTCGCGTGAAATAGTCAATCGCGTCCTTTTTTGTTCAACTGAAAGCAGTCGCGGAACCCACCTCGCAGACACCTTGTGGAAACCCAACTCGTTGACAATGATGTTTTGAGTTCGTTCATAAGAGATGCCTATAATCTCGGCTATCTCTCTAATTTTTAATCTGCGGTCTCCCATTATTAAATCAAGTACTTTTTTAATATTTTCGTCAGTAGTTGACGTCGAAGGCCTTCCAGAGCGGGGTTCATCTTTCACACTCTCTCTACCACGCTTAAATTCTGCTATCAATTTTTTGACGGATGAATATGACAGAGCACAATCGCCTAATGTACTGACCATGTCATCATGGATGGCTTTTGATGATAGCCCCTTCTTATGGAGGTACTTAATGACGGCACGCTGCTCGATTTGCTCCATTCGCGGAAATTATGTCCGATTACTTTGTTAATAAATTTATAAAATCACAACTAATTATCGCACACGTTTCGAACTTCACACAATGAACTAGTCTGAACTGAACTAAATAATGTGGGTAGATTTGATTTTTAGAATTGAATGGATCTGTGTTAGGCCGAGTACTTTTCAATCCACCTAGATATCGTGAACATCACATACTGGTGTAAAATTAAATGACTATTCAACGCAACTAAGTGGCGGATTTGTTTCACACTCTAAAACGTTATCTTAGTGGTGCAAGATCGAAACTGCAACTTCTTTTTAATATTTTTTTTAAATCCTTTGTTTTAATATATGTTTTTTTTTATATATTTTTATATAAAATTTTGTTTCTATTTTATAAGAACTATTTCATTTTTGTGTTGTTTGTTGTGTGTGTTTAATTTTTGAGACATTCAATTTTGTTATTATAGTTATATACTTTATAATTCGCGATGCCGAACACTCCGCTTCCAAGTGTCAAGTTGTCATGGGGTTGTTGTGATGGAGGATCTGCTCATGATGCATTCCTGCGTTGTACTAATTGTAAAAAAGTTTATCACAAATCTTGTCTTGCCTTACCTGAAAATCAGGACATGACAGAGTCATTATATGGTTGGAATGAATATTTCCACTGTTCCTGTCATATTAAAATCTTTTTAATTGAAAACTCCTTGGTTTTAAAAATCGAATACCATTTATTTATTTAAAAAAAGATTATTGGTCTTGTCACAAGGTTTTGTCAAACTTGTTTAGTCGTTGAGAAAATGGAATTGACTCGAGAAAATTCAAGAGCGATGATTTATTATGACTTTCGAAATGGTTTAACACAAAAACAGTGTGTTGACCGGATGATTTCTGCATTTGGTGATGAAGCCCCATCCAAAACCACAATTTATCGCTGGTTTGCTGAATTTCAATTTTCAACGTGGACATGTCAAGCTCAGTGATGATCCCCGTCAAGGTCGTCCAAAAACTGCAGTCACCCAAAAAAACGTTGATGCTGTGCGTAAGCTGATTGAGAAAAATCGACATGTTCCTTTAGACATTGGCATGAGTCAAATACAAATAATCTTGCATGAACAATTAGGTGTAAAAAAGTTGTTTTCTCGATGGATACCGCATTCGCTCTGTGAAGAGCAAAAAGCGGCTCGCGTTTCTTGGTGCGTCAGAACCCTCGAAAGATTCCACGCAGGATCCTCAAATGCTGTATACAACATCGTATCAGGTGACGAATCCTGGATATACGCGTACGAACCCGAAACAAAAAACCAGTCACGAGTTTGGGTGTTCGAAAATGAGTTAAAGCCAACAAAAATTGTTCGTTCACGGAGTGTTGCAAAAAAATGGTGGCCACGTTTGTCTCCAAAACCGGCCATGTTACGACTATACCTCTTGAGGGACAAAGAACGGTTAATGCAGAATGGTATGCTAGCATTTGTTTGCCACAGGTCGTTTCTGAACTCCGTTAAGAGAACTGCAACCGCCGCATCATCCTCCATCACGACAATGCGCGTTCTCACACCGCAAACAGAACAAAAGAGTTTTTAGAGCAAGAAAACATAGAATTATTAGACCATCCGCCGTACAGCCCCGACCTAAGCCCTAATGATTTCTATACTTTCCCTAAAATAAAGAATAAATTGCGTGGACATAGATTTTCATCACCTGAAGAAGCTGTGGACGCCTACAAAACGGCCATTTTGGAGACCCCAATGTGAATGGAATGGTTGTTTCAATGATTGGTTCCATCGTATGGAAAAATGTGTCAAATTTCGCGGAGAATACTTCGAAAAGCAATAAATACATTTTTAAATAGTAATGTGGTGTCACTTCCTTGATTCCCGAAATTTTCAGTGCCGCCCTCGTAAAGCTCCGAAATCGGGGAAGGATGATAATACGCCAGTAAGGAACATTACTGTCAGAGGAAGCAAAAAACAAGCATATTCCCCTCCATGCAAAAGCAGCAATACCCCAGTGACTAGAGATGAAGTAAAAGAAATAGTGCAGACTGTGATACAGAAAGAAATGGAGAGCCTTTATAATAAAATAAGTAAAAGTGTATTGCACACATTGAATAAGCAGCTAAAGGATGTAAGTGAAGAATTATCAAAAATAAAGGAATCTATGGAGTTTATGAACGCTGAATTTGAAGAGTGTAAAATGGAAGGTTTAGCTATGAAAAAAAGTTATAAAGAGCTTCAGGATGAAAATCGCAAAGTAAAATCTGCTGTTCAGGAACTAACGATACGCGTCAACCACCTGGAGCAAAGTGCACGATTATCAAATGCAGAAATCCAATGTGTTCCAGAAAGGAAGTCGGAAAATGTGTTAAATATTGTTAAGGATATATTTAAGGTAATTAACTGTAACATAAGCGAAGATAAAATTGTTAACTGTACACGCATTGCAAAAATAAATCGGAGCAGCCCCCGACCACGTTCAATTATTGTTCAGTTTACAACATACTTTCATACGCGATCAGTTCTTGGCTTCAGCGATTAAATTTAATAAAATGGATGTCTCCAACAAGCTTAATTCAACTTATCTCGGTTTCCCCGGAAGTAAGATTCCTATTTATATAACGGAGCATTTGTCTCCAGCCAACAAAGCTTTTCTTTTTCCCTGACGTTTTAGTAGATATCGTAGAGCAAACAAACTCATACGCAGTATTCAAAACTGGGCGCTCTCTTGGCTTGATCGAAGATGAATTGCGAGATTTTTTAGCAATTCATATTATCATGGGTGTTATTAGTATGCCCTCGTACACCGATTACTGGAGTTTGCGGTACAGATACGATCCCATAGCCGATTTGATGTCTCTAAAACGGTATCAACAAATCCGTCGTCATTTGCATTTTGTTGATAACAATATACAAGACTCCGACAGATATTATAAAGTTAGGCCTTTATTACAAAAAAATTCGAGAAAATTGCTTAGCTCAAGATAATGAAAAGAAATACAGCATTGACGAAATGATGATTCCCTATAAAGGGACCAAAGCGGGTAAGCGACGTCAATACATGAAGGATAAACCCAACAAGTGGGGCTTCAAAAACTATGTTCTTGCTGGAGTGTCGGGCATAATTTATGATTTTCTTTTTTGTGGTGGCGAGGACACATTTAGATTTAATACTTTTACAGATAAGGAAGTTTCCATTGGATTTGGGGCTCAGGTTGTCATTGCTTTGTGTAAAAGTATAAAAAATAAACCGACTTTTGTGTTCTGCGTCAATTTCTTTAC
The DNA here is from genome assembly GCA_907164705.1 of Parnassius apollo. Classification (NCBI taxonomy): domain Eukaryota; kingdom Metazoa; phylum Arthropoda; class Insecta; order Lepidoptera; family Papilionidae; genus Parnassius; species Parnassius apollo. The sequence goes on from CAJQZP010001172.1 coordinate 5,044,291, forward strand.
TTGCCCGGAGCTACTTTATATACTTAGAGAAGACTATGGATTATTTGGATTGGGAACAGTCAGGAGCAACAGATTGAGAGGAGCTGAAGCAGTTCTGCCCTCAGAAAAAGATATGAAAAAGAAACCCCGCGGCAGTTATGCTCAAGTGGTCTGCGATAAAAACCGGTTAGCAATAGTACGGTGGAACGACAACAAAGCCGTAACATTGATAAGTTCTTACGTAGGTGCAGATCCAGTAGAAAAAATTAAAAGATACTGCAAGGACTCTAAAAACAAAGTGGATGTAGATTGCCCTCAAATTGTCAAAGACTATAATAAACATATGGGGGAGTCGATTTAGCCGATATGCTCATTTCTCTTTACAAAACCCCATTCAAGACCCGGCGTTGATACATCGGCATATTTGCGCAAATTCTCGACATATGTATCAATAATGCGTGGCTTCTATACCGGCAAGATTGCTCAAAATCGCAAAAACAATGGAAGTCTCTTAAGGATTTTCGATTTGAGATTTCTGAGGGGTTGACAAAGTTCGGACGCACCCGTACCGATAAACACACAAAGCGTGTACCACAACCCGGTAGAATCGTCACGCTATGACAGTGTTGGCCATTTTATGACAATAACCAGCCAAGGTCGTTGAAGGCTATGTTCAAAGCTAACGTCAGTGTTATGTATAAAATGCCAAGTCCGTCTGTGCTTTGTAGCCGGAAAAAGTTCTAGAAATTGTCAATTAGACTACCATGTGCGGGTTTAGTAAAGTTGGCCATTTCTAGGCGTTGTCACCTTGTTTTTTTGCATTCTAGAAGAGGCCTTTGCCCAGCAGTGGGACAGTAACATTCTGGTATTATTATTATCATTTTGTACTGTAATTGGCTGTGTATGTCCCGGCATACAACACATTTCCTTAATGTTTTTATGGGCACTTGGCAATGTATGCTGTGACATACATTGTTTTTCAGGAAATCTGAAGTTCCTATATTTTTTTCACTATTTTTTTGTAACATCTATAAATGTTTACAATAAATTTTATAAAAAAATTATGATTTTATTACATTTTATTCTTTGCCAAATTAAGGGTTAATGTAATGAAGGAAAAAAATAAGGTGAGGTCTAGGTATAAAAAATATAATAACGCAATGGATTTACTCAGCCTAAAGTTACTTAATAAGAGATGTGATAAATTAGCTAAAACCTGCTACTACGCCTATATAATATGTATAGGAGATAATATTGTCATAAATTCTAAAACTTTTTGGTCTTACATCAAAACTAAACGGCATGGGAATAGTAAGTATCCGAGTGCAATGAGTAATGGTAGTGTAATGATAACAGATGGGTGTGATATATGCAATCTTTTTTGCCTCACCTTCCAAATGGTGCGATCTTAATGGAATGAATCTTAATATAAAAAATGTGTACACGTTAAATTCACGCGCAAAAATAATATTTTTCCATCGGTTTATACCCTCAATGGAGTAGTTATCCAAGAAGTGGAAACTGTTAAGGACCTAGGTGTAGTATTCGATTAAAAACTTACATTTATACCACAACTAGAAAGTGTTATTAAAAGATCATCTCAATCATTAGGTTTTCTTACAAGAAACAGTAAAGAATTCCGTAATATTACCACAAAAAAAACTTTTATACATCTCAATTGTTAGAAGTATATTAGAATGTTGTAGCACAGTCTATCGTCCCCATTATTGTACCCATACCCTACGGCTTGAGCGCATACAAAAAAGATTTTTATGGCATCGTGCCTTTTCAACACGAAAATCATATAAAAATGCATCATATGTTGACAGATTAAAGACATTTAAAATGGTCTCACTGTCTAAACGCCGAGATATTCTGGATTTGCAACTTTTATATAAAATATTTAGAAATGAGTTAGACGGTCCTTTATTACTAAGTAAATTTAATTTAGTAAGCACATTACTCCTCTTTCGCTGCCCCTTCGTAGATCTGTACTAGGATCTAATTCCCCAATACCCAGACTTTGCAGACTTTTAAATACTTATGATAATGTAGTAGATATTCACCACGACTCTTTTAACGTTTTTCGATACGAAATTTATCAAACTATTAATATTTCTTTGTAGTACCTAATTTTTTTTTGTATTAATTTAAATTTTTTTGTAATTGTGTATTGTATATTTTTAGCTATTATGTAAAGGCTTGTAGGAAATGCTGTGAGCACTAAACATGCGGTGTTTACCTATAATTGAATGTGCACTTAGTTTATATCATTGTCTTAGAATTAAGCAAATGTATTAGTGTAACATTTGTTGGTGAACCAAATAAATAAGTAAATAAATAGAGCCATGCTGCAGAGCAGTGTAGAGCAGTATTAAAGTGGCGTAAGTCCCGCCGCATGCATTTGGAGATCTGTCTGTTCAGTTGCCTGTATGCTGCCAAATCTGCTGACGACTGCAACTTCATCTCTCGTCTAACAGCCATGGGATTAAGAGTGTGATCTATATTTCTGTATATTTTGGATAATAATAATTATGGAGTAATAACTCTTTTAGTCACCCTTCCCGCTAAGTTTTTCAAAAAAAAAATCATGTATTGTGTGCCAAAATACAGAGAAATAAAGAGTTATCTAATTGATTACACACAGGCTAGCAACAAACTGTTACCACATACATAATTATCTTTATCACTTTTTGTGATAAAATCTCCTGTAGAGACGACTATTAGGTCAGGTCGTTCCAAGTCGACCAACAACCTAATACGTTGTTACCAAATGAGTAAACCACTTGTTACTACAAAATATTTTTTAAAAGCAATATTTAAGACAAATTTCCTTTCCTCGGGCATCAACTGTCGGCAGCAGTCGTAAATAATCCGCTCGGGTTGTCTCACAGTGTCAGCATACTTCCATTCAAGAACGAGAGGCACAGTACCACGCCTTCATCACACTATTCGAAGGTTATATATATAACAGGAACATAATCCCACTTCGGCGAAAGAGGATAATTTTCAGATTCACTTTGATGGCGCAAGTATGCGTGCGTTACAACATAGATAAGAAAATACAATAAGCAGATCGTTAGCAGTCGTGGCAAATATATAGTACGCTTCCCGAAGATGTTTTTCTCAAAAATCCTACAAACAACAACGGTTGCCACGATACCAACGATGTGATGCTTCGCTGGAGTAAAACTCTTTACCCTCGATCTAACCAGTATTTTATACACCATAAATGAGAGTGTGCCTCTCAATGCGGGAGATTTCACCCTTTTTTTATTCGATAACCAGAGATCCATTTCAACTTAGCATTTTTTCAACATAGGAAACGAAACTTTTGTTTGAGTGTAATAAATCTGGTGTTTTTCGATACTTTAATATCGATAAACGGTCGATATTATCGATATTACTGGATTTTCGATATATCGTTGCAAGCGTAATTTTTTGACGTAACTCACACAATTTAAATGTGGATCGTATTCTAACATCGTTTCAATTACTGTCGAAGGTAATATATAAGCTAATCTGTATTGCTGAAAGATTCTCGCGTGGGCCGTGTCACAATGTGCTTATCGGAACTTGTTTTCAATATAGATCTCATTAATATGATTTCACAAATAAAAAAGTCTTATAAGTGGAAATTGTTCTTGTACAATTAGTGTTTCGGACTATTAATTGATTAGTTATACGAATAATTACGTAATGTAAGTACAAGTTAATCGAAAGGTTTGCCAGAAAAGATTTGTAAATAATAAAGATTTCAAACTTAGCTAAAATTAAATTTTTATTTAAAGATCCGAAGAATCCGGGAAAAAAAACCGAGTCATCCGGAACTAAATCACAGATTAAATAATGTTACTAACTAAATGCTAATTGAAAAGCCAGTGACTCGAAAACTATTTTGTAGAAATAAATTAATAAAAATAATAAAAGCAATAATACCATTCTGATAATTTTCTTTAACATCTTTACTTATAAATTTTCGAAACAGCAATTGCAAAACATTTAAAGAATTAAATAATAAACAAAAATAAACAACTCAATATACAGTAAACATGATGTTCCCAAATATATTTAAGTACTTACCTTGTTCCTTTGAGTCAACATTTACGCCTGTGTTTGGACATTAGGTATCAGAATTTTAATAATTTTCTGAAATAGTCACTGAGAAAACTTTGTAATTTGATAAAAACAGTGACAGACATGACAGATAGATATGGTTCCAGTGTTAATTTTTTGAGTATGCAACGCTAAATTAGCAATATGGGAAAATACGTACCTACGTAATATAGGTTTCGATAGCAAAATAGTATGCTCTCTCGGATTGTGAAAGTTGCATGAGCAACTTTTGCGAAAATGCCTCGTAACTTCATGCATGACTTATTGATGATAATATTGATTGTCGATCAGGTCGTGGAAAACTGGTTCTTAATCCAATTATATAATTTATTTTAGGGAAGTTGAATAAGGCGTAAGTAATAAAACTTAAAGATTAATGCTATATATAATAACAAATTTTGTGGGCATGTCGGTTTTACAATCTTTATACTCTGGAATTACTTTACTTATTCCGAGTGAGAAAAAAAATAATTATTTTAATAACCAAATGTATTGTGATTTCAACAAAGTTCAATTTACGTCGGTAGCATTGTGATGAAGTTGCACAGTAAGTTCTACTATAATTAACTAGCGACATTCATAATAAAGGACAACGTAACAATTATTAGAACATACTTGTATTCTACTACATAGATAGGTACTTAAAAAAATCTAGTAATTAGCAAAAAATATTTTTGTTGAATATAATGTCATAATATTATGTGGCGAAAGTCAAAGCCGTATTATTGACGGAAGTACCGTATATATACGTATCTGTATAACTATAATGTATACGTGTCCGGCTGTATCAAATTTCGTGCCTGCAGTTTGCAGGCGATGCAAATTCATCCCCGCCACCTTGCCTACTTTACAAAAACATTTTTGTTTAAAATCCTGTAATCAATCCTTGCGAATACTATTGCGAATACTTGGTTTAAGATTATAAAACGGATAGTATATATAGATAATATTAAGAGAAAAGTACCCGGATGACCGAGCTTTGCTCGGTTTTTTTTTGAAATTACATTTATAAATTACATACTGATGAAACTTAAATAATATTTTTGATCTTATTGACAGAATAAAAAAAAACTGAACTGGTTATTTGAATAAAAAATCATGAGTGCAATAAGTTTTATTAAAATTTTCGTATTTTTAAAAAATACTAAAAAAGGCTTGAAATAATAGATTTTCTCACAAAAGAAGGGAACTTGAAAAAAAACTGGACCAGAGACAGGACGCGAACCATAGAACTCCGATATCACCGCCCGACCAACATCCCAACTGAGCTATTACGATCGTTAGTGAAATGTCAAAATTTACCTTCTTATATTGTAGCAGTTTTTTTTATTGCCTGAAAACACGGACAAAAGGACATTTTCTAAAAATAAATCCTAGCTAGATCGATTTATTGCCCCCGAAACTCCCTGGACACTAAATTTTATGAAAATCGTTGGAGCCGTTGCCGAGATTCCGATTATATATATATATATAGGTATACAAGAATTGCTCGAAGTAAAAAAAAAATTTATTAATGAATAAATGATTTTCTTTTGATATTTCATCAAAACATTATTATTCGAAATATAAATTTATTTAATGTTTATTTGTCTATCTCAATACGTCTTGAACTTTCAAGACGTACTTAAATAGATACCCACCCTCATTCTATAAAAACATACCTAATACTTATGAATGTGACAAACGTGCACTTAGTCCAATAGATGGTGAGTGTTGTGGCCCTTAGACATCTACATCTACTGTTGATTAAGAATCAAAATGCGGATGCGTTGTCACTCCTGAGGACTCTACTCTCTCTAGGTTCTCTACTACTCTCACCATTTGAAACACAGCATTAAGCTGCTTTTACACTGGTATTCTGTGAGAGCGTGGTCCTTCCTCGACCCATTCGTGCTGCAGCCATATTATATCTGCTGCATGTTTAGGTAGGCATAGTAGTAAACACAGATTATAATCTGTGGTAGTAATTTAAGACATGTTTCAGATGGGTGAACGCGCGCGGCGAGCGGGCGGGCGCGCGGCGTCCTGCGGCCTGCCGGTTGTACAGTATGTATAGACTTTTTATTGTGGTTTTATGTATATGTATAATATATGTATATTATGTATGTATGTATATGTTTGTCACTATATGTTTTTTTCCTGAATAAATACTTTGTGTATGTGCAAATTTTAAATTCGAATGTGTCTGTCGAGCAAATATTCGGAATGACTGAACCAATGGTTTTAAAACTTTACAAACAGAATAGAAAGCAATGCCTGGAGGAATTTCGGATATCCTTGTAACTTGGAGATTTAAAAAATTAATAAAATCAATGGTTTCTGATTATCTTAAATCTATATAATGCTACAATAGATCCTATCAAGGCCAAGCGGGGGCGGGTGGCTCATCATTTATCATCATCATCATTACAGCCCTTCACAAGTCCACTGCTGATCATAGGCCTCTTCCAAGGAACGCCACAAAGCACGGTCCTGAGCCACCTGCATCCATCGACTTCCTGCTAGTATGACCAGGTCGTCACTCCATATAGTGGGGGGACGCCCTTTACTTCACCTGACGGTACAAGACTGCCACTCGGGAACCTTTTTCCCCATCGGTTATCGGTTTTTCTAGCTATATGGCCGGCCCATTGCCACTTAGCTTACTAATCCGTTGGGCTATGTCTGTCAATCTGGCTCCACTGCGGATATCCTTATTTCTAAGTTTATTACGCAGAGAAACTCCAAGCATAGCTCTCTCCATAGCTCGCTGAGCGACTTTAAGCTTCCTCATACGGTCAGCAGTGAAGGCCCACATGTCAGATCCGTAGATCATCACTGGCAACACGCACTGGTTGTTCAATCAAGTTTTGAGGTTTTGTGGTATGTCTGACGAGAAGATGTGTCGTAATCTCCCGAACGCTGCCCAGCCGAGTTGAATCCGTCGGCTGGATTAAAATAAATTTACTGTAATTGTGACCTTGAATAAAGTTAAATGAGACAAATGCTTGTTACATTTATTCCAATTCCAAAGTTATTGTTAATTGTGATACATGTGATGTGATGACAGGTAGATATGACAGGATATAACCAACAACACAAAAGTGAAGGTACAGTTAAGCATGGCTGGCGCACATATCGGCTGGCCATTCAGTCAGCAGCTCTATGGGGTATCCGTCGGTGTCGACACAGTAATACACGTCCCCCACGTTTTGGTTTGGCTGGTAGTTGCCGTTCGCCAGGCAGACTTCGGTTACAGTCATTCCTCGTTCCGGGAAATACATCATAGAGTCCCTGGCACAATCTGAAAAAAACTTACTATTTAGTACCTTAACCTACCTAAGTAGGATAAATATTTTAATAATTTCACTGGATTACGGCGGAGTCCAAAAGTAGGATGATGTTTTTGATTAGTAAATTCCTAATCAAGTCGTCGAATTCTTACAAATTATATTTGTATCGATTTCTATTATTTCTTGGGTAACCTATACTAATAACTAGAGATTGCAAAATCCGGATTTTTGAATTTTTGAATTTTCCTATGATTAAAATTTGGATAATCCGGATTTTTCGAAGTTTTAGGGTGATTTGATAAAACTGAAATAAAACAGCATAAATCAAAAATAAAGAACGAAACAAAAACCTACTTCCCGTGGGTGTCGTAAAAGGCCACAGAGGGAAGCAGGCGGAAGATGGGCAGCAGCATCTTCCTGATAAAAGTAACAAAAAACTGCAGTTACCCACCCGCTCGCCAAACGTGGCATCTATGGCAATATACCCCCCATGAGCAACGACGCAAATAGACGGCCCCCAGACCGTGGTAACGGCAGGGCAAGGGCTACTAAGAATCTCCAGTGGAGGTTCAGTTGCCACCTAAAACGACTCGACCTGACAAATTACAACGCACGCACCCTGAGGACTGTCGAGAAGATCCTGAAGAAGAGATAGACAAGTTGTGTTGGAATATTATAGGATTATCCGAGGTCCGAAGAGAGGGGGAGGACACGGTGATTCTCTAATCCAGCAACTCGTTCTATTACCGAAAGGATGACCATCTGTCCCAAGGAGGTATTGGATTTATCGTCCACAAGTCTCTAGTTAACAACTTTATAAAGATTGGGAGTGTGTCGACGAGGGTTGCGTACCTTATATTCAGAATCACCAAACGGTATTCGCTGAAGGTCATACAGGTTTACGCACCAACGTCGGCACATCCCGATGAGGAAGTGGAGGAAATGTATGAGGATATTTCTAAAACAATGCATTCCTTCAAAACCCACTATACGGTGTTAATGGGAGACTTCAACGCAAAGCTAGGCACAAGAAAAATCGGTGAGCTGAAGGTAGGGAAATTCGGGATAAGGCAACGGAGGGGCCAGCAGCCGACTTCATTTAGAAAAAGGGATTCTTTCGCACACAGACTCGACGACTTCCAGCCTCCCGGTTTCCGAAAAGGTTTCAGTACCATAGACCACATACATATCCTACAGCAGATTGTATAGAAGACAGAAGAGTACAATCTGCCACTTTGTCTGGCGTATGTGAACTATGAGAAAGCCTTTGATTCCGTCGAAATTTGGGTGGTGCTACAGTCCCTTCAGCAGTGCCAAGTTGACTATCGGTATATCGAAGTGCTGAAGTGCTTGTACAGTAGGGCTACGATGGCTATCCGAGTACAGAACCAGAGTTCGAAACCTATCTAACTGCAGAGAGGTTTAAGACAGGGTGACGTTATATCCCGCGAAACTCTTCACCGCTATATTGGAAGACGTTTTCAAGCTACTGGACTGTATAGGATACGGTATTGACATCAATGGCAAGTACATCATTCACCTTCGATTTGCCGACGATATAGTCCTTATGGCAGAATCGCTGGAGGACCTAAGCATTATGCTCAATGAACTCAATAGTGTCTCCCAACAAATAGGTCTTATGATGAACAGGGACAAAACAAATATCCTGTTTAATGTCCATGTTACACCTATGCCGGTAGTTGTTGGGACTACTAAGCTGTTGACGAGTGAGTCTACCTGGGACAATAGTCCGACTAGGTAAGTCCAACTTTGACAGAGAGGTTAATCGACGGATTCAACTCTGCTAGGCAGCGTTCGGGAAATTAAAACACATCTTCTCGTCAGGTATACCTCAAAACTTAAAAACGAGACTGTACAACCAGTGCGTGTTGCCAGTGGTTACTTATGGATCTGAAACGTGGTCCTTTACTGCTGGCCGTATAAGGACACTCAAGGTCGCTCAGCGAGCTATGGAAAGGGCTATGCTCGGGGTTTCTCTGCGTGATAAACTTAGAAATGAGGATATCCGCAGTAAAACTACAGTGACCGACATAGCCCAACGGTTTAGTAAGTTGAAGTGGCAATGGACCAGCGAACAACCAAATGGCAGCTTCGTACCGGTAGGCGTAGTGTAGGGCGACCCCACACTAGATGGAGTGACGACCTGGTAAGACATGAGGAAGTCGATGGATGCAGGGTGGCTCAGGACCGTGCTTTGTGGCATTCCTTGGGGGGGGCGTTCAGCAGTGGACTTGTGAAGGACTGTAATGATGGTGGTGATGATGAAAATAAACAACAAAACACATTCCTAAACTGAACGTATTAGCGTATTAGAGTAGGTAACACCTACATATTCATCAGTTAGTATGAAAAATTGTGGATTAAATGTAAAACATTATCCATTAAACTCAATTTTCACTAAAATCCGAAAAAAAACCGGATTTATAAAACTCTGGAAAATCCGGATTTTTCAGTTATTTTCGTATTTCGAAGAATCCGGATTGTAATCACTACTAATAACCAACCTATGTTTTTTTTTGTTGGGCCTGGGCGACCGAGCTTTGTTCAGCGTTAGAAAAAAAACATAATTTCCTCTGGGATATAAAGTACAAAATTTTCGTAAGAGTTGTCTGCGAGAATAAATATTTATAATATTTATATAATACGTATAAATATTATAGATATTTATTTATTTATTTCTATTTTATTTTAATTAAAAAAGTATGAAATAGACTTGATTGTATATCGATAAAACAATGATTAATTAAACATTTTTCGAACAAAGTACCTATGCATAACACCATAGAAATGTATCCCACGAACAAAACATTTTATTACTCTATGATCATTTTATTTTTACCAATCTGTTGGGCTAAAATGCCAAAAGCAAAAGATAAAAATAAAATAAAAATCCTGACCATATTGCTTGAGTCGAACTCGCGCACTCAGGCGATGGGCTACCATTGCCGTTAGGGCGGGAAGATACTTTTATAATTACTAATTATATTGCACGGGCAAATCTAGCTTGTTGCTTTGTGTATGTAAACACGAAGAAAACAAATTTTCGCAGATGCCCGCAAACCAACATGTTGTAAACTTCATTGAAATACTTAGAGCGTTTACGAGAACGCTTTTACAATCAAATATTACATAATATTATATTATTGCTCATATTTATTACAGGATATAGTATAACGTCATCATTAACATAGCGAACTTGAATTGGCAAAACATGCATGCCTAATAGTAAAGTAAAGTTACAGCCTATATACGTCCCACTCCTGGGCCACAGGCCTCCCCTCATTTCTGAGAGGGTTTAGGGAAAGAAAGTGAAAACCTTCACCGCCGAGCACGTGGTAAATTAGCACTTAAAATTGCAATTAACAATTTTATTGGTGCCGGCGGGGATCGAACCCGGGTTACTCGCGTTCTGTTATATTTATAGCGAGCGTTAACCATCTGAGCTATGCAGCCTAATAATAATAGGCAAATGTATCGTGTAGTTTATCATAATATCGTAGTGGTTAGTTTTATTTACATTACATAAATTTCTTTTTTAACCTTAAATTTAGTATAATATCATTATAAAAGTTTTTTCTTAACAAAGTAACCGCGATCGGTACTAACGCGCTCTTTTACATTCGGTAAGAGTTTCAGTTCGCTACATTCTCTTGACATTCCATCAGCACGATGCAATGGAACGTATGGAATCAGGTATATTATGTCGGTAATAGGGTCACGGCCGCCAACCGGTCGCGGGTCCGCTTCGCGCTGCGTATGCGCTAACGGTACCACTATTCTTCCGCTTATCTGCTGGTTGTTGCGAATCTTACAAGACTTTAAACGTACTTAAAATAATTACATTACATGTTGATTTTCTTACTACGTCATAATGAATGAGGAAAGAGTGACAAAACTAATTTTTGTTGCGTAAGAATGTATAAGTGACAGAGTTTGCGAGGGGCGTTTCAGATGCAATTTGCAAAAAACAAAGATTGGCCAAATTAATGGTACTTTGTACATTAAGTAATTTAGGGGTAAGTAAATTTAGGGTACTCCCTTAACCGACGAACATGTACGTGTAAATATCTTGGACGTTAACGAAGCGAGAATGGTGTCAGGATCATGTTAAATGGAGGCTTTCGGGTGATAAACTTTCGTTTTAGAAATTTCAATATATTTCACTATTCAGGGCGAGTTTTCGCTTCAAAAACTGTTGAACACATTCATGGTTGTTGAGTAACTCTTATCGTAAAGTTGTTCCACTTTTTTTTTCAAATACAGTAGAGTCCGTTTATAATGACTTCGAAAGGAATTGACAAACACGTCATAATAAGCGGACGTCATATAAAGCGTTATGTGAAATGAAAAACTTTTTTTTATGTAAATATGTATGTATTTAAGTATTTTAATACAGAAACATACATAGTACATATGTAATTACATATGTATGTATATATACATATTAAACCAAAATCAAAATTGCACGTAATCAGCACATTATTATAATAACACATTGTATGTACAAGTGTATTTTTTACTGTAAGTAATCTGTAATTTTTGTCTGCTTTTGTTTTTTCATTTTATTGTAAAAACAGTCTCTAATACTATTGTGTATAGAAGACATAGCTATGGTCAAATTATCATTTTCAATATTGCTGTGAACAAATCGTGATAATAATTCTGCAGCTTTTAATGCCTCTTCTGCGGTAGGTAATGGTGCTTCCTCGACTTCCTCTTCCCCATCACTTTCGAGTTGTTCCTTAGCACTAATGTTCTGTACGATATTTTCATCGGTGGGTTCTTCGGATGTGAGGAGACCGCTATCGATGTCAACATAACCTTCCCACATTTCCGGTGCTGCTAAAGAATCTGAGTTTAGGTTTCGTGACCACAAAGATAAAGGAATGTCATCTTCTTCATCGAATTCATGTTCTGATATTTGAATAGGTAAACCGTTGTTGCTTTCAATGAATCCTGCGTGTTTGAAACAGTTATGAATGGTACTTTGAGACATTTTATTCCAGGCATCATTAACCATCAGAATTGCATCTAGCGCCGTTACTTTTGTAGAAGAGTGGTTTTCATTAGCATCAAGACAATTAATCATTTTGAGCACAAGGTTCTTCCTAAAATTCATTTTGAGTGATCGTATTATTCCCTGATCCATTGGCTGTAGTACTGATGTTGTATTCGGCGGAAGGAAAGCAAGTGTTATAGACTTTAAATCAGTAACATTTGGATGCGCCGGGCAATTATCAACCAGCAATAGAATCTTTTTCTTTTTCTTCACCAAATCACGATCCCAATCACGAAGTCATTTTTCAAAAAGTTCTGACGTCATCCAAGCTTAATAGCATAATCGACAGGTAATGATTTGACACCTTTAAAACATCTTGGTTTTTGTGACTTTCCAATAATGAGCAATTTCTTCTTCTCTGTGCCACTCATATTCGCTGTTACCATGACAGTTATTCTATCTTTCGATAACTTACCTCCACTACAATTTTCACCTTTAAATTTTAAAGTTTTATACGGCATTAATTTGTAAATAAGTCCAGTCTCATCAGCATTGAATATCTCATCATCAGAAAATTGTCTTCGTAAATTCGGCCACACAGATATCAACCAGTTTGTTGTTGAATTTTGATCTACAGACGAAGATTCACCGACAATTTTTCCAGCCACAATGTTATGTCGAACTTTAAAACGACTGATCCAGCTTGCAGAACAATTGAAGTCGAGAATACCAAAACGCGCGGCAAAACCATTTGCCTTTTCCTGTAGCATAGGACCGCTGATAGGTATTCCTTTGTTTCTCATGTTTTTAAACCACTGAATTAATGCTTGATCAACATTTTCTTGTCGTGATTTTCGAAGCCTCTTCGGTTTCAAAACATTTGAATTGAACGATTCCTTAATGCGGTTCTTGTTTTTAAAAATCATTGAGATTGTCGAATGACCCACGCCAAATTCCTTTGCGAGACATGAGTTAGATTCTCCATTTTCTAATCTGCATATTATTGCACCTTTCTCCTCAATTGTAAATGCTTTACGTCGTTGAGATGACATTTTTTTCACAGTAGCAAACGAAAAACAATGCGTGACCTTCAACCGTCAATTACTCCCTGAGAATCAAAACAAAAAAAGCCACGTGCCGAACGTCGTCGGGAATCAACGAGCAATACCGAAGGTGTAAAGAATCGTGTCGGTCATTATAACCGGACATAATTTATTAAAAATGGGTCATAATAAGCGACATGTCACTGTAAGGGAAGTCATTATATCCGACTTTGTTATAAAGAATTTTATGTGAAAACCAAACTTCGTAGTGCAAATACGTCATAATAACCGGCTGGTCAATATAGGCGGAGTCATAATAAACGGATTCTACTGTACTTTATGCCACCTATTCAGATAGCCATTTCAGCCGTCATAAACCTTTAAAGGTTCGGTAGTGATGGATAATAGCTTTACAGGTTTTCATTATAGGATTAGCCCGCGTAAATCCAAATAAGCTTAAGCCAATCGAGTGTCGTGTTGGTGGTAACAGCACGCTAAGCGATATTTGTAATAAAGGGACTGAGTGTAAGATTTTGACCTAATTCATTCATTATTTTATTACAGCCTGTACAAAGTAAGTCTAGTTAGGCTAGTGAACATAGGCCTACCCCCATAGGTTGTCAGAGGACTGTAGTACCACAGTTGGCAACCGCACTTTTTTATTATTTTGATTTGCTATCAAGAAGATGTTGCTGCCCATTTCCCGTTTATGTAGGATGCAATTACCCTCTGTGGCTTCTTACGACACACACGGAACAAGACGGGGTAGTGGAGTAGTGATGTATAGGACTATAGAATATTACAAAAATATTTTTTCTTACTTTCGTTTACTGGACATAATTATATATATAGTTTTTGTGATTATTTTTAATTGTTGCATTCATTTAAATCTAATTTTCTGTTACAATGTCCTTGCCCTCTCTGTTACGGAGGTGTGTATTGTGCTAAAGCTTGTGTAAGTCTATACATATGGTGCAAAAAAATTATAGAAGAGGGGGCAAACGAGCATAAAAGAGTGCTTGTTTTATGGTACCACAAGGTCAATGGAAGAAATGAGTATCGAACTTATTTTCTTTTACCGTTTTTGAATTTGGTAATACAAATTTTATATTACTTCCTGAATTCAGTGTTAATGCCACGTATCAAATGTTAAACTTTTTTTTATATAAAATACGGGTGACAAACGAGCACACAGTCTCCCTGACGGTAAGTCGATTCTGTGCAAATGACATCTACATCTATTCTCGGGATATCGAGATTTTTATGCGGTATTAAAATTTAGTTTTGTTTAGAAACAATGGTGCATAAGATTCATAACATTTGAACCAAAAAAACTACTCTTAGTCGGCTTTATTACAAAACGTGGTTTATTGATATTCTCGGGCTCAAACTAAGGCTTAAGAAGTCTTTCTTAACGAAAAGTCCTTCATCATCGGCGCCATAGTTTTCGCAAAACTCGACATTTGCTGTCAGGGTTCATACTTAAAATTCAGTTCGCATATTATCCACATGACTTCTTCATTCAAACAGAGTCTAGCTTAAGCCTGAGATTTATTAAAAACTTCTTTGTGTTATAAGATCAACTGTATTTATTACAATTGATTAAAAATTATATATTAATTGACTGGTGACAGTGTATATATACCTAATCATTATCTTAAATACTTCTCATTTAAAAATACCTTTATATTTATAAATATATTTTCACCACTTTATTTGGAAAGTTATTTCGGTCTAATGAAAAGTAAAATAACTTACTACAATTCATGCCAGCCATTTCACTGGAAGTTGTCTGCCACGAGCCCAGTATTTCTCCTTGGCGATCAGTACAGTAAGCACTGAAAAAATATAAACGTAGGTTTTGTGTTTATCATGAAATGAATATGTTACTTGTGATTGTACTTCCTCATAATTTGGTTAACAATACGATTTGGTAAATAATAGTATTATAGTATGAAATTGCTATTTTCATGGACTGATCATTTTAATTAAATTTAAACCTAAGTTTGTTCAAGATTTGTGATTAAAACTTTTTTTTAATTATAATATTTCAAAATTAAAAAAAAACATATTATTACATTCTACTGGAGTTAAACATCAAGAACTAAAAAGTTTCAGTAATTTTCGAATAAGTGTACCGATGCAGTTCCTAAGCCGCCCATAGATAGCTCACTTTTTACCAACCGATCCTCCGATCCGAACGAAGCCGACAAGGAATTAATTGGTAGATACAGGCATTACTTTGCGGAAATCCATTATATTAACGTTGGTAAAAATTACTTCGGCCATATCCGCTCAATTAATATAATAATTTGGGAAATTACGACACATCTTCTCGTCAGGTATACAAAACCTGAAAACTAAGTTGTACAACCAGTGCGTGTTGCCAGTGATGACCTACGGAACCGAGACGTGGTCCTTCACTGCTGGCCGTATGAGGACGCTCAAAGTCGCTCAGCGAGCTATGGAGAGGGCTATGCTCGGAGTTTCTCTGCGTGATAAACTTAGAAATGAGGATATCCGCAGTAGAACCAGAGTGACCGACATAGCCCAACTGATTAGTAAGCTGAAGTGGCAATGGGCCGGCCATATAGCTCGAAGAACCGACAACCATTGGGGAAAAAAGGTTCTCGAGTGGCAGCCTCGTACCGGTAGGCGAGGTGAAGAGCGACCCCCCACTAGATGGAGTGACGACCTGGTAAGACATGCAGGAAGTCGATGGATGCAGGTGGCTGCTATGTGCTGTACAAGCTGAGGAATGAGGATGCCTCGTGTAGATGTGAAACACGTGTCGTATTATCGTCAGTAGTGTGTCTTTCCTAGTGTAGTGGTGTTGGGAGTAGTGGTGACGGGGATAGCGCACGCAAAACTTTAACGAAGGAATTAGTGTAATGGTTTGACGTTACTTTACCGATAATAATATGGAATCATTTGCACCAAATTAATTATTATTAAAAAAAAACTTGACAAATGACCTTGCTTTGATAATATAAGTACACAAATAAAGGACGTGACGTCTTATGAAAAGTAAATTATCTCGATAATCGCAAGCGAAAAACGGAATAGCTGGACCAAGTTAAAATACCGGAACAATGCCCTATACTGAAGCGCACGCATATAAAGTAATGGTCACTTCATGTTAGTTTTTGACATCCGTTGTATCAATAACAATACATGTATTTTGTAAAGAACTTCGAAAAATGATGACGAAACTCTCACAGAAAAAACTCCCACCCGAATTACAAAACCTGCAGTTAAAAATCATACGCTATCCTCTGTACTCTCAGACAGCCCCAACAGATTACCATTTTCTCCGAAATTTGGACAATTTCTTGGAAGATTTTTTCTCTCAGGAAGTGGTTTAAAGGCCATCATAGACTATTCCAGATCCCCTGAGTTCTATCCCAAAAATGTAAATGGACCATGTTGTGCAGAAAAGATCCAACCCACAAACTGAGAGGCTCTTTTTTAAATCTGAGTAACTTAATGTTTTTGTGGATTGACCATTTCTGCACAACATGATCAAAATGTATTACTCGGAATTCTAAAATGAATGTCGATAATGTGAATGTCATTCAGTTTGGAGTTCCAATTTTAATTAACGTCAATATTGAAAAAAAAAAAAAACAATTTCATTGGTAAAAATGCCTAATGAAATAAATCTAATAGGTTTCTAGTTTTTAAAATATGAAGTATGAAAAAACAAACATGAAGGAGAGGTAAGGATTGTAACGAAAACAAAATTACTCTAGTGTCGTTATCCAAGAAAAAAAAACAGAGGAATATACGTTTGTATGGATAATCCATACAAACGTATATTCCTTTGTTTACACGTATACACCGTCTTCCGAATATCCACTTAAACAGCCCATGTCTTAGCCAAACATTGATTAAACATTTTTTTTTATATTATGTCATTAATAATCCTAATATCTATTTATATCAATATAATATGATGGAACTTACATGCCGTTTTTAATTTGGTATGGGCCATAGCTGCCGTCATAATCGCAAAAGGTTATTGGATTTCCCAAAAAATTTGTACCGTGCTCTGATTGCTCCTGGTAAATAATATTGAATGCTTGGACGACACTCTCGCATTTTCTTAAGTATTGTTCCCCAATAACTGCTGAGCTGTCTATAATTTACAAAGATAATTAGGTATAATATAAATCACTGACATATTTTATTTGGATATATCATAACAAACATTGTATTATTAATTTTTAAATTCAATTGGCATTTGATTTGATAACTAATGTTTTGCTTATATCGATTGGGGGCTTACGCTTAAACGCTTAGCGAAACAGTGTAGAAGAGGGAAGACAAATTAGTTTTTATCAAGTTTTTGTTGTGTAAAGTGTACGAAATGAACATTACAATAAATCTAAAATCGCTATTTTTTAAAAAGTTAGTGCTTGATTTCTATCCCACTTGATGGTAAGAGGTGATGCAGCGGAAGATGGTAAAGCGCACAGGTTTGTGTCACATGTCATACTAATTTATGCCATAATCATAAAATCTCACTCCCGTCACCCAGGAGAGTAGGCAGATACTACGGAATCCATTTGGCACGATCCTGACACACCACTCTCGCTTCTTTCATATTCTTATATATAGCGACGCATACATGCTCGTCGGTAGTAGTTGTTCTTATAATTTATGTATAGGACATGTAATTTTAAATGTAGTGAATGCTCTGAATGGTCCTGAACATTTGGCAAGTGTTTTGAAGATCTTTTTTAAACATTTGCCTATGAATCATTTTTATAGTATTGTGTACAATATACATCCTTTCTTACATGTCGTTGGTTAGTAACTAGTTTCTTATTAATTGTATCTCAACGTGTCCGTTCGGACTACCAGCATTAGAAAGAAGTTTTAGTAAGTTTTCATTAGATGAATTGTATATAATATAAATAATTTTATAACGCTTACTATAATTCAGTAAATGAGAATTATATTAAACTTGCTTAAGTACCTACTTATAAAAGTATGTTTAGTATACCCACTTGTGAAGAATTAATTAATTAATACTCAATTATTTATTACTAACCTAACAATAAAATGAATTGAGGCTTCTACACAGCTGTGTGGCTAACAAAATACGTATGTTCGTTTATTGTTGCATTACACTGTTACAATATTGCATTGTGTCAGAGCCATGCATTTTGGGTTTCGGATAATTATTGTTTTGCCAAATACATTGATATTTTTATGTAGATTCAGCTCATAATTAAGATAATAAGTGATTAATGAGTTACAAATACACACAGCAAGGCAAGTGCTTCATATCCTCCTGCAGCACTGGCTGTACGGTTGGCTGGCCGGTTTTCGGCTGCACGCACCAACACATCCCCTCATCGCACTGTAGCGTCTCGTAATCACCGGAGGGAGTACAATGTAGGGTAACTGCACTCCTTCCCGACGCTTCTATTTCGTTCCTCCGGCGACTGCACGCTGAAATTAGATTTTCCTGTATGTGTAATATCCGTTCACAGTTATTCGGTTTTTGTGAAGTGCTCGTGGTCGACAAATTTAGACATTGAAGGAGTTGTAAATGAAAGAGAAATTATACTTTGTGTCTCATACTCGCTACATCACAAAATCCGTAGACATGATACGACATATCATGATATCTTTTCACGATAACTTTTCTTGTAGGCTTATAACAACATACCGCAAGTCATTTCACTCGCCTCGCTTCTCCACATTTGTCCAAATATTCTGTTCCCGTATTTGTCCGAGCAGAAACATCTGTATACAGAGCAAATACGAAATATAAACAAGATATCGTGATGCAGTGTGTTTTGAAGCGGCACAGTGTGCATATTAATGGTTCTGAGTGAAATCTTTTACATCTGAATATTTTCACGGCAATTTTTTTTTTCGATTTTTATAAAAAAATATCGGCACATTGCATATTAATGGTTCTGAGTGAAATCTTTTTTATCTGAATATTCTCACGGCAATATTTACGATCTTTTTTTAATTTGGTCTATCTTTCTGGTATGGTTAAATCAAACAAACCGCATAAAGTGCTCTACGAAAATAATTGCTTTATTAAAAAAATACTCAAATCTACTATAGTTTTTACTTAGTACCTACAATAATTATTATAAGTAATTCTTTGTTAATGTTGCCTTTAGAAAATAAAAATTGTTATCGCGTAGGAACCAGTTACAAAAGCAACTGTACCTACGTAAGTCTTTATCAGCGTTATATAGTTTTATAAACCTAGTCAGCACTCACCTTCCGGTGAATAAATCGCCTTTGCATTGCACAGGCGCATACAGTCCGTCCGGTGAACAATTCGCTGGCGGCTTGCACAATTGCTCCTCTTCTGGGCCTGTTAATTTATATGGAAATATTTTCATATGTAATATTGACTAAAATGTTCGTAAAATTAATTTAAATTCTAGAACACATCTGGGCTATTTTGAGCATGCTGTTGACGTATGCAATATTGGTTATGATAACAATAAATATTAATATTACAATCGCGATTGCTCGTGCAATGATCATTATTCACGTGTATGTTGTAATAATCAGTATTCATCATCGTTATCAGCCTTTTTTTAAGTCCGCTGTTAGGCATAGGCCTTTTCAAGATTGTGCCAATCGACATAATATATTTACTAAAGATTTGCACATATTTACCACGCAAGACAGGCAATTTAACGAGCGAAAAACTAAAACTCCTACTTGCAATACTTTTTTCCATCACAAGTCTACAGAATTTGGTTTTGACGTAATGCCAGGTAACATTCACTATTATAAAAAAATTTATAAAGATATTGATTAATTTGCAACCTTCCGCTAACTAAATACAATGATGTGTCTCACCTGGATTGAAGAGCACCTCCCGCCCTCCCTCAATTGCGAAAGCGCCGATCACGACAACAATATCTTTATTATAATGTATTTCCGCAAAGTAACGTTTGATTCTATTAATTATCTTTTAAAAAATTTAACTTTTTATAACAAGTAGAAGCCGACTTCAAAGGAACAAGAAGAATTATATAGGGTATGTTCCGAAATACAACGCAGTGTACTGTCCAATGCAAATGACGTCATCATTTGACACTTTATTGTACTAGCGTGCCGCCGCCATATTGTGTCGATATCCGGCCATAATAAAACAATTTTTAATTGTGTGTTTGCCGAGTGAAGCATGCCAGAATTTGTTTCTATTTATTCAAATACAAAAAATTATAGAATAATTGATGGTATATCCATTAGGAGGATATAATGATTTTTGGAGCACAAAATGACAAAATAATCTCCAACACTTTTCCAAATGGCGCAAAAGTATGACGTCATATACTGTCCAATGTTTTGGAACGAACCACTAGTATAGCGTCGATTCATGACGTCATTTGCATTGGACAGTACACTGCGTTGTATTTCGGAACATACCCATAATTTCTTACTGCTTCTGAAGTCGATTCTAAGGCAATGTGTATAGCTATTGATTTATATTACTGCGTATACGGTCTACTTTTTGAATCGTGTATAGGTCTATAGAAGAATTAGAGGTCTGACTTCAGAAGCTATTACGTGGTAATTGTTTATTTCTTTGAATTCGTATTTTACTTATTATTTAAAGTTTAATTTTTGACCCTCTCGAGTATACCAAGGAGTATCACAATAAACCACAATAAGTAAGTAGATTAGGGATGTCTTTTTTTAAATTAATATGGAATCAACCCTGAAGTTTCATCTTTTGAATTAAAAAGGAATTAATTAAAATCGGTTCATCAATCGGCGATGCGATGATATTGCGCAACATACACGTACCAAATTGAAAACCTCCTGCTTTTTTTAGTCGGCTAAAAAACTTCGTATATTATTTTCCTCCTTCTCTTTTTATGCCATGAAAAAACTTTTCGAAACATACAGGCGATTCCAAATTTTCTTACTTGTTTTATTATACAAAATTATCTCATCAAAAAGTACTTAAGTATAGGCACAACCTATAATCTAACTTAACCGTTGTACGTAATAAAAATATAATTTTTTAAACAATAACTTCACAAATCTATAATTTCGCAAATTTAATTAAAAAATAAAACATTAATTGTTAAGTACCTACCAATATATTCTAGAAGTCATGTACTTATCAAGTAGGTAATCTAAATGAGTTTAATACCTGCATTATACTATTATCAGGTGAACATTTATTGTAGCCATTCACAATGGCTACAATAAATGTTCTAGTATTAAAATAAACTCAGTTTAAATTTACATAACGTTTTTATAGGAGAGTGTAGATATACTTTATGTATTCGATGTTTATTGTCGGATGTTATTAGTTTAAATAAGTCTATTTATTTATAGACGAAGTGTCGACCCCGTAGAGAAGAGACCTACTATTGTCGTGTTTCCCAATTTAGTTCGTACCGGGCACTCCAGGCGCTTGGCAACTGGGACAGCAGCCGAATATATGAGAATTGGGCATTAAAACTTGGTCGCCGAAGCATTCTTCATCAGTCATGTCTGTCACACAAACTTGCGCTATTTCACATTGTTGCCCATGTGTCTCCTTCACACAGTAACTTAAAACCACTGCAAACCAATACACTAAGCCAACCATAATAAAACAAAGTAATTGCGGACGATAACCGAACCAAACGATAACTGAAACAATTATTTTTGCTGATTGAATATTATCTTTCACTTTGTCCATGATAATCTTATCTACTATTTCGCTTTAAATATATATAAAATATTATTTGTTTTATGTAAATAGATGGTTTAATAAAGATTTTTTTTTTCAGAAATAATAATAATGTTCTTATACTCCCCGCCAGACCGAATTTCGGTCACGGCGGCTAGTATCAATGAAGTCTAGCCATCTGAACAAGTCAGGATTATAGTTCCCAAGTGTATGCATAGGTGCACTGTCTATTATAGTCCTTAAGATTTTGGCCCGAGCCGGCATTTGAATGCTCATTATCTTACAACCACTACACCAACGAGTTGTATGGTATAGAGGGTAGGGAGATGTTAGTATATGTGAATATTTATAGTTGCCGTGTGATGGCAGCGTAAGAGACTTCGTCACCCCACATGTGGGTGTTTTTTTTTTATAAAATATGGTGACAAACGAGCACACAGTCCACCTGACGGTAAGTGGTTGCTGTGGCCCATAGACATCTACATCTATCCTCGATTACAAATCAAAATTCAGATGCGTTGTCACCCGTGACGACGAAGATGTAATGCCTCGTTTCCAGTAAAAAGGTCTCCGGTTCTCTACACTCACCATACGAAATACAGCAGCATTAAGCTACTATTTCACGCTGGTATTCTGTGAGAGCATGGTCCCTCCCTGGTCGAGCCGACCCATTCGTGCTACAACTATACTTCTAATATAACTGCAGCATGGCTCTACCACGTAGAAAGTGTTGTAAGAGGCGTCTTAAACAAATGCTAAAAAATTCTTATGGCTAACGATAGTTGTCGTTATAACAACTTTTTTATGCTAGACTGGCAACAGGCGGCAGCATCAAAGGTGCGAGACGTCTGGTGTTGTGATTGTCAGTCTGCCAAGCGTGACAATTATGGCAAACCTTTCCGTGTCCAGCAGGCAAATTGAAATAAAGCTATATTAAAATATAGGCCTTGTATAAAATATGCTTTTTACCGAAAGTTATAAAGAGCATTTGAAAAATTATTTTCCACCTATTCATTTTCATATTTTCTAAGGAAACCAAAAGGTCGCACCGGTTCGTGCGTTGAGTATGAGTAAGCCGTTATCAGTGCTATCGCTATCTCAAGTTAAATTACACGATGAACTATCGAGCCCAGTCGGGCGCCGTCTTGTAACGCGCAGTAGTACTCGTTTCGAGTGCGTACTGCCTGCATTTCTAGCACTTATCTGATATATTAAACGATTTTCATCTAAATCGCGGCCCATTTTTATGTGTATACGAGTTATGAATATCCTGAATTTTTTTATGTATTCTACATATTTTGTTTTCCAGGTCGGATTAAAGCGGCCTTGACGGGCCAGTATGGAGGAGTGTAAGAAAAGAATGCAAGGCACTAAAGTTTCAAAAATCGCAAACATATTCCAAGGAATGCCGTCGAGGGATGACGAAGATATGCGTGGCGCAGATGTGACGGTCGTACGAACCGAAAGCCACTTAGCGCGATTTAATAATGCACGAGCGCTATTTGAAAAGTTAGGCGAAGAGAATCGCGGGTTTCGAATTGAGAAATCGCCTTCCGCCGCAGCTAGCTTCGCGGGCACTCGCGGTGGTCCCCCTGCCGTACCTGCACGCTCGCGTTCCAGTTCTGCAGGTTCCGTAAGCCCGACCAGAGCCAACGTTACGCCCCCCGCATTAACTCCATCTCTCAATGGGGGCCGTCTCGCTAATGGTGCCGCGCAACCGCCTCCGAAGCCAGCAAAACCAAGTGTTTTGCCTAAACCAGAAAAACCTGATAGACGATTTAACAAAGAACTCATTGAAAAACAAAGAAATTGGACTGCTCATTTTACCAAACAGCGGCCAACTCGATATGAACACGAGCAGAGGGCAGATCAAAAATTTTCTTCTGGCTATCACGATAGAAAGTCACCTGAAGCCGCTGAAAGGCATGTTGTTCCTTCTCGTGTATATTCACCTCCTCTTTCACCCGGTGCTGGGGATTCCCCAGTAGAACGTCCCACGACCCTACCATCATCACTAGTTACTAGAGGTGTACACGTTGCGAAATCCCCTAGTCCTGTAAAAACAGTCGCTTCAGTGTCACCTTCTCCTAGGTCAAGTAATTTAATATCACCCACCGCAAGAACCGATATTCTGACTTCACCTATAATGAAAGTGGACAGTTCACCAATCAAGGATAGTGCCCATAGCATTGGAATTAACGAAAGAATTTGTGTTGGCAATCGCAGTTCTATTTGTAGTGATTACGATAATGACACTGTGCAGACTGATGCAAATAATCTGAATAATTATTTGCAATATGAGAAGTTAGCTCCAAAGCCTTTAGAAAGAATATCTCCTGTGCATTCATCTACTGTTCCTATACACACAACTCCTGAACCATTACCTAAGAGACCTGCACCGTCACCGCCTATTCGATTGCCAAAATCACCACCACCTCCCATACCACAAGAGAAAGTGTCACCTCCACATGAAACAATTCCTTCTGTAGCGGCCAGCGAAGAAAGTACTTCTGCGTCACCTTTGGACGTTTCTGCCAAAAATTTACAAATTGAACCTGTATCTGTGCGTACAAGAAGATCTCCATCTAAATCTCCAATTGTCAGTCCTGCGCGTGATCATGACTCTGATCTCACCTCTTCCGTACAGCACGGTACAGATATTTGGGATAATATGCCTAAATCGCCTTCGAAGAATCGAAATTTAATAGACAGAGAAGATGACAGTTACGAGGTTTTACAGTATACCGAGGATTGGGATGAAAAGTCGAAATCGATTAAGCGCCGTTCGTCTACACCCGAATCTCCAACGAGTGTGCTGCCAGAAGATGATGCTTCCAGAACGCCGCTAACTTCCCCAGCGGCGTCCCCGGTGCAGTGTATCCCGTCAACACCTCCAGCACTCGCTTCGCCCTCGCATTGTAAGTAAACACTTATAATTTAAGTACAAATTAAATTTCATATATGTTTTTTTTAGATGTTTATGCAAACTCTCTTATCAGTTGTTGTAGAATGTAGATGTTATCTTTTCGCCGCTATAAGATTTACCGTTGACGTAGTCGTGTATATTATTAGTCTTGTTTAAAATACGTTTTCGTTTTATTATATCGTACATATTTTCGTGAAAACCAAGATAAACAATTTTAATCAACATAAGATGGTTTTAGGCCAAGAATTTGAAGCAAATTAGTACGTAGTATTTAAAAAATTTTTTATAGAATAGGGCGACAAACGAACACACAGTCCATCTGATGGTAAGTGTTTGCTGCGTCCCATAGACATCTACATCTATCCTCCATTAAAAATCAAAATGCAGATGCGTTGTCACCCGTGAGGACTGAGATGGAATGCCTCGTTTCCAGTAAAAATGGTTTCAAGTTCTCTACACTCACCATACGAAATACAGCAGCATTAAGCTACTATTTCACGCTGGTATTCTGTGAGAGCGTGGTCCTTCCCCAATCGAGCCGACCCATTCGTGCTACAACTATACTATTAATATAACTGCAGTATGGCTCTACCACGTATAAAAATACAATAATACGTATACGTATACGTATAAAATATAATAATAAATAAATATACATATAAAATATCAGATAAAAGTTTCAATAAACGAGTTAATACCTGAAAAATTAAAGTTCGATGTGCAATGCTATATATTATTATGTGACACTTATGAATAATTTGTCATTAGGTAACTATCATTAAATATATCTTGTTAAAAATTCCTACACATATTAAATTAACTACTCTTATTTTGCAACATAGCAGATATGCAAAACGATTAGGAAGTCAACATAGTTTTTACACTGGCACTGTGGGCCGTCAGTTATCCTAAGCAGTATATCAGTGGGCGGCGATTGACGTACTTTTGGCGATCTCGTGTTGAGCGGGTTCAATGTAATATTGAGGAAGTCAAGGTATTTGAGTCGCCGCGAGACTTGCAAGTTGATCCCGATTTAGATGCTCCGGCGCCGCCGCCTCCGTCTCCGTCGCGACGCAGTAACCCGAGCGACGTCGTCCAGCGCGCCCTTTCGCTCGCGATTCAACCCACGTCAATAACCAGGACGTTGCTTTAACAATAATCGCATTTGTCTACTTTAGCCGCGCCGCGGACTTGATATCTGTGATATTTTGTTTATTCAACCATATGAGTACGTGAATTTGTTCAAAGTTTGGTGTAGAGCGCTTTGTTTAGAAGACAATAAGAAGCACATATTATTCAACATAAGAAGCACATATTATTATTATCGTAACGGGTTCGGTGTTTGTTCATCTGAGAGATTTAGTGGAAATAGACTGAGGTTGATAAATGTGACGCGCGAAACCGTGTTTTTTTTTCATAGTTACTCGTGATTTTTAAACAAATTTGTTGTCTTTAAGTAAATTAAGATACGAAGTTACTTTAAAAAAGTAATGAGTTCCTTCTGTAGCGGTTCAATTGAGCAATTACGTCAAAATTAATATCAGTTTTTCGGTTGGACGTTTCTTCTTTAATAATCCTAAATATACCTAATCTTTGAACTATTGTTTTTTTTTTCATACGAAAGATATAGTAGTTTGCACTTATAGGTTACTTTCCGAAGCATACAGAACTAAACTGTCTGTTATGGTAAACATATAATATAAATTCCAATTGCCAAACCGCTTTTTGCGATAGTGTTTATTTACAATACGCTTTGCCACCACATATTATAAAATGGCCGGCAAGTAGTTTCTTTGCGCAATAAGAAATGGTAAATCTCTTATAGTTTCATATAAACTCCGATTATGAAACATGCGAAATAGTATTTCAAATGCATGGGTTCAGCATGACTTTCGAAGAGCTCTACAATGGTTCTCAATTTTCATAACCATCCGAACATGTGATAAGGCAAATTCTATTACCAATGCAAATAGGACTGTATGAGTAGCCCGTTTAATTGGGATTGCGATAACAAAATACGTCGTATTGAGATAAACGTGCGCGTGAGTGTGAAAGAGGCAAACTCGAGGAGCGTGTGCTCGACGAGCTCGAGATGTGGCTGTGATGCGGCGACGCGCCCCGCCCAGCGTCTGCACACAATGCGCCTGTGCGGCTGTTGCATCGGTTAGTTAATTACTGTATAATGCACCTAAATCTTCACGCTTCTACCTCACGTGCGATGAAATAAATAATGTTTTAATCGTAACTACGCGCTAGAACATTACTTTTTTCATTCATATTATATTTACTGAGGCAAAAAACTTAAATCATACATCATTTTATTTTATTAGCCTTAATTAAAACAATCTAGTATTTATTAGGCACAATAATATTAAAGCTTCATCATTACATCACATGCTAAAAAATAATTTGTAATAAGTTTGTCGTTATTTCTGTATTCTTTTAAAATATTTCTTTAAAATAAATTACCACATTTTCTTATTAAGACGTTTATAATCAAGTCGTTCTGGGCCATAAATTTAGTGCGTGGGGACTGTAACTATAACCTTATTTGGAAAGTCGACTTGAAAATGTTAGGTCCAGAAAATATTATGACGATTAAACATTAGTTATTATTAACTAAAGAGAAGCAATAGTGAAATAGAATTAGTAATGAAATTTGCGATGGTAACCTATAAATAAATGAAAACAAATTGTGTTGACTTCACTTGCTTAACTATGCAGATAATGAAGATATTTTAATTACAATACTTAACAATCATAATATTAACGTCGGATATTAAAAATAAAATAAATAAAACGCGATAAAATCCGTAAAAGTAGTTTTAATCAATCATAATATTATTTTATATTATAACAATTAAGCGAAATATTTCAAATTATAATGATAGATATGTGGTTTGATGGTCAATAAATGGCGTCAAGGCTGCATCAATACTGCTTATATTGCTATTTAAGGCTTGTATGAAGCTGTGTAAATTTAACCGGGATCAGTGTGAACATGTAGTAATTAACCAATTGAATGGCGTGCCCTCCTGTCTCCGCTACTGCGTCGCGATAGCATCAATGGTTACAAATTGAGAGCTTTTATCACGTTACTGTGTGCGCAGTAAAAATCAGTCAAAATAATGCCTTACCACGCATTTTCAATTTAAAAGATAAAAAGGACAGAATGTTTAAACACGAAACTTGGATTATACTTAAGCAAGATATATGTACTTCTGTATACTCAAAGACATTAACAGAGATAAACGAAAGCGAGTTTGTGAAAAACGTGGTAAAATATCAAATAAAGTCAAAAACGACTAACACTGGCTGTTTTTTTGACAAAGACTTTCAAGAATACGCTAGCTGACATCCATTTCTATGGAGAATTTCCCATTCAATGTTGGGCGCAGTGAGCACAGAGCTGTTATATTGTCAAGTTTAGCGTAGAATACTATAATTACATACGTAATAGAACGGGGGAGTGGGCGGAGCCCGTGTAGCCACTTACATGTCACTAACACGTCAATTCACACGTATAAATGTCCACACGAGATGTGTTTTGCCGTTACAATCTTTTCCAAATTTCGCATGCAAATTATTAAGAAAATGCCCTACTGCACGATATTTACAAATAAATATGTATTATAATCTGTCTGTCAACACGGCGAATCGGGTTTGTAGTAGTGATAATACGACGTAATTGCTTGTATGTGTGCTCCCGGCGACGCCTACCCTCGTACAAAATAAGTTTGACAGCCATTCTATTGTGTATTAAAGTATTCTATGGTGTTTAGTTATCAAAGTGGGTCACCAAAGTCTCGACTGGTCCCTATTAAAATCGTTGCTATAAACCCTTAGTATGCTTAAATTTCCGCCCAGTTATTTATTATAACGTGTAAATATACTATTTTGTTTATTTATGAAAGCCACGTGAATATTCAGCAAACACCTGCGGTTGAGAGCCGCAGTAAAAATAGTGTTAACCTAATTTAATCGCGGTTCCATTCAACTATATGGCGAGGTCATCGTATTGATAGAAATTTTCGCTTTCAGTTACTACTTTCAGTTTCACTACAAAGCTTTTGAGGCGTCATCAAAAGTATTTTGTTCATCACTTCAATATGAAACAAATGTAAAAATCATATAGACCTTAAGATTATTAGCGCTGGTTAAGAATATTAAAAAAAAGGTTACCAGTAGTAATATTTTCATGGTTTAATTCAAAGACAACAACTTAACGTAGATAATTTTCAAGAGCAAAGGTTTGATTAATTTAATGAAATTGTAGTTACATACCCTCTTATAAGATCGAAGGTGGGCTTCAATGTTGTGTCGATGGTAGGACAATCTACAGTACAAGTAGACTCAAACACAAAGTAATTCTTATTTTGATTAAATCTACTTTTTTTTTAAAAAATTATTATTTAATTAAAAAACTACTGAAGGTACTCCGGGTTAACACTGACATCGGGACGTCAGGCACCTCAGTCCCCCGTGACAATGGGTGCTGGAAAGCACCCGAAACGTCGGGTGTTGAAAATAAAATAAACTGAACGCTATAAAATCAGTAAAAGTAGTTTTAATCAATGTGTAGTGCTCGCGTAAATATAAGAAATTTTTATTTTGTCATAAAATTTGTGTGGCTGAAACTTGAGAGACCAGAAACTTTGTAGTCTGTAACTAAGATCAGTATAAATATTGTTTATCAAGAATTTAAATGTAAGGTAAAATGAGTTAAAGTTTTAAACAATGATCAAGTAAACATTTCTTGTACTACAAACTTTATACCATCGTTGTTGTTATTGGCACAAAATACAGTATCATTATATCCCATCACAAATCCACTACAAAACATAAAAACTCCTATGAATTCAAAAACATGGTAAGAATGAACCTCACCTCTATGAAACATCAGACAGTCAACACGTCTAATAAAAAGTCCGACTATATTTTGCATACTGATACAAGGCATTACTCACCTGGACGTCCATAAACATAAATCAAGTGGGCCATATGGAATAACCCTAATTGAAAATGTTTGCTCCGGAATTGTCATCGGTTCTTACGCGTCTTTTCAGATACTCCTACTTTTTAGGCGTTATTATAAGCTCATGGAAGACAGTTATAGTACACCCAATCCCTAAAAAAGGTGTCCACTCAGACACGTCCAAATGCAAGCCTATCGCCATCGCCTCCTTGTTCTCCAAAATAATATAAACCATTATTAACTGCCAGCTCATGAGGTACCTTGAAGAGCATCAGCTGACTGTCAATACGGTTGCCGTCGCGGTTGCTCAGCTGGTGATCTTCTTGTCACATGACTCACTGATGGGCGGAGGTCGTCGAAATCAAGGGCCTCCCCCTGGCCGTTGGTTTGGATATAGCAAAAGCCTTCGATCGGGTTTGGCACAAAGCGCTTCTTTCGAAAATTCCCTCTTATGGGCTTCCCGAGAAATTATGTAATTGGGTTTTTGAAGATCTTAGCATTAAGGTTGATGATGCAAGCTCCGACTCTTAAGCCTGTGACTGGTGTTCCACAAGGCTGTGTGCTATTGCCTACCCTGTTCCTTGTGCTTATCAATGATATGTCGTAAAAGTGACATTCATTGTCATGCTAATGACAGCACTGGCGATACTTTATAAACCAGCCGTGCTAATATTTTTCGCGAACAACGCAAACACAAGCAATTTAAGCTTACCACGAGTGGTTAAGGGGAATATTAGTAATGTTTGTCGCATTGTTAATATTCTTTAAAAAAAAAAACACGTCGTCGTGTGTCAGAACTGAAGTCTTGTCGTTGTTAAACAAAGTCTCTGACTGGGGCTGACTAAATCTTGTCGAGTTTGATCCCCAAAAGAGACCGGTTTGCCCGTTTACTACTTTTACTTTGTGTCTAAGTATACTTTGCCATATTCCCTCAATTTCAGGCCACTCCTCTACCTACCTCAACCAGTATCGGAATCCTTGGCGTCGACATATTAAAAAACTTACAGTTCCCCAGTCATATAGAAGAACATTTTTAAATGGTATCTAAAAAAGCTTGGTGTGCCGGCCCACCGTTTGCAGCTTTATAGAGCGCAGGTTTGGCATTATATGGAAAACTGTTTTGGGGCACTCTAGTACAAGCTCCTTCCACTTGACCGCATTCAACGAAGACGGGCCCAATCTTCGACGACCAAGTTCTTTCAGATCAGCTTGATCCACTGGCCTTGCGTAGAGACGTTGCATCTCTGCGCATCGCATGTACCACGGGGAGTGCTCAGAGGGTTTGTTAGAATTAATTCCAGCTAATAATAAATTGGTGTAACTTGAACACATTTCGTTTTTAGACATTACATCTTACCAACTTTAAGCATTTGAGCAAGAAGACTCCTCTCCTTTATATTTGAACTCTAACATTTTCAAATTTACTATGGTACCTTGGGTCCAAACTGGCCTGAAATGAACGAAATAAACGTAAGGTCAATGTTTTTATCAGGACCTTTCACCGCCATTTTTTCAGGACCATTTATTGTGGTTAAAAATCAAGATTCCCTTTAGAAAAGTACCGCTAAGATCATGGTTTATCTTCGTAGTTTTGATCACCAAAGCTGAATTTTCGAAACCAATAATAAATTCGTTCACCTATAGTACTCTCCGCATTCACCACCCCACGATGATAATTACGAATAAGCTAGATTTATATGCCAGTTATTTATAGCTTGAGTTTAAAAAATACTATCTTAATATATATAAATTACGTGTTTTGTTGTTTGATGGACTCCTAAACTACTTAACCGATTTTAATAAAATTTGCACATCATGTGCAGTTTGGTCCAACTTGAGAGATAGGATAGTTTTTTTACCCATGAAAGACCCACAATTTTTTTTTTTGCGAAAAGGGCAGAACAACGTCTGTCTGGCAAGCTAGTTATTTAATATATAACAGTATAGAATAGTAATATTATATTACATAATTTTCAGTCCGGGTTTCATCCTGGCCACAGCACCACAACTGCTTTACTTAAAATAGAAAGTTACAGTTGTGGTACTCGTTAACTTTTCTAATGCTTTTAACTCAGTTAAACATGATATCCTACTTGCTATCCTTTCCTATCTAAAGTTTTGTATGTCATATCAAGTTAAAACTTTATTGAACAGAAATACATACGTAAAAATTATTTTTTAATAAAGTAAAAGTCAACTTCAAAATAACTAAAAATAATAAAATAATTTTTTAAATTACCCACCACGACAATTTTGTAATTTATTATTTTTATTGAACAGAAATATGTAGAAATGTTAAATAAATCGTCATTATTATGTCAATAAAAGTTTCGTATGTGTGCGTGTGTCAGCGGGCGGAGGTCGCAAGTCGTCGGAGGCGGAGGAGAGTGGCCGGCGCGCGTCGAGCGTGTCGGACGAGGGCGGCTTCAACGAGCCGTCGCCCGACGTCGCGGCGCTGCGGCCCTCGGAACGCGCGCGCTCCGACCCCGATACGCTCTCTGTACTGCAACAGGTATGTCGCTCGCTACGATTCTGCTCACATATTCGACAATATTTCTTACCAACATTGTAACTAGACCTGTGTCGATCGATCATTTCTCGTGACCTGGGTTGATCATGACCCACTCGTATGGTGATCGGGTTAAAAAGATTCGATTGCTTCGATCATTTGGTTCGCAGCTCGTTTGTATGCTTTGTATGACCGAATGAAGAATGCTGAACAGGTGCTATAATAGTAATAATACATACTACGATTTGTTTATTGGTTGAATTGCATGTAAACAAAGGAAACAGAGGACATTTTGTTTATTACGTCGTTGTGTGATTGATTACACGATTCGATCGATTATATGTATGTAAAAATATGCAAACAAAAGTAGAATTTGGTTTGTTTTGTCATCTTGAAATCAGGTCAAATAAGATCGAATCTTTTAGAGATCCATGATTCGATCATTCGTGTACAGGTTGCAATCGAATCAAAAAGATTCGATCAATCGCGATCGACACAGGACTAATTTTAACCACATTATCATTCTGCTGCATAATGTAGTTAATGTATAGCAACGGTAAACAAGGCGGATTTCGTGGATAGGAAATCTCTTAACATTGTGACCAACCCTACCCACGTAGCATATGAACTTTCATCACGTACTGGTTGGTAAGAACGAGCACATCAGCGTCAGTGTATATGACGGAAATTATGACATTATTATTTAAATAAATTCATTATTTCCCAGTCCCGTAATAAAACAGATAACACAAGAAATTTCTACAAAATAACTGTATCTTTAATTACTTACTAATTACAACCACAAAAAACGAATCACGATAAACAAGATAACTAACTTTTGATAATATGAGAATGTCGTTGTGATTGAAATATGCTAGCTAGATATTATCATTACATGAGCCCACTGCTAAACAGGTCTTACCACGTAGATTACATCCTGTAAATCACATAAAGTCATGCAAGCCTAAACGGGTATATCGGTTCGTTGAGCTATATGCCTGTCCCGATGCTACTCTACTTTACAGATGCGCTGGACTGAGACATTTACTTTTGTTGTATTTAGAATAAACTCACTACTTTTACTTGCTGAGTCGCTTTTTGATAGAACCAGCACTGAGGAATAATGTGAAGATCCGTAGGTCATCACTGACAACATAACAACAGCTGGCTGAACAGTGATTTAAGATATTTAAATAAAGATAGTAATAGTTACTTTGCAACAATCCGCTTAATTAAATAAAATGATGTGTCTTCCCTACTTTGAAGAGCACCTCCCGTCCTCCCTCAATTGCGTGCACCAATCCCGTCACCACTAATTCCAGCACGACTACTCCCAACACCACTTTTAGGAAAGACACACCATCGACGATAATACGACACGTGTTTCGCCTCTTCACGAGACATCTTCAGGTGATGTTGACTTTACGGAGTTTAAGAAGACACATAATTTTATTTAATTAAGGGGATTGTTGCAAAGTAGATATTAATATTTTTATCATAGTGAATTTCCGCAAAGTAACGCCCGATTTGATATTTAAATATCAATTATGATATTTAAATATATAACATACTTACATAAGTTCCAGTTCTGAGTACTGTGCGTTGCCCCAATGCTAAGCACGTATTAATTTCTTAGAAGTATTTAAGTTTTTCTTCACTGGTGAAGCACTCTTAAAATTGCGATTAACAATTTCTGTGAAGACAGCATTTGACATTAAGTAGTAAAATAAATAAAAAATAAAATTGCAGGATTCCGGTGTGGTAGTGAGCGAGGCCAGCCAAGGCTCCATAGAGGTGCTCGACAAGTCGACCACTAGCCAATGGAGCGTGTCGGAGGCGGAGAACGCGTCGAGCGAGGCGGCGCGCGCCGACGTGACCGACGCGCACGACGCGGACGACAAGCAGCCCGACAGCATGACGCCGGACGAGGCCGAGATATTGCTCAGCTCCAGGTGCGCGCCCCACTCACTATTACTCTCATTCTCCCTTCTCGCTACTCAAAAGTTATTTTGCACTGAAACTTGTTTTATTTATCCGTCTTATTATTTCATTAATGTATCCAAGATGATTTCTCGAAGATTTGGTAAATAAAGCTTAAAGTTTATTTACGTTTTAAATTAAGGACGATGAATTGACTTGTTTCTATCTTAAAATTTGCAACAAATAAAATATACAACATCCTCTATGTAGATCTCTCGTCTCTAATTAAAATTATTTCTGTTGAATTAATCCTCACATTTTTAAAATAAATATATACTGTTGGAATTATGTTCTATTTATTATATTTAAAGTTGCATGAATATATTTTTCAAGTCGTTGTTTTCGTCACGTTTCACAAAATACTTTGTTAAACCATATTGTAGCACGCACTGTATGTTACTTTAAACTTTTTTGCTCTAGGTAGTAAGTGTATAACGTAAATCTATATTTCCTTCTGTTGTAATTACGTCTCTATGCTTGTTAATGAATTAAATGTCGATTTTTTTTACTATTTGCATGCTGCCTGTGCGCACAACGCTTCATTCTTGCCCGATCACATTTGCAGTATTCTGGAGAAAAAACTTAGGTAAGCTCGCTTCATATGTAGTTTTAGATTGTATATGTTATGCTACATAATATTAGTTAGTTGTAGAATTAATGTAGATTACTGTAATTTATTCAAACATTGTAACGTAATTAACAAACTACATTTTATTTAAGTTTGTTAACAAACTAATTCTCAATTATTTCTTTTAAAATGTGAACTTTAAAGCACCGCTGTTTATAGTCAGCCATTTGCATTTAATGTTTAACACTTTGTGATTACAAGTTAAAACTTAAAGTGGTTTATACAATAATTGTGAAATATTACAAAATTATTTTATCATTTTTGAATTCCTGCAATATTCACAACAGTTGATGAGTAATATTATTTTCTCGTTCAGTGTTGAAAGTAATAATATTTTGTATATCTTCTAATAAATAAAGGGTATGTTCCGAAATACAACGCAGTGTACTGTCCAATGCAAATGACGTATCATTTGACACTTTATTGTACTAGCGTGCCGCCGCCATATTGTGTCGGATATCCGGCCATAATAAAACAATTTTTAATTGTGTGTTTGCCGAATGAAGCATGCCAGAATTTGTTTCTATTTATTCAAATACAAAAAATTATAGAATAATTGATGGTATATCCATTAGGAGGATATAATGATTTTTGGAGCACAAAATGACAAAATAATCGCCAACACTTTTCCAAATGGCGCAAAAGTATGACGTCATATAATGTCCAATGTTTTGGAACGAATCACCAGTATAGCGTCGATTCATGACGTCATTTGCATTGGACAGTACACTATGTTGTATTTCGGAACATACCCTTAATATATATTAAATTAATCGCCTAGTAATTTCGGGTGGCAATATTGTACTTGCAAAGAAAGATGCTAACATTTATGCTATGTGGTATTGAAAAGTTTCCAATAATACCGATAAGGAACTGTGTCCGAACCACTACTTTTTATTTTGTCGATAAACGAGCAAAACAAACGAAATACCTTGTATAATTTCATTGAGTGACAGTCATAAAATGATATTTTCAATGAAAACATCACACAATAATAACATTATTTGTAAGATTCGAAGCAGTAATTTAAAAATAAAGCTATATAAGGGCTTATCACATTACGCGGGTCCATCCGTCCGGCTAGCCTTGTAATGCGGCCAACCGGATTGCGAGCAGCCGCATTCGCAACCGCAACTTGCGGTTGAAGAAGCGTTACAATTTGCGGTGGTCATTGGTCCTATCTATTCATTTCAATGATGGTCTTGAAAGAAGTTGCAGTTATTTACTAAATTTGCATGAAGGAAGGGTAGAATAGCAAGATAATTACATTTAAATAAAGTGATTTTGTAAAGAGAAGATAAACGCAGGAAATAGAGCCCTATTAGAGTAAATGGGGCCCTACACTCTATTGTAAAGAGTCAAAATATGTCAAAAAAGGCACGCATCGCAATTCACAATGCTGTCTTGGTCCCTACTTTAAGGTATGGTAGTGAATATTGAGTGTGGCAGAAGAAGCACGAGAGTAGAATAAACGCAGTAGAAATGCGGTCGTTAAGGAGTATGTTAGGGCTGAATCTGAATGACAGGGTGAGAAATTGTGTGATAAGAGAAGAGTGTGGGTGGCAAGATGATGTTGTGACCAGGATTAGGAAAGGAATGATTTCTTATATTTACGCGAACACTACACATTGAAATAATACTAGTTTTTAAGGAATTTATCGCGTATATTTAACTTTTTAAATACCCGACGTTTCGAGAGCTTTACAGCACCCATGGTCATGGGAAGGACTGAGATGTTCAACGTCCAAATGTCATAGTTAACCGCGGTTACCATAGATTAAAATTTAACTTTTGTTCCGATCTATACAGGAAGGAATCGGTGTTCTTTAGCGAGGATTTGTGGTCTATCAAATCTGATATAGTGACGGGGGCGTCGATCTTTTAGTTTGTCCACACAAGACAAACTAAAAGATCAATTAAAACCCGCGTCAAAGAACATATAGCTGATGTGAAGAATCGACGCTCCGGGAAGTTTGCAGTCTGTGAACATGTACAGGATCGCCCCCGTCACTACATCAGATTTGATAGACCACAAATCCTCGCTAAAGAACACCGATTCCTTCCAAGGATGATTCGCGAGGCTATTGAAATCAAAAAAACATCCTAATTTCAATAGAGAAGATGGCTGGGTGCTACCATCTGCTTAGGATCCTATAATAAATAAAATTATATCCCAACCCAAGCATACAACTGCAAGACTTCATGATACCATAAGTTCATACTGTATAGATCGGAACAAAAGTTAAATTTTAATCTATGGTAACCGCGGTTAACTATGACATCTGGACGTTGAACATCTCAGTCCTTCCTGTGACCATGGGTGCTGTAAAGCTCTCGAAACGTCGAGAATTTAAAAATTAAATATACGCGATAAATTCCGTAAAAACTAGTATTATTTCAAGAAAGGAATGCTTCGGTGGTTTGGTCATGTGGAAAGAATCAATGAGGAAAGAGTGACAAAGAAAATTTATGTTGTAGAAGTGAATGGCAGAGTCGGAAAGGGACGTCCTAGGCGAAAATTTATCGACCTAGCGATTTATTGCAAAGGGGCCAAATTAGGAGCACCCTTAACCGACGAGCATGTATGCGTAGGTATATGGATGCGAAGGAGGCGAGAGAGGTGTGTCAGGATCGTGCCAAATGGAAGTCTGTAGTCTCTGCCTACCCCTCTGGGTGACAGGCGTGAGTGTTTATGTATTATGTATGATTTTGATATTTACCTACCTAGCTCATTTTTTTCCTTCTTTGTCAAAACCGTGATAAATATGCACCAACTCTTCCAATGCTCTTTGTTTTAAAATTTTATCGGAATATTCTGGCAAATTTGTTGTTCCAAATAGGTGGACGACTCTAGATTTCGATGATAAATTTTTCGGTACCCATCAAAAACTTACCACGTGCACACAATCTCACTCAATAGCGGGTAGCCGTAAGCTGAGCCGCACATCTGCACAGTTCGAATTGCGAATAGCAACCGTCCGGCTGGCCGTCATTCGGGCTGCAGCCCTCCGAGTGACCGGAGAGGTTTGCAGGTAGCCCCATCGCAAAGCGCATAGAAATAGATGTTACGTATATATTTTTGCTTGCGGTTAACTGCATAGTGCATATGAGTCCTAAGAAGCGACAACGGATTCACTAAAGTCGTAAGAATGGCGATTATTATATATTGTATATTATTGTTGTGGTTTCTGATTCATATACTCATAAGTGTTTTAGGTTTTAATCAAATTTAATTTTGATGCTGATTTGATTTTAATTTTATAGCTTTCCTCAAAATAGTTATTACATTTCATAATGGTCCTGTTGATGTATAATTTTTATGTAAGCAACGAATCGCATTGGATTTTATATTGTGCGTAATAGCTACTGTGCAATAGTATCGTATTATCCTTGAATTAGCCTCACGTTTTTCAATGACTGCACCAACCAAACGCACCAACGTCATGCAGGCAGATGAGCACACTATTAATCAGCCATCCTAACGACAGTTTAGTCGTTGTGGGAATATAGACTACAACACTAAGAAGCCTTTCCATATTGAATTGGAACCTAAAATTTTGGGTATTTTGGAACCTGTATGTTAAAACCGAAACCCATCAAAAACGGAAACGTACCGAAATTTGGAACCGTATTTTCAATTCCGGACGTTAAATGTGTGTATGTGTGGTGTGCAGACAAGAGGCTCTGCTGTCGGACGAGCAGGCGCAGGAGATCGTGGCCATGCTGTCGCCGCACGCGCTGCCGCACGACAACGGCGTCTCGCTCAACGACAGCTACCAGTCCGTGCTCTCCTACGAGAGGTGAGCGCACCACACCAATCAATATTCATATGACGGATTCACAAGATTACAAAAACGTCCAGCCTTCACTAGACCGTTAGGTAAAAATTTAGAATCGTTTGGTAGGAGTTTTTTCATGTTTTACCCATTTTTAGGTTATAATAGTTTTGCCCGCCAACCAACGCGCGAGATTTTGCTATATAAAATTGTTAGTATGTCTCAATTTAGACACTAAATCCATAGAAAAGGATGTTTTGAATACTAGATATATTAAGTTACAAAGTCAGCATGTTTTATAAATTAATTTATTATATAGTCAGCATGTTTTATAAATATATAGTCTGTGCACTTGTTTGTCTTGACGTTTAAGAAAAATATATGTAACGAAATGAAGTAAATCTTTCTGAATAAGTTTCCATTTATACTCAGGATGATCCCTATTGCTGGTTGTTATCAGACTCATAAATGTTTTAAAATTTTTTTTCATCAAAAGTATATGAGATTTTGATAAAAAAAAAAAAAACACTAATAAGGCGCGCACTTTTGGATTTTCCAAAGTATTTTTTTTATTTTCTCGAAACAGTGTAAAATCACCTTTTAATGCGAGTGATATTGTTATAATCGGGGACCAAACCTCTACCAAACCAGCACCTACAACACCTTAATCCTCCAAATTCTTATAATGATTTCTTAACTTTACGCGAACACTACTAATCCAATCATTTAAGCTTAAATTAGGTAAGAATCTTGGAATTCGAGATCCCCAGCTGTAAGAGTCTGTAAATACTTGTATATTGACACTCTAAAAGTTGTCTCAAAACCTATATATGGTAGGGTGTACGCAATTATTAAATTTCAAGGTCAAAGGTCACAAAAATCGGTTTTTTGCGCTTTTCTTGTAAATATCTCATTTCCTATGTTTTCTTTGCTATTTGTATTTATTATCAATATTGTAGAATACAAAATTCTCTAAAAATTTTGTTTAAAAAATTATTTATACGGTGAACCGTTTTCGAGATAGAGGGCGGAGAGCGCACGGTCACAGCATCACTACAGGTCAACCGGTGCCTTCGGTCGAAAACGCGCCATATATAGTTGATGAACTATCGATAAATCTATGATTATAAATATTTGTCAATTTTTATTAACTATTATATTATATTTTATCATTTTTTTCCTAACCTATCCACTTTTTATTCAGTATTAATTTATTTAACAACACTTACCTGCCCATATAATTGCAGAATTGTTAATGCAAAATAGGAATTATATTAGAATTATAATCTAATTAATATTAATAACTTCTTACGTGATGAAAAAAAAAACAAATAAATTATGAATTAATCCTTTTATTAAAAAATATCATTAAATACATTTATTTTTGTTAAAAGTAAAAAAAATGGAATAAAGGGTACAAAAACTACAATTTATAATTTTAATCATCTTCTTCCTGTTCATCGACGTCTTCCGGCTGCTGGTAAATTTCAAACTTACTTCCTTAATTACTCGAATTCCGAGGTGAACTTACTATAATGACTGGACTATACACATTGAATAAAACTCTGATACTTAACTATTATTATGCTACTGATACTGTAAGCACGTTTTGCGTAGATCGGATCGAAAAATTAGTATTAAAATAATGAAGGTAGCCGGGCTAACAATGACACTGGGACGTCAAACATCTAAGTCCCTCCCCCCCGTGACTATGCTGTAAAGCACCCGAAAGGTCGGGAATTAAAAATAAGTAAAAGTAGTTAATTAAACGCGATAGAATCCGTAAATTTAGTTTTATTCCTCCAAATTCTTGCCAAACGATTTTAAATTGAACCCGCCCATTATTCTACTTCGCTTTACAATGTTAAGCGTAATCGCCGATAACGAGTCTCACGCAGGCAACGCCGTCCGAGTATCACGATGTCGGTTTAAGGTCATTGCAAACTCGACAAAACGAAGTCGAATATATATACTTTGCTTTTATTTAATTTATTATACACATGCAGATTTTCAGCGGCAGCCTCGTACCGGTAGGCGAAGTGTAGAGCGACCCTCCACTAGATGGAGTGACGACCTGGTAAGACATGCAGGAAGTCGATGGATGCAGGTGGCTCAGGACCGTGCTTTGTGGCATTACTTGGGGGAGGCCCATGTTCAGCAGTAGACTTGTGAAGGGCTGTAATGATGATGATGCAGATTTTCTCACAATAATTTCTTTCGCCGTTCACGTCACAGTAAATCCACTTAAAATTAAATTTATTTCCCTGGTATTTACTAAATTAAAAGCCTAATCTGGTATGGACCCATAATTCTTAAATAGCCATAAGTAAGCACTTTAAATTGCAAGGAAAGATAATTAAATGTAAAAATTAGAGATGGGCCGAATACGAATATTCGGCCGAATGTTCGGTAAAACTTTTACCGAACCGAATATTCGGCCGAACTTTATTCGGCAGGATCACCTCGGTACATCAATTTATGTCAAAACTTGTTACCGTAAAGTGCGCGGGATTATCGTCGGACCCTGCCTATCGCTCCCCCGCCACACCTGACATGTTGTTGCATTATTTAGTACGGAGCAAATTACCGGTACATGCTTAAAACATTATGCTATACAAGTAGTTTTAACCCATAAATAAAATATACTTTCAAACAGTAAAATTATGAAAGACATGGCATTTCTCAATTCGTACATTTAAATACAGTGGACACTTTGAGTACCACTTTAACGAGTATTCGGTGATAGTCGAATATTCGGCCGAATACGAATATTCGGTAAAGCTGCCGAATATGCTGAATACCGAATATAAAACGAATATTCGGTCCATCCCTAGCAAAAATAGTACATACTCTAAAAATTTTAATAGTTTTGGATAGTTGTGATGAATTTTTTCCACAAAGATTTTGCTATGTACCTTAAATTTTAGGCTAAAAGATAAACAAATAGTATTCTATAATTTATTCTTGCGATTGTTGTTACTTGGTGAAACATCATCAGTCAATCAAAAACATCATAAGTCATCTCCATCTTTGCACTTTGGGTTGACTTCTTACTAGTTTCACAATTTATAAAAAAAATACAAATTTTTGTGGAATATTCTTGTTTGATGTATGTGTATTAACCGTTGCCTTTATCACACGATAATATTTGTTGAGCACGCATTGTAAAATTATAATGATAAAAGCAGGAACAGACTTATAAACCTGTTGTCTTTTTCCATTTTCCATTTATCCAGCATACAGTCAGTGGACGAGAGCTACGAATTTGTCTCGCTGGAAGCGGACGCCGGGATGGCAGCCGGCGATAGATGTCACGACGACGAACACGAACAGCACGTGGAACATGTTCAACAAACGGAAGACGTAAAGGAAGCGGAACACACGCAACAAATGGAACACATGCAACGAGCGGAACCTGCCGAGCAATTGCAACACCTCAAACACGCTGTACATGTTCAGCAAGTGGATGTCGGGCGGGCCAATTCCACGGACGCGTCCGAGACTGTGTTTGACTACTACCCACCACAACCGTTACGAGAGCTCGGCGAAGAGAACGGCATTCATTACTTCGAGGATGGACACTTCTACACTGAGGTAATGTTGTAAAAAGATCTATGTAGTAGTCTAATAAGCCATGGGATTGGTTTCGAATGCAATTTATCGATTTACACTTCGACAAGTACAGTAGCGAGTTTAGTTACAAGGCAGTTGACGTTAAACGGTTAAGTGGGCAGTAGCGTTCAAATAATGTCTTCGTGGCGAGTTTAGTTAAGGACATCAGTTCATAGTTTGTTAGAGTATGGCGTTTCAAGACTACAGAATTTTTATGGTTTAAGATGGTTCTAGGATTACGTCAAGACTTAAATGATCCAGTCAGAGAAGTATTAATGGTTGTTGTTAAAGAAGTTTTTAATAATGATTTCTTAAATTTACGCGAACACTACACATTGAATAAAACTATTATTTACGGATTTTATCGCGTTTAATTACTTTAATTTATTTTTATTATTATCCCGACGTTTCGGGTGCTTTACAGCGCCCATGGTCACGGGGGGACTGAGATGTTTGACGTCCCAATGTCATAGTTAGTCCGGCTACCTTCAGTTTTTTAATATTAATTTTTGGTCCGATTTACGCAAAACGAGCTTATAGTATCATGAAGTCTTGCAGTGGTATGCTTGGGTTTGGGTTTAATTTTGTTAATTATAGGATCCCAAGCAGATGGTAGCACCCAACCATCTTCTCTATTGAAATTTGGATGTTTTTTAATTTCAATAGCCTCGCGTATCATCCTTGGTAGGAATCGGTGTTCTTTTGCGAGAATTTGTGGTTTATCAAATCTAATGTAATGGTGGGGACGATCTTGAACATGTTCGCAGACTGCAGACTTCCCGGAGCGTCGGTGCTTCACATCAGCTATATGTTCCTTCATATATTCTATAAAAACCCGCGTGAAGGAACATATAGCTGATGTGAAGCACCGACGCTCCGGGAAGTCTGCAGTCTGCGAACATGTTCAAGATTGTCCCCACCATTACATTAGATTTGATAAACCACAAATTCTCGCAAAAGAACACCGATTCCTACCAAGGATGATACGCGAGGCTATTGAAATTAAAAAACATCCAAATTTCAATAGAGAAGATGGTTGGGTGCTACCATCTGCTTGGGATCCTATAATTAACAAAATTAAACCCAAACCCAAGCATACCACTGCAAGACTTCATGATACTATAAGCTCGTTTTGCGTAAATCGGACCAAAATTAATATTAAAAAAACTTAAGGTAGCCGGACTAACTATGACATTGGGACGTCAAACATCTCAGTCCCCCCGTGACCATGGGCGCTGTAAAGCACCCGAAACGTCGGGATAATAATAAAAATAAATTAAAGTAATTAAACGCGATAAAATCCGTAAATAATAGTTTTATTCAAAGTTTTTAATAATTTTCATGAGTGCAGCATCTCGAGAGGTTTAATTTTACAATTTGAACTTCTACTATTATATAAACATTCGTATTCTAGATACTCCTGTACAAATTTATACGTGATATCTTCCGTTCATTTTAATTAAAACTCAATATAAAACGTATAAATATTCAATAATCAGTATCGTACAAACTTTGTGGCGAGTTTATTTATAAAAGTACAATTGTACGTTTTGGCGCGCAAACGTTGCGTCCTGTCAGCTTAGGCACTGAACTAAACTCGCTCGTTTACACGAACGGCGAGTTTAGTTGCGGGTGGCGGGAGACGCGCGGGAGGGCAGCATTTCGCACTTAACTCGCCGATAAATAGCTTGGCCGGCTATCCCGTGCAACTTAATCGTTAAATTGCTACTTAACTCGCTTATTGCCGTTCAAACAAGGTTCAAACTTAACTCGCCAGGTTCGCAAGTTAACTCGCTACTGTACTTGGCGAAGTGTAAATCGGTCTTTACAGCTTTGACAGTATAACTGGTCTGTCTCTGACTGTTAGAAAAAAACAAATGCTTTGGCTAAAATCGACCAAAACAATATTACTTGCTTTCACTATTGTTAGCCGTTGTAATAATGTCCTCCAGACCGAATTTCGGCCACGGCGGCCAGCCTCAACGGAGGCTAGCCATCGGCGCAGTACAGGGTTATAGTGCCCAAGTGTATGCGCAAGCACAGGTGCACTCTCTCTTCCCTCACTCTCATAATCCGATGGGACGGTAAACCGACACGACCGGAGAGAGATCAGGCGCAGGACCAACGGCTTTACGTGCTTTCCGAGGCACGGGGGTGACACCGCCAACTTCCTGACTGCGGGGCAATTACTGAGAATTTCTTGACGGAAAAACTCAATAATTAATTTTTTGGCCCGACCCGAGATACGAACCCAGGACCTCAAGATCAGCAGTCGCACTACTACAACCACTAGACCAACGAGATAGTCAAGCCGTGCCGTGGTAGCTCAGATGGTTAACGGTCGCTGTAAATATAACAGAATGCGAGTAACCCGGGTTCGATCCCCGCCGGCACCAATGAAATTGTTAATTACAATTTTAAGTGCTGATTTG
The DNA here is from genome assembly GCA_907164705.1 of Parnassius apollo. Classification (NCBI taxonomy): domain Eukaryota; kingdom Metazoa; phylum Arthropoda; class Insecta; order Lepidoptera; family Papilionidae; genus Parnassius; species Parnassius apollo. The sequence goes on from CAJQZP010001172.1 coordinate 5,089,239, forward strand.
CCACGTGCTCGGCGGTGAGGAAACCTGCATGTCTGAGTAATAAGAAAATAAATATTTCGAAGACGTGAAGTTCGCCAACACGCATTGGGGCAGCGCGGCGGACATTTCCTTGCCCTAAAACCCTCTCAGAAACGAGTGGAGGCCTGCGCGCAGCAATGGGACGTATATAGGCTGTAACTTTACTTTTTACACTATTGTTGTAAATAATTATTGTACTACAGGTACAGTTATGAAATTATACGAAATTGCTGTTTCAGGTTGCTGGACTACCGCCCGTAGAAGAAGAAGAAGATGACGACTACTACCCACCTGTATTTGTTAAGAAGAATACCAAAGTTAAATTTAGGTATGCTTTTTTGTATAACATAAAGTGCCAAAGATACTTACAGACCACTTGATGGTAAGTGGCTATTATGTTTAAGATGCAACATCTCTAGTGCTGCGTTTTAATGCGCGAGATTTTATCGCATTGCGCTCGAGATCATACAATTCCATACTTTGCAGTTCACTTTCGCGACAATCGCGTCACGAGCTGTTACAGCTAATTGTGACAAATCATACTACGCACGTACATACTACTGACCCCATATATTGCATTTTTGCGATAAAAAATCACATGGATAAAGTCGTAGTGCGGGGTAGGTCTTATGTTGCCAACATGTTGCCAATACGAAAAAAATCCAGTTTCTGCCCATGGTTGTTAGGACATTCATGTAAATTTAGTTTTCGTAAATGCGATTAAAATAGAGTTGGTAATATGTATTTGAATGAGCATTATGTAATTTTATTAAATTTGGTTTATATTATAAATGGTGAAATCGACGACAACGATACGCGACATCAATAAAAATTATGTGTAATTTATACATTTTTATTACCTCTGTGTATATAGAAATAATTACTGTCCATTAGTCCCATTAAAACTCGAAAACGGTTGGACCGATTTTAATGAATTTGAGTGGGTTCTTGCATGGTTTAATCGCAATTAGATTTGGTAGGTGGCGCTGTTGTCGAGATCCAAAACTCACCCGTGCGAAGCCGGGGCCGATCGCTGGTATAGAATAAAAATTGTTGTATTTTATTCTATACTTTTGCCAATTTTTGAATAAATTTCTTCGCACTTAAGAGGATACCTTGAAAATGTGTCGAAGTTTTGGGGGCGTGGCTTATTCCTTTGTCGGTGAAGCTAACGGACGACTGTGGGAGTGTCAAAATGAAAGTGATGCAATGACTTTATAGTACGCAAATTATGAGATAGCCATACCGAGCAAGCGCTCGGAAAAAAACTACGTTAGCGCCAAACAACATTTTTATTTATTTTAACAAAGCTTCGTTATGGATTAAAAACTGGTTTATGAGAACTTAGATATGACTATTTACTATACCTTAAAAATAATTCCATGACATTATTCGTAAGAATATTGTGGTGTCATCGAGAAATGTAAATAATTAGAGTCTACTTTGCAATTTTTTTCTATCGAGAAAATTACATGATATCATGTTTTCCTTTTATGCAATCCAAGATCATATAGTCAAAAATCATATACCAAAATTTTGGTTTGTAATCTATAAAACTTAAAAAAAAATATGTTAAATAGAAAAACCACCAAATTTTCGTGGTATCACCTTAAGAAAGTTAATTATATTATGTTTTCCGTTAATATGAATAATGTGTTTGCATTTGGTCGGGATCATCAGCACGGAGCCGATGCGCGTGTTCTCGACGCACTCGGTGCGCGAGTACGACCGACGCAACGAGGACGTGGACCCGGTGGCCGCGTCCGCCGAGTACGAGCTGGAGAAGCGCGTCGAGAAGATGCACGTGTTCCCCGTCGACCTCGTCAAGGGCGCCGACGGCCTCGGCCTCTCCATCATCGGTCAGTAACTTGCCCTTCCGCCGTCTCTCTGCAATTTACATTTTATCCTGATAAGTTGGTCAGAGTCTTTTCACTATCAGTCCCTCAACAAATAAACAAAGATAAAGCATCAAGACACAATAGCTCGCCACGCTACGGGTTGACTAGCAGAGAATTACAAGCATTATACTCAACTATAGTCAACCAAATCTATGAAATACCTTTTGTACGAGCATACTCGCAAGATTTAAAAAACCTTTTACATAAATTTCAATAATTATGAAGTTACATTTCATTACAACATGTAAGTTCTTTATCACTTATTTAAGTACTGTTACTTCTAATGCTGCACGAATTCTTCATACAATACTTAAATCATTCAAGAAAAGTAAAATATAAAAAATTTACCCAGATTCTTTTCTGCCTGACGTTTCAACGACATGTACCTTGCAGTGTTTTTATGACTAAAATTCATTGTTATGGGAATAATCGGCAAAATATTCAATTAATCGGTAAAAATAATGTTCAAATAACCGAATCTTTAAATTTTTCAATCTATTATTTGTATATTTTAGTTTTCATTTATTTTTTTACTTGCTTACTTCTTGTAGTTCATTTTTATACGTGGTAGAGCCATGCTGCAGTTCTATTACGAGTATAGTTGTAGCACGAATGGGTCGGCTCGACCTGTAAAGGACCACGCTTTCACAGAATATCAGCGTAAAATAGTGGTTTAATGGTGCTGTGTTTCGTATGGTGAGTGTGGAGAACCGGAGACCCTTTTTACTGGAAACGAAGCATTCCATCTTAGTCCTCACGGGTGACAACGCATCTGCATTTTGATTCGTAATCGAGGACAGATGTAGATGTCTATGGGCTACAGCAACCACTTACCATCAGGTGGACTGTGTGCTCGTTTGTCACCCTATCCTATAAAAAAAATCAAACATCAATAATTTCCTACTTTATCAGCATAAGTTTGTGCCGAAAAAAAACTTATATCCAAGGCCGCGTTTTCCCGCCATTTTGGGAGCTTACTGTGCTTACTTTTGTGATTTTGTGTTTGTCTTCTTATTTTGTGACTCGGACTATAACTTTTTGGGCTAATTATAGCATATTCGGTGACCTTGGCAAGTATATACTGTATATATATATATATATATATATATATATATATATATATATATATATATATATATATTGGGCTCTGATTAAGAAAATGATCATAAAGTCGAATAGAAGACGTGGTTGTGGTAATAAAGATATAAATTAATTAACTTCCTGAGGTCAGCCGCCGTAGAGTCTACATCACCTGAGGATGCCTCGTGTAGAGGTGAAACACGTGTCGTATTATCGTCATTGGTGTGTCTTTCCTGGAATATTGGTGTTGGGAGTAGTGGTGCTGGGATTAGTGGTGGTTAGTTGTGGTAATTTCACTTTAAACAGTCATGCTCGTGCATTGGTGGTGAAATTACCATTATTTCGAACGTAAGTCACAAAAAGGTGGGCCTCTTGTGTCACTGGTAAAAGTACCTACACAAGTAGGGTGTCGTCCTGTCGATGAAGCACTCAGAATTGGCAAACGCACCGTTGCTAAGATTGTCACTGAAAAGTACGAGTCTTCAGGTAATGAGAATAATTTACTTAGCACACGTCGAAAAAACGAAAAAATAACAAACCGGTAACTGGTATCGATCGGTTCGACGCAGATGCTATTAGAAACCATCTCTACGGCTATTCCACAAGAGGCGAATATCCTACTGCGGCGAAGTTGCAAGAAAGTTTAGTATGATACCAGTTTGTACAATGAAAGTTTAAAGTCATTGAGAACCATTTTAAAACGCATGGGCTTCCGATACAAAAGAAAAATGATAAAGGAAGAATAATTATGGAGAGGCATGACATAGTCTTGCAAAGAATAACATTTTTAAGATAAATGAAAAATATAACCATTTGGGACAACGTCATATTCGTTGATGAAACGTGGTTGGCGTTCAACCATTATTCATTAACGAATATGAACGTCAACCACTCTGTACTGCAGATATGGACAGATGACACTGCAGCATCTTACTCGAAGGTGCCTTTGGGAAAAGGTTGGCGTGAAATTATTTTCCTTGCGGAAATTCCATGCCTTTTTTTTAACATGGGGAAATGCCTACGCATACCCGCCTCGCGGGGACAAGGACGGGTTATGTCGGACTCGCACCGACTAAAACCCCAGGGATGTTCCACCTTCGTCGCATATTGGCAGGGCTACGGGAACGCTTTCGCACACTTCCTCGGCCCCTCCAGCGACTGCCGCCCCATGGCAGCACCTCATCGGGAGAGGAATATTCCTCCCCGTTCTCCTTGCCAAGTAAGGCGCACCAGAACACATGGCACGCCTTCCTCCACGGCCTCCAATTACATCTGCGCAACAGACGCCCCCGCGTCCGATGCGCGAAGGCCATGGGGCCAGGAAAAACGAGCACTTAGAAGTACTAGCCTTCCCGACCCCAGCGGCGGATCTGGTCTATGGCTCCGCCGCCAACCAAGATTCGGCTGCGGAGGATAGGGAGAGCGGCGCCTCGCAATACCGACAATCCTCTCCCCCACGCAGCCCCATCACCACCGCATCAACGGTGCGGCCCCGTTTGAGTCGCGGAGGATAGGGCGAGTGGCGCATCGCCATACCAACACTTCCTCCGCGACTCCACCTCGGCTGCAGCGGTAGGTGGGGAGGACACACCTCTCACCGCAGTCCACCAACACACATCCGAAGTGGGCTTCCCAAGCCCACTCGGAGTGGTCACCTCGGGCCGGCCCTCCACCTCGGACCAGCCATATGGGTTCCTCTTTGTTTCGCCGTGGGTGACCAAGCCACGGCTTCTAAGCCCCCCCGCCACAACAAGGCGGGAACCCGTTCGGGGGGGAAATTCCATGCCCTGTTGAGGAGGATTTGTAGAAAATTGTTTGTTAGCTTTCCATTCAAAGAGTACAAGAAAACACCACAAGGAAGTGGAAGCAGAAAAATTCAGAGTGGTCTATTACCCTTTTACAAAATATTCCTGCGAATAGCGCCGTAATAATGGACAACGCCTCATATCATTCTTTCGACAAAGTGCCAACCCAAGCCAAAAAGGAAGCAGATTAGCAGCAGTTATAAGACTACCACTATACCACTGCCAATACAAGGCTATGGAATTGATTTGGGCTCAAATCAAATCCTAGTTCTTATATGAAATGTTCTAAATACAAACATATTAACTGTACCTAAACACACAAGAGATGAAAATATCTTATTCTTTTACAAGGTAAACAGCACGACACAACACCAAGCCACCTTTCACGATGAAGAAGATGGAAGATTTGCTAAAGCATGTACTCATGGCACAAAAGATGTTTGGTAAAAGGTTGTGGAGAAAACAAAGAAAATCACTTGAAGATGAAAATAAAAATGACTGAAAGGACATTCATTTTGACTACATTATTGAAAATCACTTTCACTACAATTATAGTGAAAGTTATGGAATAAATTTATTTTTAATCAAGTATCAATCTTAATTTTTTTTTTATAACTTTGCCTCTAGAAACAGCAGTAACAATATAAATAGTAAAAATATCATAAATTTTATGTTTTAAATTATTCTCTTCTAATTTATTGTGGTATTAATTGAAACAAAATTGTAAATGATTACCAACTCTAAAGAATCAATATCGATTTTTCTTAAGAATTGAATATTGTACGTAACGATCTTTTGGTTGGCAGGCCTGGTCCAATAAGCTGTCAAAAAGTATTTCTTAGATTTGGTTGAGTATAAGTCCGCCTATTGTTACCATAATTGTAAGGTTACAATAAAAAATAAATAATTAATAATGCTACATATGACGCCAAAATCATGCTCATTTTTTGGACCTCACTTACGCACACGTATTTTTTAAACCATTATAAGCCAGTGCTTGACAACAAGCCTATTGTTTGGAAGCGGTAACAAATGAAGCAGCCAAAAATGGAAATGCTCACTGACATCACATTTTAATTAGATAGAAAGACCATCTGTCGTGGCAAATTATTCAATTCCTTTCCAACGCGTTTGGTTCGAATTTTCCTTCATTCTTTGATTAACAGGTGTAAAAGCGCTCTGCATGATATACATACACAAATGCACTTAAAACCATGTTATTGGTTTCAAATGATGTTAGATGCATATGTACGTGAATGCATGTTTTCTTACAATAACTTATGTATTATTTTAGTTTCGGCGTCACTTTTAAATGTACGCTACGCTCTGTCTATCTCTTTTGCTGTTTTGAGATCTGTCCATCACACATCACTGTGGCACTTTAGCCACTGCATTAGTAGGGATAAGCACCACGATTAGCAGGCAGTTGACATTGCAGAACCAGTGTGTCCCATACCTATGATACTATTCCCCGTCTAATCTAGTCCAGTTATGTTACGTGTGGCATAAACGAAATTTTTCTGGCATTTCACATATTGCCCCTTACGGATCGAATGGAATAATGATAGTAATGTAGCATAGGTGGTTGCCGATTGAGGCGGCTAAAGCCAAAAATGCCCCAAGTGTACTTTTAGAGTCAGTTTTTTCATTTGTCGGAAGCCCTTTGTCGTTTTCATTGTCTGAACTTTTATAACCGAAGCTTTTGCCATTTCAAATATATATGGTGATCTGATCATAAATATCAAACGCAGGCATGGGCGTGGGCGCAGACGCGGGGCTGGAGAAGCTGGGCATCTTCGTGAAGACCATCACCGAGAGCGGAGCGGCCGCGCGCGACGGACGCATACACGTCAACGACCAGATCATCGAGGTCGACGGCAAGAGCCTGGTCAGTGCTTCAGTGTTTTCTCTTGTACCCTAATAAGTACATACAAGCACCTATATCTATTACCTAACTGAACTAATCAGTATGTAAAAGAGTACCGCTGCAGCTATATTACGGGTTGCAAACCAAATGGGTTGGTTCGAAAATGGGCTACAACTATCAAAAAACACCAGAAAAAATAGTAGTGTAACAGTACTGCGTTTCGTATTATTAGTGACTAGATCCAGAGACCCTTCTTACTGATTATGACTGAGTAAGGCATCTGCATTTTGATTAAAAAAAATACGTATGGCACTCGGGGACTGCCGCGGTATAGCTATTGCATAGCATTTTTTATCAACTTATGCAATTATAATTATTTATTTATTTTATTTATGCAGATTTTTTTCTTTGTTAGCAAAACTGTTTGCTCCATGCGGGAATCGAACCCATGATCCGCGATGCTCCATTAGGGTGGTTCAGCCACTGCGCCAAACGTGCTATCAAAAATAATCTATAAATTTAAAAAATATATTTAAGTATAAAGTCTGTGTTTATTTAATACTCTAAATTCACGAAAGTTGCTAGCATGACGACGACTCATATAAATGCAAAGAATATGCTTATTGCAATAAACTATATTATTGTTTAAAATATTTTTATTATCTTACAATACATACAACTAGTGTACACGCATACGTCTAGTCGCACGCAAACAAGCACCGTGCCGAAGTCTGCCGAACTGAAACGACATTAGACGATGGTAGGTTTTGGGGTCTTAGGTTTATTTTCGTTACGGAATTACTTGATTCGGTCGCCACTCTCAAAGCCCGCGATAAAAGCTATGCAATAGCTTAAGACGACACATTGAAAATAAACGATTAAAATGGCACCGCCTATTCCACCCCGCGCCCCGCTTGCGACACTCGTCACTCGGTTCCTAAAATTTCAAACTCGCGCCAAATGCTCAATCGGAGGTCAACGCGCGATATACAGAAAGGAACAAGCAAGCGTCGGAGTCGCGACACACTATTATTTTTAATGTTTTTAATATTTTGCATTATTTATTGTCTTGTTGTATAATAAAATGTAACTGTATATGTCATTGTTGTTGTCGTCATGTTAGTTTATCAAAAGAGAAATCAACAAAGCTTATTTTTTTTAATGTATTGAAATAATAACTAAGTTATAATTTTTAAAACTGATATATACATATACAATATATCAGTTTTATATTCAATATAACAGAACTTGTAACTTGTTTTAGGGCCATTATGCACATTTTCTTTTTTGTTACATTTTTTGGATCCCAAATTTGTTAATTACGAGTAAGTCGCTGTTCTACCAATTCCGGTAGCAAGCAGTGAAAATAAAATGAAAGTAGTTTTTCTCCATTTTATCCTTTGAAAATTGGTCATCCTTTACTATTGTTTCCACTTTGATTTAATAACGTCTATACCATACTGCCAATAAGCATTTAGATATTTCGGAAATATGCACCTGTCTTTGAACTTGCATGTACCAATCGGAATTTTTGTTCACCTGGATCATACCACTTTTTTATTTACCCGCCAGAAATGCATTTTGTCTTGTATTATGACTTCGTCAATACCGACCTTGTATGCAATTATGGGACATCTGATTTCAAACAGGGTGTTACTTCCTATAAAACTGTCAGGCGTTGCTCCTAAACATAGATGATTTTTGTTATTTATAAACGACAAGGGTCTATCTTTAGGTCTAGTAAATTTGATATTTTTACTGTACTAGCGCAACTGTTGGTTTTAATTCTTGTGACAATCTTCCCAAAATTGGAGGTTGCAATAATAGAAAAAAAAAAACTCGTTAATGTCACTGAGAATAATATAGAGCGCAGTCACAGCGTCTCCATCGGATTACTGTCCTAATAGTGCGTATTGAGTTGTATAACGACCAACAGAATGTTACCTACACCGACGTACAAAGCTTAGGTTGAAGCAGGCAAGCTTATAGTGGATATTACAAGAGTGTGGAGTGCCGATTCCTTATCTAGATATACGGCCAGTATATGGATGTTGTCAATATACCTATATAGGTAGCATTTAGTCAAATGTCATGTTTTTTTCCCACAAAAAATAACTAAAATGCAGCTATAAGCAACCACGCGTAGAAAACCTAATGATTCAAGTGTCATTTAACGTGGTGGAGTCATGCTGCAGTTATATTATGTATTAGTAGTTGTAGCACGAATGGGCCTGCTCGTCCGGGGAAGGACCACGATCTCACAGAATACTAGCGTAAAATAGTAGCGTAATGCTGCTGTTTCGTATGGTGAGTGTAGAGAACCGGAGACCCTTTTTACTGGAAACGAGGCATTCCATCTCAGTAGTCCTCACGGGTCGTCACCCATCTCAAACATCACACACATCTTTTCTTTTATAGGATAGTGTGACAAACAAGCACACAGTCTACCTGATGGTAAGTGGTTGCTGCGGCCCATAGACATCTACATCTATCTTCGATTACAAATCAAAATGCAGATGCGTAATGCGTAAAACTTTAAAACGCCGTCATAACGTCTAAAATTGCGTAGCGTCCGCGACGATTAACACGCTTAGAAATTGTCGGAATCTTAAAATATTTTAAAAAAATTAATGAATTAAGTAATCACAATAATGCTCAACTAAATTATAAATATTGACGTTACGAATACATTTGAGTGATTCCCAAGCACATAGATTAAGTAATTTCGGTGTAATTTCAACTATAGTGATTTTTAGAGGTGTTTTCGCAAATAATTATGATCGAGTCAAAATTATACAATCGTGTTTTTGAGCAAGCAAATTCAAGATAAAGACATGAATTTACTTATATCAAAATTTCAGTTTCGTTAGTCGTGTCATAGACCCATACTATTCGATGCAAGGAGGTGCATTTTATCAAGGTGTCTTAATTATATCGATTAAAAAACAAAATGCAAGTGTAAGTAAGTAGAATAGAATAGATACCTCTTATAATGTGCTCATTTTTCATGTTTTTTTTTTTTATGAAAGGAGGTCTTTACTATTCTAGTATATTTATACATTATATATATATTACTTATGAAAATCCAGTGCTTAACCACTAAATACACAAATTGATTGTTAAACGGAAAGTACAATCGTACCTTCAATGAATCAAAATAGTTAAAAACTACCAATATCTGCAAGACGACTTTTTTAATCACTTTTTGACGCAATATTAAACATTAACTTATAATGCTAATTAATAATTGGTGCTGGGCTAGCATTTGGGTCAGTCATCCTAACTTATTTACTAAATTGCCTTAAACCATTAAATCTTTTATATTTCGTTTTCAGGTAGGAGTCACGCAAGCCTATGCAGCATCTGTTCTACGTAATACGTCGGGCCCCGTTAAATTCCTCATCGGTCGGGAAAAAGATCCGGAGAACAGCGAAGTGGCGCACCTGATACGCCAGTCACTTGCCGCTGACAAGGAAAGAGAAGAGAGGTAATGTACTTCTTGCAACTCATTAGTTAGAAATGAATTTAAAGTAAACAATAAAATTTCAAATTTTATATGTCGGAAAGTACAACACGATAAGGCAATTATGTGGGAAATAACAGGATAGCGTTAATTTATATTAAAAATGGTAAAAGTGTGAGAGCTGATGTTCAACTTGCTCTCTTGCTTGCGCAATTTATCATTATTAATAATAGGACAGCGTGACGCTCTATACATTCAGCATAGCGTAATTACAGTTAGACCATACCGCAGTATGTCCCCATCACAATTACACACCAGTGCAATGTGAAGGACACATGTAGTTGTGTTCAAAACCAAATTATTCAAATACAACAGCAACCTTACCCATCTCAACGTAACACAGCACAGTCTCTCAGCAACACTATCCTCCTTGTCTGCACCAGAAGAATCACCACAATGGACAGAACAACAACTATCTTAGCACGCGTAGAATGACTTCTGACACTTGTGAAACGACTCAAGCGGAATCTCGCGCGCTCTGCACCTACACAGAACTTTATACTGCACAAACGAGTGGGAGGGTTTCTCGATATACCCTCAATTCCAACTAGTCACGAGATCCAACCGGAATATTATGGATGCGCTACATATAGAATTGCCGTATAGTGCCGGTATAAGAGATTCCACTACCATACCATCATCCCGTTGTTGTCGTAAGACAGAGGATACTGCATTACACACCGGCAATCAGATTGCACTATCGACCTCCAGTCTGAGCAGGGGGTGATGTGGCGGCCCTGTCGTCGGGCCACAAGCGAAACACATCGAAGCCTAAATCATGCTATCAAAGTTCCAAAGTAAAGCATTATATATAGAGTAGCAAAATTGGCCGCTCTCCGGGCTGAACACCGTGCCCGGTGGGAGATATCTTCTTTACCTTTCACGGCTAAAGGGAGATGAGATCTGGACAGCAGCGTCTTCCTGATGAAAGTAATAAAAAAATGCAGTTGTGTTGTTCTTAATGTGATGACTTACGGATCTGAGACGTGATCCTTCACCGCTGGCCATATGAGGACGCTCAAGCTATGGAGAGGGCTATGCTCAGAGTTTCACTGCGTGATAGACTCAGAAATGAGGATATCCGCAGTGAAACCAGAGTGACCGACATAGCCCAACGGATTAGTAAGCTGAAGTGGCAATGGGCCGGCCATATAGCTCGAAGAACCGATAACCGATGGGGAAGAAAGGTTCTCGAGTGGCAGCCTCGTACCGGTAGGCGTAGTGTAGGGTGACCCCCCACTAGATGGAGTGACGACCTGGTCAGACATGCAGGAAGTCGATGGATGCAGGTGGCTCAGGACCGTGCTTTGTGGCATTACTTGGGGGAGGCCTATGTTCAGCAGTGGACTTGTGAAGGGCTGTAATGATGATGATGATGATGTTCTTAATGTGTTATGCACCCATAGTGTTTAGAAAATGATAATGAAGTCTTTAAACAGCACACCTAAGCTGTTATTTTCTTGTGTAACGTCTTTTCGATATGTCTGTAGTCGTAGGCATTTTTATATCGCCGCTAAAAGAACATTTATACGAGTTTATTTTTTACATGCTGATTTTTCCAAATTAACTTTTTTTCCTGCTTAACATATTAGCTAAACGCAAAGAATCACTGGTTTAATAGATTCTCAAACAATTTTCGCTTTCGAAATGATTTCAGGGCCGCTCGTGAGCGACAACGTCGCCAACAGGTGGAGGAGGAAGACAGCAACCAGCAGTCCTCTGCCGATACTGCCGTCTCACAGGCAAAGCATCCCGAAATCAACGAAATACGCGCCTTTTTACAAGAGGTAAGTAGAGAGAAATCAAGATTAGTTAAGAAATTCTTTAAATGCATTACAATATTACCTTTTCATTTCACAAATCGTTTTGAATTAATTTTCTTTTAAAATTTAATTACCTAGTGTTAAGATACCTACTTACACTTAGTGTTAAGATATACAAACACAAGAAGTATTTAAAATTGAAATCAGAGACAGAAACTTGTTAAAGCTACTACCAAACCAAAACAAATAGGTGTATGAGAAGAATACCAAATCACCAGAACTTTGATTAGTATATTACTATGTTTCGTACTAAGTACATACTAGAGATTTGTATGTAATTATATTTGTACTACCCATGCAGTAAAAGAATGGGATTGAAAATGGCGTCGCCTTTATTCACCTCTCGCTCGCACACTATTGATATCTATACTCACACCTGCCGGTAACGACTGCAAAAAATACGTTGCGATATGCGTTTTTCGTATGTCCTGTAATTTCTGTCCGACTTGTCAATGGCATCAATGATAACAAAATACCATTTTTAAACTACAAAAAAATAATTCATTCCGGTTTCGCTAATTTGTGAGCTAGTCGCTTTCTAAGGGTTTTCTTCATAATTGTTGTTGATTGTGTTTGTTAATATTTTATACAATATATTTACATTGACGCATGAGTAACCATTTTTAAAATTTTCGTTTGTCTGTTTAATATTCAAAACGGCTGAAACGACTGTAATAAAACTTCACGAACAAAATACCAGAAGCGATCTAGACTAAATTTTATCAGAAAAAATTAGTGATTTCATTAAAACAGAAATATTGATAAGATGAAATAAATGTTCTTTAATGATTATCTTAAGTTAAATAACGCCACATTAATAGATCTCATCCACGCGAAGTCAGAGCGGATGGCTAGTAATAAATGTTGTTTTAAATTTAAAATAATCTACTTGCGTATACAATTCTTTTCAAATCCCATTAATACAAAATTTACAATTAACCAAATTATATAACGTTATAACGTGTATCTTGACGGCAAGAGTTCGATGAGTCGCCATTTCTAATCCCATTCTTTATTCGAACGGACTTTATGTGGGAAGATGTTAAATTCTAAATTAGAGGCCATTTATTAATTATGTAAAGATGATTTTGGCGATTTTGACACCCCCCTACTCCCCTGTAAGTGTACATAAGATTACTATAACCACCTTCCTCATATTATGTAAGAGTCTATCTCGTTTTTCAGAATAATAAAATGTTGTTAGAAAAGGATCAGTTACACTAAAAGTCACAGTCCGACGTAAATCAAAGATTTTTATTTTTGAACAGATAATTTAGGTTATACTCTTTTATTGCTATCGGAATTATTGAATTTAGTGTCTGAACAATTAGCAAGTCTGAACAATTCATTAAAAACCAATGTTAGGAGATAACTTAAATTGAACATTTTGAAAACCTCCGAAACAAAAAAGCTGATGATGATCTTCAAACTGCATATACTTAATATAACACTGCACATATGTTTGAGAACCACCGCTAAGAAACCTGCTTTTAAATTTAAAAAAAAAACCGCACCCAAATCTATTCACCTGTTTAAAAGCTACGGTTTCACACGCAGACATATATAATTGATCGAACTTGTAATACCTCGGGAGAAAGATAAGGCGTAGGATCAATATGTTTATTACGGGGTCCAGGGGTGAAACAGCATTTTGGCCCGACCCGGGGTTATGAGCCGTGACCTTATGATCAACGCGTTAACGACCACAAGACCAACAGATGTATAGATATAAAATAGGTGTCAGTATTGTATGGAGTATTGCATAGTGGTTCTTCATTGCTGGTCGTGTGAAAACACTTAGGTCACTCGGCAAGCTTTGGAAAGGCCTATGCTTACAGTTTTTTTGTGTGATATAATTCGTAATAAGGTTATTCGCAGTAGAACCAGAGTACTTGACATAGTTCAACAGATCAGCAAGCTGAAGTGCCAATGGGCTGACCCTTGAAGAGCCAACCGTTAGGTAAGAAAGGTACTTTAGTGGCAGCCTCGTCCAGATAAGTGTAGGGTGGTCCCTCACTAGGAGGAGGAAGTCGATGGATGCAGGTGGTTCGGTACCGTGTTCTGTGGCATTCCTTATGTGAGGTCTATGTTCAAATGACGATGCAGCATGATGGTAGTTGCGAGTTGTCTGAGGCGGGGTGGTGTTTGTTGCAGCTGGTGGGCATGGAGGCGGGCGGCGGGCGCAGCGACGAGATAAGCGCGCGCGTGCGGGAGTGGTGTGCGCGGCGCGCGCCCGCGCCGCCGCCCACCCCGCCGCACCATGCCATCGCGCGCGCCGCCGAAGCGCACCGCAAGTACGACAAGGTACACCTCACTACTACAACTAGTCATTTATTTTCTTAACAGCATCGCTAACTTGCCAAAGTTGTTAAGACTTAACAACTTGAGTATTTGTTGTAGTTACGCTTTTGTTTTTCGTTCTTTGTTTTTGTGTAGTAGCTGTGTAAAAATATGCATTACCCCATGTCATTTCATGGATGTGGTAAGGGATGACAAAAGGAAATTAAACTGGAAGATAGGTAGCGGCGTCTTGTTTGTAATTTATAAGTAAAAAACTAAAGATTTATAAAATTAAAATAAACTGAGTTCAGTATGTCAATATATAAAGACCGATTTACACTTCGACAAGTACAGTAGCGAGTTAACTTGCGAACCTGGCGAGTTAAGTTTGAACCTCGTTTGAACGGCAATAAGCGAGTTAAGTAGCAAGTTAACGATTAAGTTGAACGGGATAGCCGGCCGAGCTATTTATCGGCGAGTTAAGTTCGAAATGCTGTCCTCCCGCGCGTCTCCCGCCACCTGCAACTAAACTCGCCGTTCGTGTAAACGAGCGAGTTTAGTTCAGTGCCTAAGCTGACAGGACGCAACGTTTGCGCGCCAAAACGTACAATTGTACTTTTATAATGAAACTCGCCACAAAGTTTGTACAATACTGTTTATTAAATATTTATACGTTTTATATTGAGTTTTAATAATAAAATGGACAGAAGATATCACGTATAAATTCGTACAGGAGTATTTAGAACACGAATGTTTATATAATAATAGTAGAAGTTCAAATTGTAAAATTAAACCTGCTCGAGATGCTGCACTCACGAAAATTCTTAAAAACTTCTTTAACAACAACCATTAATACTTCTCTGACTAGATCATTTAACTCTTGACGTAATCCTAGAACCATTTTAAACGAAAACCGGAAAAATTCTGTAGTCTTGAAATGTCATACCCCAACAAACTCTATGAACTAATGTTCTAAACTAAACTCGCTACGAAGACATTGTTTGAACGCTACTGCCCACTTAACCGTTTACTGTCACCTGCCCTGTAACTAAACTCGCTACTGTACTAGTCGAAGTGTAAATCGGTCTTAAGAAAAGTCTATGCTATGACTTTTGATATATTTTAACTGTAACGTTTTCAATTTGAACACGTTTTCGCTAAATCGTCTCTATGTAAGCTAGCTGCTATACATTAAAATATAATTTACTGGCTAATCGATGCTGACAACATCGCCACGCTATCCCAGTGTGGTTGTGTTTTGTGCTAATTCATTTAAAAGTTTTTTGTGTCGAAAACAGTCACTGTGTTATTTTTGTTGAAATTTTAAATTTTTATAAAGTGTTCCTTACCCGTAGGCGCGACGGGCACTGCGTGGGTGGCGACGTACGCGGGCCATGGTGCGCGCGCGCGAGGAGTGGTGGAGCGCCGCGCTGCGCGACGCGCACCGCGAGTACGCCACCGCGCTCTCCGCGCTGCACGACCGCGTGGCGCGCCTCGAGGTGCTGCTGCTGGTACGTGGGCGTGCGTGTGTGTTTGTGTGCATGTTTATGTGTGCGCGCGTGTAACTATCTATACACGCGGCTCAACAGCGGGTAGTTAGGACGTTTTCTATCAACAATAGTATTGAAGGAATGGGGTCATAAATCTCAATTATGCAAGCAATTGAGAGTTATCAGTACATCGGGTCATTACATTGTGCAAAAATAAAATATCGGTTATACATTTCCCATCTTAAACTGCTTAAAGTAAAGTAAGTACAGAACAGTGTGCATGACGCATGTGTGTTATTCATTTAATATGACAAAAAATGTTGTATCCTATATTATATAATATACCAGCTTGCCTTCTAGTAGTTCTGTCCTTTTCGACGACCCTTTGTCATGTCCTATTAAAAATCTTTAAATTTGCAAAAAAATTGTGGGCCACTTATGGGCAAAAAAACTACCCTATCTCTCAAGTTGGGCCAAACTGCACACGGTGTGCAAATTTGATTAAAATTCATTCAATTCTGACTGATTTTACAAATTTTAATAACAATTTCTCTAGTGTTAAAATTCTTCAATCTGCTGTTAAGCGTATATATTATTAAATTATTAAAACGTATATATTATAACTCAATGGTTGTACCATGGAAATGTAAATAGCGATATTCTAAGGAATGTAGCAAGCAGTGTAAAGTACATGTGGTGGTGGCGGTCCACAGGAGACGCAGAAGAAGGCGGGGCTGCCGGTGATGCTGCCGCACGAGCCGTCCGCGCGCCGCGAGACGCCGCCGCTGCCGCGCCGCCCCGACCCCGACCCGCTGCTCATAGACGGTGCGCAACACTGTTCGCTGTCGTCGCACAACACATGTTTATATATGACTACCGATCCGTCCGACTTCGCACGGGAGATTTCTGGATCTCGACAACAGTGCCACCTAACGGGTCCAATTGTGAATCTAAACGAACCATCCAGGGACCCACCCAAATGCACACAAATTTTTTTATCAAAATCGTGCGAGCCGTTTTCGAGTTTTACCGAAACTAACGCACAGCAAATGATTTTTACATTTAATAACAAGATTAGATTTAATAACAATTCTATTTCGTGTAGTGTCCTACACGAAATTTTTTGAACTTTGAAGCCAGTGGATTGACTACCATCCCTTATAGCCGATTTACACTTCAAGTATAGTAGCGAGTTAACTTGCGACCCTGGCGAGTTAAGTAGAAAATCTCGTTTGAACGGCGGTATAGTTAACCAAATCTAAGAAATACATTTTGACAGCTGTCAGACTTATTGCTCCAAGCATGCCAACCAAAAAATGGGAACGTACAATATTCGATTCTTAAAAAATCGATATCGATTATTGACAGTTGGTAATCATTTACAGTTTGGTTTGAATAATACCAGAATAAATTAAAAATGGATAATTTAAAACACAAGATTTATCAGTTTCTATGTATTTGTTGTTAGGTACCGCTTATTTCTAGAGGCACAGTTATAAATATTATAACTAAATTAAAAATAAATTTATTCAATCACTTTCAGTACAACTAGTTGAACTGTCGTTGTTTGAATTTCAATAATGCAGTCAAAGTTAATGTCTCTTTCAAAGTCATCCATAATAATTTTTTTGTTTTTTCTACCTTTCCCTTCACTTTTGCCCAATTATCCTTTGTGAAATGGGCACATGCTTCAACGAATATTGAAGAAAAAGTCCAAAGAGTTAAAGCCGAGTTACAAAATAAGAGGACAAACACAAAATCACAAAATTACGCACAGTAAGCTCCCGAAATGGCGAAATTTTGAAATTACGTAATGGTTTTTATATCGCGGCCTTGTATATGAGTTTTTTTGCCTATACAAAGAAGGATGCCCATTTTTCACCTGACTATGTATAGAAATGAAATAAATCTTAAAATTTAGCTAATTGAATTGTAAATTAATTACTTTTATCAAAATGTTAAAAGAAACGCAGGAAAAAAATATTTTTTAATAATTCTTTAATCTTATTAACGTCAAGGGTAAATGTATCACTATATTTTGAATGCATCTCAACTACCCTTTTTCTAGGATGTTCCATTTTACACACTGCTACTTTGCTTTATTCAACTCCGTTTCTGAGTTTTATACATTATTTTATTTTTCATTTAATCATTATTTATTTCTTTATTAGTCTTTGTATAGTAAAAACTAATTAAAAATAATATAATAATTTAAAAATTAAACAATCAGTGTGTCATTGAGTGCGGACGTACGAAACGGATTTTTTGACATTTGACAATTCTGCAATTGGCATCGGCGCAGCTCTTCGTTGTTCTATATTTTAATAGAAAATAATGTGTCTGGCAGAGCTGGTATAGTTGAATATTCTTGTAATTGTTTGGTTGGTTGACGAACCATTGGATATTGCGTTCACGTTATGACGTTAGTGTGGTACCTCGGACGGCCTAGGTAAAGAAAATATCTCTGCTCCAGCAGCATTTCTGGATGTCGTAGTTGTAAGAGATTTAGATGAAAATGATAATTAATAAGCCATTCCAATTTAACATAGTTTTTTTATTTGTTTTTCCCATTTTGTTCATCAGGTATGTATGTAAATACGTACCCTAGGCCAATGAAATGTGTTTAGTTGATGAGTGATAATTTTAACAATATAGAACTCAGACTTTTTTAGAGATATAGGAACTATCTATAATTTTTAAGTAAAAATGTAGTTAGTAAGTACTTATGTGTGCGAAAGAAACAGCAGATAGTGCTCGACACTCAATTTATGGTGACAATCATCGAGAGTAAGCGGTGACTTAGGGGCAGTTGGTTTCAAGGAATTCACAAAGTAAAAAAGACATTTTAGACCATAGCTAGGTAAGTATTCCTATCTTAACTTAGAGTGTTAATAATAAGTTCTAGCATATTTTTTTCTTTATTAACTATTTGGTAATGGTAAATCCTAACCTAAAAAATGACATTAATATTTTTTCGGCTTCGTAGCATTTAAATCGTAAATATGACTATATGGCATTATTTTCTAAACGTATATGTAGTTTTTCTACTATACCTTATAACTATACATTAACTGTCACTATCACGTTTTTAAATGTATGGAAACTGGGCACGATTCTTTATGTTGACAAATTAAAAAAAATTGTTTTAGTCATGATTCATGTAATTTAAGGAATTTTAAAAATAAAAATTAAATTACCCAAACAATACATCAAAAAAATGAATTATTCGATTCGTTCGTTCTCTACACTTACCATACGAAACGCAGCGATAAGGGTGCTCTTTGACGCTAATTTGTTGTGATTGTGTTGACCCTATGATCCGTTTTCGAAAATAACATTGATGCTTAATACATATATATTAATATTTTAGATCCTTGGAGCTCCGACAGTGACCTTTCGGACTTGTCACCGATAGAAGATGAATACGCAAAGGTCGACAAATCGGATCGACGGCAACGCGAACCGCCTGACATCGGTGACGTTACGGCCACCACGTCGAACGACTCCCGGGCGAGCGTCAACAGTGTGGTGGACGTTAAGCCGGCCGTCAGCGTCGCCCCGACGACGTCGCACAGAGTGACGCCGACCCCCCCCCCCGCCACTAGCGCCAGCACCCCACCTGTCATCTCCACTGTCGGCTTGCCGAGCCCCGCCACTGTTACAACAGTAGCCCCCACGTCTGTTAACGACATTTTGTAAGTTTTTAAAATTTATTGCTTAAATATATACTTTGTGACCGATTATGTACTACGTACTAGAGGCGACACTGCATTCAGCTACTCTGTTCCACTCAACTGCGGTGCATACACCGCACTTTAATCAGTCACTCGCTAGTCGCTTGTACAGTTGTCACGTGTTGTGTTGATTAAAAAAAATCTCTTGATAAAAATATGGCGTCGTGTGTACTTAGATATTGCCCAAATAATTCAAGAAATGTCAGTAAAAACCAAGGAATTACTTTTCATCGGTTAACAAGATACTTAATCAATAAAAAAGTATTATGTATTAATAAAATTATTCCTAAGATGCCATCTCGTGTCATGGAATATAGATTATGAAAATTATATGTTCAGAGGCGACATTTCTGTGCGTTCTTAAGTATAAGACGAATATATTATTATACACATTTTTGTAGAAAAATATATAGGTTATTATAGTTAGGCTAACTTTCATATTTAAATATGCTTTTATTTTATTTTTAGGTTTCCACATCAAAGTCAAAGTGGAATAAATTCGTCCATTTTTAACTCTCGCGTGCCCGGCATTTATGAACGACTCTTATTCTAATTTAAAAAATATATTTGTAATTTAAATGTTACGTTAATAAGTTTTGCTAAACATACATTTAGTATGGTTTTTTTATATTTGACATTGTTACCTTTTAAAATATTCAGATAAAAATACTTATCATTAATTTGTAATTGTGATATAATATTATGTAATATGTATATAATATTAAATAAGAAAATATAATATACAAAATAAATGACAAAAGTTAAATATTGTTCTGGATACAATTTACCTATTTAACAATACAATCAACTATTACCTACGGATCATTCTACCTATGTTTATTCTATGATAAAAAAACAACCGCGCGAACACAGAGTAGCGCACATTTTTGGTTTAAAATAGCTGTTCTAGTACGTAAGTACATATTACTTCAATGCTTCGATATATACTTTGTGACCGATTATTCGAATTTTTGAATTTCGAATTCGGAAATTGCTTTGACTAAACAATATTTCTTAAAAGAAATAATAATCGCTAAGCATCTGCTTCGTCAGCCCGTAAAAGTCCACTACAGGACGTTGGCCTCTCCCCAACGGGAGATCAAGGCAAATTTTTCCTAGTTGGGAGAATTTACCTTAAGAGCACTCTTACATTTCGGTGTTACACAAATTTAAGTATTTTACGAGCGATAAATTATTTCTTATCCTATACTCACTCGCTCGCACTATGGTACTGTGAGTATAGCAACTAAACGATCTTTATCTTCCATTATATATGTTTTCTTAGGATGGAGTTCAATGGATGGAAAACTTTAGTGTCATTTTTATTAGAGATGGGCCGAATATTCGTTTTATATTCGGTATTCGGCATATTCGGCAGCTTTACCGAATATTCGTATTCGGCCGAATATTCGGCTAAATCACCGAACATTCGTTTTCATAGTGTCCAATGTATTGAAATGTACGAATCGAGTAATGCGATGTCTTTTACTGTTGAAAGTATATTTTATTTATGGTTTAATCTACTTACTCTAGAGTGCCCAAATGCATGATATTATACATTTATGTTTTTGAGGCACTGTAGATTTATTTCCGATTATGGCAAATAGAAACTTGATAAAATGTGATATGATAAAACACTACATTACATTAGTACGTTAGTACAGTAGTACGTTAGTATCTCTAAAATAAGTCCAAATAGTAAATCTCCTGCCGCTCATTTTTATCATATAATTATCAATTTTCACTAAGATTAGAAGTACGAAATACTATTTTTATCACAAGAATAGTAAAAACTTAAGCATGTGCCGGCAATTTGCTCAGTATTAGAGGATGCAATAACTGTCAGGTGTGGCGGGGAGCGAGAGGCAGGGTTCTGCGCTAATCCCGCGCGCTTTACGGTAACAAGTTTCGACATAAATTGGTTAGGTCCTGAGGTTATCCTGCCGAAACATGTTCGGCCGAATATTCGGTTCGGTAAAAATTTTACCGAACATTCGGCCGAATATTCGTATTCGGTGAAATACATATTCCGCCCATCCCTAATTTTTATGTTATCTATATAATTTATTATAATATATTTGATATATTTTTCATTATTTATGAACCTTGGTGTTGAAATAAGTACACATAAATATTTAAATTGTTTCGCAGTAATCAATCATTAAACGACGTAGTTAATAATCGATTATATCGACAAACTATCAGCATAGTGGTATACATAAATAAATAGTACGGTTGCAAACTGTTTTAATAAATAAAATAACCAGCTGTAACAAAAAAAAATTTAATTGGTACTTACAGTCAATTACCATATTTTCATTATAAAAATTATTTGCTGCAACGGCATTGACCGAGCTTATCTCGAGTCAATAATTTCAAGCAGTAAACACTTTTTTTTATATGCGTTACCCCCACACTAGGATTTTCTCCTGTATCGTGGAGGCACAAACATAAATTGCACAAGGACAAACAACCAGACCTGGAACAATTATTTGTGGTCATACAAATACTTGTTCCGTGCGGGATTCGAACCCGTGGCCCCCAGCGCAGCCACTAATTGCTAAGCCAGGGAGCCGTCCACAAACACTTTTTATAAAACGCTTGTAACTTGGGTAATATATTCAAAATCCAAAGCTTGCCGTCTTTGTAGATGTTTAGTACTTTTACTGCATAATTTAGTCCATATGGCAAGCATACATACATTTTTATTCTTCATTATTTTTTCTCCAGAGATAGGATATTTCTTTTTTTAGGTTTAGTGACATATTGATACTTGTATTTATTTTTCCCCATTCCGACTGGTAGGAAAGCTTAGCTACAATCAAAATAACTATTTAGTATAATAATAATGTGCGATATTTATACTAATTGAAATATACTGTACGAAAGTAAATACCTCAAACAATTAAAAACAGCGAGAGTAGTTGAAGATGCTCTAGGGCCTAGAGTCTAGGCATAAATAAAAATAAAAACAAAATAGCAGCTCCAAGGCCATCGACGCACACTAGGATAATATCGAAACGAGACGGAGCGTGCTAAATGAAGTGACACAGGTACAACCTTGACCGCTCGTGCTGTAATAATTTCAAAATGCCGGCGCAGGGAAATATATGGTAGTTTTATTTAATTAATTAAAAATATTATTTTTATAATGATTTAAAAAGTAAAAATCATAGTATAGTTTAAACAAATGTTGATAAATATTTTGATATAAATTTTCCGTCAAAATGATGTAGAACTTCGGAGATATTGGGGCTTGTATCGAAGCTTTTTCGGTCGTTAATTGTATTATGTCGATTTTCTTCCTTACGTGAAAGTCATATAACGAAAATGTGTTTTATCATTATTAAAGTATAGGGTATTTGTGAGATAAAAATATATTTTTTTTGATGGTCGATATTTAATAGAATCTACAAATTAGAGCTTCCAAATCATGACTCTCAGAGTTTAGGCCTAAACATACCCCGGAAGAATGTTTATTACTAAATAAATAAATTATCTAAAATTTGCCTTAGGCTTATTGTAGTAGAGAAAACGAACTATTTTTAACAAGTAATTGTTATTTCAAGCAACGAACGGAAAACATATAATTTCAACGAGGAAACCTTGTTATTTTTACCGTTTTTTTGTAATACTCTTCATCGTCACGCTAGGCGGTGGAAATTGGTAACAAAAAATATTTTAGAAAATTAAACAGCTCACAACAGTCGTCTTTGATAATCAACTGTCCCGTAAAATTTAAGGTGCTTTGTTTCTATATATTGTTTAATAAAATGCGTTGATCCATTATTTCCGAATTTATTCTTGCTGTCATAAGATTATTAAAAAGTTTTCTTTTTTCTCATGAAGTATTTGGTATAACAGAATCTACTGCTACTCACGAATAAGGTAGTGGTAGTAATATATTAGTTATGTACATATTAATGCACCAAGATTAATATCTACATAACTAATATATTACATAATCACATTATATTTTTTTAGGTTATTAATTTTGCATCCGATTAAGTTTTGACTGTGAACTAATGACCTTTACCTTTTTTTATATTAGTGTTATGTTTGCATGTGCAAATACTATCAATCTATATGTTTTTTTACTCAGGAGCCATGCTATTTTAGGGGCTAAGTGCTTGCTGTAAGTTTCATGGTACGCGAGCAATTTAGGAGGGACTGATCCCCTCCCCCCAACAGTGAAATTGTTAATTACAATTCAAGTGTTGATTTACTACTTACTCTACGATGAGAGTGAGGAAACCATCATGTAACATAACATACATAACATAAACACTCACGCCTGTCACCCAGAGGAGTAGGCAGAGACTACGGACTTCCATTTGGCACGATCCTGACATACCTCTTTCGCCTCCTTTACATCCATATATCTACGCATACATGCTCGTCGGTTAAGGGTACTTCTAACGTGGCCCCTTTTCAAAATATCGCCAATTTGGTCGATAAACTTTTTTTCTAGGGCGTCCTTTCCCGACTCGGCCGTTCACATCTGCCATATAAATTTGCTTTGTCACTCTTTCCTCATTCATTCTTTCTACATGACCAAACCACCGAAGCATTCCTTTCCTAATCCTGGTCACAACATCATCTTGCATACCACATTTATCTCTTATCACGCAATTTCTCACCCTGTCATTCAGATTCAACCCTAGCATACTCCTTAAAGACCGCATTTCTACAGCATTTATTCTACTTTCGTGCTTCTTCTGCCACGCCCAGCTTTCACTACCATACATTAAAGTAGGGACTAACACAGCATTATGAATTACCATACGTGCCTTTTTTGACACATTCTCGTTCTTCACAATAGAGTGTAGTGCCCCATTCACTCTATTCCCTGCATTCATCATGTCCAAAATATAATGTAGAACATTTGTCGATAGACAAATATTTTAATATATGACTGAATTTATCCTCATATTAATCCTCGTGTAGTGGTGGTATAAAGAGGAAGAATATTCACTAACTTACATCGTTAGGTGGCTGTCGTAAAAGCGACAGACGAAAAATGGAAGTAAACCAGATGATGGGTAGCCGCGTCTTCGACCAGGAGATGGGCAGTTACGATTAAGATTTCCACGAGGCAACTATTCTAAATATCGTTATGAGGCAAAATAATTATGGATATGGCTGTGTATTAGTAATAGTGGATTTTGATAAGCTGTAATGAATGTATGAATGAAAATACCCAAATGTTATGGAAATAACATTTCGATGGCAGCAATCACTCTATAAAGCGGGATATATCGAAGTGGCGACGCAAGATGCAAGTGTGTGTAAGTAGTCTGTGGTGAGATTGTGTTAAGTGTTCGTGTGTTGTGCAGCGGCGGCGTGGACGTGGCGAGTGTGGCAGGCGTGGCGAGCGTGGCGGTTGCGTCGCGCGAGCTGGACGCGGCAGTTCCGCGCGGCGCGCTTCTGGACACGTCGGTGCATCGCGCGCGCACCGACCTGGCGCGCCAGCGGCCGCACGCGCCCTACTCCCCGCACTCGCTCAGCAACGCCAGCTCGGTACGTCACACGGACGCACACGTACGCGCGCCGTGCGCACTCACGCGCACACCTACATACAATTAATGTACACACATCTTATGTCTCGACCGCCAAAAACTGTTATCACTGTTTATCTAAATAACATTTAAGTATTTTTAATCCACCAAAAAATCCATCTAACTCTCACCATAAATCTTATCAAAAATACAACAAATGAAAATCTCTTAAAAAATTGCTATTTGGCCATACTCACCAAACTGCAGGGAGACATGTGAGCGCAGAGCCAACACTCACACATCATCATCATCATTAAAGCCCTTCACAAGTCCACTGCTGAACATAGGATTCCCTCAAGTAATGCCACAAAGCACGGTCCTGAGCCACCTGCATCCATCGACTTCCTGCATGTCTTACCAGGTCGTCACTCCATCTAGTGGGGGGTCGCCCTACTCTACGTCTACCGGTAGGCCCCGAGAACCTTTCTTCCCCATCGGCTATCGGTTCTTCGAGCTATATGGCCGGTCCATTGCCACTTCAGCTTACTAATCCGTTGGGCTATGTCGGTCACTCTGGTTTCACTGCGGATATGCTCATTTCTGAGTCTATCACGCAGAGAAACACCGAGCATAGCCCTCTACATAGCTCGCTGAGTGACTGAATACTCACACACTGATTCTGAATTCTGCTTCCCATAAATTGTCTATAAAATTTAGATTAAACTTTTTAAATAAACTTTCCGCCATTAATCCGTCGCCATTGGGGAGCTTCAAGAAGAAAAAGATATTTACCTCCTACTCTGAAACTATGTAAAATATTTTGCCATAGTCGGTTCTTTAACATACCCGCATTTAATAATAATATTAATAATAATAATTTCTTTATTTGACACTTATAATTTCATACAACATCATTGAACCCTGACTCCCAAACTAGGATACCCTGTATTTCAGGAGTTATTCCTCCCATTCAGTAACTCTTTGTGTCAACTAGAGAAATGTTGATATATATTTAATACACAGTTAACACTATATACATGTGTGTGTATGTGTGTGTGTGTGTGTGTGTGTGTGTGTGTGTGTGTGTGTGTGTGTGTGTGTGTGCGCAGGTGTGTGTGTGTGTGTGTGTGTGTGTGTGTGTGTGTGTGTGTGTGTGTGCGTGCGTGTGCGTGTGTGTGTGCGCGTGCGTGTGCGTGTGCGTGCGTGCGTGCGTGCGTGCGTGCGTGCGTGCGTGCGTGTGTGTGTGTGTGTGTGTGTGTGTGTGTGTGTGTGTGTGTGTGTGCGCGCGCGCGTGTGTGTGTGTGTGTGAGTGTATGTGTGTGAGTGAGTAGCCTGTTTGTTGCACTGCACATAAAGTTATTCAAATGGAGTTATTAAATTTTCGCATTTATCATAGTCACATTTACTTAAATATTTTCATATACGGGCGATTTTAGTATGGAAATGTAATTCTTTTTTATTGTTACGCAGTATATGTTATACAGTGTATATGTTATACAGTACGATGGACTAGACGACTCCTACAATGATTCCGCAGATGAATCTTTAAGCGAATCGACTTCGGGGCCGCCTCATTCCCATACAACGGTAAGTTCTTTATGAAATACTAGTTTATGCTTAAAAAAGTATTCCATAAATTAATTCAAGTCCAAGGCATGGTCCATAGGTTCATTATTTTCTATAGATACGTTTAACTGCATGATTAAGTAAGAAACAAAAACAACTGTGCAAACATATAGAACTGAAGTAACCAATTTTATTAAAGCCTTTTGATTTTGATGACTATCCGCTACTAAATTAATCTAGATTTTTATATCTATAATGTGTTAAAATCTTTTAAATAGAAACGGTGACTTATTAAAACGCTTCAATCTCGAGAATTACTCAGTAATTTAAGTATTGATTCTTACACACAGTTACTCATTTTACGACTTGATAATTTAGATGCAGGTTACATAATATGATTCGTATAGAAATAATTTGTAGTCCTTCTTGTCATTTTGTATCTTTAAGGTGGATACAGACTAATAACTTTTTACTTTACCTCAGAAGTATTTACATCTGTAGTCTTTTTTAAAGTTCTTTGAGGCATTTACTATTAGGTGAATTGTTGCTCGTTTGTCATTTTAATGAAATATAAAAAAAAATATTTTAAAATGTATTTGGGTACTACAAGGTGCTAGAATATGTAATTTTAAATGTTGATATATATATTTTTAGAGAAAAAAATATAATTTACGGTTTTGTTAACCAGCGCGACACACGACAGAGTTGCGGCAGCTCCATAGGAAGCACGACGGATGATGCGGTGTACTCACGTGACCACAGGCATCACCCGCTCTCAGGTACCGTGGAAACACATCACACCATCAACCATGTCCATGATCAATTGAGCGGTCATAACAATTTACACGCAGTGTTGAAGCTTCAAATATTTATATGTACGATCTAAAGCGCTTAAATCTTGTTCACAACGTACGCAAAATATCTTTGAAAGTTTTTTTGTAAAGTGTACGCTTTGGGCCAGTGTAAAAATTAAACAGAATTTGTGAATGAGATGTGGCATGTTATTGTTTGTGATTAATATTGCTTAGTGTAACATATTATACATCATGCAAAAAGCTTTCGGGATTTATATATTCTAGTAGTAGTATTTCATAGTAAGAGAATGCCTGAATTGGGGTTTATTTAAATTGGTGACCATAGTCATCGGTTTAAAGTAAATACAATTTGATCCTTTTTAAATTTAATGAAGATTTGTTTAAGAAAAAAGAAAAGGTAAATGTTAGCTTGGCGTTAAATATAAAATAAAATAGGAATAGATTATAGGTCAACTAAGTATATAAGGTACTAGTTTAGCATTGATAGGACAGTACAACAAATTACTAGGAAGCTAATAACAACATCATTAAAACGTCCATACATAAAGAAAAGTCTTTGTTTTTTCTTTTTAAAAAACGTTACCTCCACACTAGGATTTACTCCTGTATCGTGGGGGCAGTTTACAAACAAAAAATTTCACAAGGACAAATATCCAGACCCGGAACAAATACTTGTGCCGTGGGGGTTCGAACCCGCGGCCCTTAGCGCTGTAACTCATTGCTAAGCCAATGCGCCACGGAGCCGTCAAAACTCGTACAATGAGACAGTAGCAATAGTGAGTGGTGCGATCCGGCTAGGTCCGCCGGCGTCGCTGGCCGAGCAGCTGAAGCAGGTTCTGGCCGAGCGCGAGCGCCGTCTGGCCGGCGCGCCCGAGCCCGCGCCCGCGCCCGCGGCGCACGTGGCGCACGCCGCACACGCGCCCCACACGGCGCGCGCCTCGCCGCATCCCGACCCCGTGCAGCTCACTAACGAGCTCGTCGACGAGATACGCCAGGCCGTCAGCGAGGCCAACGCAAGAGGTGCGTATACGCACACCTCTACCTACACCCACTTCATACTGACACTACACACTGTAAATGATACTCATTGTCATTTTAACGACGTCGTTTAGTAGATATAAAGAAAAAGGAAGCTAAAGTCACGAAGATTTTCGTACAATGACCTCTATACTTAGTGTCAGTAGTTAAAAAGTTTTTAGAACGTTGCGGACCTGTAAAGTACTGCGAAGTAATCGTCAAAGAAATTAAATAAAAATTTTAATATATTTGTTTAATAATACTTAGATACTTAGATATACACAATAGCAACTCAATAGTAAATAAGGATGTGACGTCTTAGCTGTCAAGTTAAACCAGTTAAATAAGGTGAGCAAAACAAATATTTTTGAAATAATATTTATTTACAAATAAATACAAAAGGAAAGTCAGATGAGGCCTGTGCCCAGCAATGGGACAAATTATATATGCTGTAACTTCAACAAAAGAACCATGAAAGAAACAATTCTAATCGGAACCTAATTAGACTTGCAACCAATATTCGGCTATTGTTCGGTATTCGACCTATTCACCTATTTTTATCCTATTCAGTCGAATACCAAATATCTAGCTACTATTTGGCCGAATAACTAAGAGGTTTTATTGGATTCAGAGAATTGATAAAATGAAAATATTTATTTATTTTTGATTGCAAGCCGTACTTTTCAAGTGACAATCGCGGCCATTCGAAGTCATTGACGTTTTTATTCTCATTTGGATCGCATAATAATGTATGTGTAACTTGAAATTGTTGTCACTTGCTTCATCATCTTTTGTGGTTTCTATTGATACATACTCGTTTGACTTATATTTTTATAATGAATAAAGTTCATAAGCGACAGTAGCCTAATGGCAGGGCGCGGACCGCGAACTCGAAAAGGTCGTGGGTTCGAATCCCCCATTCGACTACTGGCGTGAACCACTCGTAACACAAGCAATTTAAGCTTACCACGAGTGGGGAATATTAGTAATGTTTATAGCATTGTTAATATTCTTTAAAAAAAAATTAGAACTGAAAGAAAAACATGTGTCAAAAAAATATTATAGTTGAAGCAAGAATGGGTCGGCTCGACTAAGGTAGGACTGCTCTCACAGAATACATACCCGTAAAATAGCAGCTTAATGCTGCTGTGTTGCGTATGATGAGTGTAGAGAACCGGAGACCCTTATTACTGGAAAAGATGCATTCTATCTTAGTCCTCATGGGTGACAACGCATTAGCATTTTGTAAAGTGATACTTTTTCATTTCTTCCGCGGAGATAGATAGAAAGACTTGAACGGAGTTAGATAGCCGATACTGATTCCATTTGGAATTCTTTCATAACAGTAATAACTACAAAAACAACAAAAAACTTAGTCATAACAAAACATGGAATACAACAACTCAAGGAACTCAACAAACTCAACAACGAAATGAAATAGCGCTCGATTACTTCAAAAACCGATGTCGCCACCTCTTACCGTATTATAAACATACGCAATGCACAATGATATCTAATGTTTCACATTACATTGCTTGGCGAGTTTGTCAACGTCGCGTTTATGGTAGAACAAAAGCAGCAATGGTAATTGTACAATACGAAAAGTAATGAATGAGTTTGCAAAGGTAAATCTCATAGTAAAGTATTCATCTAGATGTAAATTAATTAAAACAATGATAATTAGTAAATAATCAACTTACTGATGAAATGTTATGCCTTTATTAGTTTATTTACACGTTCTTGATGAGTTTTTACAACTGATTATGCTGCAGTGCACCATTATAAATTTATAATAACAAAAATTTACGTACGACGTTCCCCGCACAACTACATCACAAAATGGTGAATTATGTTCATCAAACCATATAAGCGGCGACAAAGTCACGCGTCTATGCGACTTCTGTTATCTTATTATTACGATTTCTGTGACAACAATCTTGACCTCAAAAACTGTTTAAACCACGGACGCGAACAATACGGAATATTGTTGAAACTTTAATTTAAATTGAAGTGTAATGTGTTGGTACGACTCCTTTTCTGCCTGTGAGTCCGCCTTGGTAGGCTAGGTACCCTCTTACTTACTTCCGCCGCTAAATAGTGGTGCTTACACTGTGGTATTCCGGCCTGACTGCAGTATCCACTTAACATCAGGTAGACTATATTAAGGTGATATCTCAAAAATTTGGTGGTTTTTCTATTTCACATATTTTTTAAGTTTTATAGATTACAAACCAATATTTTAGTATAATAATACCTTGGATTGCATAAAAGGAAAACACGATAGGTATCATATAATTTTCTCTATAGAAAAAAATTGCAAAGTAGGCTCTAATTAGTTACATTTCTTCGTGACACCGCAATATTTTTACGAATATATTCATAGAATTTATTCGTAAAGCATAGTAAATAATCATAACTCATACTGTTATAATACTGTTATTATAATTCTAAATATACTACAAAGAATAGCATAAATAGTAAAAGAAATAAGGAAAGATGGATAAATAATAAGATAAAATTTTACTGCGAAAAAAGAGACTACCTATATAACAAGTGGAAAAAAGATACAACTGATAAAATACTAAGACTAGAGTTTAATAAAATTAGGAATAAAACACATAAACTTATTGAAATGTCTCGAAACAAATACTATTATCACGAAATAAATAATAACAGAAATAACCCAAGGAAGCTATGGAATATTCTGAATTCCATCACAGGCAGAGTAAATAAATCATTAGATGCGGCGATATTAAAGGCTTTTCAAAAAAACAAATTAACAGCTAAACAATTGGCAAATAATTTTGGTAAAGATTTTGTTAAAAATGTTGAAAAAATACTACCCAACTGTAAACAAAACCTTTTAGATCAAGCAGAGTATTTCCTCAGAATAATTCAATGCGGTTTAAAGCAGCAGATGGCAAGAGCATAAATAAAATAATCCAGAAATTGAACACAAACAAATCCGCTGGAACAGACCAGATTCGCTGTATAGACATAAAATCCTTATGTGAAAAAATCACAACAGCAATTGCAAAGTTGATTAATACTAGTGTTCATTCTGGTATTTATCCCTCAGAATTAAAGGTAGGAATAGTGAGACCCATCTACAAAAAGGGGTCGCACTGTGATTATGACAATTTTAGGCCAATTACAATACTTCCTGTAATAGATAAAATAGTTGAAAAATATATATGTAGTCAGATACATAAATATTATATATCGAATGACGTTCTGTCCAGCACCCAGTTTGGCTTTCAAAAAAATAATTCAACTACTTCTTTGTTATCAAAATTTACCGATGAAATTAATACTTATTTAGACAACAAACAACACATAATTCTTTTATTTATTGACTACAGCAAAGCATTTGATACTCTGAAACACGATTTATTAATACAAAAACTGGAAAATACAGGCATACGCGGGCCTTTACTCAGGTGGTGTGAAAATTACCTCAAAGATAGAAAATACCGGGTGAGAATTGAAAAAGATTACAGTGATGAAATACCTGTAACTACGGGAACCGCTCAGGGATCGGTTATTGGCCCTTTACACTATTTGGCCTTTGTAAATGATATGGGGAATGTGATTAAACATAGTTCAGTGTATCAATATGCAGACGATACTTGCCTAGTAATTGCCTAGCAAAAGCAGAAAAAATGTTACAACATGACTTTACTAACCTCTGTATGTGGTCACATGACGCGGGACTCGTATTAAATTCTGCTAAAACTAAAATTATACATGTACGTTCGATGCACTCTAACAAATACGAAAGACCAATAAAAATACTAGCACACAGCCACGACTGCCTTCATAGTTCGTCTAAATTAAATACTAACTGTAATTGTAATCCTCTAGAACAAGTTAACACTTATAAATACCTAGGTCTGATTGTGGATGAAAGATTCAATTGGGGTAAACACGTTGAGCATGTATGTAACAAGCTACGGGCTATGCTAGCAAAGTTTGCAATACTAAAATACAAAATGCCATTTCCCATCCTTATAAATCTGTATAACGCTCTTGCTGAGTCTCTTATTTCTTATGGCATTACAAGTTATGGAAAAACATTTAAAACATACTTAGATAAAATATATAATCTACAAATCAGAATATTGAAAATGATTATACCTAAGAAAGTAAAAACAAAAATATACAGTGAAAACAATATTAATGGAATATTTAAATTTTGCAAAGTATTACCTATACACACAAAATTTCAGATGCTAATACTAATAGAACAATTTCACAATAAAAAAGTGCAAGTTAAAACTAACCATAAAACTATTACAAGAAAAGTTATACAAAATAAACTCGTAACACCTAAAATATATAACTACTATGGTAAACGTACAAATAGATATTTAATTCCTACTTTAATGAAACAAATACCCCCCACGATACTCTCAGATATCAATGAAGATAACTACAAAAACAAATTCAAAAAATATTTCTATGAACAGCTACAACGGGAGTAAATAAATATTAAATACAAAATTATATAATATACTTATAAAATCATCAATTAATTGTTCTAAATTTATAAATATATGTACATATATCTCTTATATTTATAGATTCAAAAATGAAAAACTATAAATAATGATAAAAAAAAGATCAATTCACAGTTTTTGCACCAACCTGTATACTGCTTCTGCAACTAAATAATCCGATCGCCCGATAAGAACGATCAAATTGTCACGCTCACATTCGTGGGCTCACAGAAACCGGTTTTTCTGTCAACACGGCCCGTCCAGAACGCCGGTGATTTGCAATTACGGTGATTTGAAATTTATCACTTAAAAATATGTACGTATATACTTAATATTATTGTTACTGTTTATAAGCAGCCATCAATTAGATGATTGTATTAATAGTTTGTATAATGTATGTGATTGTACTATACCTTTAATTGTGTGAGACTGTAACTTGCGGACAAACCTCACGGTTTTTGCAAGTTAATTACATTTAACTCATGTATTTACTATAATGATATAAATAAATTAAAAAAAAAAACTAAGTTCTCATAAACCATTTTTTAATCCATAACGAAGTTTTGTTAAAAAAAATGTTGTTTGGCGCTTACTTAGATTTTTTCCGAGTGAGTGCTCGGTATAGCTATCTCATAAATTGCGTATTATGAGGTGATTGTATCACTTTCATTTTGACACTCCCTCAGTCGTCCGTGAGCTTCGCCGACAAAAGAATAAGCCACGCCCCCAAAAGACGATTCATTTTCAAGGTATCCTCTTAAGTTCGTTTGTCATTTCGGTTTTATAAAAAAAGAACACGTACTCTAGGACTAACCTTATTGGTATAGACAAAAGGATTTAAATATTTTAACATGGTGGTCATCTCATATATGCAAGCAAAGTCAATGATGTAGCATTGACTGTAAGATTCTAAAATGAAATTCTTTGTGCTCTGCGACCGGGCTATAGTGTGATCTTTTAATTTGTCATTTGATTTAATTTATTTCGTGTTTTCTACATACTATTAGGCTCGTTAAATTGTAATGCATTATTTTAATCACTTTTTTTCTAATAGGATCATGTGTTTTACGTCAAGCTCTTATAATATACAAAAGGTATTTAAAAGCAATAGATATTCCATTACTTAAGCAATCAATAAATTTAATTTTATATAGGATAGGCAGCGATTAAGACAACTTAACAACAAACTTAATTAAAAAAGGCGTAAAATTTATTGATATACAGATAAAAAATACTATATAGTATGTTAGAAAATTAATTTTAAATTAGAAAGAAAGAATCGAAAGAAAAAAAACTTTTATTGCAACATTAGTTAAGAAGATTGGTTGTTCCTTCGTAATTACAAGGCAATAGATCTGGAGTCATTGCAGCATGATATAAGTAATGTTGATTGGACACCTATTGTTGACAATACTAATATTAATGAGAAGGTTTGTAATTTTAATGATATAATTTTGAAGGTATACAATAACCATGCCCCGCTCAAACGCGTAAAAATAAAGCGTAATCCTGCACCTTGGATTACACAAGATATAAGAGAACTTATGGGCCAGAGGGACAAAGCTAAGCAAAGGTTTAAACGTCTCCCATCTGAAAATAACTTAAATCGTTTTAAATTTTTACGCAACCGCTGCAGTCGCTTGTGTCGGTATGCTAAAAGACGCTACTTTTACAACTCTCTACACAATAAAAATTCTACTGAGATGTGGAAGTTCCTTCGTTCTGTTGGTGTGGGCAGGTCTCCGATCCTAGAATACAATGACGTTAAAGT
The DNA here is from genome assembly GCA_907164705.1 of Parnassius apollo. Classification (NCBI taxonomy): domain Eukaryota; kingdom Metazoa; phylum Arthropoda; class Insecta; order Lepidoptera; family Papilionidae; genus Parnassius; species Parnassius apollo. Next base: position 5,123,923 of record CAJQZP010001172.1, read on the forward strand.
AAAGGATCTAAACAATCACTTTGCTACTCCTCCTATGACTTTAGATCCTTACATCAAATCCAACACACTACTCGCATTGGCGGGTATACCGAAACCGCACGTTTGCCCTTTTCATCTTTCCCTTGTAACGGAGGAAGATGTCAAAAAATCCATCCTAGCCATCTCTTCAAATGCTGTTGGTATTAATGGTCTATGTGCGAAGATGATTTTGCTAGTTCTACCTTTACTTCTACCAATTCTTACTCATATATTTAATTTTTCTATATCGTCATCATCTTTTCCTTCAGTTTGGAAACAAGCATATATAATTCCTCTGCCTAAGGTTTCTAATCCTTCTTCTTTGTCCCACTTTCGTCCCATATCTATTTTACCCTTTCTTTCTAAAGTTTTGGAACACATCATCCATAGTCAACTCTCTCTCTTCTTATCGTCTAACTCCTTGCTCTCCACTTATCAGTCGGGCTTTCGTCGTGGACACAGCACTGTCACTGCTTTACTTAAAGTAACCGACGATATCCGTTGGGCCATGGACAATAAATCTCTTACACTTTTAGTTTTGCTTGACTTTAGTAGTGCTTTTACCTCAGTAGACTTTGATATTCTTCTCCGGATCCTGGAATCTATAAACATTTCCCCATCTGCCATCGCATGGTTTGATTCATATCTTCGTGGTCGATCACATTGTGTCCGTGTTAATGACACTCTATCCGATTGGTCGGGTATCACTACGGGTGTACCTCAGGGTGGCGTTCTTTCCCCCCTTTTATTTTCCATATTTATTAACTCTATTACGAGTGTTATTACATCTAATTACCATCTCTACGCGGATGACTTACAGCTTTATCGTCATTTTCTGGTGGGTGATACAAATAATGCAATTGCAGCTATGAATGCGGATCTAGGCCGCATCTGTGAATGGTCTGCATCCTTCGGACTATTAGTTAATCCCACGAAATCTCAGGTCATCATAATAGGCAGTAGGCATTTGCGTAATAGATTAGAATTTACATCACTACCTTTTGTTTGTTTTAATGGCGTTCCTATACCCTTTGCCAATACTATCAAAAACTTAGGCGTCATATTTGATCACCATTTAACATGGACCACGCATATCGTTGAAGTTAGTCGCAAGGTCTACTTTACTTTGCATTCGCTTAAATGTCTACAAAATTTCTTACCCCTTAAAGCTAAAATTTCACTCGTGCTTACTCTTATCCTACCTCTCCTTGATTATGCGGATGCCTGTTATTTGGATGCTACAGAGGAGCTTCTTAATAAACTTGAGCGCTTGCAAAATCAGTGTATCCGTTTCATATTTGGGCTCAAGAAATTTGACCGTATATCTCAGTTTCGTAAGCAACTCAAGTGGCTCCCAATTCGACTTCGAAGGAACACTCGATTGTTATGTCTCCTCTATAACATTTTGCACAACCCTTCCTCTCCCACATACCTCAGAAGCCGATTTTCCTTCACCCATCCTCCGGACAAACCATGCAGAGCCCTTGTTAAAAATCTTCTTGACTTTCCCGTCTTTAATTCCGGTTATTACTCCCACTCCTTTTCAGTTCACGCTGTAAGATTATGGAACTTACTACCGTCAAATATAAGAAATTCCGAAACTTTGTTGATATTCAAGAAACGTCTTAGAGATAACTACTTTGCATCCTGTTAATTTATATATATATATATATATATATATATATATATATATATATATATATCATATGTAACTATCGTATCAATTACTATTATTATTTATTGATTTATTTTATTTTTATTTATTGTTTTATTTTATATAATTTCCGTAACATTGTGTATATTATTTATTTTTTGTAGTACTAATGTATGCACTAAGTTTGCAATTTAAATATAATTTCCTTTATGGGTCTACTGGAAGATATTTCAGCGAATTTGGAATAAGTAGAACCTTTGTACGTAATTACTATAAGACTGCTTCTGTACCTTAATGTGTGTACATAAAATAAATTAAAAAAAAAAATATATTAACAAATTAATGGTTGGTTTACGTTTTCAGTCAATGAAAAACTTTATTTGTCGCCGATCATTAGGATCTCATAATGTTACCTTTTAACAGAAGCACAATGTCTGTGTAATCCCAAATGGTTTTTAACTGTTGTGTTTATATTTGCTTTTTATTGTATCTGTGGTGGGTTTTGGGTGGTGGATGATACAATAGTTTATTCTATTTATTTTTTTAATTTTAAGTTATTTTAATTATAATGATTGTAAAGTTTCTCACCTAGATAAATATAATAACAACATTAATTTGAATAAGTAAATATTCAAGGCAATTTTACTTTCGCATTAATATGCTTTAACCCAAAAAGGATTATCAAAAATTTGAAGCAGGATTTGATATAAATAGGTTTCTGTTCCATAACCGTCTCAAACTTGAGAGAGGCTAGTATACATCCCACGCCCAGCCGTGGGATGTATATTATATATAGGTTATTACTTTACTTCATGTATCTATTACAGAATGTGCATGATATTTTAATTACACATAATATTTGTAACACCTGTTTTCACTTGCTCAGTAACTTTCGGTTCATTTTACTTTACTAACATTGGCAATGGAATAACATAATAAAAATCGGAAATTTGTCTTAAAATGTTGAAGTTTAAAATTTTAAAATACTGGCTGGTGGTGTGTTACCGTCCTTTTTTGTATTACTTTAATAATCTTTATTGGATGTAAATCGTATAACATGTATCTATTAGTGGCATTTAAAATAAATATAATAAAACCCATTAATTAAGTTTTTGCGTATGAGTGACAATAACAAGCTCAATAATATAATTTGAAGTATTTATTTATATCTTTAAAATTTACAAATGAATTTAAATTAATTGACTTTATCCATTGCCAATGAATATTATAGACTCGACACACATTATGATGTTTAGGTTGGGCAAATTTTGGTGAGGATTTTTGATTTGAGCTAACTAAGCTGACATTCTAAGTTTTGTGGTGAGAATATTTTGGAATACAAAATCAGGTAACTAAAAGTATGCCCGACCAAGAGCAAGCCAATAGTGTGTGTCGGGTGACATTGAGAGAGGGCGGACGGCGAGTGAAGGCTGCGGGTGTGGTTGTAGTGAAGAAAGCTCCGGCTTGTGTAGTCGGCGGCGAGGTTCCGTGGCAGCCGCTGTCAGCCGCCGCGTCCGAGGCCAGCCTGTCACCGCTGCCCGCCCCCAGCGCGCACTCCGTCAGCCAGTGGAGCAAGCAGCAGGTACTGTGTGTAGCGCGGCCGGACACGAGGTGCCGTAGCAGCCGCTGTCAGCCGCCTCGTCCGAGGCCAACCTGTCGCCGCTGCCCGCCCCCAGCGCGCACTCCGTCAGCCAGTGGAGCAAGCAGCAGGTACTGTGTGTAGCGCGGCCGGACACGAGGTGCCGTCGCAGCCGCTGTCGGCCGCCTCGTCCGAGGCCAGCCTGTCGCCGCTGCCCCCCCCTAGCGCGCACTCCGTCAGCCAGTGGAGCAAGCAGCAGGTACTGTGTGTAGCGCGGCCGGACACGAGGTGCCGTGGCAGCCGCTGTCGGCTGCCGCGTCCGAGGCCAGCCTGTCGCCGCTGCCCGCCCCCAGCGCGCACTCCGTCAGCCAGTGGAGCAAGCAGCAGGTACTGTGTGTAGCGCGACCGGACACGAGGTGCCGTGGCAGCCGCTGTCGGCCGCCGCGTCCGAGGCCAGCCTGTCGACGCTGCCCGCCCCCAGCGCGCACTCCGTCAGCCAGTGGAGCAAGCAGCAGGTACTGTGTGTAGCGCGGCCGGACACGAGGTGCCGTGGCAGCCGCTGTCGGCCGCCGCGTCCGAGGCCAGCCTGTCGCCGCTGCCCGCCCCCAGCGCGCACTCCGTCAGCCAGTGGAGCAAGCAGCAGGTACTGTGTGTAGCGCGGCCGGACACGAGGTGCCGTGGCAGCCGCTGTCGGCCGCCGCGTCCGAGGCCAGCCTGTCGCCGCTGCCCGCCCCCAGCGCGCACTCCGTCAGCCAGTGGAGCAAGCAGCAGGTACTGTGTGTAGCGCGGCCGGACACGAGGTGCCGTGGCAGCCGCTGTCGGCCGCCGCGTCCGAGGCCAGCCTGTCGCCGCTGCCCGCCCCCAGCGCGCACTCCGTCAGCCAGTGGAGCAAGCAGCAGGTACTGTGTGTAGCGCGGCCGGACACGAGGTGCCGTGGCAGCCGCTGTCGGCCGCCGCGTCCGAGGCCAGCCTGTCGCCGCTGCCCGCCCCCCAGCGCGCACTCCGTCAGCCAGTGGAGCAAACAGCAGGTACTGTGTGTAGCGCGGGCGGACACGAGGTGCCGTGGCAGTCGTGACATCAGCGGCAACCGCTATCGGCCGTCGCGTGTGTATCCGTCGTATTTGCTACGCTTGGTATACGGTGCTTGACAATCGTATTTTTTATTTTCTAAGGTACCGCTCCAGGAAGATATTTTCCATCTTTTGCCTCCAAAAGGTTCACAGTACATTTTTCTAATACCCTCAATGAGTTTATATGTTTTATTTATTAACTATTTACAAAATCCTTACGCCACTACTACCCGGCAGTACAGAGGTTTTTCTTTGGGGAAGGCGTATGTTATTTTGATTGCTAGCCGACAATAACAATCTCAACGTTTATACATTTTATGTAAAGTGATGTGTTCGAATCCTAGCTGGAATTCACATTTATGCAAAAACAATGTTTTTGCTTTTGGATGTAGTTTTGCAGTCCTTGTGCGTGCCTCAACTGCTATAAACAGCCAGAAAAGACAAGCAGTAAATTAAAGCTATAAAATCAAACTGAGACATTCTCGTTAAGACACCAGGATGACACGCGTTTTAAGTTTATTGTACCTAGTTGTTCCTGCTACAATAGCTACTTTCCATGTGATTTAGCTCCTGTGGCTATCACATTAAAAAGAAAGTTACCAAGAGAACAAGGTAATTATGGTAAGTATCCCCCCCCCCACTGAAAATCGGCCACAACGGCCAGTCTCAACGGTGACGTGCCTGAGTGTATGTCCATAGGTGCGCTCTCTATTCCCTCACTTTCGATGTCCATAAAGTTCGATGGGATGGAAATCGATATGATCGGAGAGAAATTACGCAGGACGCAACCAACGCAGCGCAGGACCAACGGCTATATGTTTTCCGAGGCATATCGTGAAGCACCGCCAATGTGTAGGGAACACCGGGCTACTAATAAAAAAAATGATAGTAAACCGATTTCGTTCCTACCCAGGATTCGACCCGGGATCTCATGATCAGGAATCGCGTTCACGACCACTAGACCAACGAGCAACTATTGAACAACTTACAATAAGTTGTTAAATATAAGTAATAAAAACTGTTTCAATTCGCCTGGCAAGCGTGGTCAACTACGACAAAAATCTGCCCTATGGCAATCTGTGGACTTTTAATAGGTTGTACGTGATGTTATGATGAATGTGGGCGGGGTTGTAGTGAGGTGTGGCCTTGTGCAGGGGTGGCAGTGGGTGTCGGGGCTGGGCGAGGGCCTGGAGCGGCACGCAGGCGCGTTCGCGGCGCGCGGCGTGGACGGCGCGCTGCTGCTGGCGCTGGGCTCGGCCGACCTCAAGCTGCTGGGGCTGCCGGCCGACCAGCGCCGCCGCATGAAGCGCCGCCTCAAGGAGCTGCGCGCCGCGCACGACAAGCACCTCAAGGCGCTCAAGAAGGCCGAGAAGAAGGCCAAGAAGAAGTAGGAACGCAGTCGCACCCTACACACACTATCCACGTATTATACCGCATAGTCATGTGTTACTTGACAAATTAACGTGAATGTGGACACGCTAAATCTTTTTATTTTTATTTTAAAAATAAAATCGAAGGGGAATGAAGACACATTGTGTCTGGCGTCACGCCAGTAGCCATACATTTCAAGTTTCACCAAGCTCTAGCACCCGTACATAAGTCAATGTGTGTGACCGCGACATTAGGATAACCAATACTAACCTCTTTGATTTGGATGTCAATCAGACGACAACTGTCGCAAGCATAGACCTGTTTTTTTAATTACATCAAACCATTACAGAACCATATTAAGGTGGTGTTGTCATTTTAAATAAAAATAAATAATATATAGATCAAATGTTGTAGGTACAATATATAAAACACCAGTTGGTCAAACTTTGTGTCCCGATATACCATTAAATAAAAATGGTCCAAAAGCGCTAGTACGCACCAAAGAAACAGTTTGCACTGACATGGTTTACGTAAATCTTTTAAGATTTTTAAATGAAGATCTATCATTTAACACATACATGGGAAATGCATGTTAGAAGTTTAACTAAAATAATTATTCTTTCAAAAGTGTGTGTAACCTCTTTTTAATAAATAAATAAAAAAAAAAACAAGTTATTAGGATGATCTGAATAACTGTAAAGTACTTGTTGAATAAAAAATAATGTGCAGATTAACTTGACACCTCTTATTTTAAACGATTTTAAACGATTAGTTAAATCATTGTACAGATATTAATGAACGAATTTACTTTATCATATTCATCATCATCATCATCACAGCCCATAACAAGTCCACTGTAAACACACTCCTGAGCCACCAGCACTCCTGGACATCCAGCGTCTCTTACTAGGACCTTACTCCATTTAGCGAAGGGCTGACCTACACTTCTCTTAACGGTAAGAGGCTGTCACTAGAAAACATTTCCTCTCCAGTTGTCGATTCTTTAAGCTACATAACCGGCCAATTGTAACCTCAGTTTACTGATCTTCACCGGGCACTAAAACTTTCTTTGATCTAAATTTTTTTCTTGCTATTTTGTTTAAAATTAGTCATAGGCACCTTTTCAAAAACTTATATTCTCTATGTAATCTGTTATTTTATTCATTTTATAAAGTTATTTATTTTCATTTCTGTAAAAAAAAATCTATTACCTATATAATCTATACCTACTTTGAAGAAATGTTTACTATTCGCAACATTATGTAAGTTGATATCTGTCGATGAGTTCTTATTGTTTATAGTCATGTGTAAAGAGGCTAATCTGGTCACCGAATTTTGTTAGAATTATTTTTTAAGCAATATTTGTCAACTACATACTTGTTAACAAATGAAATATTATAAAATGTACCTGCAGTAACTAAGTGTTATTAATTTGAATTATTTTAAGAATACATTTTAATGGATTAAGCCACGTTTTGTTTGTAGTATTGGAGATTATTTCCTTTAGTTGTGTAATATGGCTTTCTGTATTTTGGACTTTTGTACATCCTAAAATTGTCCATGATTGAACGTAAACAACGCCCTGATGGTAGGATATAATATAGCTGTGTCTGATAGCCTAGAAAGTGCCATCTGACCTGTAGCTAATAATTTAGAATGGTTAGTGCAGCTTCGAACGGAGAAACGAATATTTTAATCGAAATTAAGAATTACTGTAAGTGGATTGAAACTGACCAAATCACTTATTGAAACATTGCTCGGAGCCATTACAGACTTTACGTATTTAATGCTATTGTTCTTCGTCGTTCCTACATTTCGTATTTATTGTGTCAGTTTTTCTTAGAGATTATTAATACGAGATATTTGACTGTTTGGAATTACTGGCTCAATCTAGTCATAAGATCAATATAAGCTGAAATCTACTGACTTACTTTAGCATTTTCCTAGAAGTTTTGAAATGATTAGGTAATACTTTATGTTTATGTATGTAATAGCTAATCTTTATATTGATATATTAAATATTATTAATACGATTCATGTGAAATCAATAACAAACCGATTAAAGTATGTATCTTTGGCATTTATTTATATTACTGGTATTGCACAAAATGTACTTAGTATTAATGTAACCGAAAACTTACGATTGCTAATAGTTATACTTTATGATTATAATATGTAATAAAGAACATTCATTAAATAAGGTGATCTCATCATATAAGTATACCAGAATGTGAATATATTCACCCTACATTCAGTATTTTATATTTATGCAATAGATCTACTTAAATATCAGTTCTGATTTTTTTATTGTTTATTTTACATTCCAGTAACAGATGCTCTCATTACAGTCAACCTGTGTGCGATTTTCGATAATTTAGACAAGCTTTATAGTTTCCTTAGGCAAAAGTAAATAGCATCTATCTAAGTGTACTCTGTGTATCTTTGTGTGTGTGCTTGGTTCCGTAGCTAATTTTACCGTGTATATATAGTCTCGAAATGGACAGAACGAGGAAACTAAGTGTTTGAAACCATTGTACGACTGAATGTACCTTGTACATTTAGGATATTTATTTTCAATTAAGATTTAATATTAATATATAAGTAGGGGTATGTGAATCCACTAAAAATTGCCAAAATTGACGATTACTTATATAATATTGTTGATTTTTTTTTTAGTTATTTTTCCCATAAATTATTTTAATATTTATTTTGGGACCAAATTAATTTATTATAAACATACAACTTATTATTTATGTATTTTTGGGGTGTGTTCAGACGAAAGATTTTTATTTATAAATAAATAAAGAAACCAAAGTGTAAACAGCGTAGTCTTTTCCTTTCCATGCAATGTTTAATTATTTATATTTGTGAGGTGATAAATATAATCTACAGTCGTGATTTGAGTTTTCTTGTTATCAACATTATCATGCGTAGCATCTTGTTTATTATCTAAATTTCCGCAACATGCTACTCAACATGTAGCTCACTACGTTGCAAAGAACCTTTCACTACGGCGCTGCGATTCATTTTAAAATGTCAAATTCTCCTGTGGGCGCCTTTGGCAACATGCGGCACTTGCCAAAGCTGTGCTACACAAATACAACCGTATCTAAGGGAACAGACTATAATTTGTGTAAAATAATAGTGTCTACCGAATAATTTAAATTGTGGCACCGATTTTCTGCAGGTTACGTCAGTGTAGAGAATACATGAGATACTTTGAGAATGTAAATAAATTCAAAATACTTCCTACTATATTCTTTCCAAGACTTTACTTACTTTATTGACTACAAGACTTACTTTATTGCATATGCCCCTCGCAATGATCACAAGGTCATTAGCATAACTTAGTGTGCGAAGGTCTGCCATCTTGTACAATAGTTGGTCAACCGCACAAAGAAAGGGTGACAAAACACTTCCTTGTAGATAGCCTCTTGTGGTTGCAACCTCAATCGAAGTTTGAAACAGCGCTATTTTTGCCTTTCTGTTTGAGAGCATCGACATCACTCACTTGATGGTTGTGGGATCAACATTTTTCGATGTCAGGCCCCTATTCAGCAGTGAAGTAGGGCTACTGTCGAAGGCGCCCTCAATATCTAGAAAGGCACAAAGAGCTATTTATCGTCCAGTAGTTTTTCGACCCTGTCAATAACACTGATCAGGGCTAGATTTGCCTCTGCGGTAATCATGCTGGTTGGGCCTTGTAGCTAGAGCTACATCCCTTATATATCTATGTATAACCTTTTCCAGTGTCTTAAGATGAAAAGAAGATAGGCTTATAGGTCTAAAGTTGATAAAACGTAGTCCTTTCTACCAGCCTTAGGTATAAATAGAACTTTGACAATTGTCCATCGTTGTGGAATATATCTCCATGCAAAACTTACTCTGAAGATTTTCACCAGATAAGGAAGAATATCGATACTCCTCTGTAGTTGGATGGGAATTATTCCATCCTTCGAGCTTATATGGTTTAAAGAAGTCAACAGCCAACCGCACCCAGTTTGGCCTTATTATCTTGGCAGCCCTACATCTATTCTCATTGCAAGGCCTTCGTAGGGCTCTGAAAGCGTCATATATCGGACATTATATTAGAATTAGAACCTAGAGAATATTATGGTATAATAAAACCTGGTTATTATTATTCGGGGTATAAAATAGTAATTGTATTTAACTTACCTATATTCGCCCTAAATACTTACGACTTATATAAATTATGTGTAGCTCTCAATAAATACCGGCAGGCTCTCATCCCTCCTTATCCATTGATATCAACAAACAGGAAAGGTTATGTGTACATAGAGGCTGAATGCCCGAAGTGCGGTCACTGGTACCTTTGTACTGAGAGGATGGACCACCACCTTCGACAGCATCCAGATTGCACCCAAGAACTCATCATCAATCAATCCAATCGCACATGCGATCCTGGGAAATGGATTGACGCTAGTGTATGGTCTTTACAAACCGCACATTTCTGCACGCAAACATCTCATCAATCAATCAATCTCATAAATTCCGTACGCAATCATTCGCCGTCATGCATTGTACTCACTATCAATAATATCAGAATAAATTAAATAATCAATTCAAGTCTTTATCAATTTTATCAACTTCTAAGATTGTACAGCACAGCAGCTCGTACAGCTATATAGTAACTCAAATGTTTCCATTTCACTAGTAGTGAAGTTACCTTCGGGCTTTTTAGGAAGTCTGATCTGATTAGGTTTAGCTTTGGATAGCATTTTGTGTTGTCTTGCACTGCGAGGCAAAGACTCAACTTCCTCACATAGCTTCCTTCCTGCTCCCTTGGTTTTCCTAATTTCTTTATTATATTCGGTTAGGGTTGCACTATAAATATCCCACACTTTGGTTTTTTAGCCCTATTGAATAGATTCCAGGTCTTCTCCCTAAGCGCCTTTAGCTTAGCGTCCCACCAAGGAACTTTTCGTGTTGAGGTCTTAGTTTTGACAAGACAGCTGTTCTCAAAGGCTTCACGGATACCTTAGGTTACTATCTCCGTTGCTAACTCCAGATCTTCAATCGTTTTGATGCTTTCAGGAAACGTTTCCAAATTCCTACTAATTAGACAGTACTGTAGACATCCCAGAAGGTCGCTTTTGGATCTTTAAAACCAACCGTTTTATGAGTTGGTGATGCTCCCATCACAAACTCAAAGTGTGTGTGACCAGTCATCGAGTTTTCACTACTAACATGCCAATCAGTTATCCGCCTGAATATGTTATTAGTAGCAAAGCTTATAACTAATACTTCTTGCCTAGCACGCGTTACAAAGGTTGATGTACTCCCTAAGTTTAGGCTTACCAAGCGGTTGGAGATGAGAAAGTCATAAAGTAACTCATTTCTTTTGTTGATGTTAGTGCTCAACAAGTCCAGCGTTGAGTTTTCGGGCGAACTCCGCCACTCGCTCTAACTCGATGGTTGGATCTGAGTTCTCTCCGGGAAGATAGGCTGAGCGAATTATTACTCTGGCCCCTGTGCATTCCTTGAGAATTATGAAGGCTTAACGAGGTCATCGTTGCAGTACTCTGGAACATCTTAAAGTGCAATGTTTTTATTGTAAATTATACAGGCTTTAAGTCTACTGCCTTTAGTATTAACTAAGATCCTCTGCAAAGCAAACCTCCACGGCAAAAGCTACTGCTGCATGGTGAAGATTTGCCTAGAGGATCCTTGTCTTACCCTTGGGGTTAGCCGTTTATAGGAGTGGAAGAACAGGGTTCGTTTTCGCTCGCTGAGGACGAAGACGTCCTTTACTGGTGAACATGACCCCCACCACACCTTTCCTTCTACCGCTTCCACCTCGCTTTCACATTTGCACATCTTCGGTGGTTTTGAAAAGAGCCGTTTGGGTTTGCTTGAGATATTTACAAACAATACAATACATGAACAAAAGAAAAGCATGAACAAAGTACAAACAAACTATGTACAAAGTTAAAAAAAAGGGACGCCTGGCAGATGTGAAACCTCGAAATTATTTTGTTTAAATTATATGCATAAAAAACAGATTACGACAGGAATTAGATAGTTATAATGAGAAGATAAAGCTTTGCTAATTTTTTACCATAAAATAATGACTATTTATTATATAATTATTCATTTTCAATTCATAATAAACTGTACGAAATGATATTTTTAAACTCATAAGGTAATATAAATTAGCCGATAGCGTATTTGTGCCTAATTATATTGTGCCTGCCAGCTATACCTCAATCTCTGAAAACTAAAGTGTACAACCAGTACGTGTTGCCAGTGATGACTTACGGATCAGAGACGTGGTCCTTCACTGCTGGCCGTATGAGGACGGTCAAGGTCGCTCAGCGAGCTATGGAGAAGGGCTATGCTCGGAGTTTCTCTGCGTGATAGACTCAGAAATGAGGATATCCGCAGTAAAACCAGAGTGATCGACATAGCCCAACGGATTAGTGAACTGAAGTGGCAATGGGCCGGCCATATAGCTCGAAGAACCGATAACCGATGTGGAAGAAAGGTTCTCGAGTGGCAGTCTAGTACCGGTAGGCGTAGTCTAGGGCGACCCCCCACTAGATGGAGTGACGACCTGGTAAGATATGCAGGAAGTCGATGGATGCAGGTGGCTCAGGACCGTGCTTTGTGGCATTACTTGGGGGAGGCCTATGTTCAGCAGTGGACTTGTGAAGGGCTGTGATGATGATGATGATGTATTTGTGCCATCTAGCGTAATCTTTCGGTACCATCGTGAGAATCAACCAATTTCCGTTCGATAAAATGACTTTACCTATAGAATTAAGTAGATGGCGCTATTAAAATTTTATATACTGGAAATAACTAAAGGGAGTATTCTTTAAAAACCTCAATACATTCTTCTGTATTCTTTTGATTTATTACATTAAACTTTGGGCTTCACGTTAAAAAAAGATTGTAACACTTATTTCCTATAAAATTAAGCCTAGGTGTCTCATATTTTATGCTGCCGTTCAAATTGATATTTTTAATTCATATGGTAATATAAATATTGAGTTATGAAACTTTTAAATACGTCTAACTTAATAAAACTTTAATACTAAAAAGTCCTGTACCTATATTTAAAGTAAGTATGAAGAAATGTTTATTGAATATTAAATTTCATTTTTAAAGATTTTACTTTTCCTCGCCGATTACCACTTCAACACACTTATATTCATCAAAATGAACACTATTATCCTCCCATTTTCACTAAAAATCTTTAAAAAAAGCATAATTTTTAACAAACATAACAAAAACAAACATAAACATTGAAATGTGAAGTGAACTTGAGTACGAATGGCCCGCACCACATCGCTAGTCGCTAACGCACTCCTAAACAACTTCATGGCAAAGCCAAGCTAGTGGCTCAATAGTAATTGCTATATAAACATTTCGTAGTTATATTTCATTATAGAACATTTTGCCAGAGGTAAGAAAGGGAGCGATCGCCTTCTCGAAAGCCCAGTAAAAAGCCCACGCGTGCGAGGGAGAAAACCAATCACTCAATTCAACTCTCCTTATATGTATGACAGCAGTATTCATAAGGCTACGAGGTCGAACAGAGTGCGCGGGAAATTTGAAATAGTTTGAAACAGTTTACGAGTTATTTTATTACTTGATATAATTGATTGATTCATCTTAATGAGGCAAGCCGGGCTTCTGGGTTTGTATAGAGGCTTCGCCACTGGCTGTGTATGCACTTGAGGCTTAGGCAATTCGCGTTTAGGTATTATTGAGAGCTCTGCCTCCGGCCAGGGTTCCAGTTTTCCGACTTCACCTATAAACCAGGCCTGGCTTGCCTCATTCAGGCACGTTACCAGAATCCAACCTGGCTTGTGGGTCAAACCCGAAATTTTCGGCCCAACTCCTGGCTGCGCTCTACAGACTGTCTTACCGATAGCTTGCGTTAGTGCCCGGTGGACAAACCATATCGGCTCCACGCGCATTCGAATTGCGAATCGCTGCACGTGCGGAGCCTGCTATGGCACTAAAGTGCCATACGTTTAACAGTGGTAGAGCCACGCGGCAGCTTTGCTGTTGCACGTATGGGCCGGATCAAACCGGGAAATTCCGCTCAAGACTACAACTCGGAGCTACTCGGAGCAAACGGAGCAACAAGACCAAGGCGACCCCTGCCAAGCTATCCGTGAATTTTTGCAATATCAGGGGACTTCACTCTAACCTAAACGCCGTCCACTACCATCTCGAGATGACGAGACCGGCTCTTCTCTTTCTGACCGAGACGCAGGTGTCCTCTCCGGCTGATGTCTCGTATCTCTCCTACCCGGTGTACAAACTGGAACACTCCGTTGTGCCTCGGGCTGGAGTTTGCGTTTACGTCAAAGAGGACATCAGTTCTCTACGCCTCGGCAGGCTTGAAGGTTCGGACCTGTCCATCCTTTGGCTACGCGTAGACAGCGACGACCATCCGCGCGTCTACGGGTGCCTCTATAGGTCCCACAGCGGTAATGCCGAAACAGACCGACTCTTCGACCACGTCCAAATGGCTGCAGATTCGTTGCTACAGCAGATCCCCTCAGCAGAGATATTGATCCTCGGCGATTTTAACGCCCATCACGCTGAACGGCTTGGTTCACGTTTAACCGATCATGCGGGGAGATCTGTTCATGATTTTGCCTTGGCATATGGTCTGACACAACTGGTTACTTCGCCTACGCGGATTCCAGATGTGGAGGATCATGCACATTCCCTGTTGGACCTTCTGCTGACCTCTCACCCGGACGGATATCAGATTTCCGTCGACGCCCCTATAAGCTCCTCGGACCATTGTCTTGCCCGGAGTATGGTGCCACTCACGCTGACATCGCAGTTGCATTCTGCACGCTGCCGCTGTGTTTGGCACTATAGGTCAGCCGATTGGGATGGGATGCGGTCTTTCTTTGCATCCTATCTTTGGGGGCGGGTTTGCTTCTCGCCGGACGATCCCAACGTTGTTGCGGATTCTGTGGCTGATGTGGTACTTCAGGGTATGGAACTTTTTATTCCTTCCTCTGTAGTGCCCATTGGAGGCAAATCTCAGCCATGGTTTGGTCGCTCTTGTAAAATAGCATCATGCTATAAGAATGAGTGCTACCAAGCCTGAGCTGACGCATCAACGTCCCGAAAAAGAAGTATAATTCCGCCTCTAGGTCCTTCAAAAGAGTCATTGCCAAGGCAAAGTCAGAGCACATAGGCAGAATTGGCGAGAAACTAGTTCGCCTTCTTTCTGGAAACCGTGCATTCTGGTCTCTCGCCAAGGCTGTCCAGGGGAATTTCTTCTCTTCCATCTCTGCACAAGGAGGACGACTCACTGGCCCATACCGCAAAGGAGAAAGTCAATCTGCTAGGCTCTTTCTTTGCGTCCAACTCGACTCTCGATGACGGGGGGAGTACGCCGTCGACCATCCCGCGGTGTGAGTGCTCCATGCCGGAAGTGCAGTTCACACAGCGCTCGGTTCGCAAAGCACTCCTCTCCCTGGACATCCACAAGTCGAGTGGGCCTGACGGAATCCCCCCAATTGTGCTGAGGACGTGTGCTCCAGAGTTGCCACCGGTTTTAACGCGTCTTTTCCGGTACTCCTACTCCCTAGGCGTAGTCCCACAATCTTGGAAGACGGCTTTTGTCCACCCGATTCCTATAAACGGCGACCGCTCAGACCCGTCCAACTACCGGCCTATCGCCATCTCCTCCTTGTTCTCCAAAACAATGGAGTCCATTGTAAACTGCCAGCTCATGAGGTACCTTGAGGATCACCAGCTATTGATCATGATTAGTGACCGCCAATACGGTTTTCGCCGTGGTCGATCAGCTGGTGATCTTCTGGTCTACCTAACTCATAGATGGGCGGAGGCAGTAGAGTCCAAGGGGGAGGCATTGGCCGTTAGACATTGCGAAGGGCTTCGATCGGGTTTGGCACAAAGCGCTTCTTTCGAAGCTCCCTTCCTATGGGCTTCCCGAGAAATTGTGCGATTGGATCACCAGCTTTCTTGCAGATCGGAGCATCAAGGTCGTTGTTGACGGTGCAAGTATTAATGCGGGTGTTCCACAAGACTGCGTGCTATCGCCAACGCTGTTTCTTCTGCATATCAATGATATGTTGCAAACCCGTAACATTCATTGCTATGCAGATGACAGCACTGGTGATGCTCTTTACACCGGCTGTGCCAATATTTCTCGGGAAAACGTCTCCGAGTACCGGGACAAACTTGTGTCTGAATTCGAGTCTCCGCTGAACAGAGTCTCGGATTGCGGGCGACTAAATCTAGTCCAGTTTAACCCCCGGAAGACACAAGTTTGCGCGTTAACCGCTAAAAAGAACCCCTTTGTCGTATCTCCTCAGTTTCAAGGCACTCCCCTTGTTGCCTCAGCTAGTATCGGAATCCTCGGCGTTGACATATCGAGTGACGTGCAGTTTCGTGGTCACTTGGAAGAGAAGGCCAAATTGGCCTCTAAAAAGCTTGGCATGCTCAGCAGAGCGGGACAGTATTTTATGCCGGCACACCGCCTGCAACTTTAGAAGGCGCAGGTTCGGCCGCACATGGAATACTTTTCCCATCTCTGGGCTGGGGCTCCCCAGCCTAGCCCCAGCCTTCCACTTGACCGCATCCAGCGCAGAGCGGCTCGAATCGTCGACGACCGAGTGCTTTCCGATCGGCTCGATTCACTGGCGCTGCGAAGAGATGTTGCATCTCTTTGCGTATTTTATCGCATATACCATGGAGTGCTCTGAGGAATTGTTTGGATTAATCCCAGCCGCCAAATTTCGTGAACGCACTACGCGGCAAACGTCCCGATACCATCCATACCATCTGGATGCTTGGCGGTCCACCACTGTACGTTTCAAAAGGAGTTTTCTTCTGCGTACAACCTCTCTGTGGAATAGTTTACCACCGGCGATTTTTCCGGACCGATACGACCTGGGGACCTTCAAGAAAAGAGCTTACTCCTTTCTAAAGAGCCGGCAACGCAGCTGCAATTCCCCTGGTGTTGCGGTTGATCATGGGCGGCGGTAGTCACTTAACATCAGGTGAGCCGCATGCTTGCTTGCCCCCTCTTCTATAAAAAAAGTTGGGCTTCTTTTACCCCGTTGCCAGCTTCACAGATTTCTTGGGCTGGTTAATCTTTGGGAGTCTCCTCAGACCGACAGCGTTTTTTCGCCTTCGAAACTGGGGGAGATTTGGGCAAAGAAATCTCGTCCCAGGGCTTCTGGCAGAGAGAGGGCCTCTTCGGCTCCTATCTCAACTACTATCGGCTTCCTGTAGTACCTCTTCTGCGCTGCTCCACTAAGCTTATAAGGCCTAGCAAGGCCAAAAGGGGATCGGTTCTGGCCACTATAGGACCTGAACCTACAATACCAATTCCCTTTGGCTACGTTCGTTTACTGGTACCTAGATACTTCAATAATTTACACGCTCAGCTTTGGAAAAATTTTGTAGACTGGAGACAAGCTAGGGATCCCCTGCCTTAAATAAATAGTTGTCTAACCAAGGTTATAATGAGACAAGCCACAGACCAGACAGCCACAGATCAGGATAGTAACAAGTGCTATCACAGGATATGGCTTTTTTAACAAACATTTGTTTATCATAGGTGTTACTGATAGCCCCTTGTGCAGGGCATGCATGGGAGAGGAAGAAACGGCAGCTCACGTGTTGCTGATATGTCCAGAAGTCGCTTCATACAGGGTTAAACATCTCAGTACGCCGGGATCGCTCCCTGAATTTGCTTGCAACATCAAAGGGCTGTTGAACTTCTTCAGGGAGATATCATGGCTCGAATAATCACATTATTCCCGCCCACACGCAAAATACGCGCTCATACGTGGAGTTGCGGAAAACAGCCCGTCGTAAACTAAACTAAGGCCTAGCGAACTTTTTCTTGTCCCTTCCATGGTTAGTTTTTTTCAAATCAAATCAAATCAAATTCATTTATTTGCATAATACAGGTATAAGAGTTGTTACAAAAAAAAATAGAATATGTACACTGTATTATTACTTTATGAGGTGTGCAAATACTTTACAATATAGTCTACGCACGCACTAATTCAATAATGGTGCTTTGAAATAAAATTAAGAATAAGAAAAAAAATATTGTCAATAGTTGAGTCTATAGTGCTAATTGTTGTCATACTAAATACCTTGATATTATATAAACTCGAAATTAAATATTTTTGATAATACGAATAATCAAATCCAAAATGTTGTCATACAAAATTTAAGTTAAATTATAATTTAACTTAAATTGTTACAATGTGTCACATATATTAGGTAAATGTATAAATTACTATTATTCAGTTATAATTAAATTCAAATTATTATTATTAAGTTACAATTAAATTAAAACTATTGCTATTAAATTATAATACTTTTGTCCTCTAGGTACTCTTTGACTTTATAATAACATTTATTAATCAGAAATTTGTGTAATATCGTCTTAAATCGTGAGATAGGCAGCTTTCTGACATCATCTGGCAGTTTGTTGTGAATCAGTGATGCCATACAAAGAATACTTTTATTGAGTAGTGCTGTATCTTCATACGGTATTTCTATGTCTAATCTTTTTTTGTCGCGTAACTGTCTATAGTAGCTTTTAAAAGCAGTCTTGTAAAAATTTGGATTTGATTTCACAAATAGATTTATTTCGTAGATATACATCGAAGGCAATGTCAGAATTTTTAAGTGTTTAAAATATGGTTGACAGCTTGTAGTATTATCCAGATGGCACATTGCTCTGATGCATTTCTTTTGAGCTTTGAATGCAGATTCTTTATTTACCGAGTTGCCCCAAAATATTACACCATATCTTAGGATAGGTGCAACAAGTCCGTGATAGGCTAATAAAACGGCTTCTTTATTGACAATCTTGGAGAGTTTGTAAAGAGCAAACGAGGATTGATTAACTTTTTTGCAGACATTATCTAGATGTGTTTTCCATGATAGGTCATAGTCAATATTAATTCCTAGAAATTTTGTATTTGTCACTGGATGTACTGTATTGCCTTGGTAACTTACGTGTATAGTTATGGGTTGTGTTCTTTGATAAAAGTGCATTATTTTTGTTTTGTCCATATTTATTATAAGATTGTTTTTTAGGAACCATTGAATTATTGTATTTAATGTTTTATTGATTTCATTTTCGTAATTGTCTTGCCTATCACATTTTATCATTACTGTGCTATCATCTGCAAAAAGTACCATTGGATGTTCAATATGTCTAGGGAGATCATTTATATATACCAGAAATGGTAAGGGACCTAGGACACTACTTTGTGGGACTCCGAATTTTATGGTTCTAGTGTTAGACTATATTTGATTTCATTTCGTGTTTTCTGGCATATTTGTGTAATTTCTGTTATTTGTTTTCTATTGAACATATAAGAGGATATGAGGTCTAGCGCATTACCTCTTATGCCATACCAGCTAAGTTTCTGAATAAGTATCTTATGGTCAACACGGTTAAAAGCCTTGCTCATATCCATAAAGACAGCACATATCGGATTTCTTTTATCCATGCTGATTAAAATCGTTTTAATTAAGTCATAAATAGCTGTATTTATAGATTTACCCTTGCGGAATCCTTTTTGTTCATTTACCAAAATATTATACTTTTCTAAATAACTGTATAGTCGATTATATATTACTTTTTCAAATAATTTTGAAAAAATAGATATCAATGTTATCGGTCTATAGTTTCCCATATTTTTTTTTGTCATCTTTTTTTGTGGAGTGGAATAACAATAGAAGTTTTAAGTTTTTCGGGGTATATTTCGTTAGAAATGCATAAATTTATTATGTAGCATAAGTGAGAAGCGATTGACGAGGACACATACTTTATAACTTTAGTGCAAACACCATCGTAACCCACACTTTGAGTATTTTTCAGTTGTTTTATTTCTCTATCCACCTCCATAGGCATTGTAGGTACAAGAAAAACTGAATTTACGTTAATATTAATTTTGGGATTTGAGTGTGTTAGGTCGTTATTTTTTGATTTATTTTTATGCTCCCATTATTTTATTTGGTCAATAAAAAAATCGTTAAAGTGATTCGCAATAGATATAGGATCTCTAATTTTGATATCGTCGTTAAATATTTCCGTAATAGGCTCTTTGGGAAATTTAAATTTAGTCTTGTTTATAACTGACCATGTTGCTTTTGATTTGTTTTGTGATGTACCTATGTAGTAGTTATTTTGTGACTTTTGCGTTATTGATATAATTTTTTTAAACTTAGAAGCGTATTGCTTGAATTTGTGTTTATTTGATCTTGTTGGATGAGTCCTATACTGCCATAATAATTTTCTTTTCATTTTAATTGTGGTACTTTTTGTTTCTAATTGTGGTTCAGCTGCAGACATGCCCTCCATTTCACTGCTCGTTCCAATAATATTATAAGTAAAAAGGTTCATTGGCGTGTTTCATGTTGAGGTTTTGGTGAGACTAAAAGAGCCTCTTCCAGATCTATAGACAGTTCCATTAAAGGAGAACTAAGTTTTTCAAATGTCGATTTTCGTAAATTTTGGTCCCATGATTAGCTAGGGTAATATTCGGTAACCCCCGGTATAGCCCCGCATGTCAAGAGAAGGGCTAAAATACTATCCGAATAGCCCTGGTCTCGGGTAGGCACCGTTGGCGACTGGACTCCCCCCCCCAGCCATGCATCCATCGGCACAATACGCTTAACACTTTGGATTGGTTTACGATAGGAAAAAGGGAGTGGGATAAAAGAAAAGAAAAAGTGGATCATCTGAGTGTTTCTGTTGGGTCTTAAACCAGTACTAAATAACAGGCGGCAACCATGTGAAGGAAGAACTCCTCAGACTTGCCCTGGGGATCAATACAACCTGCGCTTTCCCCAAGAGTCATTCGCCAAACTTCCCGAGACAGGCAAGCAGAATAGGTGTTAATCTAATCCTTCTGATAATGTCATAATGTGAGAATTAGAAGTAGATTAACCCCCGCCCCTTGAATTAGAGATTCGAGTTTCAAAATTTTTTTTAATTTTTAGTAATAGTATTTGTTTCAGAATTAATACTTAAATATCTATAAATAATTTATGACAACTATTAGTTCAGATAAAGATTATTGTCCAAAAATAAAATATGCAATAATTATTAATCATTATTACTTTTTATTATCTTATTTCGCTTTCTCTTCTTTGATTTTTTAGCAGGTGGTGTGATGGAATTTACACTTTTATTACCATCATCTTCATCACCATAAGATATAGTGACAAATGCTCCAGGCTTTCTTTTTAGTTGAGATCTCTCATTCATACTTTCAGAATCATCGCTATCATCATCATTTAGTTTGGCATTGTCCTCAATATTAGCTTCTTCATCAGAGTTTTCTTTTTTTACAAGATGGTTTTGTCTATTCAATGAAATACAAGTAACTCTACAAGAAGCATTGTTAAAGCATATTTCTTGCAATTTCTCATCTTTGACCAACCATGATTTTAGCTCACCAGAGCTGGATGCTGAATAAAGTGTGTTATTTTCATAATGTAAACATTTGACTCTTTGTTTATGTCCTTGATAAGTAAGGGCTTGAGCGTCTGTAACATTTAATGCAATAATATTACCATTTTCTAAACCGACATATATTCTGTCATCATTAACCCATTGCACTGATGTTGGTTTTGAATTACAAGATATTCTTTTCTCTACGCCAGCTTTACTAATTGTCCAAACATCAATTGTTTGTTGGGACAGTAATGAAAATCTATCACCTCCAGGAGAAAATTTTATATCTGTTGGCATGGTTACCCCTTTACTAGCAAGGTTTATGGTAAATGCTGATCTTCCTTTAATTAAGTTCCATGTTCGCAATGTTTTATCACCACCAATACTGAGTGCCATTTTATCTGATGGATGTACTGATACAGCAGTTACTGGCTGACCTATAAACAAAACATTTATGTAACTTTATTAAATTATTATTTCCCATTTTTTATTTTTCCCATCATGAGTTCCCTTATTTAAAACATGAATGTTTAAGTGACCTTGGGTTAAGCTTTACATCTTAACTAAAAATTTCTGACAAATTAGATTTTTTAAAAGGAATACAAACTTAGTGCAATTATTTTATTGGGTAAGGTTTACAATTCGCCTGAATTAGGGGGTGGGGTGTGGTGTGGGGGCATTGGGAGGAGTTTTAGAGTCAACCCCTACTTACCCTACCTACGGGACGTGCTTAGTTTTTTTTATAAATTTTTAAAAATCTCATTTTGAGGTTATGTTTCGTAATTTTTATGACAATTTTAACCTGATTTATGGGGAGAGAGAGTTGGGGGACAGATGCCCCACGCCACTTAACATGGTGCAGTTGAGGGAAGCCCTGCGGATGGCTGCCACCATTTGTAAGAAAGGATCTTTGTGATAATTCGCAGTATTACGCTGCCACAAATATTCCACTATTCACCAAAATTCTAAAACTCGGCAACGGCATGATGAAAAGCTGTCAAGAAAATGTCCGGCACAGCGATTAATTTTACACATTTTTAAATTGATTCGAATCGAAATTGGATAAATAGATTCACAAAAAATTTTAATCTTAAAGATCGATTTCGCAAAAATCGATCTTTTTTGATTTAAGAAATTTTTATAAAAAAAAAAAAAAAAAAAATTGCATGATTGAATTGAAAAACTGTCATTCTTTACGAGTTGGGGTACATTCAACTATTTGTAAATAATTTTATAAATCTTAAAACAGAAAAAGATTCTATCTTAATTCTCTAGGGTGAAATTTCGATTCACTAGATTGATTCAGTACTATATATATCGATATGATATTGACAGATAAAACGTCAAAAACGTGAGAATATTTAATTAATAAGTTTACCAATATTTTTGAAAAATAATTAAAAATACTTTGACGCTGCTGTGGCAGCAAAAATCTGATGTTGTGTTTCAGATAAACCCCCTTGACCCCCCCCCCCCCCACAGTGACAGAATCTTCAAATTCAGGCAACCAAATTGTAAACCCAACCCATTTTATTTATTTATGCTATAATCTCTAAACAAACAACATTAACCACAAAATTATTGGCATAGACATTGTTATATATACCTCCATGTGCTTTTTTCCAAATCTTTTCAATCTGCCAATTTCCTGTTCGAGTGACAATGATTGAACCATCATCGCTGCCAGTTAATAAATGAGTGCCACCGTTTGTAAATGCAACAGCATTAATAGTTCCATCATGATGCATAAGGACTGTATGCTCCTTACGCGTTTTCAAATCTATCACAACAACTTTGTCATCAGTGCCACCGGATGCCAGAAACTTTCCAGCAATTGAAATACACCGCACGGAGGCAGTATGTGAGTGTGTAGCAAATGTTTGTTTCAATCGCGTAACCTACAATTTATTGTATAATGTATTATTAAAATAAAACGTCACTTAATATATTAAATTAAATTATTATTTGTTATAACTTACACCCTCTTCAGTTCGCAATGAATATCCGAGTAAAAATCCTTCATAGGTACCAATGATTAATTCATCCATATTGTAGTTAATATTAATGTTTTGTTTATAAGTCTTACAAACTTATCCGCAAACTAATTAGGAACACTCACTCGTAAGTCATTACCATGTTTATAGTGTAAATTTATTTTAACCTAATCTAGACCTAACCTACACGAAAACGAAAAAACTGTAGACAGAGAAAAAACCTTTGCAAAAAACCAGGCTCTACAATCTTAGAACATAAAACTTGGAAACCTACGAAATGCTATTATGCAAAATTAAGACGCACTTAGTAAACTATTTAAAACCATATCTATTGACTACTTTTTATTTTAGTCCTATTATAAAATCGTATTTATTCCAACTTACAATAATAGGTGACACTGTTCGAAACTTCAAGCGAATAATTCGGTCATCACATACTAGATGTCGCCACTACATAGGTAGTGGCGACATCTAGTATGTCTCATCTATCAGGTAGCTTTACAAAATCTTTAAAAAAAAATAGTTCTATTTAGTAGAAAATAAGTGTAACAGAAATTAAGATATTTGCATTTGTTTAACATTAATATAAAATCTGTAATGAAAATTTTTGAAATTTTCTTATAAATAAATACTGCTTACATATGCTTTCGTAAAACTATTCATTAAAAAAATCCAGTAACTAGATGTTTTTGATATTTTTTTGAAACTGAATCTGGCAGCACAACAACCTGCCATTTAAGGAATAGTTTTATTCACGTTTCCCGCTACTTGTTTCTCGATATTGGAGTTGCGAATAACTAATATTTTATTTTATTTGGTGGAGTTGCTCCTATTTTATGAAAGTGTTTTTATGTTATTTTTTTTTGTTTTATTTTATCTATTATATTATTTACGTTGAATTTAGCTACCTATTATTCTTACAACTTCATTTCCAACGATTTGTTTTTTTGTGATATCTTGTCTCCATTGTTACATAGAATAAATAATTTAAATAATTATGTCAGATAAGCGTTGCTGTGTCCCCGGATGTAAGGACAGTAAGGGTAAGTCATCTCGTCTCCAAACAACTTGCATCAAGGGCATTATTTGTCTTAGGCTTTAACACATAAGTATGACTTTTTTTAAATGTATCTTGTAAATATTTTAGGCAAGCTAGTTCTTCACAGATTTCCAAACCCAGAAAAGGAAAGTGAACGATTTAGGGTATGGATTTATGCAATTGGCGGTGATATACTAGGCCTCGAAAATATGCACATATTCAAGTATCGCCGTGTGTGTCACTCACATTTTGAAGAAAAATTTCAATGCAGAAATAACAGAATTAGTAACATTGCTGTGCCAACTTTGAATATGCCAGGTTTGTCTTTATAGATTACAGAAAAAGTAAATATGTTATAGAATTAATTCAGGACAGTATATTATCAATGACATGTATAGTTTTATTGTAAAATATGTCTAATTGAGTAGGTACCTACATAGCATTAATTTTTACAATGATTCATTCATTAAATAAATAGAATAAAATGAAATACTACTTATATGCACTATAGAGCTTAAAAGGATAATACATGTAGCGATTCCGGCTGACAGAAGGATGAGGATATGATAATTAAGCCTAGTTTTCATAAATATTAAGTTGGCAATGTGTTATCACCCCACTTTTTCTACTTTTTTCATTAAATAATGTTATATATTATTATTATATTGTGAAATTATACTTTTTGCAAGTCATCACAGATACTGGGCCTGTTTTTTATTGCCATATATATAAATAATTTCAAAGTTAATCCTATTATTTTCTTTTAGCTACATTATCAAATAAACCAGCAGTTATGAAAAGAAAACCCATGAAAGAAATTTTGAACCTAGCAGAACCGTCAACATCAACAGGTACTGATATATATGATCATATATGTATTATCATGATTACAGCACATCACAAGTCCACAGCTGAACATAGTATGTGACCTTTTCAAGGGGACTTAATATACATATGAAAAAATGTTAATTTATTTAACTAAAAAAAAAGAAAGAAGTTTCCAGTAGAAAGGGTTGAGATGATACAGAAGTTCCTAAATTTGGATTGACTTAACTAAGAGTCTAAAATATATACTATATATTGTTATATGATAACTATAAATCCATAAAATTAGACACAATAAAATCTCTACAAATATAATGGAATAATCTAACATAAAATTTATAAAACTTATGTACATGTTAAATAACTTTAATAAAATTTTAATAAACCTCAAAACTAATAAAAGAGATGATTGCCTTCAGATGGCTGAACGGCTTATCTCTTGATCAAGTCACCTGTCAACAAAAAAAGCTATATTATATTCCATCTGTTTGGCCACTATGATGCTTTAGACGGACACACAGATACAAATGTTTAATTTATAACACCCCTCTGTTTTTATCTTTTAAATTCAAAAAAGCGTGGTAATGCATTATTTTAACTGATATTACTGTGCACGCACTCATTTATAAGGGTCAATCTGAGATGATTGCCTTCAGATGGCTGAACGGCTTATCTCTTGATCAAGTCACCTGTCAACAAAAAAAGCTAAATTATATTCCATCTGTTTGGCCCCTATGATGCTTTAGACGGACACACAGATACAAATGTTTAATTTATAACACCCCTCTGTTTTTATCTTTTAAATTCAAAAAGCATGGTAATGCATTATTTTAACTGATATTACTGTGCACGCACTCATTTATAAGGGTCAATCTGTAGACAAATACATGGTGTCCCATAAATCACATTCAATTTGGGATAGATGCAAATAAAATTAGAAGCCTTACTTGCTCATATTTACGAAAACTGCAATAATGGTTTATCATTTATATATTTGAACTTAATTTAAAATTTAGCTACTCTTTAAACAATAACCTGTATACTGCACAAAGTAAATTACAGTTAAATTCTTTTTCAATTTAACAATTAAATAACTATGCAGCTGTGACTGTGCACTTGAATATTTGCAGCGCATTGCCTGGCAGGGTCGCCATGTAATGTTGGTAAAGATGTTAACGAGAGGAGACACATTGATCCGTCTATTACTTTAATTAAACAACTCATATTCTAAACTTAACACTGTATTGTTGTGGGAGTTACACTCAATCCACTGAGAAACACCCATTTCTCCTAACCCCTAGTGATATATTTATTTTGGTTCTTTAAATCTTTTCTTCTTTTGAATTATGAATTTCGTTTCAGATCATTACTCTGAATGCTCGGTACATCAATTACATACAAAAATGGAAGGAAATACATCTCACAAAGAAAATCTTGGTTAGTCAGAATTTTGATGGCATTTATTAACAGTTTCAATTTATTGAACATAAGATATAAACTTTTATTATAATACAAATATATATATATATATATATATATATATATATATATATATATATATATATATATGTGTGTGTGTTGTTTGCCGAAGTTGATCCGATATACAAATCCACCTTGCGATGGTTACGGAAAATGTTGATCCGATTTAAATGAGCCAATCAGAGCACAGAAAATGATAAGACAAACGATCGGATTGGCTGAAAGCAGCCGCGACGTTGCCGTTTCGTATCTTTGGCGGTACAAGCTACAGATTAAATGCATGTTCAATACAATAAAGCATTCAGGGTGCTGTTGGGTCTGCTTCGTTACTGTAATGCGCCGGGTTTGTTTGCGGATGCGCGTGTGGATTGTTTCTACACCACCATGCGTAAACGATGCACATCCCTGGTGCGTAGGGTGCGGGCCGGTTCTAATGGTATCCTGAGGGCATTTTCTGACAGGTTTGAGGTCATTACCTGAACCATTGTCATATGGTGTACGTGCTGACTAATTGGACCTGTCTTAAATATAGTTTTAAATAAATAGTTTTAAAATTAAGTTAATAGTTTCAAGTTTAACTAAAATTAGTTTTAAGATATGTATTATTACTAACATCTATGATCCTTATGGTCGAAATAAACGACTTTTTTGACGAATAACTCGACAACGACAAGGTATTCGCCTGAGTGCGTGTTTGTGTGTGTGTGTGTGTGTGTGTGTGTGTGTGTGTGTGTGTGTGTGTGTGTGTGTGTGTGTGTGTGTGTGTGTGTGTGTGTGTGCGCGCGCGGATGTGAGCATGTGCTTGCGCATGTGGGTGTGTGAGTTTATGTGTGCGTGTGGGTGTACGTGCGTTCATGTGTGTTCGTGTGAACGCATGTGTGTGCGTGTGTGTGCGGCAGTGTGCGCGTGTGTGAGTGTGTGTATGAGTTTGTGCGTGTACGCATGTGTGCATGTTTGCACGCGCTTGCGTGTTGTGTGTGTGTGTGTTTACCATAAACCAGTTAACATGTTTTCTACATCTTCATAATCAAGATTTTTAAGGACGCGTTTACAAAATTGATAGGTATAGAATCGAACTATTACATGAGATATTATCATGAGACCCACCCCCCTTATGGAGTGACCTCAAAATGTAATTCGGGATTACTACTGGAACTCCTGGAGACGCCATTCAGCTCGTTTTGTTAGGTATTCTATCGTAGTCCAATTCAGGGTGGCAACGACATCTGCATTTTAATTTTTAATTGAGGATTTAAATGTAGATGTCTATGGGCTACAAAATCCACTTACCATCAGGTTGATTGTGTGCTCATTTGTCACAAACGCCTGTGTAAAATCATGGCTAAAAGTATTACAATGATATAAAGTAGCAAAGGAATAATTATAAAAGTGAAGCATGTTGCTGAAAGAAAATTAACTAATGTTTCAGATCCAGTTACTCCAATGCAAGATCCTGTGATATCAACTAATCCTGTAGTTATAAAGAAAAGGGCTGAAACGTTTTTAGGTATGATTTATTTTGATTGAGAGATGATAACTA
Organism: Parnassius apollo; assembly: GCA_907164705.1. NCBI lineage: Eukaryota > Metazoa > Arthropoda > Insecta > Lepidoptera > Papilionidae > Parnassius > Parnassius apollo. The sequence goes on from CAJQZP010001172.1 coordinate 5,151,955, forward strand.
TTTATATTTAATATTTGATAATATGATATATATTTCATATTTGTTCTGACATAGACAATATTAATATGTAAGGAAAAGAGATAATCTACATATGAAAACTAAAAAGTTACCGGATAATGAAGAACTAAAGATTAAGTACTTATATGAGAAACATGTGTAACAAAATTATTAAAAATCTGAAAAAAGAATATTATAAAAATAAATTAATAAAAAATCAAAGAAATACAAAATGAACATGGAAGATAATTACAGAAGTGTGTAATTTAATTAATTTTGTACAGGGAAAATAAAGTTATACTATTTGTCCAAAATTATACCAAGTTTGACGTTTTATTGTTTTTTTTTGCCAAATTTTTGACGTCACGTGGCTAGTGATTTTATACGTTTTGATTTTTGGTTTTATTATTATTTCTGTTTTATTTTTGTCTTAAGAACTTACCTAATACCTAATATGTTTTATATTCAGTAAGGGTAAAACGAAAAGAACACAAAAGAAACGATACCTACATAATTGAAACTGAACATCGTATTCATAAAATATTTTAAAATTCTGTTTTCATTTCGACACACAAACTGAGAGAAGCTGCTGCCGTCATCAAGCTTCTGGTAAAAATGGATAGGATAAGACTCATAAACAATGTTTACACATGTGCGATGACGAATTGCAATTTGCCTAGTATTATTAAGATACTGCATACTGCACATTATGAAATAATGGTATAAATAGGATAATTGTACTACGAAATCCGACCCTGGTTACGTCGTGTTATAACGTTTGTATTATGACAGATGCGCTACTTTTTCTTGTATGAAGAATACTTCATTTTGAAATCATTGGTATCATTACGTTAGCCTAATCGCAGGGTACGGGCCGCGAGCTCAAAAGGTCGTGAAATCGAGTCCGCTATTCGATTACTCTCGTGAACCGTCCCTAGCACAAGCATTTTAAGCTGGTGGTTAAGGGGAATATTAGTAATGATAATATCATTGCTAGTATTTTATCAGCCCTTTTTTACGTGGTAGAGCCATGCTGCAGTTATATCAGTAGTCCAGGAAGGACCACGCTCTCACAGAATACCAGCGTAAAATAGTAGCTTAATGCTACTGTTTCGTATGGTGAGTGTAGAGAACCAGAGACCCTTTTTACTGGAAACGAGGCATTTCATCTTAGTCCTCACGGGTGACAACGCATCTGCATTTTTATTTGTAATCGAGGATAGATGTGGATGTCTATGGGCCACAGCAACCACTTACCATCAGGTGGACTGTGTGCTCGTTTGTCACCCTATCCTATAAAAAAGCCCTTCTTGATTATTGCTCCACCACCTCTTATATGTTCCTCTGTTTAGCTTAATAGTTGACTGATAGAATTCCCTATGGCATTAAAGTGCACCCTATGAACTATTTTGTGCATGAACGTAAAATAACAAATTTAAAGAATTTAGATAGGTACCAAAATTTAAATTAAATTATTGGTCAATAAATTTAAAATTATTAGATTCAGGAAAGTCAATTCGCAACCACTTATAAATACTTAATGATGTTTGTGGGGTGTTGTAATAATTGTTTCTTTTCTTTCGTTTTTTAAACAAAACTGGTTGATAATTTTTTTTTAATTTCTAATTTTAAGGAGGAGCATTGGCAGACAAGAAAAAGACAAAGGGTATCCTTCGAGAAGAGTACGAAGATGCTGATCTGCTGCTTTTATGGATAATATTTTCGACTCAGTTAATGGCAGTTTTTAAAAGAAAAGATGCCAAAACTCGACTTGGACCTACAACAGCTCACTCCATACATCACAAAACATGTATGGATGCCAAAAAAAGTTTTTGCGTCTATGATGTGTATCTTCCACTGGTACAATTTATTCCAACTGTAAACAATTGGGTGTGGCCACTAGAAGGGATGGAAGTTTTATTAAAAAAAAATTGAAATTGATTTTGGCATTACATCAGTTTGGTTGCGTCATCTGAATCAGGACCCACTGGAAAATTGCTTTGGATCTGTTAAACGCCATGGATGCCGTAATATTAATCCAACTTGTGACCAATATGAGTCAGCTTTTGCCACCCTTTTGATTAATAATTTAAGTAGTGTCCACTCTCATGGTAAAAACTGCGAGCTAGATTATTGTAATGCTGTGCACACTCATTGTTAATGAAAACTTAGAGGCATCGTCAACCTGCACATTTGATTTCACAAAAATTTTAGAAATAAACCTCACGCCAATTACAATGAAACTAAATATAAACATTGTGTTAACTGTAAATATGCAATATTGTTATTTTAACAGACTCAAAGTTACAGGCTGACTCCAGAATAGTATATTTACAATGGATACCTTCGCACATTGGCTTAGAGGGTAATGAAAAAGCTGATATTTTAGCCAAACAAGCTATTTCGGCTATTTTATTAATTTTACCCCTTCATTTCAAAACTATATACCTTTAACTTTATTAAAAAAAATATTGTTATGACCTTTGGAAGAAATATTTTGACGAAAGAGCAAAAGAAAAGGGTATATGGTACCGTACGATCCAGCCGTACCCAATGCGCTCAACCTGGATAGATAATGGAATATTGTGTAGACCCGATACTGTGATAGCATTAAGACTCAGATCTGGGCACATTCTATGCAATAAATTTTTGTACTTGAAGCGAAAAACTACCTCACCAAACTGTTCAACTTGCAATGTTATAGATGATGTTTATCACATTTTGATAGAATGTGCCCAGAACTCCATAGAAAGAAAAAAATGTATTTTATGTTTGTCATTGATTAGCAGTATTATAATAATAGTATTTTTTCAGACCCGTTATCAGATGATGCCAAAAAACTTTGTGTTAGTAAATAAGAGATTAAATAATTAATAAGTTTATTTGTTAGTATTTATACTATTTAAGAATTTTGTTGTACCAGGGCGTCATAATCGCTTCAGTGACAAAGCCCTTTTTCTAAGAATAAAAAAAAACTGTAAATATGACCTATTTTCTGAAGATGAAATAGAATACCTAAAATACAGAGAATATGCAGGTGGCTTTGTACTCCATGCAATGATTTGATTTAATCAATTTCAGATGTGCGGGATATAGTCAATCATATTTCAAAGGACAATTTTGAAAATGATCAGTTAAAAGAAATTATGAAAACAAGCATATTATATACTTTAATTGATTTCGATTTTATGAAATGTAATGTGCATAAAAATAAATTAGTTGATTATTTGATAAATATTGTGATGTGTTGTCTGATTTTTAATAGTTTTAAAAATAATAATAGAATATTGACTGGGAGAAAAGAAGTAGATGATGATGAGAACTATTTCCAAATTAAAGCCCAAAGGTTAAGAAGTAAACTTTTTAAAAGAAAGAAATAATTACTCTTGTTGCTACCAAAATTGAGTTAATAATATTTAATTACTGTTACACATTTTATATATTCATGCGTTCTAAACTGATTTATCAATGATATGTAATAATAAATACGCTTAAATTGAACCACCAAATTATAAAAGTAAGATTAATGAGTCTTATTTTTTTTTATACAAATGTATTTTTATAATTAGCAGATATGTCGTTATTAAATAGGCTAGATATAATCTATGAGTCTATAGAATGCATTATTACAATATTCATCAAATAATTTATTTTTAAACACAAAGTCTATTGCTAAAGGTTGGTGATACCATAGAATACTATAATACACAATAGAATGGCTGTATTTTGTACGAGTTTGCTTTATTTTGTACGAGGAAGGGCGTCGACAAACCCGATTCGCTGTGTTGACAGAGTGAATCTCATTAAAAAAAATCGTTTAACACATACATATTTATTCGTAAATAGTGTGCAATTTGGCATTTTCTAAATAATTTGCATGCAAAATTTGGAAACCATTGTAACCGTCAAAACACATATCGTGTTGACATTTATACGTGTGAATTGACGTATTAGTGACATTTTAGTGGCTACGCGGGCTCCGCCCACTCCCCCGTTCTATTATGTATGTATTATGGTATTCTATGCGTGATACTATGGGAATATTTGCCACAGTATATCAGGTGGGTTGGCAACGGCAGCATATTTTTTTCCGAAGAGGCTGCTACGCATAGCTCATGTTTTAGAGTAGCAAATTCTCTTACGCCGTCACGACTTATTACACTACAGGGCATACAGCGCAAATTGTATTACATATTTTATTCAAAAAAGTGTTAGAATAATGCAAAGAAGCATAACTTATTTTGAGCTTTAAATTATTTGATATAAGTCATTATATAATGTGAGTTTAAGACGTCTTCATTGCTAGCATACTGCTTTAATATTTGTTTTCAAATATTCATTATTATATAAATATTATTGCTTGAATATTTGTTTTTGTCAATATTCGATTCGATTTTAATGGAGCAATATGCAGAATTGCTTATTTGATTGGCAATTGGTTTAAAATTCATTTCAAAAATTATAAATCGCCGCAATTCCAAAGGACCTAAATTTTACTATCATTTCAATTTAATAATTAAAAAGATTAAGAAAAACAAATATTCAAGATTGGATTTGATTTTAATTTGATATAGGCCGAATATGGTTGTCACCGAATACGAATATTCGGCCGAAAGTTCAGTAAAACTTTTACCGAACAGAATATTCGGCCGAACATTATTCAACGGGATCGCCTCTGTAACTAACCAATTATTAATATATCTAAACTGACGACCAAATTAAAGTGAAATGTACTAATTTAATTTAATGTTTTCTTTGTTTGATTCCAAAAACATTTTATCAAACTTTCTATTTGCTATAATCGGAAATAAATATAAAGTACCTCGAAAACATAACATTTCAAGTAGACTTAACCCATAAATAAAATATACTTTCAATAGTAAAATTATGAAAGACATGACATTACTCAATTCGTACAATTCAAGTGGACATTTTTAGTACCATTTAAACGAATATTCGGTGATTTAGCCGCATATTCGGCCGAGTATCTTCGTCTCAATTTAATGGAGCAATAATGTAGAATTATTTTAGCAATTGGTTTCAAATTTATTTCAATTGCAAACGATCTCAATTTTATTCTTGACGCATTTTAAATACATATTATAATATAAGAAGTTGAGTGCGGATTTACATTATTTAATGTTTTAAATTTAGTTCTTATCTTTGTTTCAGGCTGTTCATTAATTGCTATATTTAAGTTGAATAAATGTACTGATATTTATTATTGTCATAACTATTATTGTATTTGTGTGCTGTTTTTTAATAAATCCTGTAAATATAATGTTAGTTTTATTTATTTTGATTTTAATTATTAATATCTATGATGAGAACAATAATATTTATACGTAGGTGCTACATATATATATATATATAAACAAATTATATAATAATATATAATAACATAATAAATAAAGTTATCAATAAATCAAATCATTAAAATTGTGTTTATGCCATCTACAGCTTTACTTACCACCTTGAAAATCCATAAATTTGTTCGCTAAAACTTTATTACCTATAAATCTAGATGGCTGCTAGTTATGTCAAAATTTTTTTCCCATTTGTTCCCAATGGATCTGACCAGATACTTGGTACGCCAGTCTATTGTCGATCCAATGTATACAAATGTACTTCCTGTGTCCATGTCTAATTTATACTTTCCTCTATGAAACTAACGTTGTCATCTGTCAAGTCAAAGAGGTAAGTTTTTTTTAAATTAATGGCTTTGCGGCTCTGGGTTCTGGTCCTTCTGAGCCTATCATTTCTTTTGGAATCTTCAATTTCATATTATTTTTCATCACAATACGCTAATGTGTCACATTGCGAAGCCCTTAGGAGATTTTGACGACAGCTCAACTCAGCGGACAGTTGATGATGACGGCAACTCAAGTTCATGAGGCGCCCAAGCGATCAAAATAACTTGAGGTTTATATCGACATCAAAGCACTTGTTTCGTCATTTTCTCTAATAATTCACACACGCGGACACTTAGTTCACAAAACCACATCATTTTACGAATCGAAATCCACTTCAAACCATTATTCAAGCGACAAAACAGGAGCGACAATGCCGCCTACGGCCAAGTTCCCGCCAAAACCTATAGAGGTAGGACAATCTCCTATAGGAGAATAGTTGAAAATGTCTCCTTCTTTAAGCAGTAAATAAAGGTTCAAAAACTTTCTACAACAGCGCTCGAGTAGCTACATCATCATCATCATCATCATCATCATTACAGCCCTTCACAAGTCCACTGCTGAACATAGGCCTCCCCCAAGTAATGCCACAAAGCACGGTCCTGAGCCACCTGCATCCATCGACTTCCTGCATGTCTTACCAGGTCGTCACTCCATCTAGTGGGGGGTCGCCCTACACTACGCCTACCGGTACGAGGCTGCCACTCGAGAACCTTTCTTCCCCATCGGTTATCGGTTCTTCGAGCTATATGGCCGGCCCATTGCCACTTCAGCTTACTAATCCGTTGGGCTATGTCGGTCACTCTGGTTTTACTGCGGATATCCTCATTTCTGAGTCTATCACGCAGAGAAACTCCGAGCATAGCCCTCTCCATAGCTCGCTGAGCGACCTTAAGCGTCCTCATACGGCCAGCAGTGAAGGACCACGTCTCAGATCCGTAAGTCATCACTGGCAACACGCACTGGTTGTACAATCTAGTTTTTAGAGATTGAGGTATACCTGACGAAAAGATATGCCGTAATTTCCCGAACGCTGCCCAGCCGAGTTGAATCCGTCGATTGACCTCTCGGTCGAAGTTGGACTTACCTAGTCGGACTATTTGTCCCAGGTAAACGTATTCGTCAACAACTTCGAGCATAGTGCTCCCAACAACTACCGGCATAGGTGTGACATGGACATTGAACATGATCTTTGTTTTGTCCATGTTCATCTTAAGACCTATCCGTTGGGAGGCACTATTGAGGTCATTGAGCATAGTGCTTAAGTCCTCCAGCGATTCTGCCATAAGGACTATATCGTCGGCAAATCGAAGGTGAGTGATGTACTCGCCATTGATGTCAATACCGTATCCTTTCCAGTCCAGTAGCTTGAAAACGTCTTCCAATGCAGCGGTGAAGAGTTTCGGGGATATAACGTCACCCTGTCTTACACCTCTCTGCAGTTGGATAGGTTTCGAGCTCTGGTTCTGTACTCGGATAGCCATCGTAGCCCTACTGTACAAACACTTCAGCACTTCGATATACCGACAGTCAACTTGGCACCGCTGAAGGGACTGTAGCACCGCCCAAATTTCGACGGAATCAAAGGCTTTCTCATAGTCCACATACGCCAGGCAAAGTGGCAGATTGTACTCTTCAGTCTTCTGTACAGAAGAGTAGCTACAGGGTACTATAAATCACCGTAAAATACGTTGTGATTTTTAAAATAAAAATTTTGGAAGCATAAAATAATTATTTAAAAAGAATTATGGTGAAAGTCTATTTATTATACAATAAAAAAGTTATAAAAAGTACCTTAAAATTGTAACTACAGTGGCGCCATCTATTTAGCGCTTTCCTACAGCCCTTTCATATCCAGAGTCTATACTCCTTACCTCTACACTCCATACGTAGATTACTGTATGTATACTATAATCATATCTCTAATCTATAATCATATCATATCATAGAGTATATGGTCCGTAGACAGAGAATCTTATATAGGATTCTCTGTCTACGACACTGACTTAGAAGTATATGGACTGGGCATACCTACAAAATTAGCGTGACTACCTACAAAAATCTGGCGCATAAAATGGCCGCCTTTTATAAGGTTTATAACTGCAATATGCGCAGCTGATATCGATATTTTAACTAATATTAATTTTTTTCTCATTTTATATAATTGGATTTGTTGCTTAATTTACTTTATTCCGTAGGTATTTACATAGATACAGGGCTGAATTTTCAATCGTCAAATAACTAATCTGGCGAATGAATGTGACTGACTGATATAAATCAGTCAGTCACATTTAGTAGGCTTTTGTGTAGATAGAAATTAAATCCTTCTTTTGTGTTGAAAGTATTACTGGGATGGTGATCCCAGATCCCATATTATTAATGTAAAATAATAATGATTAGTTGAGTAAAAATGAAATAAACTGTTTTAAAAATCAATACTTATTTATTATTAATTTTTCTGCACATAATTCATCACAAACAGTAAGTTATACAAGCAAGTTGTATATCATATTTTATTTATTCATTCGGATTTTAAATGAAAAATATTATCAAATTTCGAAAAATTCGAAAATCTGGCATGATCACGAAATATGATATGCAGGATAACATCCTGGATATCATATTTCATCCACCGTTTCATGATCATGATAGATTTTTATATAAACTATTATTATTATTATTTGTTCATTTCTGAACAAAATTATTTTTTAATATAATTTCTATAAGACAGTTTGTCACTGCTTCTTCTTGCATGGTATCTGAACCTTTTTCTGCCACAAATCCCGCAATGTATTCTAATACAGCAGTTGATAAGGTTTTTTTTTAATAATTTAATTTTTTTTAATGACTCTAATAGAGGCATACTGAAGACCACTCCTGAAAGTTTTTGTTTTTTCTCCCCCCAACTAGTAGCGACAAACATACATTTACTGTGATTTTTAATAATTACAAAACTTCTTAGCAGTTTTTTTATTGGCTAAATAAATTACAAAATTATGCATTTTACATAAAATAATAAATAAAAAATACATACTTACCATAACACTTGAAATAAACTGTAAGACACTTATTTGACATAATAAAATATAAATAGAAGAAAAACACCTACTATAAGATAAGATGAAGACACTGCACTACACAACAAAAAAACTTTTAGCATTCAACAGTTTGACAGCAGATCTACCACAAAACTCAGCGCTTAACATGGCGACGCAGTCACGCATGGATGAGCTAATGACGTCACACGAAAGTGTTGTCAAAATAAGCAATTGACAAACTGTTGTTGTCTCCCTTTTCTAATGAAGCTTCTAATGAACTGCTTTGTTAAAAAGAAACAAAAGTATTTTTGACAAGTGTGTGTCGATATTATAGATATTTGTATAACTATTATTTCCATAGTAGAATACGCCACCTCCATAGGTATTATATCTCTATGGTCTACGATATGGTCAGACAGAAGTCAAGCTCAAGTGTCAACTCTATTATACTTAGAATATACATAGAAGATATATAGACTTAGAATATACTGGCCGTAGACAGTTCTTTGTCTACGATATTGGCACATAAGTAAATAAACGGACCAGAGGGGAAGCTACATACGAAACGGCTTGCTGAGAATACATAGTGCAGCGATGTGTGCGTGAGCTCTCACCAACAGGTTCACCGACGCTCCGTCGAGGTACAAACCGGTTTGCGCAGGCTCAGTCAGAGTATCTATGAAAGGGCTGTTAGTCGTGCGCATTTAAATAAATACACAAACGCAAAACGGGCTTCTACTTCTGAAGCTTCCCCTCTGGTCCTCACTCTTTACTCTGTGATACTGGCGTACCTAAGGTGCTTTATACACGGTCCATCTTGAAGTACGTCCGCTCGAAATCATGCACGACGCACGACGCAAAACGACAATGGGTAGGCTTGACGTACGTAAATAATTATTATTAATTTCTTGCTGGACGCGCTGGATGCATTTTGTATCCAGCAAGCCGCTCCACTACTTGTCGTGACGTGCTGATGGATAATGAATAGGCCGGACGTACGTCAAAGCTGTCGTGCATCAAGCATGCTAGTTCGTGTGAATAGAATAGAATAATTTTTTATTCAACGTAGATTACAAGTAATTGTCATTGAAAGTCAATATTTTACGTTACCACTGGTTCAAAAAAACTTCTATCATGGGAAGAACCAGCAAGAAACCCAGCGGGACTTTTTTTTAAATAAATTTTAGAATGTCAAGGGTCACAAAATATTTACAAATTTTATTTTAGAAACAACTTGGAAGCCACCACCTCATTCCCAGGGGTTATTATCAACCATTTATTCATTTATATCATAATAACTCTTTTTATACAGTTTTTGTTTAATTAAATATTTAAACTTGGCAATAGAGAGACCTTGTATATTTTCTGGGGCCGTTGTAATAGCTAATACATTGCCCCAAGAATGAATTACTGACTCTGTGGAGTCTAGAAACGTGTTTGTTCCTAGTGTTTACAGAGCGCATGACACTTTTTTTACTAAAACTACCTTTATTTTTGTGAACATACATCAAATTTTCATAGATCTACTGAGAGGCCAAAGTTAATATATTTATTTCTTTAAATTTATCTCTAAGAGACTCCCTCCATTTAAGGTTGTAAATAGCTCTAATTGCCCTCTTCTGCAAAACAAAAATAGTTTCTAAATCATCCGCATTCCCCCATATCAAAATTCCATATGATATTATGCTATAGAAATAACTGAAATAAACTAATCTAGCAGCTCGATACTAGTGAGATCTCTAATCTTTTTTACAGCATAAGCTGCTTGCTAGTTTAGATATATGAGGGCCCCACTGAAGCATAGCGTCGAGATTGATGCCAAGAAAAACGGAGGATTCAACAGGACTCAGTTCTTCCCCATTTAAAAACACATTGGTACTCGGATTATTAACATTAGTTGCTGTAAATTTAACACATTTAGTTTTATTGCCGTTTAAATGTAGATTGTTAACGTTTAACGTTATGCCAATGCACTAATTTCGATATAGCATTATTCACTTCGTCATAATTAAATGATAGACGTTTAAGTTTAAAAATCAAAAGTATTATCAGCAAATAATACTATATAATGATTAACCCCTAAAAGGGAGGGTAAGTTATTAATATACACTAAAAATAGGAATGGGCCAAGAATTGAGCCCCAAGGGACACTCATCTGTAGGGGCCATCCGGAAGAACTTTTACCATTGATAATAAGTTTCTGCAATCAATTACCTACTTATGAAATAACTAGTTTAAGCGCTGTGTTCTTGATACCATAGTATTGTAGTTTCCTGATTAATTTCTCTATTGAACACAGTCGAAGGCCTTGGAAAGGTCACAAAATATACCCAAAGTATCCTCTGAATTCTCCCATGCGCAAAAAATATGTTTATAAGCTCAACTCCGGCATTGGTTGTAGAGCGACCCCTTGTAAAACCAAATTGACTTGTATGGAGAATTTATTTTTATTAATAAACTTATCATCTGATGTAAAATAATTTTGCCTGAAGCCTAATGATACCAATCTTCGACTTAATTTTGCTAATGTTTTAATTGTTTAAATTTGCTAATGCTCGAACGTTTTAGCAATTTTTCCCACATAATCTTCAGTAATGAGACAAACTTTCATGTCAACAGACATGTTAATAAGCAAAATTGCCGGTTTTGGTCCGAATCTATTCCCCGCGAGATGCATCAAAGATCTTTTCATATACCTAAGGTCATTGTGTGGACTGGAATATCGGCTAGTGGAATAATTGGGCCATACCTCTTTGAAAACAAAAGAAGAGTTGCTGTGACAGTGGGATCCGAGAATTATTGTCAGATGTTGCAAGAGTTTCTGGTTCCAGCTCTTCATGAATTTCAAGGTTACAATTCTAGGACGTGGTATCAACAGGATGGAGCAACATGACATACTTCAACAGTCTCAATGGACGTACTGAAAGAAATCTTTCCAGGAAAACTCTTATCGCGAAGAGGAGTCATTGAGTAGCCTCCAAGTAGTCCAGATATTTCTCGATTATTTTTGTGGAGTTACCTAAAAACAAGAGTCTACGAAAATAATCCAACAGTTGAAGAAATAAAGCAAAACATTGTGCAAGAAATTAACGCCATTCCACGAGCAACTTGTCAACGTGTTTTTCAAAATCTGCGAGTACGACTACAAGAATGTCAAAAAGCTGGAGGCGGGCACTTAAATAACAATATTTTAAAAATTAGATGTAAGTTAAATTTCAATTTCTTGTACTTTTTAAATGTATAAATAAAAAACAATAAGATTTATATTTATTTTTTTTATTGCAAATTGAGACATTTTATTTATATTAAGTTACGGATCAATGTTATATGCAAGTAATTTTTCTTCCAACAAGGCCTAAAAGTTGGAACTTTTAAAAGATTGGATTTTTTTTGTAAACACGATAGTGCTCTTTATTTGTAAATAGTAACGTATCAATGTTCTATGCAAGTATTTTTCTTCCAACAAGGCTTGAAAGTTTACTATTTTAGCAAGTGCGATTGCACGCCTTAATTATATGATCTAACGAATCAATTTTCGATGTAAAAAAGAAAATACTTGAAAGTATCTCGAGCCCTGATTTTTGGCGCTGGTATCTGAAGGTGAACGTACTTGTAAGGTGTGGTACTCGATTTTGCAAGTACGATCCATGTCTGTCACAAACTAAAGTTGTTAAAGACTATAAATCAATAACACGTTACAGACTATAAACAAAGTGATAGCGCACTATTTATAAGAAAATGTGTGGGAGGACATCAAGCGCATAAAGTTTTACAGCACTCTAAATCTCGTAGCACCTTACATTACTTGTCGTTCGTTGGATAGACCGCGTGCTATACAAGAACATTATTTCGTAATAAGTTGCATTTTAGACTAAAATAAAACAAAGCAGTGAAGTCAATAATAGACTCTTTCATACTTTTCAGGCTTACGTCTGTCTATAATCGATGTAAACGTTATTAACCTTAAAGTAAATTATATATCAAATAAAGACGTAATGATTTCTTAAATTTACGCGAACATTACACATTGATTAAAACTACTTTTACGGATTTTATCGCGTTTAATTTAAATTATTTTTAATTCCCGACGTTCTGAGTGCTTTCCAGAACCCATGACCAAGTCCCCTGTGACCATGGGTGCTATAAAGCATCCGTTTCGGATCCGTCGGGAATTAATATGTAATCACTAATCAATCAAATAAATTCGTATTTTAAAGTTTATTGATGGTATATACAAAAATCACCTATTTACACACACTAATTATACACTTTTCTATCTATATTCTATTTATATTTAAAAACATTAGTTAGGCTCACAAGCTAATAAGAAGTGCTAGGTTAGGCTGCTTTTGTAGCAGATAACCGTATCCTGCGATGACTTATAATCATAAATATAAAGTATGATATTCTAATTTAACAATGTCTAACACTAAATTAGGTCGCCTGCGATGAATAGCGTGCTACCAGATCAAATTTTTGTCACACGCCCACTCCTAACAGCCCTGCTGCTAGAACTAGTTGCCGCTGGATATCAAATAGCGCCATGGCGGCTACTTACATAGCCCGCACTATGAGCTACTCGTATGGAGAGATGAACGCTTTAATATGGCTATATATTTCGCATAGATGCGAAATAGTGAGGCGCTATGCGCTATATTAACCACTATTATCACAAACTAATAACTCCTGTATATACTTACTTATACTTTTTGCTAATCTGTCAAATTTAGTTTGATAATTTTGACAGCTCATACCTACGAAGTTTCGTATTAGACATGAGTCATTCATTCATTTCTAGTGACCTGATCACTCAAATATTGATTCGCCTTATGAACCGGATCAATCGGGTCGATCATTCAAATGCATCATTTCGAGGTTCAGTACTTCGTCATCTGTGAGACCCGCTCGATAATGCTGATCGTCGGACATAACTATACTCTTGGTCATAGGTACTGTCAACCGTTTGATCCGGAACGTTCAAAAATGTAATTGCAATCATTAATACTTTGATGCGACTTAGGTCAAATAAACGATAAGATTGATACATATGTCTATTTCGTACACTGACTACCTGCGGTCTGGGCCACCATCGTGAGTGAATTACTGTATCGTTTGTTTACAGAGGCTCGTAATGTAAAAATATCGATCGCTGTAGTAATAATAAATATTCCAAAAACTAATTTTGATACATACTTGACTAAGGTAAGATATTATACTTGGGGTTCGTGACAATAACAACTGCCGATTGAATTACCAAAATTTACACTTTTATTACCGAACACCAATTAAAACTTAAAACACTAATAGTTAATCACACTGATTCACTTTATTTCGCTCCGAAGCTTCGCTTGTCTCGCCAAATTCAATACTGCCCCGATCGCAGGTTGCAGCGACTTTAAATACACATTTTCTACCGAAACATCCAGAATATTCCAGTAGATACGGGCGCCGACCGACCAGATGCAGAATGTTCGAGTGGGGCTTCTAGAAAGCTTAATTCTTCTGTTCGATACTAGATGGCGCTGTTGGTCGAAAGTTCAAGATTGACATTTTCTAGGAAGCCCTCCTCGCTCTGGTCCCCGACATTAGATGGCGCTAGTGCTAGGTACCTGACGTTAACTTAGGCGTGCAACAATATTGTTGTTATTTTTATAATCCTCGATTTTCATTACGTAAAATTACGTAGGAATTATATATGGACAGGCGTGAGTGTTTATGTATACGAATTATACATAAACATACTCACGTCTTGGACTTTATGAAGTGACCTGAAGGTGTACTTTGGTAAATGCTAAATTAAAATATTGGTCATGACTAGGTGAAAAACTTTTTGAAAACGAAATAAAGTTTATGAAAAATAATTTACTAACGAGTTAGGTAAAAAAAGACTAGTTCTTACGATAATGCTAAAGTACAAATACCTAAAAATTTAAGTTATATTACAGTTGATTTCCGATTGTATTAGGATTACTGTATTAAAAGTTTTCAATTAACAATAATAATAAGTTTTTGAATCTCAACAATATTAACAAAGTAAAATAAAATAAAAATTCTTTTTTTTTATAGGAAAAGGGTGACAAGCGAGCACACAGTCCACATGATGGTAAGTGGTTGCTGTGGTCCATAGACATCTACATCTATCCTGGTTTGCGAATCAAAATGAAGATGCGTTGTCAGTCTTAAGGACTAAGATGGAATGCCTTTTTCGAGTAAAAAGGATCTCCGGTTCTCTACACTCACCACACGAAACACAGCAGCATTAAGCTGCTATTTGACGCTGGTATTCTGTGAGAGCGTGGTCCTTCCCCGGTCGAGCTAACCCATTCATGCTACGACTATAAAATTAATATGGTTGCAGCATGGCTCTACACAATTCTATTGTTGATTGAGAATTTTTGTCTATATTTTTCACGATAATATAAGCATTAGGAATCGTGCACTTTTGGATTCTCAAAACTTTTTTATTGATTAGAATTATCGGAAAATTAGAAATGATAGTAATAAGGTTATTTGTGAAAAATTCTGTGAAAACTGGTGTGTATTTAAAGTATTTTAAAAAATTGACGTATAACATAAGCGCTTAAGGCATGCACATTTGGATTTAGCAAAAGTTTTTTTTTAGATAAACTGTCATAGAGTCAGCCGTGGTAATTGTAAACCGTGAGTAAAAAAAACTTTACAAGCTTTCTAATTGCCATAAAAACATAGCAAATAAATATATATTATGTGACAGTGAAAATGTACCATATAGTAGTGAAACGTTTTGCAAACGGTATAATAAATAATAATGTCCTCCAGACCGAATTTCGGTCACGGTGGCCTGCCTCAACTGAGGCTAGCCATAGGTGCAGGACAGGATTATAGTGCCCAAGTGTATGCGCAAGCACAGGTGCATTCTCTATTCTCTCACTCTCACAATCCGATGGGACGGTAAACCGACACGACCGGAGAGACGCAGGACCAACGGCTTTGCGTGCTTTCCGGGGCACGGGGGTGAGACACCGACAACTTCCTGACTCCGGGCAGCTACTGAGAATTTCTTGACAGAAAAACTCAATAATTGATTTTTTAGCCCGACCCGGGATTCGAACCCAGAACCTCATGATCAGTAGTCATACTACTACAACCACTAGACCAAAAGGTATACAATAGTAATTTACATATACACGGTATTATACATTTTTGAAGTTGAGTATTTACAATTGCCCCATTTATTTTAAATATTTTGTTAAAAAGTGGAGTAAATGGATATGATGAAAATTGTGTTCTTTGTCTAAATATACCTTTTTTTACTTTTCGTATGCTTGTTTATCACTTCTATATTCTATATATTGCTTTCAGATGGAAGTGTTATTTGTAATATGGGGTCAATGTAAACAAAGCAAAACTTTCTGTATATACAATATGAAAGCAATACTAGGGTAGTTGATAAAAATTATGATATTTCAGGGTAATTGTAACCAAATTAATAAATTTATTAAAAGTCAGGGGGAAATGGTAAACAAAAAAAATCATATAATGGACTGTCTCTACTCACTCTAATTTTTAAATTAATTTTGGTTCAAATACTTTTTCATTACTTTACGACTGTCCTGTTTTTTTTTCTCGCATTTTCGAGTATTAAATTTAGGTATAGATTTATTTACTTCCGCTTTTTTGACCGCCGTAATTCTTCATTGCTAGTCAAAACTTCATCAAAAGCGCTTGGCTTTAAACTCGAAACTACAGTTTTACATTTCTGGGGACTCGTAAGTATACCAAATATATTTTTAAGGTTCCTTTAGTTAGGGATTTCATTTTATTTTACTCAAAAATAGTACTGCATGATGAAATATCAGTTCCAGCGTTTAATATATTATTCTTTAAACAATGATTTCAAAAGAAAGGATAGGCCCATCTAAATATTTTACTCATAACTTTTTCCTACAAGAAAAAGTAGCGCATCTGTCAGAATACAAACGTCATATCAAAACAGGACGTAACCAGGGTCGGATTATATTGTACCATTATTACATAGTTTTGTGGTACATATTATCATACGTATAATACTAAGCGAAAATACCATAATTGTACCTAAAGGTCGACTTGGCTTATTATTGGTTCCTTTTACATTTTAATATTAACCTTACGATATCGAGAATTTCTGCATTGTACATGAGTACCGCGTTTTTTAAATAAAATTGGAATTAACTCCATTTCTGGTCAATAGATACTCGATCGATGTATTTATGTTGCATCCTTGATACAACTATAATGAGGGACTACCACAATAAAAACTCTAGGCTCCTCTTCCTTCCGTGATTTCGCCGAAAGCGCGATCGCGTGTGCCAATAAAACTCAAAATAGTTAAACATTATCAATAATATTTAAGAACATTTGACAATTCAACACCAGCGACCGGCTGCGGTGGGGAACGTGCGGATGAGATAGTAGACTCAATAATTGCCTTCTCGTTCCTGCATCGCATCTTTGCTCACTGACGCAGCAAGCGGTGCCAAAAGAAGACGGTTGGTGCTTGTTTTTCATCTCTTTCCTCCCTGCATGATCGCTGTAACTACGTCAACCGCCGTAGCCACAGCTACTACGTTCGCTACGAAATACGTGCTACGAGACTACGACATTAGTTGAAGCACACCTACCACCTGCCAACACACTTACTACAAGTGACGCCGTAACTCTAGACTATAAAATATAACCTATCAATTTGTTCTACACTTCGTTGAGGGAAAAATAAGTTTGAGGCCGTAAGAGAGCTCTGAAAATGTTTCGAACACCGGAAAAATGCAATTCTGATTCCAACCTGCCTAAGATCCCCGACGACAAAGAAACATCGCCTCCCAGTTTTGTCAGCTCACGAATTAAGAGAAAGCGCTCCGAAGAAATTCTGACCGATTTAGCGGACTTTAAGGCAGAAATGAAAGAAATTACTTCATGGATGGATCAACAAAACAGCGAAAGAACAGAAATAACATCTGCGTTGAGATCCATAGAGGAATCACTGACCTTTCTCTCAACCAAATACGACGACATGTGTAAAAAAGTGGACCTTATGGAGCAAGAGAGGCATAAACAGAAGGAATATATTACTATACTTGAAAATAAGGTGGAAAATATCATGAAAGCCCAACGTAAATGTTCATTTGAACTGAAAAATGTCCCAAGATCGGTAAAGGAATCCAAAGAAATGTTGTTGAGCATGGTAAGCAATTTATCTACATCACTTAAGGCCAATATACAAAGTAATGACATTAAGGATATATACAGGACGAACATAAAGGGCGATAAAAAGCCTATTGTTGTCGCAATGTCAACTTATGTCCAGAAAATGAACATTACGAGCGCCGCTAAAAAGTACAATAACCATAATAAGAATAATAAATTAAATACCCAGAACCTAGATCTAAAGGGAACATGTACGCCTATTTTTATCTCTGACCATCTCACACCTAATGGTAATAAACTATACTACTTAGCGAGGGAATTGTCAAAAAACCTGAAGTATAAATATTGCTGGACCTCGGTAGGTGAAGTTTTGGTGCGGAAAGATGACTCATCCCCGATCATAAAAATTATGAATGAAGCACAAATAAAAGGTATTTATGAGGCCAACAAATGACTATGCATGATCTGTGTACTTAGTTTCAAGTGGACCCATGTCTTTCAAAGTGTTCATGCAATTATTATAGGTTATATACTTAACTTTTTTAGCTGTATGTTGCACCTATGTTCTGTTAACTCTGTTTTTGCCAGTTACTCATTCATAAATTACACACTTTTCTTGTCTCACATTTACCTTAATACTTACTCCAACACACAAACACATATTACACTCACACACCTCTCCATAAAAGTTCTTTTTTGCTAGCTAAACATAATACCTTGCAGTCACACTGTAGATTGATTGCAATAATTAACTTTGATCTGAGAGTCTGGAATAACCAATGTAGGAATATTATTTTTCACTTTTATTCTTTCGTGGTAATCAGCTACCTACAATTCCTTTATACAAATGATATTAAATTAATACCTGTTAGACAAATTCATTACACACAAAAAAACTACCTATTTTTTTATTGATAATTTGTCCCATCCGTATAATGCTTTAGACAATATTAGTATAACTCAGACCGTCACTTGCACGCCTGAAGAGTGTTATTTACACATCTCTACAAAAGTCACCTAACCGTTCTTATCCAAAACAAAAGGAGTATATACAAAAATCTTGTAATTTTTCAAGCTATGCTCCACTCAACTAAAACCGATTTCGACGTGCTAGTTATGACTGAATGTCATCTCTCAAAAATAAAAAGTATTCCCATACTAAATGATAATTATAACACACACTTTACAAAAAATATCTTAAACCAATGTGATGGCGTAGTATTTTATGTAAAAAATAATCTAAGCATCAATGTATTGGAACCGAACATTACAAATGCGTCCTGCCTTGTTTTGACTCTTTACGATACTGTTATAATCGGCATTTATCGCACTCCATCTATTAGAAATACTGACGAATTCGTATCATCCCTTCAATATCTTCTCATACAATATAATTGCTATCCGAATATTATTATAACGGGTGATATAAACATCGACATCAAAATCCACTCTAAAGATCCAAACCGTCATAACTATTTTACATCACTCGCTTATTATGGGATACTCCCAGCTCACAGGCTCCCAACCCGTGATAAAATGAGCTATGATCACATGATGCTGAAAACGTCTCACCCTGCTAAATTACTTGTTCTTACTAACCCTACCACTGACCACAGTACAGTCATTCTTGATGTGAATGTTTGAACCTCTGCGACGCAATCTGGCACTAAAAACCAAAATTTCAATCAATTTTGATGCCACTTTGAATGACATTAAGGCGGACTTACCTGATATATTAACAATAACAGACCCTTCTGAAGCTGCCCAGGTTTTTGTTAATAAAATCTCCACTGCGATTAAAAACAACCAAACTATAAAAAGTGTCCCTTCAAGAAAGATACATATCAAGCCCTGGATAACCTCTGGAGTTTTACGTTGCCTTCGCAATCGCGACAAACTTCATCTAAAACTAAAAAAAGTATCCGTATAATGAAATCTTGAAAGTAACGTATACACGCTATAGAAATTATTGTAGTAAACTTGTTCGAAAACTTAAAATAATGCACGAAAGAAACAATTTAACGAGGGCTAATAAAAATCCTAAATTACTGTGGAAAACTTTAAAATCTATATGTAACATAAACAATAATAAAAATGACTACATACATAACCTACTCTCACTTAAATCCACACCGATGGAAGCTGCAAATTGTGCTAATAATTACTTCTCTAACTTAGGTAAACGTCTGGCTGAAAACTTATTATCGTCCCCTATGTCTTATAATTCTATTCGTGGCATAAATAATATTAAATGTCCCTCTTCATGCAATTCTTTAGTTCTTTTAGCAACAGATACAGCAGAAATTAATACAATCATCTGTAACTTATCTAACGACTCCGCCCCCGGGTGGGATAACATTCCTACTACTTTTATTAAAATGGCCAAAAATTATCTCACGCCCGTCCTTTGTCATGTGTATAACCTCTGTTTCAACAAAGGCTGTTTCCCCCCTGTTTTCAAAAAAGCTATTGTTACACCCATCTATAAAGGTGGAAATAAAGATGAAATTGAAAATTATAGGCCTATCTCTGTACTTCCAGTTCTGGCAAAAATTTTGGAAAAGCTCATAACAACCGCATTAACGAATTCCTTTACAAAAACAACTTGCTATCAAATAATCAATTTTGCTTCAGAAATGGCGTCTCCACTGAAGACGCAGTTCTGGCACTTTCCGACACTATCTGTAAGCACCTAGATGCAGGCTATAAATGTGTCGGCGTCTTCCTGGATCTTGCAAAGGCGTTCGACTCTGTTTCAATTCCAATATTATTACATAAGCTTTATCACATTGGCATAAGAGGGACACCCCATAAGCTATTCACAGACTACTATATATACTAGACTATTCTACCTAACGAATCGCCTACAGCATCTAAAACTTGGTGACGTTATCAGCCAGTCATCTCCCATTACTTACGGCGTTCCACAAGGCAGTGTACTCGGACCGACATTGTTTTTGAAATATGTGAATGACCTCTGTAGTCTTAAACTTCCCAATTGCGATATATTTACCTATGCGGATGATACCGCGCTGATTTTCAGTGAAAAGAGTTGGGATTCTCTTAGAATTACGACTGAATCAGGATTACGACATATATCAAATTACTTAAAATCACATCTATTAACACTTAATGTATCAAAAACCCAATTTGTTCCTTTTACGATACGAAAATCTACCTTACCACACTCGGACTTTGCTCTCAAAATTCATAGCTGCTCCTAACACCAGGCGAAAAATTGTCAATGTGTTGATATTGCTAGATCGTCTACTATTAATTATCTAGGCATCACTATTGACCAGCATCTTATATGGAACAAACAAATTGAGTGTACCATTGACAAGGTAAGAAAGCTTATGTGGGTTTTTAGAAGGCTCAGACATGTCGCAGATAATAAAATCCTTATATGTACGTATAAAGCACTAGCCCAATCTGTCTTAAGCTACTGCATTACAGCTTGAGGTGGAGCAGCTAAGTCCTATTTAATAACTCTTGAAAAGGCTCAGAGAGCATTACTGAAAGTGATGTTCTTTAAACCAATCCGTTTTCCAACTCATGAACTACACAATTCTTACAAAATCTTAACAACCCGCCAAATGTACATTTTAAAGAGTGCCATTCGAACCCACGGCACTTTACCATACACTGCCCCTCAGACACTAAAACGTAGAATTTTACCTGTTTTCAATATTCCATATTGTAAAACCAAATTTAAGAAAAAACAATTTTCCATCAATCAAAACATCTATATAATAAATTAAATAGTAGGCTTAATATGTATCCCCTCACTTGTGCTAAATTAAAAAATTTGCTAACAACTACTCTGCTTAGCCTCAACTATGAAGAAACAGACCCTAAACACGTGTTTCGCCTCTACATGAGGCATCTTCAGGTGATGTAGACTCTACGGCGGCTGACCGCTAAGTACTCACCCTAAATACGCTAAATAGTCACTTAGCAGTCAACCACCATAGAGTTACCTGAAGATGTCAAAAGGCTGACAGAAGGCTGATAGATTGTAGTTTTGCCACAATCTTGGAGTCAATAGATACTTTTTTTTCTGAATAACAGCTGACAATATAATCTGTAATTGGAAAATTTTTAAGTTAGTTAAATCATGGCTGGAAATAATAAGAAAAAGAAGAATCCATTATAGTCTTTAACAGCTATTCAATGGTCTGTCGAAGATGTAAAACGAATAGGTGTAAGAAAAACATACCGGACGCCTAGCCAATACTACGGGATTCCCTCTGTTGCCATATTTAACAGACTAAAAGGAATACAATCATGCCTAGATATAATGAGTGTACAAACTAAAAGATCTAGTACGAAAATTCTCACGTAAAGAAATTGACTTATATATTACTAGCGTAAGGACCGGGTGGACCGAACAACTAAAACGGACCAGTGCGCTGGCCCTAAAATTACAGTTTAGGGCCAACGCGAATCGGTCGACAGTGGTGCGCGCGCAGGACAAATTTGCCTTTCACAAATATGTCTAGTTGCGTGGTAAAAGAATGCAAAAATTACGATACAAATATTTAAAAAAAACATGGGATATCGTATCATCGGTAAATATCTTTATATTAATTTTGTTACAGTTAAATTATTATATAAAGAAATATTAAAAATTTTATTTTACAGTTAGTTTAGTTACGTTACCAAGAGCCAGGGTTGGATTCAGCCCCTTAAAAATATTGTACATGGTAAATAAAATTATACTATTTAAAAAAATATATATAACGTTTGACGTTTCATTTATCTTTTTTTCCATGAGACGTTATTTTGGCGTCACGCGTCTAGTTTATCTATACGTTTCGGTTTTTGACGGTTTTATTTTTATTTCTGTTTAATTTTTGTGTAAAGAACTTAGTGTAAGTTAAATTTTGAATATTGGTACCTAATATATTTTATATTCAATAAGGGTAAAACTAAAAGAGTACAAAAGAAACCATATCTGCTTAATTGAATCTGAAAATCTGATTCATAAAATATTTTGAAATTCTGTTTTCAAACCGATTGCTTCTGGAGCCCAGAAAAAATTAATTAAAAAAAATTAAAAATTGTTTATTGCGTTTCAAAAGGTAGTAACAAACAAGTGGCAAGGGCCCCTGTACTGGGTTGGTAAAACCTGTGTTACGGGGTACCCCGCTCTTCCAACAGATAAATTTTAACAATTTGAAACATAGGATATTACATATTATATTAGTGCTTTAACAATTCTTAAGACATGAATTGATGACATTTTTATACTTAAGAAAGAGTGAAAGTGTGTGTATTGTGTGTGTGTGTGTGTGTGTGTGTGTGTGTGTGTGTGTGTGTGTGTGTGCGCATGCGCGCGCGCGCGTGTGTGTGTGTGTGTTTAGCGAATAAGCAGTTCTGTTTCTTCATAGTTGAGGCTAAGCAGAGTAGTTGTTAGCAAATTTTTTAATTTAGCACAAGTGAGGGGATACATATTAAGCCTACTATTTAATTTATTATATAGATGTTTTGATTGATAGGAAAATTGTTTTTTTCTTAAATTTGGTTTTACAATATGGAATATTGAAAACCGGTAAAATTCTACGTTTTAGTGTCTGAGGGGCAGTGTATGGTAAAGTGCCGTGGGTTCGAATGGCACTCTTTAAAATGTACATTTGGCGGGTTGTTAAGATTTTGTAAGAATTGTGTAGTTCATGAGTTGGAAAACGGATTGGTTTAAAGAACATCACTTTCAGTAATGCTCTCTGAGCCTTTTCAAGAGTTATTAAATAGGACTTAGCTGCTCCACCTCAAGCTGTAATGCAGTAGCTTAAGACAGATTGGGCTAGTGCTTTATACGTACATATAAGGATTTTATTATCTGCGACATGTCTGAGCCTTCTAAAAACCCACATAAGCTTTCTTACCTTGTCAATGGTACACTCAATTTGTTTGTTCCATATAAGATGCTGGTCAATAGTGATACCTAGATAATTAATAGTAGACGATCTAGCAATATCAACACATTGACAATTTTTCGCCTGGTGTTAGGAGCAGCTATGAATTTTGAGAGCAAAGTCCGAGTGTGGTAAGATAGATTTTCGTATCGTAAAAGGAACAAATTGGGTTTTTGATACATTAAGTGTTAATAGATGTGATCTTAAGTAATTTGATATATGTCGTAATCCTGATTCAGTCGTAATTCTAAGAGAATCCCAACTCTTTTCACTGAAAATCAGCGCGGTATCATCCGCATAGGTAAATATATCGCAATTGGGAAGTTTAAGACTACAGAGGTCATTCACATATTTCAAAAACAATGTCGGTCCGAGTACACTGCCTTGTGGAACGCCGTAAGTAATGGGAGATGACTGGCTGATAACGTCACCAAGTTTTAGATGCTGTAGGCGATTCGTTAGGTAGAATAGTCTAGTATATATAGTAGTCTGTGAATAGCTTATGGGGTGTCCCTCTTATGCCAATGTGATAAAGCTTATGTAATAATATTGGAATTGAAACAGAGTCGAACGCCTTTGCAAGATCCAGGAAGACGCCGACACATTTATAGCCTGCATCTAGGTGCTTACAGATAGTGTCGGAAAGTGCCAGAACTGCGTCTTCAGTGGAGACGCCATTTCTGAAGCAAAATTGATTATTTGATAGCAAGTTGTTTTTGTAAAGGAATTCGTTAATGCGGTTGTTATGAGCTTTTCCAAAATTTTTGCCAGAACTGGAAGTACAGAGATAGGCCTATAATTTTCAATTTCATCTTTATTTCCACCTTTATAGATGGGTGTAACAATAGCTTTTTTGAAAACAGGGGGGGAAACAGCCTTTGTTGAAACAGAGGTTATACACATGACAAAGGACGGGGGTGAGATAATTTTTGGCCATTTTAATAAAAGTAGTAGGAATGTTATCCCACCCGGGGGCGGAGTCGTTAGATAAGTTACAGATGATTGTATTAATTTCTGCTGTATCTGTTGCTAAAAGAACTAAAGAATTGCATGAAGAGGGACATTTAATATTATTTATGCCACGAATAGAATTATAAGACATAGGGGACGATAATAAGTTTTCAGCCAGACGTTTACCTAAGTTAGAGAAGTAATTATTAGCACAATTTGCAGCTTCCATCGGTGTGGATTTAAGTGAGAGTAGGTTATGTATGTAGTCATTTTTATTATTGTTTATGTTACATATAGATTTTAAAGTTTTCCACAGTAATTTAGGATTTTTATTAGCCCTCGTTAAATTGTTTCTTTCGTGCATTATTTTAAGTTTTCGAACAAGTTTACTACAATAATTTCTATAGCGTGTATACGTTACTTTCAAGATTTCATTATACGGATACTTTTTTAGTTTTAGATGAAGTTTGTCGCGATTGCGAAGGCAACGTAAAACTCCAGAGGTTATCCAGGGCTTGATATGTATCTTTCTTGAAGGGACACATTTTATAGTTTGGTTGTTTTTAATCGCAGAGGAGATTTTATTAACCAAAACCTGGGCAGCTTCAGAAGGGTCTGTTATTGTTAATATATCAGGTAAGTCCGCCTTAATGTCATTCAAAGTGGCATCAAAATTGATTGAAATTTTGGTTTTTAGTGCCAGATTGCGTCGCAGAGGTTCAAACATTCACATCAAGAATGACTGTACTGTGGTCAGTGGTAGGGTTAGTAAGAACAAGTAATTTAGCAGGGTGAGACGTTTTCAGCATCATGTGATCATAGCTCATTTTATCACGGGTTGGGAGCCTGTGAGCTGGGAGTATCCCATAATAAGCGAGTGATGTAAAATAGTTATGACGGTTTGGATCTTTAGAGTGGATTTTGATGTCGATGTTTATATCACCCGTTATAATAATATTCGGATAGCAATTATATTGTATGAGAAGATATTGAAGGGATGATACGAATTCGTCAGTATTTCTAATAGATGGAGTGCGATAAATGCCGATTATAACAGCCTTACATGAATCAAATAAGTCCCCGAAAAATGACAAAGCTTCTGAAGTATTTTTTGACGTCGAGTTTATAGGTTTTCTATCAGCTTAGCGAGCTGTAACATAAAAATAAATATAATGTTAGCCATAGAAACTCCAAAATTTGAAATAATGAATACAGAGTATCTTTGTATAAACCACAGAGTACTTTTTTTATAAATAGGAAGTATAAACTGAAAATAATGAAAGGAGTATCCTGTTCCTATACTATATCCTCTTAATGGTCTCTGTTCTCTGTGAATAAAAGTTATGGAAGTTTGGAACTCAATCTGCGGTAATAAGAAATGTCATTTTCTACAACTACCGGTTCGAATCTATGGCTGAAAATAAGGGCTAATTTTTTTGTTCTAAGATTCTATGCCGTGGTTATTAGATAACAGAGGGCGCTTATTACAATTATAATAAATGTTTTAGAACAATCTACTAGAAATAATAAAATCTAAAGATTATTTGTTAAATATACGTTACAATAAATCAAAATCACGATCATTTTTTGCTCCATATCGTGACTTACAATAACTTAATGCACAACCGGGCATATTTTCATTAAAATATCTTTTAAATTCATGAAACGAATGCGTCTTGACATTTTGACGATGTCACTACTAAGACTAAATGAAAAAAAAAACTGAGATATGAGTAGTCCACTTGCAAACCACTCTAAGTTAAAAAATGGTATTTTTTTGCAATGGTGGCCATTGTATTTGAAATTTAAAAACTGTTACTGTAAATTTATCATACTATTTCAAAACTTGCTACATTACGAATAATTTGAGCCTAAATATGGTATACCCTTGCAAAAGTCGCTATGATATTTGACAGTTCACGTTCAAAACTGTCTAAGTTACTATTCACTTGCAAATGGCGCTAGACGCCAACGTACTCTTTCAATTTCAAGAAAAATAAGTTATTCTAGCACCTAATAATATCTCTACTACTAGATAAATCTACTTGGAAGAGAAAAGTTGAAAAATCAAAACGGTAAGTTACAGTTTTATGCTTCGGTTATCTTTTAATAAATAAATAAATTTATCTTAGAAAATTTATTTATTTATTTTATTCAAGGTGTACTTAGATTTAAATTTCTGTAAATAACTAACACTAGGGTAAGTCTCTATGTATTACTAACACGCTATGGATGTATAGTCCTAAATAAATGTATTTGAATTTGAATATTATGAAAACCATTATTGGCGAACTCTTAAATTTGTCTGATTTTATTGAACAAGTAGTTTATTTTTTACTGTTTTTTGCAGATATGTGGCTAAAGGACCTCCAAAAATACCACAATGCGTACATAGAAATTTAAAACAGGGTTATAAATGTAACGAGTTGACGACTCAAGACTATAGTAAGTTTTACAGACATTTTTATGCATCTTGAAACAAAATTACTCAAGATACATTTTTATTAAAGTATTGCACAGCTCAAACTCCAAAAAAAGAATGCAAGAAAAAAACTCAAACAATATGTTATTTTATTCCAAAGTACGAATCAACTGTTGGCGGTAAACGCTCCATCAAATTAAAAAAGAGAGAAGAGAGCTTACTTAAGAGCTTACTCCTTTCTAAAGGGCCGGCAACGCACCCGCAATTCTCCTGGTGTTGCGGTTGATCATGGGCGGCGGTAGTCACTTAAGTAGTTAGGTTGTACCAGTTCTGGCGCACTTGTAGAAAGGTTGTACCAGTTCTGGCGCACGACGTTCGTCGACTCACAATCCAAAAAAAAAAAAAAAGTTTTGGCATGCTCTGATCACGAATCTGTGGTCCATTTTTGCGTAGGATGCACGGTTCCGGAGATGAGCAGATCAATTAACTCTTATCTAATTGATATCCGCTACGAGCCTCAACCGTCATTAGCGCTCCATTGTCCTTATCTACTTATCTATTGTTAATTGACTACCGTCATTATCTATTATTCGTCAGCGTGTGGGTCGGCTTATGGTATTGTATTATACTCCTTTGTTCCTATCTACAACACTAATCTGAATCATCAATAAAACACATTACCTAATTTTGTTAAAATTTTTATTTATAAAATACAAAATCTTATTACTTATTATCTATAAAATAGGAGCGAAACATCTCATCCACTAACATATCGTTGTACAATGTGTTCTCTGTAAATATACTCGTAAAACTATGCATTGAACATCCCTGAAACTTATATAGCAAATACATTAAGCAATATTCGCCACAAACTGAAGTCCTATCAACATTCCAGTTCCATCTTTTACAATTTCGTACAGGTGCCCGTCCATATGAATCAAAATATTCACCGACGTCATTCGTATCGATATATAAAGCTACTCAATGTGACCCTGGTTTATCATCTGTACCCAAATTGCATATTACCTAGTCAGGTCATAAATTCTATCACATGTTTAATGTAAAATAATTGAAACAAATAATTGAAACAAGCATTATATAACCATTTATATACCAAAATGAACTTAACAAAACATAGATTCTTATGACACTATAGTTTATTCAAAATGACCTCCGTAATTTTGAATACAGGCCTTCAATCTGCGCGGCCAGTCGTCTATCTCACCACGAACGAGGTCCATGTCATATCGGCGGCTGCCTTAATTAAAGATGTCTTGAGTGACTCGAAATTGGGATGAGGCTTTGAGCACGCCTTTTCCTCCAAGTGTTACCATATCTTGTAATCTAACGGATTCAAATCTGGACTGGTCTTTGTGTCGGATGAAGTCGATTTCACGCGCCGCCAGCCAGTCTTTTTTTTTGTTTTTAAAGAACGTTACCTCCACACTAGGTTTTTCTCCTGTATCGTGGGGGGGGGGCAGTTTACAAACACAAATTTCACAAGGACAAACATCCAAACTCGGAACAATTACTTGTAGGTCGTACAAATACTTGTTCCGTGCGGGATTCGAACCCGCGACCCCCAAGCGCAGCCACTCATTGCTAAGCCACTACGCCACGGAGCTGTCAAAAGTCTTGTGTGCTCTTCGCTCTATGAGCTGACACCGAATCTTGTTGAAATACCCAGTACCTGTTATTGAACATGGTATGAGAAACAGGTTACACAAGGTTCGTCAGAACTGTATTTTGATACACAACTGCATTCGTTTTTAACCTTTCTCACAAAAATGTACCTCTGTTAAGCCCCAATAAGAAACTCCCAACCATACCATGAGCGAGGATGGAAAATGACCTCGTTGGACACGCGGAATACGGTTGCTCGCTTCTTCACTACTGTGTGCGTACACCTTATCATTTTGTTTGTTGTAGCTCTCTTCTACGGTAAAAATTTTTTTATCCGAAAAAAGAATTTCCCGATATTTTTTTCCCGCGTACCGCTTCACCAAAGCGCGGCATCTCTTCAGTCTCAGATCCATTAGACGAGCATTCAAACGATGTCCTGTTTTTCTTCGATATGCCCGAAGCCCTAAGTCTTCATTTAACGCCGTGGTTCTGCTTAACCCCATCTGAAGGGCCAACAGTTTCTGCTTACGTTTGGGATTTCTTTGAATTCGCACCTTTACAACTTTTAT
Organism: Parnassius apollo; assembly: GCA_907164705.1. Taxonomy (NCBI): domain Eukaryota; kingdom Metazoa; phylum Arthropoda; class Insecta; order Lepidoptera; family Papilionidae; genus Parnassius; species Parnassius apollo. Next base: position 5,181,325 of record CAJQZP010001172.1, read on the forward strand.
CACCGCTGGAGTCCTAACAAATCGAGGGCGACCACTTCTTGACCTGTCATCTACACTAGAGTCTTCATTGTATTGTTTGATGGTACGATAAACGAATCTTTTGGTTATATTCAAATTTTTCAGTATATCAAAAAATTTAATTGGCGCGTAATCGCAACTGCAACACGGTCTTTTTTAAGCGTCCACTCCATATGTAAAAATGAGTAAAATTCTAAAAAGTATACAGCTTTATTTTCATGAACAATTCGAATTCAATAAACTTTTTTGTGGCCAGCATACTAAAAGAAAAGTTTTTACTGTGTGACAATACTTATGACCTGACTAGGTATATACGTTGGTACGTGGGTGTACATGGGCAGTCTGTTAGCAGCATAAACATTATTTTCTAGACTGGGGTGAATCTTTTTCAGATGTTGTTGTACATCTAGTGTATCCATGATATTACTGCTATTAGTAGATTACTACAGTACAATCTACTCAATGACTAACATGGGAATGATCAATTATGTGATTTCTAAATATTAAATTGCATTTTTTCTGTTATACAAAACGTATTTGAGTCATCAATACACTGAATAAGACGCAACTGAAGAATGTGAGATAAGGTTGTTGACGCATAAAGTTATTATCAATTCTACTGTAGAAATTCTTTAGATTAGAATTATTACTTACTGGTACTATATAAGACCAAGCAACTGTATTTAGAAATATATAAGTATGTTTATCAGTTGTCTAGTACCCATTAACCACTAAAAACACAAGCTCGGCTTAGCAAAAAAATTGGGACTAGAAATGGCGTTGTGTGATGAGTTATCGTGGAATATTATTATTATTATTATTATTATTATTTAGTGTTAACAAATTATATTTAAATATTTTGTGTGTGTATATGATTAAGCCGTGGTAGCTCAGATGGTTAGCGCAAGCTGTAAATTTTACAGTACGTAACGAGGGTTCGATCCCCGCCGACACCAATTAAATTGTTAATTGCAATTTTAAGTGTTTATTCTATTGACACACTTACTTTTCTTTCTGTTATTTTCTTACGTGTGTATGATTTAGTGTTAACAAATTATATTTAAATATTGTGTGTGTGTATATGATTAAGCCGTGGTAGCTCAGATGGTTAGCGCAAGCTGTAAATTTTACAGTATGTAACGCGGGTTCGATCCCCGCCGACACCACTTAAATTGTTAATTGCAATTTTAAGTGCTGATTTACCACGTGCTCGGCGGTGAAGGAAAACATCGTGAGGAAACCTGCATGTCTGAGAAAATTTCGAAGGCATGTGAAGTTCGCCAACACGCATTGAGACCGCGCCGCGGACATTTCCTAGCCATAAATACAAAGACAATAGCAGAAAGTAAAAAGTTAAAAATACTTTTTTAACAATGACAGTCATTAGTTGATCATTAGTGAATGTGATTCTGTTTTCTTAAATTACAGGAAGAAAAGAGCGGAAGGAAGAAATGGGGTGATGGGAAGTAATGAAGAATGAATTGTTATGTGAAGTTTGTTGGAACAAACATATTTTAGTCACGTGTAAATACTTTTAACATTTTGGTTCAAAATGACACAAAATCTAAAAAATATTAGATACATCATCGACATGGACGGATTTTACATTACATATCCACATAAACATTTTCAATGTAGAGAAATGGCTATTCTAGACGTAAAACTATCTAATAAAAATGATTCGTTTATCGATCATTATTTGTTTCAGCCAAGTTATCCTTTCAATTATTTGTCGCCAAAAGACAAAAAAACTGTTCGTTATTGTGAAATACACGTGCACGGCATTCCATATTTTGATGTGACCGAAGAATTAAAATGTGCCTACAAACAAGAGAACATCATTCCCATATTAAATTGGTATATTAGAAATTTGTGCAAAGACGAAGTGATCGCATACAAAGGTGGTTCAACAGAAAAACAATTTTTAAAAATGTTGACGACGAATGATAGAATTTTTAATATTGAAGAATACAAATGTCCAAAATACAATGATTTGGTAAATGTCAAAAATTTAAACAAACGTTATGTGTGTAATAATCATATATTTGCAAAAAATAATCACGAAATTTTACATTGTTCTTGTGATGAAGTGTTGGGTTTCTTACAAGTGGTTATTACTTGAAAATAAAATTTTAAATTAATCATAAATTTTGTTTGATTTCCCAAAAACATTAGTTATAGTATACTATATAATACAAAATTGGTTCAACAGAAAAACAATTTTTAAAAATGTTGACGACGAATGATAGAATTTTTAATATTGAAGAATAATGAGAATTTATTTCATAGAATTTTTTGGATTGTGTCTATAATTATCTCGCATTGATATTGAAAATATAGTAATAAGTAAATTTTACTTAATACTATATTTTCAATATCAATGCGAGACAGCCAAGTGCTAAGCGAAAATGATTCGAGAAAAGGAGATGAATGTATTTCCATAACTTTAATCTTATTATAAGATATAACTAAGAGTGGGATTTTCTTGCGTTGCCAATATCTTGTTTCACAGAGAGTGCTAAGTTGCTTCAACAAATCAATTGCAACATTATTCGAAAAAGAGCTGGTCTTTAAAACATATTTATAAGCTAGATATAATCTTCTAATATACTTACATTGGAGGTACACTAAGTTCGCTTTCCATTACATGTATTGGAGAACTTTTGAACAAAATTTGGATGGCTTTTATCTGGGTGCATATATAGTAACGACGTTCAAACTCGTAATGTATGTCATCATACTCGTACATTGAACTGTAATGAAGAATTTACTCTTGCAAAATTTTGGGAGATAGACTCAATTTCATCTCGGTATTCATATTCTCAGGAAGAAAAAGCTTGCAAAGAAATGTTTAATAACGCTACGTATCGTACTTCATCTGGTCAATTTGTAGTGACGATACCGTTGAATACCTCACCAGATTGTCTGTGTGATTCATATGCTTTGGATAAGCGAAGGTTTCTTGCACTTGAGCGTAAGTTTGAACGAGACTCTCAATACAAGCAAAATTATCACGAATTTATTAGAGAGTATATTAATCTAGGTCTCGCTACATATTTATTTATCTATGATCTAGGTCTCACGACCTAAAACTTACCTAATTCACATTTCACAAATAAATTTAATTATTACTTGCCACACCACGGTATTATACGAGAGTCGAGTACAACAACAAAATTACGCGTTGTATTTGATGCATCCGCTTCCACGGCATCAGGTAAGAGCTTCAACGATATACAAATGGTGGGTCCAAAAACCTTATGTTTATATTACGATTTCGTCAACATAAATACGCTATTACTGCAGATGTAGAAAAAATGTATAGATCTATTTTATTGCACGAATCACAACGCACCTTACAACAAATCATATAATTTAGATTTAACACAAACGAGTCATTCAAAACATTTATACTCTTAGTACATTTACCTACGGAACCTCATCGGTCCCTTATTTAGCCACTAAATGTTTAGTGTCCCTCGCTAAAGATAGTCCTAACTTGTTAGTACAATATGCCATTAAACATGATTTTTATATGGATGAATATTTGGGTGGCGGGGACTCTATTGAGTCCGTTATCGCTTTGGTCAAAGAAATAAAGAAGAGTCCTCGAAATTTCACTTGTGTAAATGGCAATCAAATAGCTAAACAATTATAAACAATATAACGAATTATGATAGAAATGATCAACATAAAACTCTCAATCTTGATTCTTCTCCTTCAAAAAAATTAGGTTTACACATAAATACACAAAACGTAATATTTTATATTTCATAAGTCAAGTTTTCGATCCTATGGGTCTGGTTGGACCGTGTATTTTACAGGCAAAAATATATTACAATAGTTGTGGGTGCACAAATGTAGCTGGGATGATGAGGGTCCACCGCAAATTGTATCGGAATTCAATAATTTTATTAACTCTCCTTCTCACATAAACCTCAAACATATACCACCTTGGATATCGCAAGATGATCTTCGGGAAATACAGTTACACGTATTTACTGATGCTTCAGACCGTGCATATGGTGCATGTGTTTGTTATTGTAAGAACAATCTCAACTAACGGATTAGTGCAAGTTTGTCTTTTAACATCAAAAAAATAAGGTGTCGCCTCTAAAGCCTACAACAATACCCCGCTTGGAGTTATACGGCGCTTTACTAGGCACAAGACTCTATAAAAAAGTGATAGAGTCTTTAACGATAGTGTTCAACAGTTGCTTTTTTTGGTGTGATTCTACAGTTGGGTTGGCTTTCCACAGAGTCAAGTTCTCTTAAGCAATTTGTACGAAATAGAGTTAATGAGATACTAGAAATTACAAAGAGACATACCTGGGGTTATGTGCCGTCTAAGCTAAACCCTGCTGATCTGGCTTCTCGTGGAATGCTGATTTCCTCAGCGCTTCCGCTCTTTGGTGGAAGGGCCCAGAGTTTTTAAATAACTTAATTTTAAAAATTCCTTCATCTCCAAACATACATACAATAACACTTCCAGAGCTCACTTCATATTGATTTAAAACTACCAATTCACTGCATCAATTAATTTATCGTTCATCAAATTATAAAAAACTAGTAAGAGTATTTGCATACGTTCAACGTTTCATTTTTAATTGCAGAAATAAGGCATCTAAACATAATAACTTCCTAACTTTATCAGAGTTACGATCATCAAAACATTATCTTCAGAGTTATTCTCAACAGGAAATGTTTCCTGAGGAATACGTCTTACTTAAAGCATCCAAAATAATACCAAAGAGTAGCAGACTAAAATCACTTACTCCCTTCCTCGATTTAGTTAACCGTATAAGAGTAGGTGGTAGACACAGTAATTCATGTTATACGTATGATATTAAGCACCCGGTGGTGTTGTGTTCAAAGCATCATTTAACTAAACTTATTTTTGAAGCTAAACATAAAGAATTATTTTATGCTGGCCCTCAATTAATCTTATCTAACGTTAGACAAAATTTTTGGCCTCTAGGGGGAAGAAATTTATCAAAATCAATAGTTCGTGCATGTATTCGTTGTAAAAGATTTAATGCCAAATCAATACAACCAATAATGGGTAACTTACCTGTTGAAAGAACGTGTCTCGAATTTCCTTTCCTCAACACAGGTGTCGACTTTTGTGGACCCATCCTGATAGCTGACCGCAAGGGACGCGGTTGTCGATTGCAAAAGGCCTATATTTGCGTTTTTATCTGTTTCGCAGTCAAAGCCGTGCACCTGGAGCTTGTTACGGATCTTACCAAGGAGGCGTTTTTAATAGCACTCAACCGTTTTATATCACGGAGGGGTAAACCTCAAAACATATATTCCGACAATGGCATAACCTTCGTAGGAGCCAGCAACAAACTTACTCGATTCCTAAAGTCGAATAATATTTACCTACAGGCCAATTTAGCAGAACTTAATATTAACTTTAACTTCATACCGATATATACTCCCCATTTTGGCGGCATTTGGGAGGCGGCCGTTAAATCGGTAAAAACTCTTTTACGTCGCATTTTAAACTTAACACATCTAGTATATGAAGAACTTTCCAAATGTTTGTTTCAGATAGAGGCAATTTTGAATTCTAGACCTCTCACATCTCTATCCACAGATCCTTCCGACCTTACTTTTTTGTCACCAGCTCATTTCCTCATTGGACGGCCACTCATGTCTGTACCATATCCTTCACTTGAAGATGCTAATATTAATCGGATTCAACGCTTTCAGAGAATTGAAAAGCTTTTGGAGGCGATATTCACATGAATATATATTACAACTACAGCAGAAGACTAAATGGCACGCTTCATCCGGCCAACTGAATATAGGTGACCTGCTCTCTTGGGACGAATCATTAAACTAGCAAAGGGTAGTGACGGAGTATCCAGAGTTGCTGAAATACGAACAAAGAAGGGACTTATAGTTCGAAGCTTTAACAACCTTTGTCCCCTTCTACTTAATCAGTCTTGAAGACTACGCTTCAATGCCGTGGAGTATGTTCGCGACATCTTGTTACGAACGTAGGAAGACCTCGCACCGTGCCTGCGCCTGCGCATTTGAGACGTCTTATGCGTTGAACGTCCTTTTGACCGCTGGCGAGATCCGCGTGAGCTCCGGGGGCGACACACAGTATTGAACACCGACGTAAAACGAACGCTTCCCGTACTTTCTACTTATTATCTTTTTGTATCGACATCTTAATTTCTACATATTATATTAATTGGAATGGAATAAATATATAAGTAATACAGTCTACGCCTATATCTTTCAACAACAAAACGTACTATACACCTATTCGGAACACCACTTCAAATTATTGTGGATGGAGGCAGAGAATTCTTGGGGGAATTCAAGACTTATTGCAGACAGCTAGGAATAAACATCCGTGATATATCACCAGGAATCAGCCGAGTTAACGGACAAGTTGAACGAATAATTAACTGGTTATTACAATTATTAGTATTTTTCTTCATTATTGTGTTAATTGAAAATACAATCATTGTATTAGATGAAAAAATTGTACGCTATTCTCAATCTCAACATTTGTTAATAGTAATTGGTGGTCGACGGTGTTGGTTGCACTATTATATTATATTTGCTGTAGTGAATGTATTTTAGATTAATAAATATTGTGTAAACTGTTTGTTGATCCTAATAAATTAAAAAAAAATAATAGCAACGCTCAAGAATGCATTAATAATGATAAAAAATTATGAAACAGAACAATGGCATATTGCGTTAGAAGAACTTCAGTTGGCCATAAATTGTACTGCTCATGGAGTAACAAGTGTCGCTCCGCTTACTCTACTCACAAGACGAAAACACTGTGTTCCACCGAAACCACTCGGATTAGTAAATATTGACAATCAAATTATCGATATTGACGCTTTCCAGACACGTGCAGTTATAGAATGTCTCAAGCGTCGGAACAAGATAGACACGATTTAATCAACGTAAAGCTAAGTCCTATCATTTTCAGAAAGGAAAATACTTATCAAAAATAATCCACGCAATCAAACCTCATTAGATCAAATTTAGTGAACCCTATGAGATATGTAGAGTATTTGTAAAGGATCGTTATTTGGTAAAAAAGGTAATAGGCAGAGGACGGCCTCGAAAAGTCACCCACGATCAACTACTTCGTGCCCCGCAACCAGGCAACCAAAGGGCCGTATCGGCGGAAAGAGAGCCATACTCTTGTGATATTAGTGCAACAAGTGACCCCGGCCCCTCCATTTCTTAAGAATCATAACGGCAGAACCTAACTCAAGAACAAAACTTTTAACGCCTGTAAAATAATTTTCTATTTTAGAGCCACTGTGTATAACATAGTGTAACGGTCTCCCCCCCCCCCTCTATATATAAGAATATTATTATATCAAATATAATTACTTCCCCTTTATGATAAAATTATAAATATGACCAGGATTAATAAATTATGTTTTGATCTTTCTAAATGATCTTTCTAAAGGTTTAATAATAGGCCGTTTGTAATATTTTGGCGTGATCGTCTTAGTTAGAACCCTTATTTACGTTGTGTTTGTTTAGTAACTTAGTTCTTTTAGGTGTCTTTTGGAAGAATGAATATTCGCTAGAGCAATTGAAAGCTGTTGGTAGTGCCTTATAAGCTAAGTGAACCCCGTTCACGAAGACAGGGCTCGAGAAAGGTTAAGACATAAAACGTCCTTATTCCACTTGTATCAGGTTTACATTATTAATTTATTATTAATTATCCCTTCCCGCTCGGAAAAGGCTCAAAATATATTTATACAAAATACCCAATACAAGGGCTTCGCTCTCCTACATTTATTTTAAAAAAAATGTAGGGGAGGTACACGGCCCCACACACGCCGTGCACGGTGAGCGCCAACCATTTTGATGCACTCCCCCCCGAAGGGAACGTTAATTCGGGAACTGGACCGTAGTCCACAGCAAAATAACTGGCGAACCAGTAAAAGAGGCTTGGCCCCTTGTTAGTGCGTAAGCACAAACATCGACCGAAGTCGCGTATGTCAATGCGTGTAAACGCCATACAGAATACGAACGAATTCAGCCACAGTGAATGTACGTCACACGGTTTAGGCAAATAGGCACACTGGCCGTAAACCCTCCGTGAGCGCCACCACCTGCCAGACCGCCGCTCCTGCAGACGTGATGTAAGTGTATGACATCACCACCAATTGCGTGATCAGCACGGCTACTAGCCGCAGAGCGTGTCATGAGTCTACCGTTCACCTCAAGGGAATGGGGTCCCACGTTGTGCGGCTTTCGGCCGCAGCCTTGAGAGTCTCATCAGATCCTCCCGCCAGCTACCATCCGCATGAGGTCGACACATATGCTCCACCAACCAATACAACGGCAGATATAGCCAAAAGGCAGTTATAAGATAAGAGTAATAATTCGCCATCAGAAGGGTTTTGTGTCACTGACGTTGAGTAAATGCATTTTCGATCATGTTTGTCTCACCCACCGACAAGTTGCCTTCAATCATTCAAAAGTGGGAAAGTTACAGAGATATAATATTATGTTGTTATATAAAACATCGTGGAGGGCAGACAGTCTGCAGCCCCGCAATGAAGGGACCCGACTTGGGCAAAGCTACTTAGGTGTGAGTCAAACCAAGACGCAGAGAGCTCCATTGAGAAGAGCGTGCCACCAAACAACCATCGCAGAGACGCAATGCTGCAGAACGCAACAAGCATCAATACGACTATCGTCGGGCTTACACCATCCCAAGGTCCCCCATACATCCCAGCAGACATCACCACCCGCATACCTCCATCGACCAGAACCACAAGAGAGCGTCGAATCAGGCGCAGCACACCTGCAGATCCATCACAAGACGCAATACCGCAAGTAGCAGTAAGCAACAATGCAACTATCATACGGATGGCGCCCCTTCACAACACACCCACATGATCCCTATCGACTTTGGTAACAAAGTTTGCATTGTTGTTATATAAAAAATATCACCAACGTATCATAGTAGCACGCTACTAAGACGCCAATGAACAGAACTCCATGTATCATAGCGCTAATGCACTAAGACATGAAGTTGAGTATGCCTGTTACACTTAAAAGTGCTACCAAACACACTCATCATCCCCATCCGAAAGATAGACGACACATCGCTATGCGCAACGACATCGCCCACAAATAGTATGGGTGTGCGATGTCCACGGGAAAGCCGTATTGCTACAACAAACCCGCTTACCACCGGCACTAAGATGTTAATTGTATACCTACATCGACCAGAACCACAGGAATGCGTCGAATCAGGCGCAGCACACCCGCATATCCATCACAAGACGCAATACCGCAAGTAGCAGTAAGCATCAATGCAACTATCATACGGATGGCGCACCCTCACAACACACCCACATGACTCCTATCGATTTTGGCAATAAAGTTTTTATTGTTGTTATATAAAAAATATCACCAACGTATCATAGTAGCACGCTACTAAGACGCCAATGAACAAAACTCCACGTATCATAGCGCTAATGCACTAAGACATGAAGTTGAGTATGTCTGTTACACTTAAAAGTGCTACCAAACACACTCATCATCCCAATCCGAAATATAAACGACACATCGCTATGCGCAACGACGTCGCCCACAAACGGTATGGGTGTGCGATGTCCACGGGAAAGTCGTATTGCGACAACAAACCCGCTTACCACCGGCACTAAGATGTTAATTGTATACCTCCATCGACCAGAACCACAGGAATGCGTCGAATCAGGCGCAGCACACCCGCAGATCCATCACAAGACGCAATACCGCAAGTAGCAGTAAGCATCAATGCAACTATCATACGGATGGCGCCCCCTCACAACACACCCACATGACTCCTATCGATTTTGGTAACAAAGTTTTTATTGTTGTTATATAAAAAATATCACCAACGTATCATAGTAGCACGCCACTAAGACGCCAATGAACAAACTCCACGTATTATAGCGCTAATGCACTAAGACATGAAGTTGAGTATGTCTGTTACACTTAAAAGTGCTACCAAACACACTCATCATCCCCATCCGAAAGATAGACGACACATCGCTATGCGCAACGACATCGCCCACAAATAGTATGGGTGTGCGATGTCCACGGGAAAGCCGTATTGCTACAACAAACCCGCTTACCACCGGCAATAAGATGTTAATTGTATACCTACATCGACCAGAACCACAGGAATGCGTCGAATCAGGCGCAGCACACCCGCATATCCATCACAAGACGCAATACCGCAAGTAGCAGTAAGCATCAACGCAACTATCATACGGATGGCGCACCCTCACAACACACCCACATGACTCCTATCGATTTTGGCAATAAAGTTTTTATTGTTGTTATATAAAAAATATCACCAACGTATCATAGTAGCACGCTACTAAGACGCCAATGAACAAAACTCCACGTATCATAGCGCTAATGCACTAAGACATGAAGTTGAGTATGTCTGTTACACTTAAAAGTGCTACCAAACACACTCATCATCCCAATCCGAAATATAGACGACACATCGCTATGCGCAACGACGTCGCCCACAAACGGTATGGGTGTGCGATGTCCACGGGAAAGTCGTATTGCGACAACAAACCCGCTTACCACCGGCACTAAGATGTTAATTGTATACCTCCATCGACCAGAACCACAAGAATGCGTCGAATCAGGCGCAGCACACCCGCAGATCCATCACAAGACGCAATACCGCAAGTAGCAGTAAGCATCAATGCAACTATCATACGGATGGCGCCCCCTCACAACACACCCACATGACTCCTATCGATTTTGGTAACAAAGTTTTTATTGTTGTTATATAAAAAATATCACCAACGTATCATAGTAGCACGCTACTAAGACGCCAATGAACAGAACTCCATGTATCATAGCGCTAATGCACTAAGACATGAAGTTGAGTATGCCTGTTACACTTAAAAGTGCTACCAAACACACTCATCATCCCAATCCGAAATATAGACGACGCATCGCTATGCGCTACGACGTCGCCCACAAACGGTATGGGTGTGCGATGTCCACGGGAAAGCCGTATTGCTACAACAAACCCGCTTACCACCAGCACTAAGATGATATGTCTAGGACACATCGGTTAGCGAGTCCAAGTTTACCTCGGACCAATTGTTCGTGAAGCAGCATACACGCCACCATAATATTCCTTTTCAAGTCCCTAATAAGGACTAGTCATTTTGCAACAGTACTAGGAGCAGTCGGTCATTCGACCACCCCACACAATGCTTATGCATCAAGGAGACCTCCTATAATATGGCTTTTGTATCATGGACCTTACTTTCATAAGTCATGCATATATAGGATTCGAACCCACAACCCTACTATTGTAATGCATATTAATCATAGAGACCTTCTATAGTATTGCTTTTGTATCATAGACCTTACTTTCATAAGTCATTAATATATAGGGTTCGAACCCACGACCCTACTATTGTAATGCAAATTCATCATGGAGACCTTCTATAGTATTGCTTTTGTATCATTGAGTTTAATATCATAATTCCCTAATATAGGACTAGTCATTGTGCTACAGTACTTCAGGCAGTCGGGCTCCCGACCACCCCATATATATGCACAACTGCAGGTATGTACCTCCGGCAGCTTCCTCCATACAAGACGTCTATACGTGAACACCTTCCATAACTTAGGAAAATTTTCTTTAATCCTCAATTTCTATACGTGAACTCCTTCCACAACTTAGAAAAATTTTCTTTTATACACGAACACCTCCCATGACTTAAACAATTTTTAACAAATTTTCTAATTATCTTATAAACGTTATTTAACTTAATTTTATAATATTTTTTGACTTGTATTTCTATTATTTATCTTATTTTAAATATTTTTTTCAAGTTTTTAAATAAATTTAATTATTACGAAAAACAATAATTTTGCCTTTAATTTACTATGTTATTGGGATAATGTCTGAAATATATTAACTTTATATTTATTAATTTAACTTAATTGCTTAATATATATCTTTTCGGTCCACAAGGCTATAGGGTCCGTTCAGGATTGTGGTAATTACCGCGGTATAAAGGTGACATCACACACCATGACGCTCTTCGAGCGCATTATTGACACCAGGATCCGACAGGAGTGTACAGTATCGGACTCCCAGTACGGCTTCCAACCAGGACGCGGTACCATTGACCTTATATTCGCCCTAAGGATCCTCATGGAGAAGCACAGGGGAAAGAATATGCCTCTGCATTTTTTATTCCTAGACCTGCAGAAGGCCTTTGACTGTGTTCCTAGGGAGATGATCTGGTGGGCGTTGCGGTCGAAGTTGGTACCAGAGGCCTACGTGGAAATCGTACGTGACATGTACCGCAACTCCGATTCAATAGTCAGGACCGCTGTTGGTGATACCACCCCCTTCTCCATAACTCTGCATCAGGGCTCCCTCTTAAGCCCCTATCTCTTTAGTGTGATATTAGACGAACTGTCAGCCAGCGTACAGAAACTACCGCAGCCTTGACTGCTTATGTACGCTGATGATATCGCACTGGTAGATGGGGACAAAGGATGGCTCACCAGACGCGTGCACGCATGGAGGGAGGCGCTTAAGAACGGCGGGCTGAAGCTAAACGTGGCGGAGACGGAGTATATGGCTCGCAACAGCACAGATCTGACGTCTCTCCGTATAGGCGATGACACCATCGAGCGCGCGGACAACTTCAGGTACCTCGGATCTGTACTTGATGCGTCCGGGGACATCGATCGCGACATCAAGGCCCGTATATCAGCGGCCTGGGTGAAATGGTACGAGGTGACGGGTGTCATTTATGACCCCAAAATGCCGGTCAAGCTAAAGGGACAGATCTATAAGACCATCATAAGGCCTATCCTTACGTAAGGCAGTGAGGCGTGGCCGGTGCTGGAGCGACACCGGCAATTGTTGCATGTCACGGAGATGAACATACTGCGCTGGATGTGTGGCGTCACGCGGAAAGACCATGTACGGAATACATACATCCGCGGCAGTCTCCATGTCCGTGACATTGCTGACAAGCTGCAGGAAAGTCGCCTCCGCTGGTACGGCCACGTCTTACGACGACCGGCAAGCTACGTGGGAAACAAATGCCTGGACATGACCCTACCTGGTACAAGGAGTAGAGGACGGCCCAAGAAACGCTGGCTTGATGTCGTGCAGGATGACATGCGCACCAACGGGCTAGTTGCGAGGGACGCCGAAGACCGGGTGAAGTGCAGGAGGAAGTGTAGGAAAGCGGAACCTGGGTTCTCCCACTTTGGGCGGGATGAGCAACCGGGATAAACGCTAGGTAGAAGAAGAAGAAAAAGTAAAGCAGTATGTAAGAATAAAAAAAGTAGGTAGGTGCTGAGCACGCACCACCAATCAGAATGGTTAGCGACGTATCGGCGCATTACTTAAACAATTATTATTGAGTTAAAAATTAATAGACGTTATTTCAACTATTGAAATAACGTTATAACCTGATTTTCATAACATGTGTCTTTATTTTTATAATTAGTTGATTATTGTTACTAAATAAATAATTTAAAATGCTTTAATTCAAAATACAATTAAATGCGGGTGGTCGCTATAACAATTTGAAGGTAATCATTCTCAAAGCACAGGAAGTGGGGATGGCTTGAGCACACTTGCATTCGGTTTAAAAGGCGCATAACGGCTGGGGCAGCAGTCATTCTTGCTCGAGCTGTCGTGCTGTTCGGACTTTAATTTGAATTTGTGAACTATAAATTGTGAACAATAGTGAATAATTGTTAATTGCGAATAATTATTAGTAGTGTTTAGTAGGATCAGTTAAGAGTAAATAAGTGATTTTTATTATTAAAGAAAGCAATAATGAGTGAAACTAGAAATCTCAATAATGACGTCATTAATGATGACGTCTTAGTTTTAAAAACACTTCTGGTGCTAATATTTCGTCAGCTATATAAATACTAGAAAAGCTCAATAAAATTCAATACTCACGGCATATTTTATCACACCGTTAAATCCACTCAAGCGTCACTTCCCTCACTACATTTTAACTAACAAAGTTTCGATATTTTTCGTCCGAGAGGTTGGTAATTTTGATCCAAATCTATGATTTATATATTTGTTTTTGGTTATAATTCATAATAGTTAGACTCTGTGCGTTTAAAATACGGGGCTAATCTTTCCAATATGGACCATCGATTTCAAAGCCCATATGTTTTTTGTAGATAGTACTCACTAAAAGAAAGCGTTTTGCAAAGTTTTAGGTTGCGGAAACTTACGGTTCATGAGATATATTTTTTTAAACTTTTCATACAAATTGGTAAATAACACGCAATTACAAAATAAATTTGACAAATGATTGATGTTAAACGTCAGTTAGTGTAGGGTTCCGAATATTTTGAAAGTATCGATACCTACTCGATACCAAGTATCGTATCAAAAGTATCAATACTACTTGGTATCGAGTACATTTCGTTAATTTTGGAGACGAAAAATTATGACAAACCAATTAGATGCATAGGAAGAGCTGACAAGTGCAATTATATATGTATATAAAGTAGAATAAAGTTTACTCTATTTAAGTTCCACCTTAGTACTTGTATTTTATTGTTTGCAACTTGTTTGTATTTCTTAATTAGTACAGCTTTTGTACTTTTATTTTATTGTTTGCAACTTTCTGTATTATCTAATTCTTACTACAATAAAGTGTTTAGTTACTTATTGACTTACTTATTTAATATTCAAAAAGTACCTCAAAACCGAATCAGAGCACCACACTATCCACGTGGTCTTGTCTGCCCTACCCCTAGAGTGTATATAAGAGCCCGGAGGCGCGGAGGGAGAGCAGTGCCCGCCCGCCGTAGGGAAGCGCAGGCACCGAGATCAGGTGCCCGTGCTTCCCTACGCTACGGCGGAGGCACTGCTCATCCCGCAGCGCCGGAGCACAACTTCCCGGCTTCTTACCCCCCCTAGTCTCCAAAATTAACGAAATGTACTCGATACCAAGTAGTATTGATACTTTTGATACGATACTTGGTATCGAGTACGTATCGATACTTTCAAAATATTCGGAACCCTACACTAATTGACGTTTGACATCAATGATTTGTCAAATTCATTTTGTAATTGGTGCAATTGCGTGTTATTTTTATTTGCCAATTTGTATGAAAAGTTTAAAAAAATATATCTCATGAACCGTAAGTTTCCGCAACCTAAAACTTTGCAAAACGCTTTATTTTAGTGAGTACTATCTACAAAAAAAAAACATGGGCTTTGAAATCGATGGTCCATATTGGAAAGATTTACCAAATACGGTCTAAATTCAATTAAAAGAACTTCGTCGCTTTGCAACCACAGTTGCAAAGAGCAAAGTTAAGGATTCTGTTTTTGCAACTGTGGTTGCAAGAAGTAAACGAGCGGTTAAGAATTTGTCTTTTCGTCTATTCCTCAAATCTGCAAAACGCCGTCTGCCATATTAGTACGTGTCGTGATGTCACTGATCCAGCTTGAGGGTATTAGTGTTCTTTGTCACTGATTAAGAGAACTAGCTAACGTGCTGTTATTTCGAAATTTTTCAAGTTATCATTACGATTATTGAGTTTTATTCCGAATTTTATTGAAAGGCATCATGGAAGATGAATTCGTAAAAGCAGAATGTATGTACTAATCTACCAAGGATAAATAAATTGATGGTGGCAAAATTTTTTGCATGCAATCCCAATGTTTGATCTGGTGAGTTGAGGAATGTTAAAACATCAGTGTAAGTACCTATTACCAACTTCTGTTTATACAAAAATACTATACCAGGTCAGTGTATTTTGATAAAACATAGTTTAGTAGCTATCATAGTTTAGTTTATCAATAATTACAATCTTTAGCAATCATTAGTTATAAAATCTAAGTTAACGTAATTTGTTAGAACATTTGACTTGCAATCCCTTCACCTCGTGATGTTTTGTTTTGTATTAAACGATAGTTTAATGTAAGTCATACTTACATCGAAATGATCTTCACAGAAGAATATTTTGGGTTTTGTACACAATATTTCTTATGTTTAATTACTTAGCACATGATTCCATAACTTTTCCGGCGTTTTTATGCTCGTATGTTTGCATTCAGGCAAAACTCAACAATGATTGAAATGATTATTAAACATTAAAAAATATCTTATTCCTTTGCAAAATCGGCAAAATCGAGGACAGTGACGTCACAAGTTGAACAGCATGGTGGCTAGCGTTTTCACGTGAAAATTTAAAACGATAAATTAAAAGTAATTTTTACGGCACTATTTGGATTAGAAAAAATATAAAAATTATAGTGGTTCATTATCACTCTAGGATTCATTTTAAACAATTTTTGAAAATGGGTGTGTATGATAATAATATCCTATTGTCCTCTTTACCTCTATACTCCATGCCTACATATCTATTTATATATGTTCACAGGCTCATAAAGGCTAGAGCCCAGAGCCGTAAAGCCAGTTTATAAAAAAAAATCTATGTTCATTGACACATGTCAAGAAAAGAAAAGCTTCCAGTGTCATTTGTAGTAAAATTTATTTATTTTTTTAAATTGTGGATGAATATTTTGTAATAAAGAAACAATTGTTTTTTCAAAATTGTTAGCACCGATATATTATCATTCTGGTAAGCCTGGTTTCTTTTAAAATTTAATGTAAGCACTATGTTCAGGAACGAATGTGACTATTGATTTCGATTAACTATTTGATTGTGTTCTGAAGGATCCCCAAAAGAGGACTTATTTAGACATCTACAAGATGGATCTGGCGGAAACAATGAAGAGTGTTTTAGCGAAGAGTACTGGTAATGCTAACAGCGCTGCGCCGAGCTCATCTGGAGCCGCTGCTCCGCACGGTGCTGAAGGATACGTCACCGAAAAGCTTTATATGCTATTACAGTTATATCTACAAAATAAGGGTTGGAGTCCAAGCATAGAGCTGTTACAGTGTTTCAGTGATCTCAAGGAATCTTCTATGTTACCTAGCGCAGCTTATTTACAGTAATTCACCATTTTTAATCAATTTTTCTGAATAACCATATAAGTAGTAGAATTAAGTAATAAAATATTACAAATTGCAGAATGATGGCATCTAGAGTTGGATTGGACACACAAGGAAGGTTAATATTACGTGAAAATGGAAAGATTATCCTTCCATATGAACATTTCGCAAATGCAGTAATGTTGAAGCATATGAATGGTCCACATGGGTTACATCTTGGCTTGGAAGCCACA
Organism: Parnassius apollo; assembly: GCA_907164705.1. Classification (NCBI taxonomy): domain Eukaryota; kingdom Metazoa; phylum Arthropoda; class Insecta; order Lepidoptera; family Papilionidae; genus Parnassius; species Parnassius apollo. The sequence continues at coordinate 5,198,585 of CAJQZP010001172.1, forward strand.
GTTCGGGCAGTAAGTGTTACAACATATTAGAATATACTTATTTCAATGATAATATTCACTGTGCCTAACTTATTCATATTTATAGGTTGTTGAATCATATACTATAGGAAGAGAGCAGTTTGGTATGGAAAAAGAATTTATTATAGAAGTAGTCCAGAACTGTCCTAACCCTGCATGTCGCTATTACAAAAATCAATTGGAGATGACACAAAAATCTATTCAGCAACACTTATCTCAACAGCCTACTTATATTCCAGGTAAGAATGTTTGGTATCAATAGTTCTTTTAAATACTACTTATACAAAAAACTTCTTTGCCATAACCTTAATTGATTTTCTTAAATTGCTGAAAGTTTTCAATTTTGTTTTTCAAGAATGATAGCTTTATAATTTTCAATTTTACTACGTAATGATAGTACATAAATATATTAGGCCTTAATGTTTATGTGAGATGTGATGATATAATATACATTATTGTTTATAATACGATATAACAGTATTTTACTTGCAATTTCTCTCATATCAAATTTAGGCTTGCTTAAAAACAACAAAACAATTTACTTAAGTAGATTCATGATATTGAAGTAAAATTTCATAATTCTTTACCTATTTAGTTTTTTATTTACTGCTTATGCTCTCATTGCTATGGTGCTCTGTGTTTATAAAATAATTTAAAAACAATAATTTTGATGCTTTTATAAATAAACAAATATCTAATAAAAGGACTGAATGGGCGGTTAGGTATATAGTTTGAATCAGCAGTTCTCGGCTTGTAGTTCTGTTAAATTTGACATATTTTTTAAAATCATTATCGAGTGCTATATACAACAGTAGTTTAAGGTACAGCTGTAAAGGTGGGTTAAGATGTTCTCCTAGACCAAGGGCCAACCCAAAGCCATGAATTACTATTTTATTTATACATTTATTTACTAACTCATTTCAATATTTGTTAGTCATTAATTTTTTTTTGTTCAGTTTTATTTTAAACTACTGCCTTTTATAATCTCAAATAATGTGTTTTTCTATGTTTTGATTCTCACTTTGAGGGATCTACTTTCCCCCCTCCCCATTTAATACTTCCACCTTTTGCAATTTCTGCATTAATTTAAAATATTTACAGACTTGCACTTCCATCTTTATCTCCCCTCTTCCCCACTACACCAACCTTCTTTGTGGGTTTGCTGTTTCTTAAGTGATTTCAAATACATTTTAATAATCTATTACTGTGCTGTGCCCAAACAAAAGAGCTATGCAACTGAGACTGATTAAAACTATTAAAATTCAATGAAATTGTCTTCCTGTATTCCCCTGTTTCCTCATCATCCTTTATTCCCCTGTTTCCTCATAGTAGGACTATTTTAAATTTTTTTGAAGAACAATATAAGTCTCATTGTAGCCGGCAGTAGTCGGTGTTTTACTTTCATTTTTTATGTTTATTAAATTTGTACAATTAAAGTATAATAACGTCTGTTTTACTGAGCTGTTATAGTAATTTGATAAGGTTTTTTGTTGTCAAAATAATTATTTTTGGAAAAAATAAAACATAGGAACATAGCAGTGGAAGATAAAGAATGTTTCATAAAAATATTTGCTCTAGTGACCATCCCTTTAATTATTATCCAAAAATAAAACAGAATATATCCTCTAAAGAAAAGCACTGGGTTGGTAGATTTTTTTTTAATTTGGTGCAGGATAAGCCTACCTACCCTTCCACCCTTTCAAAATTGTATATTTAACAACAATTTTTTTTTGTAAAATCATAACCTCACTTTATACAGAAATATTGACCCTAAGTTACTTCTGCAACAGCTTCGGCGCTACGGAAGTGCAGCCCCTTCGCCTTTGCGTAACAAATTTCAGGCACCCATGCTCACCTCCACAGCTTTGGTATATTGGTCGCCTTCGACGACTAGCCTCATCCTCTACCGCTTGCATGTCTGCCTGTAATTTGCTACGGCGGGCGGGGGCTGCTCTTCCTCTGCGCCTAGGGCTCTACAAAAACACTAGGGTAGGACAGACAAGACTACATGGAGTCGGGGCGTGCTAATTTGGTTTTAGAACAGATTCGACCAATCTTATCTATAAAGTCAGGTTGCCCTAAACTCTGCTATGACAGTGGTAATTGTAGTGTGAATTGTTATAATTTTGTTTCCTGAAAAACCTCTCGACTGCTCTCTACTGCAACTCAATTTGTTGTATATGAGTTTCTTCTGCAGCCACTAATGGATTGTCTGGGTCCAAGTGATTAACTTTTTTATGCGTTTCATTATATGCCATTTTTCATGAAATTCATTTTTATCATAAATAATTCAAAAGTCATTTCCGAAATCCAAAAACAGTGTAAAAGGTTCGAGCTTAATCCTAACAAACCTAAATTGAAAACAAAATTAAAAATCCAGTATCGTCTGGTACTTGATTTGTTTTAATTTTCTACTTCATAATACTAGACCAAATTGACGTATTTGTGTTTCGTTTTAAGCAATTTTAGTGAAATTTGTTTTTTTTTTTGTAATTAATTCAAAACGCATTTCCGACATCTAAACATAGTGTAATAGGTTCATGCTTACCCTAACAAGCCTCCTAAATTAATGGCCAACCAAACGTAAAATATAAATAATTCTATTATTTCAATGTAATAATTATTTTGTTGGTAGCATGTAGCTCTCTTTCAGTCTTTCTTCTTTTTGTCATATTTAGGAACATTTCACAACTTTAGTGCTAAACATAATTATATACCAGGGAATCTGAAAATTACTTTTCTGAGTCACTGCAGTTACGAAGTTCTCACATTTCAAGGAGTTTATCATCTCGTCTATATGCAGGGATATTGCCGATCAATTTCCAGTTTGGGGCTGCAAATGTGAATTGTTCTTCTACTATTGTATTTATCTATTCAGAATCTGACAATATAGGGAGTTAATGCATACAGGCTTAGGGCCATGCTTTTCTTCAATTTGTGGTAAACTTCTAAAAGTTGATTTCTGATAGGCTTATAGTAGAATCAAGTACATTAATCTCCTAGTGGAATAAGAATACTTAAGTAAAATAGTCTAATTTTGTTACCTGAAGTCTTGTTTCTTTCCCATTTTTAATCAAGTAAATGAAATAATCTACACATAAGTACATTTTGTTGTTGATAATTGACAAGTAGTAGCACCAGAGTTTACTTGTTTATTCCACGGGACTCTTAACTTGTCTAGATGCGGGCAGTTCTAACCTGTCTGACAGTCAGGCAGTGGAGCGGTTACTGAGGGGCTCTGCCCTGGCACAGGACTACCAGCTTCCCATAGCACCGCACATCGCCGCTCTCAGTGAGTTATTACGAAAAAATCACGCCTATTATTTTCAGAGCCCATTTAATTACTGAACCCTTATATGCAATAATTGATAATACAATGGATAATTGCAATGAAATGTTTTACTATTGTTTTAAGTAGAAGTACTTAATTAATTGTATTGTATGTAAAACTATTTAAATAATTACATTACCACAAATTTTCACTTTTACTTTATTGTAGATAAATAGATAGTTGGGCAATATAACAAATGAAAAACTGACTATTTAAAAGTAATGCCGTGGCTTTAATATGCCATTAATTTAAGTTTGAAATTTCAAGTCAGATGTCATATATCGAATAAAATGTTATGTTCAGTCAGAGTTTAATATCAGGAAATGTAATGGAACAAACATGTTGAAAATTATAACTGTAATATCTGATATTATGGGAATGCACACGTAATATTTTAATTTCTGTTAGTTGTTTTGGCTGCAAAGATATTTAGGCTATTAACCTAGTATAGTGACTGATCTATCGAGAAATGCATACTTCTAAAACCCACTAATGTGGTATTTGGCGGTCCACAAACACAAAGCGATTTGCGACTTCTTTTAGTCCTTACCCTTTCGGCGAATTATTGTCCCTCATCATAAATAAATCCCCCAAAAATTAAATGTAACTATAGTTTTTTTTAATTCTATTTTGGGATATCATCTAAACTTTTCTCGTTTGATTTATTCCATATGACGATTGTGTAAACTTTGTAATTTTTAATGAGTAAGTTATAAAAGTAGTATAGTTGTAGCACGAATGGGTCGGCTCGACCGGGGAAGGACCACGCTCTCACAGAACACCAGCGTGAAATAGTAGCTTAACGCTGCTGTGTTTCGTATTGTGAATGTAAGAGACCGGAGACCCTTTTACTGGAAAAGAGGTATTCTATCTTAGTCCTCACGGGTGACAACGCATCTGCATTTTGATTCGTAATCGAGGATAGATGTAGATGTCTATGGGCCGCAACAACTACTTACCATCAGGTGGACTGTGTGCTCGTTTGTCACCCTATCCTATAAAAAAATAAGAGGGTTAATGTAAAGGTAGTATCTATGAAAATCTGTGTCTATATATCTATAAAAATGAATATGCAGAACTTATTCTGAAACATCCTTAAAATTTTGTAAAGGAACTTTACCATTAACTGTAATATGTTCAGAATAATCATTTAGTACAAAATTCGTATCACATCAATTTGTATAGATGTTCATCAGAGAGAGCTTTGCAGTTTGTAACAATTCAATTCAAATTCGAGAGTAATGTAGTAAAGTAAATTTTCTCTTTTCAGCTGGGCTAACTGGCGAAAAAGCAGACCGCCGGTCTCAAGATAAACTGTCGCAGCATCAACAGATGCTACTGCAACACCAGAACAGGTCAATGGCTCATCAGTCTTCCGTGGATAAGTACAGCCATTCACAACAACGTTCCTCGGCCTCTTCTCAGTCTAGTCTGGAGACTAAATCTAAACATCACTATTCTGACGAGCACAAACTCACCGACTTTTTAAGGTAATTAACGATGACTCCAACCAAATTTTATAATTTCAAGTGCATTATTTATATTTACAGAAAAAATTCTTATAATTTTTTAAATGTATCAATCAATTCGCTAAAATTGTAGTTACCTTGTGCTATGAATAAGATATTTTTATGGATGTAGGAATTTATCTATAGTACGGCCAACAAGCGGCGATACGAAAGGTCATTTACCTTAAAAACTACTGTGGAGTTGACAATCTATTATCTCTTTCCATTTTGTGTATTAGTTGTAATGTCTTGTTTTCCCGGCAAAAACATATCAGGGACAAGACGGGTTCGCCAACATTCGGGAGGTCATTTTAGTAATTGTTGTTGATTCAATTATTGTTATTTTGTTTTGTTGATAATTGTTTTTTATTAAGAGTGCTTAATGATGGAGCCACAACCAAGTACGTCGAGAGATAAATCAACAGATTTTACTTCTCCGAAAAAGAAACTTCCAAAAGTGTCTATAGGAATAGGATATATATATGAATGTTTTTTAGTAGTTTTAATTGAAACTTCTTGGTTCAGAGTGTACTTTAAAGTTATCTTTTTAAAAAACAGCAACTGTAATAATAAAACTTTCCATAATTTATTAAAGATGCATGTAAGTAAAATATGTATATCATTTTAATTTAATTTTTAATTTTAGGTGACTAGTTATATTGTGAATGAAAAAATATGGTTATTAATACCTACAAATATGTTGATGAAACTTGGCCTAATGATAAATACCAATAGAGAAAAGAGATGGCGCAGAAAGCATTTATTTAATTTAAATTTACATTATACAATAATTCAAATTATAACAAAATGTCACAAATGTCTATGTTTTTGTTTTGTTAGACATTTTTAAAACTATATTGTCCACTTAAATATACAATCTAAGTATCAAAAAGCACCCCTGCTATTCCTAATAACATTGCATTGGTTTTGTTTACATTTGTTATAACTTCTCATTGTTCGCAGTATAGCAAATGTTACTAATTTAATATGTTGTAAATATTTTTGTTGCTAGCTGTACCTGCGACTTCGTTAGCGTGGACTTTGGTATTGTGTTGCCTTCAATTATTGTAATAGACCAAGAATATTAACTGCTATGGTCACTAAGACTATTAATTTATTTATTAATGTGAGATAGAAAGCTTTTAGTTATTAACACTAAACAAAAATAATCTATATAACTGGAGTAAGTGGTTAATCGGCACTTAAAATTGCAAATAACAATTTCAATAGTGCCGGTGGGGATCGAACCCGGGTTGTTTGCGTGATATTTACAGCGAGCGCTAAACATCCGAGCTACCACAGCTGAGGTACACTACATGTCACCTTCAAAACGGCAAGGCCCCGACAGAGGATGGAACTACAGCGAAGTTTCTGAAAGCGGGTGGAAAACTAGTAGGTACTTGAATTCCATCAGAAGCTCTTGAGTTCCATTCTCTATGGCGGCGCTACTCCGGAGGCCTGGAGCAAAAGTGTGGTGATCTTGTCCTTTAAAAAAGGCGAAAACGATATCTTGAAGATCTACAGACCGATTTCCCCTCTGAGCCGCGTGTACGTGGTGTTTTCGAGAGTAATTACTAATCTTTTCGCAACGCGGATTCGACGACTTCTAACTTCCCGAACAAGCCGGTTTCCGAAAAGGCTATAGACCACAGACCACATACCTACCCTTCGGCAACTTTTACATTAGACCGAAGAGTACAATCTGCCACTTTGTCTTGCGTATGTGGATTATGAAAAAGCCATTGATTCCTACGAAATTTGGGCTGAAGCGCTGAAGAGACTGTAGGTGCTACTGTCCCTTCAGGTGCCAAGTTCACTGGCAGTATATCAAAGTGCTGAAGTGTTTGTACAGTAGGGCTACGATGGCTATCTGAGTACAGAACCAGAGTTTGAAACCTTTCCAACTGCAAAGAGGTGTAGGACAGTGACATTATATCCCTGAAAATATTTACCGCTGCATTGGAAGGCGTTTTCAAGCTTCTGAACTGGAAAAGATACGGTATTAACATTAATAGCGAGTACATCACTCACCTTCGATTTGCCAATCGCAGAATCCCCGGAGGACTCAAGCAATGACCTCTGTAGTGTCTCCCAACAGATAGGTCTTAAGATGGACATGGACAAAACAAGTCATGTGTAACATCCATGTCACACCTATGCCGGTAGTTGTTGGGAGCACTACGCTCGAAGTTGTTGACGAGTATGTTTACCTGGAACAAATAGTCCGACTAGGTAAGTCCAACATCGACCGAGAGTTCAATCGACGGATTCAACTCGGCTGGGCAGCGTTCATTCAAAACATCAAAACAAAATTGTTCAACCAGTGCATGTTGCCATTGATGACCTATGAATCTGAGATGTGGTCCTTCACTGCTGACATATGAGGATGCTCAAGATTGTTCAGCGAATTATGGAAAGGGCTATGCTCGTGGTTTCTCTGCGCGATAGACTTAAAAACGAAGATATCGGCAGTGGAACCCATAGTGACCGACATAGCCCAACGGATTAGTATGTTGAAGTAGCAATTGGCCAAATGTAGCTCGACGAACCGACAACTGATGGGGAAGATAGGTTCTCGGGTGGTAGCCTCGTACCAGTAGGCGAAGTGTAGGGCGTACATTACATGCTCATGCAGGCATCAATGAATTCCATCAATCATCGTTGATAAAAAGCTGATGGTGACTGATAGGCGTACATTACGCACTCATGCAAGCGTCAATCACTGCATTACACGGTAGGTTATTCGTCAATCACAACCGTGATTGTTGTAAAACTGACAGCCTGCATGAGCGTGTAATGTACGCCTAGGGCGTCCCCCTACTAGATGGAGTGACGACCTGCAGGAAGTCTATGAATGCAGGTGGCTCAAAACCATGTTTTGTGGCATTCCTTGGGGCAAAACTATGTACAGCGGTGTACTTGTGAAGAGCTGTAATGATGATAATTACGTACAACTACTGAAGATCAATAATGATAATTAAGAAAATGAAAAATGTCATTTTCTAAAGTTATATTTTTTTATTCAATATTTCTGCATGTTCAAATTTTTCTTATCATTACTCCTGTCCTATTTGCCGTCGTTACCTGTTTGTTTCCTTATTGATGGCCTCTCTTAAGATAAAAAAAATGCAAATAGCTATTGATTATATCAGCCTCGAGGAGTTTTGTTTTTATTAGCTATAATAATTACTAAAAAATATATTTTCCTAAACTATCATCACATCATATTCATTTTATCGACAGCCTGTTCATGTGCCCTATGTTATAGAAGTCTGTAATTTTATATAATGAATAGGGCAATTGTGAACTAAATTCCTGTGTATGAATCTAAAAAATATGCCTTATTGTCTCCGAACATATATATTAAAATTTGAGGGACATTTTTGTCGATGAAAACAAAGTGGGTTATGATAGATAAACATTGAGAAATTGATGAGCATAATCATGACATTTCAGTTACAGTCAATTGCATTGTCATTATTATATTATTTTTATCATTGAGTAAATTACATGCATACGATGGAGATATGTATGGAGAGAACCTACAATTCTACATAAATTGAGTCAATATACTCACTCGATTTTTTTTTCAAATGAAGCAAAAACAGACAATTCTATTGTAGGATGTTGCGTGTAATTCATGCGTGGAAATAGAAATGTCAAGTGATCATCTTTGGTCTCTTTTATCCTATCCCAAATATGAGAGTAAGTACACTCGTATGTTCTGATTTACTAAAAAAATGACATCCTTATTATAATAGTATTATACTGGGTGATTTTTGTACTGTCTTGAAAAAAAAATAGGGTGTTAAGACCGATTTACACTTCGACAAGTACAGTAGCAAGTTAACTTGGGAACCTGGCGAGTTAAGTTTGAACCTCGTTTGAACGGCAATAAGCGAGTTAAGTAGCAAGTTAACGATTAAATTGAACGGGATAGTCGGCCGAGCTATTTTTCGGCGAGTTAAGTGCGAAGTGCTGCCCTCCCGCGCGTCTCCCGCCACCCGCAACTAAACTCGCCGTTCGTGTAAACGAGCGACAGTGCATAAGTTGCCAGGACGCAACGTTTGCGCGCCAAAACGTACAATTGTACTTTTATAATTAAACTCGCCACAAAGTTTGTACGATACTGTTTATTGAATATTTATACGTTTTATACGGAGTTTTAATAAGAAAATGGACGGAAGGTATCACGTATAAATTTGTACAGGAGTATTTAGAACACGAATTTTTATATAATAGTAGAAGTTCAAATTGTAAAATTAAACCTGCTCGAGATGCTGCACTCATGAAAATTCTTAAAAACTTCTTTAACAACAACCATTAATATTCCTCTGACTGGATTATTTAATTCTTGACGTAATCCTAGGACCATCTTAAACGAAAACCAAAAAAAATTCTGTAGTCTTGAAACGTCATACTCCAACGAACTCTATGAACTAATGTCCTTAACTAAACTCGCCACGAAGACATTGTTTGAACGCTACTGCCCACTTAACCGTTTACTGTCAACTGCCCTGTAACTAAACTCGCTAATGTGCTTGTCGAAGTGTAAATCGGTCTTAACAGGTGAACGGAATAGAAGCCTGTGGCACTGATATTTTAAATTTTTTTATTTTTATTTTACATTAACATATGAAATCAACTATCAATAAATACTACTAATTTAAAATAAACTTTCGGTACTAAAAAGATTACACCAAAATTTTTGAACTAAATTAGAAAATCAATTAAAAAATATCGAAATTAAAATAATCCGTACCCAATTAGTAGTATTAATTGATATTTTGATTTTGAGTAGCGGTCCATAGTAGTTCATATGTTAAAAAAAAATAAAAAATGTTAAATATCAGTGCCATAGGCTTATATTCCGTTCACTTGTTACACCCTATTTTTCCAGACGGTAAAAACATCATTCAGTATGTGACGTTACTTTACAAGATATGACGTCTTTAATCTATAGATTTTGTTCTCAATAGTCAAGCCCAAGAGGGGATTTTGGGATTTACTAAAGCTCGGTAGATTAACATACAGGGAGGTACCTAGTACCCCATTAAATACCTCCACCAAGTATTAACCCCGTATATGTGGCCGCGCGTCAAGAATAAAGGATCAGATTAATAAAAAAAAAATTGATCATCTGAAATTCTCGAGCGCGTCAGATTAAGGTAGGGTAAGATAGTTATATCCTAAAAAGGGTATATTCCACTAATCTGACTATTTTCGATTGACGATAAGTGATAAGTAGGTGGGTTAGAATCTTGTAAAAAAAAACGTGATCTCGACTTTCTCGAGCGTGGCTAAATTTTTTTTTGAAGGCTCAACGTTCACGAATAATATATAATCTGACGATTTCCGTAAGCCGAAGTAAGGAAATATAATCGATAAAGTTTAATGCGTGCAGCTACGTGATGCCGGTATTCCCCTTCCCGCGTTTATATTTTTTTTATTTATATTTTTTTATACTTATTTTCTTGTAAATAAAAGTTATGTACTTCAAAGAACTGTACTACTGTACTACTACTGTTTTATTTGCGTGCTATTTTTTCAGATCTTTAATTTGTTACGTTAAAAGATTTGAAAAAATACAAAAAAAATTCTTTCCATTGTCAGATTAGGCGAATCCCTCCAGATAATCGTCAGATTATGAGACAGCACGTTTAGGGTATATAAATGAACCATATATATCTTAATCTGACGCGCTCGAGTATTTCAAATTGGCCATTTTTTTGCACATCGTACGATTACCCCCATCATGGAAACAATCAGATTAACATAACGCACGTTTAATCAAACATAGAAATAACTCAAAAATCGGTTATTCTGAGATTTAATCATAAAACGCAATAACTCAACAGATAACTCAACAAACAGCCGTTCGAATTGAACAAAATCTGAGCGAAATGGAAGGTCGTCCGTCTCTTTCTGATTAACGCGTCCTGACAGGTTGAAACCAATAAACAGAGATATTCAGTCTTGTGTCAGTGGTCTAGAGACTAGGATCCCGTTTCAGTCAATTGAATAATGCAATAAGCCGAAATAATTCTATGCATTATTAACAGGTGAGTAATTTTCCTGGTTTTATTTATTCGTATTCGCGGTACTGTTCGGACTTATTTCACTTTATTACAAAAATTTGTTTGAGTTTCACTGATCCTATTTCGTGTTATTACAGTTTAGTTTTTAATCTAATAATAAATCGTATGAATGAATACTAGTTATTTCAGTTTCATTTTAAAATATTTAGTTTATTTATAGAACAAATAGAATTACTCCAGTTTAGTATAAAATAACGCTTTAAATATGAAATTCAATTTTAATTATTCCTGTTTAATTTAAAAAAAGTCCTCAACATTATTTTTGCATTATAAGTTATTTCTCTTTCAAAGTAAAATTATAACTTATTATTAATCAGGTTCAACTGTATTACAAATTAAATTGTATAATAACCATTGTCGTAATGACATCAGTATCGTATCAGTTTTATAATGATAATAATAATAATAATAATATAATTTAATTATATTTTTAATTAATTTAAATTAAATACAAATGCATAACGACTTTAATATTCTTACTTCTTGATGATCAATCAAAATAACAAGGTCGTTTTAATTATTGTTCTATCCTGTATTTTATTGTAGGGATGCCACGCGGGTGGACCTATAATCGTATTCACTGTCCTTTAGGCTAGTTCAGTAAAACGGCTTTATTTAAAAAAAAATGTTTAAAAAATATTTAAATTGTTTATTTAGAATATTTTTTTTTTTTATACAGAATGGCGTCTCGGAGGGCACATAAAATACTAGAATTAGTTTCAACGAGTTCTTCGTTATCTTTGCAAAGTCATGAAGTTAAACCAACAGCTGAAACTCATAACGCTACTGTAGAAGACCTAAACAATATAACAAGTGAGAACATAGAAAATCTCCCACCAAATAAAAATCTTACTGATCTACGATCTACTGATGGACAGGTACAATCTGACGATCATAAAAAGTTGGAAATATCGTTAGTTAGCAGCTGCGATGAAATATTATCAGAAAATGCAGAAGATCATCTGCATTTTAGCCCAAAAAATTGATTCCCGGTTGATTAGTTCTAGAAACATAGAAAATAAATCTTGTGACACTGATGAAAAGAGATTGCCAACAAGCCTTGTGCCAGACTATGACAGAGCGATGATTACAATAACTTGGAATGCATTGGAGTTCAACAAGACATAAAAAAAACAACCACAATCATCCTCGAGTTCAACAAGTACAAGTTCATCATCATCTAGTTCTTCTTCTTCTGGAACTTCCCCAGATTCAGATGATTCTTCATCTTCGAAAACAGAAGAAGAACCTGAAAACCGCAACACAGTAGCAGTTATGGCCAGTGAATGTTGCAACTCAGACAACATTCAGTTGAGACCTCAGAGATGTCCCTCTTCTAATAAATCTATTAATATTTGACCAGTTTATACTGATGTAAGTGATAGTGTAGATTTGAGTGATGATGACCCTACTTTCAAATATGAGACAGAAAAAAATCATAAAAGGGACTCCAATTACCTTTTTCCTACTACTTCTATCAACAGTGACAGTGATACCAGTTCTTCGGATTTAAATGGTTCTACTCAAAAAAAAGATCGCTAATAAAAGAGGCCGAAGGCGAACTAGAAATCCTGCGAAGTGGAAACAAAATAAAGCTAAAAAACTACGAAATACTGGTGAATCGTATGTTACTACAAGGTCACATAAAGTTGTTCCCAGTCGCTGTCCTAAAATTCCATGCACAGACAAGTGTAAATTAAAGTGTGTAGAAAATATATCAAATAATCAAAGATATGACATATTCAAAGAATTTTGGGACTTAGGGGACGTTGCCAAACAAAGAAATTATATTAATGGTTGTATGGTTGATATTGTGCCAAAATATAAGTACACAAATGCTAAAAACCCAAGGCGTCCTAATAAAGCTTATTATCTTTGCGTTAATTCTAACAAAATAAGAGTATGTAAAACTTTTTTTAAAGCAACATTAGATATTTCGGATCGCATGATTTTTACAATACAAAATAAGGTCAGTGACGGTGGTTTCATGCTTGAAGACTTAAGAGGAAAACACAATAGCCACAAAACTCTTGATCCAAAACTAGTCGACGATATCAGGAAACATATTCAGTCTATTCCTAAAATCGAATCGCATTACCTCAGAGCTAGTACTTCTAAAGAATATATAGACGGAGAAAAAAATATAAAAGATTTGTATAACGATTTTGTAGTACAGCAGAAAGAAAATAATAAGGAGATAAGAAATTATATAGCATATTACAAGATATTCACTACAGAATTTAATTTGTCCTTTTTCCAACCAAAAAAGGATCAATGTGATTTATGTTTAGCATATAATAATGGTAGCAAAGAGAAAGCAAAAGAACTAGAAGAGAAATATAATAAATATATAGAAGAAAAGACTTTAAGTAGAACTGAAAAACAAGAAGACCGCATAAAAGTGACTAAAAATAATATAGTAGCAATTTACGATTTAGAGGCAGTACTCCAATGTCCTAGAGGTGACACCTCCTCATTCTACTATAAATCGAAACTTAACAGTTACAATCTTACCATAACTGAATTGACTGAATTAAATTCAAAAACAGCATATGATAAAGTGCACTGCTATTTTTGGACGGAAGCAGAAGCTAAACGTGGAGCAAATGAGATAGGAAGCTGTGTATGGAAATACCTTGAAAGATTATTCATTCAAGAAAGCACTGAAGAGAAAAGCATAACATTCTACTCAGACAATTGCTGTGGGCAAAATAAAAATAAGTATATAGCAACCTTGTACATATATGCTGTGAAAACGTTAAATATAAGAAGCATAACACACAAAATTTTAATTCGTGGGCACATCCATAACGAAGCTGACAGCGTTCATTCTTTGATTGAAAAGGAAATAAAGAAAAATTTGAAATCAGGACCAATTTACACCCCAGATCAATACGTGACATTGATAAAAATGCTAAGAAAAGTAAACCAGCCATAAACGTCCATGAACTAACTTTTGAAGCCTTTCTGGATCTAAAACTTTTGCAGGAGGAATGGGGTTATAATTATAATGCAAATGTGGATGGAGTTTCAGTTAATTGGAACGATATAAAAGTATTGATGATGAAAAAGGAGAAACCGTTTTGTATTTTTTACAAAAACTCTTATAAAGATGATTGCTTCCAAGAAATTGATGTAAGAAATAAAAGAAAAAAGATGAAGAATATCCAAGAAATTACTCTTCAAAAAGCTTACAACCAAAGACAAGATATAAGTGCAAACAAAAAAAGGACTTGGCAGAGCTTATTAATAAAGGATTAATTCCTCCTTTCTATGCCAACCTCTATAATCCAATAATTAATTGAACTTAATGGATCTCCTTTCTGTGTTTCTAATTACTTGTTTTTTTTTTTCCAGTTTTTATAAGTTTAATTTTTATATTTTGTTAAAAAATAATTACCTTTTACAAGTTTAAAAGGAAGGTAATAGAGAACCTGATATGTTAATACGTTTTGTTGTTTATTTTAAATGGGTATAAATATGGTATGGTAATAATAAAAGTTGTTTTTTATGTAAACATTTTCTGACTTTAAGATTGATTCCAAGGTTATTTTAGTTACTTAACAATTAAAGACTGATTTGAGAGTGTCAAGATTAAGAATAAGTTAATCGTTTTTTATTCATTTGTTTTGAAGTTTTAATTATTTTTGGAGGTTTATTTTTAAATAAATAAAAGGATAATAAATTATGTTTATGCTTTTTTATTTTTAAAATATTTACAACAATTTTCTCGATATTTTAAATAAAAAGGAAATAGTTGGTATTCCTACAATAATAATCCAACTTCATTAATAAAACAATGTAATATAATCAAATAAGCCCATATGATTTATTTATTTTTTAGAGATAAACAGGATTATTATGTATTATGATGAACTTGTTCTAAGAATCACATAATTTCCTTTAATCATAAAGTGCATTAAGACGGAACTTTTTTTTTCTATCAACTATTTATAAGTCAATCATCAGTAAATTGTTATTTTTCGCATATGCCAGCAAATCTTAATGAACTAAATTTTCAATAAAATCAATTCGAATGCATAAAATACTTTAAATTTTTTTTACAGATCATCAAACTTCGACCTGCGTAAGTGCAAAACTTTAAACAGCCGTAGCAAAAAAACATGATTTTTGAGTTATTTCTATGTTTGATTAAACGTGCGATAAGTATGCTTTCAAAAATACGTAGGACATGGATGCTATTAATATCTGACGCGCTCGAGTATGTCCATGCAACCGTTTTTTTTACATTTTTGAGAATTTATAGCCGCTCCCCCCACCGATGAAAGTGTATATACTATATGACTTTTTTTCTTCTTATCATCTAAGCTTTGCAATCCAATAGGTCTCTTTGACGCTCGAGAAAATCCCGATTTAGCACCCTCGGCTACTACAATGTTAGCAACAATCGACATCGATGTCCTCGTTTTTTTTTTTTTATTATTTATTATATGCCTAAAATGTAAAGAAAACAGGACTCTACTTAATTATTCGAATGACCAAGTAAATTATTTTTTAAATGGAATGATGATGATAATTGTACTACATTGAAAATATTTGTTTCGCAAATTTTAAAAACTAAATGCCTTGTAGCGGCGGTGTAAAATAAACCACTACCTCCTACCTATTATTTATTCTGTGCTCCTACTTCGCTTGTAATTGTTTTATTGGTAGTTGTGCTTTTAGCCACAAAAAGAAGGCAGTCGGCGGTCGTGCCGCTGTTTTTGTACTATCGTAGCAGTGCCCTCTGTGTACGTACCGTGAAGCAAACCCAGGGTCGATTAAACAAACAGTTATTTGTTTCCTGTGAAACCATATAAGCCTAAGGATAATTTAAGTAGCTTTTATAGCGAGCTTTATACGATATATTTTAAACTATATGCCGATGGTACTATTACGAGCTTGGAGTTCGTGACAATAAAAAAAAACTGCCGATTGAAGTACCAAAATTGATACTTTAATTACTGAACACCAATTACAACTTGTTAATCACACTAATCACTTTAATTCGAAGTTATATCGCTTGGAAGTATTCACTTGTTTTGCTAATTCAATACTGATTCGGTCGCGGTCCTTAAAGCCTTTATTTAGGAACTTTTCTACTGAAACATCCAGAATGCTCGAGCACATACCGGTCCCGACCGACTATGTGTAGAAAGTTCTCTCCCAGTTCCGCCACTCGATACTAGATGGTGCTAGTAAGAAAGTTCTAGCGTGGAACTTTCTACAAAGCTCTCCTCGCTCTGCTACCCCACAATAGATGGCGCTAGTGGCATTAATTATGGCTTGCAAAAGTAGAAACTCCGCATTATTAGATTAAATTAGGTTACGTTTTCGTTGTAAGATGTTAGATGAAGCTTCCATAAACTTTCTTTGATTTAAATAAGTATTACGAAATGGACTAATGAAAACTCCCTAATTTTATTAAGTCACAGACTAAATGACCTAATCGACAACGTTTTTTGTTTCACTAATGGCACATCAATTGAGGTGTTTATGGAATGGAAAAACGGCAACAACCTTGTGAATAAAAGAAGAGGAGAATATATTATTCTTATATGATATCTTATTTTGTACTATGTTAAACGTCATATTCATAATATGTTTGTAGAGTTCAGCTATAAGAATTATGTTCTTATTTTAGGATTCTTTCTATGCTCGTAATTACCTACTCTTTTGATTTATATACACATTTATATGACAAGTCTGTGCAAAAAGATAACCTATGTGTAAATATCTATTATAAGATTTTGATAATATATAAATATATCTTTGTACGTATTTATGTGTGATAAACAGTTTTGTTTTTGTATAGTAGGTTTGAAATAACTTTTTTAGAGCTATGTTAGTTAGTAAACCAACATTTAGCTTTCGGTTACGACGCGATCTGTGAATGAAATCTATGAGTGTCATATTTGTCGGTTAGAGCGAACTTGGAGAGTTTGGAGGGGCTGTCGGGCGGCGGTGGAGTGAGCAGCGGCGTGGGTGGTGGAGCGGGAGGCGGAGTGGGGGGCGGCGCGGGCGGCGCGGCGGTGAACGCGGTCGCGGGCGCGGCGGCGGGTGGCGGCCAGGAGCGCGTGGTGCGTGCCTTCGCCGAGCTGGCGCGCAACCTGCAGCGCATGCGGCCCTGCGTGCGCCCCGCCATGTGCAAGCCCTACGGCAAGCAGAGCGAGCAGCTGCAGAAGAGTGAGTGCCCTACCCTATCCGCTAGCGCTGTCCCCTTCCCACTTGATTCCCTCACACATTTATACGGGTATAAACGATCAGTTGTAGACGATTAAGTATGATGTGGCTTGTGATCTTCGTCACACAACGCAGTTTCATTTTACAGTGAGATACGAAATTCCCTTTTAGCTCATAAAATATTAGGTCCTTACATATGAAACTGGCGTTTTGTAGGGGAGGAATATAAAGTAAATTTTTTTGTAAAATATATTTAATTAAAGTATGCATCCTTATTATCTATACACTTTTAAAACCATGGGGGCTAGAATCAATAAACTCTTTGAAGGCGGTTTGGACTGCCGCATCGGAGTTGATTTTTTTTAAGAAGTTGTCCAAATTCCGGAAAAAATGGTAATCTGTTGGAGCAAGGTCCGGGAGTACGGTGGATGTCGCAGACATTCCAATTGTAGCTGATCTAACTTAGTGTGATCTTCGTCACACAGCGCAGTTTCATTTTACAGTGAGATACGAAATTCCCTTTTAGCTCATAAAATATTAGGTCCTTACATATGAAACTGGCGTTTTGTAGGGGAGGAATATAAAGTAAATTTTTTTGTAAAATATATTTAATTAAAGTATGCATCCTTATTATCTATACACTTTTAAAACCATGGGGGCTAGAATCAATAAACTCTTTGAAGGCGGTTTGGACTGCCGCATCGGAGTTGATTTTTTTTAAGAAGTTGTCCAAATTTCGGAAAAAATGGTAATCTGTTGGAGCAAGGTCCGGGGAGTACGGTGGATGTCGCAGACATTCCAATTGTAGCTGATCTAACTTAGTGGTTGTTTGTTATGCAGTGTGTGGTCTTGCATTGTCGTGAAGCAGCAGTGGCCTAGAGCGATTGACCAATCTCGGTTGTTTAGCAGCTAGTTCTTCCTTCATGGTTTGCAGTTGCTGACAATAGATATCTGCCGTAATCATTTGGCCAGATTTTAGAAAGCTGTAGTGAACGACACTGGCGCTAGTCCACCAAACACTCACAAGTAACTTTTTCTGAGTCAATTTTCGTTTAAGGTAGGATTTGGCTGGGTTCAGCCATTGCAACGAGCGCTTCCGATTATCGTACAGTATCCATTTTTCATCACAAGTAATGATTCGATTTAAATACCTTCATTTTTGTATCGGTTGAGCAAAGTAACACAGCAGTCCACGCGTGTTTGTAAGTTCGATTTACTCAATTCATGAGGTACCCATCGTTCAAGTTTTTTTACTTTCCCGATTTGCTTCAAGTGGATTATTACAGTTTCATCACTTACCCCGAAGCCTGCAGCCATCTCTGAAGTGCTTTGTAATGGATCCGCTTCCACAATAGCCTTTAATTCTTCATTTTTCACTTTGGTCTCCGGCCGTCCACGGGGTTGGTTCTGAAGGTCGAAATTTCCAGAAAGAAAACGTTGATACCAAAAACGTACCATGCTTTCTTTTGAGCGCCAGCGCACCATTATTTTTTATTGCCACCAGCGCCGTACACATCATTAATCCTTCGAGCTGTTTAGAACGTTAGAACTCGTACTCGTAAATATACCACTATTTCATGTTTTCCATTGTGCGGTAATAAACGACGCCAAAGAAAAAAATAATGAGGAAAAAACAGATGAATGACTGTTTTCAAAACTCAAATGTACCAGCTAAATGAATTTATATGAATTTGGAATTCTTAACCTAAGAGGAGATATTTCAGATCAAAGTGGTCAGTACGACAAAACGCTAATTTCATATGTAAGGACCGAATATAATAGAATAATCTTGACTAGATATTATATAGCCTCCTATGTCACTCTCACGATTAAGACGAATCTAACAACACCTCATATGTTAAAATCCATTCAAGCTGTTTTAGCTACAGAGCGTGATAAAAAAAATAGACACATACATCACAAATAGTCTTGAAAAACTACCCTCCTTCTGTGAACATCTAGACCTGGAATAATAATTTATTGACAATAGAAATACCTACAGCATCGCAACCAAGCGCTAACAAGCTATCATAAAATTCTTAACATTCATCATTTTTATGTATGTATTTCAGTTCTGTTGGACACAATTCAGCTCGTGCAGTCGTTGAGAAGTTATTTGCCGCCGCCTCACATTCAGGTCACCTCGTGGAAGAACGATGACAAACTGCGGTAAAATTTGTTTATTTGCACTTCATTGTTTACACCATATAGTGGCGGTGTAAGAATATTTAACTACCCCATAGCATTCTGTGGGTCTAGTCAGAGGCAACAGAGGGAAGCTTGATCTAGGAGATGAGTAGCAGCCTCTTCCTGATAACAGCTATATAAAAGTAAAAATTGTCTTTCGTAACCCGCATGTCAGGCGAGGCAACTTGGCAGCAAATGTGCAATGTTGTACAAGTTGCATCGGTTGAATATCATTCAGGCCGCTAGTTGTAAGTCGCCCTTTAGTCAAAGGCCAGACTTTTAACTTAAAAGTTAATAAAACTAGTTGGCTGGCTGCGACATATGCATCGATTTGTTTAATACGATAGAATGCTGTGTAACGCATCATGTATGTCAACTGCAACATAGACACTTCAAAAAAAATTGCGATTACTTTGAAAAATCGAAATCTTTATTTGTTACGGTAGAATGATAGTAGTACAAGTTGTAATTTCTTCTTTTTAGATTCTTTGCTTAAAAATGTAGAATTAGAATATAAAACAATAGAACAAATTTCATCCTTTTTCCATATAAAAAGAAATTGAATCCAATCTTACGCTCATTCAGAAATCTGACATAGTCAATTTTAATGGATTTAAAATATTTTTTCTAAGAAAGTTGTGATTGAAAAGCTAAGAGGATTATCAGAAGTTTTATGAGCAAGAATTGTAACTTTGAGGGAAGAAGGATATTACACGAGAGAAATAGCACGCAGAGTTGCTGTATCCCAATCCTGCGTCGTGGCCACGTTGCAGAGGTACCACGGCA
Source organism: Parnassius apollo (assembly GCA_907164705.1). NCBI lineage: Eukaryota > Metazoa > Arthropoda > Insecta > Lepidoptera > Papilionidae > Parnassius > Parnassius apollo. The sequence continues at coordinate 5,218,696 of CAJQZP010001172.1, forward strand.
TGGATCATTTAGCTAACCGATCCCGCAGTGGGTCGCCTAACTGTTCTGACTGCTGCTCAGAAGTGCTACATCAGATTGCTGGCAGCCCTGACCCAACAATCAATGCCACTACAATAAAAGCAGCGGGCCGTCTTTGGACTTGAAGTTAATATTCAGACTACTCGGAATTGCTTACACCAGACTGTGCTACGATACGGGGGTCTTGGCAAGCATCTGTGAATTCACGGCAACGTCAGCGACGGAGATTGCAGTGAGCTAGGCTCCGGCAAAATGAAGAAGATGAAGAGGAAAACATTTGGTAAAACTCTCTTCGTTGATGAATCGCGAATCATAGATCTAGAATCGGATAAGCGACGTGTCCGTGTCTGAAGAAGACCTGGAAACTCTGAAAGGTAAAAAAAACTGCCAATGGAAGCGTTCAGCAAGACGGGAAATCGGTATCCTTTTGAGGTGGAATTATGATTGATGCTGGAACCCCTTTGATCCAATATCGAGGCTCCATGACAGCAGATAGGTACAAAACAGTCGCTATTGACGGAATTGTCAGACCATCCTGAGTGTACTATGAGCACCAATTCGTACTAGTCGATGGTAATGTGCCCGCACATCGAGCTCAACGAGTCTTTGCTGTTCTCCGGGAATACGACATAACAAGGTTAGACTGACTTAAACCCAATAGAGCACGAGCGAGCAGTTTGGAACCTCAGCCACCTCCCCACAGTGCCAGCAATCAGGGAAGCCGTTATTCAAGAACGGGACAGGTTATCGAAAGAAGTGCTGGATAACTTGATCCTCAGCATGATCCAGGAGGATCCGCAGGTGTTCGAGCCAGGGGAGGAGTTATAATTAAGTCAAATTTTAAAAGTGTATCAGCTTTTGCTAGTGTTCATAATTTTTTTTAAAGTATGAGAGTATGAGAGAGTCACTATCCAAAAATATTTCAGCCATCGGTAGGTTTTCTTGATGACATTGTGTTAAAGAATGATGAAGAAAAAATATTTTTGTTTATTGCTTTATTATATGACTTAAAATATAAAGAAAATAAAACTAGACTTATTATTATTCGAACGATCAAGTAAATCGTTGAATTAATAGTTAGTGAGGTCACATGGTGTGGAAGTAGGTACCATTTGTAGTCCCAATTTTATATGCCTGCTGATTTACCACTTGGGCAGTGGCAAATAAAACAATAAAGAAAGTTATACGAGGGTGACACTGAAAGTTCTTAGAAAATCAAAAACTGAACAAACTAACAAGTTATTAGTTCTATTATATCTTTTCAAAATAATGCCCATTTACATCAACACATCGCTGCATCCGATGGAACCACTGAGCGTTTTGCCCACTAGTCCTTAGGGGTCTCTTCGACGGCATTTTGAAACGCAGCCAATGTTTCCTCGGCGTCCATAAAAGTATTTCTCGGAAGTTTTTCTTTTATTTTCAGAAATAATTAAAATCACAAGGTGCGAGGTCGAGGCTATAGGGCGGGTAATCCAGTAATTCCACGTCTGACGTCGTCAAGTAGTCGATTGTTTGCTTGGCGGTGTGCAACGAATCGTTGAAGTGGTGAAGGAGGATCCTACTGCGAGGTCGTTTCTCCCTAACTTTTTCAAGACAAGTGGCAAACAATTGTTAGTGTAGCAAATAATTTACCACTCTGCCGTAACTGTTTTTACCAAGCTCTAAAACAATAGTTGCATAATGACCTGTCCTTCCGAAGAGCGTGACCACCATCTTTTTCCCACGCTTCGACCTCTCTTCACTTTAGTTGACAACTCCTCGGAACACTCAGACAGCAGACTGTCTCTTAGTTTCGGGATTATAACAATAAATCCAGCAAGTATGTCGAACACGGCATTTGAGTCACCTCAATTAAATCTTTGAACTATTTCACGACACCAATCAACACGACGAAGTTTTTGGGTCCCTGTCAAATTATGAGGTATCCACCGGTCAAAAAGCTTCCTTACGGCTAAATATTCATGGAAGATTTTGTGCACTTGACTCATACTCATGGAGGTTAGAGATCAGGAGAACGATGGCTATGTACTAAAGCATAGCCCGCCTGTCCTTGAAAATTTGTAGAATGTATAGCGGCGCTGCTATCGGTAAGTAGTGGCTGTGAAGTTAGCTGTTTATGAGTAACAAGTAGATGAAGTTAGTTGAATAATGTATAAATTTTCTTCGCGGCATTGGTGAGAAAATTTTCGTACTCCGTAATATTTTAACAAATATATTTTTGACAAAAAGAAACATAAAAAAAACTGTGAAATATTTTATTGCGCGTGGATGTGCAAGTGGCTTAGCACCTGACCGGAAAAATAGACTGAAAATTACTTTTATTGAGCGAACTTAGCGATCGCAGCGCCTCACTTATTGTGTCCATATTTCTGGGACACTATTTTCTACAGCGATCGTTCTCCTGTTCTCTAACCTCCATGCTCATACTGATGCCTAAATTGTCCGAATCTGCTGATAAGTTACTCTTTTGTCAGTTTCTATCATACGCCGCACTACACTGATGTTTTCTTCAGTCGTCGCCGTAAAAGGCCGTTCTCACACAGATCATCGGTAAGATTAATGCGATCAAGTTTAAACTCATTAAACCAGTTGTAAACAGTAGCACGAGATGGGGCTTCAATGTGAAAGGCCAATAGAAGTATATCATAACTTTCCTGTTGACTTAAATGACATCGAAAGTTATAATATATATTTATACGAAAATGTTCTCGCGTTAAATTCATGCTGACGTGACACAGACAGTTTTCAGTTTGGCGCCAAATCGTATACAAATGAAAAATTTATAAAATACATACACAATAATATTGGCAAAGACTTCCATTTTCAAAATTTGTACTTATTATTTTATTATATCGTTTACAAGTGGCCAGTTCTAAAAACATTCAGTATCGCCCTCGTATTTGCTTCAATTAAAATATTTTGGATTATAATGTTGTGTAGCGGCGGCGTAAGAGACTTATACCTCATAATCTGAAACTCTTAAGACCCGATACCATCCCCAGAATCTCGTAAAAAGCAATAGAAGAAATGAAAAATAATATAAAACTGCGATTGAACACTTGCGAAGAGAAGCAACTATGGAAAATATTTTCCCTATGAGGCAATCTTTGGAAAAAGCCTATGTTCAGCAACGGTCTTTTGATAAGCTGTAATTAACCAATGAGTTACGGATAATATCTTGAGGGAGTTGATGTGAGGCGAGAAAAGAGGAGGCAAACCTCGGTCGTGTTGCTGTTACTATCGTATTTGTGCCCACTGTGAAGCAAACTGTGTCGATTAGACAAACATAAATAAATAAAATAATTCAAAGGGTACTTGATTTCTTGTTCCCTTCATGGAATTGAAAAAGACAACAACCTTGTAAAAGAAATGTGATAATATAACTTCTTTTATATATCTTATTTTGTATCAGGTTCAAATACAACAATTTTGTTCTTATTTTAGGATTCTCTCTGCTTCTCTTTATGCTAGTAATTACTAAGCTTAATTGGAAACTAAGTTGACTATACTAATGTTAAACACTCGTTGCCCGCGTGCTATAAAATGGGGGAAACAGGACGCCGCCTGTTGTGCTTCCTGTCGCAATTACGGGCCTTACGGCAGGCCTGCCAGGTGACGCATATAAAAAGAAAAGAATGCAAAATAAAAATAAAACTATTCAATTTTATTTATATTTTGAATTTATAAATTACATTACATTTTATTTAGTCAAAAATATACACTTTGACTAAATAAAATGAATAATAATTTAAAATAGGTTTACAATAATTAATCTTCATCCGAGTAAGAGTCAATGTCGCTATCGTCACCTAAGATTTTTCGGGATCTTTGACTTCCATTAAAAAGGTTATCACATTTATAATAATAATGCGCGCTTGAGGTCGAATATTTGTTCCAACACGTTTAATATTGCTTTGCGAAAAGTCGCCCATTTTAACTTATGTTAAATCAATAATCAGCAACGTCCTAATGTCTAAATGACTATAGTAGAATATTAATATGTATATAAATTTATACTCTCTAAACATAATTGTAAAATTATTAAATTAGCCGCACTTATTATAAATTACTGCGTGCCAGCGCACATTATTCTTCATCCTTCTAGGAATCAATAAGCGGTTGTCGATAAGTGATGCACCGCAAGCGTTGTCCCTAGCTCACCGATGGTTTATGGCACCACAGGTAGCGAGTGACATTAGTAACATTAGTAAAGTTGTTGTTGTAATAATTCACTAATTAAGGCAGGAAAATGTTTTATACCATACAGCCTAGTCTGATGTGAATTTTGTTCAAACTGGAATGTCTTTAATGACTTCTTGCAGTAGTATGATTGAAGACAAAATTGTTATCTCTATATTTTAACATATTTTTTATTTGAAAGAAAAAATGCCAACAAAAATTGTTTGTCGGTTTGCCTTTGTTCTTCGACTTATTTTCACGTATTTCCGATGATTTTAATTAGAGAATTGAAAATAAGTGTTATTTATGGATTACATTAATGGATTACATCATGCTCATTGGATTATAAAAAGTGTATAACTGTCAAGAAAATTGTAATACTTCCTAATGGTAACTTTTTAAGTTATCACTACAGATCTGGATAAAAACACCAAGAACATAGCGAGATTTCATTTGATATAATAAGTGTACATATTATATTTTAAAATGTTTATATGAATAATTTTAAAAATGACGTTACCATACATATCGGAGTATATTATCGTTCTGAAACCTTTTTGATGGATTGCCTGGGTATAAGGGTCTCTTATGGGCTGCAATGATGATTATAATTTGTGACTCTGTGACAACCTATTTCAGTTCAAACAACATGGAGGAGTTGGAGAGCCGTAAGATCGTAAGCGGCAACTAGCCCGCGGACTCGTCGACGCCGGATGTGTAAGTCCCGCACGCATTTCGCCAACCTTACTCTTGCATAGGATACGTTTTCTACAAATTCGAAGTGAATGACTTTCTACTTGCTATTGGTCAACACCGAGTTCGTAATTTTGATCAGCTAGTGGCAGAATGTAATACGTCAAAAACTTTTAAAGAATATTAAGAATTAGAAGAATTTAGGAAGTCGTGTTGTGGAAACAAAATTAATTAATTGTATTTCATCCGTTGTTTACATTTGCGTGTTTTTATATAATATTGTCATTTGTTTACTTTGATTTATTGATTATTGTGGATCGTATGTGATCTTTTTGTGTGGTACTGCGCTTGTTTAACTTGCTCTGGCACACTTTTACGTTTCCATTTTATATCTGATTTGTCGTCGTCTATATGGTTTATTGCGATTTTAATGCTTTTATCTTGTTAATGTTTATTTAGGTTTAAAATTAAGGGAGTTGAAAAATTAGATGTTTACTACAATCTTCTTTATTGTTACGTACTTGCGTAAAATTTATGTATGCTTTTATTTTGCTTTTAATGTTACGGATATTTATAGATTGTAATGTAACTTTTCTTAATTGCATGTAATTTATTACACTAATTGGTTCAAGGTATGTTAAGTGAATTTCCGTTTACAATCGTAAGTGCATTATTTACACTGTGATAGAAGTGTAATAGATGTAGGTTTGAGCGAAGTCTTGACATGAAGATCCAACTTGCTAAAAGGAGATAAATAAAAATTTCAATTCAAATAATTTAGGCAGTTAGAAACATGTATGCGACGCGATACGTGTGTAGCTTAGGTCGAAATTTGGACTGCTCGGTCTTTAGTCCCACCACTGTGCTGTGCCCAATTTTTTTTAGTCAAATGGAAATATCTAAAGGGTCGCTGCTTTATTTTTGCACAAAGGGTTACCCAACCTGTCTTTAGTTTTCTTATCGATAAAACATGTTTTCATATAGCTATATCTGTAAAGTTAACTAATTACGGGCACAGTTGGTTTGCGCTATAACATTTTAAGTACATGATTAATCGATAACTTTCAATATTTCGACATTAGTGTTGTCTAATATAGAAGATGAAACAAATACTACCAATTTGTTAAAGGCCGAGCATTACGAGGCTTTAATATGAAATAAATTTATTAGAAAAAACTGAGTGTCAGTTTGTTCGCCGTGTCTTGTCAAGTGTGTATGGGAGGAGGAAAGTTATCTTAAAGACTGCAAGTTTTTCACGTCGTCTTAGCTAGTATTTCCTGTGAATGTATAGTTAGGTTTGAATAATATAATGGTGTGGATACTGCACACTAAGGTCGCGTATACCTGTTGGATATTTTATTATAGAATCGATTGTCCTTTATGTATTTATTAAGTAATTATTCTTTATGATGTTATTATAAGATGTAGTTTTTTTTTAAATTAACAACACATGCTTGTATTTTGTCTGCAAAAGTTACATATTTTTATGTTTTTATTTAATAATTTTATAATTTGTTATAACGTACCTATATTTGTTATACGAGTCGCATTTTGGCGTTTTAACATAAAATCAGTTTTACTTTGCGGACGTTACGATAAATATATGCGATATTTTGTAACATTTAATCAAATACCTAATGACTTCCACATCACATGTAATATTTGTCTTCAAAACTATGTTAGTGCAATAATTTTTGGGCAAAGCCTACGTATGTTTAAAAATTTGTAACATAGTACACTAAATTCTAAATTATAAAAAGGTATGTATGTATAGATCGCCTCCAAGAGTGTGCGCGGTTATGTATGTAGTAAGTGAAATTATTTTTTAGTGAAATAATTTTGAAGTGAAAACTTCTTTAGGCGTTGTACACTTTTTTTGTAATGGGTAAAAAATGTTAAACTCGTGTCAGGACACGTGACTTGATCGAAAATTCGTAAGACGGATGGAGAGTAGGAGAGGAAGTATCCCCCTCTCTTTCTACTGCGCGGCGGCCTGCTGTTTCGTTTAGGCGGCGCAGGGCGCTTGCGCGAATGTAATATAAATTGTCATGTTTGTGTACGATAGCGCAATAAATAAATATTGTATTCTACCACATAAATGATAGTACTTTTATACTGCTGCAAAATTATTCCCTAACCATTCCAAAATATCAAAAATGCACAACGTTAATATTCAAGTTTTCACTTCTGCCGGCACTCCCGGAGTGCAACCCGTCGTTTTTTTTTACTGTCGCCAGTTACTCAACTGTTGTATCGCATCACAATTTATTTGATTTTGTCATTTTTAGTTGACGTAAGCTACTTTAGATTATATATACCATTTTAAACCAGTTACAATAAAATGTGAGTAATGGTATAGGCAATTGTTATATGTACATTTCGATTATACGTTTTCGCTGTTTTCCCCAAATCAAAGATGAGGCTACTTCAAAATTAACATTATGTAGCATTAAGTTGATAGCCGTCGTTGACACTTGAAAAAGTATTAAAATTTTCCAAAAGAATCTCTCTCTGTATTAGAATTAAGCTTTCTAGTCAAAAATCGATTTCTTTTTTGTGTTTATTGTGGTTTTCGAAATTGTAAAGGACATTTAGTTTTATGAACAATTAGGAATAAAACGATGAACATCCCAGACACGTGGGCTCTATCTTAGCTTCATTGTATGGTAGATATTATATTTTGACGTCTATCTTTGTTGTCTGTATTCAGACATCCATGCTATAAAACTTTAAAATGACTTATTTTGTAAAATGCACAGAAAATTTCAATATTGTGTACATAAATAAAAATGTACAAAGTTATTTCTCAGTTTGTTCTTCGCTTAAGAGTGCGCATAGACGAGCGACACTCGGCTGAAGGAGCTAATAACTGCAGTCCGATGCTTACAATTCTAAGGTGGTGCGTGTGTAAAATTATTACAGCTGTGAAAATTAATTAGCTAAGGTCCGTGCGAAAAAACGAAAAATGGTGAGTCTAGTTTGAAAAGCATCTTTCTAACTCCCACAATTGCGTCACTATTCCTGCCACATCATTTACCATTTTATGAGAATCTTTTTAATGAGAAATTGTGTAAAATTAAATATTTTAATCTCTGTATGCCAATCTCATCAACTCTTATTTTTACTTTTTCTTTCAATACATTACATTATAAGCATTTACAGCGTTTGGTCCTATATAAGCTACAGTTCTTAAATCTACAGTATACAGGATTATTTTTAAAAAGTAGCCAAATCTTATATTGAAGTTCAAATAAATAAGTTATGATATACCGATATAACGTTTTTAGAAAATACAAGTAACTATCGCTTCTACCTTTATTTGATATTATCCCAAAATGAATGTGTTTTATGGATAAACTACTCTTACGCGCGCTCCTGTGTGTGTGATTCAATTCACGTTTTTGTTGCTCAATTTTTTTCCTACTGTTGACTGCTTTAGCAACACGCTTACTAAAATAATAACATGTTGCGAATTATGATTCCAGTTTTCTTTTTATACTTTTAACACGCTTAGTGTCGTCATAATAATTAAAATTAAAAAATAAATTTTTGCTTATAACGACTACCGATACTGTCCTGATATATTTAAAAAATTGGAATAAAATATTTACAATTAAATTACGCAAGTAGTCCCTCTAATATTGGTACCTCAAAATGGAGTTTGACGGCATCGGACGATTTTATCGACTGGCGAGACGAGAAAAACTGAACTGGTTGCTTTTGCGCCGGTGGATTACGAAGATTGCCGAAAGGTAATAATAATAATATTAATAATTTCTTTATTCAGGAATTTTTTTAACAATATATATTTGCATCTGTGCCTGAACTAAGCAATAAGCTTGTATCTCAGGCAACAGTGCTCTTTCTTATGGGACAATTTAACAGAAATCTTTCTGATTAAGAAACTTACGTAAATATATATCAAACAATATTATTTAAAGTATGAAAATTAAATTAAGGTGTCGGGCCGACAGGCCACATTCTTTATGCATAGACGAGCACATTTTGTTAAAATACTACGACTTTTTATACACAGATATAAGACTAACGGTGAAAGTTTCGGCGCGTTTGCGGATTATTTAAGTTATCGCTCACTGCACTTGAATAGTTTGATTCGATTGGTAGGTTAATTACGACACGTTCGCTAATTTCTCACCGCAGTAAAGACTCGCTTTAGTATCTTTGTATGTACCACATACACTTTTATTGCTGAAAATGTAATATCACCATTTCACAGTTTCATAGTATCCGCGGTTCGAATGTTTTCGTTAGGTCATTGGCAATTAAGCGTACGTAATGAGGTCACTGTCAGCTGTCGGTCGGGCGAGCAGACCCAGACACTTAGGTGTAACGGTAGAAGGGCGCGGGAGGAGGTTCACGAACGTGTGCTCGTGCGAGGTAAAATCAGTAAAAATAATGGATTACCACGCATTTTGAATTTAAAAGATAAAAATTACAGAAATTTGAGATTTTTATTAATTAATTTTTTTCACCACTTGCCTAAATTACATATTTTGAACCTTCTCTGCAAATTTGGCTGCTAATTGAAAAATAACCCTGTACAATAGTGCAATCAATGTCTGTCGTTAAGCCTTGATGCTGGCGTATCAACTATAGTTGTTCCTATAGCCGACAAAGTATCGCTCATCTGTAAGCGCTCTAAATAGCTTATTAGGTTTATCTTTATTTTATTTTGTTAGTATATTATTTTATAATGTTAAGGAATTTAGAAATATTATACGTCGAGCCCTTAGAAATACGCTATTGGCTACAATCAGCTAGTTTCGATGTTGCAGAGGGTTGAGTAATTCATACCTGCACGCCATTTGTTGCAGATTAGATAGTCGTTGTAGATGCGATAGAGACAACCGAAAGGGTCGTCTCTCATATCTTAATGACAGTTATAGCCGATAGTTCTTTTCTGAAGTTGGATGTGTAGTGTTTATAGTCCGGCAACATATATTATCACGTATCGCTATTAGCAGTATTTGTATGATTTCCAACTTTCTTATTGTGTTATCACTTATGCAATTTTTAAACGAAAATTGAACCTGTATTGCTCGAATTTCCGCTTGTGGATGGATCTAAGTCACGGAATATGACTTTTCTTAATTTTTGATACTGAATATCTAATGCTGATATAAATGTTCTATTATTTTTAAAAATGTCTACAAATGAAATTATTTTACTTTTAAAAATGAATTATGATTAAAATTATGTTTGGCCTTGCCATGTAATTTATTTTGTCCAAATTATATTTAACTTTATAAAAGTGGTAAATATTGAATTCAAAAAACAGTGCTTAGAGTAAATAAAAATTAATAAAACTTTGGGTTATATTATTTTCCCCAGTTTCTTTTTGTTTAATCAACTACGATCAAAATCAATAGCCTGAATATCGGCCTTCGTTCAATTTGGAACTAAGAATCAAAAGCAGGTGGTTCATTATGATTCGGATGTTATGATTTATCACTCTTCTACTTGAAAAAATATAACTATAAAGTATTTACAAATAAATAATTTATTCTTCTCAAAATAAAAAGGATTTTTAATTAAATATTAAAACATATTTCTCGCAAATTATACCTACCTACGATTAAGGGTTGCCACGTCGTAATTATTGAATTTAAGAAAGGATGTCAAAATGGCAACGTCACTTTTTACCTAGTGAAAGCGATTTATCTGCATCTTGCGTTGACCTAGTAGTAGGTCAATGGCATCATGTGTAAACATTTCTTAAACAACATGAAATTTCTGTGACTAAACTAATGTGAAAGAGCTGTGGTAGCTTAGCGCTCGCTATAAATTTCTCAGTCCGCGAGAAATTTTGTGGTTCGATCCCCGCCGGCACTAATGAGATTATTAATTGCCAATGTCCTCACTACGAGACATTTTACTGAAGGATGGGGAAGCCGATATTCAGCACTTTTAATAGGCTGTAACAAATAAATTAATGAATGAATTATTCACTGTTTACAATGATTTACAATACACGTTTCATCAAACATGGCATCCAATTGAAATGATGAATTATAATATATAAATTATTATAAATAATTTTCGTCATTTAGGAAGCAGAAGTGGATGGATAGCGACAGTCTCTATATTAGTATTTTACTCTATGCTGTTGCCATATTACAATTACAAGAAGCCTGGCGTTTTAGCGGGAACTTGACCGTCGACGCATTGTTGCTCCTGTTTTGTCGTTTAAAAAATAGTTTGAAGTGAATTTTGATAAAATTGATGCGTATTGTGATTCCGTAAATGTTATGCTATTTCATGTATTAAGTGTCGGCGCATGTGAACAATTAGAGGAAACGAGGAAACAAGTGCTGCGATGTTGATATAATATAAACATCAAGTTATTTCGATCGCTTAGGTGTCTTATAAACTAGAGTGAGTGTCGTCATTGACTGTCTCCTGGTCGAGCTGTCGTCAAAATCTCCCAAATGTCGTCAAATTTTCGCAATGTGACGCGTCAGCATATTTATTGTTGTTATTAGGAAGATGCTGCTGCCGATCTCCTGATTTATTTTCCTCTGTCGCCTCTTACGACAGCCACGGGATGATACGGGGTAGTGGGTATTCTTACACCACCACTACACGGTAGATATAACATGTGTATTTGAATTTCATTGTGAAGAAAAAATCTATGAAAACGAAGATCCCAAATGAAATGAAGACATGGCTTATAGGACCAGCATCCAAGCCAAAATATTAATTATTGATAATAAAAATACAAGAAGCCTAAGTAGAAACTTGGGGGTCCGAGCAAAAATATGTTGAAGAGTTGTTCTCACCAGAGGAGCGGCAAAGGGACGGCTGGCGCTGAGAGCCGTGGATTATTATTTATTTATTTATTTATTTCACACATTACATTCATTCATTAAACAAATTACGGTACAATCATAAGTTTATAGCAACTTTATCGTGTATCGCCGACTAACATTTATTGGGTGAGGTAAGAAAACTACTTATTATTTGTTAAGTGCGTGACTTACTATTGCAGGACGCACCGCTCATGGATCTTATATACATGACGTTTGTTTTAAACCGTTATCGTAATATTTATTTAGTAATACATATCAAGTATGTGTATTTAAATTAAAATTAAGCTAATTTAAATATAAGTTATGCTGTGGTAAAGTGATACAAGATACATGTTTATATGCGTGGGAAACCATCAGGTTTAACTCATTGTTGCGCACGCGAAGCGGGTATGAAATTAAAAAAAACATTACAACAAAAAATGATCATTTCCTCACGAAAAAAGGGTAATTGCGGATATACCTAGCTTATATATAAATGGGGCCCATATATATGCATAACATGAATTAAATATAAAAAACCCAAAAAAGAAATTCAAACAAATAAATATAAAAAAATCAAAACACTCAAACCTCCATATCATATATACATCCTATTCTTTATACAAATTAAAAACTTTACTTTACCTAATTACCCACTATATCGCCATAAAATATATGGTCAATTCATATAGGACCCATTCATTATAGAGGACAGGGCAAACGAACATACGGTTCACCGGTGATGTTAAGCGACTACCGCCGCCCATGATCAACCGCAACACCAGAGAGGAATTGCAGGTGCGTTGCCGACCCTTTAGAAAGGAGTAAGCTCTTTTCTTGAAGGTCCCCAAGTCGTATCGGTCCGAAAAAATCGCCGGTGGTAAACTATTCCATAGAGAGGTCGTACGCGGAAGAAAATTCCTATAATTTTTTGATTGTAGGTTTTTAGGCAATGGTTTAGTTTCTCATTTGTTTTATGTAGGGAAACACGTACAAAATGACATACAGTTTTGTTTACGGGTCATAACTCTATTAATAAATCACAACTCATTCATATTGTACACAAGTAATCTTTGGTTTTATACCTATGATGGATTCTAAAAGATATTTAAAAGATATACAAATTATTTTTTTTTAATCTAAGGTTTAACTGAGATCAACGAAAATCCATTTTGACAAAATGACATACACAACGAAATTTATAAAATTAAAGACCAAGCTCGCAAATGAATCGCTTTGTTCGTTTAGGAATGTCCGCGCAAGAAGCGTGGGCCCACTGCGGAAAACCGCAACTAGTCTTCTCCAGGTCTTGACGACCAGGAAAACAGATCGTTACAATATATGCAAGCGCATCCTCTTCGTGATCTTAAACGTTGCTTGCCAAATTTTCTTCTTCACCGACTTCTTCAAACAAGAGTTTGGAAACGTTTCGTCTCCTCTTCCCTGCAGGAGCATTAGGCTCATGTTTTGACTTGATGGCGTTCGTGTTTGAAGTAGAAGCCAAAATCAAAGAGTTTTGTTGTTTCTTTGGCTTACGTTTTCCTTGGCCACTTATGTAACGTCCTTTTGGGACAGATGATACATCCTCAATAGGCACTGCTAGAGTATAGGATGAAGGACGTTCTTTATTACCAACAGATGGGCGATTTTGATTTGGAGCAGGTAAAATTAGGTCTTGACAAGTGTTTGATTTTGAATTATTGCCTTGTTCAGTAGAGTCGGTTGTTTAAACTACTTATATCGTTTTTGTAAGGAGTTTTAGTAAAGTTTTATCACTAAAGAAATTAACAGCTTTGAATAAAGGTAAATAGTTAGCGCACAATTAGCTCATTGAATTCTTATGGACAAAACGACATACTATTTCATTTTGTCTGTTAATTATGTGTCATTTTGTCCTTATAGCGTTATAAAAAATCAAAATTCAACAATAAATTCAAAATGAATATTATTTACGGAAAAAGTTACGCAAATTCAACAATAAGTACCTTAGGGGTGTAATAAATGTACAAGCAAGATAAAACTATGAAAAATTTATTATAAATACAAAAAACTCCCTGCAATAAAAAAAAACTGATAACTTGCCATATGTTAACACGCTTTCAAGTTTTGATTTGTTTTATGAACTTATTAATATTTGTTGTGGTATGTGTCCAGATATAGTAGTAGTTATCTAGTATTATAAATACGATTTGGGTAGGTACCTACTTACGGTTAAACCTAAATAAGTTTATATCTCTATATGAAAATAAAATGGACATATTTTAACCCGTATGTGCTCAACTTTTTTTTTCTCGTAAAAGCTGGCTTTTTTTGTTTTATTCTAAGTCCAATTAGCGTAAAAATAAGGTTTTCTGAAAATTAAATAATAAAAAATAAACCGTTTTGGACATTTTCACCGCCCCAATTTTGGGGCGCTGAGCACGGTAGACCACGTTCATAACAACTCCTCAAATTTTTCAATTTTAATTAATTTAAAGAGTAATATTAATATAATAACTATTATAGAGGTTGTAAAGAAATTTTTATTATATTTAAAGAATATTTATTTTATAATAGTGCTTATTCTATCGGTATTTATCATATATTTAGGAATGGAAAATTTCAAAACAATTAGTATGACAGCCGACATCACATTTTCGGCATATTTTCGTAGTATTTTTATGGCATTCGGCACAACGTATCTGAGTTGCACTAGAAATAATTAAATGGTCAGCCCCATCTAGACGTACATCATCTGGCACCCTCCTTTTCGGCCTAAAGTGCGAGCCGACGCATATCTTCGTAGATAAGTCGTAACCACAGACCTGATAAAGGCTAGGAAATCAAGATGCCCTTTCTCTTGCCCAGCTGGTGAGAGCCTGTACAACTGAAAAGCGTTATTCATTGAAGCGTTCAAGGGCTACATCAGAAGTTGTCAATACCATTTTTTTTATTTATGCTAATGCGGTAGCAGCCTATGTTTTGATGTAGACGATCTACTCCGCCCATATATTGATTATACATTTGAACACAAAAGGGCTGTTGAATCTTGATTCTCTGATATTTTTTCTTTCAGCACTTGACCATCGCTGTGCGGATCCAACTGGAGAAATACCTTCACAGGCAGAAGCTACGGTAACAAAGTTATTGCCGTTGTATCGCACTAGAGCACTCCTGATGTTTCATCGATGATTTGATCATAGCTCCCACGCTGTTTTTTCTTTATGTCAGCGATTGATTCCAGAGGCGCATTTTCAACCCTATTGGCCCGTATTGTTCCTGTCCCCTGGTGACCAATATCTTTCAAAGCGATGAGCAATCTAAACAATGTAAAAAAATTGTCTATGTAAACATGAACTGGGAAATCTGTAGGCAATTTGGCCACCAAATTCATAACGACAGATCCTCCAACGCCTAAATCGGGATTAGTGTTGCCTGTGCTAGCCCCTTGATAAGGTATGGCTTGTATAAGATATCCCAGCCGTGTAGCCATGCACCAGCACTTGAATCCGAAAGGAATGGGTTTTCCATGAATGTGCTGTTTTGTACTATGATGGCCGTAGTACGGAATCATTGATTCGTCGATGCTAACTTCGTTATACTAAGGCCAATACTTCATCCATTTTTCGTTTAGTTTCTCCCATAAAGGTCGCACTTTTGTGAACTTGTCCTGGACATCTAAAGCTGCGTTATCAGAAACGTACATAAATCGAAGTATTTGTTCAAATCGACATCGAGATTTTGCATTAGTTCCGCCAGGGTGATAGGTATCGATTCCAGTATCCCAGTACATGCGGTTCCTTGTTTGAACGTTATATCCACTTAGCAAAATTATTGCTAAGACGAGGCGAATTTCTTCTTTGGTAACATCAAAATGTTTACCTTCGAAAACCGCATACCTTCTTGAATTTTCTACAAACAAATTCACAACGTCGTCATCATAAAATAATTCAAAAAATTCAGTAGGCGACCTATTAGTGTCTACAAACTCGGGACGATGGCATTCCCTTCTTTGATATTCGGGTAAATCTGATTTTTTCCACTTTCTTTTTTATATGATCTTCTTTTTTCTTTTTGGCGCAGAAGTGGATGCGATCTCCGGTAGGGGTACGTTGTCGTCATCACTCGACTCCAATCCTATAAATTCTGTTTGTAATAGTAGACCCGATTTGCTCGGCTCGTAGTTGGTTGCCTGTCAGGTGATTGATATCACCTACAAGCGCATCTTCCTCGTCACTATCGCAGTCACTCAACATATGGTTGCTAGGCGGGCATGTGTTGATAGTGCCCTCAACAATGTCATCTTCCGTCTCCAATATGTCAATAATTTCTGCCAAACTCAACCTAAAACAACAAAATAAATATAAAAATATAACATATAAAGTACCAATATAACTGGCAGTAGCTATAAACAATGTAAATAAAATATAACGCATATACTATGAAATTTGAAATCAACATGCAAGTACGCGACCAGCGCCCCAATAATGGGGCGCTATAAATAATGCCTCTAAAAAACTAAATCTCAACAGAAAGAATCGATTTTTATCACAAAACTAACCAAGTGTAAACTAATACATATAACAAACTGCTTTACACAGTTTTACTTATGAAAAAATAATAATAAACTTACTTTTTACTTCTCGCCATCGTAAACACCACACTTGCACTTTTTATTTTTCCAAAAGTTAAAGAAAAAATGGCGCCAACACTTTGAAAAATGTCACTTTTATGATGGTAAAGTGTAAACAAAGCGAACAGTACCATTCAAAAATCAAACCACAGTTTTAGGTTGCCACAGATAATAAATAACGTGCCGTTTTAAAAATGGGGCGGTGAGCACATATGGGTTAATAACATTTAATTACATACAAATAGAGTGTAAATTCTACATTCAGCAGATTTAAATTTTAAAACCCGTCCATAAAATTGTTACTTACTATTTTTGCTTATGTATGACACTTAATAGCTTAATACAATAGTTGAATTTATTTATTTTTTGTTTTGTATACGATATTAACTAGTTAGGTATTAATTTAAAATAACTAGGAAACATTTTCAACAAGAATAAATATTTTTATTAATACAAAACCAATGTTTTTACCAATACCCAATGTAAATAACTGGATACTTTAGTGTGACGTGTTATTACTGAATTCTAATGATATTAGTGCTGTTAGCCTTTTTAGCTCTTATAACCTCATCGTACACGGCTCGCGGCCTGAAGACCGCGAGTTGACGTTATATTATACACGTTTACCAATGCATATAAAGACGTATAACACGCTTTCAGAAGTCAGTACAATTATAACGGCCATGCTTAATGACTTTAATGATCTATAAAGTTTATAGATCATTAAATATACTAATCATTTAAAATTTTCGAAAGTCAGATAAGAATAGTAACATTAAATCTAAAATGAGCGGTCATGTAAAATGTTATCTTTAGTCGCTTGGATATGTTAGGAAACCGACTCGGATATAATTGAAATTAAAATTCTTCAAAATAAAAAAAGTTAAAGTAGGAATGTTTTAATGAAATAAAAAATACATTTAAAATAAATATATAAATTTCATAAAAATATTAATTGTCTAAAAACTTAACCTACTACTACCTATTGTTTAAAAAGTGAACGATGTTTACGAATATAATAATAATTTTATATATTTTGTATTGTAGATAATGTTGCACTTCATACAATGTATGCGAATAATACGAGTAAGAATATTAAAATCTGGCGTTTTATAAAAGTACATTAAATACAGAAATAATTATTAAAATTGAAGAGATTAAAGTACAAAACACAGACAAGTATTGAAAACTTTGATTAAATGTCATAAAAAATTTGTGCCAACATTCAATTATCGTCATATACACCTATAAACATGCATACGCAACTCTAGGTCTTAAAAATGATATACTCATAAATTCGTAGTTATCAAAGTTACACATCCATGCATAATACATAGTATTTTAAAGTACATGTAAGTACATTTACTTTACGAGTTGATAAAACATTACAACTTATGATGGAGTATCATAGATGGTCTTATAATATAGTCATACCACAGTTTAATGATCTTACAGTTGGGAAATGAATGTACTGCGGAGAGCAACGGTGGGGGTACTGTAGGGCAGGGGGCAGGCCAACCTTGTGCTAATCGCACTTCACTGAGTCTGATAGACAATACATGCGGTTGGCGCGAGCGTGTTTAACTTATGTAACCAATTTTAAGTGACGTTTTCGAAAAATATAATATGTTATATAAGTTACTGAGTAAATTTGAATTTAAATGACATCCATGCGTGTTTCCCTCATTTTTTTTTTGGTGATAAAATTGTTTATCCGAATGCGAATACATTACATAATTAAATTTAACAATCGAAAAAACATCTATAAAAAGAAAGTGTCACGAAAATATTCGGCAGCGCAACACTTGTACATAAATATGTTTTTTCTTGTATCAATTAAAAGTGATCTTGTTCTTATTCGTTGTTGATCGTTGTTTTATTTCCATTTTCGTGACAATCCCTAGCATATACGCTGGCCGCGTAAATACGCTACGCGGACGGCGGCATCGCCGCACATGAAAGGCGTTTCACAACTGTAGGCTCTTAAAACTGTGGTTATATACAGGGCGATGTATGCGATGTGTGGACTTACAGACTACTGATACTCTTTCAATTATATTTTAAAACAGGTGTTACTAAGTAGTGTAGCCTCTTTAGTAGCTCAGTTATATGCAAGTTCTAAGTACGACTAAAATTTTAATTTTTAGAACGAATTTAATTTAATATTCGTGCTAAAAGAATAAATAACACATCATGTTCATGTCAGTATTTTTGAAACACTGACTGACAATAAAAAAATTGTCACAAAATAATTATTGAAAGGTTTTGAGAATAGAACATTTTGCAAAGCTGCATACACAAATATTTCACAGATACAAAAATCAATATTTTGTATGCTGGGTAAATAACGGCGTTGGCTAGGACTCGAAACTGCTCTTGTTATATAGAATGGAGACAATGGAATGATTACGAATAATGTCTTAAAAGTATATAATAAATATCGACATAGTCTTCGATATGCTGAGTATTCAAAAAATTGGAGAGGCCATGCGCGTTAATTCCTAAACAAAAAGTCATTTTCAGGAGGCGAGGAAAACACACTACTGTATACTTCACTATTGATGCAAAATTAAATCGCGTCACTATACACGCATACTACAGCATTTACGTTTGTGTTCATTGCATTTACGTATACCATCAAATTGTTTATGTGTAGATACACTGGTACCGCTGTCTACATACGTAAGCAACGTAGGGCGAGGCCTATGTCGATATTTTATCATAGCATACGCATGAAATATAATGTGTTAAATTCTTATGCATAGTTTTGTATATTATCTTCATAATATATGAATACTACATTGTTAAAAAAACGAACTTCTTCAACATCATCCCGTAATGGTTCACCGTTGATCAAGGGCCCTTCAATAGAGGAAGGATTTATCTAATCAACACGCTTGGTAGGTGGACTATCGATCTAAGTGTCAAATAGTTTTGACGCTTTTGCCTGTCGTAGGTATTTTAGATTCCGACTTACACTAGATGGTGATAACGTTATTTATCGAAAGCTTCACTGAAATGATATGCGGTGATCACTAAACTGCTGAAAAAGCATAAGGAGAAGTATTTTATTCAATCTAATGTTTTTGTTAGCCTTGTAGTGCTTACAGGTTAATCAAAGCCACACGAGTGGCGAGGCCCGCAATGTTGGTCATATGTAAGCACTATACATTTTAAGTATTCTAATCAATATTGCAAAAACTCTAGAGTTCAATTAAATTGATCTAAATTATATTACATGCAGACTTCAATTTAGTTCCATACGTCTGGAAGTGTTGGCAGGATTTTAGGAAATTTAAGTTCGTTGCTAGGTAATTCAAACTCTTGAAGTGCTCACGTGGCCTCCTGAATAGGCGTGAACACGTACACGGAGTCGTCCAGCCAGTAGTAGGCCTGCACGAAGTCACCCTCACATAAGTACGGCGCTCTAGACCAGGCCGCGAGTTCGAAACCCATTTCACGCATGAAGCTTACGAACGACGCCACTTGTTCTTCGAACGTTGTGCCCTGGATGGGCAGTCGCTCCAGCGGTTTGTGGTCCGGTGTCACTGGAATGTGATAAGAAATTAAGAAGAAATATACTCGTATATCCTAAGATTTGTACAACGTCAAGATCTCATTGCGATTGGCTTTGAGTTTATCATTATTTCTTTAACCGTATAGTGGCGGTGTAAGAATAGACACTAACCCGTATCATTCCGTAGGTGTCGTTAGTATACAGAGATAAACTGAAATAAGATATAGGCAGCAGCATCTTCCTAAAAACAACTCAAAATAATAAATAAACTCCGGTTGCCAACCTGCCTGCCAAGTGTGAAAACATGGCAAAATCTAGTAGATTTAAAAATCGGGAATCTTGTTTTGAATTCCGAACGATGAGTACAAAAGATATAAAACGTGATCGGAGTTTTGGCGGGAACTTGGCCGTAGACGGATTGTCGCTTCTGTTTTGTCGCTTGAATAATGTTTTGAAGTGGATTTTGATTCATAAAAGTGATGCGATTTTGAGAATTAAGTGTCCATGCGTGTGAACTATTAGAGAAAACGACGAAACAAGTGCTTTGATGTCGATATAAACCTCAAGTTATTTTGATCGCTTGGGCGCCTTATGAACTTAAGTGGCTGTCGTCATCAACTGTCCGCTGGGTTGAGCTGTCGTCATAATCTCCCAAGGGCTTCGCAATGTGACGCATCAGCATATTGTGAAGAAAAAGAATGTAAAAATGAAGATTCCGAAAGAAATGATAGGCTCGGAAGGGCTAGAACCCAGAGCCGTGAAGCCAGTTAATAAAAAATAAAACGTGATCTCGGGAATTGTGTGATGTTAAGGGGCGCCGCGTAAATCAAGCCGTACCGTAAGCCTACTTGATAAGTGTAGCAACTATGGCAAAATCCCCCCTAAGAGGCAATCTATGGGAGAGATTCAATGGAGCTCATTTTGAACATTAACTGTAAACGCGTGTCAAAAATAATAATATTTTAACGGTACATATTTGTGTTTAATTCGGCTCATTCCTGTCCTTTCGTGTAGTAATCTTGTTATTCTATTTACTATCGAAGCGTACGCTTAATAAAATAAACTTACTCACATTTTTAGTAGACTTTAAATTAATGAAAAAATGTTGATTATTAGCACAGGGACTATTTAAGTACATTTTCCAACATGATGCCCTAATAGCCAAATTAAATTTTCAGGGTTAATTCTTCATTAATGTCAATAGTTTTTAAGATAGGTTGCAGAAAAAAGTTACATGTAAAATATTTGTTTTAGAACCATAGAAAGTTAATGTAAACATTAGATTATGAAATAATGACAAACTTTTTCATTTGGGGTTTTATAAATTTGCCTGTATTTGGTGTAAGGGTACAAAAGGCTCACTGTTTATCTTGTATGAAAAAAACCACGGTTGCATACCTATTAGTTTAGCTGCAATTGCGAAGTTTAGGCTAAAATCTGATTTCGACTAAAAAAATTACTTTATACCAAATAACTTGTACTACTGAATATTGCAGAGCAGTACATACAGGGGGGTTAAATCGATAGATACGGAGGTGCTCTAGTAACACCGTGTCTAACACTGACGAAATAAATGAATTATCGATATTAATCATGCACATACAATATTCCTTAAAGCTACTGATGCTGTGGAAGTATTTCGGATAATTAAGTCTTAAAAACACAAACGCAGTAGGATTTGATGACATAACAACCACTGCAATTAAATTATCCGTAGCATACATATGTCAACCGCTATGCTATTTAATAATATGTCTTTTGACGGAGGTGCCTTCCCACATATATTGAAAAACTCAATCGTTAAGCCACTTCTTAAGAAAGGCGAAACATCCGAAATGAATAACTATAGGCTATTGACGCTGATTCTCATCTTCTCAGAAACCTTTGAGAACATGCTGAGTACCTTTCAAGAATTTACAAGTCATCGTATACTTAATGAGGATGAATTTTAGTTTAAACAAAATAGTATAACTTTATTAGCATGTTTCAATTTGATTAAAATAATCACCCATTAAAGAAATGATGGCCTACCAGTTGCGGCAATCTTCCTGGACGCGAGTAAGGCGTTCGATTTCGTGGATCACAAATTGCGCTTACACAAATTAGAAAAACATGGAATAACAGGTAAAGGTAACGAGTGGTTGAGAAATTACTTGCTAGGCGGTCCCATAATGAACTGGCCTGATATAATTCAACGCGACATGTCGCTACATGTTGTGTTGCATTAAATAGTACGTTTATCGTGCACTTAATATAAGAAACATGCATCGACATGAAATGTTTAGTCTTAGTTTAACAGGCATTTGAATAACGAGAGTCGCGTATTTTTTCAAAATGTCGAAAACTGAGTATCGAAGTGTCATAAAGTTTCTGTTTAAAGAAGGTTTATCCCCTGCCCAAATAAAAGAACGATTGGATGGCGTGTATAAGGAGTCTGCCCCCTCCTATAGCACAGTGAAAAATTGGGTGAAAGAGTTTCGCCTCGGGAGAGAAACCGTCGAAGACTTTGGCCACGAAACCGTCGAAGACCTGTGGAAGTGCTCACTCCCGAAACGATTGCTCTTATCGAAGAGGAGGTTCTGAGTGAAGGATTGGTCTCTCTAAGAGTACCATTCATCGCGCGATCCATGAACATCTTCACATGAAAAAAGTGAGTGCAAGATGGATACCGAAACTTCTTTCAGCGGTACAGAGACAGGAAAGAGTGCGCCGCGCTTCGGAGTTTTTGGATCTTTGTGGCGAAAATCCAAAGACAGTGATCGAGCGGCTAGTGACTGGTGATGAAACTATGATCTTGTATTATGATCCACAACGCAAGCGCGAGTCAATGGAATGGCGTTATAAGGGTGAAAAGCCCCCTAGAAAGGCAAAGGTGCAACAATCGACAAAAAAACTGATGTGCACAATATTTTGGGATTTTCAAGGCATTTTGATGGTGGATTTTAAAGAACGTAATACAGTCGTGAACGGCGAATATTATGCTTCTTTAATATATAAATTACGAGACAAGATAAAGGAAAAACGAAGAGGCAAGCTGTCTAAATGTGTCCTGTTGCTCCATGACGACGCCCCTGTTCATACCGCTGGTGTTTCGAAGGATGCAGTTCGTCAATGCGGGTTCACAGAAGTTCAACATCCACCTTACAGTCCAGACGTGGCCCCGTCCGACTATTATTTATTTCCAAATTTAAAGCTGGACATAAGAGGAAGAAAATTTTCAAGCGATGAAGAGTTGCAGGCGGTGGTCTTCAGTCATTTTGAGGATAAAAATGTGATTATTTTTATAAAGGTTTAGAGATGTTGATTCACAGCTGTCAGAAGTGTGTTAGTATTCATGGTGATTGTATTGAAGAATAAAATTGGTTTCGTTTCATTTCCTTAATTGGTTCATAGTTAGGCCAATTCATTATGGGACCTGCCACGTATATGTGGTACTGAGGTTCTCAACCCTACAGCCACCGATGATCCACTCTTCTAGTTACACCGTGTATACATATCAATGAGATTTTATATTTTTAAAAGGAAATGTATTGGCTTTTCAAATATTAAGGCATAGTTTTTAGTTTTTTATAGTCGTTGTACTGACTATACCTACCGAATTCCTCTCGGTTGGTTGGCTATCATTATCTTTTAAAAGAATGGTATCCAATCGCAAGCAACTTCTGCGTTAAGCTAGGAAGTTAGTTATAGATAAGTTGGTGTTGTTGTAGGTTTTCTTGATGTATTATTTTGGAGATATTCTGTATTTACTTAACTGTTACATGATTTTAAAATTTAAGAGTGATTTTTTAAATAGAATAAGGGTGACAAACGAGCACATAGTCACAGTGATGGTAAGTAGATGCTGTCGCCCATAGTTATCTACACCTATCCTCGATTAAGAATCAAAATACAGATGCGGTGTCACTCCTGAGGATTAAGATAAAATGTCTCGTATCCAGTAAAAAAGGTCTCCGGTTCTATTGCATATATTCTATATCATATTAAACACAACAGCATTAAGCTTCCATTCTATTTCACCGGTCGAGCAGACTTATTCATGCTAAAACCATATTACAGCTGTAGCATGGCTCAACTACATTAAATGTTTTGATGAATATATGTGAATATTCCTTTTATTGAATTAATTAGAGTAGTAATTAGTAAGGCGTGGTTGGTGTGTAGTGTGTGGTGGGTGGTGTACCTTCGACGTAGGGCTTGTAGGGCAGCACGAGCGCGAGCAGCAGGCGGCCGTGCGGCAGCAGCGCGGCGCGCGCGTGGCGCAGCATGGCGCGAGGCCGCGCGCAGCGGTCCAGCACGTTCAGCGCGCACACGCACGAGAACTCGCCGCGCCACCACTGCTCCGTGTCCAGCAGCCTACCGTGCGTGCCGTCGGGTGCCATGCACAAACAACACCAGACATTTCTATGTATACTGCCACACGGACACTACAGTACTGATGAGGGCCCTGCCTCTCTTGCCGTTAGTTTATTATTTGTAAACGCGGTTGCTTATAGAAAATTCTTTATTGCACTCAAAGAAATTTTTTTTTTGTATATATACACACTAGCTTGCCAGGCAAACGTTGTTCTGCCCTTTTTGACGACATTTGTCATCATCATTACATCTCTTCACAAGTCCACTGCTGAAAATAGGTCTCCCCCAAGTAATGCCACAAAGCACGGTCCTGAGCCACCTGCATCCATCTACTTCCTGCGTGTCTTACCAGGTCATCACTCCATCTAGTGGGCGGTCGACCTACACTACGCCTACCGTACGAGGCTGCCACTCGAGAACGTTTCTTCCCCATCGGTTCTACGAGCTATATGGCCCGCCCATTGCCACTTCAGCTTACTAATCCGTTGGGCTATGTCGGTAACTCTGGTTTTACTGCGGATATCCTCATTTCTGAGTCTATCACGCAGAGAAACTCCGAGCATAGCCCTCTCCATAGCTCGCTGAGCGACCTTGAGCGTCCTCATACGGCCAGCAGTGAAGGACCACGTCTCAGATCCGTAAGTCATAACTGGCAACACGCACTAGTTGTACAATCTAGTTTTCAGAGTTTGAGTTATACCTGACGCGAAGATGTGTCGTAATTTCCCAAACGCTGCCCAGCCGAGTTGAATCCGTCGATTGACCTCTCGGTCGAAGTTGGACTTACCTAGTCGAACTATTTGTCCCAGGTAAACGTATTCGTCAACAACTTCGAGCATAGTGCACCCAACAGCTACCGGCATAGGTGTGACATGGACATTAAACATGATCTTTGTTTTGTCCATGTTCATCTTAAGACCCTTCCGTTGGAAGACACCATTGAGGTCATTGAGCATAGTGCTTAGGTCCTCCAGCGATTCTGCCATAAGGACTATATCGTCGGCAAATCGAATATGAGTGATGTACTCGCCATTGATGTTAATACCGTATCCTTTCCAGTCCAGTAGCTTGAAAATGTCTTCGCTCAGAAATGCAGCGGTGAAGAATTTCGGGGAAATAACGTCACCCTGTCTTACACCTCTCTGCAGTTGGATAGGTTTCGAACTCTGGTTCTGTACTCGAATAGCCATCGTAGCCCTACTGTACAAACACTTCAGCACTTCGATATTTGGTTATAAATGAAAATACAACTGCGTGGCGTATTTACCGTGCCAGCTACGCCAACGGTGCGCGCCCAGGTCATTTACAGCTAGTGTACCATTTGTAGGACTAGTGTACACAGAAGTACTTGCGTACATCAGGCAGCACCTATTTCATGCTGGTAAGTTGTACACTTCCTTTTAATACGGTCGAGGAGGCCGTTAGATGAAACATGCGTCAATACTTGTGAACTGTTTACTCGAGTTCGATATGCTGAGTAGCTTCCAAGTGTTTTTACATCTCAGCAAAAAACAGTTTTTTTTTTCTTCTCCGTTGAGAGGAACCTCATTTTATAGTAGTAGATTTCATTACCTCACACAATAAAATTTTATTACCTCACGCTGAGGAAATAAATATATCTCATTTCATCACACGTTAGGTATAGTTAATGACCCCCGCCCCTCCAAGATTTCCTGCCTTGTCGTGGCGAAGGGCTTAACAGTCGTGGCTTGGTCACCTACGGTGAACTAAGAGGTACCCACATATCTGGCCCGAGGTGCCCATTCTGGCCACCGCACAGCGGTGAGATGTTTGTTCTCTCCCCCTAGTGTCACAACCGAGACGCGGGGTTTCCGTTGTGCAGGTGAAGTTGGATGCCGCGGGGGGCGTCTTTGTGTTCTGGTGCGCCTTACCTGAGAATTCCAGTACGGAACAAGTTTTAGCTACGGACTTATTGTCCGTATTGTAAGGAACAATTATTTCGAGTTCGATTGTTTTGTCCATAATCCATTAAATTTACAATTTATGAATTTTAAAACACCTGTGCGATATAAGAGCGCCTCCGTAAAGTTAACCCTAACGATTTTTTTAAAAGAACGAAAACAAAGAAGTTTTGGGGAAGTGTACGTGTAACCTTGTTGACCAGTAGATACATGCTCTTACGCCGTACTCACGATTTGTGAGTCTGTATGAATATTTGGTTTACATTAAATAATTCCAAAGTATGCATCCCGTGATTGCGATTATGACAAACCCAAATTTGGTAGAGGAGTGCGCTTAGAGGCGTACAGTTGTAGATTATGGTAGTCCAATTGATAAAAATATCTCACGTGTATCCTTTACTGTTGAGAGCTTTCCTCATAGTTGAGGATATCTCTGTAGCGAACTTGGCGCTGAAGAGGTGCGCGAAGCGGCGGCTGACCTCTCCGTCGCCGGCGCCCACGTCGACGAGCGCGCCACCACCGAACTGCGTGCCCGCGGCACTCAGCAGCCGTCGCGCCTGTGCCTCCGACAGCACGAACATCGAACCTCGACCCAACCAACTGAAATATAAATATACATAATATAATATAAATGTACATAATATCCTATACCTTTAAACGAGCAATTCCTGTATAATCAAAAAAATTTAATTAAACTAATTGCACTCATGATTTTTAATTCAAATAACCAGTTCAGTTGTTTCTATTATGTCAATAAGATCAAAAAATATTATTCATCAGTATGTAATTTGTATCTAAATATAATTTCAAAAAATCCGTCATCCGGGTACTATGTAATCAATTGGGCCTTTTATTAATTCATGTGCACGTTTAAGTTCCAATATTAGACCCATTTGGTATTGTAGTTTGATTTTTATCTATGGTCTATTCCAAGATTAGACCATAGATAAACATCAAATTAAAAATAAAATTTTTACACTTAAAGTAAACGAAGAAAGCATTTACCTAGATACCAGGGGGGACCGTGAATTTGTGGGGTCCTGGGTTAACACTACTTGGGATTCTACCAAATTAATCAAAATAATGAAGTCAATAAACTGTTTTCTATAATTATGTACTCTTATATGGTCTGGAATAAAATTATATGACTTAGATACACAAACAGCAACTGTAAGAAATTATTGCATAAAAAAAGCATTCTAGATGCGACCCGAAAGGTCCACACGACTAGCTTCCCACTGGAAAGAATAAAAATTATCATATGTTTAATATTTTATACAATTTTTCATTCGGCACAAAAAACGACTTGACCGATTTTGCTCAAAATTGAATGAGGTCTAAGTTAAATAATAATGTATTAAATGAAACTGGTCCCACGTCAATATTACTCTTTGTTCTCGAGATACACGAGGCGAAAATTGAATCTGAACATACATACGTACATGTGCACACACGGTCATCCTCTTAAAAACCATACTATTTGACTCCAAAGACCTTGAAACGTGGAGATATGGTGACGTGGAGGTATGGTTCCCACTGGGAAGTTAATTAAAAGGTTATGTGTAGTTATGTTTAATAAATCATAAAGACTTCTAGATTTTTGCGCTGCAAATCCCTTTATATGCTAATCACATTGTCAGTCCTTTGTTAAATCACAATTTATGGAAAGAACTGATGAATTATTTAGTCGATTGTTTAACATTGTCGACTTATATTTGTTTTCTATATACGACATCCTGGAGAAAGAGCGCTCCGCTTCACAGCTACTTTAATCATCTTATCTAACTAATTGTCGAAATAACTAAGTCCGCTACGTTGCATTCTAATATATAAACTGCACAAATTCTCTTGCGAGTGGTTTGCGAAGCGAACGCCGCGAGTCCTAATAACAATAGCGCAATTATTCGCCACCGACGGTCGTGTGGTGGTGGCTGTCCGAAGGTAGATAGCATAGGGCCGCAATTACTGAGGATAAAGTACAAAGCACGCTGCGGGCTACGTCGCGGCTTGGTTCGGCGCTCGATCGCGGCAAATTGCGCGCCCGCCGCGACGTCTTCATAGCGCCTCGGGCTGCAGCGAAAGTGGATAATTGGAGCTAAATCCTACACTCATTAGCTGAGAGTGATCGTCGCACCGATCGATACAAATTCGTCTTCGCCAGCCAAAGAGATAATCGGAGCAGGGCTCGCACTCTGTTATTAGTTATTAGCCGTTGCGGCATATATCACGCACGGAATTATTCGCGGCCGCTGGCGTCCGCACTGCAATTACTGCTGCGTGTACGGACAGCGCAGCGCGCTGTACCTCCGTTAGTTAGTTAGAAATAATTTAACTACGAATATGAATATTTTTTGCTGATTATAAATAATTACAAGTATTACTCCAGTCCATGGAGTAGCAATGGCATATATATATGTCGATGTAAGTTGTTTGACGAGGGACGTAGGATGACGATCGAAGCTTGTTTGGGACGGACAGTGCAGATTGATTGCTTTATTGTGCCGCGTGGCGGTGTTGGCGACACGCGATACATGATACATGAAGTAACTGTGTCCGCGCCTAATGAGCATATACACCGCGTAATTGTTGCCAGACTTTTAGAGACGAGACGAGATTGAGTTGCTACATAAAATCGATTTGGTTTGCATGAAACCATTTGTTAGCAGTCACGAAGTATTAGCGTTTATTGATGACGACTGTTACAAACATATGGTGCAAATTTAAGTAGCATTATGAAACGCGAAATTCGAACGATGATTGGGACACGGTCCAAATGATATCGACACGTAGAACGTGATCCTTGAGTGAAGTCGAAAATTGTGCGGTGTTAAGGGGCGCCGCGTAAATCGAGTGGTGCCGTAGGTGGTTAGGCGGGCGCGGAGTATCTATTTCAATAGAATGCGGTGGCTTGCAACAAGGAATCCGATGCGGTTATCGAGGACGTAGGTGAGAGATGTGTCGGCGGGCGGGCGCGGGCGCGGGCCGAGGCTCGTATCGCGATTGCATCGGAGAGCAAACAAGCGGGCGGGGTGTCGCGCCCGGGGCCGCTCAAATCATATTACCCCCGGCCTCACACTCGTGCCGCGCCACACACGTCATTTGAGTGCGCGTCGCCATGGTGACGGCCCGGCCCGTGCATGATATTAGTACGTGGGCTCATCTCCGGCCGTTTAAACTTAAAGCGCCGTCGCAGCCGCTGTTTCGCGCGGGAAATTAAAATCGGCCCGGACCGGAAGGCGCTCGACCCTTGCGCTTTCGGGGCCGTGTTCGCCCTGCCGCTAGAAAAGTGGTTTATAAATATTCAAATAGTTTTTCAATATCTACAGCATATATTGAGATAACATAGAATCAAAAATTAATGTAAAGGTAGCATCGATGATTGAACGATATCGTTGAACTTTTCATTCTTCGCGTTCTCTTCTTTGTCAAGTGTCTCTTGTAAGGTAGGGAGAATTTTCCTTAAAGGGCACGCTTAGAAGGTAAATTGACGATTGCTGTAGATATAGAACAAATCCTTAACACTGCTCTCTGTTGTCGATTACAAAAGGATTTAATTTTTTTAAATTATTCTAACTCCTGAAATCATATCTTTTTCATTTTTTCTTCAGTACTTATTTGTGTGTAAATAATCAACAGTTAAGGCGAAATATATTTGATATAAAACATCTCCTTGTCTTGGAGAATAGAAAAAGTAGAAGCTATAAACTACATTTTATCATAAAAATAATACAATGAAGTGATCGGTAGATATTTTTGGTTACAGAAATATGTAAAATGAGATTTCAAAGATTATTTACAAAATGTGACACAACGCTATTAATGACATACAAAAAATACAAATAACAGAGTAAGGATAAAGCATTAGTTCATCACAAAAACAATATTTTAGTCACATATATTTATTTTAACTGTGACGCAGAGGAGTCGGGGGGAACTCCTCCCCCACGTATGTAGATAGATACCTACACATTTGCTTTACTCAAAGACATTGTCGCTTTCAGACACCTCATTAGAGCGTCCCATGTGAGCCTACCCACCCCCCACCCCCTCCCCGCGCCCCTGCACATACAAAGGAGAGGGATTCTTTTCCTCAGCTCGCAAACTCGGATGGATAATTACAGTTAGCTATGTACGTACGTAAGATCCCATTTGTTGCCTAATGTCTTTCTTGTCTCGATAAATTTTGGATACACGAAATCCTTTGGGTTATTTATGTTAGATTTGGCATGTGCCATGTGTATTAGAAGATATAGTATGTTTGTCAATTATTGAGAAGGAATTTACGACGTCTTTAGTGATAATAGATTAACAAGCGAGCAAACATTCTAACTTAGGGTAAGACCGCTACCACTTGTGGATCCAGTAACTCACTTCAAACGAGGAAGGCTACAATTGCGTTTTAACCCTCTGGAAACTAAAATTTGTAACCTTAAAATTATAGGCTCCTTAGCTTTAAATGGAAGCATAGAAATGAGTGCACTGCTGCTTGGCGGTAGAAATGACCAAGAGGTACGAACTCAGTCGGATTCCTGGGACGAAGAGCAGCCCTGCCACCCGGTACACATTCGAAACATTTTAACTATTTTGTTGGACTACTATAATAAGAATTTCAAGCTTACGCCATTTATTAAGATAGTTGAAATATTAAATTTGAATTGCTGTGTGGTAGCGGCCTCAGAGAATCCATTACCCCATTTCGTACCGTGGGTTGTAAGACGCGACTACGGGATATTTTTTATAGAAGAGGGACAAACGAGCATGCGGCTCACCTAATGGTATGTGTAGACCGCCGCCCATGAACAACCGCAACACCAGGGGAATTGCAGGTGCGTTGTCGGACTTATAAAAAGGACTAAGCTCGCTTCATGAAGATCCGTAAGTCGCATCGGTCCGGAAAAATCATATATTTAATTGGTTGCTTTAACTTGAAACAACACTTATCAAAACAACACTTGTCAAAACGTGAACAGCGTGAACTTTGACACTTACGTGGAGAGACAAATGTGATAACCGATAATTAACAGAATTATTTAAGTTTAATGTTAAGCGTCAGTTGACACCGATACGTGACGTGACGTGACGCAGAGCTTACTTTTTAAGATAGTGATACAAAATATAACTTTTTTTACTACACAACAGGATACATATTTTATAGAGATAATTCGAAAATGCCTAGCGGTATCGCAATACACCGCGCTGCCTTTTAGGTCCCTCGCGGCGTAGCGCGAACGCGTCGCATCTTGACGCAGCGGCGTTTTATCGGTAATCGTACGACTACCGATTTAGCGTGCAAGAGTGAAGAGTTTTGCGCCAGCAACTTCACGATACGCCTCGCGACGTCGCGATGCGTCTCTGTGTGAACTGACCCTTAAACACAGTACCCGTGATCACAGATTAAATAATGCGTAATGTAGTTGTAGGAGAGTTTTGAGTGAAGGGGGATTGACGGATAGACCACAGGCAACAAGTCAACTACGCAGTAATGTATAAATGTAAATGAAGTCAATTCGCGAAAACATCACTGTAATGATATAATTCTGTAAAGACATTGTTGCGGCAACTCCGACTAATAATCAGCAGTATAAAATAAGGCGCCAGAGGGCGCCAGCATCTTCTTTTAGAAAGGTCTTACCATTGTACCGCCAAAGATATTAGCAAGTCATTCATATCATTTTTACCAGCGACCGTATTTTATTTTATTTTGTTACGTCCATTTGTAAACAGACATAAACACTAAAAACTAAAAAGAACAATGAGAAAGAAAAGTCTAATTGAGCCATATACTTTACCAATGTAAATATATTCCTTTTACGTTAAAGCTGAAACTAGAAAACAGAATTGAAGTTCGCTATTAGGTAGGCCTGCAATAAAAATCAAGTTGGATGGCGTATAATCGAACCGTCACACAAACTGGTGCGTGTGATAACCTCGGATGGCATTTGGGCTATAAACTATAAAAAAGTGGATAGTAAAATGTTATAAACAATGAGAGCACGGCTAAACGTTTTAGTGTTAAGAGTGGGCTCATAAACCGACGACACGCACCCGTAAATATTAACGATACGTAGGTACTACGAGAAAAATGATGACTATCAATGTACCTACTAGCGATTTTCGGTCGCGGACGCGCTACAAATAATGGGCGGGACAAATTTATACGCGGGACCGAATTGCCCCGATTGAATATTTTACTAGGCCACGAGTGCGTCCGACGATATTTTTCTGTTTCAACGACCATTTTACTATCAATTGCTTAGCTTTTTCCCTTAATATAATTTGCGCGTCAAGTCGAGTCGTTCTATCCGGAATTCGTCTCGATTATTCAGCATCGTAAGTTTTTCTATTTGCTTTTATTCTATTTCTGTTTAAAATTGTAAGTTTTTTTTGCATACGGTAATTATACAAAATCATTGAGCTATTATGTACTACGTACTAGAGGCGACACTGCATTCAGCTACTCTGTTCCACTCAATTGCGGTGCATACACCGCACTTTAATACTTAAAACTCTATAAGCGCCTAGCGAGTGACTCGCTAGGCGCTTATAGAGTTGTCATGTGTTGTGTTGATTTAAAAAAATAAATCTTGATAAAAATATGCCGTCGTGTGTACTTAGATATTGCACAAATAATTCAAGAAATGTCAGTAAAAACCAAGGAATTACTTTTCATCGGTTAATAAGATACTTAATCAATAAAAACGTATTATGTATTAATAATAAAGCAAATTATTCCTAAGACGCCATCTTGTGTCATGGAATATAGATTATGAAATGAATAATATGTATGTAGAGATGCGGCATTTCTGTGGGTACTTAAGTACAGGACGAATATATTATTATACATATTTTTTTTGTAGAAACATATGTAAGTTATTATAATTTGGCACAATTTTTTATGTTTTAATCTGCTTATTATTCTTTTATTTTATTTTTAGGTTTCCACATCAAAGTCAAAGTGGTATAAATTCGTCCATTTTTTAATTCTCGCGTGCCCAGCATTTATGAACGACTTTTATTCTAATTTAAATATTTATAATTTAATTGTTATGTTAATAACTTTTGTTAAACATACATTTAGTATGTTTTTTATATTTGACTTAACTACCTTTTAAAATATTCAGATAAAATATCATTAAAACCAACGAAAACCAAAAAAAGAACGAGCCGAAAAACAGGGGAGAACGCGACCCCCGACCTCCCCCCACCCCCCCCAAGCCCCCCAAAAACCCTCCCCCCCCCCCCCACACGGGACCGCGCAAATGTAATTGTGATATAATATTATGTAATGTTATATTAAATAAGCAAATATAATATACAAAATAAATAATATTGTTCTCGATATAATTTACCTATTTAACAATACAATTTACCTACGGGTCATTCTACCTATGTTTATACTATGATAAAAAAACAACCGTGCGAACACAGAGTAGCGCACATTTTTTGTTTGAGATAACTATTCTAGTACGTAAGTACATATTACTTCAATGTACAAAATAAATACGATAATATAGTATATTTCATTACGAGTGCGGAAAGCCTGTCATTGCAAAGAGTTTCGACAAATGTCTACATGTTGACAGTCGTTGCAATGACGGTTCCGCACGTGTACTGAACAACTATTTTTAATACAGTTGCGAAAAAATTAAGCAATTTAACAAAGAATATTTTTAGAAAATGGCGCCAACCGTAAAAGAATATACTAAACAGAGATTTTTTTTGTTTTCTTCACCCATACTGGGTAGGCAAAGGGAACTATGCCCATACAGCCAAGTCTTCAGTAGAATTTTTTAATGATATGAAATGAAAATGAAATATAATCACATGAAATGAAATGAAATCTAACTTATTGAATCAAATCATTAAATCTGATATTGAAACAAATTAATAGCTTCTTTTTAGAAATATTTGCATGAATCATAAAAACTTCGTGGTTGGTTTTTTCTTTTTAATAGACATTATTTTGACAGTTGGGAAAGAGAACGCACGAGTTCGAAAAAGGTAAAGAAAAATTTCGAGTATTCCGAAGGCTATACGTCTCTGCAATACGCCACTTTTTGAGCAACTGTATTAAAAAAGTCATTTCTAATATAAATTGGTTGTATCACATTTTACGTTTTACAGAACAGTTTTATTAGGCAGTCTGTATGCCTATCGTGATAAATATTATTTTATTATATAATTCTTCGCTGTTGTCTTCGGTACATAATAAGTTCGGGAAGACGTCAATCCATGGTGCCAGTATTATGTTTAGCGCTTCGAGAACACAATAACCTTTAAAAGGTGTAAAGGCGAAGCCCAGTCGGACTTTAAAATAGCTTCTCGGAGGCGGATGGTTTATTGCTTATTGAGCAGCGCGGACGAGACACGTTGACGGGTTAGAGAGTGGAATCTCAGTCAATATCGGGGAAATACGTGGCGACGTTGAAATTATCGCTTGGTGGGAGGCGCGCTGGCAGCCGATGCAATAGTTTAAAGTAAATGAAATAAGAATGGAGTGAAACAATGAGCATTGTCGCGACGTCGAAGCGCACGCGCGTCACAGCTGCTATTGGCCGCTGCGCGCTGGGCGGGGCGAGAGGCTGCGCGCGCGCACTCCGCACCCGCACTCGCGAATTAAAACAATAAAATGAAAGTAATAAAACAATGCAAGCGTCGAGGAGCGCCCGCTATCGGTATTAATGGCCGAGCGGACGCGACGCCGCGCCACTCCAACCCGATTTATTGAGAGCTCTCCTCACCCCACACTCATGAAATAGCGACGGTTAAATTTCGACAAACATTAACATGAAGATAACCACACAAAAATTTGTATATATAGTACTCACTATAGATATTGCAAATATAACCATTTGTAGAATAATAATATAAGTTCGGTGAAATGGCGGTGTAAGTACCTACCCTTATATCCACTACCCCATATCATACAGAGGATGTCGTAAGAGTCGACAGAGAGAAACTAAAACAGAAAATGGGCAGCAGCATCTTCCGATAACAGTGGAATAAAAATAACAAACTGCGATTGCAAGCCAACTTTAATTACAACTAAATTTGAACATTCACGATACCAACATCGTTCATTACTTCGAAGTCACAAAGATCACTCCATTGTTAAGAATTGAAAAGGACGTTGAATAAGCTTGTTTCTTTCATTTTTCTTTATACTAAAACGCTCGTCCAAACACTGAGTAAAAGTCAGTTTTAAAATTACAGGAACAGCGCCGGGAAACTGTCCGGCATCCAATAAAAATCTTGCCCCATTAACTTAATTATTTCAGAACTTGGATAATTTATTACATAAGAAAACTTTCAATTCAAAATCAAATAAAATCAAATTAAACATTCATATTCAATTAAAATTTCAAAGAATAGAAAAACGTCTTTAGCTAGTTCATGATGATTTCTATAAGAGGCACTAACGAAATTCCATTTAAAAGTGCATCGACAATGATGTCTCATGATGGACAGTAATAATCCTATTAATCTATAAAAGAAATAAAATAAAACAGTTTTTTACTAAATGCATATAAAAGTACGTACTTATAACAAAAAAAATTATAAAATTTTTGTCTGTCTGTCCGTCTGCTTACCTATCTGTTTTTTCTGATTTTGAAGCGACTTCCACTGACAGATAGCCGATGTCATAAGGAATAACTTATAAACTTACTTAACTTAACTTATAAACGCGCAAAAAATATTAAAACCATGTGATGTGAACAAAATCTGAGTACAATATGGAAGTACAGTAATAAATTCTTCAAAACTATGCGTACAAAGTCGCGGGCACAGCTATTTAAATAAGTAGGTAGGTAGGTATATAATTTTTGCTACATGCTAATATTAGGTAATTGGAAGTAGTAAAATACGTATTTTACTTTGCCTTTTTCCTGATAAATGTTTGGTTCATGTAAACAATTAACATGGAAGCACTACAACTGTTACGACTATATACTATTACAATTTATCATAAAATGTTACAATTAACAAAATTTACTTATTTCTAATTTTTTACAAAGTAGAGATCATCACATTCTCAAAGAGATTTCTTTTATTCTATGTGAAAAATTTGGCTGGTGTTTTTTGTATTCATTAGAATACTATGTAGATACATTAGTAGGTATACTATATAATTCATTGAGATTTCTTATGATTGATAATTTCTGAATCTCGACAACAGCGCCATCTACCGGGTCCAATATTTGTGAATCTACTTACATAAATTAACATCATCAAAATCGGACCAGCTGTTTATGAGAAGTTTAGTAACACACGGACAGAAAAATTATATATAAAGATTAGTATTGAATTAAGAATAATATATCTACTCGTATTTTTTAAAGGTACCTACGAGTATCGTGAAAATGTCACACTGGGGTTTACGCTACTTGAAAGGATCTCGAGTGGCAGCCTCGTACCGGTCCGGTTCGTATTACGTCCTACCGCTGTTCTCTGGTCTCTTCTTATTTTTGAAAGCACAGCATTTTTTTCTGTGATTGTAGAATAGAAATAACTGAATGTGATCATATTAGCTATTGTTAACAACAAAAAGTGTTGCTATAATTCAATGTTGAGATTCACGTTATTTAGTCATAAACAAATTGGTATTATTTCTAATTTAATATAGTATAATATAGATTACGTTTTAAATTATAATTAATATTATAATTACATTTTTAGTAGTTAAAATGAGGATAATTAAGGTAAATGAAGGTCAAAATATTATGAAGGCTGTAGGAATGAAGCCGAATTAATAAATCTGTTATAAATCTGAAAGTAACCAGATTCCTAAGAATATTCCAATAAAAATCAGCAGAACTGTTATGCAATGTTAATGTCTATTAGCCTCAAATTAATTCCACTACGAGTATAACGCTGGAAGGCTTTCAACGGGTAAATTTCAGCGGCGGTCGCTCTTTGCCCTCGTAACGAATGTCGTCTCATTTACTAATGTGTCACACACACGCGGTGTTGTTTCACGGGCGGGGGTGGTGCGGCGCCGGGGATGGGGGTCAGACTCCGGGGTGGGGGCGATATGTCCACCCGCGGATGACCAATGACGGTCCGAGTCCGCTTCACGATGCAACGTTAATTAGGGCGCTCTGAAATCTCTGCTGCAATACAGGGCGTAACCTCGAGAGGGTTTCAGATATAGTTGGCTTACATAGCGTTGTTGTATTTGTAATAGGGATAAGTACCTCGAAAATAATTAAAAAGGGTTTTGTAAAATATTTTGCAAGTTAAGCTAAAGTGGAAATGGGCTAGCTACATAGATCGATGAACTGATGGGGAAAAAAGCTCCTCGAGTGGCAGCCTCGTACTTGAAAGCTTAGTCCATCGATCCTTCAGCAGATGAAGTAATGACCTGCTAAAACACGCAGGTAGTCGATGGACACAGGTGGTGGTTACATTGTGGCAAAAATTTTTTTACCAGTATGGATTGTTACTTGAAAGGAATGTATTATTTAATCACTATAAATACCATAAATTTAAGTGGTTGGTTAAGATGTTGGAGGAATTTCTATATAATTAGTAACTGTGAAAAATAAAGTTTTATGAAACTTTAAGGGTGATTATAATGTTTAAAAGTAATTGAATTTTTAAAGGTATTCTTTTTTGTGAATTTAATAAAGTCGTGTAAATCCATGGCCTTAAGAATTTCGAATTCGTTAGCGCTTAATGTGGACGAGCGTTAGAGTGGACGTAACATGTTTTCTCAAGGCGCCGTCTCAGTCACCTTAAGAACAAACAAACGACGTCAAAGCGTGATTGTGAAAAGGATCGTGATTATTACAGTGCGCGTAGTTAGCAGAGGCTTCATTAGAGGCGAGCGAAGCCGGGGTGGGGATGGGGGTGGTCGGAATCTCATCTCGGCGGGTGCATCGGCGGCTGCGCGCGCAAACAAATTAAAACGTAAGACGCGCCCTAATCAATAGCCGAGTACGCCGCGGAGCCGAATTAACTCGGCCGAATGAAAAAAAATGAACAAAATTATATTCGCGCGAGACCCCCGACCCCCGACCCCCGGCCGGGCGGAGGAAATTGCTTTTCTTTCAGTGGGCGCGCTCACGCCCGGCGCGAGAGGGTTACTCGCAACTCCGACACACACGATATTATAATTTACGTTTCCTCGTATATCGCGCTGTAAGTAGGTACTTTACCTGGGCGTTTCGCGCTCAACCCTCGGCTCTCGCTAAATCTGAGCTTTATACGTTTACTTGACGCGACGAGAGCAATATTAGTTTCGAGCCAACTCTTTCCCTACTACGATATTTATTAACGTTCCACGAGGTTTATAATATATTTTCATACTTTTCTTCTGAAGCTCCGGCTTTATTGGTATATTATGTACGTTTCATAGATCCAGCTTTGTTAAAAAGACTATTTAAATCAAGACTAACGGTGAAAAACACAAATAGGAATCGAAAGTAGGCTAAAGCAAATTTGTAATTTCTGTTATTACAACACTGAACATTCGTTATATGTATTTAACTTAATTTTCCTTATATTATTAATAAAACTGCGCCGAGAAAAATGTTTACCTATTTATAAGGGAAGGAGAGATTATTGCAACAAATTGGAAGTCACCACGTAATTGAAGCAATATTATGCATATGTTTATCCAGCATGTACGTTCAGCCTGTAATATGTAACAATCACGGCGAAAACTGGTTGCCATCAACGAGTGTTGACGCGGTCCTCACGTAACCGATGTAACCATTTACGACGAAATGGAAGGGAGGAGGTAGATAGTAATGTGTGTAGTGACAGTGTAGAATATCCACTGTCCCATAACGTCCCGTGAGCCTCTTGAGAGGCCACAAACGGGATTTAAACAGAAGACAGTTAGCAGCATCTTACTTATAACAACTCAAAAGTATAAAAAATGCGGTTGCCTAACAGCCTGCCGTGCGGCTATTTATGTACGAGACCCATGTTCAGCAGTGACATTTTATAGCCTGTGATGGATGGATTGGATAGTATGTTAAAGTAGACCAAAAACTAACTAAGGGACACGACCGATACAGGCCTTTTGCATATTCATTAGGTATATTTAGTAGGATTGGTGATGCCAGTGATAATTTCCGAGTATTCGAGAGAATGTTACAACATCAACGTCATAAGAGAGCTTAAAGTGCATCTGAAGGTAACTGGTTACTGTAGCCCACGGACGTCATTACTATGGAATAGCAAACTAGCAGTCTGTAGATTATTATTGTCCTATATAACATTGAAACCGTAACACTATATTGGAAGCACCGTAGCTTGATCGCAAAACGGTAAGATGCTGGTACCAAACTTGACAGATTTCTATATAGAATGGGAATCTGGTTATTAATATGCCGATGTCCGACTTGGCGTTTTATCCTAATACCTACCTGTAGGTTGATATACTCGTGCAGATACGAAACTTCTATCCTTTACTTATCAGCATTTGTAACACTGCTGATAAGTAAAGCATAGAAGTTTCTTATATTTATTTGAAATCGCCCTCTATTTCCAAACACAAAAAGAGAAACTTCAAAGTCTGATAGTAATTAATAAAGACATACAAAACTTGGAGTTCAAAGTGCCTCATATTCAGATTTGTTGCAATTACTTCATAAGGACGATTCTGAGGATGTAGGTATTTGTCACCGACTGTCTGTTTTATATATAGAGGTTCGTTTAGAGAATTCTCATTAATGGAAGGCGAGAGTTGTCTAATCTGTGCGCCAGTCCGCCCAATTAACGCGTGGGCGATGAGTCCGCCGCCCGCCCGGTCCCTTGCCGGCCAATGGCGGCCACGCGGGGATTAATTAAGTAACTTCCCGTCCGAGAACAACCCCGGCGAACCCCCGCTAACCCCCCAGCCCGACACCATGCACCTCGCAGCCCCCCGCACGTCCGCGGAGTCTGCGGACACGCCCGGAAAACTAACCACCTAATGAGGGGAGATGACCTCACGTGTTTGTGTGCCGCTTTGTCTGCCTGTGTACGTACAAACTATGCTCGTACACTTATATCAAAGTGTCGACCTATTGTGTGTTCCTTATGTAAGCTACCGCATTGTTTGTCTGTAGCTTTTGCTTAAGTTTTTCCCGTAACTCAAAGCTTGCAACTAAGCGATGCCTGGAACGAACTACTTACATCTATATACAATATGTGACAAAAACCCTGTGGTTTCCGTTAAGTGCGTTATCAGAATCAGTATCCAAGCGTATAGAAATATTTTTTTTTCAAAATACACATTTAAAAAAAATTAATTTTCATGAAAAAAAAATTTGCAAATTGAATGTGGTTTTATTTCCTCTAACTCACACGAGTATCGGTACTGCGGGGTCTTTGACAATTCTCTTAGTTCTCAACCAATGTAGAGATAATAAAACTACATACAATTTGCAAATTCATTTTTTTTTCATTAAAATTAATTTTTTTAAATGTGTTTAAAAATATTTCTATATGCTTGGATACTGATTCTGATAACGCAGTTAACGGGAACCACTTGTTTTTGTTACATTTTGTATAAGTAAGCAGCAATTTCAATATTAGTAAAGTGTAGTAACCTCATTCAATTACATTTTTATTTTATTAAAATAATTTATTAAACTGCCGAAATTACTGCAGAATTTTATATAAATAGATTTTTACTGTTACCACACTGTTGAAAAATACTCAATCCAAATTATTATAATAATACATATATTAAATCTATCAGATTAATAAAGGAAGTTTAAGCACTCGATTGCAGCATTGTTGCCGTAGAGCGGTAGGTAGCGTAATCTAATGCGAGTGGACAGAGGTCAATTAAACGCGGCGAGCTCGCGCCGGAAGCCTGTATGACGGATGAGAGGGCGGACGCCTGAGGGATCTGTTTGCTCCCGTTTGTCCACGCCGCGAGATGATCGAGCGAATTATCTCTACCTAGTTACTATCTGTACCGTGGTATATTATTACATATTAGTTTGTTATAGTACATTGAAATTAGTTTAATTTTATTTCCGACTAATTATATCTGAAGGCGTATTCTATTGGCCATCGTATCCTCTTACCATCAGTACCGAACACACCATTTGTCAACCTTTCTTCCTTTAAAAAGTATGAATTTATTAATTGAATGAAATTGAATCCAGAATAACAAACGATTGTTAAGTTTTTTTAGTGACGAGGACGCTCTTTGCCGTTAAAAAATGAAAACTTTGTGGGGTCATAGTTAGCAATGAATTTATTTAAAATTTCCACTTTGTATCTTTGAATTTAAAAAATAAAAATATAAATTTCTTTGCAACTTTCCGCTAAACAAATAAATTGATGTGTCTTACCTGGATTGAAGCGCACCTCCCGCCCTCCCTCAATTGCATACACTAACTCCGTCACCACTAGACCAAGCACCACTACTCTCAACACCACTATTCCAGGCAAGACACACCATCGACGATAATACGACACGTGTTTCGCCTCTACACGAGGCATCCTCAGGTAATATAGACTCTACGGCGGCTGACCGCTAAGAATCTTAGCGGTCAGCCGCCTTATCATCTTCATCTTCCTTATCGCCTTATCATGTCATCTTAGTGTATGCAATTGAGGGAGGGCGGGAGGTGCGCTTCAATCCAGGTAAGACACATCATTTTATATGTTTAGCGGAAAGTTGCAAAGAAATTTATATTTTTATTTTTTATTATAATGGATTTCCGCAAAGTAACGCCTGATTCTATCAATTATCTAATTTCCACTTTGTATCTTTGATTTTATAAAAATCAAAATTTAATCCTTGATATAGCACACAAGCA
This sequence comes from Parnassius apollo, assembly GCA_907164705.1. Classification (NCBI taxonomy): domain Eukaryota; kingdom Metazoa; phylum Arthropoda; class Insecta; order Lepidoptera; family Papilionidae; genus Parnassius; species Parnassius apollo. The sequence goes on from CAJQZP010001172.1 coordinate 5,260,575, forward strand.
GCTAAGTAATCGAAATAATACATAAAGCTTAAACGAAGTACCTACGGGAAAGGTTTCTATTTCCACTAGTTTTGTTTTGTGTATGTATATTGTATATATATAGTTTATACAGTATAAACTAAATAGTTTTCAACATTAATCATCACAAGTCCACTGCTAAAGATAGCCTTCCCCCATGGAATGGAAGAATGCAGGGATGGATGAGTTGGGCTACCTACTCTACGCTTATCCACTCACTCCGCTTACCGGTAGGTACTCGTACGAGGCCGTCACTCGAGAATCACTCTTATCCATTGATCTCTTGGGCTATGCCGGTTATTTTGGTTTTAGCGAGTACATTTTTATGACGAATTCTATCACGCAGAGAAACTCCTGGCATTGCTCTGTCCAAAGCTCACTGAGCGGCTTTGCGCTTCCTTATACGGCCAGTAGAAAACACCCCCTTTGTAATGGAAGATAATGTAGATTCATCCTCCATCACCCTTCAAAAAAAAAAAAAAAAAAAAAAAAAAACTATGTATCAGTTTCATATGTCACGCAGCGGTTGTACGCTCACGCGCACTCTGCGTTGGTTACAGGTTACCAATTCTGATAATTGATGTCCACCAGCCAATTTTAATTGTGATTTATAGGAAAAAAAAATAATATTAAAGTTCAAATACCGTTTTTTTTATAGAATAAAGGTGACAAACGAGCACACAGTCCACTAGATGGTAAGTGTATGCTGTGGCCCATACACATCCACATTTAACCTCGATAAAGAATCAAAATGCAGATGCGTTGTCACACCTGAGGATTAAGATGGAATGCCTCGATTCCAGTAAAAAAGGGTCTCCGGATCTCTACACTCACCATAAGCGGTATTAAGCTGCTATTTAACGCTGCTATTCTGTGAGAGCGTGGTCTTTCCCCGGTCAAGTCGACCCATTCGTGCTACAACCATAATATAGCCGCAGCGTGGCTCTACCACGTGTAAAATACAAGCATGCAGCATGTATATATTTATATAAATGACATCAAATCTCGTACTTTCATCAGGACTTTAGAAATTTTATCTGTAAATCTATATCTGCATAACATTTGTATAATAATAATAATAATGTCCTCCAGACCGAATTTCGGCCACGTCGGCCTACCTCAACGGAGGCTAGCTATCGGCGCAGGACAGGATTACAGTGCCCAAGTGTATGCGCAAGCAAAGGTGCACTCTCACTCATTCAATCATTATGAGAGTGAGGGAAGACCTCACTCTCATAATCCGATGGGACGGTAAATCGACACGACCGGAGAGAGATCAGGCGCAGGACCAACGGCTTTACGTGCTTTCCGAGGCACGGCGGTGAGACACCGCCAACTTCCAGACTCCGGGCAACTACTGAGAAGTTTTTGACGGAAAAACTCAATAATTAATTTTTGGCCCGGCCCGGGATTCGAACCCAGGACGTGATAATCAGCAGTTGCACTACAACTACCAACTACAATCACACTACTACAAGCACTAGACCAACGAGGCAGGCAACATTTGTATATACAAATTATGTAGGTACCGTTTAGTTTCATCACAATCGGTTCAGTCATACCGGACATTAGACCGAACAGACTGTCTCACTGTCGACAAACATTTTAAAAGTAGTTGTTTAGGTTATATTAGCATGCAAATAGCCTTCTGAGTTTAATTAAAGCGACTTATTTCAATATTACAGAAAATGTAAACAAAATAATGTATCGTATTGAAAACAGTTAAGCCATAACATCATTTTCCTTTATACGTTTCTTTACGTGGTATAGCCACACGGCAGCTATATTATGGTTGTAGCACGAATGGGTCGGCTGACTAGGGAAGGATCACGCTCTCACACGAACTTTTTTATTGGAATCGAGGCATTCCATCTTAGACCTCAGGGGTGACAACGCATCTATGTTTTGATTCTTAATCGAGGATAAATGTAGATGTCTATGGGCCACAGCATCCACTTACCTTCAGGTGGACTGTGTGCTCGTGGGGCACCCTTATTCTATAATAAAAGAATATTTGCCTTAAAAGCCGGTCATTATTATCAATATCACAAGTCCACTGCTGAACACAGGTCTCAACTAACGAATGATACAAAGCACGGTGCCAACCACCTGCGTCCAACGACTTCCTGCTAACGCTACCTACTCTTGTTAGGTGAATGGTGTTTGCAGTATCTACTTCATAAAGGACAGTGTTTGGGTGTTTTTCCATGTACCATAATGAAATGTTTGCAAAACGGTTTCACAAAATACGCTTCTTACAATAATTATTAGGAAAATTTCCAAAAATTTTTCGGTGATTTTTGACGAGCTGTATCTCAATGAAAAAGGTGGTAGAGACTTTAAAAAAAGCATTTTATAGCTATGAAATGCTAGTTTCCTGATTTTTGAACAAAAAATTTTGGAGCCACGGTTTTTACGCAATCAAGCAAAATAGCGCGAAATAAAATTTTCAAAATTTATACTCTTCTTTTTCTTGCAACACGGGCTCAGAAATTTTATATTTTTGATTTTCGAATCGAATTGATTTTTTTGAATAATCATCGACTAGATAGTCTTGTTATTTACGGAGATTTAGCTTCAATTTACTTTTTTATTTTCTTGCTACGTTTATTTATAGCGGAAATATCCGTTCCGAAATCTCCGAAACTGAACGAAAAAAGACCCTTTTGTTTTCAACCATTGATGTCTCAACAAACAGTGACCATACAGAAAATTGAAGGGCAGTTCGAAAACTGTAAAAAATTCTTAAAAAATTCTTAAAAAATTCTTCCAAGGCATTTAAAGAAAAAGGTTTTATTTCATTCGCAATTTCAATTTGAAATGGTGATAAAAAAAACTGACTTTTCCTCTGGGTTAGGTAAAGCTGCATCTTAACAAATACTGATAGGAAAGCTAAGATTTTCAAGAGTTTTTTCACCTCAATGTATATCTTCAATAGCCCTGTAAATTTGCAGATCGGTCCATCGAGCGGTTTTTCCTTCATTCAAAGTTTTGAAAAAAATTAAAGGAGCAAGATTTGCTCCTTAAATTTTACTTGCACCCTTAATTTTTGTGAGAACTGTAATAGAAATTTAACGTTTCTATAAAGTAAGGAATAATTAAGGAATAAAAATATAGCGCCTATATCATTTACAAAAATGCATCTTAAACTATACAACATGTAACAAAAACCCTGTGGTTCCCGTTAAGTGCATTATCAGAATCAGTATCCAAGCGTATAGATATAATTTTTTTTTCAAAAAAACGTATTTAAAAAAATTAATTTTAATGAAAAAAAAATTAATTTGCAAATTGTATGTGGTTTTATTTCCTCTAACTAACACGAGTATCGGTAATGTGGGGTCTTTGATAATCCTCTTACTCCTCGGCCAATGCAGAGATAATAAAACCACAAACAATTTGCAAATTAATTTTTTTTCATTAAAATAACTTTTTTAAATGTGTTTTTTTGAAAAAAAAAATTATTTCTTTACGCTTGGATGCCGATTCTGATAACGCACTTAACGGGAACCACAGGGTTTTTGTTACCTGTTGTATAAGTAAAAATCGACAGCAAAGGTTGGATAAGATTGCTTCGGTGAATTTTAAAATGTCGTAAAAATACGGAAATAATATTTAATATCTAAATTATTGGTGTTCATAGCAAGCAACATAACAATATTTATGGCTGACGAAATTTTAATAACGTAGTCTGCTTCATAAATAAGTTAACAGCTTTGAAACGCTTTATGGGCTATATCTTTTATCTTATTTTGAATTTCATCAGTTCGCTTGTAACCTCCGATTTTATTGGCACAGCGGTGAAGAAAACCTCAGAGTGTATCGGGTTAGTGTTAAACGGGAGTCGGCTCAGTCCATAATCGTTGCGGGCTCCAGGGGTGCCAAAATAACTAATAGTTTTCGTGGGGGCGTGTTAGCATTTTTCTTCTGGCGTTGACATAACGGAGGGTGGTGGCACGGGGAGGGGGGGTTAGGTCGGAGCGAGCCGGCTCTTTCAGGAATTGCTCCGCGGTTCATTTACACTTGATCGGATTTCTTAATAACCTCTACAGACGGTTACAAATGCGCTTATTGTTTGCTGCTTTTAAAAATCCCAGGATTTTGAGCCATTCAGTGTTATATGCACGTAATAGTTTTACACTATACACATATGTCGTTCGACGACGGAACATTGATAAATAGTCATCGTATTTTCCACGTTATAAGAAATAGGTTTACCAATTTTTAGATAAATGTAAAATCAAAACAGTTTTAGATAGATTTAAAATATGATTATCGATTAGCTTTTAAATCACTAGGTAGTACCTAGGCATTTAAGCATAATAGTATATCACATGATCTAGGTATTTAAGCATAGTATATGAACGATCACACAGTCCACCCGATAGTAAATGGATGCTGAGGCCTATAGAAACCTACATCTATCCTCGATTGAGAATCAATCTTGCTTCCAGTTAAAGGGTTCCCGGTTTTCTACTCATCTTACGTAACAAAGCAGCATTAAGCTAAGCGCCTATTTCACGCGTGCATTCTGTGAGAGCGTCGGTCCTACTCCGGACTATATTATATAATATTCACATAATATTGTAGGTATAGTTTGAGCTAAGTTCTTTAAATTGAACAAGGATATACAGCCAGACCCGGAAAAATTATTTGTAGACTATAGAAAGCTTGTTCCGTGCGGGTTTCAAGCTCGCAGCCCCGCAGCGCCGCAAACAAACGCTTAGCCACTTCGTTACGGAGTCATCTGGTTGGTGTAATGAACGTAAGCACGACCGCTAATCATGAGGTCCTGGTTTCGAATCCCAAGTCAAGATTGGAGTCAGGAAGTTGGTGGTGATTCACACTCATGTTTTAAAAGCTTGTAAAGTCAACACTTGATCTATCTTCCTCCCCGATTGTGATTGCCGTCCCATTAACCTACGAGAGTTGGCCTGTGCTTGCTTTTTACTTGGTAGAGCCACGCTCTCACAGAATACCAGCGTAAATAGCAGCTTAATGCTGCTGTGTTTCGTATGGTGAGTGTAGAGAACCGGAAACCCGTTTTACTGGTATCGAGGCATTCCATCTTAGTCCTCAAGGGTGACAACACATTTTGATTATTAATCTAGATTAAATGTACTACTATGGCCCACAGCATCCACTTACCATCACGTGGACTGTGTGCTCGTTTGTCACCCTTATCTTATAAAAAAAATTTAAAAAGAAATATACTCGGGCATATATTATAATTCTGTGCTACGTAGGTGGCTAATCTCTGGTGAGACTGAATACCGTGATCGAAGTTCGGTCTGGAGGACATTATGATTTATGAAAATAGACAAAATAAAATCGCTTATTGTATAAATATTTTACGATAACACTCAAAATTATATGACGGTGTGGTAAGGAGAAATTTTGTTTTCTCTATTAACCAATAACTGAAAGTCATTTATAAAAGTAGAATTCCATAGACCATTGAAGGGTGCCTGAAAAACCCATTTAAAGCCCGAGGGTAGTAGAGCGGACGTAAACTCAATTCTTTCCACCTACGCGCCTGTTTTACCTTCCAACGAATAGCTGTGCATGCAAATAGAGCTAGTTCATTGTTTCCTTAGCACGATGTGAATTGTTTCGGATGCGATGGGTTTAAAAAATTAAGTGCTAACCAACTATAGCACTATTGTAAACATAACGTTTTCATAATATATGGGAAACGGAAAATTACGTACGTATACACAACTTTAACATTATCAGTTAGTTTCTTTTTGTTTCTATGAACTTAAATATTTTATTTATTTAAAATTTAGGTAGAAAGTCGTCAACGTCTACTATCATGGGTATGAACAAAGACTGCACTCTTCTTTTTCTGTAATAATCTCGATATATCTACAATCTACCTAAAGGCAACACAAGTGACTTTGTAAATAACTACATAAAATTATTACATATTAGATATTCTATTAAAGATAAGCAAAAAGTTAATCATTCTATTTTAGAGATAAATTAAAAGTATAGAAATATAATATTTATTTAAAGCTTGAAGGCCGTCCAAATTGGTACCAACATATTACCTATTTTCGTCACTAAAAAGTCATCATCCACTGCTGTGTTCCAGTAAGAAGGGTAAGAAGAAGCATAATAACTAGTCTTAAAGCGGCATTTCATCGTAGCCCTCCGTAGTGGAAAAATCTAATTTTCATTATATATCAATATAAATGATCATCATTACAGCCTATTTAAAGTTCACCACACGGCATTTCCTGTTTCAGTGTCTCTCTATCGTCTCTTACGGTGGCGTATGAGGATGATAGGTGGATGATTTGGGTTAGTGGATACTTTAATTTCAAAATTTGAATAAAAATATAATAATTTATTTATTAAGAGGAAAATCTCTTGGGATCTTTATAATCTCTGATAATATAGGTATCTCGTATCTCCAATATTGCTTTCGTCATCTAGGTTCATAACATCTTAAAATTTAATTACAGCCAAAGTTGTTTAGTATTCAAGAACTACAACTCGGCAGTTAGATCAGCAGATCAATAAGCAACATGATCGTTAAATTTGGATAGTGATAAGTTATATCGTTTATATATTCAACGAAACGACAAATATTGCCTTCCTTATATAACTTTAAGCCACTCGTGTTTATGCAATTATCCGGGCACTTAATAAATTCTTTTACTGCTTGGAGTAATTAATCACACGCCCCCGTTCTAGCGACGAGAACGCCCGGAAAATCGCAACCCTTTTCGCGTCTTAATTACCACGCCTCGTTTCAGTGGCGCCCTCTCATTGGCGGCTCTCTTTACTGCTCGATCGCCCTCCCCGTCACTCTATCGCCCTCTGTTTTAATTGGCCGCGTGCAATTAACGCCTCGTAATCACCAACCGCGTCGTGTCGGGGAAGCCGCTCCTAATTTGAATTTTTAATTACAGACGCTTCGTTGCAAGAACGACGCTCATTGGTCGATGCTTCTACGAGTATTTACTTAAGTAACCCACGTGCCTATTGTTTTTGGTTCGTTTATGTTTATACTCGTTTTTGAAGTACCTAATAGGTACAGTTTATGTAGATGTGTTAAGGTATGTTGCAAAGTTCACAATCTACAGGAAATTTTACGTTTCCGATTACATATTATAGAGTCATTTTTTTATGATCTATCGAGTACCTACATTGAAATTTGATCATATTTTCTAGTTGATTACATACTTTCCTTTAATCTTTGAAGGTAACTCTATAGTCAGCATTGCTGGGATTTACAATGGGTGCCTATATTTCTATTTGGATATGAATTTAAAGAAGTAAAATAATTTTATTAATTTTATTTATACTCACATGCAAAATATATAAGCTAACAATAGACATAGGCTGTATATTTAGTCTACTGGATTGGCTGCACGCTGTGCTTGGGGGGTGGATTGACAATTCTAGCACAGTACTTACTAGATTTTTTAATAAAGTGGCAAATAGCTAAAATACAGAAACTGAGTGATGTGCGTGTAGTGAAGCGGAGTGTTCAGCTTGCACAGTTGGTGTTCGGCTACACTGTACGGCCCACAGAACTCTCTCGACTCAGGCCTTAAAAGAAAGAAAGTTCTCAATGGAGATCATTCGGTAGTGAGGACAGTTCAAAGCGCTTGACAAAAACACGCTCTTGTATTATCTAGTAGGTAGTGAACGCACCGCCACGCCACACGGCCCGCCGTATGCTCGCCACAGCCAGTCTTTAGGCTTTGGCTAAAAAGTTGAAGACTGACTGTGAAAATTGATGTCCGGCTTTGGTTTCGTTCCAGGACACCTGAGATTTCCAATGAGATTGAGAGGTTCTGTAGACGGATGTATGCGATCCAAGAGCAAGTCTCACCTGACACCGATGGCATTCCAGACGTCAGTCCCGAGTGAGATTAGAATGGCTCTCCAGAACCTTAAAAACGGCAAGGCCAGATCCATCTAGGCCATTCCATCCCGTGAATGGAATTCCGTTAAAATCTTTGAAAGCTTTTGAAAGCGGGTGGAAAACCGGCACATAAATTCCTTCAGAAGCTCTTCAGTGTGGCATCTCCATGGTGGCCCTACTTCGGAGGCGTGGAGTAAAGTGCAGTGGGCTTGTTCTTGAAAAAAAAAGCGATAACGCTCTTTTGAACTATACTACACCGATTTCCCTTATAAGCCACATCTATGCGCTGTTTCAAGGAATCTTCTTGCGCGCAGATTTGCTGACTTTCAGCCTACGGTTTCTGAAAGGGACAAGCCGGTTTCTGAAAAGGATTTAGCACCATAGACGACATACATAGGTACCCTTGGGAAAATTGTACAGGAAGACCAAAGAGCTTTGTCTTGCCTATGGCAAAGCTTTAATTCTGTCGAAATGCTACAGTCTCTTCAGCGGTGCCAAGTAGACAGTCGGTATAACGAAGTGCTTAAGTGTTTGTACAGAATGAAGACTATCCGTATCATCGCATCGTATCAGTATAGAACCAGAGTACGAAACCTATTTAACTGCAAAGAGGTCTAAGACGGGGCGATATTATACTGAAAACTCTTCACCGCTGCACTGGAAGACGTTTTCAAGCTACTGGACTGATAAGTATACGGTAATAACATCAAATGACATCACCCACCTTCGATTTGCCGACGGTATAGTACTTACGGCGGGATCGCTGTAGGACGACGGATAGTTCTTAAAATACCTAAACATGGACAAAACAAAGGTCATCTGTAACATCTTGTCACACCTATGCCGGTAGTTGCTGGGAGCACCACGCTCGAAGTTTTCGACGAATTTACGTAGGATAAATTGTCCCACTAGGTAAGTCTAAGTTTCAACAGAGAGGATAATCGACGGATTCATTTCGGCTGGACAGCGTTCAGGAGTTTACGACAATACCTGAAAATAAGATTGTATAACCAGTGCGTGTTGCCTGCGCTAACATGTAGATCTTGGACGTGCTTCTTCAATGCTGATCGTATAATGAAGCTCAAGGTCGCTCAGCAAGCTATGGAGAGGGTTATTCTCGGAGTTTATTTTTTGGTTGGACTTAGAAATGAGGATTTACGTTGCGGAACCACAGTAACCGACATAGCCCAACGGATCAATAAGCTGAAGTGGCAAAGGGCCGAACCATATAGCTTAGAGAGCAACAATCGATGTAGAAGAAAGGTTGGGGAAGCCTACATTTAGCAGTAGACTTGTGATGGGCTGTAATGATGATGATGAATCAATGTAAAATAATAAGAAATTGAACATCTAAATGTAAAAATAAGGACAATATAAACTGTTATCATGACATCTATTCAAAAATGACTAATCTAATATTCGCATGTGCAAGGATATCGGTTCTGCAATAACCCTTGTACTTACTCGACGGTAAATGCCGATCACTTCGTACTGGATAGTGAAGGAAGAATCACATCGAAAAAATTAAAAATATCAAGTTCTAGGTGAATGGACTCTTATTCTGCCGTAGGAGTTTATTTGGGTACAATATCACATTTTTAGCTATTTTAGCCACGAAACCAGAGTGTACACTCCTTTGTTACGATCTGAAAGGTATACAGACCCAGTACAATTACAGGTTGAGAGGCGTTTTTTTATGAGATAATGGTGACAAACGAGCACACAGTCCACCTGATGGCAAGTGGATGTTGTGGCCCATAGACATCTACATTTATACTCGATTAAGAATCAAAACGCAGATACGTTGTCAACCGTGACGACTAAGATGGAATGCCTCGTTTCCAGTAAAAAGGGTCTCCGGTTCTATATACTCACCATACGACACACAGCAGCATTAAGCTATTATTTTACGTTGATATTCTGTGAGAGCGTGGTCCTTCCCCGGTCGAGCCGACCCATTCGTGCTACAACCATAATATAGCTGCAGCGTGAACTTAGATCCATCTTAGTCCTGAATGCTTACAACGTATCTGTATTTAACGTTGCCTTTTTTATTTAATGTAGGTTGCAGAATTCCATGGGCCGCAATAGCCACTTCCTATTAGGTGGACTATACTTGGACACATTCTTCAAAATGCTTAGGTATATCCAGCCTTTGATAAAGAAATTATGATAGAGAAAGTAATATCTTTTTACTCAGATAATTTATTATGTTTAAGTCTTTTTATTAATTAAAACAAGCTATTTCCAAACTTTTTACAAAAATGCATTTGATGAATAGTTTTAACTCAAAATGGTCGCAGTGCGTACAACGATGGAGTGGATTAATTTGCTAGCATCTGCCTTTTCAGATGATAACCATGTGGGTGGTAGGTCTTCAAGGCAAGAGTAAATAGATTTTTTTAAGATGAGTCAGTGCGCTACCGTCTTGAATACGTCACCACTTCATTGCATTGGTTTATAATAGTTAAAAATATTTTATAGGTGCAATTATTCACGTTTAGTATACACCTAAAATTAATGAAACTGTCAGAAAAAAAATAAACCAAGGAAACAATTTTTTTTTCATATGTTCTTTATTGTATTTTCTTTAACAGAAAAGAAAACGAAGAGACGGCTTTAACTACTTTAGGTATTTCCTGTCAGGCACCTATGAAGCAATATTAATATTTACTTGTTATAAATCAGTATTAGAATGATGAACAGACATAAGCACAATCAGTAAGGCAAAACCTGGAATATTTCACTGCAGACTTTTCAAGCTCGGCTTTCTCATATCCTAATTTTGAGCAAGTTTTGCGATTTTCAAGACTCTCGTTAGACTCGTTATTAGTCTAAGTAACTTCTTTCGAGTAGGTATGATTTAATAGGAGTACTTGGCAAAGTATGTATATGTAATAAATATTATATAAAGAAAATCTCTTAAATTCAGTTTCCAAAAAAATCGTATCATGTGCACTAGGCCGAGGTCATAGTACGTCAAGAAGTTAGGCAGTTTCAGCTTAAAAGCTGCTCCGTCTATCTTCTTTGTTGGTCATAAACAAGAATAGTGATATTATAAAATAGGCCATTACCACATCTAGTCACATTATATCGTAAATTGCATATGTTGGTACGTTAATATCTTGATGGTCAATGATAGATGGTACATGGTGGTATTACCAACAGTAAAGATGAGAGATGACTGGTAACGCCGTTGTTAATCCACTTTGCTAAAAGTTAGGGCATTTAAAAATTTGTCTTTCTCTTATGGCAGACTCCAGGCCAGGCAATGCTTATATGCTGATGAGGAGGATGATAAAACGAGCTAGTAATGTTGATACAGAAATGTTTATCACTTTCTGATGACTTTTATTTTAGAAACTTTTAAATTAGTTTTATTTTTACAAATAAAATAAAATATTACATTGTAATATATAATGTATTATTTTTGAAATGTAAACACTTTGACGTAATTAAATGAACTAGTGGTCGAAATTCGACAACCATTCATCATTCATCCATAGACTGCCTCATAAGGTGATTTTGCCATAGTTGCCACGTCTGGCTGGCGGGTTATCAACCTTCTTATTATTTTAAGTTGTTATTAGGAAGATGCTACTGCCCACGAGCTGTTACAGTTTCCCTCTGTCGCCTCGTAAGTCCACGGGACGATACAGAGTGGTGGATATTCCTACAACGGCACTACACGGTAAAATCAACCGTAATACATTAAATATTAAGGTTTGTAAGAGTATGTTAAGCAAGCTATACTACTGTTGCTGTTTACTTTCAACTGCATATTAATACATAAAGAATAGACAACTAATATACAAAATGAACTCTTTATCGCCTAGACATACACCCACATGCTATTGAAAAAGGAACATTTGATAACACAAAATTCACAGCCTATTCAGTTAATCTGTCCGGTTTTTTTTAAAAAATCTTCATTTGCGACAATCTCTACTCTTTGCGACTGTTTGACCACAGACTATTAAGTGTTTGGTATTGGCCTTACCGTTTGCACTGAGAAACATCCAACACGTAGTGTTTTGAAAAAAATCGCATAAAATAAATCACACAACATGTTTTGTTGATGGTGGCGTTCGCACTCACAAAAACTGTGTTAAATTTTCAACAGACATTCAAACTTACCTTTCAACATGACAATATTTCTACAAATTTGTTTTCAAACATTTTGTTTATGTATTTATAAAGATATAATATAGTTAAAATATGTAATGTACAATAAACTGTCAAACATATTTCACTACAACATGTTCTTTGACCGTGCAAACGCTTTTTGATACATTGACAGAAAACAGGGTTTAAAACGTTTAAAACGTTCACGGTGAAAATCGCGTCAGTGCAAACTCACGGTTAGAGTAATAACATACATTTACATTGAGAAATTGGCAGTTTGAACGTAAACAATGAATGTTATATTTAATTTAATTTAATGTATTTGTATCACCTTTCTGTACCTACTCCTACATATACACTTCAACTACTTATGCGAAATTTAACACAACTCCGTGAGAGCAATATGCTTCCAAAGTTTTACCTTCATATTAATATATAGATTCAGTAATTGCTCGTTCTTGATCAGTGACAAATTCAACAAGTTTTTACTGATGCATATTCAACACGTGGAATGCCGTCGAGTGAGTTACAGCGGGCGTGCCAATTTGCCACAACGGGCTGATATCTGGCAACGGTTCGCATCGGGCTGTGGCTATTCGGAATGCATGACCGATTGGGCACGGGGGAAAAGCGCCCGATTGTCGTTGAATGAAGCGATTAACGCTGAATGGTTGGCCGGCACGCGGAACCAAGCGGGCGGCACGACGCGCAACTACGGCGCGCTTTGTCTCAGCTCGTTTGACCCGTGCCCCGGGCAAAAACTCTCCAGGGAGAACTGATAATTTGAAAAACTTACCGAGACCCGTTTAATTGAGTAAAAAGTTGAGGACGGAGGTGTTTTTATCGATTGTAGATTGGTACACTCAGATTCTTTTCGTATTTGATTTCGACAAGATTATATATTGAAAAATTTTTGTTTGCTAATAAGAGTGTAATGTTAGTTTATAAATTTTTTGCTTCTTTAGTAAAAATAATTTTAAGGAAATATTTTATAATATTTATAGGGGAAGCCTGCTTATAATTGGCTACTTAACTTTACGTCCTCATACCTAATATCTCATTAAGTTTAAATGAAACGAGTGAATATTTTATAATTTCACACTAAAATTATAAACTAATTTTATTTATTAGCATAACAAGATAACGGTTTTTATTATTAATTAATAAAAGCAATTTTAAGGCTGTTGCCTTTTTGAACCATCGTCCATCATTGCCTTGATTGGAGAACGTTGACATTATTGGACTTAGAGCAACAGGACGGTCCTACAGGCAAAAATGATAAAATGTAATTTTAATTACGTGTATGTTTGTAATGTCAAAATGACAACTATTTCTATACTAAATGCATATTCAAGTATGATGCGGAACTTATAACAAAAGCATAATATTTAAAGTTTTTGTCTGTCTGTCAGTTTGTTCCGGCGAATCTCCGAAATGACTGCACCGATTTTGATAGGATTTTAACTGGCAGATAGCTGATGTTATATGGAGTAACTAAGGCTACTTTTATTTTATATAAAGAATTAGGTCGTAGGAGTCGCGGGAAACAGCTAGTATTATAATATATATAATATATTAAGTTGAGCAACAACTAGAGATTTAATAAAAGTTTAAAATAATAGATCGGGAAAAAGTTTCTTCGTATAATTTTTTTTATAAACATTGAAGATAAATCTTTTTGGTTGTACAGTTTGTATCTGGCTGGTTTTAATATCATCACATACTTATAGGACATTAAGGAAAAAAAAGTAAAAATCAATTTTCAACGCCATTTTTCATTTGTTTTGTCCACAAAAATGAGTGAATCTAACGAAGAATTTCGATGCACTCTGAAGTTTTATTACAAATAAGGGACAAATGTGATGAGAACAGGAGGCCCTTATTACTGCTAAAGAGGCATTCCATCTTAATCGTCAGCCGGGTTAGCCAAAGTGGACTTTCTACAATCGTTAACAATAAAAGAAAATTATGAGAAAGAGTGAAATCAATGAAAAGTCACGAGATTTAGCGTTAAGATGTCACTCTTATTATTTTCTAGTTTTCTATCAGCGTTACCGATTGTAGAAAGTGGCCAACATTAAAAATTGACGTTGATGATTCAACGTGCGTAAACATGTGAAACGTAAAATTTGCATTTTAATTCTTGATCGAGGAGAGAAGTAGATATCTATGTGCCACAAATATGCACACAAAAAGATGAGTTTATGAACATTAATACTTGTAATATATGAAAGTGCTCGTGTTGTGGCGAACCGGTAATTGCTCTCCGCAAAACATGTTTTAATTATCGGGTGAGTCGCCAGGTGGCGTCTTTGTCGTGAATTTCACGCTTCGTTGGCCGTGTTGCGGGCCGCGGGCACGTTCACTGTGATATATCGCGCGGCAGTCAGCCGGGCATTCGCACCAGTGATTCGACATTCTTGTAACATTTGGATATGTTGAGCTAAGACCGCGGGTAAGTTTATTATATTCTCTCAATTATCAATCCCGTTTTATAAAAAAAATATTATATAACAAGTAAAAAGACCATCTGATAGCAGGAAGCTGTTGCAGGTCATGGGCAACACCTACTTAAATGGTTATAGATATGTTGTCAACCCTGAAGACTAAGACGATATGAGAAAAGGCTATATCTTTTTACCAATCCAGTCCAGTCCAGTCAATTTCAATGCCATGAGAAACATAACTTGTAAAAAAACCAAGTCTCGCAACTCAGTTCCTCTACCGTAAAAAGGTGTGAGGTCCATGTAATACCAAGTCGGTTAATTTATTCAGTCCCTAATTAAGCGTCCTTACGTATTAGCTAACCAAACAAAATCTTATTGTGATTATATTAATATTAAAAATCTTTGATGTTTTAAATAAATATACATAGGTACATACACACACTCATTGCAAGAAATATAGTACCTATGATATAATAATTTATACCGTTCTTTGCTAATGATGCATAACGTAAGTTATCTTCTTTCATTTTCTCGAAAACTGTGAGTTGTAGGAAAAGGTTTGATATAAAAATTGAAGATTTATTAATTTTACGTAAAAAAAGTCTTATACCTACCACTTCATTTCCGTAATATTCAATAGTTTTATTGTAAAATGATAGTGATAAAAATAATATCGACATTATATTATCATATCTTTAAGGGACAGATAATAGTTAGCGCAGGTAGGTGGCGCTGTTGTCGAGATCCAGGAATCACCCGCACGAATCTTTACGTGGTAGACCCACGCTGCAGCTAAATTATGGTTGTAGCACGAATGGGTCGGCTCGATCGATTCCACGGCAGCGTGGTCCTTCCACGCTCTCGTGGAATACCAGCGTGAAATTGCAGCTTAATGCTGCTGTGTTTCGTATCCCCATACGAACATAGAGAACCGGAGATAATTTTTACTGGAAACAAGGCATTCCATTCCATCTTAGTCCTCTGCGGTGGCAAGACATCTGCACTTTGAATCTCAATTTGGGTCATAGCATCCACTTACCATTAGATGGACTGTGTGCTCGTTTGTCACTCTTTTTCTATAAAAATCAAAAGCCATTTATTTCATCAATTTTTCGATTTCACAAAAAATCTTGCGTGTTTTTCGCATAAAATATAGCCTAAATCACAACTGGAATTAATCGGAATTTGTTGATAAAGTTTCATCACAATCGGATCATTCATCGATTATCTGATATCGTCATCAATCTGCCAAACGTGGCGAGCAATAAAAGCAAATCCAATGTTAATCAGAAATAGTTAAAGGATTGGTAAAGTAGAAAATAATCGTCATTGATTAAACTACTGTTGGGTAAATGCTTCTTACCAATCATTACAGTTATTCATACTTAAAAATATAAAGAGATATGTAAAAGTAGACGAGCGTATCTAGAATACACTTCTAAATAATATCTGTTCAAAAAATCTTTTTACATTTCTACTGTTGAGCACACATTAAGTCGAATATTATTCTAAAGGACTTACGATGGTAAGCAGCTTTTTATGATACAGTGATAAAAATTTAATTTGAAGTAAATTATAGACTAATTTTGTAAACAGTAACCAATAGTACTACTTTCACACCATCTTTAGATTTCAAAGCCTCGTAACAGAATGCAAACAAAAAGTTTACCGAACAATTCAATAATATTAATAGAGATGCTGATAATGCGGACAGCGTACATTAACGCACCGTGCGGTGCTCTAGCTCCGTTAAGCCACCGTGAAATGAGCACCGCCGACAGGGAGCCACCGCTCTTACGTATATGACCCTTAAATAATAGCTTGTTTTACCACCTCGAGGACGCTTAGATAGTTGTCTATTTCATAACATCCAATTCCTCAGGTCGTGCTTCCGAGCCTTTGAAGTCATTTGAGATGGCATGTATGTATTAAGTAATAGACTTATGGCCAAGATCGTTGTAAAAAGCATAATAGTAATAATTAACTTGATCTCTAGTGTGTCATCGTTCGTTATGTTGATGATTTTTGTGTGAGAATATTTTATAAAAGTAGTCACGTGATCAAATCAAGAATTTATGAATTAAAAGGTCGTATTTTATTATACAATGGTCTTTTTTATATGAAAAGGGTGACAAGTGAGCACACAGTCCACCTGATGGTAAGTGGTTGCTGTGGCCCATAAACATCTACATCTATCCTCGTTTGCGAATCAAAATGAAGATGCGTTCTCAGCCTTGAGGACTAAGATGGAATGCCTCTTTTCCAGTAAAAAGGGTCTCCGGTTCTCTACACTCACCATACGAAACACAGCAGCATAAAGCTGCTATTTCACGCTGGTATTCTGTGAGAGCAGTCACCTATGACCAAAACAAAAATTATTTAAAATATAAAACAAAATAAATCACTCGTGGTCCTTGACCCCGGCCGAGCCGACCCATTCATGCTACAACTATACAATTAATATTGCTGTAGTATGGCTCTACCACGTAAATTCTATCAAGACAATTCAGTCAATGTATTGTCTTCATTAATATCTGAATTAATTAAATGCGAAAGATATTTTCCGAAATTGGATATTTTGCAAAGAAGAAAAGAAATCCTTTATCGCTGGTCTGAGTAAGCTTAATCATTAAATATGAGGAAGCTTAAAGTCAGACAACGTGCAATGATAAGGTAGTGCAATATAACAAGGATGTCAGTCGAAGAACAAGAGATTAACGGATCGGTAAGCTAAGTACGTAGGCGCAGGGTTAGGCGACACCCTCAAAATTAAGTGGTAACCTGATAAAACACGCAGGTAGTCGATGGATGCAGATGGCTCAGAATCGTACTTTGTAGCAGTCTATGGGGGAGGGCTATATTCAGCTGTCGACATGTGATACGTCGAAAATGTGATAGTTTGATAGTGATAGTCTATATAGTGTGATGTCGAGCTAGTGTATGATAGTGATAGTAGATAAAAAAATCAGCATTTTCGTGTGTTCAATTAGATCTATCCGTACAAAAAATGTAAAAACTAAGATGCTGACAAAAATTCAATTATTTTAACGTCTTTAAAAAAAACGAAAGACAGTATTCATGGCTTTGAATCCAATAATCCACGGATTATAATTTTACAATAAAATATATATTGAAATATAATATACTTAATTGTTTAGCGTAGAAATAATCCTTTTCACCTGTAGAAAATTCAAATTACAATTAATTATATCAGTATCCGACCTTGCTATAAATATAATAGAATGCACCGATGTGCGGTGTGACATCGGGAATTCGGGATGGACGGTTGAGAGCGGGCGAGCAGTTTGCGCCATGAGTACGTAATGTACGAGAACGCATGGTGCCTCACGCTGTAACATTAGCCGGGCGTACTAACGCCGCGTAGCCTCGCCATAACATAATTAAAAATGATTTAAGGCATTCGCTCCGGCTGCTTTGTTTCGCGCGTTATATTTCACTTGTTCGCGTCGCCGTCGCTCGTGCACCTCCATTTTTAACGCGCCCGCTCTTAATTCTGTCACAGTTTTTATAACCCTTTTGTATTTATTAATTCCCTTTCGGCTCCGGTAGCGCTACGCTTCTTGGAAGGCGATTTTGACGCGACATTTCTTCGCCTCGGTCCGTATCCCTACGTTAATGAAGCATCGGATTTCGGCGCCGCCAATTTTCAAATAGACAACCTTTTCACATAATGCAGTAAAATGGTATAAACTATAAACCAACATTCTGTGACAAACGACGATTGTAGTAAACGTGAGCGATACATTGTTAGACCGCGAGCTTAACATAGTTAGAGCCTATTTGCTGAAACATTGCAACAAAACTAAATTGCGAAGTCCTTATTTGGCGAGGCACGCTAAAAAGGTAATAAAATTTTAATAAAATTTCGTTGAACAATGGCAATATAGTGAGCTCGGGGCGAACAGCAGCGTTTAAATAAGTATTAAAGGAATTAACTTCGGCTTGTTGACGCGTCGCGGCCGGTTATCGAATTTCGCGATCGCAGAACGCTTAATTTTGCAACCGTGTCCTGACCGCCAAAAAGTAATTCTTCACGGGTCACCCCGTGCCTGTCGGCTGCATGAAACTTAGCATGGAAATGAGTATCCTGTTCTGAATCGATACAGTTCTTTGTAAAATGGCCACATATGAAGATGAAATAACAACTTGTACTTACTTTTTAGTGCTACCGTCTATCTGACGAAAATAGATGTTTTTAAAGAAGTAAATTTTTTGTGCAGATGATAAAAATCTTACAAAATTGTAAGTACAATTGCCGTAGTGTATATTTTCCTCGTTCGCGTAGTGTATATTTTCTTTGGTATAAGGCAATTAAAAGGTTTTGGAGCACTATTTAAAAATATTTAACACTATTCCGAATTAAATTGATGTCTCATTAGGTTTCTTAAAAGTATTGATGAAAAGAATCTTCAAGAATATAGACAATAGATCTACTGTTTTTATTATGGAAAAATAATATGCCATCAAAAACATAACTTGTAAAAAATACCAAGTCTTGCAACTCAGTTCTTCTACCGTAAAGTCATGTAATACCAAGTCGGTTAATCTATTCAGTCTCTAATTAAGGGTCCTTCTGTCTTAAGTTATTACGTAATTAGCTAACATAACAACATCTTGTCGTGATCATATCAATTTTAAAAATGTTTTACGTTTTAAATAAATATATTGACTAGGAGGGGAGAGGGGTTCGGAAGTAAAGAAGTTTATACTAAAATAAGAAACTTGAAATCTACATATTCGCAAGAGGTTAAGAAAGTTTAACAGAGTACTTGCTGGTCAACGGATAACAACTGAATTTTCTAAACACAGCCATTAAACAGAATTGGACACTACTTACACCTGCACTAATCATCCGCAATTACTAATCACTTGCACTCGCACTAATCAAAGTGAATATAATCCTTAAACTAAATTCTAAACCAAGTCACTCAAATATTGCCTATCTTGATGATTTCTCTGTCATGTAAGTCTACGTTATAATCTTTAACTTCAAATCTGAAGGCAGTCGAATACATAATATATGAGGCGAGAGAGGGTGACAAATACAGAATGGATCTTTTTTATATAGGAGACGGTGACAAACAAGCACATATCCCACCTGATGGTAAGTAGTTGCTGCGGCGCATAGACATCTACATATATCCTCGATTACGAATCAAAATGCAGATGCGTTGTCACCCGTGAGGACTAAGACGGAATGCCTCGTTTCCATAAAAAGGGTCTCCGGTTCTCTACACTCACCATACGAAACACAGCAACATTAAGCTACTATTTTAAGCTGGTATTTTGTGAGAGCGTGGTTCTTCACCGGTCGAGCCGACCCATTCGTGCTACAACTATACTATTAATATAACTGCAACTATACTACTAATATACTGTGAGGAGATTGTAATTAATTTGTTTAAGCTTCCGTACACGCTATATAAAATCACGGGGTCCACTTCGGCTCCGTCTCTGTTAATTAGTTTTTTGTTGCATCGGCGGCAGCTAGAGGCCGGAGCATCGACGCCATCAAATTACGATGAGTCGGCCTTTCGGTGCTTCGCTACCGGCGGAGGTCGACGATAATTATACACTCGTTACTTCAGTGTCGCCTGACAACGCAGCCGACCCAGTCCAATGTCGAAAAGGAGAAATTGTTTCACCAGTAAAATAATGCAATAGCAGCCGAGGTGTAACCTTTAATTGATTGTTTTACGTGGCTTTACGTTATCATACATTATCATTGTCATAATCTTGAAGTGGAAGATAAGGACAATTGATTTTTTTATTATATTCTTTCAATTCGGTTATGAAAAGTACAAAAATAGTTACAAGTAAGCCATCATATTACCAAACGTAGTTTTTTCATAATCTTGGGATTTTTTTTAGTTTTGTTGTCAAATGCCATTGACAACATATTTTTTTATACATTTTAGTACACTTGTTTCCGCGGGCGTCCTCATTGTAACAGACTCAAGTTTAAACCTGAATCTAACTATAGACTACTTTTTGTATTAAGGCGGAAAATTTTTAGAGATGTATCGATAGAAAGCTATTTAAGTCTGAATACATAAGTGCCATCGTATTTAATTCTCTAATGCTTCGTGAAGTGACCGCGCGAGGATGGGCGCACTCGTTGAGCCTCGACGATAAATTCCGTCGATAAAATCGGCGACGTCGACAGCGTGCCCGGTAATTTCTTAACGACAGCGTAACCCGGTGGCGACGCGTGCGCGTACGCATTTTATTTCTCTCGGATCAAGAGGCCGTCTCGGAAATAATCGCCATCCACTCAGCATAGATGGTAATCAAGGCAACTATTAAGGCGGACTTAATGTAACTTTTTTTGGTCAATAAGCGTGAATTGAGAGATTGGATCTCGATATATTGCGGGGAACACGTGTCTTTCTTGTATAGGTATCAATGTTAGATTTTTTGGATGAGATATCACAAATAAGTTGTCCTGGAAATCAGTTTGATGCTCGTAAGATTTGAGTGCATAATTTTTTATGCATGATTGTATGGCTAAAGGACACGACGACATGTATGCCATGATGAGAGGCACGCCTTAATCTTAGATAACGAATTGTAGTCAATTAGGCAAATGATTTTTCGCAGAATGCGAACAGGATGCCAGTACCAAGCGAAACACGCCGCTGACAATACGTGTATAAGTGATAGTTTAATTAATAAATAAATATTATTTTATGGCATAAATGTATTAACGTATATACTTTTGTTGTCTGAAATAAATGATGAATAAATAGAAGTAGTAAATAAGCAAAATTAGATACTTAGAATATGGCAAGTTCAATAATTAAATGTTTTCTTTAAAAAAAGTAGGAGCTGTGCTGGTGGTTCCCATTTTTTTAAGCGGGCCAGTCTATATTGTGATTTTAAGTGATTATTATGAGTGGATGGGGTGCGGTCGCTACTGGCCGCATTGTTGCTCCTATTCAAGCTGATCGAATGAGCTTCCCACTAATTACCACCAGCCATTCGTTGTTGGTCAGGGCTGGCTGTGCCAAATCCTACTTTTATTGTGACTTAATTGAATATGTATTTTTTAAAACAAAATTCAAGCTAATTGAATAAGTGCAATAAGATTGAATCTTTTCTCGTTCAAATGCTAAATACTCTGCGAGGAAACACGCCAGCAGCTCATTGACTAGACCGCGGGGAGTAAAGTTACATAATCATTTTAGCTTTTGTTGTTATAAATTATTGTATAGTAGCGATCCGCGTGATTTCTGGATTTCAACAAGGCACCTACTGGGCCCAATTGTGACCCACTCCATCCAGACACCCACTCAAACACACAAAAAATTTCATCAAAATCGGTCGAGCCATTTTCGAGTTTTTGCGAGACTAACGGACACCAATTGATTTTTATATATTTATAAGTAGAAGAAGATATATAATGTAAATAAGTAAAAGGTTTTATGTAAATTCAGAAGTACTATTAGCTATTATCGACATCCTTTTTATATAAACAGGACATAGGCCTTTCCAGGAATGCGCCAGTATATTCATCGCGCTGTTAGATGCTTTGGTGATCGCAGCGGCATACAATTGCACTGTTAGTTCTTCACCCTGTTTCTAATATCTAAGTTTTGGTTTTGGCATTAAGGACAGTAAGGCCCGGTTTACATTTTGAGAAGTGACAAGTGCGAGTGGCAAGTGCAACTGACAAATGATAAGTGCTTAGTGCGTGTGAACAGGCAGTGACAAGTGATGTCTGAATAAAATTCGCACTAAGCACTTGCCACTTGTCAGTTGCATTTGCCGCTCGCACTTGTCACTTCTCAAAATGTAAACCGGGCCTTATATACCGTCATTTGTCGGACGTTTCGGCTAGTACCTCGTGGGTAGCGCTTACGCCACCTCAAAAAAAAGAAAAAAAAGAAAAATTGTAAAAAAAAAAAAAAAAAAAAAAAAAATTTTTAAAAAAAATTAAAAAAAAAAAGACTTATTTTAACTTTAAATCCACAAACCTTTTAATAATTTTTTTTAAAAAAATTTTATAATTTCCTCCCTTCAAAATAAAAAAAAAAAAAAAAAAAAAAAAAAAAAAAAAAAAAGTCAAAATTATAAAAAAAAAAAAAAAAACCACCCCCTCCAACTCTAACACCCCTACCCCCCCTTCCCCAAAACCCAACCCCCCACCCCCCCCCCCCAACTTACTTACGGCGATAGACGGAAATTGAAACAGAAGATGGGCAACAGCGTTTACCCGATAACAACTTAAATTAATAAAAAAAAATTGCTCTTGCCAACCAGTCTGTCAAGTGTGGAAACTTTGCCCCCAACATTCTCCCTAAATACATTCTAGATTCAGCAGTCAAAGTCACATCATGATAGTGATATTTTATAATATTACTTAAGTCATAAAACTTTTTACGGCTTTTCTGGCAACCCTAAACATCGGTACAAGGTATACGTATTACGTGAAGCTATGTTACATTATCTTTAATTAAAAACTCCGAGAGGCCATCTCTAGATTAGTCGGTACGGTCACAAAAAGGGTTACGATGGGATCAGGCGAAACACCTTCGTGATTCGTCACGAATGCCCGATTTATTCTTGTTTGTGTGAACCCTTTGTTGATGTTAACCGAATTTGCTGTCCAATAAAAACCGACTAATTAAGAAATGTTCGGACTGCCGTTAGAAGTCTTAGCGTTCTTTTCGGCTACAGCTGACAGAAGGATGCCAAATACCTCATTAAGTAGTTCTCGAAACACTACCGCACCGGTTTTTATGGATGCTGATTTTAATCCTTCGATTTACGATTATTATACATGTAGTAATGGAATTTTTCAGATTACATCTTAATATATATTAGTTCTAAGTTCTACTAAGTTTAAATTTAATTCTTGGTTAGTTTTGATGACTATTTACAAAAATATTAATTACTTTGGATAGCCGAAGTAAATCAGTCTAAGACTTCGGTTAGCGTTCGATGGTTCAAAGGATATGTTCATTGTCGCGCACGTCTAAGGTTCCGCCACGCTGCACGCTCGTCACTCAGTTATTTACACTAAGACATCCTTTTACTAACGTCCGCTTTCAGAAAGAAAAGGTTGACAAATATGTAAAATATAGTTGACCTCGTTAACTTCATTAGATAGCAGAAGAGGATATCTATTTTAGATAATATATCCTTAAATATCTAGTCTCTCTCTCTCTCTATCTCGTCCGGAGGCCGAAAGCAGTATCGTAGGTTAAAAATCACCGAATCGTTTGCTAAGTGCCTTATAAACTTATAATGCTTTTAAATTAAATTACGGAAATAAATGAAGCGAAATTTAGAAGACGACGTTGATGCCCTTTTATTACCTAATCAGTTGGTTTGGGTTTGGGTTTGGCACCTTCCTCTTAACAATTTTTCTCGCTAAGCTACAGTCTACTGCACTTAGATCTACAAGTGATGCGTGCGTTTACCGCGGTTTTTTGACCATACATATAGCGAGGTTGATCACAGGTACAGGGGGCGGAGGGTAAGGGAGCCAATATAGTTACAAGCTATGATGCATTTCATCTGATACCTCAGGGCTGGCAACGCATCTGTGACATTTTTGTTTAAAATTGCATGCATATGACAGAAGCGCAATGACATTGACCTGTACATGTATGTATATGGCATTTTGTCATGCGTCAATATACTGGCAGAGAAATTTACCAGGGTGGCCGAAGTTGACCACATGAATTAAGGATGCTGTGGAGTCCTTTAAATATAATCGAAGCAAGACCTTTCTGTTACATATAATACACCGATGTAGGTAATAAGCGATGATTAGATAAGTTTTTAAAAGCATTTGAACTCCTCGATCACTATTAGTTTTCTTAAACGATGCTAAGTTGACCTTTTGGACTTAATTTTTTTATTTTCTTAACTTTGAGGCCCCATAAATATTTACTTATTATTTTGGATTAACCTTTAACCGCACGGGCGGGGTCTGGCCAGACCCCAAGCGCTTTTTTTAAACGGTAATTTTTGACATTGACAAGTAACGGTCGCGCGCTTTCGGCTAATCTCAGTGCGCCGCAGAGTCTCTCGAAGGGTGGACGTACGTCGCGCTTTCGCTGAGGTAAATACGTATTTTACCTACTTGGGGATCCCTGTAGACCCCACACGTGCTTTTACGTACTATAAATTTTCAATGTGGTTATTTTTATTCTTGCTTCTTTTTCAGAGTTAGAGTTTTAAAACAAAAAAAAGTGAGTCGTCAACTCTCAGAAAATGCCATAGCACAAATCCTAGAGGATTGCAGTGACTCTGAAAGCGAAGAAAAACAAGAAATTTCAGAAGATGAGGTTAACATAACTCTCACTGATTCCGATGAAGCTGGCCCTAGTGCCCAAAAAATGAAGCGTAGATGCTTTATTTGCCCAAGAGCAAAAGACAAAAAGAGTACTATTGTTTGCAAATCTTGCAAAAAAAAACCATTTGGAAGCCTCATTCAATAGCAATTATTTACTGTTTACCATGCCAACGTAATGATTAATTTTTAATGTTATTGCTCCATAGCAATATTGAGGTGTTGTAATTGTTTTTGTTTATATGTTTATTTTTAATTTTTGTTGTAATTACATGTTTTTAGTTCCTATATTATAGAAAAATAACAATAAGTTTCTCAAAAGTTAATTATTTTGTAAAATTTTAGCGTATTTGTTAAGTGCCTTGAAAAAATTCTAAGTACGAGTGGTTATTTTTTAATTGTTTCTCATTGTCAAGAGACTGACCTTTTTAAGA
Organism: Parnassius apollo; assembly: GCA_907164705.1. Taxonomy (NCBI): domain Eukaryota; kingdom Metazoa; phylum Arthropoda; class Insecta; order Lepidoptera; family Papilionidae; genus Parnassius; species Parnassius apollo. The sequence continues at coordinate 5,285,805 of CAJQZP010001172.1, forward strand.
ATAATAAATACTTTTTTATAAACAATAATGTGCCTTTTATTATAATCTAAAATCTAATTTTAAAAAAATTCAAAAATAAAAAAATATATGGCAAATATTTATGGGGATATTTCAGGACCCCGCCCGTGACGGAACGGTACCAAAAATAACGCGTGTAGCTAAAAGTTAACAATGCCTTCGATAGATCAAGGATACATCTGGGACCAAAATCAAATAAAAAGTTCAATCAAAAAAAGGACCAAAAAATTGTAGGAGTAGAGGTAAAATTTCGGAAAATATTAGAATTTTCCAAAAAAAAAAAATTAAAAATAATGTGAACAATTAGGGTTTTCTACTTCAATTTGTATTTTACAAATAGGTCCACCTACACGCCCACCAAGTTTGTCAAATCCCCCACCAAAAAGCCTGTATAGTATCAGTCGTCTCTAAAAAGAGTATTTTATATGTACATTATATTTCTGGTCTGTGTGAACGTAGCTCTTGATTTTAAAAAAAGGCGTTTGGCAGGCACAGATGAAGCATCCAAGGCAAGTGACTCATGGCAATTTTGAAAGGTTAGGGGCCAAAACAACTGAATTTTTTGTCTGTAATTTCATCACACCAATAATAGTGTTGGCAATATTGATACTGTTGTATCGGCAATGTTGTGATAACGATAAAAATATCAATATTTTAGCTTCTATATGATCGATATTGTTAGTCAATCACGATACTCGATTCCGTAATTGCTTGCAGTTAGTGTTTAATAGTTCATTTACAATATATAAGTAGGTACTTAATTACTTTTATTTACATTTCTGAGAGTAGCATAATATTAGGCATAAGCCCAATAAAATTATGTATTTTACTAAGCTCCGTTAATTTGTGTACAATTATACTATAATATACGAAACTGTCAATTATCCGCAATGATTTTAAGTTCGTATGCAGCTCCGAAATTTCATACCCGTCTCAACCTTTTATATTTCATCATGATTCTTAGTATCGTGTTTTTTGTGACAGCCCTGAGCACGAGCTATCATTTGCGGCGGTCGAGGTCTTGTCGCCTGCTTAGCGTAACGATAATGACTACTATCATTAGGAACTATTCCCGGTATTCCCCATATACTCGTAGGTGTAATGCATAGCATATTATGTCCCATGTGCGGTAAATAAATAGTAAGAGATAAAATGCAATAAAATGGGAAATAAAAAAAAGTTATGTTTGAGCCTATAGTATGGGCATGGCCATTAAAAGTTCTTTGAAGCGCCATTTCATAAATGTATATTTGCTTGTTTCATGGTTATTAATAACACTTAAAAAAAATTTCACAATTGCCGTCCTCCACCATGTACTGTGGAATTTCTATAACACAAATTTCAAGGGAAATACTAAAGTTTCGAGTTACATAACGAAGTAAATTGAAAAGTTTAAATGTGCGGCCTGCATTCCCTTCAAAAACTACAACTTTCTAATCAATATTTTTTACGTGGTAGAGCACCGCTGCAGCGATATTATAGTTGTAGGACGAATGGGTCGGCTCGACCGGGACAGGACCACGCTCTCAAAGAATACTATCGTAAAATAGTAGTATAATACTGCTGTGTGTCGTATGATGAGTGTAGAGAACCAGAGACCCTTTTTGCTGGAATCGAGGCATTCCATTTTAGTCCTCAGGGGTGACAACGCATTTACATTTTGAATGAAAATGAATGAATGAAAAATGATTTATTGATTTACAATGATACATTTTAAACCAGTCGCAAGGGCCCCTGTACTAGGTTGGGAACCTGTATTACTGGGTACCCCGCTCATCCACCAAGACAATACTATGTTAATCAATAAATAACAAAAAGCAAGGCAAGATCTAGCATTAGAATGTAAATGAAATTTGAAATATAATAATAATTACATGATAAGCATGCATGCTAAGCATGCACGCATTTGTGTGTGTGTGTGTGTGTGTGTGTGTGTGTGTGTGTGTGTGTGTGTGTGTGTGTGTGTGTGTGTGTGTGTGTGTGTGTGTGTGTGTGTGTGTGTGTTTTGTGGTTGTGTGGTAGTGCTTTAACAATTGGTGTGGCTGTTCGAAGTATAAAAGTTATGTAATAAATTGTTCAGTTTCTTCGTAGTTTAGTGTTAATAAAAATTGAGTCACTACACGTTTAACTTTAGTCCACGTCAAGGGGTAAATATTCAATCTGCTGTTGAATTTGTTGTAAATAGATATAGATTGGAATACGTATTGCTTTTGTTTAAACTTTGTTTTATTTTGTGGTATATTGCAAATTTTGGCACTCCTACGTTTTGGTGTCTGGGATGAGGTATGAAAGGTAAATGTCGATGCTTTTTTAAAATACAATTCAATATATACATCTGGCGAGTAGTAAGCAATTTGTAAGATTTATGTAGTTCAGAAGTTGAAAATCGAAACGGTTTCAAGAACATCACTTTAATTAGAGCTCTTTGAGCTCTTTCTAGCCTTATTAGATGTGTTTTAGCTGCACCACCCCAAACAGGTATGCAATAACTCATTACCGATTGCGCTAGAGCTTTGTAGGTGGTTATAAGAGTTGTTTCATTTGCAACACACCTGAGTTTTTTAAATACCCATGTTAGTTTCCTTATCCTGTCAGCAATGTTTTCAATGTGTTGACTCCAGGTAAGGTGCTGATCAATAGTTACACCGAGATATTTGATGGTACTAGTCCTAGTGATTTTATCACATGAGCAATTATTATAGCTATCTAAATATGGCTTATGGCAGGTATGAACTGTTAGGTTAAATTTAGAATTTGGTTGTGTATTTTTCCGTATGGTAAAAGGTATGAATTTAGTTTTGTTAATGTTCAGGGTCAGAAGGTTCGATCTTAGCCAGTTAGATATATGGTATATTCCGGAGTCAGCAATAATCCTTAGATTTTCCCATGATTTTGCGTTAAAAATGAGAGCAGTGTCATCTGCGTAGGTGTATATTTGACAATTTTGTAGGCTTAAATTGCATAGATCGTTGACATAGATTAAAAATAGAGTAGGTCCGAGGACGCTACCTTGAGGGACACCATAAGAGATATTTGATGGACGGCTAAGATATTCACCAAGCTTGAGTTGTTGCTGACGTTCGGTAAGATAGTCTGTTAGAAGGGCGTGAGGCAGGTCTCTTATACCATATTTATATAGTTTGTCTAAAAGGATAGGGATAGAAACGGTGTCGAACGCCTTGGCCAAATCCAAAAAGACTCCAAGACATTTGTTACCAGAGTCCAGTTGCTTACTTATTTCTTCAGTTAAGGCTAACACAGCATCCTGAGTAGAAATTCCATTTCTAAAACCAAATTGGTGTTTAGAGAGTAGGTCGTTATCTATGAAATATTTTTTCAATCTATTATTTATTAGTTTCTCTAATATTTTTGATAGAACTGTTAGCACAGAAATTGGTCTGTAGTTGTCCACATCATCTTTACTTCCACTTTTATGTATAGGGGTTACTAATGCCCTTTTAAATGTTATGGGAAATCGGCCATTTTTAAAACAGAGATTGCAGATATGGCAAATTATAGGTGTAAGGGTGTGTCTGGCCATTTTAATAAATGATGTTGGAATGTTATCCCATCCTGGGGCAGACTCATTAGAGAGATCGCTTATGACCGAATTTATTTCCAACGGGTCGGTATCTAGTAGAACAAAAGAATTCATTGGAGTTGGCATTTTAGTCATGTAATTATTTACTATAGGAGGGGCAGAGTTTTTTAGATTTTCAGCCAAGTTTTTGCCTATACTAGAAAAGTGATCATTAATAAAATTTGCAGATTCTACAGGGGGAGGACGCTATAGTTGTAAGTTTATGTGTGTCGTCAGTATTATCTTTATTAACATAGCAAATTGATTTAATATTCTTCCACAGCATTTTGGGGTTATTTTTTGCATTATCCAATTTCCTCCTTTCATAATTATTTTTAAGCTTCCGGACAAGCTTATGACAGTAATTTCTGTAGCGTATATGTTATTTTTAAAATGTGATTATCAGGATTTTTTTAACTTTATAATGTAATTTATCTCGATTTCGTAGACATCGTAATACTCCAGGTGTTATCCATGGCTGAATACAGCGTTTTCTAACGGGAATTGTGGTTACCGTTTGATTATTTTTCATTGCTACTGAAATTATACTAACCAAAGCATCAGCAGCCAGTGTTGGGTCATGTATGTCTAGTATTTTTATAAGTTTGGACTTTATTTCATCAAGAGTTGTTATATAATTTACGGAAACCTTAGTTTTCGAAACATTGCGGCGCACAGGCTTATTCATAAGGTTTAGGAGAACAGTGGAATGATCAGTGGGGGCATTAGTGAGTACGAGAGATTTCGTTGGGTGTACTGTTTTTAGCATCATATGATCATAGCACATTTTGTCACGAGTTGGAAGCCTATGAGCAGGAAGCAATCCATGGTAAGCAAGTGAGGTTAAATAATTGGGGTAGTTAGTGTCTATGGAACCGAATTTGATATCTATGTTTATGTCACCGGTTAAAATAATGTTTTGATAACTTTTATAACGGCGGAGTAAGGTTTGAAGAGATGTGGTGAAGTCGTCAGTGTTTCGTATTGAAGGTGTACGATATATACCTATTAGAACTGTATCAGTTAGGGTAAGCACAAGACAAGAGGCATTTCTAATGCAAGGTTCCGATATTTTGTAGTTAAGTTTCTTATGTACGTAAAATACCACGCCGTCACACTGATTTAAAGTGTTTTTTGTAAAATATTTATTATAGTCATTATTAAGTGTTGGAATGGGCTTATTTTTTGAAAGATGACACTCTGTCATGACTAGTATGTCGCAATGAATGTTTAGTGAGTCCAACATTACTCGAAAAGTGTCAAAATTTTTATAAATACTCCTTATGTTTTGAGTGAGAATGGTTAAATGATTAAATGTAGTTATGTGAGAGTGGCAATCCTCAGGCCTGCACATAAAGGCCTGGGCAACTTCAGTATTGTCTATATCTGTATTAGTTTGTAGCAAACTATCCATTATTATTCAGAAAGGGCTTTCGTTCCTACTAGTCCGGTAACAAAAAAAATTTACGAGTAACATTGCATAAAAAGGGTATTCACCAAAATTACTGCAATGAGAAAAATACTGGAAAAAATTTTGTTTATCTTCGATCAGGAGTGAACTTAAATTATTAACTTTTATTATTAATTTTCGATAAAAGAACAGCAATTTTTTCGGTGTAAGATATGTATGTAAAAGAGTGCGGTGATTAATTTTTATGTTTATGAGTGTGATGTTTGATGTGCGAGCTTGTGTAAATAGTAGTGTTCGTGATATGTACATATAGTTATATATAATATGAAAAATGTAAACAATGCAAAATATACAATAAAAGTAGAAAAGGAGGTAAACAACAATAATATCAAACCAAGAACATGTCTGAGCTATAAATAAAAATAGTCATTTGTTAATATACATGTTTTTGATTTGACATTCGTTATCTATTTTTATGATCGGTGAGCTCTCATCTTTCCTCACCAAAACGTTACCGAGCGATGTCCAGCAAAACTTATATTTCTGAGTTCTGGTTAATTCTCTAGCCAAGTAGTAGAGTCTGTTTCCTTTTTGTGTCAAATGGTCCGACACAAAAATTGGAGTGTTGTTGCCTTTTAAGCCCAAATGCTGCGAAGTGAGTTTATTGTTTTTATTTTGAAAATTATATATTTTTGCAGCGTGTAATATATTCGTCTTCTGTATGTAGGACGACAATTCGACTACTATGGGCTTTTTTGTCACCCTTGTGAGAGGATCTATAAATGTCTTTTATATCGTTAGTTTTGAGTTCAACTTTGAGCGATGTAGATAATTGAGTAACCATATTTATTAGGGATGATTTTGATTCATTATCCATTTTCGGCACATTTTTTAATTCAAATGAGCATTTACGATATGACTTTTGCAGATCCTCGATTTTATTTTCTAATACGAGTATGTATTCTTTATCCTTCCGTCTTTCGCATTCCATTTCTTCCATTTTTTTCCTCATATCTTCAAATTGTGCAGTTATAAATGCCATTGAGTCCTCAATTGTTTTTAGAGAAGACGTAATTCGTATTCTTTCGCTATTTTGTTGAGACATCCATGAGGATAACATATCTTTTATTTCATTTTTAAACTCGCAGAAGTCTATGGGTGACTCCTCCAAGCGTTTCCTCTTAGTACGCGTATTTGTAAAGCTTGCTGATGGCGAAGATTCAGTATTACTTGAGATTTGTCGTAAGTTAGATTCGGAGCTTGATTTTTCGGGTGTACGATACATTTCTTATCGGTTTGGTCGCTTACGATACTAGGGCAGCAGAAGTACGAAGTGATTGGCCCGAAGGGCGGAACTAAACTATATTGTCACTAATTCCAATAATATTGCAAGGTGGTGTGTAGGTGGAGATTTTAAAAGTGCCGAATGGTCGTCGTAAAATTAATTAATAATTTTCATGCACTTACGGTACCAGGATTGCAGAACTATGTAGTTATAGTCTATAGGGCGGAGTAAGTAGGTTGTCCCTGTTTCATAGATGCTGGGCGGCGCTTCGGGGCTGTGGTATCTATGACAGTAATAAAGTCCGGTACGATTATGCACTCCTATTTTTTCGAATTTTCGTCAATAGAATTTTAATTCCAATGCAATAATTTTCATGCACTTACGGTACCAGGCTTGCAGAAGTATGTAGTGATTAGTCTATAGGCGGAGCTAGTTAGTTGTCCCTGCTTCGTAGATGCTGGGTGGGGCTTCGAGGCTTAGGTATCGATGGCCGTAGTATATTCCGGTACGATATTCTTAATTGAGGATAAATGTGGATGTCTACGGCCCACAGCATCCACTTACCATCAGGTGGACTATGTGCTCGTTTGTCACTCAATGCTATAAAAAAATTAACACACATAGAATATGCGATGACGACTTTAAATGAAATGTCAGAGAGATAGGGATAATCAGAACGATAGAGGCAGATTGGTACGTACGCAATATAATGCAACGCATTATGACATCTGGACTCTTGATTTTTAATGAAAAACTATACACTAGAAACACACTTATCGTATGCAACGCAATTACGCGTTCGACGCAACGTCGTCCTGCGATGTCTAGATCGGTGTGAGAAGCTGGAGGGGATGTTCGTATCGTACGCAATCCCGGGCGTACGACTAGTGAACACATTGGGACACCTAGAACTTACGCGTGTCACGTCATGAAAAAATAGACCTTTCTACCGTGCACGTACTTTGTTGTCAAAATTTAAGATCTCATCGATTTAGTAAGGCGATGCGAATGCATGCGATGCTAAATTACATTTTACAGTATGGGACGAGATAAATGGTATACCCAGTGAATATTAATCGACCTGCAGCTATCATTTTTGTTATTAGGTAACGTCAAACGGTAGTAGTAGTAGTAGTTTTTTGCATTCCTGTCCTAGTTATGTTAAGATATGAAACATGAATTTATAAATATTGTGGAAATAACACATATTCTACATAATTATTCATGTATTTGTTTCCAATATAAATCATAAATTTTAACAGATTTACTAACTAAACGTTTTCTTTGTGGCGTGATTATATATATATATATATATATATATATATATATATATATATATATTAACATAAAATTCAAAGAAAACTTTGCGCCAGACATTTAGGCTTCACCAAAAAGCCAAAACACAGACACTCCTATATGTGTTTCAGAATAATTAACTCCTAAAGGAGCTTAACTTTTCTTCATTGCACGCTAAATCGAAGACTTACAAATTCTGCTGGACAATATAGGAGAGTGTATGTAAAGAAGAATGAAAACACGCCAATAATTCAGTCACAAATCAAAGTTTAATGCAAGAAATGTGACTAGATATTACTTGTTTCTTTAAAAATAATGCACCAAATATACTTTTTATGTTCTTAATTTAATTAATTTGTTAAATTCTTACACATTTTTACTAACACAAATACACATATTACATACATACCTGTACATACAATCACAATCACAAGTAATGAAAGCAAAATATTTATATTGATTTTAAACCATACGGACGAAATTATGTATATGTGTGCGTATATATGTATACATGTGTATGTGTGTGTTCATATGTGCATATATGGTGCAGTACATATACGTATATAGCTATATATATATATATATATATATATATATATATATTGGTGTATGCATATACATATATGTATATATAGACCTGGGAATGCAACACGACTATTATTTACTTTAAATAATGAATAAGGTCCTTACATCTATGAAGAAAATAGACAATGCACAAATTGCACAATCGAGAGTAGGTATGTGAAGTTCAGGATGTTACAAAAGATATACATGTAATAAACACCGATCTCACTGTTGTATGTATTACAAAATATCATTGATGACTTAATTATTACTCTTAGCCACTTTAAATTTACAATTGATGTGATAGTTTTGAGTGAGTGTAGATTTAACGAGAATAAACTTATACCATTGATTAATAATTACACCTCTTACTCTATGGTAAATCATGTCAATCGTTGTGACGGAGTGGCTGCATATGTTAAAAACAGACACAAAGCTTGTGTCAAAGAAACAAAACTGATGAGCGCATCTTGCCTACGAATATCCATATTCGGCTTTAAAATCCTTGCTATCCACCGCACTCCTTCTAACCATAATGCAGATGACTTTATAAATTTCTTATGCAATCACTTAAAAACTATAGGGTCATGTAAAAATGTAATTATAACTGGTGATATAAATATTAATAACATCATCAAAGATAATATTAATACCATCATCAAAGATATAAAGCAGACATATGAGCGCACAAATAGACACAATTATCTTAATATGTTAGCGGGTTATGGTCTGTAACCAGGCCATTACTTGCCTCCAAGAAATAAGAACTGTTTGGATCATTTTATTTTGAATATAGATAAGGATTGTCAGACTACATTTATTTTTGTTTTAAACTTTACTATTTACAGATCACTGTATGATATTCTTGAGGTTGTCTAATGTAATTAAATCAAATACCTACAACTAAAATAACAATAAACTATGATAATGTTTTGTTTAGCTTAGTAAACAGTAAAATAGACAATTTAATATCGATAAAAAACCCAACTACTTTAATTGAACTGTTAATAAGTACCATTAAAAATTGTCTCGTAATGAATACTGTAAGAGAAATAATCCCATGTAAAAATAGCGTAATTAAATTGTAGATAACGTTAGGCATATTGCGGTGTATCCGAAATAGAAATGAGATGTAAAAAAGCTAAGAAAGGATCCGGAAAACGAAGTTTTAAAAATAACATATAGAATGAAGAACTATTCCTAATATATATTTATGTTCTATGTTGTATGAAAATCAGAGGTGGATAGATATTTTCTTACGCGGAAGACACGGCTGTTGTCTTTAAGGGGCGGACTTGGGATGATGTACGTTCAATAACAGAGAGAGGTCTCGCCAAGATAGCCAGTTGGTTAAATAATAATCTCTTAACTCTCAATACCACCAAAACTAATTACATAACTTTTTCAAATTATAATAACTCACAACCAGAAATAAATTTTGAAATCAAAATACACACATGCTCTGAATTTTCCAACCCTGACTGTACTTGTAACAAAACATCAAAAGTAAACAAAACAAAATATTTAGGAGTAATAATCTACCAGCGTCTATCCTGGCATGCACATCTTAAGATGATGCGGAAACTCATATGGATTTTTAAAACACTTACACATGTAACAGATAAGAACTTACTGAGTCAAATATATGTTTCATAAGCTCAATCCATTTTGACACACTGTATCCCAGTTTGGGGCTGGGCCACTAAAATGAAGTTTGTGGAACTGGAAAGAGTACAGAGATTATCATTAAAAGCGATACACTTTAAGCCCTACAAATTCCCTACTAAAGAGCTGTGTGACCACCTTTCGGTCAGAAAGCTGTATATCCTTAGCTCTGTACTAAGATTGCACAAAAACAGATATGTAACCCCAAACATTGCGACAGAAGAAGAGCACATGCTGTGGTACCAGTAGTACCTATGAAAACGAAATTTGCTAGGAGGCAATTTAGAAGTCAGTCTGCTCATCTCTATAACTGTATTAATAAAAAAACTAAACATATATGCAACGACCAATCATAATGCGAAATAACAAGTTACAGCGTGGTTAAAGACGATAGAGTATGAAGAAACTGAAAATTTATTGAAATAAATAGAACAATATACACCATAGCATAAATACTTACCGCAACACACTCGCACACACACGCACACACGCTCGCACGCACACACCAGTACCATAGGTGTATTGATATACTTAAAAGGAGAGCGCTGCCTAGGTAATGTATTTAAATTTAAGATACTGAATAAAGAATGTGTGTGTGAATTGTGAATTTGTATTTGAATTAATTGACTTCAAATACATTGATGATGTCCTCAATTCTCATTTCATTTATATTGAAGTCGGTTGTACCAAATTTAAAATTTTACCATTTATTTAGAACTAGAATCTGGAAAAAGCAATAAACAATTTTTTATAAAGGTTCCGATCCTGGTTACGTCAGATAAGAGCCTGTATAGTCCGATACCGATGAGCCGATGACAGTCGGATCTGTAAACGACACTTCGGCTTTTTTTTTCAATATTGCGTTCAACTTGTACGTTTTTTCTATTTGAAATAATAAATTATTTTATCTTATCGGCAATCTTAACTTTAGTAATTTTAATTAACAAATGATACTTATATTTCTAAAATATGTTACCACGATTTTGCGTTGTCCGACAGATGATTACATCGTTAGATATGAAATACACAAAACATTGAAATCAAAGCCTCCCAAAGTTGGGAGAGCTCCTGTACAAGACTGGGAGTATTGGACTGTTTATGATAATTATATTGATTTTTACATTGATTTTTACTATACTTTTTAAGCGACTTCAAAAAAGGATTTCTATTTTGACTGTAATTTATTTTTGTTGACTTATGTCATTTTGGAACTCATGAGGATATAGTATGCCCGAGCAGACCATCTCCCACACGTAGCACCTATTCACTGGTATGATGTAGGTAACCAACGCTCGCTTTGATGTTGATGACACGTCACTATTACCAAAAATATAATATATTACAACTATGTACATTTATAGCAACTATGTAGTTTTCTTTTACCAGCTTTTGATACTGTATTCCAGCCTTGGCCAAACTATTTCACTCAAAGGTCTGCTTTGATATTTGGATTTTCCGGTAATATAGAATACATTATCCACAGTTGGCACACTTTTTTTAATTGGAATCTATTGCTGTAGGTGATTATAGGATTGTCCTATTTTTAACAAACTAGACAGTAAAGACAGTTTGAGCGCTACTGCACATTCATCATCATAGTCATCAGTCTGTAACAGTCCATCACAAGAGCAAGAGATAGGGTTTCTCCTGTAGTGAAGAGGATTTGCCATAATCGCATCGACTGGCAGCCGGATTTGCTATCACAGTATCAGACGCCTTGCACCTTTGATGTTTTCCCGTTAATAGTCTGGATATTTTAGGTCAGCCATAAATATGATAGTTATACCGCCATCTGTCGGAAAACATGAGATCTTTTTGATCTTTTAGTATTGCAGAGTCGCTTACTACACCCAAGTTATGACATAATGGAGCTAGATTATCATACACCGCCATCACACGACTTATTTTCAGCTTTAATACCCTTTGTTATGGTAAAGAAAAGTGTCATCAGCTGTCTATTTTGTTAAAGATTATTAAGATCCGAAAAAATATATCAAAAAATTAAAAATGAATGGTTTTCTGCTCAAAAAAAGTTTTCAGATATTAGTGGACTGTGCATAATTGTGGGATGTATATAGACTAGAACACAAATGGTTATTATAAAGTCTGGTTATTTACGTTTTTTTGCAAAAATGTTGTATCTGACTCTAATTCGCAGCTACAACGCAAAAGCTAAGTACTTCAATCACAAAGCCACGCGGTTGCCTTTTTCACGTCGATCAACAAAGATACGACGTTATGTGATAAGAGTTCAAGGGAAGAACAGCCGCGGTCGGCGCGGTATAATTGCACCCCGCCTAATGTGCGGTGGCGCGAAATGTAGCACTTCTGATGTTAACAAGCCTGCACTGTGCAATCAAGTGCAGCAGCTGCGAGCCGCAGTCTGCTTTAAACTGCTACTAACACCTATTTATGGTGACGTACTGCCCTTTTATTGTCCACTTTATAACGTTGGTGGGTTTAAAGAGCGCTTGTAATAGTAATTTAAAAAAGGTCTTAAGTTTAAGGCGTCATCCTGTATGTAGGAGCATATACCATTAAGCTTATATGAACAAAGTGTTCTATTAGCCGATAGCTTCGTCATAGTCGTTCGCCAGAATATCGCCTATGAGACGATACCTGTTTGTCACTAAAACTATACCTATGTTTCCCCCTGTGGACTCCTTGGACACCCATGGAACGATATGGGTTTGTGGATATTCTAGCACCGTCACTACACGGTTAACAACAATAAATTTTTATCAACAATGTGGTTACTAATATGAATCGTCAGCGACGTAACGAACAGAGCAATTTTGTATAAATGTAAACAGGAAAATAGTTCTAAATTATAACTTAAAAAGTCAAGATAATAATAAAAATATTAAAAGAAAAAACAACACGTGATCTCTATTACGTCAACACTATACGCAAGCTTTCATTACGTGAAGAAATAAATCAAAATAATACCGAGGTAAAAAGATAGCGGATGGAAAATCAGCCCATCCCCGCGCACCGCCGCGTCGGGTGATTTATGCCAGTAATTTTCCGGACGGTTACGAAAGTAACCTGCGATTTTTCACCCCGCACACACGTAATTAGATAATTTTCATGGATTTCCTTTGCACTAAGGTGTTAGTGAATTTATTCGAGATATTAAACGATGAAAACGTAAGACCTCGAAGTCCGCAGAATGTACTAGGATTAGACACAACGTACAATGATTTTTTTGTGTATTTAAGATTTGCAGATATCAATATTGTAATAACTGTTTAACGAATGAAAATTTATCAGCTTAGAAGTAATATTCTCGAGGGAACTGATCGCTTATGAGCTTATGACTCCCCGCGACGTCCTCGTATTAATTTCTGTCACAGATTTAATTGCTCACCTCTGGCTTAAGCTTTTTATAAATTCAAGAGCGGACAACTAAGCTCGATGCGACTAAAAAATACGCGGTCGACCAAAAAAAGGAAGGATTTTAATTTATAAGAGACAGGACAAACGATTAATAATTTATTTGTATCCTCTGCTTCTTGCGTGAAGGGGCCGAGCGTTAAAAACAACCGTTAAAACTGGCGACTTTGTATAGCTCGCGTTTAGCCCGAAATGCCAATTGCGGGTAGACACAAGTATACAGCGGGCTGGAATGCCGCTTTAAAAAAGTCCGCAAATAAATAAATCGCGTCGCACGCACCGGTCAGACAAAAAAAAGATCCGCCATATTCGATTCTATAATGTGATTTAAAAAAAATAGAAGCAAGTGGAGGCTTGCTTCGATTGAAAATGAATGAGGGCGAGCACGATAGTGGAAATTAGCATTGAGGTAGGATTCAGAAGCGGCCTTTGTGCGATCATATCGAAGTGTATTCTTTGCGCTTTTTACGGTGGCGACGCGCCGAGCGAGTCTTTTCAGTCCTTATTACGATCCTGTCGCCTTTTTGTTGCAAATAATTACGGCCGCGCTCTGCAATCGTGTGTCGATAAATTTTTGGAATTGTTAAGCTCCAAACTCAATTGGACAGAGGCTTAATCGAGGGAGCAAATTAAGCAATAAATTTCCGATTTCTATTTCCTAAAGCCAAAGAATGAACTACTACTACTAATTAAGTTCAATATCCAAGCGTCAAGTTGCGTTATTTAGGTTTCCTATATTTTTGTAAAAAACGATTTCATAATGTTTATTTTATTTTTTCTCATAAACTTAAATCCATTGTTAGGTATGGGCCTCTTGGAGGCTGCCAACTAGAAGGATTTATTCATAAATCAATAAATTAGTTTACAAGGTTACCTTATCTCATCACATATATCTCATCTGTGTATTTTGGTTTCTGCATTTTAGAAAGGATATTTTATCATTTATAGTATCTTAGAGCCTCCTTCGATACGTATAAAAGTTAGGTTAGATTATTTGGGCATCTCATGGCTAGCGGGCGCGGGATGAGGACCCGTACATCTAGTAAGTTCGGGCCCCCATCCTGAGTAATCCCCGTACCATATCAATGTAAGCTCCAAGGAGCACGACGTCTCGGAAGTGGTCTCGAGACATCGTGATAGCACTGCGAGGATGCTGGAGGCAGTAAGTGCTGTTACCTGGATGTGACTTCCAGTAAGCAAAGCGATGGAGGGCGTCCCGGTTGTATTTCGAGAAATGATCCCGGGATTGCTTGTATACGCTGATGATGAACTCCGTGGGGTTTTATCCGATAGAAGTCTGACATAACCTATCCGTTGACCCCTCCAGTGGAAGGTATCTAAGGATTTCCCAACGGTTTAAAAGGTTATTTTGGCGTAAAAGGGATGTCCAGACACCAGAATAAAAGTAATTAACAACAAACGTACGTACATATTGCCACAATTATTAATAGTTAGAGGAAATTTTGAGTACTAGAATGCTATTGAATAATGTTAGAATATGACATAGAAGGAGATCATAAACCATTAGAGTGGTGGAGAGATTACATCGGGCTGCGTTAGTCCGATTCATAAATTAGCGATTACGCACATTCAATAATAAAGGCAACAATGGGATTGAATGCAGATGAGCGGGCGAAGAGCGTCGTAGGCCGGTGCGGCTGCCAGCGATCGACATTTGTATGCGATATCTAAGCGCACAATTGGACGCCGGCGCGACTCTTCGCGCTAATGGTACACTATCGAGCGATCGCGTTCGCCCGCTTGAAAAGTAGCGACCGCCTCGGTATAGGGACCACACGGCGGTTAACGCACAATAAATGTAACACTCGATATACGCCGAGCTAAATACTGTACCTAGTGTGTTATGTAATGTCTCAGAAGTTTTGTTATGTTGGCCGCAACATGACTAGTTTTATACGACTTCTCGTAGATATATATAAGTACCTGCCTTTTTTTCTTTCTGCCCACCCATAATTACTTCGTAGTTTGTTGCTTCATCTTTATTGTTATCTTTGGCATGTAAGCCTTGCAGGTCTTTAGAAAATTCGGATCAGAATTACCTCCAGAAATTGGTAATCACATAAATCACATATTTTAGGCGTGTGTAATTCAGATCATTTGATATGAAATTCCGCCACTTGGTAATTCCGATTAATTTATACCTATTTCGTAGTGATAGCTCAGCGGGCAAACGCTCGCCGTCAATTCACCACTACACGAACTACCTAGTTAAATTCCCGCCGGCTCCAATAATATATGTTAATTGCATGATGATAATTGTTGATGATAATTGTTAATTGAAATTTTAAGCGCTGATTTATTACGAGCCTAGTGGAGAAGGAAACTATTCGAATTCAATAATACGAGGAATATGATATTTAAAGGACATGCAATAACCGCCAACACGCACTAGAGCAGCATGGCGGACTAATTGCTTCATAAGCCTCTCAGAAGAGGAAGGCTAGTAACATTAAGTTATATTATTACAAAAATATGTTTCATTATCGTCATTATAATTACTACGATTCAAGAAGATGCCAGGTGGCAAACACCATTTAGAAGACTGAACACGCGGTAACGGCTTGTATATGACTCTACCATTATTGTCGCTTGCCCCATACCTTATTTATGTGAGATACACGAATATTTTATCTACATGTCAATTACAACTGAATGAAATTCACTTTGATGACTGATGGACGAGATTCTGTAGACACTCTGCTCTCTCTCTACATACTGCGTTGCTCCCATGCGGGTTGGCGGACATTTTTTTTAATAGCATTGGGTAACAAACGAGGCCACCTGATGGTAAGTGGATGCTGTGGACCATAGACATCCACATTTATCCTCAATTAAGAATCAAAATGCAAATGTGTTGTCACCCCTGAGGACTAAGATGGAATGCTTCGATTCCAGTAAAAAGGGTCTCTGGTTCTCTACACTCATCATACGAAACACAGCAGTATTATGCTACTATTTTACGATGGTATTCTTTGGGAGCGTGGTCTTGCCCCGGTCGAGCTGACACATTCGTACTACAACTATAATATAGCTGCAGCGTGGCTCTACCACGTAAATAATTACTTTTAGAGACTAGACGTAGACTTCAAACCAATTCTGAATAATTTTTTATTTCTTCGAAATGCAGGTTTTATCACGATGTTTTCCTTCACCGCTGAGCACGTAGTAAACCAGCACTTGGAATTACAATATTAATTTTAAGGATTGAACCGAAGCTGCTTTTGTACTGAGTAACTTACGACGTACACTTAGCACCTGAGCTGCCTAAACTTTCGATGACAGAAATAAAATAGAAGAAAAACCATCCAAAAATGTCTAATGGAAATTTCATAAACTGGTGAACCATTATTATTTTGGAAAGGACAAAGGTCGATGAAAAAATTAATATAAAACAATAAAAATTCAAAGTACATATGTTCCGTAACCAATAATAATTGAAATGAGACAGAGTCGATAAACATGTTACTTTATTTAGTTGTAAAACCACAACAACATGCGTATCAAAACATATAAAAATATGCGACTGAAAGGTGTATGAAATCTACATAAATTTTAGGTGAGACAAAAAACGTAATTATAAACGGTAATATATTTACGTTATTAACATAATCAACATTTTAAGAGGGTCGCGGTTATTAGATTTTCGAATAACAATCGAGATAATGCCTGACCCGAGACATTTATTGACATGTTTGCATTTATTCAGATGATTCGGAGCCGTTTTTATGACGCCAGGCCAAAATAATTAGTTAGTTGCCCTGCATTTTAGAGAATATTATAATACGAAAACATGTAGGTATCAGAACATTATTTTAGTGTTAGAGTCGACAGATCATTGACAATAATTTAATTCTCATAAAGATCACACAAAATTCTGTATTATTAAGCGTGAGTGATTAAAAGACCAATAAGACTGCCTGCATTCTTATTCATATGATATGTACACACACATAAACCACACACACACACACACACGCACACACACACACACACACACACACACACGCCACGCACGCACGCACGCACGCACGCAAAAACGCACGCATGACACATATACGCATATATATATATATATATATATATATATATATATATATATGTATATATATATATATTTATTTTAGATGAACGTACGCGAGTACGAAGTAGATTTAGAGTTTATTCACCATCTTGAGCTATTATAAGTTATATATGGGCCGCCAAGAGCGTTACCAATGGATCCACCTCTTAAAAGACATTGATTTTTACACAAACGATGAACGCAACCTCCTTGGATATACCGACGCAAGTTCTCGTAAGAAAGAACGGTTTCAGGTTATTTCAAATGTGTCTTTATTTTTGCGCATAAATGAAAAAAATAGAAGATCTTGAAAACACCGGTCATAGTCGCTTAGCGTTCACCCATGGAGGCTGGAATATGCAACCCTCCGTGTAATGATTCTTTATCGTTTCCGTGCAAGCTTTCAGATCTTCATCGGACCAACAGCTTTGATAGAACGTTTTAAGGAACTCGTATGCTACAATGGGCGTCAACGGTCTGCGAATACAATGGAGCACAAACTGATCCATTTGATAATTTCCGTCTGATGCGATGCAAGTCTGTAGACGAGTATCTTAAATCACGCTATCAATGTTTCCGATGGATTCTGAAACTTCACGGAAACGTTAACATTACACGGAGCGTTGTCCACCTCCAGGGTGAACAACACTATGACCGGTGTAGATCTTCTATTTTTCATTTATGCAAAAATAAAATGTGCACCACATTTGAAATATAAAACCGTTCTTTCTTAAACTTGCGATATCCAAGGAGGTTGCGAAAAATTTAAGAAGGATCTATTGATATATAACTTATAATAGCCAAGATGATGAATAAATCTAAAAAGTAGCACATTTCAGTTGATTAGTCATAAGTTCCGAACTGTCGATGTCTACTATATTTTAATGCCTTATCTACAACTGTTATAGGACAAAGTATGGGAAGTACTTATATAGAGAGACATTATATTTGTATTCATGAATAAAAGCACAAAAGTATGACTTTGCAGCGACAAACAATGGCGCATATCTAATGTTGTGATATTTTAAATGAACTGTATGAGGGTAATGAAGTCACCGTTTCTAGTGATAAGGTTATCCTAATCATCGTTGATTAAAGTTATATAATATGTGACTAATATTTCTAGTCACGGTGGGAGCTTTGTGGTTAACTTTTTTTATTTTCTGGTTTCCATTCAGACGATGCCGAAATATAAACTAAAAATTAAAAATCCGTTCAACAAATAAATACTTTGGAATGACTGAGCACGCAAGCGGAATTACTCCTCAAATAATATAAGAAATAAGGAGATAGTCGAGATAATCAGATCTTAGTACAAGTGAAGATTATTGTAATAACCATAATTTAAAATAAAATATTAAAATAATTCTTTTATTTCAAAAAGTGGGAATACAGTTAGTAAAATTTAAGGGCTCTCAATTTTTAAATATCGTGATAAAGCTAATACAGCATTATGCTACAATACAACTAACTGTGCATTTCATTCTCACAATAACCCCAACGCAATTAAATTAAACTTAATTAATTTATAATAAGAATAAAAATAGTTACAACTAATAATTTCAAATACTGACTGCTGCTGTCCTTGTTACCAGTTAGGATACGTCCTAATCATCATGCATATACATTAACCTACGTAACACTCATGAATTGGAACTTCATTAGTATCTACATTGTGTAATAATGACAAAAACCGACTGCCAAAATCAACTTTTTTAAAACTTCATAACTTTTGTCCACTACTGCGTAGCTACATGCACTTTTTTTAATTCTTTATATATAAGATCTGTAGACTTTCAAATGACATAGATTTCATCTCTGTACAGTCTGGGGCACAGGTTCATATAATTTTTGGCCATCTCCTTTCATATACATATATGATATTTTCGATTTGATAAAAGCACCTCTGATTCCTATTACCAAAGTTACGAGTAATTAATCTCTAGAATAGTCAACAGTGATCTAATTTATATGTCATTAAGAAACAGTTTCTACTCTCGGCGACTACTACTCCGCGATTCCAAGTATAGAGCCAAATACATATTCAACTTTAAGTCACAAGCTTTCTCTAATGAGTGCAATGAAATTGTGGTTGTATGTGTAATTATATAATGAACATAATGAGTTAAAAAAAGTATAAGTAGACCAGAAGCTATTGAGAATGAACAAGGAGGGTGAAGAGAACTCGACACAGTACCACTGTGGTGTCAGGGTTTCCATCATTTATCAGTTTGTTACCGTCAATTTTGCTGACCTAGGCATGCGTGGGTTGTAGCAAAGAACACACAGTAAAAAAAAGCCAGTGTCCCAGAAGTAACTGTCGACATGTGTAAATTGCAGCCACGGCAATACAAACAATAATCCGTGGTGCTCTGTATACGCATCGGTGCTCTAAAGCCGTCGCGCTAAAACCAGAGTCAAATAGCAACACAGACCGTTTGATTGAATTGAATCTTAGGATAAGTAGCATCATGGCAAATGGAGCCCTTCAAATTCCCTGCGCCAGATAATGTGACCAAAAAGAAACCGAAGGCGGAAGTAAAATGGACTAAAGTGGTGACAGTCAAGAACGTACATCAGTCACAATGAAGCCATTACCAACTGAATCTCACGTTGCCCAAACCGAGATGTACGAAGCCTGTTATAGAAGAGTAAGTAACTACTGAAAGCACAAAGCCGCAACAATAAGTCTACTTCAGAAGATAGGTACTAATGACCATCATAATAATACTGATGACAATCTGGAGACCCGGTTATAGTAATCATAGACTGCTTGAGCAGAGCTATGACAAGCATTGCAATGAAACCATAACACTGGTCTATTCGCCATCCGCGCGGAGGTAGTACTTCTGGCAACGGCCGGTTCAACGGTGTCACCCCTCGATCTGCCTGAGGTCGGTTTTAAAGTAAAGCATTAGCCCCTGATGAGCAATCCAACGCAACGCACGAATTTACGTGCGCTAAGTCAAAGCGTGAGTCACGACACAATTTCCTTGACCGAGTACCGAACAATTGGCAATCCTCGTTCAATTTCATCATCGATGCCAAGATATAAATTATCAAGTTCTGTAGCATTTTTAGCACTTTCTGCAATTTCAATTATAACTAAAGCAGATAATGGATTTATGTTGTACCTACACGTATTTATAATGAAACTTAATGCTAGCGAACTGATCTACTAATACCATAGCTAAAACGTTTATGAAGTAGAACAATTTTTAAGACGTGTTTGTTTAAACACTTCTACACGTAGTCAATTGATTTCGGTAATTTATTGATTCGCGACAACGAGCAATCATTACGGACACTGATTGAAAAGCATTGTTTAATTTATCCTAATTATGACGGACAATGCCAGCAATAATTTGGAATTCAATTTAATGGTTTCGTCATTGTGGCTATTAAAATTCATTGGCGAGTTTCTTGCATTAATTTAAATAAAATCATGTACATTTACGTTCAGCTGAAGATTTACGAGCGCATCCCTCACAAATGAAGTTACGACCTAAGGTAAAACAATGTATTATTATACGTATGTATTTTTATACGTGGCAGAGCCATGCTGCAGTTATATTAGTAGTATAGTTGTAGCACGAATGGGTCGGCTCGACCGGGGAAGGACCACGCTCTCACAGAATACCAGCGTGAAATAGTAGCTTAATGCTGCTGTATTTCGTATGGTGAGTGTAGAGAACCGGAGACCCTTTTTACTGGAAACGAGGCATTCCATCTTAGTCCTCACGGGTGACAACGCATCTGCATTTTGATTCGTAATCGAGGATAGATGTAGATGTCTATGGGCCACAGCAACCACTTACATCAGGTGGACTGTGTGCTCGTTTGTCACCCTATCCTATAAAAAAAAATGTATGTAGGTTATTCTGTATTGAAATATGTCATGTGAGAACAAGCACAATGAGTACAGAATATTCACATACGCACCTGACCTGATATTTCAAATTACTATATAATGACTTTGACACGGAAGCATTCGAAGACTTTAGCAAATCAGATTTCCTAAAGTCTTCGAACCTGATTTGCCCAGTGAGGTGAATATAAGAGAATCTTTCAAGTAATACACATATATATATATATATATATATATATATATATATATATATATATATATATAATATATATATTCTGTGTAGTTGACAACTAATTGAATTTTTTCTAATCGTAATTAAATCGGATCGGGTGGATATCATCTAGTTAATCGGGAAAAACTTACAATAAAATTTAATAAGCATTTCGTATAAGTTCTCGTAATCAAAGACATAGATTTTTAATAAAAGATTTTTAAATAAAGCAAGGATGTTACTAAGACCTAATGGAGAAAGTGGAAGCTAGTAGAAACAAATTGTGCTTTATTGAATATACATTAATTGAGGCGTTCGCACCGGAAAAGTCAATAGCGTACGACTTGAGCGTTTATTGAGTCATTTATCGTAGCCATAGGCGCAATGATTAATATCCCGGATACTTAGTTTAAGGGGGAATAGTAACTTCAGTACAAACACTTCCTGGATTAATGTGATTTGTTGTCATGCATTGTTTAATAAACAAGTTCGTCTCCGAATAATACGAGTGCAGCTCACAGCTATAAGACAACGGCGTATTCATTCGTAGATAAAACGATCTATAGTTTTTTCCATTATTAATTTTAACTACTAGTAGCGGCGTTAGCGAATTTGGTCGTCACAGAATGTGATGTAAGAAAGACGCTGGCAGTTTGTCTTGTTACGGTTTTCTGAACCACGTTATGTAAAAGGACCTCTTTGTCTTTACAAATAGGCTTTTTTCGGTTTCAGACGTTGGAATTTTCAGAAAACATGGCAGGAGATCGACGATCGAACGACCGTTTGATTCTGGTCCCTTGGGATAACTGAAATTGTTTATGTAAGACTACATGTCATAGATCATCCCCGCCGGCACCATTAAAATTGTTTAGTTGGAATTTTAAGTGTTGATTTACCACGTGCTCGGCGGTGAAGGAAAACATCGTGAGGAAACCTGCATGTCTGAGGAATAAGAAAAAAATATTACAAAGACATGTGAAGTTTGCCAACACGCATTGGGGCAGCGCGGCGGACGCTTCCTTGCCCTGAAACCCTCTAAGAAATGCCCCAACATTTAGGCCTGTGCCCAGCAGTGGGACGTATATAGGCTGTAACTTTACTTTTTTAACTTTTACATGTCATAGATACTTTGCCAGTCTCACACATCTCAAGAATACCTCGAATAGCACTGGGCATCAGAAGCGACTGAGCTTAGTAAATAGAGAAAATGTAAGTCTCTGTGGCAAATTTTTTAATGGAATTTTATCCGAGACTGGTTGTTGTTACTAAGCGAGATGTCTGGTTCTTTTCTTGGAAGCAGGGAAGCAACAGACCAACTTGGTACTATACCAGGGCAGTTGGGCTACATAATACTTTCAGTTTTAATGATACATTTATAGTTGTGAATATTGGGAAATGTATGAAACATAAAGAAGGCATTTTATTAACTTGCAATTTGATTTGTGTATATTATATGTCAATTTAAGAAATGCTTAAATTTGCTTTCTCTACCGTCACTAAATGACAATAGATACTGACAGGTATAGAGATAATTTACCCTTTCCCTGTTCCACGAATCTTACATGAACATTTCAATTGTTTGACTATTGTGTCTGTTTTGCGGACAGCAGAACTGTTAATACATAATTTAAGTAATCAATAAGCAACGAATTCGCTTAAGGTCGCTTATTTGCACATATTCGTCGATTAGCACGGTATAGAATCGTTGCACCTCTATCTCGAGGAGAAATCAAAGGCTCGACATGAGACTTCGGCCGACGAGTACCAAGTGATAAATAAAGTGTAATTGAGAGACGGAAACAGCCAATGAGTAAATCTCGTCCGTCAATTTATTTAAATTATTTATTAGTGCTCCGCTATAGACACCCGCCGCGATCGCTTTCAGTGCGCGTTCACAGAATGGTCTCCGGACGCACCCAATGTGCTGTACGACTGTTGTCATAATCGATATCGACACAGCGCTTAAAATCACTAACAGGAAGTCATTTCATGAAAAATACATATAATGAAAATGAAAAATATGAATAAAAATATATCGATTCAATACTGAGCAATTTTCAGGTTTTAATGTTGAAAAATGTTTCCTATAAATTGTAGAGGTAATTATTACGCAGTAAAATTGGTTACAGATATGCTACAGCAAACATTTTACTAAATACAGCGGACCAGCGGTAATGCGACAAACGTTTTGCAAGGCGGTGTCGGATTATAGGATTTGTCAGACTATAGAGTACTGCCTCAGCCCCCTGGTAGTCCGCAACTTTTTGAAAAAGAGTACCTTGTAATTCGACAGACTTCATATCAAATATAAAATAACAAAAAATAAAAATGTTATGTGATGCACAATGAATGGCTAAACAGTAAATAATGAAAGCCCGCTAGACCGCTACCATAGTTAGATATGAACTGAGACAATACGCGTTAAGCTAGATTCAATTAACTGCAACCTATTTGTCTACTTATTCGTAAAGGACACCTCCCTCCTGGCGGATTCGTAACCCTACTCGAATCTACCTACAAGTTAGACATGTCGAATTACAAGGGGGGGGGGGCGGATTAGCCAGGGCCAGATTACCTGGGGTCCGCTGTATATCTATTTTAAAAAAATAATTTGATACTCAATAGGAAATGCACTTAAACAACACACGTGTTGCCAAAACCAAGTAATTAAGAACTAATATATTATGTTTCTCTTTTTCAACACATGACTCTTAAGTTAAGATATGATTTGTCTCAGGAACATAACAATAAAAAAACCATAACGAATAAACTTGAAGGAGAAGTGAACTAGAAAAGCAATTGGTTCAAACTAAACACAAATTTGTTTTAGGTACGATAAACAGCTTCACTCGGAAACGTTTTTATTTGGCACGATTACCGCAAAAATCGTACTGGGTAGATTCAAATAAACGATACTGCTGGCTGACACGAAAACATTTTCCATTAGGCACCTACAAGTGGTGATTTTATCGATAAGTCGAGGTGCGTGTTCCGTTGATTCGCACCGAACTAGGGACGACTCGAATTAGTTAATTTGTGCAGATACGACACAATGGATGAGGAAATAATATACTCACATGTATGTACTTATGGCTACCGGGAGATTGTAATTGGCGTAATTGGACAAATCTGAACTCACTTAATAATGCCCCATTGTCGTGATTCAAATGGCAACTCATCGTTTGTAAAAGAAATGATTCATTACTTTCAAATTTAGAACACGAATTGCTATTTTATCTGAATTGAATTTTCTAGATGGTGATGTATACGCTGTTTAATAACTGCAAATATGCAAGATTAATTTAGCAAAAACTAATTTTGCCATCGTTTATACAATTCATGGTAGTTTTCAAAGCAAACGTAGGTACTATAAGTATTTCGGTGTCACTTTTGTGCATAAAATCTTTGGTATATAAATAATGAGAAGAGGGATTGTCGTACGTGTTGAAGTTTCGAAGGCAAGTGTAACTAATAACTAGGTACTACAGGTAAAGCAGTTATGAATCTTTAGTAATGCAAAAAACTTACCCATTGATGTCGGTAATGGACCAGAAGTGCTTGAGAACAGCTTTCGCAAGCAGATACCATATTTGCGTCCAGACCCACGAGGACTTATCGATAGACGATGATAAGAATTCCTTCGTTTCTTCATCGCAGTGAAGTTGCACAAACTTCTTTTGAAGGTCTTCGCTAATTCTACTGGTGTCTATTCGATACCACTAGAACAAGGAACACGATTATTATATTTTATGAGAAAATGAATAAGTAAGTAAACCTACTATAGGAAATATATAATATAAACATTAGTAATTAGTAGCTTAATGCTGCTGTGTTTCGTATGGTGAGTGTAGAGAACCGGAGACCCTTTTTACTGGAAACGAGGCATTCCATCGTAGTCCTCACGATGGTGACAACGCATCAGCATTTTGATTTGTAATCGAAGATAGATGTAGATGTCTTTGGGCCACGACAACCACTTACCATCAGGTGAACTGTGAGCATGTTTGTCAGCCTATCCTATAAAAAAAAACATAAGTAGCATAAAAGTTTGGATTTCGTTCTACACCTTACTTTCTCGCTCATCGTTAGAATTAATCTACGAGTCAGTACGAGTTAGCCCTTTTATCACCAATATTGATGAATAGTCGCAAACACGAAATGCAAGTCAAGCATGGCCGGACTGCATGGACCGATAGCCACACTAGCAAAATCACATTTACCTAGTCATTTCTCAGCGACCCATAGGTATTACACCATTGTACCAACTAGGTTATTGCTGTAGCCGCTATGACTCTAATCTGCAGCGCTCCACATAAGTGCTTTAAGCGTCTTTCTCTAGGGATCATAATCATATCATCAAATTAGGAATAACCAAACAAATATTCCTATTTATAATACTTTTTACCAAAAGGAATATTACGATCTTACTAACTCTACTAAAAAATGTTTGTTATCGTTGATAAGTTAAAGCACACACACACACACATTATTAATGACACAAGCAACAGAATAAATGAACTTAAATACAAATCATATCAACGTAAATTGATGTTTAACAATCTCTGCGCCCGCTACTAATGAAAGCGCACAAAAAGAGCAACGGAGTGCAAATAAGAGAGTTGTATGAAAGGAGCATAGCTCGTCACCCGTTGTGTGTTTAAGTCAGCGGCAGCGGTCCCACAAAGGGCAACAGCGGCTGTTAATTTCACGCTGCCTCGAATTAACATTTCTTTACGCCACAGAATAATAACGAATTAAAAAAACAGTCCCTCGCGTCTACATGCGACGATAATGACGGTGGCCGCGCGAGAGAGACGGCGCTAACTCATCAGGTCGCCTTAATTAATGCACGATCTGTCTTTATACTAAACTCGAAGACGGCCCGCGATGTCAGAGAAAAAAAAAACTTTGAGGGATTGTTAAGTCTACCTCCTACCGACGATGTTGAGTCGGGATCGCCGCTTAACTGGCCAAATACGGTGCAACATTATCTTTAGAAATGTAATCAAATTTTAATAATAATTATTAGTAACTTTCAACAAAATTTGTTCGGGAAATATAAATTTAATTTATATATGTATATCCAATTATTCACAAGAACTGTTTCATTTCATGCTAAAAACTGCAACATTTAAAACTTGAATTCAATTAAATGATTATTATATTCATATTTATTCGTGATATATTTAACGTACATATTTACTTTTCATTGTTATGAGTTATGACCCACACAAAAGTACCATGTAACATTACAGCTATAGCTTGTAAAACTTCACTGCTGAATATAGGTTTCCCTATAGATCGCCTGACAGGGAGGATATTTGCCAAAGTTGATGCATTGGCATAGGGGTGAGAAACCGTACTTTCTATTTTACTGAGTTGTTAACAGAAACATGTGATGAAGACATTTCAACTTCAACTTCTTCTTCGCAGCAACCTCTCAAAACTATTAAATTAAAGCATACTCTTTTGCTTGACCTGTGCTTTCGTTCGACTGTCAAATGAAATGTGAATAAATCCAGAGTTCGTAGTGTTAGGGAAACTCCTGAAGCCCCGTCGTTGCAGCTAAGGGCACACGTCGTATTATTTTATGTACGCGACGACGCGCGTTTTCCAAGTCCGCCAGTAATTAGAGTTCCGTAAAAAATATTAGTTTTTAAATATTCATGATTAGTATTCGCCGATACGAATATTCGGTAAATGTCTACTATTCGGCGAATACGAATATTCGTATTCATATTCGTTGCATCACTAGTTACTGGCTTTCCCTCTGACGGCTCTTACGGAGTATGACTAATAACAAAAGCCCGTAATCATAAAATCAACGTCAATTAGAGAAAATTTTAAGTCGCTCTTTTTTCACTTCTTTTTTACTTAATGACAATAGAAATAGGCAGGTACAAACGATCGTTTAAATTTAAAATTAGAATAACTACTTGGCCGTTTATTTTTATTTTCCAAACAATTTAAAAAATATAACGATTGTGTGCAAAAAGGCATAATTGATATTAGTGTATATAGAGCTTGAGTTAGAATATAAATATTTGGACCCATTGAATACTGATAGCGAATCACGTTGCTGATTATGCAATGCGCCGTCTTTACATTTAAAAATAAACTGCATAGGAACTACGGGATCCGACGAGGCGAATTCTCCAGACAGAATACAAATCATGGAAAATTTTGAATGCCGAAGTCATTGATATTATTCCCAGTTTTATGGATTGTTTGTTACACATTATTCGATAAATTTTTCATAATTTATTCGTCCAATGATTCTTATTCTGAATGTTTCATGTAAGAAATACCTAAGTCGTCAGTAAGAAATATGGATTTCAAATGCGTAAGATTACACGGACATGTACTAGATACAAGTAGCGGTTCCGATAACACACATCCTTTTAAAACATTATTCACATACATTATTCTAATAATTAATGTAATAGAGCAAAAGTTAGAATTTTATAAAGAAGTATGCCCACTTTCCATACATTGATTGACCTGTCACTTGATTCGTTTTACGGGTCGCGACTATCTAAAACTACTGTTGCATTTTGTACCTTTATATTTAGAGGCCAGGGAAAAGTGGTATAAAGTAAATAAGTTTTTCAGGTTATAACCTGTCAACTCTACACTATGGTATACTATCGTGTGTAAAGAGAATAACTTTCCACACCACAGTATAAAACCACAAAAATCATATCTAATCATAAAATAATAAGATAAATAACAAAAAAACAATTGGTTATTTTGAAAATTTATAAACCACATGACGATATAATAATATTTTCGTAGTCTGTGAAAAGAAATGTGTAAAGCACGTTTTTTTTTAAATATATATTGGCATGGCTTTTGGGCTTTTAAGTCATTGTAAAACGCGTTCTATCTCCAAAAGTCTATTGAGAACGATAAACATAGTAATATTACTTTCTTTCCTGGCTTTATTGGAAAATTCAATTATGCGATACGAAATAAGCAAAATAAACGCAATTTTTTAAAATATTTTACATCACTAGACGCGTTAAAAAATTTTAGGTCAAAATTGGACATGATTCTTTTCCTAGTCATGGTAGAAGTTTTAGGTCTGACTGAAGGACTTAAAGTTAAACTTACATTATCTACTAGATAGCTTTATTATGGAGATATTGCAATCAAAACAATTCAATTCAGTAGATAGAAACATTAAGCAAAGAAATTGCGTTACCAATAAAACATTCATTGTTATGCAATATAATAAGCTTTGGCTATTAGGATCCGAAAGATGGAAAAGATAATTTGGAAGTAGCGGAATAGTACAATGCTGAAACGTAAAGACAAATAATATTACGGGTATGACTTCCGCGTTGTTGTTTTTCTACATTATGTAGAACAGAGGCATCAGGACCGTTTATTTATGAGGCTCGCGTTTATGATTCCATTTCTGCTCGTGTAAAGCTAGATTTGCATGAATAACAATTTCCTTATTTTAAAAATCTACCTGTTAAAAAAGGCAAATCGAGCCTGATTTATTCAATCAGATATG
The DNA here is from genome assembly GCA_907164705.1 of Parnassius apollo. Classification (NCBI taxonomy): domain Eukaryota; kingdom Metazoa; phylum Arthropoda; class Insecta; order Lepidoptera; family Papilionidae; genus Parnassius; species Parnassius apollo. The sequence continues at coordinate 5,314,702 of CAJQZP010001172.1, forward strand.
TTATCGAGGCCGAATGACTTCTGTCTATTTTAACGTAATTTATGTGGGTTACCGATTTTCGCACAATGGTCAAGAGGTCAGACGGTAAAGTTTAATTGTATCTTTGTGTTTATGCGTGATGCGAGTGAAGACTTCGCGTTCAATGCGATCATTATGCGCCGTTGACTCGTTAGCGCGCGGGTCAACGGAGGTGCGTCCGTGGAACGAATGAAGGGATGCAGGTCCTTTATACGTCGGTCATTCGCCTGCTGCTAATGAATCAAACACTTGTGTGAGCATATTATCAATAGCGAGCGAAATATTAACGTTGAACACGTTCCGACCGCACAATGCCAGATTAATTTTCATTTAAACGTGTGAAAATAAATCGGAGCTGACGCCGTCTTGAGGCAGCAAGTATTTATTATGTTTATTAAATGTGTAGAGTAGCGACCTCCAAGTGTTGCATTATGTGTCGTGAATGGATGTTACTGGAAAGCACATCGCTCGTTACTGATGTAATTACCACCGACAAATTAGTCATTCTTGCGATGGCTAGTAACGAAAAACGCCTTTGTGAAAGAAGTCTTTATCTGTGGTATAAACATTTCATTATTTAATTTATATTTTATAATAAATAATAATTTCATTATAATAAACTGATGAAACACTTAGGGATTCGATAATACAGGTTGCTAAGGACTTTCTTTGAGGTAATCTGAGGTTATATTTTTATAAAATAATGATGAAATACCGAGCACTCAGTCCGGTAAGTGGATGCCGTGACCCACAGACATATACATCTATACTCGATTAAGAATTCAAATGTAGAATGATTGTCACCCCTGAGATCTAAGATGGAATGTCTCGTTTTCAGTTAAACGTGTCTCCGACTCTCTACACTCACAATACGAAACAGATGACCATTGAGCTGCTATTTCATGTTGGTATTCGGTGAGCGAATGGTCCATCCCCGGGCAAGGCAACGCATTCTTACTTCAACCGTAATATAGCTGCAACGTGGCTCTAATACGTACAACTTATTACAAAGATAATGGAGAGTAACGGGAAACGGAAATGGGTGTTGCCATACCAGTCTAAAGAAGTATTTAGTAAAATTAAATTAAATGCGATTTTTTATTTATCCTCTGAAAAAGATTACCTACACAGCTACAGGCTAGGACAGGTTTTTGTTACCTAATGTATAAAGAACAATTCTTTATGGCAAATTTTCTACAGAATAATTTGCTTTGATTACTGGGTTACAATTGCATAATATTGAAATCATACTAAATCCCTAGGAATCATTTAGCATAGTAACATTCGACTATAAAGCACAGTAGGTAGGGAGCTAAGTGGCGGACAGGATCTCTGTGGATTTGGCAGTAAGCGGCTCCGGAGCCTGTTGCCGGGCGCTCCATTAAAATGGGATCAGGTTGGGGATGCAGATTGCCTGGACGTTCTGCGAGTATAACGCACGTACAACGTTCACAGCGAAGCGAGTGAGATAATCTACTTAGTTTGTAATTTAAAATGATAAACTTGGAACATAAAATAAAAATAAAAACAAATGTTACTTTTGTATTTCTATTCAATTACAATACAGTAAAGTACTGTTTGTACCAAAGATGTGTTAAATACATAAAAAGTTAAGTCCTACACATATTCCACAACTAGGCACAAAAATATCCGAATTTCAATAGAGAAGATGGCTGGGCGCTACCATCTGCTTGGGATCCTATAATTAATACAAGGAAATTCCAGCCCAAGCACACAACTGGAGGACTTTAAGATACTTTAAGTCCATACTGCGTAGATCAAAATACTTTTAGAAAGTTCTAAACATTAAAAAATCTTTCTACAATGGGACATGCTCATGTCTAGCATTAGAATTTAATAATAGACATTTTATACTTGGTAGAGCCGTGCTGCAATTATATTAGTAGTATAATTGTAGCACGAATGGGTCGGCTCGACCGGGGAAGGACCACGCTCTCACAGAATACCAGCGTAAAATAAAAGCTTAAAGCTGTTGTGTTTCGTATGGTGAGTGTAGAAAACCGGAGACCCTTTTTACTGGAAACGAGGCATTCCATCTAAGTCATCACGGGTGACAACGCATCTGCATTTTGATTTGTAATCAGGATAGATATAGATGTCGATGGGCCGCAGCAACCACTTACCATCAGGTGGACTGTGTGCTCGTTTGTCACCCTATCCTATAAAAAAAATTAGAGACGAGTTATGGTTATACTAAATCTTTACTGCATGACCTTATAAACAATTAAATGCTTCGAAGTGTGCAGTCAATATATTTCGGTGTGCCCTTTCACTTAAACAAGTGGTGAGAAATTTGCTTAATTTGGATAAGTTCGCCACCAAGGTATTGCTTTAATGCAACTAAAGGTCTCATCCAATTGTTTAAATTATTTTACTTATTTACGATGCTATTTATGTTAGAACTGTTTGAACCTCCCGCTCACAAAATATTAGCAAAGCATAAATAAACATTGGCAATGGCTAGAAGCAATAATACACGTACTCAATTAAAATCGATATGAGTTATTGCCGCGAAACAATTGATTTCGATTAACACTGCCAAGCGACTTAAAGATAAAGCATTGTCTCCAGTACAACATTAAGTGAACTAGCTTTCTATAGGTTTAGTATATTTTAGACGCATGGAACCAATTTGAACCGTCTTGTAAGTTTTCAACTATAATGTGGTTAATATAATACAAGTATTGTTTTCCTAATAAGCATAAAGGGGTTAAAAATTATTCCTTATTTATTATTCGGGATAATATTTAATATACAGACAATACATCTTAATGGCACTCCTGAAGGGATGCCTATGTCAATATATCAGCAGTGGACTTATGATGGGCAATAATGAATGAATCAATCAATCAATCAAAAATCGGAATTAAGAAAAACATTTCAAAGGGCAAGTAACAAATGTTATATTATTTAATCCATACTAATTAATATTATAAATTATAAATGCGAAAGTGTGTTTGTTTGTCCTTCTTTCACGTCGCAACAGAGCGTCGGCATGCCATGATTTTTTGTATAGGGATAGTTCGGTGGCTGTAGAGTGACATAGGTTACTTTTTTCCGCGGAAAAACATATCATTCCCGTGGGAAAATAGAATATGTTGCAAAATTAAATTCAGCTAGGTGGCGCCACCGTGATTCTACAAGACGGACGACGGTACGATGGACGAACACAGAAGGTCAGAATATCTGGATTATTATGTCTTTTTACCAAAATTAAGATAAAAAATGTATGGATCTGTATTTTTCCACGCAGGACCGGGAAGAGAGCGATAAAAAACATAAAATTCACCAGCTGATTTTCTTCAAACGTTTTGGTGCATTGTAATTCACAGAATAGGCGACAACCTCGCAGACGATATTAAGTAATCCGTTGATGCTCTGCCTACCCCGCAAGGGTTACAGGCGTGATTATAAGTATGGATCAGAAATACTATCACCACCTGTCACGCTTTCACTCTTAACTATTACTTAACTGTGGTAGAAACAGTTCTTAGTAAGCCTTATTAATAAGCCTTAGTAATATTTATTGAACGGAAATGAATACAGTTCTTATATGTGCTTATGAATGAATCGGTATTACAATAAGAAAAATTGTGCAAAATTATAAGAAAAATATTTTTGAGAGTTCTTATTAACTAACGTATACATAGTTTAAATTGATTCCGCTAGATGTCGTTACTAGGTTTTTAAAACGCGGTAACGAAATGTTTCCTGACATGTACTTAACTCCCGCCGTTGAGCCGCGCGTCAACTTATAGTGCATACGGTACCTATACGCTTAAATTGTTTCTATTTCGTAGCTTATTCGACTACCTGCTTTCGATTTCGGTTGTTTGTTATTTGCTTTGTGATTTGGTTAAGGTTGAATGGATTTATATTGGCTTTCATTTTCGGATTTGTGTATTTTCTTGGATGGGTTTTGTTGATTTGGTTGGTATTCCTTTATACATATTTAGACTCTGGCTTTGATTTTGGATTTTGTTTATTTAAAATCGTGAATTGGTTTTCGTTGTTTTAGGTTGTTTAACAATATTTCAAAGGAATATTAATAGTATAGATAGTGTATACGGTACCTATACACTTACTTCTTTTTTCGTTGGTTATATTTATATTGACTACTGCTTTCGATTTCGGTTTTCTGCGATTTGTTTTGTGATTTGGTTTAAGTTGATTCGATTTTTTTTGGCTATCGTTTTCGGATTCGTATTGTGTCTTGAATTGGTTTTGTTGTTTTGATTTTAAAAAATATTTAAAAGGAATATTTATTCCTTTTAGATATTATGGATTTGCTTTTAAAAAATATTTAAAAGGAAATTTAATTCCATTTAGGTATTTTAACGTTTTTTTTATAAATAGGTTTTTTGTTACTTCATAATGCCTCGCAAACGTAAGTCCAGCCTTTCAAGAGTATCTTCTCAAAGACAAGCGAAAAGATTAGCTCGATCGCTAGAATCTTTAGAAGATGCTGAACTGAGAAGGCAAGAACAAGCAGAGCGTCAGGCTGCTTTTAGAGCATCTGAGACACCTTCTCAACGTCAGCAAAGGCGTCTTGAACAGACAGAGCGTCAGGCTGCTTTAAGAGCTTCCGAAACACCTTCTCAAAGTCAGCGAAGGCGTCTTGAACAGGCAGAGCGTCAAGCTACTTTAAGAGCTACTGAAACACCTGCTCAAAGTCAGCAAAGGCGTCTTGAACAGGCAGAGCGTTAAGCTACTTTAAGAGCTACTGAAACACCTGCTCAAAGTCAGCAAAGGCATCTTGAACAGGCAGAGCGTCAATCTACTTTAAGAGCTACTGAAACACCTGCTCAAAGTCAGCAAAGGCTATTCGAACAAGCGGAACGTCAGGCCGCCTTAAGAGCCGCGGAAACACCTGATGAAACTCAACACAGACTCATTGAGCAAGCTGAACGTCAATCTACTATAAGGGCATCTGAAACACCAGAACAGACACAGGCGCGAAGAGATGCAAATGCACAGCTCCAAGCTGAACGTCGACAAAATTTTCAAAGAAACAATTGGTCGGTTTTTAATGACGCAGCATTCAATTATGATCCGTTGATTGATTATAAAAATCACAGGTTAGTTGTTATCGGACTGATGGACAAGGCGTGTCGATTTTGCAGCGCTTTAAAATGGAAAGGTGAGACCGCAGGCATGTGCTGTTCCAATGGCAAAGTGTCTCTTCCGTTACTTGGGGAACCAGAAGAACCTTTGAAAACTCTCTTTTTATATGATGCTAATGAGTCACGGCGCTTTTTAAACAGGATCCGGAAATATAACTCATGCTTTCAAATGACGTCCTTCGGAGTTGAGCGGGAAATAATTTTCGCCTGGATTTTCGCCTACATTTACGGTGCAAGGGCAAATTTATAATAGAATAGGTTCACTTTTTCCAGCTGAAAACGAGCAGCATAAATTTTTACAAGTATATTTTATGGGTGACGAAGAAATTGAGGTAGACCGTCGCTGCCAATTTATCCAGGGAGTTGAGAGAGACACAGTGTTCAAAATTCAAAGATTCTTGCATGAACGTAACATTTTAGTCAAAACATTTAAAACTGCTTTAGAAAACCTACCTGAAGAGGATTATAAAGTCGTCATTCACGCAGATCGGACCCCTCGAGGAGAGCATGAAAGGCGCTACAATGCACCTTTGATAAACGAAATAGCAGCCGTAATTAGTGGTGAACAATTTTCTTCACGAGACATTGTCTTGCGAGCACGTGATGATACGTTGCAACGGGTAGCCGATACACACAAGTTTTATGACGCTCTACAATACCCATTGATTTATTGCAAAGGACAAGAGGGTTATCATTTTCAAATTCCACTCATTAACCCGGTCACAAAGGAGCCTACTCCGAACAAAAAAGTATCATGTATGGATTTTTATGCGTATCATATGGTGTTGCGAGAAAATGATTTTAACCTCTTAGCCCGGTGTAGACAATTATTTCATCAATTTTTGGTAAATCAAAAAAAGCTGCGCGTTGAGAATTATATACATTTACAAGATGCAGTTTCATGGTAATTCTGCCCTCATCATTCGTTAACAGTCCCCGCTACCTACATGAGTACACACAAGACGCATTTGCCTATGTACGAAGTTACGGAAGACCTGATCTTTTTGTTACTTTTACTTGCAATCCCACATGGAAAGAAATAACCGAGGAGCTAATGCCGGGTCAAAAAGTACTGACAGACACGATTTAGTTGCTAGAGTATTTAGATTAAAAGTAGCGGAGAGGTGTAGTGCTTTATGTATTCAATTGAATGGCAAAAAGAGGATTACCGCATGCCCACATACTAATATAGCTTAAAGAGAAGTTGCGGCAAAGCCAAATAGACGACATAATAAGCGCCGAGATTCCGGATCCTGAGCAAGGTAAAGAATTGTATGATACTATCGTCCGAAATATGATTCACGGTCCATGTGGAGCACAAAATTCAATATCGCCATGTCTGAAAAAAGGAAAATGTACAAGGAAATTCCCTAAAGAGCTATTAAAAGAAACAGTGCATAATGACAATGGCTACCCTTTATACAGACGCAGAGCTACCGAAGATGGTGGCAGGAAATTTACAATCAAATCTCGCTCTGGAGCGTTCGAAACCTTAGATAACAGCTGGATTGTCCCGTATTCGCCCATTCTATGTAAAATGTTTAATGCCCAAATTAATGTAGAATCATGTAGCTCTGTCCGCGCAAACAAGTATATCTGTAAGTACATAAATAAAGGAAGCGACCAAGCAATATTTAATCTCAGGAGTGAAGGTGAGGCAAATCCCGTTAATGAAGTACAGACCTTTCAAGCAGGGCGTTATGTCAGCAGTAACGAGGCAGCGTGGCGGCTCCTTGGCTTCCCTTTACACGAAAGGCACCCAACAGTTACTCACATTGCTGTGCACTTAGAAAATGGAGAGCGTGTATATTTCACCGAAAAAAATTTCCAAGAAAGAATTGCATCACCGCCAAAAACTACACTAACAGCCTTCTTTCAACTTTGTCAAACCGACCCCTTTGCAAAAACGTTGTTATATTCTGAAGTCCCCCGCTATTATACTTGGAACACATATAGGAAGGGATCCCTATAATTCCCACAGATCTTCCTTTTCAATTCAAAAGGTTGGAGTTCCCTATTAAGCTCAGTTTTGCAATGACAATAAAGCGCAAGGGCAAACGTTACAGGTAGCGGGGGTCAGCTTAGAAAAACCGTGCTTCTCTCATGGTCAGCTGTATGTAGCATGTTCGCGTGTGCCAAATACCCAGAATCTCCACGTTCTTTCCCCGAATGGAAAAACATATAACATTGTGTACAGTAGCGTCTTAAAATTCATTCAGCGTGTTCAGTTAGTTTTTTTTTCCAAAATTCCCACAATCAATTAATCAGAATTCCCACAGATCTTCCCTTTCAATTCAAAATTTCCTATTTAGCTCAGTTTCTTTTCAATTCCAAATGCTGCACCTTTGACGGACCTATTAAGCTCAGTTTCCTTTCAAGTCAAAAGGCTGCATCTCTGACGGATCTTTTATTTGGCTCAGTTTCCTTTCAATTCAGAAAACTGCATCTCTGACGAATCAATTTAGCTCAGTTTCTTTTCAAAAGTCTGCATCCCTGACGGATAATTATGCTTAGTTTCCTTTAATTAAAAAAAATATCCCATTTCCATTTGGAATAAATAGGCTATTTTCATGCTTTCCTATACGCTGCGTTTCAAAACATTTAAATAGGCTGACGAATCAATTTTGCTCAGTTTCCTTTTAATGGCTGCATCTCTGACAAATCTATAAAACTCATTTTCCTTTCAATTCAAAAAGCAATGTATAGTTCATTTCCCAGTGACCATGCGGGCGAAGCCGCGGGTAACAGCTAGTATTTATAATAAAAGTTAATATTTATTTGGTTTTGATCGCTACAATATACCTAATTTAAAAAAGGATTAATAAGATTATGTATAATGAGTCGTAGTAGCTCAAGGACTAAGCACTTTAAGTGCTGATTTGAAACGTGCTCAGCGATAAAGGAAAATATCATGAGGAAACCAGCATGTCTGAGAAATAGGAAAAAAATATTTCGAAGACATGTGAAGTTCGCCAACACGCATTGGGGTAGCGCGGCGGACAGTAATTCCTGGCCCTGAAACCCTCCCAAATTTGAGTGGCCTGTCCCCAGCAGTGGGATGTATATAGGATGTAACTTTAATAAGATTAATCGAAGTAATACTCTTAAATATAGTATTTTGCAACATGATTGAGAAGATATCACAGACAACACCTATTTTTTTTATATAGGATAGGGTGACAAACAAGCACACAGTCCACCTAATGGTAAGTGGTTGCTGTGCCCCATAGATATCTAGAGTAAGTCCAGGGGAGATGGCCGTAAGTAAGAGATGGCCATTTAAAGAAAATCATAGATGCACTTCCTAAAGTGCACTACTTTTTCGTTGGTACAATTCGTGCAGTGAGTGTGAACAACATTTTGCTAGAACTCCGGCGAAAAAAAAACAAAAAGTAAGTAAATTGTACCTATATTGATTTATCTGGAGCTTAAAGTTTTCAAAGGGTTTGCGTTACACAGTTTTGGTAATAAGGAATCATACAAAATAAGTATTTTTTAACTTAAATGTTCAGTTTATGAACCAAACTTTAATATAACCGGCAAATAGCGCGTGGAATGTTTATTTTTTTTTTACAAATAATGTGTGGCCATCTATCCCGGATGATTAGGAGAGAAAGCTATACATGGTCGGCACGAGATGGCCATACATAAATAATGTGTAATATTATAAGTTGTATTATGATGACTTGCAATATTTTCTTTATTCATGGTTATTTATGCTAATTATGTTTTAATAATAAATTATAGTATTTTATTATTCGATCCCAAATGAAAACTTAAGAAAAGCAGTCAGCTGGATTGGATAGGAACTGGATTGAAGAATCATTTAAGGCAACTATGGATGCAGTTTGAAGATAAAATGACTATCTACATAGCTTCTTTATGGTATATAGAAAGACAATGCAATTAAAATAATGACAAAGACCACCCAATTCAGCCTATTCAACCCATTCAGCGAAAAAATGAGAAGAAACTCGCCACTACTATGTAACAAAATAATTAAGTTACCTGAAAGCAGTGATAGGATATGGTAGAGATAGGATAGGGGGGAGAACCAATATTATGCGACTTGTCTGATGAAGAAGGTGGAAAGAGAGAAGTTGACAACTGTGTAGGCAGTGGAGTACATTATTATGAAACGCATTTTATCAAATACTGGCTGCAATGCGTTTATGACAATTGTGGCTCCATAAAAATTGAACCAAGTTTGATGATAAACCTATAGGAAAAGAGTGGATGAAATGTTGATAAATAAACTGGCCATCTATCCCTTGCTACTATGTCCATCTCTACCGGGCACTACGGGAGAGATGGGCAATGGTAATTTGGAAAAAAAGTAAATCATGAGGCTGATTATATTGTAGTTCAATAATTTTATGTGACATTCTAAGAGTTTAATGTCTAAAGTTTAATTAAAAGTTGATTTTTATCAATTTATATTTGTTGTTTTAAATTTACTGGCTTCTTTAAAAACTATGGCCAACTCCTCCGGTCTTACTCTACATCTATCCTCATTTACGAATCAAAATGAAGATGCGTTGTCACCCGTGAGGACTAAGATGGAATGCCTCGTTTCCAGTAAAAAGGTTCTCCGGTTCTCTACACTCATCATACGAAACACAACAGCATTAAGCTACTACTTTACGCTGGTATTCTGTGAGAGAGTGTGGTCCTTCCCTGGTCGAGCCGACCCATTCGTGCTACAACGATGCTACTAATATAACTGCAGCATGGCTCTACCACGTAATAATTGCAGTGATAATGCTTTTTATACCACGTTTTTGTTAATTCACTTCTTGTGTTTCTGTCTTTTCGGTACAACTTTTTCAATCCATTTTAAAATAACTTCATAATGAGCTAAACTTTAAATATAGCTCAAAGCCGTACGATATGCAATATAAACTAGGTTTCTTATCTATTTGGCTGTTCAGTACAAACTTTTCAATCGATTTTAAGCTAACTTCCTGATGAGCAAGACTTTAAATATAACACAAAGCCGAATGATAATGTAATATAAAATTGCTTTATACTATCTGCCTGTTTGTCTACTCGATACAAATTTTGAAAATGATTTTAAAATTACTTCCCATTGAGCTAGGGACTTCTAATTTTAAATATAACTGATCTATAAACGTGGCATAAAGGTGACCATTTTGAACTACTTTATTTTGTTAACAGGCTATTCATTTCCCCGATTTCTAAAGGTCCTATTCAAATTCACAACGTAAACAAAGACTGCACCATCGTTACTCGTCTATGGCGTCACGAGGAGCCTAAGGGCTCAGTTGCGTAATTGTTTTAAACTCCTATTTTAATTGTTCTATCGAGGGTTTGGATTTATGGCCCGACGTGATCTTCGGTCGTAATGCCGGTCGCGTTCATTTGCGCTATTACTTCCGCGTCGATGGACCACCGGTATGTACCTACTCCCTGCAAAACTAATTTGATCGAAGACGACTCTGATTTCATTGTAGGAGACTTAGGTAATGTAATTTACATTGAAAATAATCGAATCTATTGTTTCGGTCTACGTAATCATTTGTATAGATTATCTTGCAGAATCGCTGAAGAGGCCGATTGAACCTAATGCAAAGGCTTAGTTACTGTTGCAACACTCTGTGTAACGATGAATGCTTTCAAGTCATAAAAAAATATATTCTTTTGTCTAGACATTAAACTGGTTTTGAAATAATCATTGTGTGTAAGAAATAGACAGTTCGTTGATGCGTTGTTCTCCCTTGTCAACTCCCTTTAAATTGTAGGCCACAATTGAAAGGTTTACGGGTGTATTTAACTGGTTTAACATTATACGACAAGAGAGGCGATTTGATCGTTAAATTGGCCATTATGTTGCAATATACTACTCGTATCGTTGCTTGTTTCCACCCAGGCGACGCGTTTAGTTTGTCATTTTTACAATTATCATTTTTACTGCCTGCTTGTCTGCCTGTTAGTGTTAATAAGTCAAATTCGAAATTTGTAGTTATTTATAAAATCTGAAATGTAAATTTACGGAGACTCCTCCAAGGTTATATTTTGCGAGAGACTACAAAGAAACGTTAACCATTGCACGCTTCCCAACAAGTGTAATATTTTGTTTTTATGCTAAAGAGGCAGAGCTACGTACAGCTATATTATGGTTGCACGAGTGGTTCGGCTCGACAGGGAAAAGACCACGCTCTTAGCGTAAAAAACCAGTTTAATGTTGCTGTGTTTCGTATGGTGAGTGTAGAGAACTGGAGGCCTTTTTTTATTCAAAACGAAGCATTCCATCATAGTCCCTAAGGATGACAACGCATCTGCAATTTGATTCTTAATCGAAGATAAATGTAGATGTCTATTGACCACAGCATCCACTTACCATCAGGTGAACTGTGTGCTCGTTTGTTACCCCAGTCTATAATAAAACAATATCAAAAAAATTTCAGCTATCGGCTTGAGTGAGCGGTAAAAATAACCAAAACACTTACATCGGTGTTGGAATCAAAATTGTTCAGCGGTAAAGAGCAATTAAGCAACCTCACGCCGCTGCAATTGTGCAGGCGCGATCGTCGCTTGCTGCGGCTATTGTCCGCTGAAATTAACGGGAGCGGCAAAAAAGTGCCGCTTTAGAGCGACCGTCGACTCGTGAGCCCATCATCAGCCACTACAAATTAAATTGTTTTAATTGCTTCGGACCAGCTGGGAGAATAAATGATCTTACCTTAAGCTTCGTTGAACTACACCTCACTGTAGTAAATTAGTGTCCGTTGAAATAGCATATACAAACCAATGCTCAATCTTAATATTTTTATTACAATAAAACTGAACTTAGTTTCAATTTCATATTGAGCAATGCCATATTACCTGACTTGATTTATTTTAGGTAATATATATTTTAACTACTTATTTAAAAGTTGTAGAGGATGCGTTTTTTAAAGGCCCTAGTTTTAATATATTATATTATATTATTTTTAAAGCGCTCGAACTTCTAAAAGTCTGCGTTAGCGATGTTCGATATCGGTTCAATTAATCGTAAGATCGATTATTCGCTTGTAAAATCTTTGCTACCTACTCTACTATTAATCTTAAATTGAAATAATCGATTAAATCCATTATTTTATGCCAATTAATCGATATTTCACGAGTTTAGATAAAATTGATAATTTTAGCTGTATGATCAATTACTTTGTCATTTGCCAGACTCTCTACAAGAAGAAAAAAAAGATTGACGTTTCATTCGACAACAGCAATCTGTGAGTTAATTTATTTTATTGTTTGTAGGTGTTTTTAGTTTGGAAATTTTGTTAGTTCCAAAGGGAGTGATACATCATTCATCATAAAGCGGCGATTAAACACATCAATTATTTCAACATCGGAGCCTTCTAAGACTATTTTCAGTGGTTGGTCTGATCTTTACTGACATGAGAAATTGGCTGAATGGTTCGCATCTTACTATGTTATTTTTTTGTCATCCAATGGATGAAAGTCAATGGAAAAGTTGATTATATTTCAATAAACTAAATAAATATTTTTCTTTTAGAATATTATTTATTTTATTTGTTGGACAAATTTATTGTTTAAAATTACCTAGAATACAGTATTTCGCATATCGCAGCATCTATCGAATTTATTTTGACAAAAAGCCTAGAACGTTTTATTCGATTAATCGATATGATGATTGCGGTTAATCGATTCATTGATATCGAAAAAATCGATTATCAAAAATTGATTATTCCTCAGTCGATTATCATCCCTAGTCTGAGTATGTCACGTTTAAACGTGAGAAAATGTTTTTTTTTATAGGATAGGGTGACAAACGAGCACACTGTCGGTCACAGTCCACTTGACGGTAAGTGGTTGCTGTGGCCCATAGACTAGGATTTCGATACTGGCTGAGGCAACAAGGAAAAAAAAATTAAGTTTTTATCATTAAATCTTTTTGAAGAACACCACAATTTTCGCAATTCTTTTTCTAGTCCGCCTCAGGCACTACTTCTATGGTCTGCTCGAACGCTGCTAGCGTATCTTCCGGCGATGAAAATTGTACAGTGTGTCAGCAGATTTTTTATTTTAGACGCATCTTAGACCCTTCTAGGCCATCCTTGCGTCTACGGGTGCCTTTATAGGTCCCAGAATGGTAATGCCGACACAGATTGACTACATACAAACACCGTGCTGCAATTACAGATCTACGCAGATTTTTAACGATATCAACGCCCGCCACTGTGAATGGTTGTTTCTCGTACAACCGATCACAGGGTGAGGTCTGTTGCTTTGGTATGTAGTTTAACACAACTGGTTACTTCACTCATGCGGTTTCCATACGTAAAGAATCATATACCTTCCTATTTGGGTCTTCTGCTAACTTTTGATTCTTATAGCTATGAGATTTTCGTCGATGCTCCTCGCGGCTTTCCGGAACACTATCCTGGCTTTGCTTTTCGCTTGAGGATCCCAATATTTTTGCTGATTCTATCTTTGATGTGGTACATGTCCATCGAAGGTATATGCCAGCCATGGATTGGCCGCTTTTATAAAATTGAATCTCGGCGGAGCCGGAGCTACCAGGCCGAGGCTAACGCATCGCATCGCAACACCAGTGATCTCTGAAAGTCTCTAGGTCCTTAAAAAACTTTTAACCGCGGTAAAGTTAGAGCACATCGGCAGAATTGGCGAGAAACTAGTGCGTCTTCCTTCGGTAACTCATTCATTCTGGTCTCCCGGCAAGGCTGTCGAAGGGAACTTTAGTCAGTTATCTCTTCTATCTCTGCACGAATACGACTACTTACTGACCCATACTTCAAAAGAGAAAGCTGATCTTTTAGGCTCTCTCTCTCTCTCTCTCTCTCTCTCCTTTTCTCTCCGCATCCAACTAGACTCACGGGGGAACACACCGCTTATCTTCTCGCGGAGTCGGTTTTCCATGCCGCATATGGACGAACAAGTCGATTGGGCCTCATCGAGTCACTTCTACTGTGCTGAAGACTAAAGATGTACTCAGGAATCGGCACCGGTTTTTACGCGTCTTTTCCGAGACCCTTACTCCCTAGGTTTAGTCCTGAACTTATGGAAGACCGCTTTAAGACTACTCGATCCTTAAAAACGCCGACCGCTTTAATCCGTCTAACTATAGGCATATCACTATCAAATCCCTGTTCTCCAAAAAAATGTAGTCCATTATAAACTGCCAACTCATGAGGTACCTCGAGGATCATCAGCTGATTAGTGATCGCCAATACGGTTTCTGTCGGGGTCGATAAGCTCTTCCAGTTAACGTTTAGTTAGATTAGCGGAGGCAGTAGAGTCCAAGAGGGTAACCTTGATGGTTAGTTCAGAACACATAAGTTTATAGGTTTACCGCTAAAAATAACCCCTTTGCCATGTCTCCCAAATTTGAGGGCACTCACCTTTCTCTGCCTTAGCCTAATCGGAATTCTTGGCCTCAACATCGAGTTACGTTAAGTTCCGTAGTCACTTGGAAGGGAAGGCTAAATTGGCCTCCCTTGGCGTGTTCAGCAGAGCGGGAGAGTATTTTATGCTGGAAAACCGCCTGCAATTTTGCAAGACGCAAGTTCGGCCTCGGGTGTCGATCTTCTTCCAATTGACGCATCCAACGCAGAGAATCGGCTTGATTGGCTTAGATGCGAATGTCAACCGTGTTCTCTTTGGTCAATTGAATCGCTGGTGCTACGAAGATATATTGCATCCCTTTGTATTTTATTAAACATAAAAACAAATGATTCCAGCCGCTAAATTTCGCGTTTAGTAGCCCATGTTCCAGCGCGACAAAACTCACGATATTATTCACACAGTTCACCACTGTGCGAGGAGTTTTCTTGCTCCCACGACATCTTTGTGGAATCGGAGAAGGAAAGGAAGGATGGAAGAAAAGAGCCGACTCTTTCTTAAAAAAAAAAAGAGGCTATAGTTTAGAGATTACCGATAAGTGTAGCATCAGACGAGCCGCATGATCGTTTGCCCCTCTTCCATAAAAAAATTGGAACATTTATATTTCTTTTTACTAGTGAATCTTATTTGCAAAATAAAGTATGTATAACGGGCCAGTGTTTGATACAAAAAATAAAAACGTTTTTCTCAATACTTTCTGCGTGGCCCGTCATAATTATAACTGGTACACAGCAACTTGATACAAACTTAAGATCGGGTTGATAGTTCATGGCTTTTATAACGATTAGTTTAAACAAAAATACACGTATTTAAATGATTCCATATTTTATTTTGTGATCCTTACATTGTAGTTTTGAAAAACACGTCACAAGACTATCATTTTCCAAAGTTTGTTTCTAAGACCATATTATATTTACTATTTATTATTTGATTCCCTGTTTTGCATTTGATCTTGACTGTGGGTTCGATTTACAAATCTAATGTACCTACACCATTATTTAAAGGCAATCTACAATATCACAAAGTTGACTTAAAGACATAGCATCCAGCTTTAATATTATTTTAAATTAATTTAATAAAAACCAACTAACGGTCTAAAAAACTTGGTGCATAATCACTATATTCATTATAAATATGAATAAAAATAACACTTTGAATACTTATTTTGATCACACAGTCACTTTCGTTCTAATAATACTGGCGTCGAAAACACTCACCTGAATTAAATCATTGATTAGGTCATTAATATTTTTTTAATGATTTTTCATTTATGTTTACTAATATCACATTACCTTTATAGGTGATTATTTAAATAATCACAATAAGTTTTATAAGCAAAATTGACTTTAATTGATAGTATAATATTATACTCGGCTGTTTATATTCAATTTTAATGAAAAACATTTGTATTTGTAACATGCCACGCGTCTTATCATGCTCGAAATATCGTGACGCTCGTCCGTCAAGAACCAATCGAACGATGGGCCTTTGATTGAATTGATTGAAAAAGAAACGCAGAGGGACGCGAGGCGGCTCGGCAGGCCGGTATTTTTATAGCCGGTACACGTCCCAGAACGCGCTAGCGACACATTCCCGGCGAGGCGACGTTTTTGCAGCGCCAACTTTCATTAGACAGTAGACACCGCGCGGCGGGACCAAGGCGTTTCCTTTTAATAAATGAGTTATGCGTTTATATTCAAGATGGCCGTCGCTTTTATCACAAGCGGGTGTTGAGAGTTTACAATAGCACCGAGTTATTTTAAAGATGCAATAAACTTCGTAATTAAAAACATTCATGTTGTGTATTGCTACCTGAGTAACATCAAGGCGATAATTGCCCGACAAGAAAAAGTAAAATATCCACAAGCCAGGCCATTTGGAGTGTTGGAGTGTTGCTACGAACCAAAATTATTGGGTGCGTTTGGCAGAAAAAAGCGCTAGCAAGCGCTTACAAGCGCTAAAATAGTTTTCGGCCAGGACACGATTGCTACTTCAGTAGCGCTGACACAATCCGCCATTTTGCTTATTTAATTTGTTTATTTTGAAGTAGAGTTTAAAGTTGTTTTGTGTAAAATTAGTTTTAAGTAATATAATGACATGAATAGACATATACATGTTATTAAAAATTCATGATTGGTAAGTTTTTAATATGAATACTTTACAAACATATATTTAAAAGTTAGGTTCCTAAAAAATTTCGAAAAGTACAGCCTACTGCCAAACGCACCCATTATTTTGGTTCGTAGCAACACTCCAAACCCAATTTATGGACTCATATACACTTATACGTATATATCTTTATTATTATAAAATACTACTAAGTTTTATTACATTTAATATTTTTATACGTGGTAGAGCCATGCTGCAGTTATATTAGTAGTATAGTTGCAGCACAAATGGGTCGGCTCGACCGGGGAAGGACCATGCTCTCACAGAATACCGCCGTCAAATAGAAGCTTAATGCTGCTGTGTTTCGTATGGGGAGTGTAGAGAACCGGAACCCTTTTTACTTGAAACGAGGCATTTGATCTTAGTCCTCACGGGTCCTCACGCATCTGCATTTTGATTCCTAATCGAAAATAGATGTAGATGTCTATGGGCAACAGCAACCACTTACCATCAGGTTGACTGTGTGCTCGTTTGTCACCCTATCCTATAAAAAAATTACATTGCAATGGATTGACTCTCCGAATGTATCCTGTAGAACACCGAAATACTGGCCTTTGATAAGATTTTTAGCACCCTTTTCCACTGAGTCCAAAGCTGCTAGGTGGCTTATGCTAGTCCATATGTGGCAGCAATACACCATGCACATAGAGTAGGTAAGCAGCTGTCCCGGTGGGAGTAGTAATCTTACTTATGTTACCACGGTAACTATACAATAATATTGCACTATGGAACAGAAACCGAAACCGCAAATTTTTCATTCAATATAGATATTATATTTAATATAGGTTCGAAAAATAAAAACCTCTGTCCTGGGAAAAACCAGCAAGAAACCTAGCGGAATAAAAAAACAGTTTACAATTATAATGTTACGCAATTAAGGGGAAATATAACCTCAAATGGCTTAGCAAGATCCTCCGTTATGCCGAAAATATTGCAGCATTAATTTTGAAATAAATATATGGTAAAGTTGAGGATTAATATTAAGGACTATGTTAGACGAAAACACGATTCCGTAAAATTTTCTCGATAGAAAAAAAGAAATCCAAAGTTACCTCCAAAATAAACAATAAACCGCTGTTATTCATAAAATACTTTAATAAGATCATGAAACTTTGCATACTAACTGAACTAACTATAAAGCAGTGCTTATGTTGTTTACTTTTTTTAAAATACCATTATTTTCACTGTAAAAAGATATTACCAAAACTATCGGCTTCTTGAAGCTTGATTTCTGCCGCCCGGTCAGGGTTTCGCTTCGGCCTTTGAAGAGGGAGGTTGTGTCGCTTACGATTAGAATACACATTACGCAACAGGACGACGTAAAATTAAAATATAAAAATAAGAAGCGACTAGGTTGGCGTTAAGAAACAGGCATAAATATGATAAACCTAATGAAATAAGTATCTAACGACTTATCTACTTATAGTATTAGTGATTACAAACATGTCGGTACATACCATACGACGCGCGGGGAAGTGGGGGCGAAATTAGAATTTGAGCTGACTTACTATATCCTCTTAAGGCGATACCTCCAGCGAACGACCTTGAGCGTTTGGTCTGTCGACGCTCGCTACAATATATCGCGTAAGAAATCGCCAAAAGACGCCACCTACTGCTACGAACGTAGTATTATTTTTTCAATGACAATGAACATATTCTATGGAAATAGACACGGCGTACAATGATAAATGTATTTTAATTTTCTTTATTCGGTACATTAGTTGCATTATATTAGAATTATGTATTCTAATATATTATCTAATTAATAAAAATGACTATTTTGATTATTTTTAACTATATACTATACTGCTAATATTGAATTAGCTTTTTATAGTGTAAATTATAATATTTGTCGAAATATTAATTATGGATTCAAACTTTACATGCTAATGGTGCTTCATTTTTGTTATTTTCATTTACTTACATATTGAAAATATACTTGAAAAGTAGGTATTATTATTTTATTTAGCTACTGAATTTTAGGATATGTTTTACCTTGAGGTCAAATATAATTTTGAGGAGCAATAGTTATTACCTACTAATCTTTTATCTGCTATTCCTTATTTAGGAATAATATTAGTAAATTGAGAGAGGAGGGAGATTTACTGTTTATAATGCTACATTTATTATTTTAATATTTACCTACTGGGTAGGTAATTATTAAAATAATAAATATAGCATTAGTAACTAAATAGATATTTTTTTTAAATTTTTAAAATTAAAATTTTCGTATTTTTAAAAATTACTAAAAAAAAAGGGTTTGAAATAATAGATTTTATCACAAAAGAAGGGAACTTGAAAAAAAAAAGGAAAAAAAAAGCGGGACCAAAGCCAAGACGCGAACCACGGAACTCCGATATCACGCCCGACCGACATACCACCTGAGCTATAACGACCGTTAATGATTGGTCGAAATTTACCTTCTTATACTGTAGCAGTTTTTTTATTGCCTGAAAACATGGACAAAAGGACATTTTCTAAAAATAAATCCAAGCGTTCGTCGCTAAAATCGTTGGAGCCGTATAATTTTCTCATCTGGTTCGGTTATATAAATATTTAAATATATAAAAATTATAAATTAAAATGAAAAGATAAATATACATAAATATCAATAAAATAAAATAAATACAAAATAATATTATATTATTACTGTTATTATTATTATTATTATAAGTTGTGGTTCGGTGAAGCTGCAACCTAATGGACCATGATCTGAAATTTTTATGAAAAGAAGTGGCTGACGTCAATTATTATTATTCTTATTATTTTTTCATTACTGCCTTTTTCAACCTCACAAGATATTTGTAACTGCAAAAAAGAAAACTACGTATAAGTAAGTAAATCAGTAATATAGTGTTATGTATGATTCAGACTAAATAAAGGTTCCTAAAAATAGACGTAGATAAAGAAATTGCATAAAAAATGACTCAAATAAAAATGCAATAAACTCGTTAATTTTATAGGTACTTAGTAAAATATTAAAATAATAAGTTTTTTAGAATATTTATGTAAAACATAAAGGTTATATTATGTTCTAACTACGTTCACGCTTGCGCATATAAAACCGCGGAATTTCACTAGTTTTATTATCAAAATAATAATTGACAACCCTACCCTAAGTTTGCCTTGATTTTACCAACTCAAACTCGTTTTAGGAGATCAAAACATAGAGAGAAAGATAGGAGACTATTTTTTATTTAATATGTTTGATCTTTATTTATTACTTTTGTATTTATTTTATTTTATTGATATTTATGTATATTTATCTTTTCATTTTAATTTATATTTATAAAAACCAACCAGATGAGAAAACTATACAGATACCCCAACAATAATAATATAATACTAATAACATTCCACAACTATCACACAACGCCATCTAGTCCCAAGCTAAGCAGAGCTTGTGTTATGGGTACTAGACAACTCATAAACATACTTACATATTTCTAAATACATAAATATTATAGATAAATTACACCCAGACACAGAACAAATGATCGTGCTCATCACACAAACATTTGTCCTGGGTGGGAATCGAACCCACGACCTGCGGCATAGCAGTCAGGGTCACTAACCACTAGACCAACAGGCCTGACGATAAATAAAATAAAGCCTCTAGCTCGAGAGGAGAGGAGCCGTGGTAGCTCAGATGGTTAGCGTTTGCTAAAATTTTCACAGTGTGCGAGCAAACCGGGTTCGATCCCCGCCGGCACCAATAATACTGTCATTGTAATTTTAAGTGTTGATTTACCACGTGCTCAGTGGTGAAGGAAAACATTGTGAGGAAACCTGCATGTCTGAGAAATAAGAAAAAAAATATTTCGAAGACATGCAAAGTTCGCCAACACGCAGTGGGGCAGCGCGGTGGATAATTCCTTTCCTAGGACCCTTTCATAAAATAGAATAGAAATAAAAAAAATAATAAATCCAAACTTCATTTAAAACCAAACATATAAATTGTAAAGTAGCTGCAGGTATCTATAACCAAGTAAAAGATATTCCTTTACTCCAACTTGTCCATGTTTCCCAAAACAATTTTTAATTAAGCTTTATATTATAATGCGGATTTTTTATATTTAAAATTTTAATAATAAAGCATTTCGTAAGTCTCAGCCAAGGCGCAAATATTTTTCGGCCGCAAATTTATAAGACCGATTTGTTATTCAAACATAAACATGGTTTTTTAATAAATCTACCAATCATAAAACGACACGCATTTTTATTGAACACTTCCTATTCAATTCACAAAGTACCTATTATATATTTGTTTATATAAAAAAGTATATTTAAGTACAACCATAAAACTAAATGGAAACACAAAGTAGGAAAATGCATTGGGTTATAAAACACATAAATCAATGGGCAAATGTAAAAATGCTGGAGGCAGGCAACCCTATCGCATGTTTACGTACTGCACGTCTGTAAGATTTAGTTCTAAGATACGGCCGAGTTACAATATACCGTGACGTAAGCGCATCGGTTGGTAGGTACTCAAATAATATTATGTTTGCGGCGAAATACGGACGCGGCGACCAGCGACGCGGCCACCACCTACGAACGCATACAGCGTAATGCCGCCCGCACTCTGCGCACGCCCCTTTATCATAGAAGTCACACAATTTTCGAAATTATTTCAATTAAAAGAGAAAAAACGAACTTAAAAATTTAAATAAAACGTGGAGAATATAGATTTTTTAATTATCTATCCATTAGTGTTATCCTCAAATGATTAGAGCGTTGCGTTTAGCAACAGATGCATGTAATCAAGAATTTTATATGTCATTTTTTAAAAGTTGATTTTAAATGTATTTATAGCACATAAAAATAAATTAGAATGCGATGATAAGATATCGAACATTAATAAAATACTTTTAGATGTAGTTTATTTTTCATAACTAATGAGATAATAGAGTCTGAAAAACGCACTTTCGCAACATCTTGGTCAGGGATTCACCTTAATACACAAAACAAATTAGAAATAACTTGGTAGTGATCATCTTAATCCCAGGAGTTATTACCATACATAAATGCCTTAATATTATAATACACCTTTTATAGAAATTTAGTTTCATAATGTTTTAGAACTTTGAGCAGGTCAAATTTTGTATATTTTTTGGGGGTTTTTGTAAAAGCTTATACATCGCCTCAAGAATGAATTACTGACTCGGTGGAGTCGAGTAACTGGTAGTACTAGTTTGTGTCTGTTCCTAGTATTTACAGAATAAATATCACTTATCTTTGTAAAACTAACTTTATTTTTGTGTACGTACATTACATTTTCATAAATGTATTGAGAGGCTAATGTTAATACATATATTAATTTTCTTAAATTTTTGTCTTGGCGGCTCTTTAGGACCCTCTTCTGTAAAACAAATATGATTTCAGTGTCAGTCGCGTGTCCTCATAGCAAAATACCATAGGACATTATGCTATGGAAATTGCTAAAACAAACTAGTCTAGTTTTCTCAACACTGGTGAGACTTTTAATATTTTTACGGCATTTGCTGCAAAACATAGTCTGCTTTCTAATTTTGATATATAGGAACCCCCATTAAAGCTTCGCGTCTAGGGTAGAAAAACGGTGGTGTCGACAAGACTCAGCTCCTTTTAAAATTACATTAGTATTTTTAAATGTTTGAGATTCAGTTATGCCATTGTTGTGCCATTTAAACGCAAATTAAACCACCGTTTTACTTTTTTAGATATAGCATTATTTACTTAGTAATATGGAGTTGGATCAGATGATGGATTCGAATGTTGGCCATAGCAACGCCTATAAAATCTATTTTTTTGAACAGACGTGATTGATGATTTTGAAAAATCTAAAAATAACAATAACAAATAAGATACGTAAATTTTAGTAATAAATGACTGTCAACTCAAAAATTGACTTGATGAATCTGAGCATTAATGTTTACCGCCTCGAAACAACTATTTATAAACAAATACATTTCAACTAAGAAACGCAGACGGAATTGTTTTTTAATCGTGATTTATATTCAGACGCTCTTAGGAAATAAAATAATCACAGCGACGTTGATTTGCATACAATGGTAAAATAATTTTACGCGCGTTTCGCCGCGCTTAATTCTACTTTTTATTCGGCTTTCCGCGCCCTATCTATGAATCAAACGGTCTGCTCGACGAGAGGTCGTTTAAGTGTTAACATTTTTACGGAGATTGTATTGTTTGTTTTTAATTGTCCATTTGTTTCTGTTTTCGTATTATTTAACGTCGACATTTTGCAGTAGACTGCAATGATTCAAAGAAAGTAAAGAGATGTCTCCGTAGCACAGACGGCATGGCGAGCCGTAGCAGCCAAGATGGCGCCATGTGCAGTCTGTAAGGTATGGAGTGTAGAAATAAGGAGAACAGACTGTGTATTAAAAAGTGTCCATAGAAAACCGTTAAATAAGGGTGGCGCCACTATAGCCACGGCCTAAATTTTAAAGAACGTGCCGAAAAATATTAGTGGGATAGACGACTTTTTCGAGGTAATATTTACCAAATAAAATTAATTTAGATTTTAGAGCTACGGTTAGCAGCACACTTCAAACTGTCGACAACTGCTAAGTTCATTTCATCCCAGTAGCTACTCCAGCGTCGTTGTGGAAAGTTTTTGAACTGTTATTTACTGCTTACTTCTACACTCCATACTGTAAGGGCAATCGTCCTTCCATTCTATATCTCTATTAAAAAGATAGTTGCAAAACTAAAAAATTCTTTCTTCGTAATAAATTCGGAGCAAACAGTTTCCGTCATAAATTCAGCACAAAAGTACTACGGACGGCGACTAGCAACAAAAGGGCATGACTTTTCCCGCAAAAAGATGATCCTTAATCTGATTAAATCTCCATCGCGGCGGACGTCGGAGCGTGAAAGATTAATGAATATTTGTGTGAGGATTCCCGAAGCTGGGTTGGCACGTAGGGCTGTCATAATCATATTAGCTGCGAGCAAAGGCCGGCTAGGCACGCACGATGCCACTAGCCCGGACGCAGCGAGTTTACTTACCGACGCTACTGTCACACCTCAGTTCCGTTGGAACTTTATGATGTGATATGCGAAACATTTCTCTACTTCACGTATTAAATTGTAATTCGTAGCGTATGTATGAAATCTATTTGATTTAATTTTGTGAAGTAATTATTAGTAAAATAAGTAAAGTAGTAAAAAACATTTATACGTTCCACCGCTGAGCACAGGTCCTCTCTAATTTTTGAGAGGGATTTGTAAAGCAGTTATCAAGTGATAATTATTATTTTTTAAAACTTATATTTTCTTTAAATTTCGTTGTATAGCCTTCTGAAGGTGCCATATAATATTTTACGTTATGTTTATATCTACATGTATCTACTTAGATGTGACAAAATTTTCAATCAGCTTTCCGATGGCAAATCACAATTGGCATTTCGCAGTTCGCCCGAGCTCAATAAACACACTCGTAAAAGAATCAATTGAGGCCTGAAAGAAATTAAACGTGAGAATGTATTGTTTCATACAAGCGTGAACAAAACGAAAATCGCTATTTGCGTTAACCAGCTCTCAGGTCGTTTTCGACCTCTTTTCTCGAACATAAAGTGCGTTAAATAAAAGTAATATTTATGGGATCCAAATTGAAAAAATACAACCAAGTTAAGGAGTCGGACTGAGCACTCTTAATGGAACAATAAAATACGCTTGTGACAATTTTAACACAAACATGCACAATTTACTAATAAGCAGTTGATATAATTACGTCTCGTTTAAAATAACGTATGAGACCAAGCATACCAATTCAGGACTTCAAGATGCAATAAGTTTTTGATGTGTGAATCCGTTTAAATGTAATAATTAAAAGTTGAAAGTAGACCGCCTGGGCACAGAATAAATAATAGTACTACGTACAGAAGTTTCACTCTTTTAATTTTGACTGCTTGCCGACGTTTAATAGCCTCCATAATTATTATTAATTAGATAATTCGCGCTCGCAAGCTAAATAAAACTTTACCGCTGCGCGAGAGTGTCCGTAACATTTTCTTCTTCCTACGTTACGGTGGACTTACCGTTGTTATGGAGGGATGTCAATAAAGAGTAACAAAATACATTGCGAAATATTAATTAGGTTACTTAGGTGAAATACCTATTCTGACTATGATCGACAGACCATATTTTCGCACCTACGTGAGTTCTGCGATGCCTAACGCATGCAACTTGCAAGGCCATTCGTCTGGAATCGCGACGCTTGGCTCGGAAGGAAAGGTAGATAGTGTAAACAACAAATAAACTTGAAATACGATTCCTAACAGAAATGTAATCGTATTCTACTTAGTTAAAAATTTTGTTGGTAAACAAAGTTTTGATTTCAGTGATTTGTGTTATTTTAGCTTAAAATATTTTAAGCTAAAATAATAGCTTAAAATATTTTAATACAAAAGGCAAGTATATGTACGTAAGTAGATACTTGGATAGTAAATTTCCACTAAATTTTGTAATAAAGTTCGTAGATATTAAATAAATTATTACTTAATTCTTTTTTGCTATAAGTACCTATCTAACAATAAAAATTAAATAAATTCACGTTTCATAACTTTGTACTAAAATCCTTCGGTAATAAAAAATGATATATCTGAAATATTTTGTTGGTCATTTAGCGTCTATCCACGCAACAATTATAGTAGGAACGTTTTGCCATATTAAAATTTATTAAATAATGGGTAATATACATAATATATAGTTCTTAAATTACATTAAAACTTTTGAACCATTTTATCCTATAATTAAATATACTAAACACTAAACAAAAACTATTTCAACAATATTTACAAAAAGTTATGTACGTAAACAGCGTTAAAAAACTTTAACATTCAATCGCCTCCAACGCGCTAGCCCTGACTGCGTTATTTCGCCCGGGCGCGTCGCGATTTTAGGTAATTATTTCACGTAGGTAGCAAGAGTGATAGAGGCCTGGCTTGGGTTAAATATTACAAGATGTCAAATACAGTCCCGCCGTGACCATAGCTGTTGCAAAGCATTCGAAACGTCTGGAGTCTAACACATGTTAAAACAAACACGATAAAATTCACAAGGAAGTATTTCATTCATTTACCTACCAAATAAATAATAATGTAATGTATAAAAATTAATATTTGTTTGTTCGTATTTTATGAGTGTCCATCAGATTGCAGTAAAACTTTATGAATTTTTTATTTGAACTTCCGTGAAGATTATAGGAATAGTCTGACCCAGTAGATGGCACTCCTTTTGAATCCAGATATCACCCGAGCGACGCCGCGGCATATCGATAGTTAATAATAAAATTAAAGGTACAAATAATTATGTTAGTGCAGTAAATCCTAAACTAGTATTAATCCTGTATCTTAATATGATACCAGTACCTTCTCGTACGATTACCTATTTGATAATTTTATTAAGTACGAAGTGTACCTGTACTCTTGCGTGCACTTACGACCACAGCTTGTGACACTTCCGAAAAGTTGATAACTGCCAAAAATATTAGGAAGTTATCGCCTTGGTCAATGCCGGCTAGGAGTAGTTACGTCACTAGCAGATTAGTAGAATCCGCCAGGGAGTTAATATTTACTTTCACTTACCTATAAGAAGTATTAAAAAAAACAAAATAGAAATTTAAATAGGCCTAAAATATTTTCCTAATTAAAATTAGTTTTGTCTCGGCACCACACTATGTCAATAAAAATTTATGACCATCGACAAAATATTTAAAAATTTTAGAAAACCCTGAACGATTTAATCAATATTGTAACTTTCTAATTGATAAACTATATATTACTTTAAATAAATTTTTGAAAACAAAAGAAACTTCGACTACTTTATATTTCTAACTAGCGATCCGCTCGTTTCCATACATTTTATAAATTTTTCGATTTCTCAAAAAATCTGCAAATTTTTCGGATAACATATAGCCTAGATCCGTCATGGCATTGCTCCATATTTTTCGTCAAGTTTCATTATATCTGGTTCAGCCTTTCAAAGATTAGCCCAGAAAGACAGACAGGCCGACACAACTATTTAAAAATGGTTATATTCATGTCTTATTTGCAATTTACAGACAGACACTAACATTTCATTTATATGTATAGATTATTATAAACAATTTTATGTAACTAATATTGAACGTATGATATGTGTAATAATTTATGGTCAAAAATTGCTAAGCCCTTATGATGTATATTGTATAACACCCGTGCGGTTAAAGCATGGGATTGAAAATGATTTCGCCTCTATTCGCCTCTCGCTTGCACACTGTCGCTATCTATACTCATACTAGGGTATGTAATTATCGAAACTTTATGATAATCAATAATCCGATTTCTTCAGGTTTTTTCAATCAAAACCGAGAATTACCGATTTACATAAGAAAAATACCTGTCTCTTAGAATTGCTTTCTTTGTCCATTAAACTCTCTACAAAAAAAAATTACGTTTTTATAATTAAATGAAATACGTTCATAAATAAAAATATGGTTTATTTCCATAAACTACAAATCTATTTGAAAACACAAATAAAATCTTTTTCTCACAGACAAAAACAATAAAATATAGGTACTTTATGAAGGTAGAAAACTATTCAAACACTTTCGTCTATTACTAATTAACTATTTTAACAATCAAATCAGTTATTTAAAAACATTCATCATTTTATGTAACGAGTACTTAAAATTATTACTGTTTTGAAATGATTAATTGTCTATCAGATTATAAAAACAATCAAATAAAATATTGATATTAATCTATTACTTAACATTTTTGGTTTGATTAGGAATCAATTATTGTAAAAATTAAATCAGTCCTTTAATTTAGAATAATAAGTAAGTAGGTACATTATTTAGATACCTAACCTATTAAACTACCTTTTAGTTGTTGGAAATGTGTGCGAAGAAACGACAAGCAATTTATGGTTTTGTCGCTGAGACTTATGCGCAGTTTATTAGTATACAAAATATTCCAGCCGCAGAAAAAGCACGTTCACTTTCTACATTTGTTGTCTTAATTGAACGAATCCATCGATAAGATTTTAACAGTAATTGGCCTCGATCACCCACATTTTCAAATTTTTTTCAATTCATTTCAACCTTCAGTAGGGTCAATAAGTCTTCTTTTGATGTTGAAAGATTTTCGATTTCAACTCTTCTCGTATCATCAAAGATAATTTTGCTGGTTTGTTGGTTAATTAACTCTTTATTTGATAATGGGGTATTGCTGCTGACTTCATTCTGCGAATCAACAGTAGGCAAGTCATTGACATCGTTGCAAGTAAGATTTTGTGCGGCCTAATCGTACTTTAGAAGCCTCAATACCTTCTCCTGCAGACAATCGCTAAGCAAACGCGGATAAACATCTGCGTCATGTTCATTTACATCAAAATATGTTGCTGGGTTTGGAAGGTATTGTATTGGACTTGCAACTGGTAACCGCCTTTGTTTGATACTTTTGCTCAGAATTACATGAAGCTCCTTACTAAGCAACGTATCCAAGTTTTTTAAGTGCAAAATTGATGATAGCATCATCACTAACTTTTATTATATAGAGATTCTCATAAATGTCTTCTAGAATAGTCCACTTTACTTCATTAACCTGGATATCACATTTTACATCAATGAGTGCTTTAAGGACTGCTCTTTTCACTTTAATGAACTTACCGGTCATATTGCAAAGCGTACTCTAGCACATCTTGCAGTATAATACGAGTGTGTTTTCCTTACCAAGATCCATTATTTTTTGTATTTTTGAAGAATATATCGGATTTCGTTGGTACCTTTATGAACATCCACACAATATTCCTCACCTTTTGAACAAGTCCGAACTTAATATTTGTCTCCACGTCGACTGTTAGAGTTGGGGCTTACTCTATTTGAAATCCATCAGTCTCAGTATCATCTTCAGTGCAAATGCCAATGCCAAACAATGTTCGGATCATTTTCGTTTTTGGCAAGTTTTACTTGGTCTTATTTACGTTTTCTTATACGTAGTATCCATGGTGGTTAATTGCAAGCCACGAGCTAAGCATAACTGATGTGTGCTATTTAAATTTCCTCCTAGTTTTGTTATAACAGAAGCTCCATTAGATATAATTGCAATCACATCAGTGTTAAAATCTAATTTAAATTCGTGTAGCTTTCCTCGCAGGTATTCTTCACACTTGATAGTGGTAACAGAACCATATGTACGTCCTAGACAAATCAACCCTAGATTTCTCGTCGTGTGATGGTTACCTTTAAAAATGCACAGTGAACATTCACATCCATATATCGCCTGTTTCTTCAAGATGTCTATTCATTTATTGAAGTCGAAAACTTGGTACCTTCATCTTTTAAATCCTGTATTTCCTATAAAAGGTTTTTCTTCGTTTTATCATAAAACTTTACAGTCATATTTTTGTAGTGTTTGCGCTCGCAGGTAATATCCAGCATTTTTAGTTTTTTTTAAACTTTTTTTTTCTATTTATTTGATAATAATTTTACAATATTTAGGTTGGTATTTTACAGTATAAACATAAGCTATACAGCTTTACCGTACCGTATTTTGCTTCAGGTCTACAGATTCTGTAAAGGCCTTGTATGGCATACCGCCAAGTGCTGTCATTCTTGATATAACATCCAATGACTGTGCGATTGTACGCAGAAGTCGGTCATTCTGCAAATTTTCGCTGAAACAGGTGACTCCAACAAAGAGTTATCATATTTTCTTTTGGAAGTCCTAGCAGTTTCCCTAGCTACTTCTGACGCAAACCTTTCGCCGTCAATTGAAATGTTATGTAATCTTAAATGTCTGCGTAGTCCCTTTGTAGAATCACCCGCACACTAAACCACTTTTTCACAGGTCTTACATTTTGCAGAATCACCCGTATCGACCTTTAGGAAATGACCCCAAATTGGATCGGATCTTTTTTTGTATACGGGTATATAGTTTATTTTATTTGATATTATTTGGTTAATTAACTCGTTGTATTAATAATTAACCAAATAATATAACGTTATGACGATATACCTTTATTAGTGGGTTTACGCTTTTGGTACTGTGCATGTTGACAGTACGGGCTCGAGGAGCCGCCATTTCTAATCCCATGCTTTATCTGTAAGGAATGTACCTATCAATAATTGAATTAGTTACCATTTTTTTATTCTTCATAATCGACTTCAAATCCACAGCTGGACATGGGTAATTGTAAGCGTGGATTTGTCTTAACCGACACGCTCAGCAAATGTGTTAACGATCGCAATACTAGACATCTCGCACTATTGACGCTGCAGTCCGTCGCCATCGTTGTCTGATTATTTTAGCTCTTGCGAACCGAGATGACTATACCACTGTCTATGGAAAGCCATTAATTATTTTGGCATTTCCCATATTCGACTCTTACGACATTGACGATTAAATAGGGTGATTGATTCTCACACCATTTCATTTCGTGGATCACAATCAGTAGCAAAATTACTGATTGTATTTCAGTTTCATGGGTAAGACTAAAAGCCAGTATTATCACAGACTGCAGACATTCAATATTAGTACTTAAGTGTGACAATAAATCTTTAGCCCTAGTTGATTGGAGTGGATGTGTCTCTGGATTGCAGTCTTCAAAATATACGAGAACAACTAGATACCTAATGGGCCATACAAAATCAAAGCGAAAATCTCCTCCCCTTCAGTAGCTATATATTTCTAATAATTGAATGTAAATACTTTATAATGTAAGCTACCTGTTCCCCGCAACTCCGTCCACATGGAATTTATAATGATTGGATTTTATGGGGTTCAATTTTTTGTGCAGAACCCCAATTCTTTTTCTAAAACAAAAGTAGCCAAAGTTACTCCTTGTAACATTAGGTTCTGTCAGTGAAAGTCCAGTCAAAATCGGTACAACTGTTTCGGAGATTAGCCGGAACAAACAAACAAACAAGTAGACAGACTGACAGTCAAAAAGTTTAAAAATTATTATTTAAGTACCGTATATACTTTCATATGCATTTAGTACATCGCTGTTATTTTGACATTACAAACAGACACTTCAATTTTATTTATTAGTATAGATAATCGTTCTATCTATATGTGCATACGTAGGATATATTTGATGCGCTGTTAGTCAGGCCACATTTTAAGCACTGACTCGTTATCTAGTTTTATAAAAGTAAAGCCACTATACGTACACACTGCTAAGCGCAGGTTTAGGCCGAAAAAAATCATAGACGTGCATGCATTCTTATGAATTCTAAACGATACTTTCCTTCACCGCCTAGTGCATGACAAATCAGCACCTACATCGGCGGGTATCGAACCCGAATTGTCTGTGTACCAAGTGTACTGTGAAATTTACAACGAGCGATTAGCCTCTGAGCTACCACTGCTCTCTAAAATTTCTTGTAGTTCTGTCTGGTTGTATACTACGTACTAAATACAGTACATCGAAGGCTGGAGTGGCCATGTTCTAGCAGATCTAATTGTAAGCTCATTTTCACGCTTTCGCCTTGATTAGTTTGACCGATAACTTATGTGTGTTGCTTAAGCTAAGTACGTATTTCAATTGTCTTTGTGTCCCCGTTTATCATCATAACGTATATACCTCATTCGAATAAACAAGTTTAATTGCAACCGCGCTAACACGAATCTACGTAAACACTGACATTTACGGCTAAACAATGATCATGTAATTTACCCAGATATTTAGCAACACATAATTGTTTCACAATCCATACACATAAGACAGGGTAACGAATAAATACAAAGACGGTTAAAAACATTTATTATAGAAGTAGATTGAAAAATGCCTAATTATTTATTAGAGCGCTTGGGGCTGCAATAAAGTCAGTTCATCAATGATTCAGACGAATAAACAAGGCGCGCGTGCTGCGCTGGTATTATCCGCTAAGACATCATAAACGGGCTACCATCATCTGCCCTTATAAAACATTCATACTCATCTCACATTTCGGCGCCCCTCTTAATTTCGCGTGTCTCTTCTAGGTTCGTGTAAAAACTTCGGGTGTCTTTTTATGACTTTTACTGCGGTATAATTGGGAGGGGCGAGTGCTTGCGTCCCCGAGGTGACATAAATACCCTCCCCCCACTCACCCACTCTTCACTACCCCCCGCTTAATCTCATGTAAGACTACACGCTACGGAACTAGCGCATTAAAATGTCAGCGACTACAGGTTAAGATTCTTAAAAGACGTTTTAAAGTGCAAGGAATTTATAGCGATTAATAAACAGTTGCAAGCAGGCATACGAATCAATGTAAGCACTTTTATACGTTTAAATTATTACATTACAACAGTACTTAATATAATAATTTAAAACATGTTTAAAATATGAATATGCACAGGTATATGTTTTAATAAATTTTATTTTAGTTGATTAAAAATACTTTTACAGATTTTATCGCGTTTACTTTATTTTATTTTTAATTTCCGACGTTTCGGGTGCTTTTCAGCAACCATGTTCACGGGGGACTGAGGTAACAGACGCCCCGATGTCAGTGTTAACTCGGAGTAGCTTCAGCTTTTTAATTATTATATAATATGGTCCGAACGATAGCTGACATGAAGCATCAACGTTCCGGGAAGTCTGCACTTTGTGATCACATCCAAGATGGCCTCCACTATTACATCAGATTCGATAGATTACAAATCCTCGTGAAAGAACATCGATTCCTTTCAAGGATGATACGTGAGGCTATTGAAATTAAAAAAAAATCCTAATTTCAAGGCTGGGTACAACCACCTGCTTGGGACCCACTAATTAATAAAATTAAAACTAAACCCAAGCAGACACGTCGAGAATTAAAAATCAAATAAATTAAACGCGATAAAATCCGTAAAAATAGTTTAATTAATGTGTAGTTTTCGCGTAAATATAAGAAGTCATTATTTATTTTAGTTACTAGGATACTTATATCGAAGAGCCGTGTTAGCTCAGATGGTTAACGCTCGCTGTAAATATAACAGAACGCGAGTAGCCCGGGCTCGATCTCCGCCGGCACCAATGA
Organism: Parnassius apollo; assembly: GCA_907164705.1. Lineage (NCBI taxonomy): Eukaryota > Metazoa > Arthropoda > Insecta > Lepidoptera > Papilionidae > Parnassius > Parnassius apollo. Next base: position 5,347,423 of record CAJQZP010001172.1, read on the forward strand.
AATTGTTGATTGCAATTTTAAGTGCTGATTTACCACGTGCTCAGCGGTGAAGGAAAACATCGTGAGGAAACCTGCATGTCTGAGGAATAAGAAAAAAAATATTTCGAAGACATGTGAAGTTCGCCTACACGCATTGGGGCAGCGCGGCGGACAATTCTTTGCCCTAAAACCCTCTCAGAAATGAGGGGAGGCCTGTGGCCCAGCAGTGGGACGTATATAGGCTGTAACTTTACTTTACTTTTATACTGAATACGTCTCCGAATGTGGTATAGAAATAAAAAAAAATAATTTCACCTTTAGTGACCTTTTTTAAAAACTTCCGGAAGTAAAATAGAAATTTCTAACTTTCTGTGACATAAATGTAACATAGTAAATGCTTAAGTACTGTATCTTATACAAGAGCACGAGTCATCAATAAGAAACGTTAAGCAAGCTGAGATTTAATCTCGCATTTCTCACAGGGACGTCGAATGCAAAGGACAATTTGCACGAGAACGGACAATATTTGATCTAAGGAAGTAATATGTCCAGTTGCTTCCAATATCAAAGAGGTCCGTCGCTGCCAATGTGATTTCAATTTTATACGGACGGCAGTGATGCACGAGGTGGCGGCCTCGCGGAGTCATGTGCATGTATTTATTTGCAAATCCCGAATAGCTTTCAATATGGAGACGCCTGACTCCCCCGCCTGTCAATCTTCGCCAATATCGCATTGAGTGTCACGCCACCATTCAACACGGATGTCGCGGATCGACTAACACAATTGTGATGATGGTTAAAAGTAAACGTTATGCGGTAATATGTTATATTTTTTTACAAGTTACCATTTTCTTTTGTAGTTCTAAGTAAAAATCAGGTTATACAAATGATTAATACCGGGTTTCTATATTTAAAAACGCTTCATTTAAATGAAATACGTAAAACCTTATTTTCTTATTTAATCCATTTTTTTTTAAACATAATAACAGTTAAAATATTCATGAACCGTTTTAAGTAGGAATGAAACAATTCCAAAAACGCTATATCGGCCGATATAATCGGCAGACCGATATATCGGAACCGCCGATTATACACAACCGATATCAAGAGTTTAAAAAGCGCGCGAAACGAACAACGTGCGCGCTACGTTCTTGCTCAGCAGTTGCCTCAGTGTCTGTTTTCAACTAACAACATTTAAACAAACTTTGTTTTCTTTACAAAAATCTACCAAAAGTAAACTGTAATTATTGACTTTATCTTTTATATCAGTTTACTTTACCACTTTATGTAATGAAATATACTTTCTTAATTAGCGCTTTGAATGCTTGATAATATTCTTAATTATTTCACATATTAATTAAAAGGGTTTGCCTTGAATTTTGAATTTTCGTATTGAAATTTTGATTTGATATTTAGTTTTTCAACCTTCTTAAGGTTCAGTTTCTGGTAAATATAGGTAACTTTTATGCATAATCAAGAAGTTTATAATATATTAATAATAATTATTTTTTTATTTCTACTCAGACACCGATGAAGGTATCGGTATCGCCGATTATTTACTACAATAATCGGTATCGGTATCGTACCGGTACAATTATGTATCGTTACATCCCTAGTTTTAAGTTATAGTTTATAATATAAACTGTTTTTATATGCAAAACGTAAGTAATAAAACGGATCGTTGTGGAGAACCAAACGTTTCTTTAAAGAGGAATCGGGCATATGAGGAATAGAATACATAGTAAAGTTTAATATTTATCGATATAAACAATATATAACAAAGCATATAAGAAATACGACAGTAGCCTAATGGCAGGGCGCGGACCACGAACTCAAAAAGGTCGTGGGTTCGAATCCGCCATTCGACTACTGGCGTGAACCACTCGTAACACAAGCAATTTAAGCTTACCACGAGTGGTTAAAGGGAATATTAGTAATGTTTATAGCATTGTTAATATTCTTTATATATATATATATATATATATATATATATATATATATATATATATAACAACATTAGCATACAGCAGTGTGCGTCTAGGAATAGCAGCAACCTTACCCGTAGCGACGCACGATGATAGATGAGCGACGCGAAAAACCTATCCGTAATTGAGATTTCTATTACTGAAATTGAAGGCGACCGATCCGTTTTTTCCATGTTTGTTTACATAATGTGAGTGGCGTCGGAGCGCTATCGCGTTTCGGAAGCGTCGTCGTCGGACGTCAATTTGTATATTGTCATTATTAAAGCGCGAGGAAAGTTTAGGAGCGTTCATCCATCATAGCGTGACGGGTGGCCGGTCTGATATCACGCCTAATACGTATTGATTTCCCACTTAGCGTTTTTCTTGGGAATCGCGGTGCTCCACCCTTCCGTCCGGCGGGCATTAACGAGCTGTTTGTCCTCCACTCGTACTGCGCCGACACCACTCGTCTCACCTACTGCTCTTGTACTATAATTATTGTCTTTTCAGTGATAGAATTTAACAATCATGCGTTATTACCTTAATTGTTATTTCTGAAATTTATTTAAAACGTTGACCATTTTAAGAATATAACTTTCTAATCTCGCTGTCCATTTGAAGTGTGCATGTGCGTTCTTGTGAATGCATCAATGAGGCAGTTTAGTTTAGTAGTCTGACATCGTATAATCGGCAATTAAATTATTTATATGTATATAATGAATACGTTACATTTATGTAAATGGTGAAGAAAAAGATTGCGTCTCCGAGGTCCCCAGTGGGGGCGGGGGGCGAGAACAATGGTTTCGGTTCTCACACGTGTGGAGGATTATTTGCATTCGGAAATAAAGAGAGGAATGATAAAAGAAAGGCGCGAGCGAGTTCCCGCCGCCCTGGGGCGGGGTGTGAGGAACTAGGAAGCCGGGAGATTGAGGCAGGATGGCGCCTCCAAGGGGGACGGGGCTCGTTACGCGAACAATGGAGAAATAATGTACAGATTGCAGTGAGAGATGCGCCCAGCGCGACTCAGGTGTCTTAGCTCTGTACGGACATCACGCCTATTGTATTGACGTGGGCACCTATCTAATATCGCTTCTGCAAATATAAACACCTACATGACGTCAGCCTTTCAATATATGTGTCTGTCTGTTCAGAAAGATAAACTTATTATGTTTCTGAATGTACAGACCAAACGTAGGGTTTAAAGTATTTACAATAACGCTTATAAATCATCAAAATGGAAATATTTAGGAAGGATATTGAAGTTGTAAATATATAAGTTATAGTCTTTTGACACAGGTAAGTGTGACAAACGAGTACACTATCTACCTAACTGTAAGTTTTAGACATCTACATCTATCCTTGCAAAGCATCAAAATGCTGATGCATCGACACCCCTGTGGACTAAGATAAAATGCCACAATACTAGTAAAAAAGTCTTTACTGGTAACGTGGCGATTTATTTTCGTTCTTCTTGCCAATAACTATACGAAATACAGTGGTGTTATGCTGCTATTCTATGAGAGCATTGTCCTTCCTTAAGCCAACCAGTTACCTAATACTGAATTAAAAATTGGATTTGTTTATACAGATGAGTGACACATCTCATAAATCGATCCTATGATAAAAAATTGTATGTTTTTATGCGCAGAGAAAAATAAGTTGTGTATCTATTGGGTATGGAGCGTATTTATCGTAATAGGAAAGAAAATTGGTTTATAAAAATAACAGATTGGAACGGTTGTGTTTAAACTCAAACTGTCCTGTTCCACGAGCGACTAATTTTCGAAAAACATGGCTACAACAGCTTGGTTTGAGATCTACGATCTTGCTAAGGGCGGTTACCGAAGATGAAAAATGATACAAACTATAACACCCGTTCTGGTAAAATAGCTATTTTTACATTCGGATACAAAATATTATAGTATCTGAATCACACCATTAAAAATTTAAGAAATCCGTAAAATATTTCATATATAAATATATTTAATATATGTTTATGCTAAGTAAAGATAAGGCTGATAACAAAAAGAAAATATATTTGAAAAATCCAAATGTACGAGTACATAGATGTAAATAGGTGTCTTACGGCCTTATTCTATATAAAAATTACATAACATACATAACATAAACACTCACGCCTGTCACCCAGAGGGGTAGGCAGAGACTACAGACTTCCATTTGGCATGATCCTGACACACTTCTCTCGCCTCCTTCACATCCATACACCTACGCATACATGCTCGTCGGTTAAGGGTACTCCTAATTTGGCCCGTTTTTAATAAATCGCCAATTTGGTCGATAAATTTCCGACTCTGCCATTCACTTCTGCAACATAAATTTTCTTTGTCAGTCTTTCCTCATCCATTCTTTCCACATGACCAAACCACCGAAGCATTCCTTTCCTAATCCTGGTCACAACATCATCTTGCAAACCACACTCTTCTCTTATTACACAATTTCTTACCCTGTCATTCAGATTCAGCCCTAACATACTCCTTAACGACCGCATTTCTACTGCGTTCATTCTACTCTCGTGCTTCTTCTGCCACACCCAACTTTCACTACCATACGTTAAAGTAGGGACCAACACAGCATTGTGAATTGCCATGCGAGCCTTTTTCGACACATTTTGACTCTTCACAATATAGTGTAGGGCCCCATTTACTCTATTTCCCGCATTCACTCGTCGTTCTATATCCTTATCATATCTCCCATCCCTGCTAAATACGCAGCTCAAATATACAAACTCGTCTACTTGCTCGATCAACTCCCCTTCTATTCTTATTTCACAAATCGTTTTATTTTCTTCTCTTTAAAAAACCATAACCTTCGTCTTACTTGCGTTCACTTTCATGCCCCTTTATATATAAAAATTAAAAATTAATATTCTCCAAATTTACATAGGCTTTGGTTGATATCTCGCAAACTAATAGGAAAGGGGGCAAACGAGCATGCGGCTCACCTAATGGTAAGTAACTACCGCCGCCCATGAACAACTGCAACACTAGGGGAATTGTAGATTCTCCCGCGAGGAGGCGAGCCTCCTTGCCGGATTGCCGCCATGGGATCTGGAGGCGGTAGTCCTCGCACGCCTGCACGAATGGCGCGCGGAGGCACTATGCCGAGGGGAAACCCCGCTGCCGCGGCAAGTTGTCGCGCAGCGGATAGACTTCCGGCACGATCTCATGGCGACATGGAGAGAGCGACTGTCGCAACCCCGTGCTGGGCACGCCACTATAGCGGCGATAAGACCACTCTTTGAGGAGTGGCTTGAGAGACGCCACGGCATCCTCACCTTCCGCCTGACGCAGGTCCTCACCGGACACGGTGTTTTCGGGAGGTTCCTGCACCGAATCGGGCGGGAGGAAACGCCCGGGTGCTCCCACTGCGAGGATGGACCGGAGGACACGGTGGAACACACCGTGGAGGTGTGCCCTGCTTGGGCGGAGCACCGCCGTGTCCTCGTAGCGGCGATAGGCGGCGGCGACCTCTCGCGTCCGGCCCTGGTCGAAGCCATGGTCCGGAGCGAGACGGAATGGGATGCCGTCACCACCTTCTGCGAAGCAGTGATGCTAGCGAAGGAGGTGGCGGAGCGGGAGAAGGAGAGAGCAGCAGCTTTCCTCCTCCCCGGCCGCCGCGGGAGACGCCCCGGGCGTCGGGGGCTACGTCGTGGCCCCCGGCCACCGTAGGCGCGGGCCTGTGGACGGCGAGCAATGGGTAGCTCGCCGTCCGTCCGTCTAACGACGACAGGCCGTGTCGACGGCGCGTTTTGTTCCACGCGCGCCTCAAAGAGCTGTCAGCAGCGTGAAGGGGCCCGTAAGGGCCAACGCCTGCCGGGGCTGCGGGCTGTTCGAAAGAGATACCGCGGCTCCGGAACGTAAGGGCACTGAAGGAACACGGATGGTTTTTATTCAGTAAAAGTCTGACACTCCCTTACGCTCCACCCAGAGCGAAAGGGGTCATTAGATGATTTTCCATCCGCAAAAAAAAAAAAAAAAGGAAAAATTGCTGATGGTAGTCGATTCCACAAGAAAGTTGTGCGAGGAAGAAAACTTCTTCTTAATCGCACAGTGGTGGACCGCCAATCATACAGATGATATGAATGGTGTCGCGAGTTTTGTTGCGATGTGCGATGATGAAATTGAGCGGCTGGAATTAGTCCGAACAATTCTTCAGAGCACTTCTAATGATAGATGCGATTAAATACGCAAAGAGATGCAACATCACTGCGCAGTGCGAGTGAGTCAAGCGGATCAGAAAGAACTCGGTCGCCGACTATTCGAATAGCTCTGCGCTGGATGCGATCAAATGGAAGGAGCTGAGGAGCCCCAGCCCAGAGATGGGAACTTAACTGCCGGCATACTGTCCCGCTCTAGTGAGCACGCTAAGCTTATTAAAGGCCAATTGGGCCTTCTCTTCCAAGTGATCACGAAACTGCACGTCACTCGATATGTTGACGCCGAGGATTCCGACACTGGCTGAGGCACCGAGGCCCAGAAACTGGGTAGATACGACAAAGGGGTTCTTTTTAGCGGTAAACGCGCAAACTTGTGTCTTCAGGTGATTGAACTGGACTAGATTTAGTCGCAAAGGCAAAGTGCTGTATGTTTTTTTCTATAATAATACGTGTTGTTGAATTAAAAATTCATTAGTGTTTTCTCTTTATAATCATATGCTTTCCATAACATATCAGTGCGACGTAAAATAATAAACACTACCGAATGTGAGTGAAATGAGTGATTTAAAAAATACGACAGTAGAGCCCAATCTCTCCGCTTCGCGTTCGAAGTGTGCAATAAAGTTAACTAATACCTTTATTGCGCGATTCCACAACAACAGTAACAGGAACAGGAACAGGAACAGGGTAGATGTAACAGAGACAGTTTAAAGGCAGTTCCTATAGATCTTGTTGGGAGCCTGTTATTTTGGAACGGATTATTGGAACAGTTATTTCAAGAACGACGTTTTTAACGATACCTACTCGTAGTGTAGCCCACTCTTTAAACCTATATGGTGTGATTACCACGCACAAGTTCAACGTGTGATGAAACGATTTAATGACAGTAGACGAAGCGCGGCGATGCGAGGCCGAACCGTTTAATAAAGGATGCCTTGATAGGAAGCGCACGCAATCACAACAACAATCACCCCATCCTCGCATGACACCGAAAACGTCCTCGTTCATAAGTATAAATTAATCCATTTAGAAGCGGGCGACGGGCACCGACTGCGGCCGATTAACGGAAGCGTCTACTTAACTAATTTATCCCCGGGTGGTTTTAACAGAATGGATAGCAGTGATTACGTACCGCGGTGCGACAATCGTGTGACGCTCACTAAGATGCATACGGGCAATGACTGTAGGTAGTTCTTGAAATGAATGCAACAGATGATTGTTTTCATCCTTCACAACTAAAATGAAATACCCCGTTGTCGGTAAAGTGGTTTCTGATCCACTTCATTGGCGGTACGAAGCGCCTCAGATTCATTTTGCCATCATAAGTGTTATCTGTGAACATGTTGTTCATTCATAGTCGAACCACATTAAAGAGTAAAGTCAGTTTCAATCCTAAGTGTATTAAAGCTTTGAAATCTGTATTTGATATCTGATACTGCTGCTGTCATAAAAAATGAGTTTTAATAGAGCTAATAGTTGTCTCCCTCGCTCGCGTGGGCTTTTTACGGGGCTTTCGAGAAGACGGTCGTTCTCTTTCTAACTTATGGCAAAATATTCTATAATGAAATATAACTACGATTGTATATATAGGTAGCAATTAGTATAGAGATTTAAGTCAGGCTTTTGGGAATAAATTTGTTAAAAGCGGAGGCGCGCGGGCAATACGTTTGCAAGTTCATTTCACGTTTCAATGTTTATTTACTCTGTGTGTTTATCTTAAGCGATTTAATATTACGAGTTCAAAATTTATGCTTTATTAAAGATTTTTAATGAAAATGGAGGATAGTGTTCCTTGTGATGAATTGAAGTGTGTTAAAGTGATAATCGGAGAGGAAATCTTTAAACTTTGTTGAGATAATACACAAGGTTAAGAGTGTATTTCAGACTTATCAATTATCGCAATTAAAAACAGTTATTCCTATAATTAAAACGTTCACCAACATTTTACGTGGACGTAATTAAATCTTTCCATAAGAAAGCGAGACGATTCCACTTATCTTATCTTATCTCTTATCCATTAGAATGTAAATAATTCTTATTTTTTTTATTTTTTACATAGTTTGTTTGTACTTTGTTCGTGTTTTACTTTTGTTCATGTATTGTATTGGATGTAAATATTTTTTTCTTTCGCTTAAACAAACCCAAACGGCTTTCTTCAAAGCTACCGAAGCTATGCAATTGCTCATATGTAATACAATCTATCTAGCAGTGGTATGCCTTCTGTGTGCTTTGTTAAACACGTCCTTGACAGCACTGAATATGAAACTGAAGCGTGGAGTCAAGATTGGTGTATTTTTATAAAACTGCTAAAAAGAACAATCTATATTTTTATCAATTTATATCTTGGGCTTGCCCTAGCTTGGAGCTCTAGCTTCGCCACTGTTAAGCTGCTATTTGACGCTGGTATTCTGTGAGAGCGTGGTCCTTCCCCGGTCGAGCCGACCCAATCGTGCCACAACTATACCAGTAAAATAGCCGCAGCATGGCTCTACCACGTAAATTTTATGTTCTAATAATATATATTTACTTCTCAGACGTAGAGGTGTCTCTTCTCCACTATTACACCCCTTAAGTAAACAGGTGTTACTACAAAGTGCAATCTCCGAGTTTCTATCAAGATATTTTACCTACGGTAATAGGAATAATACTTCCTTTTATAGCCCCTGAATAGGAATTTGTTGGCTTTACAACTCTTTATATCCATGAAAAGCACCGGCTTGGATATTTCTGACCCAAGATATTCAAAGTGCAGTAAAACAACTTGGACGCATTCTTTCCCATATCAATTAAGTAATAAGTTATTCATAAATATTGTGTACTGAAGAGTTCTCCCCATAATTATTGTGAAAATGATAAGTCAACATATTAAGGAGAACAATTAAACTGTTAAACAAGTATTTTTTTACGTAATTTGATTGTTATCTGTTTTGTTGTCCATATCCATATAATAAATAAATAAATAGTAAGTGGCATTGTTGTTCTAGGCGCTGAATTGCCTTAACGTAATAAAATTACTAACCAACGTAACTGAACTGTAAAACAGGTAAGTAATACTTTCAATTTGTTAACTAAATCACTAATTAAGTAATACTAAAACTATGTTCTTTATAATTATCTCTCCTTGTCTTACCAGCCTGTAAAAGATTCATCTTTCACATACGACTCATTAAAAAGAGCATTTTCCGTATCGCCACATTTGGTAGGCAGTTTGGCAAGCCATTGCCAGTCATGTCGCGCATTTGAGCCTGTTTCCCGTTGCCTTAACGGGGCAAATCGTCATCTATGGAAGCGATGAAAAGCTTTGGGTGATTATGGGAAATGCTTGATGATTAGATATTTCTGAACATTGAATAAAACTATTATTTACGGATTTTATCGCGTTTAATTACTTTAATTTATTTTTATTATTATCCCGACGTTTCGGGTGCTTTACAGCGCCCATGGTCACGGGGGGGGACTGAGATGTTTGACGTCCCAATGTTATAGTTAGTCCGGCTACCTTCAGTTTTTTAATATTAATTAAAAACCATTCCATTAAGACATACTACAAGCCGCTGAAGAAGATTAGTCAATTTTTACCATCCATCAAATGTAATATTCCTCTACAAGATGCAGGTGTGTACAAACTAGATTGTGAATGTGGTCTCTCTTACATAGGTCAAACAAAGAGATCTATAAAAACCCGCGTGAAGGAACATATAGCTGATGTGAAGCACCGACGCTCCGGGAAGTCTGCAGTCTGCGAACATGTTCAAGATCGTCCCCACCATTACATTAGATTTGATAAACCACAAATTCTCGCAAAAGAACACCGATTCCTACCAAGGATGATACGCGAGGCTATTGAAATTAAAAAACATCCAAATTTCAATAGAGAAGATGGTTGGGTGCTACCATCTGCTTGGGATCCTATAATCAACAAAATTAAACCCAAACCCAAGCATACCACTGCAAGACTTCATGATACTATAAGCTCGTTTTGCGTAAATCGGACCAAAAATTAATATTAAAAAACTGAAGGTAGCCGGACTAACTATGACATTGGGACGTCAAACATCTCAGTCCCCCCCCGTGACCATGGGCGCTGTAAAGCACCCGAAACGTCGGGATAATAATAAAAATAAATTAAAGTAATTAAACGCGATAAAATCCGTAAATAATAGTTTTATTCAATGTGTAGTGTTCGCGTAAATTTAAGAAATCATTATTTCTGAACAGTCACAGTCACCCAGCGAGATATGGAACGAAATAAAATAATATATTATTTAACACGGAAAACAAAGGGATAAAAACAATTAACTCTTATAGCTACTTTATCGCAAAATAAATATTTTTAAACTTAGCTGTTCATTGAATAGATTTAATCAAACATTCAGCACCCTCAAGCAAGGTAGTAACATGTAATTGTCTCGCGGTACAGATGTACTAATGATGGCAGTTCGAAAGACTTTGACTTAAGATGCTGATCTCCTTAAATACAGAACTCAATGTCGAGTTTGCAGCGAGGCGGGGTAATCAGCGTGTATGACAAAACACGCTCTATTATTACAGTATCTGCTCCCTTATAATGTACGCCGCTAAAATTAAACCTACAGTTAAAACTAAAACCCATTTAGTACTCTGTGTCTACAATATGGGTAAGGCTTACACTACACTATACTGGAGGATATATTTCAAGAATTCTTGTTTTTTTAATAATAATTAGGATGACAGGCGAGCAGTTACATAAACCACCAATAACAACCAATAAATCCTAAATTTATTGAGAAAGTGCTCCTGTTTGCGATAGTTTCGGTTAGTACACACACATTATATATATATATATATATATATATATATATATATATATATATATATATATATATATATATATATATATATGTAATAAGTAGAATGAGAGAATAAATCAGACTTGTAAGCGTAAGAAGCAAGAGAGAATGTGTTATGATCGTACCACATGAATGTTCTACTGCTCTGAGTGAAATGCGTAAGGGTTTACGAGTATTGAAGGGTAAGAAATATTAAAGATAATGAATGAGACAAAATTAGGCAAAAATATTTTACTGCTTATTTCGGAAACCTGCGATCCCGTTTATTAAAAAAAACTAAATACATTTTGAAAAGAATTGGTTTTTCCCCCTGATTCTCCACCTCACCTGTCCTGCAATGAATGCTCTCTGCTTGACGGATGAGGCTCTGATCGAAAAATTCACCCCCACCGGTGGTGGGAAGCATTTACCTACTAACTCGCCTGCCCATCGTAGTAAGTGCAAATTTTCCAAAAAAATGCTCGGCAGCTAGCATATTCTTGAAAAGTGTGTCATCAGCGAACCAGGTGGTAGGAACCGTAGCATAATTTTTAAAATCATGATTGCTTATATCACGAGGTTGTTTAATCATCAGTGCTGTTAAAACCAGTATTAGAAAAGAATGAGAGTTAAAGAAGGTAGATTTGAAAAAAGAAGATGAAAAATTATGGGACTAAAAAGAACGGCCACATAATATCATCCCATGGGTGTATTTTACTTATTTTACTTAAAAGCTAATTCTAAGCTTGAGTAGAACGCGCTGTGGGGTGTATTTGCCAAGACACTGTAATAGAAAAGCGAGTGTTAATCATGCACGCCGACCGTTCCGCCCCACTGCACGCTCCTCACTCAGTTTTTACACTAAGGGTAAGCCCACAGTGGAGAGCGTCCTGAGTGGGTGCCGCTGAAAATGTATCGTGAAATCACCGCAAGTTTCCATAAACACTTTGCACTGAGGCTACAGGCGAAGCCGTAAAATAACCTACTTTATTAAAAAACTTGTTCAGGTCAAGCTCTAAAATATAAGTGATATAAAATAACCACAAAACTTGAAAATAAAGAGTGTATTACCAGTCAGTGATGACATATGGATCTAAGACATGGTCCTTCACTGCTGGCTTTAGCTTCCTAGCTCAAGTTCACGCAGCGTGCTATGAAGAGGACTATCCTCGAAGTTTCTCTGTGTTTCTCCGCCCAGGGGTCAGTAAGCTAAAGTAGCAAAGAGCCGATCTTATAGCTCGAATAACCGACAACCAATGGAAAAAAAAGATTCTGGAATGGCAGACTCGTAGGTAGTACCGAAGCAAAGTGTAGAGCCACCCACACCCCTACTACTTGGCGTGACTTTCTAATAAGAGATGCAGGAAGTCAATAGATTGTGGTGTGGTGCAGGTGGTGCTGGACTGTACTCGGGGGGCGGGGGGCTATGTTCACCATCGGCCTTGTGATGGGCAGTAACGATGATGATGATAAATGTAAAATATCGAAGACGGTCAGTTGGCAATTAAAGCAAAATCACTGCCATTTCGATATTAAACATGTGATTAAGAATCTTATCAGTGTTAATGGTTAAAACTTTATGTTATATGATTATATCTCTCCATGCCATAACTAAATGTCTACATAGAAAGTTTTGATTCATAATTTATAATTATTTAGTTAAATCTTACATTGTCTCTACTTAATTGAAATTTGGGGACTGTAACAAAATTAAATTTGGACTCAATATAAACAGCACAAAATAAATTAATAAAAGTTTTATTTAATTATAAATTTCGAACACCAAAAGATAGTCAAATGAAAAAAAAAATAATGAACAAACTTATAAGTACTATACTTGTATATAAATAGATAAAATAATTAATAAAGACATTCATACAAGGCTTTATCAAAAAACCAACAAATACAAAAAATAAAATTAGAAAATTAGTAACAAGTCCACCCAAAAGAAGAACATTGAATTTGAAGGTGTTAATTTGTATAATAAATTACAGATAAATATAAAAACCATCCCTTATTTTTAAAAAATCTTAAAATATATTTGTTATACTCACAATGGAAGTTACAAAACATTATTCGTACGTACGCTGTAATTGATGCCACATCTAGCCAGTAGCATTTCTTACTCAAGATCCGTGGTTGTTTAGTCGGCGTTATTAATTTATTATTACTGAGATTTCAAGTATATATATATATATACATACCTACATACTGTTTTATTTTATATAAATATTCAATGTAGTACTGTACGCTCAATATGAACTACTTACTTTCTCCGTAAGTGAATTATTGTTAATTCCTATTGTGAAAAATAAAGTTCTTAAACTATATAATATGCACCTAAACAAGGAATTAGTGCAGACAGTCTTGCTTAGTGCATTAAATTTGTCATTCACAACAGTCGGATTTTTGTAATCCAACAAGCCAGCGACATTTTAATAACATTGATCAAATAGAACAAAAGCATGTGGACCGAGCACTCGACAGAGATGAAAGTTAAAAGGGTCGTGAGGGGGCGCGGGGGTGGCGAAGGGGGGAGCGGGTTGAATGTCTTATTCCCTCCACAATTCAGAGGTATTTCGTGTTTTTCATACGCAAATATATCCTCGTTATGTCGGCGCACGTGAGGCTGCGATTGCGTGTGCGCTCTGGATGAAACCCCACCTAGTGGCTGGGCGATGCCACACTGAATTGTCCCGAGGAGACGAATACAAAGAGCAATCAGCCGACTTTCCGCTATTTTTATTGGGAACTCTAATTTAAGATATATTGAAGTGACTCAAAATGTGCGTTTAGGGTTCTATGATCAAATATCAAAAAACATTTTATATGTCATCACAGAACGCAAGGAAAAATATATTCAGGGTACTTTGGTCAAGTCTGTATGTCACTTAGGTATTTCAAATAAAGCTACTTGAGAAATAAAATCTAATGATTTCTTATATATTCGCGAACACTACACATTGAATAAAACTATTTACACTGATTTTATCGCTTTTCATTTACTTATTTTTAATTTCCGACGTTTCCGATGTTTTACAGCACCTATGGTCTAGGTGGAGTGGGAAGCCACCCCGAACGGGTTCCCGCCTTGTCGTGGCGGGGGGCTTAGTAGCCGTGGCTTGGTCTCCCACGGTGAACAAAGAGGAACCCACGTGGCTGGCCCGAGGTGAAGGGCCGGCCTGAGGTGGCCACTCCGAGTGGGCTTGGGGAGCCCACTTCGGATGTGTGCTGGTGGACTGCAGCGAGTGGGGACTCCGCACCCTCTACCGCTGCAGCCGAGGTGGAGTCGCGGAGGAAGAGGAGTGTTGGTATGGCGATGCGCCACTCGCCCTATCCTCCGCGACTCAAACGGGGCCGCACCGTTGATGCGGTGGTGATGGGGCTGCAGGGGGAGAGGATTGTCGGTATTGCGAGGCGCCGCTCTCCCTATCCTCCGCAGCCGAATCTTGGTTGGCGGCGGAGCCATAGACCAGATCCGCCGCTGGGGTCGGGAAGGCTAGTACTTCTAAGTGCTCGTTTTTCCTGGCCCCATGGCCTTCGCGCATCGGACGCGGGGGCGTCTGTTGCGCAGATGTAATTGGAGGCCGTGGAGGACGGCGTGCCATGTGTTCTGGTGCGCCTTACTTGGGAAGGAGAACGGGAAGGTATATTCCTCTCCCGAGGAGGTGCTGCCATGGGGTGGCAGTCGCTGGTAGGGCCGCGGAAGTGTGCGAAAGCGTTCCCGTAGCCCTGCCAATATGCGACGAAGGTGGAACACCATGGGGTTTTAGTCGGTGCGAGTCCGACATAACCCGTCCTTGCCCCCGCGAGGCGGGTATGCGTAGGCATTTCCCCACGTAAAAGAAAAAAAAAGGTGGAGTGGGAAGAGATGTTTGACATCTCCATGACATAGTTAGCCCGGCTATCTTTAGCTCTTGAATACCTGTTAACTTTTAGTCCGATCTACGCAGAACGAACTTACAGGATCATGAAGTCTTGCAGTGATATGCTTGGGTTTGGGCTTAATTTTGTTCCAAGAGAAATCCCAAGGTCTCATGCTCAAGAGAGTACTGTAAGCTCATTCTGCGTAGATCGGACCAAAAATTGATATTCAAAAATTTAACGTAGCCCGTGACCATGGGTGCTGTAAAGCACCCTAAACGTCGGGAATTCAAAATAAGTTACTTAAACGCAATAAAATTCGTATAAATAGTATTCAAATAACAAAATCTATTTCAAAATAAGCTTTTATTATTGCATTGTCGTCGAAGTTACATAAGCGTGCCGCCAACAAGTGCTTCAAAAACTCTTTACAAATGTTGAATCGAAAAGGCATAGGAAGAAAGTAAGTAAACCAATATCTCGAATAAATTAAAGCCTATATACGTCCCACTGCTGGGCACAAGCCTCCTCTCATTTTTGACAGGGTTTTAGGCCAAGGAAGTGTCCACCGCGCTGCCCTAATGCGTGTTGGCGAACTTCACATGTCTTCGAAATATTTTCTAATCTTGGGTTAGAATTTTTTCTCCAAATTTATAAGGGACCATCCCAGAAGTTACATATATTTAACATATTTAAAAAAGGAGCATTATAATCGGTACATAACTGACGAAGATATCGCGTAAAATACATACCCCCTTTTTTGGAGTCGGCTATAAATAAAAAGCATTTATAAGTTATTGACAAAAAGCATATTTTTAGTTATTAGTGACTATAGTAACTTTGTTAAGCTGGTTACTGCGTCTGCAGTCACAATTATTACATACATAAACACTCAGGCCTGTCACCCAGAGGGGTAGGCAGAGACTACAGACTTCCTATTAGCACGATCCTCACCTCCTTCACATACATATACCTACGCATACATTACATACATGCTCGTCGGGTAAGGGTACTCCTAATTTGGTCCATTTTCATTATATCGCCAATTTGGTCGATTATCTTTCGCCTAGGACGTCCCTTTTCGACTGTGCCGTTCACTTCTGCAACATAAATTTGCTTTGTCACTCTTGCCTCATTCATTCTTTCCACATGACCAAACCACCGAAGCATTCCTTTCTTAATCCTGGTCACACAACATCATCTTGCAACAATTATTACGGTTCAATTAAACCAAAAAATGGAATAATTAGTCACTAATTGCAATTGCCCCAAATAGCCTCCAAATATCGCAAGTTATAAACTCGTTGTGTGAACAACCAGACACTTCGTTTCTGATGTTACACCTGTACGAATTCCCATACCTCCCACAAGGGAAGAGGCACACGTCCAGCAGGAAACTTTTAGGGACTAGTGAAGAGGAACTTTGGTGGATGGTTGCCCTTCATCGGCTAATAATCGTTACTGACACATTCACACAAAACAACAAAACCAAACACCGACTGTCGAAACGAAGCCAACCACGATTCCTACCAGTTACACAATCGCACTGCAGATCTAAAAGCAGGTATTCTTTTTTATATAGAAGAAGGGGTAAACGCGCATGTGGCTCACCCGATGGTGACTACCCCCGCCCATGAACAACTGCAACACCAGGGGAATCGCAGGTTCATTGTGGGCCTTTCAGAAAGAAGGAAGCTCTTTTCTGGAAGGTCCCTAAGTCGTACCGGTCCGGAAAAATTGCCGGTGGTAAACGTTTCCACAAAGAAGTTGTAAAAGGAAGACAACTCCTAGTTAAACGCAAAGTGGTGAACCGCCAAGCATCCAGATGGTGTGGATGCTATCGTGAATTTTGTCGCGATGTGCGTTCGTGAAACTAAAGTAAATATTTAAATCGAATAAACACCGTTGCGAATCACAGCCATAGGTTTGTTGTGTACACAGCATTCGATAAGCTGGTAAACATATTCTCCCACCTGCCTAGCTACCTAAGTTCACAAATTCAAATGAAACAATACTCAGTAATCTGAGAATATAATTATAATAATAATAATAGTATAATTTAATAGAATTATATAATTTAAAATAAAGTTAAAGACAAACAACGTAACGTTTTTGAAATGTTTGCAAAAACGCCCAATTATTATTACCCACTTACACATCTGTGAGCAAAGAAATTTAAGAAAAGATTGCTAATGTACATTAAAAGTGGCGAATTTATCCAATATATCAAATTACGTCTAGTCAATAATGAAATTAAAGTTGGTAGTTGCCTGGACGTATTGCTGAATGCATAAATTACGTAATAATATTATTTAAAAAGAGGAAATTTAATTTAATTCAAATGCAATATGTAATGCGTGGACTTTAATAGGCTGTAACGGATGCGGTATGATTTCTTGGTTCACTCAATAGGATCAAAAAAGTTAATAAACAGTAAAAGCCGGCTTAAATGAACTAATAATAATAAAATAACTTCACAATCTGAAGTCAGGGCTTTCATTCTTCAAAACAATATATTTTAACACCGACCTGCGGCTTCAGCATGTTAAACAATGCATGACCGTTTTAGCGGTCAGCCGCCGTAGAGTCTACATCACCTGAGGATGCCCCGTGTAGAGGCGAAACACGTATCGTATTATCGTAGATGGTGTGTCTTTCTGGAATAGTGGTGTTGGAAGTAATGGTGCCGGGAGTAGTGGTACTGGGACTAGTGGTGACGGAATTAGTGCACGCAATTGAGGGAGGGCGGGAGGTGCTCTTCAATCCAGGTAAGACACATCATTGTATTTAGTTCGCGGAAGGTTGCAAATTAATCAATATCTTTATTATGATGGATTTCCGCAAAGTAACGCCTGATTCTATCAATTATGGTCAGTTTCCATGGTTGTATGTATTCCTACGACATAATCCTTATACTTTTCTATAGCCCACACCTGTGCTAAACATTCTTTTTCAATTTGGGCATAGTGCTTCTCTACATCCGTGAGAGTCCTACTAGCATATGCTACTGCAACTTTATTTCCTAATTTGTCTTTCTGTGTCTATACTGCTCCTAACCCATAAGAACTATGTACTGTCTGCGGCCACTACTATTTCTAGATTTGGATCAAAATATGCTGAAGTTGAAGTCGCTACTAATCTACTTTTTATATCTTTGAATACTTTCTCTTGATGCATACCCCACTTATATAAATTATTCCCCTTCAACAATGAGTAGAGAGGTGCCAATATAGTTGCTTTATGTGGGATAAATCTACCAAAAAATGCACCATACCTAAAAACTGCAATAATTCTTATTGGTTGGTTTTTGGTTTTTTTAAATTTACTTATAGACTTAATACGCTCCCTTTCTATTTTTATACCCTCCTTCGATATCCAATGTCCTAAATATGAAACTTGTTCTACCCCAAATACTTTTATTAATGGTTATTCCCTCCTTGGTTAGTCTAGATAAAACTTTTCTTAAAACTTTATTATGTTCCTCTATACTAGATTTATAAATAAGAATATCATCCATATGGATACCTTAAGGTCTTTTAGCAAATTGGAAAACTTCATACTGAAATATTCAGGAGCACAATTAAATCCAAATGGTAGTCTGAATATATCTACCAAATGGGGTAATTATTGTAGTAACTGTTATTGTTAGGGTAAAAAAAAGTTAATAACTTTTTTTTACCCTATTGAGTGAACCAAGAAATATTAGCGCTACCGCAACAGCCTAGTACTGAACATAGGCTTATCCCATAGATTGCTTCATAGAGGGGATATTTGGCACAGTTGCCACGAATGGCAAGAGGGGGAGGGTTGAGGTAGCGGCAGCCTCGCTATTTCTGGCTACGGTGGCGACCATGGTAACGGCGGGGCAGGCGGTGCTACGAATCTCCGGTGGATGTTCGGTTGCCACCTACGACGACTCGACCTGGCAACATATAACGCACGCAAGCTGAGGACTGACGAGAAGATACTGGAGCTTGAAGAAGAGGTAGACAAGTTGCGCTGGCATATTATTGGATTATCCGAGGTCCGAAGAGAGGGGGACACGGCAATCCCTCCGACAACTTATTCTATCACCGGGAGGGCGACCATCTGTCCCAAGGAGGTGTCGGATTTATCGTCCACAAGTCTCTCGTTAACAACGTTGTAAAGATTGGGAGTGAGTCGACGAGGGTCGCGTACCTGATACTCAGAATCACCAAACGGTATCCGCTGAAGGTCATACAGGTTTACGCACAAACCTCGGTACATACCGATGAGGAGGTGGAGAAAATGTATGAGGATATTTCTAGAACCACGCATTCCTCCAAAACCCACTATACGGTGTTGATGGGAGGCTTCAACGCAAAACTAGGCACAAGAGAAAACGGTGCCCTGAAGTTAGGGAAATTTGGAGTAGGGCA
This sequence comes from Parnassius apollo, assembly GCA_907164705.1. Taxonomy (NCBI): domain Eukaryota; kingdom Metazoa; phylum Arthropoda; class Insecta; order Lepidoptera; family Papilionidae; genus Parnassius; species Parnassius apollo. The sequence goes on from CAJQZP010001172.1 coordinate 5,366,615, forward strand.
ACGGAACCCTAGGGGCCAGCAGCTGGCCGACTTTATGGAGAAATTAGGCCTTTTTACGATAAACTCTTTCTTCCAGAAGCTGCCCCACAGGAAGTGGACCCGGTCGAGACCCGACGTTTCGACAAAAACTGAGATTGACTTCATTATGGGGACCAGACGCCAACTATTCAGTGATGTCTCAGTGATCGCGAGGGTGAAAACTGGCAGCAATTACCGAATGCTTAGAGGCACACTGAACTTAAACATTAAGTTGGAGAGGTCTCGTCTAGTGAAGTCAACGCTCTGTCCCCCTCGTGCGCTAATCCAAGGCCCCGAAAACTTTCAGCTCGAATTACAAAACCGTTTTCAGAGCCTAGAAGATTGCAATGCAGTGGACGATATGAATGACAAGCTCGTGGAAATTGTCCATGTGGTCAGAGCTAAGTTCTGTAAGACCCGCCGCAGATAAACACAAAACCTCTCCGATCACACTCTTAATCTCATGGATGTTAGACGAGCGATGAAGCTGCAGTCGTCAGCAGATTTGACAGCATACAGGCAACTGAACAGACAGATCTCCAAATGCATGCGGCAGGACTTATCAACTTCAACACAGCTCGTATTGAAGAAGCGATTGAGCGGAACCAGGGCTCCAAAGTCTTTGTCAGAGATCTGTCTACCAGTAAGAGCCAACTGTCAAAGATGAAGACTGAGTAGCAGCATCGTTTCCGGAACACCTGAAATTCTGAGTGAGATTGAGAGGTTCTATGGGCAGCTGTAAACATCATCGTTGGAGCCACACGCAAGTGTGAGTAACGATCCAAGAGCAAGTTTTATCCGACACTATTCCGATGATATCCCGGACGTCGGTCTGAGCAAGATTAGAATGGCTTGGTCTTGTTATTCAAGAAAGGTGACAACGCCCTCTTGTAGAACTACAGACCGATATCCCTTCTGAGCCGCGTCTACGTGCTGTTTTCGAGAGTCATTACGAATCGTCTCGCACGCAGATTTGACGACTTCCAGCCTCCCGAACAAGCCGGTTTCTGAAAAGGCTTTAGTACCATAGACCACATACATACCCTTCGGAAAATTGTACAGAAGTCTGAAGAGTACAATCTGCCACTTTGCCTGGCGTATGTGGACTATGAGAAAGCCTTTCATTCCGTCGAAATTTGGGCGGTGCTACAGTCTTTTCAGCGGTGCCAAGTTGACTGTCGGTATATCGAAGTGCTGAAGTGTTTGTACAGGAGGGCTACGATGGCTATCCGAGTACAAAACCAGAGTACGAAACCTATCCAACTGCAGAGAGGTGTAAGACAAGGTGACGTTATATCCAAGAAATTCTTCAACGCTGCGTTGGAAGACGTTTTCAAGCTATTGGACTGGAAAGGATACGGTATTAACATCAATGGCGAGTACATCACTCACCTCGACTTGCCAAGGATATAGTCCTTATGGCAGAAACGCTGGAGGACTTAAGCACTATGCTCAATGACCTCAATAGTCTCCCAACGGATAGGTCTTAAGATGAACATGGACAAAACAAAAATCATGCTTAATGTCTATGTCACACCTATGCCCGTAGTGGTTGGGAGCACTAAGCTCGAAGTTGTTGACGAGTACGTTTACCTAGCACCCCTAAAGTACATTACCTATTTAATAAAATAATAATCATCAACATCAATTTACATGCGACGAAGATATTGCGTAATACGCATACATGAAAAAAACATACAGTCGAATAAAAAAATATATATATATAAACACTCACGCCTGTCACCCAGAGGGGTAGGCAGAGACTACAGACTTCCAATTGGCACGATCCTGACACACCTCTCTCGCCTCCTTCACATCCATACACCTACGCATACATGCTCGTCGGTTAAGGGTACTCCTAATTTGGCCCGTTTTCAATAAATCGCCAATTTGCTCGATAAATTTTCGCCTAGCACGTCCCTTTCCGACTCTGCTATTCACTACTGCAACATAAATTTTCTTTGTCACTCTTTCCTCATTCATTCTTTCCACATGACCAAATCACCGAAGCATTCCTTTCTTAATCCTGGTCACAACATCATCTTGCAAACCACACTCTTCTCTTATTACACAATTTCTTACCCTGTCATTCAGATTCAGCCCTAACATACTCCTTAACGACCGCATTTCTACAGCGTTGATTCTAACCTCGTGCTTCTTCTGCCACACCCAACTTTCACTACCATACGTTAAAGTAGGGAACAACACAGCATTGTGAATTGCCATACGTGCCTTTTTTGACACATTTTGACTCTTCACAATAGAGTGCAGGGCCCCATTTACTCTATTTCCCGCATTCACTCGTCGTTCTATATCCTTATCATATCTCCCATCCCTGCTAAATACGCAGCCCAAATATACAAACTCATCTACATACTCGATCAACAGTCGAATTGTACCTGCTTATTAGTAGTAGGCTGCATGCACTAAAAGTATCGGGAATGGAATATTTCCACTGTTCCTGTCATATTAAAATCTTTTTAATTGAAAACTCCTCGGTTTTAAAAATCGAATACCATTTATTTATTTAAAAAAAAGATTCTCGGTCTTGTCACAAGGTTTTGTCAAAGTTGTTTAGTCGTTGAGAAAATGGAATTGACTCGAGAAAATTCAAGAGCGATGATTTATTATGACTTTCGAAGTGGCTTAACACAAAAACAGTGTGTTGACCGGATGATTTCTGCATTTGGTGATGAAGCCCCATCCAAAACCACAATTTATCGCTGGTTTGCTGAATTTCAACGTGGACGTGTCAAGCTCAGTGATGATCCCCGTCAAAGTCGTCGAAAAACTGCAGTCACCCAAGAAAACGTTGATGCTGTGCGTAAGCTGATTGAGGAAGATCGACATGTGACATACCGCGAAATTCAGGCAACTTTAGACATGGCATGAGTCAAATACAAATAATCTTGCATGAACAATTAGGTGTAAAAAAGTTGTTTTCCCGATGGATACCGCATTCGCTCTGTGAAGAGCAAAAAGCGGCTCGCGTTACTTGGTGCGTCAGAACTCTCGAAAGATTCCACGCAGGGTCCTCAAATGCTGTATACAACATCGTATCAGGTGACAAATCCTGGATATACGCGTACGAACCCGAAACGAAAAACCAGTTACGAATTTGGGGGTTCGAAAATGACTTAAAGCCAACAAAAATTGTACGTTCACGGAGTGTTGCAAAAAAAATAGTGGTCACGTTTGTCTCCAAAACCGGCCATGTTACGACTATTCCTCTTGAGGGACAAAGAACGGTTAATGCCGAATGGTATGCTAGCATTTGTTTGCCACAGGTCGTTTCTGAACTCCGTAAAGAGAACTGCAACCGCCGCATCATCCTTCATTACGACGGACTTCTCACCCACAGACAAAAGAGTTTTTAGAGCAAGAAAACATAGAATTATAAGACCATCCGCCGTACGGCCCCGACCTAAGCCCTAATGATTTCTATACTTTTCCTAAAATAAAGAATAAATTGCGTGGACAGAGATTTTCATCAAGCTGAAGAAGCTGTGGACGCCTACAAAACGGCAATTTTGGAGACCCCAACTTCCGAATGGAATGGTTGCTTCAATGATTGGTTCTACCGTATGAAGAAATGTGTCACGCGGAGAATACTTCGAAAAGCAATAAATACATTTTTAAATAGTAATGTTGTGTCACTTCCTTGATTCCCGAAATTTTCAGTGCCGCCCTCGTAAGCTAAAAATCCATTTTTGTTTTTGTCTGTCAATTGGCAGAAGCCACCGTATGTAGGAGAAAGAGGGTATTTGACATATTCTCTATCATCTCAAAATTAAACAGTTAACAACTAAAAGACTTCCAATGAATTCCTAAGTGGGTTTATGTTGCCAAAATTGTGAACATTTACTACTTTATAAGAAAATTGAAGGGAAAGAAAGATCAAAGTCTTGGAGTGAGCTACACAAAGAACTTTGCTCGAATTCTTTATAAAAGTAAGTGGTATAAGATAGAGAACGACACCATAAAGATAAATTGGAGAACGCCAACCATTTTCGACCAATTACTCGCTTTGAAAAATAATCAACTCGCTCAACAAACCCCAAAGGGCTAAGCTACCTATATGAACCGGCACCCAATGAACATGAAGTGAAAAAACAAAACTGAAGCCTTTGCGAAACACCTTTCAGAGGTGTTCAAGCCAAATCTAAGCCTGAATGCTGAAACTGAACTTTGACGAAGTTTAAAATTTCGTCAAAGAGAAGTTGACGAAATTTTAGACCTCCAACTGGATTACTTACTTGGACCCACCAAAGGCTGTAACGATGAATGAACTTATAAACACTGTTAAAAACTTGTCAAATAATAAAGCGCCCGGTTTCGACCTGATAATGAAAGAAGTGTTATTGTAGCTCCCAAAAAAGGCTCTACTCTATCTTACAACCCTTTTTAATGGTATCCTTAGAGTTCAATACTGTTTCCATGCTGTGGAAAATTTCACTCATAATAATGATCCACAATACTGGAAAGCCAACAGAAGAAGTTACATCCTACAGACCGATAAGCCTCCTTGTAATACTCAAAAGTATTTGAAAAATCCTGCTGCGAAGAGTAACATCCATCTGTTACATAAATTTTTCATAGTTTTAACAATGTTTGGTTTCGATCCACTGACTCAATAATATCATTGTAGAAAAACAAGCTACACCTAAACATCAGTTTGGCTTTAGACAACAACTCTCTACAATAGAACAAGTGCACAGAGTGTGCGAACAAATACGGAAATCCCTCGAGTCCAAAGAATACTGTTCGGTTTCCTTCCTGGACATCCAGCAGGCCTTAGACAAAGTCTGGCTTAAGGGGCCACTCTGTAAGATCAAAACAACATTAACTCACGGCTTCTACCTACTCATGCTGTCCTAACTGTCCAACCATATTTGCCAAGTTCGTGAAGACGGAGAAACATCGGCGTTCTACGACATAAAAGCGGGAGTTCCTCAAAAATCTGTGCTTGGACCAGTCCTGAATATCTGGAAGATGCGCAGTGTACAGCATCTTCCAGATGTTCAAAATATCACCACAGTCATTTTTGCTGATGATACTGCATTACTGGCAAGCAGCATTGATCCCGTTATGGCATCCAATACTTTGTAAGAAAGCCTCAACAAAGTGGCCATGACTGGCTGCAATAATGAATAATTAAAGCCAGCATGTCTGAGTCTGTACATATTACCTTCACGTTGAGGAAAGAAAACTGTCCTCCAGTGACACTGGGAAACAGTGTGCTTTCACAAAGCGAGTTAGTACGATATCTCGGCATGCATCTTGATAGGAGACTTACCTGGAAGAAGCACATAAAAACCAACAGGAACAAACTTAACATGCGGTACAACATGTTAAGTTTGTTAAGAAACATGTATTGGCTAATAGCTCGCAACTCAGTATTGTCAACGGATAATAAGCTACTCATATATAAGACCACCCTAAAGCCAGTATAGACTTATGGCATCCAACTCTGTGGGAGCGCTTGCAACACCAGTATAAAAATCATACAATGAGTGCAAAATGGCATTCTGCGACAGATAGTCAATGTACCATGGTTTCATGGTTTGTGATAAACAGCGAAATTCACGAGGCTCTCAACATGACAACGGTGAAGCAGGAAATTGCTTTGTAAGCAGGGAAATACAAGGATCGACTCCAAAAACACCCTAACAACCTAGCGGCTAACCCGGCACAAATCAGCGATTGCAATCGATTGGAGCGCTATGACATTCGAAACCTAGATACCAGGTTTCAAAATTGAAGAGGTAGTTCCTACTGAGGAGTATCCCCCGGACGACCAACACAATACAACACATCTGATGAACGTTGACTCGACTGATTGCAAAATGGCATACAAAAAAAATATCATTACCTTTAAAATTTATTATGTTCAAATTTCTTTAATTATAATAACCACTTGCATTCAAACTCGCGTTCAAAACTGTAAATCGGCCCATGATCACATACGGCGCTCTGGTATGGTGGACCAAGACAAATGAAGCCACCACAATTAAGAAGCTTCAGCGCTACCAGAGACTGGCATGTATGGCTGCCACAGGCTGGATAAGAACTACGCCAACAGCAGCCTTGGAAGCGATGCTGGAGCTAACTCCGCTTCATCTACATATACAACAAGAAGCGACTTTAGCTGCCATCAGACTCAAGACCCTAAATCTTTGGAGTGAGAATAGTGTCCCTCATACAGGCATAATTGATAGAATTCACTCAGAAATTCCTATCCTACAAGCCAAATACGATAGGATTCCTAAACAATTTGTTTTCGATAAGAAATACAAGATACAATTAAATGAAAACAGCCAGCCGGAAGGATTAAGCCCAAAAGAGCTTAGAGTTTTCACCGATGGTTCTAAAACAAATGAAGGTGTAGGTTCTGGAGCTTTCGCTGAAGACCTCAATATTCACATATGCACACCGCTGGGTACCTATAACACGGTCTTTCAGGCAGAATGTATGGGTATCATTCAAGCGGCATTCATAGCAATAGATGCTAGGAAGGTTAATGACTTCCCCATCAGAATACTGACTGACAGTAGGGCGGTACTACAAGCTCTGAGTTGCAATGGGGTGAACTCGGGACTAATATATAAATGCCATCAACGATTAAATGAGGTATGTAAAAACAAAAATGTGACTCTGCAATGATAAAGAGACACAGTGGATCCAGAGGCAACGATGCAGCGGACGAACTGGCCAGAAGAGGATCGGCTCTGGCCACTATAGGGCCGGAACCAATCATACCAATCCCCTTTGGTAACGTTCGTTCACTGGTACGTAGACACTTCACTAATCAACACGCTCAGCTTTGGAAAAATCTAGTAGACTGTAGACAAGCTAGGGAGGCCCTACCTGTAATAAACAGTCGCTTAACCAAAGTTTTAATGAGACTGAACAAGCCGCAGATCAGGATAGTAACAAGTGCTATCACAGGACACGGCACCTTTAACAAACATTTATCTACTATAGGTGTTACAGATAGTCCCCTGTACAGGGCATGTATGGGGGAGGAAGAAACGGCGGCCCACCTGCTACCGAAATGTCCGGAGGTCGCTACGTACAGGGCTAAACATCTCGGCACGCCGGGATCACTCCCCAAAGTTGCATGCAACATCAAGGGACTGTTGAGCTTCTTCGGGGAGATCTCATGGCTCGAATAATCACATTATTCCTGCCCACACGCAAAATACGCGCATAGACGTGGAGTTGCGGAAAACAGCCCGTCGCAAACTAACTAACTAACTAACCACTCGCATAAGCAAAATAAATTTTAGTATAAATATTTTCATTACTATATTGATGATTATCCTTCTCTTACAATAATTTTAATTTATTTAATATAGAAACCAACTGACTGGTTTTGCCTTACACCCTCATCAGGGTATGCCAGTTAGAAGAACTTTTCATGAATAAGCGTCAATACAATAGTCATGGAATTTGACAACTGACGACAATCGCAAGCATATGAACGCATATAAACTCTTTATAATCACAAAGATGTAACAATATTTTTAAATGTTACACCTACAGTTTGATTTTTTTTCTGTATTAGTGGAGGTGTTTTCATTAGATAAGTTGTCCTCCAATTAAGTCCTAACTCAGAATTTTTTTTTAAATTGATGAAAATCATTTCTTTGAATTGAACAAAGATCTTCTGCAATTTATGACTATATTTTTTCACAGTAATTAATAAAATATCAGATTATCAGACAAACCTTTAAATTTTAGACATCCAAGAAGATTCCTTTAGGCTTCCAAAAGCTGCATGAAATATTTACTAAAATATTTTAAAAAGTCTTAGTTTTTGGGAAAAACATATGATTGCCAAAGCATACAAAAAATTTATTTATGTATTAATGGGATGGGTTAGTATCGAACAAAAGTAAGAGGCTGGATGGACAGAAGCAAGATATAAATATAGATAAAGAGTTTTTCCACTGTTTGATTTTGGCCAAAAATCATACTACTGACTGAGATCTAAATCAAAACTTACTTTCCATACATTCACAGCTACTAAGTAGTGATTTCTTACTTGTATATTTAAGCCAATACTAAAAATTGAATAAAACTATTTGTTATTACATTTAGTTTTACTTATTTTTAATTCCTGATGTTTTTGTTATGAGGGGGACTGAGGCGACTGACATGTCAATGTTCACCTGTAGTACCTTCAACTTTTTAATTATAATTTTTGGTCTGATCTATGCAGAATGAGCTTCCTGTACCTTGAAATAAGTAAAGTTAAAAAAGATAAAATCTGTAACATGTGGCAAAATAATTTTTTTTAACAACCAACTACAATACAACTGATTCAATGTATTTGAAGTCAATTGAATATGTATTATTTAAGGATAACTCAAAAATGACCGGTCAGATCTTGGTCAAATTTATATGGGATTACATGAGAAGCACCAGCTTTTAAATAAAAAAGGAATTTGTTCTGAGGTAACACACATAAAAAAAACTTACAGTCAAATTGAATACCTCCTCCTTTTTGAAGTCGGTAAAAATAGTTTTATTCAAAGCTATTAAGTAACTCAGACAAAATAATGACTACTGAATATCAACTCTTAAAATGATGCAAGTATTTCTTAATTGTTTAAACATTGACTTGCAATATGTTACTTATACTTGTGAAGAATAAATGAAAAGACTGGTATCATAAAAATGTCAATTAGTATAGATTTCTTTTGAGGTTCTATGGTTTAACAAACAAATAAAATTGTTGACGGAATCCTTTTTGGCATCACATCACTCACTTTTGCCGAGACTTATTTTTAATTATGTATACTATCTTGTACCTTGTGTGTTTTTATGTTTTTATTTACTTTTAAATGTATATTTCGTAAGTGTATTGATGCTAATAAAACCTATGTCAATGTTGCGAGAGCGGAGCAAGCGAAGCAAGTGGAGCTCCCATGGCGCAAGAAAACAATTCTTTGATATCTATCTCCTCCGTACAGTTAAAGTCGATAGTATCTCAAGCCACACTAGCAGATTAAAAAAAAATATATTTTTATCACCATCGAAGCACTTGTAATATGATTTCCACTAACAGTTCATATGTGCAGACATATAATTTACAAAATTACACCACTTTTTCATACCAAAATACACTTCAAACCATTGTTAAAACAATAATGCAGAAGTAACAGCTGTTCCCACCAAAACTTTTACAACACCTAGCTTTATATAAAAAAAATTCTATCCAAAATCCCAGAAAATATGCATGAACTATTTATCAAAAGGAACTCCAAATCAAAAATTGTTTAATATACTTTTAAAGAGTACATTTCAATAATCTTGAAATGAGGTAAGCGCTATCATTCTGCTTTTAAACAACATATTTTAAGGTAAACTAATATTTTAAAACATTCTGTTGGGTTTTTTACTAGTCCTCACAGGACAAAGGTTTTTTCGGGACCAGTGGTAAAAGCATATAACCTTTTAGTGAGTGTTTTGTAGTTCTATTCTATTCTATTGTGTTAGCATTAAAATATTTTTGACATACCTCTGTTTGGTCGAACTCTTCAAGCTGTCTATCGTTCAGTTGTTTTTCATAAAAAGCGCGTGCTAGTGCACTTCTAGGACGATATAATCCGTTTGAAGCCATTACTTCATTCTTAAGATTATTTAGACTCTGTCTTCTATTTTGGGGCAAATGAAGGGGGCTAACCTCTTGACATGCCTTGGTGAGATAACAGTAGAAATCAACTTTATCACTATTTTGATCAGACGTATACAATATATTAACTTGATAAGTCAATGGCACGTAAATAAGAATAAGGAAAAAATATATCATTAAATGCTATGTAATTTGTAAATAAGCACTCTAAGATAACCTCCAAAACATTCTATATATTTTTAACATATGCATATTGTATCGCGAATTCAGGTGTTTATAAACCATTTAAAAATGGTTTTAGCTTGTTAGCATATCATTTTCAAAAATCAAATTGGACAAATTCAGTCAAATCATAAACATTTGTTGTGATACGTCAATGTCAAAAACGTTGTTTGATGTATACGAAAGAGGGCGTGGTATACAAGTTCAAAGTAGGTTCACGCGTTTGCAAAGAATGTTAGACTTACTCTATAATCTTTACAAAATATTATTCATTACTGTAATTATATTATATTATATTATAGGTATGAATTATGAATGAAAAAGTATTGATAATTAAACTTCATATACGTGTTATTTATATTCAAAAATGAAAATTAAAGAATTGTCACGAACTACGATAAAAAGCACAGTAAAAAAATAATGACGTTAGTTTCACTGGTACCTAAGTCAAAAATATTACAATGGACTTGCATAAATTAATTTGCCATTTTTTCCGAATTGTCTCATGTTCGGCAAAGATGAAGCTACGCCACGCGTGCTGTACGGCAATGCAACATAACTTTGCAGCTACGTGAATTTTTTGCATTACTGCGCTAGTATAACGCGGCCAAACGGGCGCCATGAGGTGTAGCAGACCTTAAGAAAAGATATAATTATAGCAACTAGTGATCGCCTAGTGGTCGAAATTCAACCGTAATTTATTAAATTTTTAGGTTTGTATATTATTGCAAGCTGTATTAAGCTTTTCATTACACAATTAACTTTTTTTTATAGGAGAGGGGCAAACAGATATACGGCTCACCTGATGGTAAGTGATTACTGCCGCCCATGAAAAACTGCAGACGCGTTGCCGGCCTTTTAAAAAGGAGTAGGCTCTTTTCTTGAAGGTTCCTAAGTCGTATCGGTCCGGATAAATATCTGGGGGTAGTCGATTCCACAAGGAAGTTGTACGTGGAAGACAACTTCTTTTGTACCGCACAGTGGTTGCACCGCGTCTACATGGTAGGATAGTGTCGCGAGTTTGTCGCGATGTGCGATGGTAAAATTGTGCGGCTGGAATTAGTCCGAACAATTCCTCAGAGCACACTCCGTAAATGCGATAAATACGCAAAGAGATGCACCATCTTTCCGCAGTGCCAGTGAGTCAAGCCGATCAGAAAGAGCTCGGTCGTCAATAAATTGAACAATTCTGCGCTCGATGCGATCAAATAGAAGGAGATGGCACTGAAGAGTGCCAGCCCAGAGATGGGAACAGTATTCCATGTGCGGCCTAACCTGCGCCTTGTTGAGGACCACGCCAAGCTTTTTAGAGGCCAATTTGGCCTTCTCTTCCAAGTGGCCACGAAACTGCACGTCACACGATATGTCGACGTTGAGGATTCCGATTAATGTAACCGGTGTGCAACATATCATTGATACACCGAAGAAACAGCGTTGGTGATAGCACGCAGCTTTGTGGAACAACAGCGTTAATTAGCTTGTAATTTCATTAAGGTCGTAGTAGACGGTGCATGGAACATGGAGCTCCGATCTGTAAGAAAACTGGTGATCCAATTGCACAGTTTCTCAGAAAGCCCATGGGAAGAAAGGTTCGTAAGAAGCGCTTTGTGCTAAACCAGATCGAAGGTCTTTACTATGTCCAAACTAATGGCCAATGCTTCCCCCTTGGATTCTACTGCCTCCACCCATTTATGTGTTAGGTAACCAAAAAGATAATAGTCTATTTTACTCTAACAAAATCGTTTTGACCTCAAATTTAAAAATTTTAATTACTTAACAGCCTACACTACCTCAGCTGAAATTCTAATTTCACCCCCACTTCCCCGCGTCACTCGTTTGAACACTACGGCTTGCGGTCACGTGGGAACATGAGGTCAAAGTGATTTTGTTAAATAAACTTGATTGAGTAAAATAAACTTGACGGAGCGTTGACTTCATTAGACGAGACCTCTCCAACTTAACGTTTAGGTTTAGTGTGCCTCTAACCATTCGGTGATCACTGCCAGTTTTCACCCTTGCGGTCACTGAGACATCACTGAACAGTTGGCGTCTGGTCGTCATAATGAAGTCAATCTCATTTTTTGTCGAAACGTCGGGTCTCGACCAGGTCTACTTCCTGTGGGGCCGCTTCTGGAAGAAAGAGTTCATCATAAAGAGTCCCTCTTTCTCCATAAAGTCGGCCAGTTGCTGGCCCCAACGGTTCCGTTGTCCTACTCCAAATTTCACTAACTTCAGCTCAGCGCTTTCTCTAGTGCCTAGTTTTGCGTTGAAGTCTCCCATCAACACCGTGTAGTGGGTTTTGGAGGAATGCATGGCTCTAGAAATATCCTCATACATTTCCTCCACCTCCTCATCGGAATGTGCCGAGGTTGGTGCGTAAACCTGTATGACCTTCAGCGAATTCCGTTTGGTGATTCTGAGTATCAGGTACGCGACTCTCGTCGACACACTCCCAATCTTTACAACGTTGTTGGCGAGAGACTTGTGGACTATAAATCCGACACTTCCTTGGGACAGATGGTCGCCCTCCCGGTGGTAGAACAAGTTGCCGGGCTCGATGATTACCGTGTCCTCCCCTCTCTTCGGACCTCGGATAATCCAATAATATGCCAGCGCAACTTGTCTACCTCTTATTCCAGCTCCAGTATCTTCTCGTCAGTCCTCAGGGTGCGTGCGTTATATGTTGCCAGGTCGAGTCGTCGTAGGTGGCAACCGAACCTCCACCGAAGATTCTTAGCACCCCCTGCCCCACCGCTACCATGGTTGCCACCGTAGCCAGGAATAGCGGGGCCGCCGGGGACTGGGGGCCGTTTGTTTGCGTCGTTATTCATGGGGGGATATTTGCCATAGTTGCCACGCCTGGCGAGCGGGTTGGCAACCGCAGTTTTTTTTTATTATAACATTGTTGTTACTAGAAAGATGCTGCTGCCCGTGTCCTGCCTGTCTCCCTGTGTTGCCTCTTACAACACCCACGGGAAGATATGAGGTAGTGGAAATTCTCAACCGCCACTACACGGCCACATATATATATATATATATATATATATATATATATATATATATATATATATATATAGACAGGCAGGAGATGGGCAGCAGCATCTTCCTAGTAACAACAATGTTATAATAAAAAAAACTGCGGTTGCCAACCCGCTCGCCAGGCGTGGCAACTACGGCAAATATCCCCCCATGAATAACGACGCAAACAAACGGCCCCCAGTCCCCGGCGGCCCCGCTATTCCTGGCTACGGTGGCAACCATGGTAGCGGTGGGGCAGGGGGTGCTAAGAATCTTCGGTGGAGGTTCGGTTGCCACCTACGACGACTCGACCTGGCAACATATAACGCACGCACCCTGAGGACTGACGAGAAGATACTGGAGCTGGAATAAGAGGTAGACAAGTTGCGCTGGCATATTATTGGATTATCCGAGGTCCGAAGAGAGGGGGAGGACACGGTAATCCTCGAGTCCGGCAACTTGTTCTACCACCGGGAGGGCGACCATCTGTCCCAAGGAAGTGTCGGATTTATAGTCCACAAGTCTCTCGCCAACAACGTTGTAAAGATTGGGAGTGTGTCGACGAGGGTCGCGTACCTGATACTCAGAATCACCAAACGGAATTCGCTGAAAGTCATACAGGTTTACGCGCCAACCTCGGCACATTCCGATGAGGAGGTGGAGGAAATGTATGAGGATATTTCTAGAGCAATGCATTCCTCCAAAACCCACTACACGGTGTTGATGGGAGACTTCAACGCAAAACTAGGCACTAGAGAAAGCGCTGAGCTGAAGTTAGGGAAATTTGGAGTAGGACAACGGAACCGTTGGGGCCAGCAGCTGGCCGACTTTACGGAGAAAGAGGGACTCTTTATGATGAACTCTTTCTTCCAGAAGCGGCCCCACAGCAAGTAGACCTGGTCGAGACCCGACGATTCGACAAAAAATGAGATTGACTTCATTATGACGACCAGACGCCAACTGTTCAGTGATGTCTCAGTGACCGCAAGGGTGAAAACTGGCAGTGATCACCGAATGGTTAGAGGAACACTAAACCTAAGCGTTAAGGTGGAGAGGTCTCGTCTAATGAAGTCAACGCTCCGTCCCCCTCGTGCTCTGATCCAGAATCTCGAAACTTTTCAGCTCGAGCTACGTAACCGCTTTCAGTGCCTAGAAGATTGCAATGCAGTGGACGATATGAATGACAGCTTCGTGAAAACTGTCCATGCGGTCAGAGCTAAGTTCTGCAAGACCCGCCGCAGAAGAACACAAAAACTCTCCGATCACACTCTTGATCTCATGGCTGTTAGACGGGAGATGAGGCTGCAATTGTCAACAGATTTGACAGCATACAGGCAACTGAACAGACAGAGCTCCAAATGCTTGCAGCGAGACCTACGCAACTTTAATACTGCTCGTATTGAAGAAGCGATCGAGCGGAATCAGGGCTCCAAAGTCTTTGCCAGAGATCTGTCTGCCAGTAAGAGCCAACTGTCAAAGCTGAAGACTGAGTGTGGCATCATCGTTTCCGGGACACCTGAGATCCTGAGTGAGATTGAGAAGTTCTATGGGCAGCTGTATACATCATCGTTGGGGCCACACGCAAGTGTGAGTAACGATCCAAGAGCAAGTCTTATCTGACACTATTCCGATGATATCCCGGACATCAGTCTGAGTGAGATTAGAATGGCTCTCCAGCACCTTAAAAACGGCAAGTCCCCGGGCGAGGATGGAATTACAGTGGAGCTTCTGAAAGCGGGTGAAAAACCAGTACTTGAAGTCCCTCAGAAGCTCTTTAATTCCGTCCTCCATGGTGGCACTACTCCGGAGGCGTGGATTAGAAGTGCGGTGGTCTTGTTCTTCAAAAAAGGTGACAACGCCCTCTTGACAACTACAGACCGATATCCCTTCTGAGCCGCGTCTACGTGCTGTTTTCAAGAGCCATAACGAATCGTAGTAAAGTATTATGTAATACAAAGCGAAAACTATATTGTAAGTTTATAAGATTTTTTATTTTGCATTTTACGCAAAGCGTAAACTTACTACAAAGCAGGGATTGCCAGGTCTTTAAACCGAAAAACCGGACAAACCGTCCAGCTTAGCCGGACACTTTGGTAAAAAGACCGGACACCCTTAATTATTCAGTTTAGTAAAACTCGATAATATATTTTTAAAGTAAAACAATGCTTATATCATTTACCTTAAAATCTTAAATTCTAATGAAATGATAATAAATTTGAATGAATCAGTGTTCTTTACTATTAATCATACAATATTCATTACAATATTAACTTCAATAATTGCAATAGTATGTATTTAAGTACATGAAAAATGTAAAAAATTGGTCAAATATAACAAACCTAACAAAAGCCGGACAGGCCGGACACCGTCTAGCTTGGCCGGACACGCAATCAAAAGCCTGACTGTGTCCGGGTTTATCCGGACGCCTGGCAATGCTATACCAAGGCAAATTACCTACAGAGCTTCAGTGCAATGGTGATTAGCGCTTGACTAATTTTTTGTAGCAGTAGAATTTATGCAGTGATTTAGAATCGGGTTGCAAAATTTCTTATCGGTATGTATATGTAGGTACTTGCATAGACCTACTACCAACATAATTACATATGTAAACGGCTGTTACATTACATACATACACGGCGAAAACTATAAAACTTAAGCCACGTGTACTAATAACATATCTGTTACATGTTTAGGTAGGTAGAGGATTACGTACGACGTACTCACAATTCAGCTAAAGCTAAGCTATCAAGGTACGTCAGTACTCAATAGGTTCATAATTTTTATGTACTTATGTAATAGGTAGCACTATATAGCCGTGTAAGTAATTTTTTTAAAAACCTTACCCCCAAACTAGGATTTTCTCCTGTATCATGGAGGCAGTTTACAAATATAAATTGCACAAGGTCAAACATCCAGATCCGGAACAATTATTTGTAGGTCATACAAACACTTGTTCCGTGCGGGATTCGGACCCACGGACTCCAGCGCAGCAACTCATTGCTAAGCCAGTGCGCCACAGAGTAACGATAACGTAATGATGGATAAGTAAGTTACAGTTTTATTTCTTTATAGTTAGATAGGTAGGTGCTTACCGAACACACTTATATTTTTTTCATTACTAACTAAGTGCTTGGCTTCTGCACTACGGGTCGGGGGTTCGATTCCCATACGGAACAAATTTTTTATGGCCTGTAGATAGTTGCGAAAATTTGTGTTTGTAATCGCACTGTCTCCGATTCAGGAGAAATCCTGCAGTACGGCAACGTTATAAAAAACAATTACTACATACATACCTATATTTTGTTGTATATTGTCAAAACAAAAACAAACCTATTTAGATAACCTTTTAACTTTTTTTTACAAAAGTTGCCATACGCTCGATTTTTCCTGAATCGTGAACGGTGTGCTTACAAACACAAATCTTCACATACAGAAACACCTGTGACTAGTAGTGCAGCAACCAATCGCTTAGCACGTTTCTTTACGCCAACCCAATCGCTTCTTATTTTTATTACGCTTATTTCCCATTGCGCCAACACTATAAACCTAATTATCTATTTCAATATTATAATTTTAAGCCGTCCTGTTGTGTAATGTGTGTTCTTAGCGCAAGCGACACAGCTCTCCCGTTCGAAAGCCGAAGCGGGAGTGAGCGGCGGTATCGGATGGCTAGGAGCAAAATTTAAAACGACGATAGTTTAGGTAATTTTTTTACGGTGGAAATAATGATAAATAAAAATAATTTAAAAATATAAGCCCTGCTTTATAGTTAGTTCAGTCAATATGCAAAGTTTCATGATCTAATTTTAAGTATTTTTGAATACTAGCGGTTTATATTTCGGTTTGGAAGTAATTTTGGATTATTTTTCTATCGAGAAAATTTTATGGAACCGTGTTTTCGTCTAACATATTACTTAACATTAATCCTCAACTTCACCATAATATTTATTTCAAAAACAATGTTGCGGTATATTCGGCATAACAGAGGATCTTGTTCAGCCATTTGAGGTACTATAGGCCCTTAAATAATTACGCAGTATTCATAATCACATTAAAAATTGTACCAAAGCTAAATACAAGTCAGTTCCTAGCGATTTGAATAGAGAGAAGTATAGATTAGTACGGAATCGTAGCAACAATCTGTGTAGAAAAGCACAACGACGCCATATCCGTGAATCAGTACAAGATCCTGACCCTGCTAGGGCTTGGAAATTTCTTAAGTCTTTAGGAGTTGGGAAATTACGACAAAATCTCACACACCATAACTTTGATCTCAATCAGCTTAATTTGCATTTCTCATCTTCGTCTTGCATTAACGATAAAGCAAAATATAGTACTTTGGATTCTCTTTCAAAAGCTCCCACTCCGGACACCTCTGCTTTTAATTTTAGCCAATTTAATAGTTGTGATGTTAAGAGAGCCATAATGTCCATCCATTCAAATTCGATTGGTAGTGACTGCATTAGTCGGAAAATGGTCATCCTTCTTACTGATCTCCTTTTACCTATAATCACTTCTATCCTGAATAACTCACTGCAAGCACTAACATTCTGCTTTTTTCCCTTCAGCTTGGAAAGACGCATTTGTAGTTCCTCTGCCGAAAAAGTCTAATCCCTCTAGTTTTTCTGGTTATAGATCTATCTCTATTTTGCCTTTCTTTTCCAAAGTTCTAGAACGTCTTGTGCACAATCAATTCAGAAAAGTTACAGCCTATATACGTCCCACTGCTGGGCATAGGCCTCCCCTCATTTCTAGAGGGTTTTAGAGCAACGAAGTGTCTGCCGCGCTGCCCCAATGCGTGTTGGCGAACTTCACATGTCTTCGAAATATTTTATTCTCTTATTCCTCAGACATGCAGGTATTCTCACGATGTTTTCCTTCACCGCCGAGCACGTGGCACTTAAAATTGCAATTAACAATTTCATTAGTGCTCGCGGGGATCGTACCCGGGTTACTCGCAATCTGTTATATTGACAGCGAGCGTTAACCATCTGAGCTACCACGGCAATCAATTAAACACCTATCTTTTAAAACACTATCTTTTGAATCCCTTGCAATCCGGTTTCCGTCCTAGCCATAGTACGACTACTGCACTTTTACAAATCACTGATGATATTCGGTATGGTATGGAAAAATAAAAGCTTACCATTCTCACGTTGCATGATTTTAGTAACGCATTTAATACTGTAGATTTTGATATCTTGTTAGGCATCCTGCGCTCTCTCAACATATATCCAACTGTAGTTGACTGGTTTCGAAGTTACTTGTTTGGTCGCCGACAGCGGATTCAGGTGCAAGAGGTTTTTTTCCACCTGGACTACTACAGCTGCTGGTGTACCAGAAGGTGGCGTGTTGTCCCCTCTCCTGTTTGCAATTTTCATTAACTCTATAAGTTATAATTTGTCCTCTTCCTACCACTTGTATGCTGATGATCTCCAAATCTATACTCAGTCCTCTCTTGAAGATCTGTCTAAAGCAGTTGACACTATTAACGCTGATCTGACTTGTATTTCGAACTTGAGTAAATGTTATGGTTTAACGATTAATCATAAGAAAACTCAGGTCATTGTCATCGGTAGTTCTAGATTAATTGGTAAAATCGACTGGTCTTCCCTACCCCCTATTATACTAGACTGACCCTTACATTAACAAGGTTAAAACCTGGGGTTGTATCTTGACTCCTGTATGTCTTGGACCTCACAGGTTAATGAGGTCAGTAGAAAAATGTTTGCTGCGTTAAGCTCTTTACGTAGATTTCGTAATATTCTTCCCACAGCAACTACAGTTACGCTCGCCCAGTTTCTACTTCTGCCTATCCTTGACTATGCTGATATTTGCTATCTTGACATTACCGACGAGCAGCTGAATAAGCTTGAGCGCATTCAAAATGTATGCATTAGATTTATATTTGGGCTTCGCAAATATGATCATATCTCCGAATTTCTCAAACGGCTCAAATAGCTCTCGATCCGCCTTCGCAGGAATACTCACATTTTGTCCGCGTTGTTTAGCGTGCTGTTTAATCCTTCCACTCCTCTTTATTTAAAAAACCGTTTCCGGTATCTTTCTCTTACCCATAATCGGCTCCCTCGATTCTCCGTCAATCTTTCTTTTTCTACACCTTTGCACTCTTCTTCCTTTTTCAAGAAATCTTTCACCGTAACTGCTGTGCCATTGTGGAACTCTTTACCTCTCCATATTTGTCGTGCTAAATCTCTTCACTCTTTCAAAAGTCTTGTTAAATCGTATTATTTAGAACGCTATTAGATAAATTACTTTACCGTTCTCGTACTCTTTTCATTTAATCTATTATATAATATTTTATATGTATATAATTTTCACTTATCTTTATTTGTATGTATTATTATATTTTTTATTATTATTTTGTATGCCTCCCTCTATTTTAACTTTTGTTTGCATCTTTTCTCTACGCAAAGGTTGTCTGGAAGAAATCACTTTCAGAGTGATAAGTCCGCCTATTGTACATATTTTAATTTAGTTTTAACCGTACTTGATGTTTCAGTATTGTGGTGTACAGAAAAGAATAAATAAATAAATAAATAATCATCATCGTCAGTCCAGCCCGTCACAAGTCACTGCTGAACATAGATCTCCCCCAAGTAATGCCACAAAGCACGCCCCTGAGCCAACAGCTTTCATCAACTTCCTGTAGCTTTTACCAGATCACTCTTTCAAATCACTCCATCTAGTGGGCGGGGGGATATTATCTGCCTTAGTCTAAGTGAAGTCGTGACCCTATGGCTGTAGTGGGAGCGATTTCTCGCTCCCAGCCTAGATTAAGGCTATGTTTGGTTACGATAGGTCGAAGTCCCGGTGTACCTTCTGCGAGCTTCCTTTTGTGGTAATGTCCGGGGGAGGCTGAGAGTATTTCAGGCCCATCTCTGCCTGCATAATCGAGGTTTTCCGTTGACTTTTACGTAAGGCTTCAATGTGGCTTATACGGTATTCACACACAACCAGAAGAAGAAGAAAGGATTAAAATCTCCAGATTGAAATCTCCAGCCCATCTTCCTGTATCTATCGCTGCTCGGGCTGCGGTAGCCAGGACAAAAAAGATGAACATTAAGTGGTTTTAGCCGAATTTCCTATGTACAAATTAGGTAGGTAAATATTTATTGTAAATAGGAGGTAAATTCTACATTTAGTGAGATCAAGTTTCTTTTTACTTATTTTAAACGCTGTAAAAAGAATATTTTTGCTAAAATGTTTCCCTTTTCAACGGGTGTATGTCAAAGGTTGTTTTTATTTATTGATTATTATAATTTAACGTATCAGTTGTTCCCCGTTCAGAAAATGTGTCGGGGTTTTCACCGGACACATTTTGCGAACCCCTACCGGACGGTTCCCGAACGCTTTCAGAAGAACAACAGCAACGGATGGCAGCCCTTAAAATTACATGTAGTAATATTAAAATTATTTGACGTTTACGTAATGTCTATATTGATCATGAAATGATTAAAGGTAAAGTATTTTTTATATTAATTTACATTACATTTAAGGCAAATATTTTAGTTTTAATTATAGGAAATGTGTACCAACCATTTGCTGCTTAGACTCTATTGACGCTCTAGCAACGATTTCACGTAGAACGGTATTCATTATTTTGCTTTCACTAATTTCACCGAAGACACAACAAGTACTTATTACCAGATACACCTATTATTATCTACTACTACTAGTAGCTAATGTTTTAACAATATGAAAGCACAGTTACTTGATAGAGGTATTTAACAGTACTAGTGGACGTTGCGGTAAATTGTTTGGTGAGAGGTGGGAGTTTTTTTTTATTTATTTATTAAAAGTACTGTGTTTGCGATCTAAATCCCGGTTCGGCCTTGGCCGTGACCGGTCGGTGTTCGTTCACTGTCTCGGCGCTGCGCATGATTACTTCTATAATTTTTATTAATTTTAGATGCAATATATATTAATATAAAAAATCGTTACAGAATTTAACATAATGTACCTAAATGTACTATTACTTAACTTACTATTATCTTAATTACATAACGTAAATACACCTACATATCCATAATATAGCTGCACCATGGCTCTACCACGTAGAGCTATACGTGGTAGAACCAGTATTATGGTTGTAGCACGAATGGGTCGACCGGAGAAGTGCCACGCACTCACAATCTTGTGTAACACAGCAGCTTAATGCTGCTGTGTTTCGTATGGTGAGCGTAGGAATCCAGAGACCCTTTTTACTAGAAACAAGGCATTCCATTTTATTCTTCAGGGGTGACAACGCATTTGCATTTTGATCCTTAATCAAAGATAGTATGGAGGATCAAAATTTAACACAGTTTTGTTCACATATTACAAGTAGGTACCTATTTTAATTCAACATTACAGCCCGTCGCAATTCCACTGCTGATCATAGGCGGTTCTCAAGCAACAACAAAAAAACACGATCGACTTACGCTTTCAGTAAACTTTTCTATTTCAATGATATATTTTTTCCTTTTCCCTATATAGCACTCAGTAACCAACCGCTGACCATGGACCTCTTCTAATGTAGGAAAGACTTGTCTTAATCGCCTCGCTAGACAAGCTGATTTACAGTTTCACGTTTCGCACCCTGTACGGTGCTCCCTGTCGTCGAGCTCGATATTTTATGTCTGGTATGTACGAGGAATCTAGACTACGCAAATTTAATCTTTATCTTAATATCGTATGGAATCTAAACGTCATAGCATTCACGCGTTTACGCTGCAACCGCCCACAGTAGAAAGCTACCTTTTATCAAATTTCCGCATCACGACTTACCATCAAGTTATAATAGTTAAAAAAATTGACTAGAATCCTCAGATTACCCACATAATGTTATTAGCTTGAAATTTCATACGACTTGTTTGATACGACCTAGGGACCTTCAAGAAAAGAGGTTACTCCTTTCTAAAGGGCCGGCAACGCACCTGCAATTCCCCTGGTGTTGCGGTTGATGATGGGCGGCGGTAGTCACTTAACATCAGGTGAGCCGTATGCTCGTTTGCCCCCTTCTTCTATAAAAAAAATTCAGTGCACCGACAACCCACGTTCCGTTAACGACAGTGGAGATGCGTAAGAATATCCACCATACAAATCGTCACGTGGGAGTCGTAAGTGGAGTCAGACAGAAATAACAACTCAAAACTATAAAAAACTTGCCAACCTTAGCGCGGCTACTATGGCAATATCCTCCCTATGTAGTATGGCAACATCCTCACTATGTAGTATGGCAACATCCTCACTATGTAGTGTGGCAACATCCTCCCTATATAATGTATGCGAGGGCCCTATGTCCAGCAATGGACTTTTAAAGGCTGCCATTGATGTTTAAGTAATATCTGTGATTGGATGGAAAACAACTTATTGAGAATTAAAAAAAAAACACGGGGTTTTTTCTTGATTAATTTACTCATTGTGATAACAATATTTTTTATGCTATTGTTGTTAATGACCGTTTTTACTCCGCTTTTGAAAATGTTTTTATTATTTGGTTACATAATATTATCTTATTTTGGAAATGAATTCTATTTTTCTAAGATTTAAAATAATTTACGAAATATACCGTAGAAAATATTTAATAGAATTTAGCGACTTCTGAAATTTTGACGTAAGTTGCAAAAATTTGATAGTAGGTAAATAAATGCAAATTTGCAAAAAATCACAACTAAAACATTTTACCACTTAATTAAAAATCTTCACATTTTTTTTTGTATGGACGTGAATAGAGATTATAACTAAGGGTAATATGGTCACCTTAAGCTTTGCCGCCCTATAAAACCTAAACTAAGAGGAGGGCAGAGACAAAAACACAAAGTAGTATTTTGTAACTAATATATTAGAAAAATGCAAACAAGCTTTGTCAATAAATAGGAACACTTCGAAAAATCTAATTTAAAAAAACTAACTACACTAAACCGTACTAAAATCGACTAAAATATTTACTATAATGTTAACTGTGAAAATTGCATCGATATACAGCATCGCCCTTTTAAAAATAAAAAATAAAGAGTTAATTGATTGACCGATAAAAAGATATCGTATCACAAAGTCATTTATACAAACAAGGCTGTCGTTTTTGAGTTAGAAGAGAGTGACCATATTAACCAGATGACCATATTACCCTCACGTACTATAGTGTAGTGTCGAAGGCTTAAACTGTGTACTTACATCTTTTTTAATAGGAGGTACTTTCACTTGGTGAAAATTTAACATTTTTATTTCAACTTTTAATTTAGTTTTTGTTAAATTTAATGCAGATACACTAGTCGATCTAACTGAGAACTAAAAACTATTGTAATAAATTGAATTCTCCACTTATTCGGAGATATCTTCAC
Organism: Parnassius apollo; assembly: GCA_907164705.1. NCBI lineage: Eukaryota > Metazoa > Arthropoda > Insecta > Lepidoptera > Papilionidae > Parnassius > Parnassius apollo. The sequence continues at coordinate 5,389,859 of CAJQZP010001172.1, forward strand.
GATAGCAAAGTGTAGCAGTTAGATAAGAATTTATCGATTAAAAAAAGATGATAGATAAATGTTATCTTACTAGTAATCATCATATACATAATATATGAGTTATGAGGTAAAAATTATATAAAAATAATAATTTTTTGTAATTAAACAAAGAGTTAAAAATTATGGTTAATTTTGTAAAGGTTCAATATGGTTTTTCGATCACGCGTCGCTCGCCTGAAGCGATGCGCGTTGTTGCGCCGGCGCGGTGCGGCGCACGCGGGACATTTAAAATAATTACAAGCCATCGGAGAGATGTAACAGCCAGTGTTTTGAGACCATTACTTATTTTTTAATTCCAAAAAATTGTTTTAAAAGCGCACACTTATGGTCTTTTGACGCAATACGAACAATAAATGGGATTGTTACAATTATGGTTTTACGAGTCGAGTTAGTTTTTTTAATAATTCTGACAATTCGCTTTGCGGAGTGGAACATAATCTGTCTAGTTTCAGACAAAAGTTAAATAAAAATTAAGTATCATACGTAACGTGACATAAAATACCTAGACAAGTGTCGGACATCAGCGATTAAGGTGCCAGACGTCTGGTATTGTGATCGTCAATTCACATGGCAAGCAAATTTTGCCTATAACGAAAGCGCTCCATGTGCAGCATTGGACTGTTTAAAAGAAGAAATATGATTAACGCCTTGATAGACCAAAATTATTTATTTACTATTTAGTGTTACTTCTTATTACAGAATAAGTGCATTGAACCCTTTCCGAGTGATGTGCTGAACCTCTTTCTACGGCGCAACCTGGGCGATCTGAATATACGAGTTTCTATCGTAGATTGACTCCATCGTGATGGCGAAGATAGTATGCTACTTTGCTATCAACATATGAAGATGAAGAAGGCTATTTAGAACTATATATAATTTTTTTAAACTTTTACAGACCCAAAACGAGCTTTTCTTAACAATCCAATCGTTATTGATGCATAAGTCTTCTTAAATACAGACGGAGATAATAAGTGTAGCTACTAAGGAATACATCAAGTCGAGCTGCGCTAAACAAAATCAAGCGGTCGGTTTAATTTAAATCAGCGCTCGTAGTTTTTGCACCCCCAACCGCATTCTCACAGCGGCGAGACTGCATGCACTTCAATTCTGATTGGATCATTACCGAGTTCATTATACTCCGTGCGATCCTCCGGCCACGACAGAGACCGACGTACCCGCAAACGCCGCAACAAACGAGCGCGTCCTACCCGAGCACATCGCTCAAGAATTATTCCATATCATGATTATTGGAACATTATTGCACTCCGTAACTAACAATTGACATTAGGAAATGCAATTTCATATTGATTTCGTAATCCCGAACTTCGTTTATTTTTATCAATGCAGAAAATCTTTCTATGATTTGCGGCTAACCATTCTGAGGTATGTTGGTTGTTACGTTGCGGCTGCGAGCTCTAAGGGAATGTCATTAAATGCCCGATGGGGAATTAGGCAGGTTTAAAATTTCACGTAGAGCGACCGGAAATCGGCTTTAGTTGCACAAAGGGTGGGAATAAACCGAGAAATTATCTTTTCGTCGAAATATAAACCGCTAAGGAGGCAATTACACCGTTACAGATGGAAGCATTAAGTTATCAAAAATAATAATTTTTCACACCGGCCGGAAGGTGTCGCGCGATCACGTCCCGCGACCTCAACGCTCGCTGAACGTTCCCAATTTTAACTGCAATCTTAGAATGTATACTAGTGGACTTAACCTTTTGCTCTGACTGTGACGAGTTAATCATTTGACATAAAATATTCGACTGTATTCGACACTGTATTCGAAGTTATCCACGGTCATATTTTTTAAAGCTCATTTTTTCATTAACTTATTCAAAGGCTTTGAAATAATTAATTTATAACGATAAAATAATATTGTTTGTAATTTAAGAGTAGAATGTTGCATAATTATAACTATATGCGAGTAGTATAGTAGGTATACATTGAATACAAATACGTGATTCCAGCCTGCAGCTGTTCACTTCCTGTGGCTTGCATTCCAAGGAGATATATAGGTACTCTTCATTTTCAATTTTCTAATAGAATCTTACTCTGTACATTTATACCGCGTTTATTGTTGTTAATTAATGATTTTCCGTATAAAGTACGTCTGTTATTAGAAGTTTGAGTTATCATTATTTGATGTTTATTATTTAACTAACAGAGGGACAATAAAATATTATTTTGACTTTATTGTAATTTTGAAAAATAATTACATTATTATTTACGAAGTTTATGCAAATATCGTGAAATAAAGTAATCATAACTTTCCAACATCAAATTATAGGTATAGGCAACTAAATAACATTGACAACCGATACAAAGGAACAGTTTAGCTAAATCTTGTGTAACTCTTCTTGCATTGATAAACGAAAAGCAATTATGGAACGTAATCTAGTCAGCGAGCATTATCGTCGAGAACGAAAGGAATTAAATGTAATTCAAATAATCGGTACTCGAGCGATACAACAAAACAATTGGAAGGCACTGCGGCCCTCTGGGTATGAGTACGGGAGATTTCAATTTAGGACGTGATGACGCGAGTTTTTATTTACAATATAGTCATGAATTCGATTACGAGATTGAAAAATGAAGAATAAATCTTGTTACTTTTCATTATCACGAATAAGTATAAGTGCAAGAAGGTCTAATTGCACGCGATAAACAACTTTCTTATTTGGTATCACATCGTTTTTTTATAAATTAAGAAAAACAAACGAGCATACAGTCTACCTGATGGTAAGTGGATGCTATGGCCGATAAACATCTACATTTATCCTCAATTAAGAATCAAAATGAAGATGCATTGTCACTCTTGACCCCTGAGGATTGATATGGAATGCCTCGATTTAATATAAAGGGTCTCCGTTTCCCTGCACTCAAGAAACACAGAAGCATTAAGCTGCTATTTTATGCTTGTATTTTATGAGAGAGTGGTGCTTACAGAGTTAAAGCTTGACTCTACCACATCTTATGACATTATGTTCTGATGATCAACTTCTATTGTCCATTTTGAATCATGGTATATTTATATATATAGGGAAAATCAACTGCGCTGGACAGAAAGCGGCACGGATTACGACATTATTAGATATTTAATTTTGTAGTTTTTATGTCTATTTGGCGGTACGGGAAAAAAGAAGTTTAAGTTAAAGTTTAAAAAGAGCTACATCCCTTAATCTATTACCTTTTCCAAAGTCTTAAAAAAAGGAAGATAGGACTATAGGTCTAAAGGACTTTGATAAAGCGTAGTCATTTCTACAATCCTTAGGTATAAATAAAACCTTGATAATTGTCCATCGTTCTGGAATATATCCCCATGCAAAACTTGCTCTGAAGATTTTCACCAGTTATAGAAGAAGGATATCGATACCGCTCTGTAGTTGGATGGGAATTATTCCATCTTATTCACTAGTTTTAAAAAGTGTCTACTGCCCACTGCATCAGGTTTGGCCTAATTATCTTTACAGCCCTACACCAGTTCTCTTTTTGTTGTTTGTTGTTCAGCAGTCGTATACAAAAGTCTCCTGCGTTTAACGTTTGTGCCTCATGCCATAACACAATTGTAAGTATACACAGACGCACGGGCAATGTTATTTTTTACAAAACGGAAGTGGCAATGTATTTACATTTCACCTGATGGTAAGTCCTGAGTCCATGGACACCCGGAGCCAACTTAATACAAACAATACTTCATAAAAGGATGAATACGTTGTCACCCCTGAGGGATAAGATGGAATATTGTAATTAGACTTTTTACACCTTTGCAAGCAATGCTATATGTAACAGAAATAGGTTTGTTGATACGATAACATCAGAAGTTGATACTGATACAGTATTAGACCTACGAGGATTATCGCAATACGGTAGGTATTGTGATAATAAAGGCCAAAAGTTAACAATTTGCACACTTTTTTGCTCCGGATAACATTCGAATCTCAACCTGCAGTCTTCACACTTTTATTGTTTAAACATATTCGGAGTTGAGCGATTTCATCCCAAACCTCAAAATCCGATAATGATGAACATGAAGAAGCTCTTACTAATATGGCATCAGAAATCTTATGGGATCAGCCAGAATTGAAAAATTGCGTTGTTTTTTCTTTGTAGCAACTTATATAACTTTGTTGCGAGCTCAAATAATTTACAAGGGCGTAGTGGGCTTGCCACATCATCATCATTATTCATCATGACAGTCTTTCACAAGTCCACTGCTGAACATAGGCCTCCACCAAGGAACGCCACAAAGCACGGTCCAGAGCCACCTGCATCCATCGACTTCCTGCATATCTTACCAGGTCGTCACTCCATCTAATGGGAGGAAGCCCTATACTTTACCTGCTAGTACGAGGCTGCACTCGAGAACCTTTCTTACCCATCGGTTGTCGGTTCTTTGTGCTTTATGGCTGGCCCATTGACACTTCAGCTTACTAAACCGTTGGGTTATGTCGGTTACTCTTGTTTTACTGTGGATATCCTCGTTTTTAAATCTGTCATGCAGAGAAACCCCGAGCATAGCCCTCTCCATAGCTCGGTGAGCGACTTTGAGCTTCCTCATACGGCCAGCAGTGAAGGACCACGTTTTAGATCGATAGGTCATCACTGGCAACACATAGTGGTTGTACGATCTAGTTTTCAGGTTTTGACGAATACTGCCCAGCGGAGTTGAATCCGTCGATTGACCTTTCGATCGAAGTAGGACTTACCTAGTCAGACTATATGTCCCAGGTAAACATACTCGTCAACAACTTCGATCTTAGTGCTCCCAACAACTACCGGCATAGGTGTGTGACATGGACGTTACAAATGACTTTTGTTTTGTCCATGTTGATCTTAAGATCTATCCATTGGGAGACACTATTGAGGTCAATGAACATAGTGTTTAGCTCCTCCAGCGATTCTGCCATAAGGACTATATCGTCGGCAAATCGAAGGTGAGTTATGTACTCGCCATTGACGTTAATACCGTATCCTTTCCAGTCCAGTAGCTTGAAAACGTCTTCCAATGCAACGGTGAAGAGTTTCGGGGATATTACGTCACCCCGTCTTACACCTCTCTGCAGTTGGATAGATCTCGTACTCTGGTTCTGTACTCAGATAGCCATTGTAGCCATACTGATAAACACTTTAGCACTTTGATATACCAACAGTCAACTTGGCAACGCTGAAGGGACTGCAGAACCGCCCAAATTTCGACGGAATCAAAGGCTTTCTCATAGTCCACATACGCAAGGCAAAGTAGTAAATTGTACTCTTCGGACTTCTGTATAATTTTACGAACGGTTTATATGTGGCCAATGGTAATAAAGCCGTTTCGGAAACCGGCTTGTTCGGTAGGCTGGAAGTTGTCTAGTCTGCGTGCGAGACGATTCGTAATGACTCTCGAAAACAGCACGTAGACGCGGCTCAGAAGGAAAAGTTCAAGTAGTTCTTCAAGAGAGTGTTGTCACCTTTTTTGAAGAATAACACGACCGCACATCTGCTCCACACTTCTGGAGCACTGCCGCCATGGAAGACGGAACTAAAGAGCTTCAAGTTTCGGTTTTCCACCCGTTTTCAGAAGCTCCGCTGTAATTCCATCCTTCGCCCGCGGACTTGCTGTTTTTAAGGTGCTGGGGTAGCCATTCTAATCTCGCTCAGACCGACGTCCGGGATATCATCGGAATAGCGTCGGATAAGACTTACTTTTAAATCGTTACTCACACTTGCATGTGGCTTCAATGATAACGTGTACGGCTGCTCGTAGTACCACTCAATGTCACTCGGAATCTCAGGTGTCCCGAAAACGACTCTGCCACATTCGGTCTTCAGCTTCGACAGTTGGCTTTTTCTGGCAGACAGATCTCTGGCAAAGACTTTGGAGCCCTGGGTTTCACTCGATCGCTTCTTCAATACGAGCTGTATTGAAGTTGCGTTAGTCCTGCCGCATGCATTTAGAGATCTGTCTTGGGCTTGCCACAAATTAAATTAATTGTAAAATTAATTGAATTTTACCTCGTGTCATCCCGTAGGTGTCATAAAAGGCGACAGCGGGAAACAAAGCAGGAGATGGAGAGCAGCGTCTTCTATATGACAATTAAAATAAAATGTGGATGTTAAATCGGATTCCAAGCGTGACAACTATAGATATAGTAAATGTCCATCCCATGAGGCTATGGGGAGCCCTATGTTCAGCAGTGGAGCTATGATACGATGTTACGGTAACAGTAACATATTTATTATTTAACACTTGTAGCTGCAAGGCAAGTCGTTGTATATTTTCATAAAAAAAGAAAAAAGACAATTACTAGAAGTATTGAAGCCACGCGTAGATATTACAATTTAGTGATAACATTTATAATTTTTGGACGTTTCGTAAAAAAAGCGGTTAAGTGTTTAGTTGCGGCGTTGCAGAGCGTTTGAATATAGAACAAAAATTTTCATGGCCTATAAAGAAATATTTCCGGGTCCTGGATGTTTGTCCAAATGCAAATAAAAAAAAAATTCGCAAACATGTGTTAGTCATGGTGCAGTTGTAAGTATAAGGCAGCGGCACGAACGGGCCGACTCGACCAGGGACGGATATCACGGTTGCAAATAATACATATTACCGCTAACGAGGCATTACATCTTTGCTGACTATACGATTATTACTCGAGAATAGATATTTGTATAGACTATGAGACACAAAATACACTTCCATCGGGTTGACTGTGTTTGTTACCCTTACTATTATGGTTTCAAACAAAATCTCATTATGATGCTCTGTTTATGAAATCAATAAAGAAGTTTGTAGAATGGAAACACAACTTGTGCTGTAAACTCTTCGTGTTGTAAAGTGGAATTTATGGCCGATGCAAATTACAAGGAAAATAATAATGAGTCCAAGTCATATCTCATTACTTAAGTTGAAGCCCAACGACTGTGGACAGGCTAAGAAATCAGGATGCAATTTGTGGTTTACTTTATTAAAGGCTTACCACACGTAAGCTCTTAATGAAATAACGACCGTAAGAACCATAATTTAAAGTATGTTATCGTGAAGCAAAAGGTAAACTTATTTAAACACGATGCATTTAGTTGCAGTAGGTGTTCGTTAGGCGCTTCCATAATTAAAAAATAAAATCGCTGGGTCGGCGAAGTGCTGAAAACTGCGCGGGAATCACTTGACTGATGCGCCAACACTTTTTATTCATTCGGCGGGCTTTTGATCTTTTGTATTTTCATTTTCTGTTCTAATATATATATATAATTTATAATACATTTTCTGTGTCAAATTTTTTAATAAGTTTATTTTATAAATACAAAACATGCAAGCATTAAAACCCATAATAGTTTAATTTTCGTTCATTGCTATGTAAAATGTCAATGTATAAATGATATGCTGTATTTATCATTATCATTATTAAAACTCGTTGCAACTTCTTTGTAAAAATAGGCCTTTCCAAATAAATCAAATAATATTGTCCTAATATTTAATATTTTTGAGTATTTCTTATGTAACACCGAACACTATTCTAAAAATCTAATTCGTTGATTTTAAATGTTCAAATGAATCCCTAGAAACTATACCAGCTAAGTCAGATGCACTAATTTACATGAAATAGGCATGCACTTCGCTCCACTTAACGCTCGTAACATTAAGCACTGTTAAGTGCAACAATCTCTGCGCATATTTCCTCTCAGCGCCATTTAGATTGCACGGACAAATTGCGAGGCGCACCTTCCGCCGCATCATCGCGCCAATGACCGCGCAAATAATTAAAGCCTCTTATAATTACCTGCGTCGGCTCTTAAAATGCAAATGTTGTCGCCCGCAGAGTCTTCAACGAGTAATATATGCGAATTGGGAACAGATAAGGGCACGAGATTTACACCTCGACATGTCATGTCCCGAGACTTTACCGTTCGTTGACCGAGAACGTGAAGAATTTTATATCTGTAACGTATCTCGTTGTTGTCCGTGTTGAACAGAAAAATTGTATTCATATAATTGTTATCATCATCATCGGTCCGTGAATATACTGCTTGACAAAGGCTGTTCTCAAGTTGAAAGGGTTGGCGGTAATTGTCGTGTCTCAAGAATTTTCTGGAATTACCCTTATCGAACTCTTATAACTCTTTTGGAACGCGGTTGGACAATGGATTATGTTGACGAGAATTCGTCACGCTCCGATCCCAGACTGAGATTCGAATATTATTTTTCGGTAAACTTACGATGTATTCCTTCACCATCGAGCGTATAGGTCAATAAGGACTTTTTACTATAAAACATGTCATGGTTGCCAGCACGGAAGATTTTTTTATACAAGAAGCGGGAAAGGAGTGTGTGGCTTACCAGTCAATGAATACCGCCACCCATGAACAACTGCAACACCAGGTAGTGTTGTAGGTGCGTTACCAGCTTTTAAAAAAAGAGTAGGATCTTTTATTGAAGTTACCTAAGTTGTATCGATCCTGGAAAATCGCTGGTGTTAGCAGATTTCTTAAAAAGCCGGTGTTAGCAGAAGTGTTGTGAGGAAGAAAACTTCTAGTAAATCGCTCAGTGGTATCGCCAATATCCAGATGGTATGAATGGTAATGTAAATTTTATCGCGATGTGAGATAGTGATATAGTGGTGCCTGGAAATAGTCCGAACAATTTCTCTGATCACTCCCCATGGTGGATGCGATATAATATGTAATGGAATGCAATATCTCTTCGCAGAAGTGAGTTAAGCCAATCAGAAAGAACTCGGTCGTCGACGAATCGGGCCGCTCTTCGCTGGATATGATCAAGTGGAAGGCTGGAAGGAGCTGGCACCGGGTGTTGTAACTGTAAATATATTCCATGTGAAGTCAAACTTGCACCTTGTAAAATTCCAAGTGGTGTGCCGGCATGAAATACTCTCCTGTTCTGCTGAGCACGCCAAGCTTTTTAGAGGCCACTTTCGCTTTCTCTTCCAGATCACAGCAAAACAGAATGCCCTAATATTGAGGATTTACAACAAAGGGGTAGATTACTGGCGAAGTATTAAATTTAAGACCGATACTTAGCTCTTGAGCTAGCTACAAGGCTCTTTTTTCATATCAGCAGTCTCTTCACACTATAACTAACACACCACTCCTTACAAAATTTGAGAACATGTCACACGCGTATCACAGTAAAAATATTAATCCAAAGTTATGATTTAAATATCTAGGAAACACATATAATCGTCAATAAAACCAGAACGCAAGGTTTTTTACGATGACGTCTCGTTTAGAAGCGGAACACGCGTCGTGCTATTGACGGTGTTGTGGATTCATAGTGTAGAGTTCGAGTTGGGGTTAGTAATGTTGGGTGTAGTGGTGTTGGGCTTAGTGATGACAGTGATAGTGCACGCAATGGTACTAAGGTAGGTGCTCTTCATATTCAGTTGTTAGACATGCATCCACCTTTCACGCGGATGTTTGCTATTAAAATTATCACATGTTTTATAACTATGCCTGGAAAGTATCGTATCAGTTTTTTAGGAAATATTCTGTATTATTTACTAACTAATACAAATGTTTTTACGACTTTTTATACTTTAATATTTTTATATAAGTATGTTATTAACAGAAGTTATTATCAGTTTTGTAATGTGGAGCCGTAAAAGCGCAAGACCTAACCACTCGCTACATATTTCTTAGCAAGTCAGCAGCTCGGGTTCGATCCACACCAGCACCAATGAAACTGTTTCACAAACTTTGAGGCTTGAAGGAAATCATCGTGAGGGAACCTGTGAGAGGACTTATCCGAAAAATAAAATATTTCGAGGACATATGGAGTCCGTCATCACGCATTGGAGCAGCCCTATGGACTAAATTGCTCCATAACCCTCTCAGAAATGAGACAAAAGCTGTACTTAGCAATAGGACATGTATCCGTAAATTAATTAAGTTTTTACCTTTGTAATTAACACATTAAACAACTGCATCGTCAGAGTATCTTGCTTCATTTACGAAGTTCTAGTGTGAGTTTATTGTGAGATAATATATATTATCTACAAAGACAATTTAAATAAAAAACATGCAAACGTTGACGGCAAAATGGCTTTTACTTTAAATTTTTTTTTTCAAGAAAAATGAGTGTTATATTTTGTGACAGCTGCAAATTCAGACTGTCAAATTTATTGACTTGAATTTAATGAAACGTGATTCACAAGTCACAATGAAACGTGTACAATGGGTGCGTTTGGCAGAAAAAAGCGCTAGCAAGCGCTTATAAGCGCTAAAATAGTTTTCGGCCAGGACACGATTGCTACTTCAGTAGCGCTGACACAATCCGCCATTTTGCTTATTTAATTTGTTTGTTTTGAAGTAGAGTTTATAAGTTGTTTTGTGCAATATTAGTTTTAAGTAATATAATGACATGAATAAACATATACATGCTATTAAAAACTCATGATTGGTAAGTTTTTAATATGAATACTTTACAAACATATATTTAAATTAGGTTAGATTCCCCGGTTAAAACTAACATCGTGTCCTGGAGGAAAATAGCTACTTACGATTTGACAGCGCTTACCGCTTACGATCGCCAGTTTGGCTTACAAGCGCTTGCTAGCGCTTTTTTCTGCCAAACGCACCCACAATAATTTTATAAATTGTCTGATCGAATCTAGACTACATATTTTAATTATTCTTATTTTTTTTAAACTCGTATTCCATTTTTGAATAAAATTCAGTGTTTCTTAGAATCGGTTAAAAAAATATTAATCTTATTAAAAGTAAGTTTAATGTTAGTAAAATTATATATATATATATATATATATATATATATATATATATATATATATATATATAATAATATATATATATTGCATAGTAGGGTTGAAATTTGTACGTTTGGAGTATGAGAATACCCTACTCAATGCAGTGTTGCTGGTCGTAATGCAAAAAGCCGATAGCTGTTCGTAGCTCTGGACTATAAACATGTTTCCTCGAATCAATTGATTTGCCCACAATTATACATTTCAAAATAAATTACGCTTGGTTTGATTACAAAATGGCTAATGAGTAATCGTGTAAATCGACTACACCCAGCTGTGGTTTTATTGCACTTTTTACTCTATATTCGGCATTTTTTAACTTTTTTGGCTAATGTATAGCTCACAATGCTGTAGTCAAAGGTTTACTATTATTTTTCAATTCAGTAGAACCCAATAAAAAGCCTGTATGTGTATGTGTGTCTATATTGCAAAGTGGACTGATGATGATAATAATAAACCTATATTTCATAATTTTTTTTTAAATTTTAAGTAAGGGTGATAAACTAACACTCATTCCATCTGATGAAAAGTGATATGACTACGACCCATACATATCTACGTCTTCGTCTTCGTAGTGCATGTGCAGTAGCGCTCCTAAGGAAAAGTGTTGCCAGCAAAAGGGATTGTTAATACATTCCTCTGTAGGTTATATAGTACTCAACATGGGCAGTTTTTTGGTGAGGAATTGTTCGAATTAATTTCACTATTACACATTTTCAACACTAAGTCAGTTTCATATTTAATGAGACGCAATCAAAAAATTTTCCTACTTTGTTGAATGTGCTTTCACCGGCGGGCTTCTCCGACCGACATTAATTAGGAATCTTCAAGAAAAATATCTGTTAATTTTCTGAAAAGTCCGTAACCTCCACACTAAGATGTTATCCTGTATCGAAGGGGCAGTTTAAATACACAAATTTCACTAGGACAAACATCTAGACTAGGAACAATTATTTGTAGGCCATAAAAGACTTGTTCCGTGCGGAATTCGAACCCGCGGCCTTTAGCACTGCATTACATTGCTAAGCTGCGCTACGGAGCCGACAAGTGTTATAGGGAGGCGGTGATCAATAATCATCAGGTGAGCCACAAACTCATTGCATCACCTTCACTCTCTTTCATCTCTGTATACAAAACACTGACCGCAAAGTACTACTTAGCCACGGGAACGTTAGACAACTATATCATAAGAGAATAAGATTGATTGCAAATAAAACTTTTACAGATGACATGAACAAGACAACAAAAGCCTACAAATCCCGTTTGTCCAGCGGGAAGCTCCCGTGATTTAATACAAATTATTATTAGAGGACATAAATAACGCCGTAACAGGGGCGAAGCTAACAGAAGGTTCTTAATAAGTAATAAAGGGGTCATCTTTCATGACTGGAGGCGAGGTAGAAAGAATTAACTCGGGTGGACACATGCTTCACCGGTCGACTACTCGACTTTTAACGACATCTGGAAACTAATCCGTAGTGAGATGCAGTAGTAAAGAGTAATAAACTAAAATCAGTTTTTTTACGGTATTTCATAAAGCCTGAAATATTAATTTTTTAATCTGTTTAATGTCTTTTTTTATTGAAAGGATGGAGTGACGACCTGGTAAACACGCAGGAAGTCGATGTATGCAGGTCGCTCAGGACGGTGCTTTGTGGCATTCCTTGGGGGAGGCTTATGTTCAGCAGTGGACTTGTGAAGGGCTGTAATGATGATGATGATGATGATTGTTGAATACTTAAATATTTAATGATGTAAGAGAAGTTTATATTGTTAAAAGTTTTAAGAAGATGTTCATCCTGAAGAAATCCTGAATAATATGGTTTTTCCAAAAACTTTTGACATTGTGTGAAATCGGACGTGTGTGATTACTTTCTTACTTTAATTGCAACTCTATTATAATGTAAACAAGTGGTAAAATTGGAATTTAGCACAAAATACTTTTTTTGCGCCCGAAGCAAATAAGGGAAACCCTCCGGTAACGGGGGAGGGAGGTGGTAAATGCTCATATCATACCACGCAGCCGGCTGCGTGGTTACGTGAAGACTTTTACCCACTAAACACGACCTTTTGGCATTGATTTAATGATCTGATGAGAGATCTTTAAGCCGTAAACGGACGCGACCCTCCTTGGGAGAAAGGAGGTCGGCCTGAGCCGCCAGGAGGCAGTTCAGGTCATCCGAAAGCTTTATGGGGGGTCCGAGAGAGAGTTTCTCGGTCTGCGCACACTATAGCGAGTGTGAAGAAGGGCTGCATAGGCAGCTGCCTCGCGAATGAGGCGATTTGAGTGGGATCACAAAAGACTTCAATGACTTGAACGAAGTCAATTAAGTACGCGTTATTAAGTATAACTCAAAAACTACTGGTTAGATCTTGATCAAATTTATATGGGACCATATAAGAAGCACTAGCTTTCAAAAAAAAAAATAATCATCAAAACTTTTACCTAGAAAAAGTTCTGAGGTAATAACACACATAAAAAAACATACAGTCGAATTGAGAACCTCCTCCTTATTTGAAGATGGTTGGAAAAAGGAAATTTATAATATTAGGCCTATCTGCATTCAAAATCATTACATTATAAAAAATGTTTTACTCGTATGTAGCGTATGTTGTATAGTTGTTTATTTATATTTTATTTGATCATCAATGGATACCTTAATATATAAATATAAAAATATGTGAAAGTTAATATTGCACGAGCGTAGAAATAGCATAACCCAGTTGTTTATTACTGGCACAATTCATTCATCGCCTTATTAACGAGAGGCGTGTGGGGAATACCTAGAGGCTCTGGCTTTATTGAGATACGAGTAACCAGCACGTATAATTATTGATGTGGTTAATATTAATCAACCCTTCACTGTTTGGTTAGTTATCTAATAAGGTACTTTCTTTTTGGTTAGATGCAGGAAAACATTGTATGAATTTATTATTTTAGTTAGAAATCTGTTTATATGAATGCGGCTATAATAATACACAAATATAGCCGCTAGCATTATATAAAAAATATTAAAATTACATATTGATTTTTCTAAATTGTAAGAAATAACCAACAGACCTGATTTGCGTGACGACTACAAACAAATTCACTACTTGGATACTTTTTTGTACAGCTATATTACGGTTGCAACACGAGTTGTTGGTAATAAATGACATTTCAGTAAATTTGCGAAATAAAGTGAAATGATTTGTTAGTAAAACAAAGCGTTACTTCGCGGAAGTCCATAATATTTAGGATAAGATATAAAGTTTTCTAATAAATACATAAAAGAGCTCTACAATTGCTGTTTGTATTAGCACTTCATTATCATCAAAATAATCACTATAAACCGGCAATATAGTTCATTTTATTTTTGGTATAACCTTAAGATTAGTGCTTGCGGTGTAGCAGCTCGGTCGGCACGTATTACAACTGGTAAATGCACGAGCCTATATTGGACCGTCCTGGGTGACTAACGCAATAGTAAGTAAGTAGGTATGCTCGTACGCTAATCTCTGCAATAATAAATGGAAGATAAAAAGCATTCATAAATATTTATTCTATAATAATACTTGAGATGAATCTAATATTAAAATTATGGGAAGACTCAACGGAGCGTAATATCCTACAAAATCATGCAATCTAAAGCCTCTCACTTTGGCAATATCAAATTCGACTCGTATTAAGCCCTCTCTGAAATAATTTTGATAGCTTCAAAGCTGAAAGGGTTAGCGGGTAGCACCGCAAAGCGCCGTAGCGTTCGCCACAGTCGACCGGTACAACACTAATCGGCAGAGTGCCGACTCTCTAAATATCGCTTTACTTATCGAACCATAAATAACGATTCTATGAAAAATATAAATGTTCTCTTTTTTCTATCGCTTTCCCAGTTTCACGTTTTTTTTCATAGAGTCAAAAGCTTGAACAGACCACTTTCGCATTATGGAATTGCCAAAACTCCATTTCGATTTCAGCACTGGAAATCGTTAGTGCCATTTTAATTCATTCTATTCGCTACTCTAAAACTTTCAAAAAAGGTCTATTTTCATTTACAGCAATTTTATGTTAGTTTATTTAGTAACACAAGTCGACAGTGAGCGCAGAAATGAGATATTTTGGCAGTATTACGCAAATTGGATAGCTTTCAACACTCAACGGAGTAGGTTCTGAACTTTCACGGGGAAAATTGAATTAAAAAGTATCATAAGATGTAAATATGCATAGATGCCGTAATGATGTTGCTTTTAACTTTAAATTGCAACTGAGGATGATATGCTTTGAGGCGACTAAATGCGACTCTATAACTTTATATAATTTCGATTACATTTCCGCAATATGCTTTAAATTTTAATACTTTTTATTACATGTTTACAAGCTTCTTACAGCGAGCATTCTACTCGTGTATCTCGGCAAAGTAACCAACAACAACTTTTATGGAATATTTTAATTAATCTTAAAATTAAATGAACTATTAGCTAGTTATATTTTTAAATTATGTAACTTTTAAAGGTAATGGTTATTTCATTATAAGTAACCATTATTCGAAATAAAAACGTCCACATATATTAATATGTATTTCATAGTAATTTGTTTGATGACAGCAAATAGTCCACTTTAGGAGATTAACATAGTGCCTAATTATAATTATTATATAATGACATAATTTTATATAAAAAGCTTAATACAGATAACAGAAAGTACATAAAGTTTAGTTGTTGGAGTACCTACTTAAGTAATCAAAGGATTTAGTTTAGTATTATATTTATTTTTATTTTGCATATATTTTTGTATTCAAATAGTACTTAAAAACGTGACACAATTTTATTGTTCTAGTTTTTGTTTATTTGCTATTACTAAGAAAAGGTTTTGGTTATGTAAATGGATCTGGTTTGAGATAATTTTTGATAGTTGCAGAAAGACATCGATGATTTAATTTTATTAACCACTTTAAACCAGCATTTGACTAATAATCCAACTGATAGTAAGTCGGGATGCAGCCGAGTGCATGCCTTATCGACTCTTGTTTTGAAGCTAAGATCAGATTGTAATCGGATGAAAAGAGGAAATTCACACGCTCAACCATCTTTTAAGGATTGGATTTATTCCTACTGCCCCGAGCACTCAGTTGATTTCTCTTCACAGTTGTTCGACAATCTGCATTTCCTTAACCTGAAAGCTTGCCTGAAAGGCTAGCATGGCAAATCCTGTCAAAGGTGTTTGAGACAACGAGGGAAACTGCAATTACGTCCCCATTTTTCCACACTCTCCAATTAGAATAAGATATCGGAGAAAGGAGACTGATTATCTTATTTTATGACGTTATATAATATAGGAATATCGCACGGAACAGGTGTTTGTATGGAATACAAATAATTGATCCGGTTCTAGATGTTTTTCCTTGTGAAACTAAATAAACTGCCCCAAAGTAAACGATACAGGAGAAAAACCTAGTGTGAAGGTTATGTTCTTTAATAAATAAAACATAATAAAATTAAAAATATTGGCTTAGCACTTACTAATTCCGTCCAGCATGGTGAGTTTAGGAAAATTTATTCAAGTACTCGGAACCTTCTCAGGCTACAGCGGTTGATAGTAGAATAGTACTAGTATACAAGAACGTAATAATATGTTAGTTACGGTGTGGTAGTACTCAGAATAAAAAAGAAGCAGATCTATGTTGCAGGTCCTGGGTTCATATCCCAGCTGGTGAATTTGTCCAAGAAAACAAATTGTTGGCTTACGAGTCTGGTTGTTTTGTAATTATCCTTGGGTCTTTGATCGCAGCCTACTGATTTTATCACATAAGCTTTCCTTCAGGTGCGAGTAGGCTTGGAACATGAGAGCTCCTTAGTTTGCGATTATACTTATGGACACATACTAGATGTTATGTTTCCATAAGTTGTTAGCATCCCATAATTCGGAAGTTGTCTCTTTGGTCGAAAATTAGCCACAAAGACATCAATGTCATAATACGTTCAGAAAGTCATGTGAGGTTAATAATGACTTTAAAAATATTATTTCTGCCATAGGTATATAAAGCAAATATTTCATCACTCTGGAAAGTATATTGCCAATAGATACATTTATAATGCATAACCACGAAGATATAAGAAAAAAAGAAATAAAAATTTCTTCGAAAACAGGACCTCGGTCATTTTTGATAATTACATATGAGCAGTCTAAAATTACCCGAACTACTTGAGCGTGGGATAAAGACAACACACATACATACCTATACGTCAATAATTGTTCCTTATTAAAATGAACGCTAATCTTTTTACGAAGCTGACTCCGGCGAAGGCACCATCGCATTATGCCTAAGAATCGACAGCTATAATTTCTGTTCAATCAAGATTTAATTGTTTTAATGAGGCAACATGCGTGAATCGACGGCCCAATTATTGTTTATTTTTAATCGCCTCCAGTGGTTTTTATGTTCGCAACCAGGCATGCATGGGGCCCTCGGGTGATCATTTTCATTATTTTAATAATGTAAACTTCCAATAATAATTTACAGTGATTTGGGCTAAACACGTTAAGGGGTATTTATGGATTCCACGAGGTCCATTTCGAGAAGTATAATTAGCTCTATAATTTGATCCTCTGTTGATGAACTCTTTTTAATATGTACGTGGGTGACATTGAGGGTTTTAAGAAAATTTATAACGGGTAAAATAATAAGTTGTTGTTACCATGATTGTTCTTCGGAGAAGTTTCTATTCTTTGACACGAATTTGTTAGTACCACTGGGGTAACCGTGGACCAAATTAGTCTTAATACATCATCAATCAGTAAAAAATACATGTGGTAGAGCCACGATGCAGTTGTACTATGACTGCAGTACGATTAAGTCGTCTCGACCGGGAGTAGAGCACGCTCTTGCAGTATAACAGCGTGATACACTTGTTTCGTATGGTGTGAGTGTGAGTGTACCGGAGACCTCAGATCGTAGAAATTCTATGATCTGAGCCGGAGACCCTTTCACTGGTAACGAGGCATTTCATTATGGCCCTCAAAGGTGATTTTTAGGCGATGATAGATGTTAGTCTCTATGGACTCTATGGACCACAGGATTCACCCACCATTAAGCAGACTGTATGCTCGTTTTTAACCCTAGCTTCTATGAAAACTTGCGTTAAATTCATCACGCCCTGCAAAAAAATTAAATTAATAAAAGTATAAAGACAAACAAAATTAATACATCTCACAAAGATACTAAATAATTCTATATTGTAATGTGACCCAACCTATTAATATAGTCTGGTTTCACCTTTCAGATTTCAACCACGTTATTTTCGTCATGCAAAAATGAGACTTAATTAAAAATATTGCACGTAATAAACGGAATACCGTTTAATGCACAGAAATAATTTTACACATACATTTGGATGTTCGTTGCGTTCCATGTATTTTGGTCTATATCTATGACGGTAGCGAATACTTCAATTGGGAAGACACTCATTTCCTCACTCACACACATCACACACACCTCATTTTTCATTCATATAGTTAATTTTGAGTTACTCTGCTCTTATGCGTTAAGATCGGAAGCAAGCTAGTTTGCAGTGTCAGGAACTCAGAGACATATAGGACCCTACCGAAAAACGGAATTGTGTTAATCGGTGTTTTACACTAGATTATTTCATTACATCATCATCATACACACTACGTACGCGCAAACTTACAAAGTGTATTTCCCTGCGTTGTTCGAAGATTGAATGAAAGGTAAATAACTGTGCAGAATTACTTAAAAATTTGATATCATTATATCTTGACGATTTGAAAATCGTCAAGGCAACTAATGAAAGTTTTCTTTATTGTGTAAGCGAGTATTGGTGCCTATAGTAAACATGTAGTAAAAATGCAATGCAAATTTTCAATTTGGTTTTCTTATCTTATATAAGATTAATATAATATGGTATTTAGAAAAAAAATTAAATAGGGTCGTGGTAAGTCGGGGGCTAAGCGCTATTCGCAAATTTCATAGTAAATGAGCAACTCGAGTTCGAACCTCGTCTGCACAACGTGGTCGGCGATGAAAGAAACATCGTGAGGAAACGTGCATGTCTCAGAAATAAAATATTTTTAAGTCTTTTATGAATTCCGTCAACATGCACTAGAGTAGACCGGTGGATTAATTGATCCATAACCTCGCAGAAATTAGAGGAAGCATGTTTATTTATGTATACTTCATAACTTTTACTTGGAAAATAATATATTTTAAAAATCAATTTTTTTAAATTAAGAATCATTTTATCCAAATTATGTTGATTGTGTAATTTTAAAAGTCACTATAACACACGAAGCACTTTATGGCAAACATCCAAAAATACCTTTTATTAAGAGTAATTTATCAAAACCCAAATAATGTGGCACAGAACACATTTTATATCAGTCGATAATGTTAACAGAGCAAATAACATTACGATCAAAATTGCCCATTTTACTAAAAGCGGACAAACCTCAATTAGGTGCAATTGTGACGTCGTAGAAATAAATAAGACTTGGCTCCATTAGAGGAGAGTTAATCTCGATGACGGAACACATTACTGGCGGCGGTAATGAGTGGAGCGTGAACCTCGCCAGCGAACGATTTACAAACTCCTAAAGGCATTTGGAAGTACACTAGTTGGATACAGATTTTTAGAGTATGGGCTAATCTGCGTCGGCGCTGTTAATCGCGTTATAAACGGTTTGTGTATTTATAGCGGGAAATGGATGTTCGTATAATAAAAAATAACTATAACTAAAAAGCTCGATTTAAGTTTACAACTGAATAAAAATTGTTGCTGCTATTTTATGCAGGTATTCTGTGAGAGTGTGGTCCCTTACCGGTCGAGCCGACCCACTCCTGCTATAGCCATAATATAGCTGCGAGTTTGACGCTGCTGTGTTTCGTATGGTGAGTGTAGAGAACCGGAGGCCCTTTTTACTAGAAAGGAGGTATTCCAATTTAGTCCTCACAGGTGACAACACATTTGCATTTTGATTCGTAATCGAAGATAGATATAAATATCTATGGACCACAGCTACCACTTACCATCAGTTGGACTGTGTGCTCGATTGTCATAAATTTTGTTATAAGTACCTATCGTATATACTTTCATATGCACTTAGTAAAGTTGTTATTTTGAGATTACAAACTCACACTTCAATTTTATTTATATGTAGTATAAACAATGAATTTTGCTAAACTGAGTTAGTTTTACTTGTAGCGTAAGTGCACATGCAGATTGTTTTGGTGTGTGCTGGAGAGTAAAAAATACTATCGAGTACCATCAAAACGAAAAGTAAACAGAGAAAAGGTATTCGCAGTGATGTGAGAAAATAATTAATGTGTTCTTTGCTGACCTTACCGTGGTCTTATGTGGAACTCTATGTGCAAATATAATTTCTATAAAAACAATGCTTAAATACTTAAATGGGTATAACATTAATCATAGTTAATAAGTAGTTATGCAATTTATCACTGCTCTCTGGTCGAATAATAATGTTATGCTTATCCTCGGGCTGTGATTAGAGAATTTACGTATATTGTTGCCGATTGGAGCGGTACTTGGTGGTTAAGTTGCGGCGGCAATAAATACTGCTCACTGACACCTCAATTTCGAAAATCTAAAGGTCTATAAAGTTCGACGAGAGCAATGATAGAAAATTAGCAACATCCTAGTAAGAGTTGGGGTGAGGTATGGCTGGCCCGCGGCGTTCGCGAACGAACAATGGCGGCGTATGCGCACCACACGCCGCGACAAATCTCCGGACAGCTCCAGGTGACAGAGAGGACGGTGCCTCAAACGCGTTAGGCAGACAAGGATAAAAACGGGATGCGCTCGTGAGATTTTGATTTATTCGCTCTAATTATCGAAAAATAATCTACTTTGCATCTCTCGTTATGACATTAAGATAATTTAGCCCCATTACATCGGGTTTTAAGCGGTGACCGTCTGCAAGTCGAGCAACTATTGATAATAATCGCTCGCGATGTATAATAGCGTACACCCACGGGTAATTATTGTTGTGTTAGTCGTGAGTTCGTGAGCCAGTAGAATGGTGGAATGCATCTCCTTCGGGGGTTGCGTCGTATACCAACACGGGACGGTCCGGCCGCCCGCGTAAATAACTGATCTCTTTTCCGTGCTAATGATAGGGCGGCTGAGATCTGCGTCATCTCTGATACTGATATAATATTTATTACTAAGTCTTAGTTATTCATTACATATTAAAAAGCAACGTTAATATTGGTAAAGTTATCCTGTGCTTTAACAACATGCATCATAAAGGTACATATAGTAAAAACTTTACAACAATAAACCAATATAATAATGGATTGAAAATGGGTTCTAAGTTCATTAAGATTCATTAATTTCCGGTTCTGGTTCTTTGGTTTTAAGATCTCGGTCAAAATACCAGTTTTTTTAAGTTCTTAGTTGAATTGACAGTTACTCTTTAAAATCAAACTAAGTCAGAACAAGTTTTACTTATGTACCGGTAAAATAAATGATCCTAACCTGATCCTCATTTAGGTTTTGGTTTCAGTTCTGATATTTTTGCAATAATTATCAAATATTGTGGAAAAATTTAATAGTGCTGAATTTAATGTAAAATCACACGAATATGATCTAACACAGGGACTCGCAGTTATAATCTCAGTCTAGTTTTTAATTCCGATCACTTAGCGACTTTGTGTGTCAGGCGAATTTTATAATTATGGTAAAATATCGTAACAGATGACGATGAACCGGGTAGTTTATTTTATTTTACAATCATATGTTGTTTGTTGACTTTCTGATACCCTCAATCAGTTAAATTCATGATATAACGCAAATAAAATTTTCTGATACACATAGCCGAAACTATTTGAGGAATAGTTTTGGCTATGTGAATCATAATTATGCATTGATATATTATGTTAATGAATGTACGAGTAGTGTGAGTAAGGCGTTTGCAGTTGTTAATATTGATATTAAAAACGTGTATAATACAACAGTCACTAGAGTGGTAAAGATAGGCGAAGTAGTGATAGTCCGAATGTTTTTTCTCCAATTCCTTTTTGAAACCACCGTCGTCCATAACGAATCGTTCTTAATGATGGATCGTTATGTTTTGGCTTTCATTTGTTATTCATGGCTGGAATCTGCAAATCGGAGGCTGGCTAGTCTGCATTGTGCTCGAGGCTGCAAGATTGTCTTTAACAAAATTGATTTCACCAATAAGCTTCTTAGCATCACCACTGAACGTCACGAACTGCTAGATGCCATTTTGCAGCGCCAGCTCATATTTAAGGCAGCGTCACTCATTTTTCGATTGGACTTACGCTTTATAAAAAGTTTGTAATATTGTCAAAACATTTTTTAAACATTTTTTAAAACTATTTTTTTATAATTCTAAATTATAACTTTACCTATGAGTCAACGTAAAAATTTTTTTTAAACATTATTCGTGGAAACAAACAGCCGCATATGTAAATTTCCGTGAACTGCAATAAAAGTCGGACAAGTCTCAAAACTGTTGAAGTTACAATGAAGTCATTTCTTTGTCAGTCATTGGATCACCACCGCCCGGGGATAAGTCCGCGGAATGCATTGCAAACATACGGAGGTTGCATTGACGTTTGGTCACGGGGCATCGTCGAGCGTACTTCTCTTGCGACGTTAATGGGCTATAGTGGCCGTCGGCTCCGTTATCCCTCGTAGCTAATGATTGGCCGGCATTAAGTCCCGGCCGTTCCGTGCGATTATTGGATCTAACAGATAATTTTATATCGCATTGTCCCGGAGCGTAAAATTTTCTGTTGTTATTACGGGATAGCGGGCGCGCGAGACCCGCTGAGCGACGGCTGTATCGTTCCATCTTAGCTAAGGGGTCGACCGCTGAACAAATTAGCAATTAACTCTAAATAACTATGCTAAATTGCAATGTTTCGTGAGAGATTTAGGATCTCTTAAGGTTTTTTAAAAGCAGCAGATATTACTCGAGAAATTCAAAATAACTTAGGATAAATAACATTTAGAAAGCCCAAATAATGAAGAAAAAATTATTTCTTATTATAAGATTTGGACATTGCGATTTTTTACTATTTCAGCGATGAGACATAATTTAAACTACGTAAGACAAGTGAAGGTTTTAAGCAATACTTAATAAATGCGACGTACTTTTCGAAAATCCTACAAAATTAACTCAATAAAAAGATATTGCAAAAAATATATTATTAAAAATAAATTTTACACAGCTGTTTCCATTTTTGGTCGATTTAAAGCTTATGTAAGTCTTGCAGATCAATTTAATAGGATCTTTTCCGAAAAACAATATATATATATATATATATAAATATATATATATATATATATATATATATATATATATATATATATATATATATATATATTGCC
Source organism: Parnassius apollo (assembly GCA_907164705.1). Classification (NCBI taxonomy): domain Eukaryota; kingdom Metazoa; phylum Arthropoda; class Insecta; order Lepidoptera; family Papilionidae; genus Parnassius; species Parnassius apollo. Next base: position 5,413,027 of record CAJQZP010001172.1, read on the forward strand.
ATAAGATTTTATCATAATCTTCATCATAGCTGATCAAAGTCCACTGTTGCACATAGGCGTCCATAGATTGCCTCTGCTGTCACATTTGACAAGGTAGGCATTTGACAAGAGGCGATAGAGAGCAACAAACCCAGAGATGGGCAGCACCATCTTCATAATACAACTAGAAAATAAAAAAACGTTCAACCCCGAAAAACCCCGAAAAGAAATTAAATATCATTTTTAAACACTAAACGACATATCTTGTATGCATATGATGAAGCTGAATTCGATTTTTGGGTTATCTATGTATACAATCTGTAGATAAGTAGTGTCTGTACTTCTAATATATTTTTGAAGAAACAAGTCCGGGGGACTAAATAAAGAATACTGAAACCAAATTAGTGGTTTTTAGAATTTTTCCCTGTTTTTAGTCTATCTGTCTATGTATTCAGGGTTCACGCAAAAACTACTGGACAGATTTAGAAGAATTTTTTATGTAGGTAGTTAGTAGCCCGGGGCAACTTATAAGCTAATTTTTATCCGATTACGGAACTTCAAAAAAAGAAAAGATTTTCCTTCCTTTAGATGTTAATTTTCTATTATTATGGTATTTATTATAAAGGATGACGGGTGCTTTTTTAAATAAATACCATATTTATAAATAAAGTTTAAAATATAGTTATCACTTTAGTAAAATAATATAAAACTTCGTCTACGATCTACGTTTTAGTTATCAAAACAGCGCCATATAGCATCAAATAGATAAAGTAGTATTTAGATATATTGCCTTCTACTATTAAATTACTAATAAATTTAATAATATAAATAACAAAAATTTATCATATATTTAAATAATTTATTAATTATTAAAATTACATAAAAGTCCTAACGTTTATTTTATAGTTTTTCGTTATTTCATTTTAAAAGTGTAATAATTTAAATAGATAAGAGTGACGGCTATCAAAATGTTATGAAAATTGATATAATTTTTATTTTAATTACTAAATCTATATATTAAACCGATTTAAACTGGTCTGCCTGCAATTATTGCAATTGCAATTTTTTTATTAGTATTGTAGTTTTATCAAACAGATTTTTATATGTTATCTCGTGACCAGATCGTAAAATTGATCATTTATTATAAATAATTTTTTCGCTAAATGCTGTCATTTCGTGATATTTAACACTGTCTATTATGTCATGATATAGCTTGACCAAGTCAATCCATAGAGATTGTTTGACGATATTAATAACGAAACACAACTATTTCATGATAAATATGAAAGAATATTGACCAATCGTTTTTCATCACTAGCGTCACTGATAGCGTATTTTTTAACAGAAACAGAATTTTTAACAGATTGGACATCACTTTATGTCTTATTGATGTAATAAATATATGTTCCCTTCTATCGATGACATTACTAGATAGTATAGTTTTGGCTTTGACTTTGTCATTGATAAAGTTAAATAATAGAATGCTACTGAATATATGTGATATGAATAAATGAACAATGTGGTGAAAAAGGTGCTCTGTGAAATTTTTATCTCAATTTGATGAAATATATCGTGGTACCGTTGGATGCCTAAATATTAGGTAGATGTGGTCAACATTCATGCAAAAGCTTAGTTTCAGTTTTTATGAATTGCATTTAAACAAATACGAGAGGCGTGTAGCTCGTCGTGAGATTTCATCATGGCACGGCACGGAAGCAAAGCGTGTAGGTAAGATTCCTTCGAGGACAAATGAATCCGTTATAGAAAAGTTAACATGCTGAGTTACGTGTCCGTTAAAATGGTCAAGTATAACTTTGTGGGGAAAACTAGATATCTGAGTAATTGAAATAGTGAAAATCGTTAATACGCATTGAAGCATTGCGGCATACCCTACTTTTTATTATGATTTTTGTGACACATGTATACATGTGTCACAAAATATAAATTAAAGTAAGTAAATAAACTATTTTATTACGTGGTAGAGCCATGCTGCAGTTATATTAGTAGTATAGTTGTAGCACGAATGGGTCGGCTCGATCGGGGCAGGACCATGCTCTCACAGAATACCAGCGTAAAATAGTAACTTAATGCTGCTGTGTTTCGTGTGACGAGTGTAGTGAACCGGAGTTCCTTTTTACTGGAAACGAGGCATTCCATCGTAGTCCTCACGAGTGACACGGCATCTGCATAAAACTGATTCAAACTGAAATTTCCTAATATGTAAGCATAATTATATGTTTTAGCATATAGGTATGGGTACATATTTTAATTGCAATTTGAACTGTCGATTTACCACGTTCTCGGTAGTGAAAGAAAACTTGCATATTTGAGAAGTTCCCCAGTTGAGGTCATTCCGCGTGGAATCAGCGCAGCGAACACTTTTTTGGCCAAAAGCTCCCCGTGGCCGGCGCCCGGTGGCGACGTGTACATATGCAGGCTGCTACTTTTTTACTTTAAATAAGACTATTATGCTGCTTTTATTTCCGTAAATATTAGGCGTAGCAAAGATGAGTAGAACTCATCACCGTCATCATTACAGGCTATCAAAAGTCCACGGAAATGAACGTAGATCTTCACCATAAATTGTCAAATAATCTGGAAATTTGCCATATTTGCCACGCTTGGTAAGCGAGTTGGTAACAGCAGCTGTTATTATCTTGATCTGTTGTCAGGAAGATGGTGCTGCCCATCTCTGTTTGTTTGAGCTGTAAGAGTCCTAAAAGGCGACAGAGATGTTTTCCTCTTGTAACACACGGGACGATATGAGGAGGCGGATTCTCTTTTACCGCTATAACGAGGCGTACATTTTTCTACTCCCGTTTATAAGAGTAGCTCTTTCCATATTTAATCTAAATAAAATTTATTTGTAATAAAACTAATTTTAATGATTTTATTGCGTTTAATTTTTTAATTCCCAACGTTTTTGGACGCTTTACAGCATCCATGATCATGGGGGGAGGGACTGTGATGTTTGATATACTTATGTCTTAGTTAAAGCAAGCTACCTACCCTCACTTTGTAATCAAAAATTATTGGTCCGATTTTCGCGGAACCAGCTTACAGTATCTTGAAGTCTTGCAGTGGTATGCTTGGGTTTGAATTCATATTTATTAATTGTGGAGTCCTTAGCAGGTGGTAGCACCCAATCTTCAATCTTCAATATTAAAATTAGGATGATTTTTAATTTCAATAGCCTTGCGAATCACCCTTGGTAGGAAGCGGTGTTCTAGTGCTTTTTTTGCTTTGGATTTCTCGTCTATCAGGTCTGACATAATGGTTGGGACGACATTGAACAAGTTGACATACTTTAGATTTCCCGGAGCATAGATGCTTCACATCAACGATTTTACACGGGCTACTATGGAACTTTCATCCAAATATGCGAAAAAAATAACACATAAAGAAAGTTGAAATGTAACGTGATAAAATCCGTGAAATTAGTTTTACTCCATGCTTAGTACATGTTCATGAAACTTTGAAGTCTAGTCGAGTGTAAAAAATATCTGCATCTATTTTATGATGCCATTCAATATTAAATGGGACCAATGATATTAATAAAATGTCGCAAATCCTATACCTTTAAACCAGCAAATTGTGTATATATATATAATCGGAATCTCGGAAATTTTGTGTCCAGGGAGTTTCGGGGGCAATAAATCGATCTAGGTAGGATTCATTTTTAGAAAATGTCGTTTTGTCCGTGTTTTCAGGCAATGAAAAATTGCTACAATATAAGAAGTAAATTTTGACAATGCATTAATGATCGTAATAGCTCAAGTGGTTATCGGGCCGTCGCCGTATCGTCGTATCGGACGTAGTGATGTCATTTTCTGGAAAGCTCTACTCGCTCCGTTACCCGACACAGATGGCACTAGCGCCAGAAGTTAACTTAGGCGCGCAACACTGTCCCCTCCTATGACATGCTCGTCCCGAGCATTATCGGCCCCATAATAACGCGCCAGGCGATCCACATGGACGATCTTAGGAGTCTCTCTTGCGCCTTTCTGTATCCGGTAGGTTACATCGTTGATCCTGGTTACAATCCTGTACGGGCCGTCCCATTTAGCTTGAAGCTTAGGAGATTTCCCTTTGCTGCAGACTGGATTGTGTAACCACACTAGTGAACCTTCGTCGAACCCGTTGTTCATTTTGCGATCATACCGGGTTTTCATCTTTTCAGACATTTGCTGGCCCGATTGTCTGACGTGTTCATAAATGTCATTCATTTTGTTCCGCAAGTCATTTGCATAATCGGTTATACTGCGTGGGGCATCAGGTGGTATTCCGGTGATCAGGTCTGCAGGCAGCCGTAATTCTCTTCCAAAGTTTGCGAAAGCTGGTGTCACTGCTGTGCTTTCGTGTACAGCGCTTCGATATGACAACAAAAACGGTTGTATGTGCTTGTCCCAATCTCGTTGCCGATTGTCTACAACTTTTGCTAGGTACCTCTCCAATGTCTGATTAAATCGTTCTACCATTCCATCAGATTGCGGGTGATAAGAAGTCGTTCTTGTTTTATGAGTACCCATAACTCGGCAAGTTTCCTGGAATATTTGAGACTCAAAATTCCTTCCTTGATCGCTGTGAATCTCTAAAGGTACTCCAAAACGACAGAAGACTTCATGAACTAGTTTATCTGCAACTGTTGAAGCTTCTTGATTTGGAATGGTGAAGACTTCTGGCCACAGTGAAGTAATCCATCACAACCATGAAATACTTGTTACCGCTTTCACTCTCCGGAAACGGCCCCGCCACGTTAATGGCTATTCTCTCCCATGGTGCACCAACATTGTAAAACTTTAACGTACCTCTACGAGTCTGAGGTCCCTTTACAGCCGCAGAACTTGTATATTTGCGACACCAGTCCTCGACATCGTGCCGACAGTGGACCCAGTAAAACCGTTCTCGGATCTTCAGTAGGGTTCGTTTAACCACCAGATGGCCTCCTGAACAATCATTATGGTACAGCTGTAGAACATCCGGTACTTTCGTTTTAGGGACAACCATTTGCAAATGACAGCTGTCTCCCCGAACATTTTCCCATTTACGGCACAGGACTCCATCCTGAAGCAGCAAGCTGTTCCACTGGGCCCAATAGCTTTTAATGATCGAACTCATCGCTGAGCCGTCGCTCCGCTTGGGCTTGGGGGCACTGGCCTTCATCCATTGCAGAATCGGCTTGATGTCCGGATCTTCCTGCTGTGCACGTTGTAAGCTTTCCTTCCACTCGTTGCTGAGGTGGTCTCTCCTGAGCATCCTCACGGATACCACTTCCTTACTCTCTTGCCTAGCACAATGTTTGCAATCTTCAGGACAAGGTCTTCTTGACAATGCATCTGCGTTACCATGAGATTTCAAAGTCGTATTCCTGCAGTAGTTCAATCCACCTCGCAACTTGTCCTTCTGGATTTTTAAACTGCAATAGCCATTTTAGTGCAGCATGGTCAGTTCGTAAGTGAAATTTTCGTCCCAGAAGATATTTGCTAAAATGCTGCAACGACTTTACCACAGCTAGCAATTCGCGTCTTGTGACACAATAGTTCCTTTCCGGTTTTGACAACGACTTGCTGAAGTTCGTTATCACGACCTCTTGGTCACCATTCCGTTGAGACAACACACCGCCAAGTCCTATATCACTTGCGTCTGTGTCAACTATAAATTCTTTGCTTGCATCAGGGTATCCCAAAATAGGTGTTTTGCACAGACGGTCTTTGAGCTCCTGGAAAGCGATATTGCAACTTTCATCCCAGCGGAAAAGTTGCTTCTCCTCGGTTAGCTTATGCAGAGGTTTGGCTATATCTGCAAAGTTCTTCACAAATCGCCGGTAATAGGAGCACAAACCCACATCTCACCTGCGTCTTGTCTTTTGGAACTGACCAATCCTTGACAGCAGCGATTTTCTCCGGATTCGTGCGGATACCTTCTTTCGACACTACATACCCCAAAAAGTTGACTTGCTGTTTGAATAGTGAACATTTCTTCGGACTCAACTTGAGGTTGGCACTCTGAATCTTCATGAGCACGCGTTCCAGGTTTTGAAGGTGTTCCTCAAACGTACGACCTACGATGATGATGTCATCCAAGTAGACCAGACAGGCATCGCCAATTAGCCCGGTAAGTACAAGCTCCATCTGCCTTTCAAACGTTGCTGGAGTATTGCACAATCCAAACGGCATTACTTTTAATTGCCACAGACCCTTTCCCATCGAGAACGCAGTTTTCTCCTAGTCCTCAGGGTCAATTTCAATTTGCCAGTAGCCACTTTTTAGATCCAGCGTGCTAAACCACTTTACTCCTGTAAGCACGTCCAGCGTGTCATCAATTCTTGGCAAGGATAGCTGTCTTTCTCAGTAACGTCGTTCAGACGGCGGTAGTCAACACAAAACCGCATGCTGCCATCCTTCCTCTTTACCAGTACCACGGGTGAACACCATGGACTAGATGAAGATTCAATAACACCATCCTTCACCATTCCCTCAATCATTGTTTCCACTTCCTTTTCAAGTGCTACCGGCAATCTTCTTGGCCGCTGACGGATAGGCAATTCTTCAACTGCGTTTAACTAAGCCAGTCTTTCCTATGTCAGCATCGTTTGATGAGAATACATCGGCATACTTGAGTAAAAACTTCTTCGCTTTGACCATTTCATTCGGTGAGAGAACGCTGCGACAATCTTCTAAAAGTGTGCTCACTCTCGTTTGTGCATCCTCCCAGTCGATAGATATTGGCACCGACGTAACCAATCCACTTCCTCACAAGTACCAACCAGTGTGCCTTTTTCTATAATCTGTTCCTGGTCACAAAGGTTCAGCACACGTACTCCTGAGATGTTAGTGGTTCTGACCAAGGTTCGAGCCACTTTCCATGGAAGGTCATTTTCTAACCTTTCCACGAGTACACAACGATGAGGTTGCCCAGGATTCCGAGGAAGACTAACCGGCACAATCGTTTCCGATCTCGGCGAAAGAACAATCTTCTCAAGGCTGTACACGTTCCCTGGTAACGCCCCTTCCACAAAAAGTTCCTCTTGTCCACATTTCAAGACACCTTGCTTAACGTCAATCGCACAACAATTCTTCCTCATGAAGTCTAGGCCCAGGATGCAGTCGTCCATTATATCAGCCACGATGACATTATGCAGGTAGATTATGTTGCCTAGCTTCAACTCCATCTCTTTCTCTCCACGGACGGGTATACGCTGACCGGTGGCTGTTACCAAATTAATGCGTTCTCGGTTGTATGCGGAGTCCCCAAGGAACTGACTTATAAGTTGGGAACTAACAACCGTACGAGAGGCTCCAGTATCTATGGTCAGTTAACACGGCATTCCGTTAACCTCGCCCTTGATGATCAGACTGTTCCCATCATGGGTTTGTGAGATCGAGATCCTTGGGGCTCTTTTAACATCAGTGGGCACCCGCCCCGCAGTTCTGGTTTTTACTCGTTTCCCTGCTGTTGCTGGGCGGGGCTGTTAGCCGCACCACCCTCCTGATATCGTTCACCTTCCCTTTCTACGGTTCGCTTAGGGCAGCTGGATCGGAGATGGCCCCTTTCCCCACAGCCATAGCACCTAGGGCTGTACAAGTGAGCGTCGCCATATCTCGCCTCCAACGCCTCAAGGAGCTGCTCGTAAGTCACTTTCTTACCGAGAGCTTCCAACACCGTTAAGGCTTGGTCGCGCAGGCCTAGGGTGAGTGCAGTCATGGCTTGGCTTTTATTCCAGCCGTTCGCCTCCATGACGGCCTCGAACTGGATTTTGTAGGCCGACCAGGAAGAAGTCCCGTCGAACGGCGGCACTTTGAATCCACGTAGCGAAGGTGTTGTAGCTACTACGGGAGCTGTGGTTCCAACCCAAGTTTGAGGTCGTCCAGCGTTTTCTTTACGACAGCCATCACGTTGTCAACCCGATTGTTCACTTGGTCGATTTAGGTTATAGCTTCCTTGATTTGGGTTTCAGCTTTCGACAGGCGGTTGTCATGTTGAACAACCTTATCCTTCACCTCCCTTATCTCTTTCCCAAAGGTAGCATGAAGGTCCTTCATAAGGAGCATCTGCTCTTCCAACCGACGGGCCTGTTCCTCTTGTCCGCCCCGCAGCTGCTCTTCCAACCGACGGACCTGTTCCTCCTGTCGGCGGACCTGTTCCTCCTGTCGAGCCTGCTCCTGCAGCATCACTATCAGAGCACCTAAGTCAGATGCTGCAGATATAGGAGCTACTGACGGGCCTGCAGCCAGCAGCTGGCCCTCCGACGTCTGCGGCGTTGCACCACCAAATCTTCTATGGTCCGTTTCCTGTTGGCGTTGAATTTGGGTTCGGACACCCTCCGTTTCCTCCTTAGGTAAAATCGGCATGATTTAATCCCACTTCTGACAACAGTTGTTACGAGCTTGAGGTTCGTGACAATAAAAATTGCCGACAGAATTACCAAAATTAACACTTTAATTCACTTTACACTAATTAAACTTAGAACTTTCTGGAAAGCTCTCCTCGCTCCATTACCCGACACAGATGGCGCTAGTGCCAGACGTCAACTTAGGCGCGCAACAATAATATTTCATCTGTATGTAATTTGTATCCAAATATAATTTCCAAAACACACGTTTCCAAAAAACTTGAGAGGTGTGTCACACACACACACACACACACACACACACACACACACACACACACACACACACACACACACACACACACACACACACGACACACACACACACACACACACACACACACACACGCACGCACGCATGCACGCATGAACACACGCACGCACGCACGCACGCACGCACGCACGCATGAACTCACGCACGCACGCACGCACTCACCACCACGCACCCACGAACGCACCCAAGCACGCACGCACGCACGCTCGCACGCACGCACGCACGCACGCACTTACGCACACACATACACACATGTGTGTGTGTGTATAAAGGAACTTCGTTCCATCCGGGTGTCCCTTGACACCTCTCAAGTCTTTTGGAAATCGTGTGTTTTGGAAATTATATTTAGATACAAATTACATACAGATGAAATATTATTAATGTTTTTTTATCTTATTGACATAGTAGAAAAAACTAAACTGGTTATTTGAATAAAAATCATGAGTGCAATTTGTTACATTTCAATTTTCGTATTTAAAAAAATACTAAAAAAAGGCTCGAAATAATAGATTTTCTCACGAAAGAAGGGAACTTGAAAAAAAAATGTCGGACCGACGACAGGACGCGAACCAAGGCACTGCGATTTCGCGACGGCCCGATAACCACTTGAGCTATTACGATAATTAATACACAATACTCATTAATCATTAATACACACAATAATTGAGTAATATTATTAATCATTAATACACACAATAATGGAGAGATTATAACGCGTTTGACTTGGTTAGCACAATAGTAAAGAGAGTTTATAATGCGTACTTGCTAAAAATACATAAGCATTTACAGACAATAAGTCTGTATAAAAACTCTACTTACCTAACTCCATCAGCAATATCCGGAACTTGTGCAGAAACACTGTCAGGATTTATTATTGTTATTATTTTTTATTATTTATTGTGTACAAAAAACCTGTATACATGTAGCATTTAATAACTACCAAAATTCAAGCTAAGAGTGAGTTCACACGCCGCGTTTAAATATTTTGATGCGGCCACACTGGCGCTGCATCATCAAAGCGTTGTTACAACGCAGTCGTAACGTTCCGTCGTCGCAGAGGCAACGCTCAGTTGCGGTGAGCATTTTGTAAAAATATCGTAGTCTATTCGGAAACATGGATCAAAAAAGACATCTGGCATTGCTCATATTATTACGTCACCGCCGAAATCGACGCAAAATCACAAGACGGTATGGGATCTGTCCCTTAATTTCATTAAGTAATATTAATGGACAGTTTTTTTTTTTGTTAGAATATCAGGAGTTGCTGTTGGACGAAAATAAGTGTTATAGTTTCTTTAGAATGAGTGTGTCCAGTTTCGAATATTTTTTATCTTTTCATTTTTCATTCAATTCGAATAGTAATCCATATAAATTTACTCCACTAATTAAACTCAAAGAACTTGTCACCAGCGCACCGTGTGAATACTATGGTAATTATGGTTCATAAAAGATAGCTTGATCTCTGCGACAGCTGTCAGTAAAATCACGCCTATGAAGTCCTGAATTTCTTAGTAGTACAGACAGTACCTGTCAATGTCATACTTTATGGGCATGCACTAATTAGGTCGGCTTGCCCATAAAGTATGACATTGACAGGTACTGTCTGTACTACTAAGAATGAATTTCTTATACAGACAGTACCTTAGGACTTCATAGGCGTGATTTTACTGACAGCTGTCGCAGAGATCAAGCTATCTTTTATGAACTATAGTATGTAAAACGACGCAGTGACAGCGCTACGTCAACGCAACGCCGACGCAACGCGCCGTGTGAACCGACCCTTACGCGAGTGAGCCGACCTTTACGCGACCGAGCCGTGGTTAAAAACCTATATAGTATCAAATAAATGTTTGGTTGTAAATTAATTTTCTGATTTAACACTTTGTTAATAGCGAAGGTATACTTACTCGTGAGTAAAAAACACGTCTGATATATAAAAATGGGCAGAAATTTTGCCTTAAATATTTGCTTATATCCTAACAGTAAAACGTAAAAAAGCTGTACGTATTTTAAGCAAATTCAAATATAACATAATATAATATGTCTAAGGACTTAAAATCGAAATTAATGTCTTGGTATTACTTTAAATTTACAAATGTAACTATTAACTCATAACTCGACGTTGTTATGTTGTTAACCTATTGAGGCAACGCTTAATTCTTCATCGAAATAACAATATAATTGTAACTAATGGCACAGATGATAACGGATGATATTATGAAGAAATTACGAATAGAATTATCTTCGGCGAGGCCAAGACGTCGGGTTCGCACCTCCACCTCACGAGCGCCATTCTTCCCGCGCTAGTAATGAGCCCTCTAAATCAAACAATAGCATTTAAAGTGTCAATACGGCCGCGATAACACCTCGGCGTTTTCTTTTGCACGCGGAATTATGCCCATAAATCCATAGAAGGCCCGCTGAGATCTTACGACTGGTCTTCGATAGTGTTACATTTGTAGCTGGCCACTTTGTTTTCCAATGTGCTTCGTTTTGGTATTAGAAGTGTTGTCTAATAGTATGTAATTTATTAAATTTTAAAATTTTATTACTATATTTTTAATTATCTTAGGTTGATAAAGGACAACTTAAAAAAGCAAAGGTAAAAGATATTTGCTGATTTAACAATCAATCAAAAATTAACGAGAAACTCTCACCTGAAGAACTCATGTCACAAGGATGCAATTCGTCTAGGTACGTGCAGTCTTATGGTTAGGAATAACTGGGTCCTGCATGCCAGGATGATTTTGTCCCGTGGGCGTTGTACAAGGCTGCTATAGGAAATATCGAAACCTTATGGGCTTCGATATATGTATATATACCATCTCATATAATATGCTGAATGTAAAATGCCCACATCATTAACAGTGAGGAACGCCAATAGTATGAGATCTGATATTGCGATCGCATATCTACCGGTCTGTTATGGCGATTAAGATAGATCCTTCCTACAGAAAGAAAACACATGCCCTGCAGTGGACTTTTATACGTGGTAGAGCCATGCTGCAGTTATATTAGTAGTATAGTTGCAGCACGAATGGGTCGGCTCGACCGGGGAAGGACCACGCTTTCACAAAATACCGGCGTCAAAAAGTATCTTAATGCTGCTGTGTTTCGTATGATGAGTGTAGAGAACCGGAGACCCTTTTAACTGGAAACGAGGCATTCCATCTTAGTCCTCACGGGTGACAACGCATCTGCATTACGATTCGTAATCGAAGATAGATGTAGATGTCTATGGGCCACAGCAACCACTTACCATCAAGTGGACTATGTGCTCGTTTGTCACCCTATCCTATAAAAAAAAGTTAACAGAGTGCCAGAGTAAAATAGCAGCTCAAAGCTGCCGTGTAAAACCCTTTTCACTGGAAATTAAGTATTCCATCCTAGACTTTAGGAGTGACAAAGGATCTGCGATTTGATGTTTACTTTTTTATTTTTTTATTTATTATTTATTTGGAAAACTTACAGCTAATTTATAAAAATAATATAATTATAATAAAAATGAAGGCTATTTACAAGTTTTCACTTATATATATATATATATATATATATATATATATATATATATATCTATATATATATATATATATATATATCTACACCTATATTATATATATAGATGTAGATGTAGATGTAAATATAGATGTTTATGGGCCACAACATCCACTTACCATCAGGTGGACTGCGTGCTCGTTTGTCACCCCACAAAAAAGTTGATGATGAAGAAGAAAAAAGAGAAATATTCAATGAAGATCAAATTATTAGCTGAATTCAATAAAATTGGACCTGCAATGAATGTCGGAATTTCAAACAAAATTACGAGTAAATCTAAAAATCAATCATAAAGGTACGCAATATTTACCGAAAATAAACATTCTTACTTCCTGTGGCTTACTTGTTGCCCTCGGTGATACTTTTCCCTTCCTATTGCTCGCTGCTTAAGCAATTAACTGCTTACCTATTGTTATAATTTAGAGTGTATTTAAAGTGAGTGTGTGTATTTAAACATATTTGAAATTTATGTGCACTAATTTAAGCCATACTGTGTCTGCCCCCACGATACGGGAGAAAGTGGAGGTAAAAAAGTAAAATTCATAAAAGTATCTATAATACACAAACCAGAACTCCTGACTCATTGCGCGGCACACTGGGGTACTACGCTTGAAACCGGAATATGATCTGGTGTACCAGATCATGTAGCTATAGTCTAACTAATTTAAATTATTGATTTTATATACATCCTTTGTTAAAAAATATATTAACTCTCAAACTTGAGTAATTTAAATTAAAAAAAATATGGCAAGAATTAATACTAGATACTCGAATTCAGTCCTACATCGTCTTAATCAAGGCGAAAACCTATGGCTAAGAATGATCATAACAACATAATATGATCATTATATGCGCCTGATATAAAATCATTTTACAGGTTTTATTGTTTTGAACTGATTTTAAATGTCCGAGTGCTATGTATCACCCACTAGTTATGGGGATAATAAGGTATTTGACGCTATTGTTTCATATTTAACCAAGGCTTTTGACAGAATGAGGATAAGACGAGCTGTAAAAACGTGGTCCTTTCCCATAGGGAGAATAGTAGCGTCAAATAGCATCATAATGCTGTCGTGTTTCGTATGGTGGTAATGAGAACCAGCGACCTGTCTTACCGGTTTGTTATCAGTAAGGTCACCTGAGGCAAGTGTGACATAAATTAATTAAAACTATTATCTACATTTAAATACTTCTACTCTGTAAGGATATAATATAGAGAATTCAGTATCATAAGATCAATTATTAAGTGGTTGTATGTTAGATCAAGCATTTTAGTATCTACAAGTAGCACTTTGTAATTTGAGGTAATTAAATTTTAGTGTAATTGAGGCGGAAGACTGTCACACTTACCCCATTGATGGGTACGCTTCTTTTTGTAGTTACTTTTTTATTATCTGTAGTTTTCAACAAACTTGATGAGATGATACTAACGTCGATATATTTTATGATCTATGGAAACGATTTGAATGTCTATTTTTGTGTAACAATGAATTTTCCCCAACATGGGGCAAGTGTGACTGTTTTTAACCGATATAGTGATGTGCCTTTAAATAGATTTAGTACACTAGCTCTGGATGTTTTGTAAGTACAATAAAAGCAATGCTAAGTGCAAAATAAAATGTAATTCAGAACGTTAACAATTTATAATAATATAATCATAATAAACGCGACACTGTCACACTTACCCCGATGTTAGGTATTAGGTGAGGTAAGTGTAACTGTATCCGTATTTCAAAGAATAGCGAATTTCAGATCGCTGAAACATATTACTCTATAAGTAACAATATTATTCTTTATCACTTACCATGTATCTGCTTTAAAATAACTTAACGACGTATCGAAACACTTAATAACCTAACCTCTTTTTAAATTGCGCTGTCTGTCGCCAGTTGAATAGTTTTTAAAAATAACGTCTATTGATAAAATAGTTCAAGCTATACACTTAACTGTCAGTTTAGTCAATAGCGTAAAATTTCCTGTGTTGTGTAATAGATGGTATTAAACCAAAAACCGTGCTTAGGTCGCATAATTTGCATTTGTTACATTTGCCCCACTGTCACAACTTGCCTCGGGTGACCCTATATGACTTTTCATCTTAGTCGAATTTGTTGACGTCTTTATATTCGCATGGGCAGCGTTTACTTAATATAAAAAAGAATAGAAAAAAAGGAATAGCTTAGAATAGATTGCAATATTTTACAATAGAATTGAATGAGATAGAATAGGATAGAATAGACAAGATAAAATAAAATAATTACAACATAGCAGAATAGAATAGAATATGCTAAAACCTGGTCCGGAAGTAAAATTCATTTCGGGGACATCTAAAATCCGTCTGAGGCATTATAGCAGCTTCACGGACGGTTCGCGTTCTGACACCCTCTCTCGAACAAAAGGAGTCTTATGTCCAGATGTAAAGGCGTTTACAAGTTGTCGGCTTTTATTATATTAATAATTAACGTTTATTTAATATCTTATTCCAAATAGCCCTTGAAAGTACACCGCTAGACATTGGCCTCCCCCATTGAAGGCAGTATTTACCTAAATAGTCTTTTTTAGCACCTTTGACGTATGATACAAATACTGCTGCCAGTTGTCGGTTTGACTTTTTTATATCTGACGTAAACGAGCGGTATACCATACCGCCGTAATAGGAAGACAAAAAAATTCTGTCAATTTCGATAGTCACGCTCATTTTTTTTTTATTTTTTTATTATTTTATAGAATAAAAGTGACCAACGGGCACACAGTCCCCCTGATGGTAAATGGATACTGTGGCCCATAGATATCTACATTTCACAAAGATTAAGAATCCAAATGCAGACGTTGTCACCCCTGAGAATTAAGATGGAATGCCTCGATTCCAGTAAAACGGGTCTCCGGTTCCTTACACTCAATTCATTAAGCTGCTATTTTGCGTTGGCATTGTGTGAGAACGTGGTCCTTGCCCGGTCGAGACGACACATTCGTGCTACAACTATGATTTAGCTGCAGCGTGACTACCACGTACACACACGCCAAATTTAATCATCATGAAATGGAAATAGTACATAATACTGAATCACAATATTAATCACGCTACATTTATTTAATTTAGCTATAGTCAGTACGAGTATACTGTCCTTCGTGCGTTCTCTCGGACTCATTGTCCGAAGGGGTTGGTTGTGCATTTATATAGTTGTACAAATTGCACGCCTCGTGTTTATCTGCGCCGCACGACCCCCGACCCTTAGCTGCTATATATCTTGAACCCCTTCGCACTAGCGACATTCGATTGACTTTGTAGCGTTTTGTTCGAACATTACAGCTAAAATTGGTCTCGGATATGTCGCTGAAGCTAAGATAATGAAGAAATAACTACACGAATGTATATAAAATACGACACAGGAGAAAATCCTAATGTGGAGAGTTTCTTAAAAAAGAAAATGAGAATAGAATATAATGATATATTTTTAACATACAGTTACTGAATTTATTTAAAACAAAGTTAATAAGTTTTGTATGAGTACAATTATTGTTGTTTTCTTTCATCATTTCATGGCTTTCAATCTCAACTTTTAATTATGTCTTCTTCTTTACTTTTTTTCGTTACTTTATGGCATTTCATTAACGTAATTAAAGGCCAAGTAAATAATTTTACGTCCGAAATCTGTCACAATGTCATGTTGTTTGCTTAAAATCTGTATTGTTATTTAGTATAAGGATAAGTTCAACATTGAAGTAAAGAACTGAATATAGTTTTCATCTAATTATCTAAATAACTTTTAATAAAATCTTTTTAAAATAATACTTCAATCGACTAATCAATTACTGTAATTAAATGTTAGGAAGGAAATTAGATTATAAAAATATGGTAAATAGGTATAATATATTAGTTTAGGTTTAGGAGCCATTGACTGTCGCAAATATTTTACTAGTACAATTTTACTTGTTACTTTTCTATATACCGTATGCGATAAGCCCAAAAAATATTGATAAAATTACAAGGTTTAACTTTCAAATAGAGTTCCCTTTATTATTTTGGTCAAAATATTTAAAAAAAAATATTTATATAGTTCTGTCAGTACAACGTAGTTATAATTTCATTGCATAAGCGTGGGAAATCGCATTGTAAGATAATAAACATTCTTCGGTTACTTTTTCGGCAATAAAACACCATAATAAGACCTGCATTGGAGAGTGTCAACAAAGTCAAATCTATGGACTTTTTCTTTGCGTTTAGTTTTTTATGCAATTACACTATATTTATACCCAGAGATTTTAAGAAACTTCGTGATAAATTTGAATATGACTTCCGATGTAAAAACAATAAAAAACAAAACAATGCATCTCAAATAGCACGCAATATCAATGTGTACGGACCTAACACTACTAAAGAACGAAATTTTATTGGTTCCATTGCTTTCTTTTGAAAAATTTTGACCCCACAAATGAGCATCTTGACCGCACGCGGAAGGAGGTTGATAATGGCAAACTGAAGACGATAGTGGAATCGATTCTTCTCTCACTACGATTGCGTCGTCTTTCGATAGTAACAAAACAATATCAGCTTGGCAAATGGGTACCTCATGATTGATTGACGCACAGTAAGAGGCCCTACATCCAAGGTTGCATTATATTACTGAATCGGCATAGAATGGAGGACATTTTGAGTCGAATTGTTAACGAAACTACTTGCGATGAGATGTGGATCCCATAAGATGATTACAAGTGGTTAGATCTAACTACCAAAGTCAAACAGTCCCCGAGAAGAAAAATTGGCTAGAAGAAACTTATGATGAGAGCTTGGTGTTGTATAGGGTTTGGGTCCCGGGACGTCTCGTGTCTCGAAGTCTCGGGACTTTTCGTAATTTTAGTTGTCTCCAGTCCCGGGACTTTCGGGTTGAGACTCGGGACGAGACAAGATTGTCGAAAATGTTATGTTATCATCATTTTTTTTTCAAATAATTGAAAGAACCTAGCGCCATCTGTTAGTTAAATTATAAAAGGAGTTTTAGTTGTTTGAAGCAACCGGAAAACGTACAAAAAGTTTGGAACTACTGTATAAAGCCTTAAACACAATCAAACCGACATCTGTTGTTGTTGTTTGTGTGAAAACGAGGGTGTGTGTTCTCCTTGTCCGATGGAATTATTACAAAAATCGGAAACAAATTGTCGAACAAAGCTGTTGACGCTCTGATTTTTTGTTAGTTGATTATTTTAAAGTCTGATTTATAAGTCTGTTTTATTATTTTTATTCAGATTATTTAATTATGAAACAAATCTGAATTAACAATGTTGTTATAATGACCAATAATTAGATTCTAGAATTACTACATAATAGTAATATTATTAAGAATTAGTATGATTTTTAACTAGGTACGTTTTAAAGCTATAAGATTTAACTGCTTAAAAGTGAATCTGTCTGATTAAAAGAAACGAACAATGCAATTATTAAGACTTAAATAACGTTAAAGTTATTAAGATAAATTATATTTTTCTTAATAATATTAATAAATGTTGATTTTTAACAAAAACTGCCTTTTTCAATACGTTTCACCAGAAATTTACTGAATTAAAATTCTTCAAAAAAGACACTTCTCTTAAAAAATTTTTTTACTACTAAGAATGAAATTAAAAGTCCATGCAAACTTTGTAAGTCTTTTATTAGCCTAGCGCAGTCTCAGAATATATTTTGCTGTCCAATATCACTGCGTTCTATCAATACTTTTCATTTAGAATGGCACATTTTGTAATTGTAGCCATATTTAAAATCAATATCAGCTTTAATTTCCAACCAAAGTCTATTTATAGTAGTAATCTCTTTCTTCACGAAGTAAAACATACGTAGCACCCATATCAAAATCGTCTAAATCATAATTTTTACCTCCGGTTCCTAGTTTATCCCTACGTTACAATTTTAGAAGACGAAGCTGCTGCACATTACCCTCTTGAGTTATTTGGGTGACGGTGTGTTCAGAAACGCCTAAAAAAATAAAAACAGTGCTTTCTATGTATTATAACTGCATTAGGTATATTAACGAAACAAGAAAAACTAAAAATGAATAACGAACCGAAAAAATTGGGGAGTTTTATTGTTAAGGCAGACCTAAAAATTACATGTCAAATATGCATAGCGGACTCTAACTTTAGAATATGGCACTGCAGGATCGCTTCTTCTTCATAATCACGTTTAACCATCGTTTGACTTTCAATATAATATCCCTGCCAACACTTTTAATCACTTTCGGCACAATGATGACGGTTGTTTACTGCAAAAACGAATAGAAACACGGCACCTAACACACTCTTTTGACATTCGCCATAAATAATAATAAATAATAAGTTGTTTATTAGATAGCACACGATTAGTTCCGATTTTGGCCGCGCGCAGAGTTATCTTGCGCGCACTCTAAGATATAAGTTTTAGCATCTAAATATCAATTTTTTTGTCTTAAAAACCTCAGCTTCCTCTAGCGTTTTTTTTTAAATTAAACTAAACTGAATTATTAAAAAAGCAAATCGTACAGACCTAGATTAAGGTGTACTGCATTGAATGAGACCGAAATTGTCTAATTTCGTAAAGATTTAGGGAGGTGAGAATGTTATCACCCAACAATATTTCAAGAAAAAATTTAGGCAATTGCCTCCAAGATTTGCAACTCTACGATACGAACTATACGGCAATACGCAGCGAGCGTTATGAAACATAAAGCTTTTTTGAAAATACCTACTCGCGCCGTGTATCGGCACATCACATCGTCTTAAGTTCTAATTTCTTCATACCAGTCTCTTTCTATTGCCATTAAGTAGAAAGAAAACAATTCTTAACTTGTCGATTTTTGTGAGTAATGGTCAGTTCACACCGAGATGTGACACGACTAGATGCGGTGCGCACGTTTTATGATAGTGCTACATAATATAATTTTGTTTACTGCACAAAAAGATACATATTTTATTGAGATAATTCAAAAATATCCCGCGGTGTCGTGGTACGCCGCGCTGTGCCTCGAGGTGTTGAACCACGCATCACGAGGCAGCTACGCTTCATCGGTAGGCGTCGCGTACAAGAGCGATGCGCTGCCAGCGACTTCACGATGCCCTCGCGACATCGTGATGCGTCTCAAAGCGGCGCGCTGCGCAGTGTAAAGGCTTCTTTAAGCATCGTCGCGTCGCGTCGCGTCTGTATGAACTGACCCTAAGGTTAAGGAATTATAAAATACTCGTAGGTTTTCTGACGTATGTAGACTATTCTATTTATAGTAGTTGGTTGTCTTTTAGTATTTAAGAATAACCTTAATTTTTATGCTTACGCAATACAATGAACATTGTGCAATAATATAATGTGCTTTATAGTTTTTACTCAAATTACAATTAGTTCTGTATCATTATATAATGAATGGACTATAAGTTATATTATACGAGATTATATTGGCGTAATACAAATTTTTATATTTTTCTTTTTTTTTTCTTTAAAAAAAACGTTACCTCCACAATGGGATTTTATCCAGTATCGTGGGGGCAGTTTACAAACATAAATTTCACTAGGACAAACATCCAGACCCGGAACAATTACCTACTTGTAGGCCATACAAATACTTGTTCCGTGCGGGATTCAAACCCGCGGCCCTTAGTGCTGTAACTCATTGCTAAGCCACTGCGCCACGGAGCCGTCGGATTATATAATTTTACAGTTTTAATGTAACACACAAAATGTTGACCAAAAGCAGAGGTAATATCATCTTTTATCAACCGAACAATAGATTTGCAGCATCACACTGTAACAATTAAAACATCTCCGTTATAGTAATAAGAATCGTGCATATTTTTGAAATGCGCCTGTATATCTACAATACTGTCAACAATCCGCCACCAGTGCAGATAACGTAGAATAGGGACAGGAAGAACACAGATATTACAAAACAAGATATGAATGAAAAAAACATATTATCCAACCTGACAACACTCTTTTCATTCTTTAGAGCCTATCAAAAGTCCGCTACTGAACCTAGCCCTCCCCCTAGTTTGTGTCATAGAGGGGATATTTGCCATGACGGTAGTATTTTATTATTTTAACTTGATATTAGGAATATGCTGCTTCCTAGCTCCTGTTTTATTTTCTTCTATCACCGGTTACGACACCCACGCAATGATATCCCCAGATCATACTGGGTTGGAAGAGCCTACGCAACTGCACGGCATGGCCTTATAACTATTACTTAATTATTTAAGCTGTTGCACTTCCTACTTCTATCACGTGATCGGCGGTGAAGGAGAATATGGAAATATGGAGAGGAAACCTGCATGTCTGAGAAAATGAAGAAAAAATTAAAATTTCACAGCCATATGAGTTACGCCAATAACTAACTAATCGGGTAGCACGAGAGACTCTTTCTTGCCCTAAAATTCGTTCAAGATTAAGTCGAGACCTGTACCGACTACCGAGCAGTAGGACGTTTATAGATTAACTTTTTTTGAGCTTCAAATCATAAAAAAATGATGAGTACTAACAGAGAATGTACTTAGCCTAAGTCTTCTTCTTCTTTTAAGTTGAGCATTACAGTATTGGTATTTGATTTATTAAAGAAGTATTTGTTTAGTGCGCGGGGCTTACCATAAAGATTTATAATATCAAGAAACAGTTGCTTCATTATTTACGACTTACTTAACATAATTGTTTTTCTGTACACCGTGCAGGTGTTATAAATGCATAAATTGCACAAGGACGAACATCTAGACGCGGCTTTTTGTATACCAAAGAAGTTTTTGATCCGTGTGGCATCCGAACCTGATACCCCGCAGCGTAGCAGCCAAATGCTCAGCCACACCAATCATTTCTGAGGGAACACAGCGGAGCTGTCAATATATGCGATGCACCAAAGTGATTAATGATGTAATTTAACAAGTTAGAAGACTGTTTTTTCATAGAATAAGGGTGATAAACGAGCACATAGTCCACATGGTGAGTGGATGCTGTGGCCCATAGACATCTACATTTATCCTCAATTAGGAATCAAAATGCAGATGCGCTGTCACCCCCGAGGACTGAGATGGAATGCCTCGTTACCTGTAAAAACGGGTCGCCGGATCACTCACCATACAAAAGACAGCAGTATTAAGCTGCTATTTTACGCTGATATAATATATATACTCAGTTCTGCATCATATGCCGTAAAAAAGATTAGAAGATTACAGAACAGCTAGACTAGTTTACTGTAGCTATTTCCATAGCATAATATCGTATGGTATTTTGATGATATAATTATACAAATTATAATAATATAAATTTGACGATATAATACATATATCAGGGGTGACATCGCATTTGCATTTTGATTCTTGATGATATATTAGATCTCATATATATCCTATATCTCTATTATATCATCTAGAATCCTATATTATCCTATACTATTAAGATGGAAAAACTTAATTACGGAAAACTTATATCAGTAATAAAAACGATAAAAATAAAATCTAGTATCTAATTCAAAACAAAAAAAATTCATACTAATTTTAGTTATTTTTTTAAAGTTTCAAAAATAAAAGTATAACTACCAATCAGTGTTTGTAATTTTATATTTATGTAATATACGACTACTTACATATATATTTATCAGTCAATATATTTATGAGTCAATATTGTACCTTAATAAAAATTATATAATTTTTAACCCAATGTAATCCCATTCTTGCGTCCTGCATAATGACATTCAAAACCAGCTAAGTGTATTGTAGTGGGAGTGCCTTATACCGCCGAGTTCCTAATCCTCATTGAGAATGCTTGGGGTAAGCAGCAGCGGGCTCATTAATCACCTCCTGGCGCCAAACTTTGTCTATTCAAGCGCGGCTCCACCTGACTTGGATATTTTATTTAACTTTTAAGCTTCGCTAGAAACTTTTGATAGACTTCGTATTTTAAGTACTTGAATGGTAATACCTCGTGGTGTAATGACTTCTATATTGATGTACTCAAATTTAAATTTAGTCAATTTATTTAAAAAAATACGTTTGAATTAAGTATGCAAAATTTTAAAATCATAAAACATAAAATTGTTTATTAAGCACTTTAAATGTACTAATTATGAAAGTTATCATAATTTATATTAATAATTTATTTGTTTATTATTTGATTACATTTACATTTTTGTGTAAATAGAAACTTGTGGTTTTTCGGATAATATAGTTATGTCTATATATATTTTGTATTACGCAATTCTGCGAGCTAACCAAATTAATTTCATGAAATCGGCACCATTTCAATGTAACTCGGAATTAGTTCCACCTTATTGCCGACTTGAGAATTTTTATCACAGCTAAAGCAATCAGAGCGCCAATAATTTCCCTCATAATGACTTGGCGGTCGTAAAATTTGAGCATTGCGCCAAAATGGTGGCACATTAAAATTCTCTCCCCATCGTTATAACTGGAGTTATCGGCGGGAACCGATCCGCCGTCGACGATCGGGACAATCGGCATTTCCATCTCAATCGGGCCCCTCTCCCCGCGTCGTAGCACACCCGCTCCAGTTAGTTTTCTTTTTTAAATCGCGCGTTAAGGATTTGGCGTGAATGCGTGAAGGGTTGGTTCCACCCCGAGCGTCCCACCGCCCCGTACGTCGTCGTCTGATGTGCGACACTCGAGCATAACATGATGTGTTTTGTTTTCTTATACGACCTTCATACGGTGGAACAGAAGAACAGATATATGTGCAGTTTAATAAAATCCGTGACCTTGTCCCCTGGCAATTTTGTTTCAATTTTGTTTTCTCTTCCGAAACTCACCTGGGATTTATCAGGTAGAGTAGTAAAACTTAGCAGTCGAGTATTTAAAGCGAAAGCGTGAAAATATCTCTCACGCTTTAAAATGGCTTCAGTGCAACTATGTCTCATATATGTAAAATAATGCGGCCGATATATCCTTAACCTCCTTCAGAGGGGGTTAAAGAGGGTGAGTGGGGTTAGAAAATAACCCCCCGCGAGCGACTTATTCCGATATAATCAATAACTTAGTGAGATCCCCTTTGCATCCGGCCGTGTGACAGTTTCTCCAATCGAACAGGCTAAGGGTTGTTTCTACTTTTTGTTCAAACACTGTCTGATTAGAGAAACGACGTGGCCCTAGAGCTTTTTGAAGTTGATGTTGTTTCACGAATGGCTAAATCTTAGTCGCAGCTCATTTTACGCTGTTTCGGTAATAAGTGTTTGCATTTTTACTTTACTTTTTTACCCGTTGGTAACGTATTTAAATGTTAATTTACAAAAGCTGATTTACGTGCGCTGTTTCAAATTTTTACGTTTTTATTCATTAAATTTAAATTTAAAAGGGCTTTTTTATTGAACGGTAACTAGCAAATTCTTGAGAATACTTAATTTGCGTGGCGTCGTGACTTTAATTTTATACAGTGAAATTTATTGGTAGCAATTTTTAGGGATTATAAAGGATGTTTTGTTAGCAATAAATGACAATTTGGTTAATTTGGTCGGTGCGGTGAAGTTCCTATAGAAACTGTATCCGCGACCTGTCGTCTCTGCGAGATAAGAAAGCTTTTTTACGAAATAAGTGTGACTAGTGAGCACACAGTTCACCTGACGGTAAGTGGATACTGTGGTACTGTGGCTGTGGTGTTTATCGTTAATTAAGAATCGATATGCTGATGCACTGTCTAAGGACTAAGATGGAGTGCCTCGTATCTCTCCGGTTAGTCCGGTCAAATTAGACCAGAAAATAATAGTGAAGATAGATAAAGTTACAACAAGATGATAAGCGGTAAAATTGTTCAAAATATAATTATAAATAAAAATTTGAAGTTTCCCACCTTTCCTGTTACTCATGGTCAAAGGTCAAAAAATGAGTTTTTCGTGATTTTCAGCAAAACGGTAAGTTTTATCATAAAAATTTATTAGATAAAAATGATAGATCATAAAATTGTCTACAAAAAATGAATCTCCTACAAGCCACCGTTTCTGAGATATAACGATTCAAAAAGTTGTAAAAGTAGTAAACGTCATAATATGCTTGAGCACGCCACCTATATACATCTCTGGGGTTTTAACATGTGTTAAAATATTTTTCTATCGGTCATTGTAACTTACACTGAAAATAAAACAAGAACCAGAAGAAGAAGAAGAATTCGAATCGGACGAATAAGCCTTCATTACTTTTTTTTATTGATATCGCTTCAATTTTTCCAATCTTTGCTAATTTCCATTATTTTGCAATAGTTACAAATTAAACAGGATCATAACTGGAGAAACCACGTTAAAAAAACGCGTTAAGTACACTACCTCGTAGATGGCGTGGATACGTGTCCATA
This sequence comes from Parnassius apollo, assembly GCA_907164705.1. Classification (NCBI taxonomy): domain Eukaryota; kingdom Metazoa; phylum Arthropoda; class Insecta; order Lepidoptera; family Papilionidae; genus Parnassius; species Parnassius apollo. Next base: position 5,437,519 of record CAJQZP010001172.1, read on the forward strand.
TTACGATGTTAACAACTTTTACAACTTTTTGAATCGTAATATCTCAGAAACGGTGGCTTGTAGGAGAAAAAATATTGATACATTTTTTGTAGACAATTTTATGATCTATAATTTTTGTATTATAAATTTTTACGAGTATGATAAAACTTACCGTTTTCGACCTCCCGACCTAGAGTAAAAAAAAAATTTCATACACAGGAAAGGTGGGGAACTTCAAAATTTTATTTATAATTATATATTGACCAATTTTACCGATTATCAGCTTGTTTGTTACTTTATGTATCACCGAATGTCTAGATTGGCCGGACTAGTTTCTCTACACTCACCATACGAAACATATTTTACAGTTTAAAATTATACAAGTACGCGTTCTTGGTACTGTACCGCGTATTTTTAAACACAATTTGTTTTGGTTTCTTTTACTACTCGTTTATGCAATATTCGCTTCTGAATTATATGATAGAATTATACATCTGAAATTCCGGACTCCACCTTCACATCATAGCATTTCATACATTTTAGTCGTTGCTAACAACATCTACGAAGATGGGGCGATAGATCCTGTTATATATATATATATATATATATATATATATATATATATATATATAAATTAATGTATGTGGGTGTCATTTGGTCTCCCCCTTACTATCACTGTAAGTTCAAATTCTTTTGACTAAAAATAACTAGAAAAAAAAAACTTTAATGAAAACGTAAGCAGGTGTTATTATGTAATTCCGCAATGAAGAAAAAAATTGTTCGGAACCGATATCATGATCGTTTTGGTGCGTATGATAAGCTATTGTGATATTTTTAAGATACAAAATGCGTTTAGGATGAGAAATTATCTTTCACCTTCTCTTCTCTCTTATGTATGAAGGTTGCCATGTAAGTTTTTTGTAAGGATACCTCATGGATACTATCCGCTGCGGTAGATAATTTAAGTCTATTACAATTTTTACGTTTAAAACCCTACGATGGTTTCTATCAGCGGAGACGCGGAGTCTTGGGATCTCCGTACGGTCCGTAACTAGAGCTCTTCCATCGTGTTGCATGTTTAACACGTCTCGGGGCAGTAAATCTAACCCCAGCGACCACGCACTTGCATCACGATGCCCCAAGACCGTTTCCGATCCCTCGGCCTTCTCAGCGTATATCGAGTGTTCGATCCCTTTCCAAAAAATTACAGGATTAATTTTGTTGAAAATTTTTAAAAAATGTACATCGCAAAGTTCTGCGTCGAATATTGTTTTAGAGTCGTTATCATGATTAGTTCACGAGATATGAGTGTGATTATATTTTTGTATATTTTAAAGTTAAAACTATGTTGCCGTGACAAGATAACTGTCACCCCGCCGTTTATCTAAGGTATGAAGGTCACGACGTCAGCTAAGATATGCATGGTACATTTATTGTCTTATTTTATCAATTGCTTGGTGGAAGCAAAGAGACCGATGACATGAAATAGCGTTCAAGTTGTGATATTTTCTCTAGGTCTCCTGATCATCATTCTGTTCGCCAATATTTTTTTGCTTCCACATTTCTGTTTTAAAAATTCTCTAAAATGGGATTTTACTTAGTATAAATAAAGACGATTATGGTAAATGATATATTGCCGATCCTTTATTTCGTTACATTAACATATTGTTACGCGCCTAAGTCGACGGCACTAGCGCCATCTAGTGTCGGGTAACAGAGCGAAGAGAGAGCTTTCCAGAAAATGACATCACTAATCTTTCAACCGACAGCGCCATCTAGTATCGAATTGAAGAACTAAGCTTTCTGGAAGCTCCAAACTCGAACTTTCTGCGCTTGGTCGGTTGGCGCGCGTATTTACTCGAATATTCTGGAATATTCTGGATGTTTTCGTGGAAGAGCCCCATAAAGGCGCTGCAATACGCGACCGGGGAAGTATTGAATTCGGCGAGACAAGCGAAGCTTCGGAGCGGAATAAAGTGAATTAGTGTGCTTAATTATTGGTGATTTAAACTTTAATTTGTGTAAAGAAAATTAAAGTGTTAATTTAGGTAAATTTATCGGCAATTTTTATTTTCACGAACCTCAAGCTCGTAACAATATCATCATACTTCTCGGGGTTCAGTTTATCACAGCACACTGCTGAACATATGCTTCCCCCTTAATAGCCCCTTAGATTCGCCATAGTTGCTACGCTCGGTGAGCGGGTTTGCAACAAAATAACTGTATTTTATTTTTCATTGTTATTATAAAGACACTGCTGCCCATCTTCATTCACTCTCAAGACATAATTAAGAATAAATATGTATTTCGGCATTTTTCTTTACGCAACTAGAACCATTTTCAATATATATTTTAAGTAGCACAATGGACGCAAGAAAATCGTTAAGTAAAATACTTTAAGTACACTAGGAAACATATCCGTATAGCCATTACTGTTACAGTCCATCAAAAGTCCACAATGCTGAACATAGGCCCCCATAGATTGTCTCATATATTTGTCATAAGTAGCCTGGAGGGCGAGTTAGCAGCCGCAGTCGTTCATATTTTTTCAGTTGTTATTAGAAGCAGCTGTTCATTTCCTGGTTTGTTTCCCTGTGTCGCCTGTTACGACACCCACGGGACGATATGGGGATATTTTTACGCCGCCACTACACGGTAAATATATATATATATATATATATATATATATATATATATGTATAAATATGTATAAATATGTATTTTAATTAGTTTTATAATTCTTTTACATGCTAAGCTATTAAGTTGGGTTCTGACATTTACTAATGGATGCACGTTTTTATCGGTCGTCCGAGCCTTTTCTTTTTGTTAACTGGATATCGGGCGCAGGTTAGGTTATTATTTGGAAAAAAGTTTTACATCTTGCCAAGAAAAGGGTAGTAATAAAAGCTCCGACAGAAAAAAATAAAAATTGCCCTTACTCAAAATATGAAATCTACTGCTTCAAATACTAACTTTCCGACTACTTTTGTCCGAATAAAAATGACGAAACGACCGAATGAAATACTAAAATCTTCCAAAATTAAATACTAACCTTTAATGCTTTAATACTTTTCTACCAGCTTAAATTAGGTTTTACTGAAAACTATGCTTTGTAATTTTTATCTGTACTTACTTAATTAATATATAAATTACCTTCCATATTTCATAGACTGTGGTGCTATTTTAACTACAACGTTATACTGAAAATGCTATTCTGAGTGGTTATACAGAAACTTATAAAAAATATAAAAATGTAATTGTAATAATATTACCTTTTACTTATCATGAACTATACTTCCCACAGGTATGCTTCGATATCAGTACTTACTTCAGCCCCCATAACATGACCATCGAAACACGATATGATAAAGGTATTTATCGCTGTGAACTGTCAAAATACAATGGAATTTTGAAAGTTCAAAGCGATAAATAGCTTTATTATATCGTGTTTTAGTGGCCATGCTACTTTGGCAGGCGTTAAAAATTCAGAACAGTCATATAGATAAATCTAAACCCAGGTGGATTTTGGTTTCCTACAATATTTTACTATTATCCTGTTTTTTTTTTAATCGACAAATTCCCTTGTTTTTATAATGTTAGCGAGAAAAGAGATAAAAATAAAACGAAATTCAGTTCATTATAAAATATTGTTTGATAGGTATCTTAATTATCTTCATTGTATTATAAGAGCAGGTCTGGATTTAGTAGGACGACCCCGTTTCCTTTTTTGTCCTATAGGTAGTGCTTTCGCTTCCATAGGTGGAGTCGCGAGCTTCAATCTAATAGCTAGCTCTACCTATAGAAGGTGTTTACAAACGTATTTTTTATGAAACTGTGGGCAAGTGCAGGATCCTTTTCACCATTCTACATTTTGTGTTTCGTGTTTAGGCACTGTGACTTTCCAGAAAGCAAAATGTTTCATCTTGTAATGTTCAAAGTTTAACCACTGCTCACCGTACGACACCTCTCCTACTTGGCTACAACTACTACTTGGGATCAAGTATTCAGTGTATGCCGTGTTGGATGATAAAATCTTTATTCTTAAATCTTTCCTTGCCCAGCAATACCCATCGGTCCAGTCCTTCAGCTCAATAGTAGGTGTTTCAGGTAAAGGTTCTTTGCAGCTTTGTAAAGACCACTGAGCAACCATCTCAGTGGCAATGGTCCAGAAATGTGAAAGTGGAAGAAGTTGACGTAAGGTTTTTTGGTCTTTTATGTTCCGATTGCTTCTAATGCATTATTTGTGGCGGGTGAATACGGCGCTGCGCCTAAAAACCAATTTGGATGTTTCTTTAACCATTCTTTTTTAAAGTAGTGAATGAACTCGGTTTGAGTCTGCCATTTTTCAACAAAAGCCTGTGATGCAGCATTAAATACTTCATATGATGTAGCATTATGTAGTGCGTCTATGTATTGTATGATTTCTTTCTGTTTCGTTTTATTGTTGACGGTTTTCTGAACTTTTTGGTGCATTTCTTTTTCGCGTGACCCCAGCAGATACGAATAACTGGTGTGGTACCAAAAACCGCGATGAAAGCATTTCTTATACTCTGAGCAGCGTCACAAACTAAAACTTTAGGTTGCATCACGTGATCAAATAAAGACGGAACCTTTTCTTTAAGGCCATCAAAAATCATTTGAAAATCTTCTTGACGTTCATTCGTGGACACACCAAGACAAAGCGGATGGAACTTGCGGTTCTTATCAGTGGCACCGAGAACTAAAACGGGGAACCCTTGATATGAGTTTGTATGTGGCGTCTATGTGCAGTATGTCCGTGGAACAAACTATGTTGAGTAATTTTTTAGTTGACAATGCCAGACGAAAACTTGGTTCTTCCGCTTCTATCACGTGATAGCTGAACACGAAAACTTCATTTTCATCATCACCTTTATCCCTGTCATGTTGTTTAGAGCCTCTAATATAGCTTTTGGCTTTAGGCGTAAATCAAACAGCTTATTTATTTCTCTTTTTACGTTTTCCGGAATTCCGTACTCACTTCGCGTACCAATCTGGTCATGGTTGTGCTCTGAAGTGGTCTTAAAAATAAGAATATCATTACAGTCGTTCACAAACAATAAATACAACGCGCAATCAGACTGTGGCCCCTTGGATTTTACCTTGTTACAACGATAGAAACGTTTTTGGCCTTCATCACTGTCCCGAATATAATTTCTTGACCAAGTCTTTTCATTACTCACAAATTTCTCTGCTTCTTTTACATTATAGCACCGTTTGATCAACACCCAACTTTTGTTACGGCGAATCTTCTTCGCCGGTACCGATGGACCAGCTCCCTCTTCTTCCTCCTCCGACTCAGAACGGTACACAGGTACCTCATCCATATTTCACAACAATACTAAGTTTCCTTAATAGATACCTAAGTAGATTTATTAGTTTTTTGACATCATAATATTAAACCAATAGCAACAAAAACTATTTAATTTCATAACTTATACAAACAAAACACGCAAGGATCGGTCGTTGCAAGCGCACTGCGCTCGGAACATCCATCCGACCTCGCGAAAACAGCCGACCGCGACCCGAACCCGGTCGCGCGGGACAAACAGTTGAGGTATTTTCATCATTATTGAGGGTTAAAAATATATTTGATAACCAACAATAGAAATTATAATAGTTCATGCAAGTCGTAAAAATATGATTATTTTGTCAAAACCTTTGTTGTCGGTAACTTAGTAATCTTGTCGGAGGTTCAGTATTTTATTCGGAAGTTTATTTTTGTTATTCGAAGATCTATTTTTTTTTTAGGAGAAATGTAATTTGACCGTTCTCTCCTTTGTTTGTTAAATTTGTATTTTTTTTCGGTATGTATTGGGTTTTTTTGACGGTAATTTATTATAATGCTAATATGCTGGTAATTTATTATAATGGTAATTTATTACAATGGTATTTAATTAGAATAATAGTCAGCCACAGATCGCTGGAGATAAATTTGTTTTTCGGAACCATTATTATTTCCCCCAAGAAAACAGTTCTTTAACATTGGTAATGTATTATTGAATAGAAAGCTTAGAGGTTAAGCTCCGACTTAAGTTTTTCGAGTAAGAAAAATCCGAGAGATCTGGGTTCGATCCTCGCAGGTATCAATGATATAGCTCGTTGGTGAGAGAAAACATCGTCACAATGTCATGTCTGGCATGTCATGTCTAAGAAATGTTCTGGCGGAAAGATAGACGCCGGCAAATTATTCCACTCCTTTGCTGTACGCATTAAAAAAGCCGAAGTAAGCCGTTTGGTTATAATGCCGTGAATATCGACAACAAACGGGTGAAGATCCACCGACTGCCTGGTCGTCCGATGGTGGAAAGGAGAGGGAGGAATTAAAGCGTGCAATTCCTGCGTACATACTCCAAAATGCATCCTATAGAACTGGCTATTCTGAGTTTAACAAACACACAGTACCATTAAATGGTACTGTGTGTTTTTGTTTTTTGTAAAACTAAGTTTTACAAAAAGCTTATAAGTATTCGAAAAGTTTTTTCAGGGTAAAAAACAATCAAGAGGGCATCGTCTTATAGTGATAAATTCTTTTGTCTCGTCTTTAATTCATCACGAACAATATTATTATTATATCTTTATTGTAGAAAAAGTAAGAGAAAAATGGTAAACGCTCATAATAATTGTCTAAAAAAGGTTTTAGCAACCTGAATTTTTTAAAATGTTATTATAACTCTCATTACAGACTATATAACTCAACCTTGAGGCGGTCATTAAAATTTAAATATTTTCACAACATCGTCTTGCGAACCACACTCTCCTGATAAGTCACACAATTTCTCATCCTGTCACTCAGATTCAGCCCTAAGTACTCCTTAACGACTGCATTTCTACCGCGTTTATTCTACTCTCGTGCTTCTTTTGCAACACCAAACTTTCACTACCATACGTTAAAGTGGGGACTAACACAGCATTGTGAATTGCCATACGTGCCTTTTTGACACATTCTGACTTTCCACAATAGAGTGTAGGGCTCCATTTACTCTATTTCCTGCGTTCACTCGTCGTTCTATATTCTTATCATTTAGTGGCTACACGGGCTCTGCCCACTCCCTCGTTCTATTATATATGTAATTATAGTATTCTATGGTTGTTTCAGTGGCTGAACGCTCGTCAATTTCACACTACGTAAGCAACCCAAGTGTGATCGCCGCCAGGATTATGCAATTGTTCAGGATGATCACAATTTTGGTGCAGATTTATCACATGTTCTTCGATTAAGAAAAACAACGTGAGAATGCCTTTTATAACAAAACAAGGGTGACAAGCGAGCATACAGTCCACCTGATGGTAATTGATACTGAGGACCATAGACATCTACTCCTCGATTAAGAATTAAAATACTTTGTCACCACTGATAATTAAGATGCAATGCGTCTTTAAAAGAATCTCCGGTTCTCTACATTCATGATACAAAACACAGGAGCATTAAGCTGCTATTTTAATCTCGTATTCTATGAAAGCGTGATCCAACTCCGGTCGACCCGTTGGTGTCTAAATTATATTTCTGCAGCATGGTTTTACTGCGGAGAAAACTTTCTTAAAATTATTATTAAAAGACGTGACTGTATAGTTTGTAAAAGTCATAAGTATATGTGATGATATATTTTAACCTATACAATGATTTGTTTTTTATTCAGCTACTCATGCGATTTGTTTATTTGGTACATGCGTACTAAATAAACAAATCGCATGCGTCAAATTTCTAGCTTTATAGTTTTTAAGTATCAAAAGTATATATCATGATACATTTTTACATATGCAATGATTTGTTTATTTAGTACGCATGCGTCAAATTTCTAGCACTATAATTTGTAAACGTCAAAAGTATATATCATGATACATTTTTACATATGCAATGATTTGTTTATTTAGTACGCATGCGTCAAATTTATAGTTTTATAGTTTTTAAACGTCAAAAGTATATGTTATGATACATTTTAACCTATACAATGATTATTTATTTAGTACGCATGCGTCAAATTTCTAGCTTTATAGTTTTTAAATGTCAAAAGTGCATATCATGATACTTTGAGAATAAATTATGTTACTTGAATTCAAATCGATCCTGGTCTGATAAAAAATAGTATACGCACTACGGGAGAAAGGTGTGAGATAGCAACCCGCGTTCTTATCAGTACTTATAGCACAATACTACGCGAGTCGCAAAGTTATAAGTTCCTCCCTATATACTATAATTGTTTTTAGTTCTTTAGGCACGTGTACCACCGCCAGCAAGGAAGCGATTAGCTATCGACTATTTGCTCGCTCTAGAAATGAACAATAAATATAGATCCCGTGTATAGGATCTTTTCTCCTTTAAAAAAATCTCTCAGATCTCTGATCTCTTTTATCCTATAAAAAAGATCTCGTGTCAATAAAGATAATATGGTAAAAGGTAATTTAACATACCTGTATAAATAGTTGGCTGATCGCACTGCCAGCGAGAAGTATTTCTTCTATAGTTTGTCGTAGTGACAAAAGCTATCAGTGATAAAACTCTTTAGCGATGCCCACTAGGCGGTCAAAGCTCACACCGAAAGAACAACCAGCGGTCATTTTACTCTACAGTGTGGATTTGAGTGCACTCGTTTATCTATATAAGCGAGTGCACTAAGGGCTGGCACGCTGGGCTATCCCAGCGACAAAACTATTGAAACTACACACTCGCTTCTCACTGCTCGCCAACTCTTATCTAGTTCATAGTTTTACTCGCTTTTCGTTCATCGTTTGCGGTGGAACAAGTGCCTTAAAGTTGGTTTTTATTAAGAGTGTTTTTTTTACTTAGGTTTCTTACAATTTATTTTATTTTTTTCAGTTTCTTCTTGTTTAGCCCGAAAATGTTTACAGATGGACATGGGTCATTCTATTGTTGGTAAGATTTGTCATATTAATCATACAAGCGGTTTCGTCGGCATATTACAAGCTCTTTTGCTCTGTTGGCGGTGTTTCCTGTTGCCAGTCACAATATTATATATCCGGCGTACACGTTTATGCCAGCATCTGTCGAAAAAGATCTTTATAACAGTTTCTAAAGTCCCGCTTCCGACACTCATTAAAGGAATTGGATACTGGATCCTCTTACGTCGCCATCGCACGGGAAAATGTAATAATTATATTGTTTTAAAATCAAACGGAAAATTATTAATATTTTTTTATAAAATTGAGGAGACATACAAACTTCTCACGTTCACATTCGAACGCTCCACTGCCGAGCTCAGGTTCCCACTTATTCCTGAGAGGATGTTGCAGCAGTAAGAATACTTCGCTACTCAAGTTCGTGTCGGCGGACTTTGCATTATTTACTTACTCTCGAATTATTTACTTGTTACATATGCAAATGGCAGGTTTACGATGTTTCCTTCATCGTCGAGTACGCAGTGAATGTGCACTTAACAAACTAACAATTTCATCAGTGTCTTGTTGGTTGGTGGTGGTATTTACGGGGAGCGCTATTACAGTTGACTTATCTACTTAATTTTTTTCATCAACTAAGGAAACAGTTAATATAATATGTTATTTGTAACCGTGTTCAGGCAGTGTAAAAATATCCACTATTCCGTATCATCACGTGGGTGTGGTAACAGGTGGCAGAAGAAAACTGAACCAGGTCATAAGCTGCAGCATCTTCCTGGTAATATCTGAACAAAACGAACTGCGGTTGCCAAGCCTGCTTGCCGGACGTGGCAACTATAGAAAGTAACCCCACCTATGAGACAATCTTCGAGGGAGGCATATGCTTAGCAGTTGACTTTGATAGGCTGCAATGGTATTTACTGGTAAATTTATTTCCGTACGATTCGAACGCAGTATAGTCAAGTTTGTTTGCTCGAATGCTTTTTAAGAATGTACCAGTTGCCCGTTCTAGCAATGGGTAAGTGAGGCAGGTTGGTCAGCGCTGAACCAAGGCCTTTTCGTTGCCGATGCTGCTTCACACTAATAGGATCTCACTTCGTCATCTTTTGAGTGGAGCGATGAACAGGCGTTTGTGCCTCATCTGTTAATTAGCAGAGTGCACCTTGAGCTGGTGAGGTGTGCATTCTTTAAAATCCAAATTTTTTTTACGTGGTAGAGCCATGCTGCAGTTATATTAGTAGTATAGTTGTAGCACGAATGGGTCGGCTCGACCGGGGCAGGACCACGCTCTCACAGAATACCAGCGTGAAATAGTAGCTTAATGCTGCTGTATTTCGTATGGTGAGTGTAGAGAACCGGAGACCCTTTTTACTGGAAACGAGGCATTCCATCTCAGTCCTCACGGGTGACAACGCATCTGCATTTTGATTTTTAATGGAGGATAGATGTAGATGTCTATGGGCCGCAGCAACCACTTACCATCAGGTGGACTGTGTGCTCGTTTGTCACCCTATTCTATAAAAAAAAATGTTCGTAAGTCAAGCAACACTAATATTTACTAATATTACCTAAACCAGTATTAATATAACCCATTAACCACACAAAGCTGATAAGTGCTGGTAGTAGTTTACTACATTAATAGCTGCAGTTGAACGGCTGATTCAAACCTTCGCGTACTATTAAATTAGTCCCCTACCGTCAGACCATTTTTTTTATTAGATGCACCACCACTCTTATCGTTATAAATCAAAACATAATACTACTAATATACCTTTTTCACATTTCTTAAAGGGTTCAGACAATTGAGCAACAAAAATAAAACTCCAGTTTCTGATAAACTAACTTTGAGTTTATTTTTACCATTTACACTTGACAATGTATTCGAAATCTGTTGTCGGCTACAGATGGCATGCGTCGTAGGCGCGTAGCTCGCGCGTAGCGGGACTACGCACACGGCATGCTGGCAAAGTAATCTACGCTTTGCTGAATCACTACCAAAATATACCTTTATTGAAATTGACACAATTGCTTCGGTTTACATAAAGAAACACGTGCTTAAAACAAAGTATACGTACAGACAAATCAACCGTAAAACACTACGATAAAACGTATTTTTGACGACAAAGATTAGATACATAGAATTTTGATCCAGATTATAATAGTAGGAACGGTATATTTCACTAGTAAAGAATTTTTAAAATAATTTTAGTATTACAATACTCAATATAAGGTATTAGGAACTATGATAGACACAAGTGCTACCTTTAAGATATAAACTTATCTTCGTAAACAACATTATCTAAAGGATTATGAGAGTGCACGCTAATAATCTTTCGAGAACAACGAAATAATAATAATAATAGAAAAATATACATACAGAATAGTTTTACTTACAGAAAAATACAAAACAAAGAGGAACGTAGCTTAAATTAAACAAACAACATGGCCGTGGCGGCACCGCGAGTAGCAGGTACAACAGACTAATCCGAATTAATCTTAAATATTAAAATTTATATTCGGAAAGTATAGTGAAACTCTAGATGCGATAATATTGAAATATACATAGGAACCATGATTCTTTCCGCGGGCTCTCGTCCGCGGAGACACAACGTCGTAATACCGACATGTCCACCTACGCTAAATCAAACTTACGTTACTCCTGATACAAACCGATCAAATTAAACAGGCCCTACGGAAAACCTACCCATCCGATAGGTAATGCCACGCGGTGGAGCTTGCGAACTTAACATCGCATCAACAAACTTCAATAGCTATGTGTCTCAATAAATAGTAAACGCTAAAAGTAAATAATCGTGTTGTAAAGACGCGCGCCTTCGCGTTGGTGCACTGCTTACCCATTGTGCGTCTTTCGTCACTTACCTAGTCAATTTTAACTTTTAATCTCTTTGCTGTATGGTTTATATTCATTCAAGCGATATTTATTGTTAAATTATTTCTTAAGTACACTAGTAAATTTTAAATGTTGGTATCTCAAATACAATTCAAGTCTCTTGGTTACCCTAAACGCCTCTGGAGATCTGTAGAACGGTCGAAGTGACGTACAACGCGTAAGTAGCGCCCCACTGCACACCATACAAATAACAAGAACCGCCGGCAACCGGTGGAATAAAACATTGCACTTTATAAAAAAACAAACTCAATGTTGTAGTAAGATCCGCTCATAGATAAAATATTGTATTAGACTCCGCTAGATAAAATGTAAATATGTAAAATACTTTAATTAACGTGATCTGTGCCATCGAAAATATAAGGGACTCCACGCACACGGTAAAGTAATGAATATACATGCGAGAGGGCGGGCGCACGCCGCGCCGCCGCGCATGTACCTCCATGCCTTTGCACTCACTTACGCCACTACTAATAATTATTATAATACTAATAAAAATTCAAGAATCACACTTAGTTCCAAAATAAACTCACTTGTATGCGAGGTAGGCTGGGCGCTGGCGCGCAGCCCGAGTTTCGAGTTCGTTCGTTTTGGAAAAGTTTGCTACGATAATAATTATAATTAATCGTTATCAATAAGCCTACGCGGTTTCGTCGCGTCTCCACGGGCGGCTCTGCGAAACTTGCCGACCAATACCGGTGGTATGGCCTGCTACCGACGTGCTCCTATTACTTTCATCGAAAGATAATGTATTGCACGGCAAGTGGACGACGTCCGAAGTCGTTCCGCGAAGTGTTGTTACCCGAGCGCGTAGCCCGCGCGAGAGGACGACCGCTCTACTGCTTAACATATGTACCTAACTTCGCTTCATGTTTAAAAAAATCATATACGTATATCACTATATATATCTTCATACATTTACGATGCGTCAGGAACTTCTTACGAGAACGTATCTATGCCTAAAATTAGAACGATTACATATATGTATGTATTACATAGCTTTAAACAATAATTAAATCGTAATTATCAATATCGATAATATTATATGCCATAAAGATAGGAACTTGCTTTCCTGGGAGAAGATGGTAAAATATGGAGCCGCGGCGGCGCGACCGCGGCCCGCGCGCTGCCGCAACGATAAACGTATATAATAAAACCTGTCTAACGTATGATATGAATGCGGCGGGCGGCGCCGTGGCGGCCGCCGCCGCCTCCCAGTGTGCGGCGGCGGCGCGGCCGGCACCCGTGGCGGTGCTCGGCTCCCGACTAACCTACACTTACACCTCTACAAGCTTTAATGTATAATAACTAGGAAAGTGCCGCTTGCTCGGCGACATTCAACGAAAAGAAGCATTAAGAGCTAATAGTGAACTGCTGCGTTGTCGGACAACGGAGAGAGCGGGGAGCTCTAGTGAGTAGTAACTATACATTTCATCGGAACAGATTAGTGGCCAGCGCTGGCGAGAGGCATCTCGCCGGGTGGTGGGAAGCGCGGACCGGGTGCGCAGAAGTTCACGTTGGGGTCCTTCGGCGTGGACGCGTCCTGCGCTGCGCGAGCCGCCAGCAGCGTGATCTGGTTGACGACGTCCTCCATCTCGTGCGTTAGCGGTTCGGGTTGTTGCACCATAGGTGGCGGTGCTAGTCGTCGCGCATGTGCCTCCCCTTCAGCGTGTCGGCGAAACTCGGCAGTCGTGCGGAAGCGCTCGCCGGGACATGTACGGCATTCAAGCGCCGGTTGCACGACTCGGATGAGTCCACGCGCCGCCTCTCTCCCCACGTAACATGAACGCGCCTGGTGGGCCTGGAGTGGAGCAGGCGATGGAAATGCCACTTTACAGTGCTTGCACACGTAGCATAAATCGAAGTCGAGCTCCCGCGAGCCCGCCGGCGGCTCGCTGGCGGGTGGAGGCAGACGTAGCGTGGAAGCGCCCGGGTCCCCAGCAATGTGACGTATTTGCTCTAGGGTCGTCGCGGGCAGTTGCAGTACGCTGGCGCCATTGCCCGTTTCCACTATGAGACCTTGCGGCTGCGGTTGCGGTTGCATAGAATTAGCATTGCCACCTGAAACAAGGAAAACCAAAATGTTATTTACTGTAAACGAAATTACACGCTAATGTTTGAATAGAGTTCAATAAAAATGGATATCAGTATCTTGTATCTAAATATGTACTTTCAAATTACACGTTTAAATTGTAAACAAAAGGCAAAGATTAACTTTAAACAAAACGATCCATATAGATGTGGCAGTTAAGTGCTAGAACAACTCTCGAGCGCGTTGTAAAGGGGTTAATCCACTTAGGACGATACTTGGGCCGCAGTCATGAACTGACTTTTCATACGTCCTTGCGCTTAACACCGTTCAAATATATGTATATCTTAAAATAGTATCTATTATCGTAATAAAAACTACACATTGTAGTACAGAGTTATAAAAATACAGAGGATTAGATGATTGACATAGGACTCCGAAAACGAATCAAATAAATAGTGACGACATGTCCGATTCAATCGTTACGAGAATCGAAAAACCCGATTCGAGCGCACTGATGATGACAAAAAGTAAAACAAGCGAACACACCCAATGTGGGGAAGCTACCAACTATAAAGGCCTAATTTGGATGCCCATTGTTCGCATTGGCTTAGCACCAGATAAACGCTGTTTACCTTACTGCTACGCGATTGTACATGCGTGACGCGTTTCTAACGAGCCCTACCCGCTTCTGTAATTGATTCAGACTGCTTTATGCGGTTTATATTCACGAATGCATAATACATATCGCTCGGGTTGCCATTGCATGAGTTTTATATCATGGAACAGTGTTGTATAATCTTCGATGCTCGGTGGCTAAGAAAGTGGCTATTCTACGGTGGCTCGGTGCAACACTGAGCGAATAATGTAGTGTTATCCTTAATGTGACGGATGACATTACCAAGTTGTGGATGGCGGTACAGGTTACTGATTGCGACTATTTACAAGATGCAGACCTATTAAAAAGTGGCTTCTACGACGTGTACACTTGTACGTGTACTTTTTCGGTTTAGTAATGAAATGTTATCCTCACACTAGGAATTCCTCCTGTATCGAGAAAGCGCTTTACATGCATTATTTAGATGTACTCGTATTTTGAGCGGGACTCTGTTCTATGACCCGCAGAACCGCAGCTAAACAAGTCGCCACTGAGTTATCTAAGGACTTATAAAGTGATCCTATTGAATGGATGAAACTTGAAATTAATTAAACGCTATAACCCGTAAAAACTAGTTTTATTCAATGTGTAGTGTTACTGCTTACGACAGAAAATTCATTTTTGAATATTTTGCTGAAAAGAAACTGCACGCTAAAGAAATTTTTTTATAGTATAAGGTGACAAACGAGCGCACAGTCCACCTGATGGTAAGTGGTTGCTGTGGCCCGTAGACACTTGATTACGAAAAATACAGATGCGTTGTCACCCGTGAGGACTAAGATGGAATGCCTCATTTGCAGTAAAAAGGGTCTCCGGTTCTCTACACTGACCATACGAAACACAGCAGTATTAAGCTACTATTTTACGCTGGTATTCCGTGAGAACGTGGTCCTTCCCGGTCGAGCCGACCCATTCGTACTACAACTTTATTACTAATATAACTGTAGCATAGCTCTACTAATATAAAACGTGGTAGAGCCATGCTACATTATTTCATAATTTTCTTTTTTACGTAAAATACGTAAAAAAGTAAATTATGGAACGTTGAACGCTATCAGTTGTGCGAATACCTACGTATAATCGTTTTTATAACTCAACACCTAACATATTTTTAAATTACGCTGTTCTTGGATTTTATATCACCATCCCATCAAATTTGAAGATTCATTGAAGTCGTAACATGCAGTGTTTGCGTAAATAGCGATTGTATTTAAATAGAAAGTCAGTAAGCGCAAGATTAAAGTTTATACTTTTGTTATTGAAAGAAAGTAAAATAGATTTTATTCCATTTTAAAGGTGTTATCAGAAAGTTGCTACTGTTCATATCCTGTTTAAATTTATTTTTGACTCCTCTTTCGAAACCCACGGGATGATACGGGGTAGCGGAGCCGCCACTACGCTGTTTATTTTAAATTGAAAATATAGAAATAATCAAATAAGATATTACTCACAATTGTAAGTCAATTGTATATGAGTGGTGCAGATTTCATCTTCAGTTTACGATGGCGGCCGGGTGCGCGGTTGATATTGAAATTATATTTGAAAATATAGGATGAAAATTTAGGATGCCAATAGAAGCTTTGGTTATGTTTATTGTTGTCATAATAATATAATATAATATAATATAATATCAATACAAAAATTATGTGATTCTTTTCTAAATGAAATCTGATGTAGTTATTGTTCTACGCCCTCGAAGGCTTATAGACAATTCGCTGCTTAGTAACTCATTGTTATTCAATTTAAATATTAAGCGCTAGTCACAAACTAAGCGTCAGCGACTCTCCTCGACCCTGACGTTAATTCGCAACCCTTTCTGCCAATTAGTTTTAAAATAGCCACACTATTGTGCCGGTAACGTAACTACAGGTCGTAAAAGACTGTAATCGATCACGCAATTACTAACTCTATGCTATTCACAGCACAGTTGTAAATCGTAAATTGCTTGTTCGTCTGAGCCTGAGTATTTCGCGCGGTGGCTAGTTTCAAGTCAAAGGGCTTCTTAATCCGGAGTTGTAGGTCGTTACGCGTTATTATAACGCGAACGGAGTCGGCTATTTCTTAGTTCATTTACATCTCATTAAGGAAGCTATTTTTGGACTTGAGGAGGCATAATACGGACTTTCGGCGATTCTTTAGATCTCTAAGTAAATAATAACGTGTATAAAATTGCAGCGTGTCTTTTATAATGTAAATAAAATTGTTTATTGCTAAGAAATATATAAAGTTATAATGTTATAAGCAACTCGTCAGTAATAGCATAGAGTTGATTACTACTGTACTCTATTTAATTCTGTATTTATATGTATATTTATATTTTTTTAAATTTTAATTTTGTTTGTGAAGTTGGAAGTCAACAGTTGCTTCCAACAAACCTGCAATACAAACACAAACTCTTGTCCATGTTGCAGTATGTTCCGTCCAACAAATGACGTGTATTAGGCGCATCAATTACGGTGACTCCATATTCGGTAGTCGGTGGCCGCCGATGGAGCGATACGGTGCATGTCGTACGATGTGATGGATGGTAATTAAACTGGATCGTCCAAGTGCTGGGAAATAGACTTCTGAGCTAGGTCCAGTACATGAGTGACAGTTGTAGGAATGTTATGGAAGCGGATTTCTATATTTGAAGAATGTGCTCTACTATACTTACATACTACTACATACAAATGATTTCCTTTGGTTTTCTTTTATAATATTATGTGATTATTTTTATTGATTAAAAATATTTTAATTTATTATTTTACAATATTTACAATTAATGTTCATAACACACAATATAAAAAACTATAATATAGAAAAACTAAAACTAAAAATTTAAATTGTCATAAGGACCTGCTCCCCGTGGTATTGTGCCAAGAACGCTGGCTACGTTTCCTCGCTGAATAGCTATACTTAGCCTTTGAGCGACGGACGTTCCACGGAATTTCATGTTAGAAAAGTGCTAATAGGTTTTCCCGTCACGGTTCTCTGAACGAATTCATCCGAAGGGCTCTTGTCTCTATAAATGTTCCCTCGGTTTTAGAGCCTTGCGGGATATTTAGAGACGATGGCAAGAGACCCGACGGTATGACTTTGGTCCCTTGGGAGAGAGGTAAAGCCCTAGTGTGGAATGTTACTTGCGTTTGCGGCCTCTCATCTCAAGGGTACCTCTTTTAAAACCGGGGCGGTATAAGATTAAGCTGAATTAAGTAAATGGCGCAAAATATGAGTATTTGAGAAATTACTACATATTTGTGCCATTTGCTGTAGAGACTGTCGATCCGTGGGGTCCACGTGCAGTGAAGTTCCTAAAGGAATTGTATACGTGATAAGAGGGCTGGTTCTTTTCTCGGTCAGATTATTTTAATACATTATTAATTCAATTTAAACTTAAATTTTTGTATAATATAAGTGTGATAAACGAGCAGACAGCCCACCTGATGGTAAGTGGGTGCTAGGCCCCATAGACATCTATATTTATCCTCGATTAAGAATCAAAATGCAGATGTGTTGTCACCCCTGAGGACTGATATAGAATGCCTCAATTCCACTAAATAGGGTCTCGGGTTCTATACACATATCATATGAAACACAACAGCATTATGCAGCTATTGCATAACACAATAAGAAAGAGTAACCTTCTGTGAACAAAATTTGGTCATAGAAACTTTGAGAAAAAACTTCAAAACTTAAATAAAATTAAGAAACGGCATATTTCTATAAATGCATATCAATCGCCTTGACTGCACTCCGACGTATTTTCTGTGAGTCGCGATCGACGTCTCGGTCTGACGCAGTCTCTTTACTGTACATGTTGCCCTACAATTAGGCTAACGGGATCGAAGCTTTGTTCGTGAACGAGAAAATTTTAGTAAGTGCAACGAATGGCATACACAGAGTTTGTAATAATTATGTTAATGAAAAAAAACGTAATGTCTTTTTAACAAACGCTCCTAATTGTTATACTTACAAAAATGAAATTAGTATATGTAAGAAAATTACTTATAAACAATGTAACGGAAATATTTAAAGCAATCTAATAAAACTATATGCAAATATGTTTGATAGACGCTTGAGACCTGACTTTAAATAGAAATTGTCTTAAATCGTATTATCTATTTGCTCAGTGCTTTACGATTAAACATGAATGAGGATATTTCGATGTGACAATGAGAAAAGACAAGTTCAATTACTTTGACATCGGTCAGTCCGGAACTCCGCTATTTTCACTTGAAGTGTTAATGTAAAGTATTTGTGTTTGAGTTTATGGTATGAGGTATGAGGAAAGAGTGACAAAGAAAATTTATGTTGTAGAAGTGAATGGCAGAGTCGGAAAGGGACGTCCTAGGCGAAAATTTATCGACCAAATTGGCGATTTATTAAAAACGGGCCAAATTAGGAGTACCGTTAACCGACGAGAATGTATGCGTAGGTAGGTATATGTATGTGAAGGAGGCGAGAGAGGTGTATCAGGGTCGTGCCAAATGGAAGTCTGTAGTCTCTGCCTACCCCTCTGGGTGACAGGCGTGAGTGTTTATGCATGTATGTATATGGTTAATTCCGATTTTTATTAGCAAATCAACTAAGCAAAATAATTCGTCTAAACATTAATAATCAATCAACAAATTGTGTCTATCCCTTTTACTGTTCTTTACATGTACCAGAATTATTTATTTTTGTTTTGTTTTGAATTGCTCATTTATTTTAAGTGAGAATGATGATAAAAATCAGTGTTTGATTCTTGGTAGGCAATATGCGCACTGAGCTATTTAAACCATTTTTTTTTTTTTTTTTTTATAGAAGAGGGGGGCAAACGAGCATGTGGCTCACCTGATGTTAAGTGACTACCGCCGCCCATGATCAACCGCAACACCAGGGGAATTGCAGGTGCGTTGCCGGCCCTTTAGAAAGGAGTAAGCTCTTTTCTTGAAGGTCCCCAGGTCGTATCGGTCCGGAAAAATCACCGGTGGTAAATTATTCCACAGAGAGGTTGTACGCGGAAGAAAACTCCTTTTGAAACGTACAGTGGTGGACCGCCAAGCATCCAGATGGTGTGGATGGTATCGGGACGTTTGCCGTGTAGTGCGTTCACGAAATTTGGCGGCTGGGATTAATCCGAACAATTCCTCAGAGCACTCCCCGTGATAGATGCGATAAAATACGCAAAGAGATGCAACATCTCTTCGCAGCGCCAGTGAATCGAGCCGATCGGAAAGCACTCGGTCGTCGACGATTCGAGCCGCTCTGCGTTGGATGCGGTCAAGTGGAAGGAGCTGGTACTGGGGAGCCCCAGCCCAGAGATGGGAACAGTATTCCATGAGCGGCCGAACCTGCGCCTTGTAAAGTTGCAGGCGGTGTGCCGGCATGAAATACTGTCCCGCTCTGCTGAGCACGCCAAGCTTTTTTAGAGGCCAATTTGGCCTTCCCTTCCAAGTGACCACGAAACTGCACGTCACTCGATATGTCGACGCCGAGGATTCCGATACTGGCTGAGGCAACAAGGGAAACAATATCGTAAACAATCGTTCACATACATCCGTGCACAAATTGTGCTCAGCGTATGTTTGTTATGAACATATGTACCTAATAGGATGCATAATGACTATATATATCGCTATAAGTAAGTCAAATTTCTCATGGACTAATTAACATTTAATTCCATTAAAATGCTACCAAATAATTTTAATTTTTTTTACCTATAAAAATGACATCTATCTAAAATCGTAAATAAAAATAGAATACATCCCTATGTTTCCAAGTTTAATTTCTAATATTTAAAACGTTTTAAATAACAAAAAAAAAATAAATGAATTGATAAAAACTACAATTACAGTACAAATAAAGAGATTTTTTATACGTATTGGTCAGATCTTAGAATTTATATTATTAATTAGTCGATTATTGCGTGTAATAGCGGTATTTCATAAAATTTAAAAGTGTTTGTTGACTATATCATGATATAGCTTGACCAAATCAATGAATAAAGATTGATTGGCTACATTAACAACTAAACACGACATTTATATTTCTAGATAATATTGTTATGGTCGCCACACACGGTCAGTTAAACTGATTTTAGACTGATTCCAACTGATCAGTTCAAACTAAAACTGTTGATATTTTTTAAAATATCGGATTTTCGATATATCATTGATCATATATCATCATTATATATTTATAATGATCGATATATCGATCATTATATACTAATATCGTAGTTTTACATATAAGTTTATTTATTGATATATTGAAAATCCGATATTTTAAAAAATATCAACAGTTTTAGTTTGAACTGATCAGCTGGAATGATCAGTTGAACTGGCCGTGTGTGGCGACCATTAGACATATCGTAAAATAATTTCATTAAACACCGCTAGCAGTGCTGGTTGCATATTTTCGGCAGAAGCAGAATTTTCTATAGATTCTACATCACTTTATACCTTATTATATATTATATAAATGTTCACAGCTTTGTTGTGGGATCGGGCCAATCCAGTTGCAACTCAACTAATTGTGGCTGAAGTACTAAAGGGTACAGTTTTGGTTTTCATGGTTTTAATATAATAGTAGCGACATCTACTAACTGCTTAATTAATTAATAATAAGTAACTGAGCAAACTAAACACAATTCTGTTAAATACTTATTGTTGCAGCTTAAAAAGCCAGACCGGTGGCCACTGACCGCATGATTTAAAATGTGAATTTTAGAGAAATTACTAATAAAATTACATAAAACTGTAATTAAAAGAGAAGTTCTTTAGTTGAATATGTTGTGTGCATGGTATTTCAACATTTTCTTTTTGTATCAAGTCCGATATAAGTACCTAATTGAAAACAAAGTGCACTGTGACATTTTTATCCATAATTGATGGAATTGTTTTGATACCGTTGACACAGACTATTTTACTTTTAATGTGACTTTTAAAACAGTTTGTCATAATATATTAAGATCACTTTCATATTTTCAGACATTACTATTAAAAATTTAGTGACAGTCCCGGTTTCATAGCTCACATGAGTAAATGAGTAATCTCTTGAGAAAAAGTACTATAAATATCAAAGAAATAAATGTTTAACACAGGTTTATTTTTATATTAACTATGAGTAGAACTTCATTGATAGAATCTGTCATCTGTCAAAGCCGGTATCGAAGTGATGTAAACATAAATTTCGTAGTAGGTACGTAAGCTACCCAAATTCGACCCGCGCCGACTCCACATATAATATTTTAAAAATTGCAATTTGAAGTTTCAATTTAGCCGCGTATCTAAAAAGTTAAAAATATTTTAAGGTATATGTAGTTGGTCATCCCGCATTGCAGTAAAATCCTTTTTGCTCTAAAACTCGCTGTGGCCTGCGCCCAGTAGTGAGATGGTATTTAGATTCTAGACTGGTACTCTACTGCTGATGACCGGATATTCGCAGTAGTATGCACGCTTGGCAAACGAGTTGGCAACCGCAGCTTTTTATCACTTTGCATTGTTATCAGAAAGATACTGCCACCCATATCCTGTTTCCGTCTCTCTCTTACGACACCCGTGGGGTGAAATGGAATATTGGTTTCTTTTTCAGTTGGAGTGGTGCTGTTGTTAAGATCCAGAAAGATCCCGGGCAAAGCCGGGGTGGGAGACTTGTTACATAGATAAATAGATATAAGTATCAGTCTTTAGGCATTAAGTACGCCATGTTTACTATTTTTGTACATACAAACTAAATAAATATATAAAATAGAAATGTGTCGTAGTTGTTTATATATTGAATGCATTTTTTTTACATTTTGTATGCATCAGTTAAAATATAATAGCTTACGTAACAATATGCCACTATAAGACGACATTAGCTATGAAACCCTAGGTGTCAGTCGTCTTGCCATGTGTAAATAGTAAAATACGCGAATCGGCTTTGTTTACCCACCGCAGTAATGCAATTAAGGGGTGGCGTGTTCTTTATAATATGGCTAATTCCCTTTTCCAAGTACATTTACTTTTATATTATGCAATAAATTATAAAAATAAACCAGTCATTGTTAGTAAAATGTGGAGGTGTTCCACTACTGTGCGCCGATTCTACCGGACCTATACGACTTAGGGACCTGAAAACAGGAGCATACTCCTTTTCAAAAGCCGGCAACGCACTTGCGATTATTACCTTTGTGTTGCAGCTGTTCTTGTGTGGTGGTAGTCACTTATCATCAGGAGAACCGCATATCCGATTGCCCCCCTCTTCCCTTAAAGATAAAGTCCTCAAGGGTAAAATTTTTAATCAACTTAATATTTCTTAATCACTCTACTAACAATTACAACTATGTGCTCTTTTGTCACCCATAATTCTTAAAAAATTACGCAAAATATGTGACATTGATAGAAGCATTACCAAAAATAAACCTAGTTTAATTTTTTTTCTCTAGGTAAAATATACTTAATACTTTTCAAATTTACGTTAATATAACATAAAAAGTAAAATCAAAATTTATTAAAGAAAAACACAATTTTAGCGTCAGATTTTTCACAGCATTGTTGTTAAAGAAAAAAAAGACCCTGCATGAATATAAAAAAAATTTCTTTTTCTACTTCTATTTTATATATATTTAAGTTTGCCAACACGTATTGGCAAATTTAAATAAATAAAATATCGAGTATCTATATATATAATATAATAATAATATCTATATCTATATATTTGAAGCGACAGTAGCTTAACGGCAGGGCGCGGACCGCGAACTCAAAACGTTTGTGGGTTCGAATCCGCCATTCGACTACTGGCGTGAACCACTCGTAACACAAGCAGTTTAATAAGCTTAACGACTGATTGATTGATTGAAGCCACGAGTGATTAGGGGGGAATATTAGTAATGTTTATAGCATTATTAATATTCTTTTATAAGAATATATATATATAATAAAGGTATCGAGCCGTGGTAGCTCAGATGGTTAATGCTCGCTGTAACTAAGTGATAATAAGTAATAACGCGAGTAAACCGGGTTCGATCCCCGCCGGCATAAAATATTTCGAAGACATGTGAAGTTCGCCAACACGCATTGGGGCAGCGCGGCAGACACTTCCTTGCCCTAAAACCCTCTCAGACATGAGGGGAGGCCTGTGGCCAGCAGTGGGACGTATACAGGCTGTAACTTTACTTTTATTGGGACCGCGCGGAGACCTATCCCTTGCTGTCTAAACCCTGTCAGTTATTAGAGGAGACCTGTGTCCAATTATAGGACAAAGTAATGCTGATACTTTAATTTTTATAGACAAAACAAGGCATTGGTTTTCTCAACAATCACAGTTTTATTTCTTTACAGTCTTACAAGGTTTAATATTTTTTATTTGTTACTATTTTATTTTTTATTATTTATATATAGAGACAGACTACTTTGTTATTTGTTTCCTCACTTTCTGAAAGGAATCATAATAACAAATCGTCACGTCATTCAAAGCAAAACCGGTTCTCGAGTTGCGAAGTTTGTAAGTCACATACAAATCAAACTCATTCAAATAGTGTGCGGTTATCTGATATCTATTGTTTACTCTCAATATTGATCCTGCAATAATCATTGCTCTGACTGTGCTTGTTTTCATAGCATTATAGGAAATTAAAAGAGAGTAATTAATTGGCTTCTAAAAAGCTTGGCGTGCTCAGCAGAGCGGGACAGTATTTCACGCCGGCTCACCGCCTACAACTTTACAGGGCACAGTTCGGCCTCACGTGAAATAATATTCTCATCTTTGGGCTGTGGCTCTCCAGTGCCAGCTCCTTTCATTTGATCGCATCCAGCGTAGAGAAGTTCGAGTCGTCGGCGAGCGATATATTTCTGATTAGCTTGACTCACTGGCACTGCGGAGAGATTTTGCATCTCTTTGGATATTTTATCTCATTTACCACGGGGAGTGTTCTGAGGAATTATTCGGACTAATTCCAGCCGAACAATTTAACCATCGCATATCGCGACAAAACTCGTGATACCACCGTGCGATTTAAAAGAACTTTTCTTCCTCGCACAACCTCCTTGTGGCATCGACTACCACCAGAGATTTTCCGGACCGATACGACTTAGAGACCTTCAAGAAAAGAGCCTACTCCTTTTAAAAGGGTGGCAACACATCTGCAATTCCCCTGGTGTTGCAGTTTTTCATGGGCGACGGTAATCACTTACCATCAGGTGAGCCGTATGTTCATTTGCCCCCTGTCCTATAAAAAAAGAAAAAGCCGTGTTTGGTTGTACCGTGCATGAAGCCGACAGCCGATAGTTCAGTGCCGGGTTATCGCCTTTGTGCAGCTTATGAACGGTTACCAACTACGTTTTAACACTACAGGATAGTTCAGTGCCGGGTTATCGCCTTTGTGCAGCTTATGAACGGTTACCAACTACGTTTTAATACTACAGGATAGACTTGCTACCTCTTGTTATCTGCAGTGAAGTTTGAAACATATAAATTTTATGTCAAAAACACGGTATACGAACAGATTTTCACCGCGAAACCGTCATATAGCATGCATGGAATTCGAAACGGGTAATATTTGTCGGTAATAATTGGAAATAATTTGTGTTACATACATGTTCACACATTTAAATTAAATAGTGATATGTAAAGACAAATTCCCGAAACTCAGCGCATTAGGTTGCTATTTTACTCCGTACATTCTGTGAGAAGGTGGTCCTTCCCCGGTCGAGCAGACGTAATCGTGTTACAGCCATAATATACCTGCAGCATGGGTCTACCACGTAAAAGTTCATGCGTTACTTAAAATGTTTTTTAGAGAATTAAAAAAAAAAAATTAAAAACCGTCGATGTGAAAACGTATTGCTAGGCATAATTAAATATGACTTCAAATTCAACTGGAATCGATATAAATGCATTTGCCATCCACAAACAGAGCGACGTGAAACTGATTATCAGCAAATGGAAATGGACGGCAAACGATGCTCTGGCCATGTCATCAATCACTTTGAGGATACAAGCATCCGATAAATTTTTTCGGCTACAGTTTTTTATTTGTTTACTATTCAATTACTGTCATTTCTGACGTATTGCAACCTTTAGTACAATGCTAAAGTGCAAGTTGTAGTATGTATGGAATGTTAACATAATATCCATGCTACGGACACTGCCAATGTTAGTTTTAGAAGTAAAAAGAAAACTGCCTATAACATATAAATTATTTGTGCGTATTAATCATATTATTCTTTTACAAAATTTCTCGTATTTCTTGGAAAAAATCTAAGGGACATTTTTAGACATTTTTATCAGTCTCTTACATTTTTAATACAATATAATTAAAGTCTAGACTTACACTCTAATATTCTTCCATTTCAATGCGACTTAAAGCGAATTTTGTGATTAGCATCAAGATGGTACATTAATTCAAGAAAATTTCAAGCATCGTTCATTCGCTCTTCCAAGATCCATTTAGCAATAATTTTATCGAATTTTATATCCATCATATTAACGCGTTAGTGGCTCGGAACGTCCATTATCCCAACCTCCTTTCGACTCCCCGAGGAAATCTCACCGCATTCAAATATTTAATTACTTCAGCTCTCGATCATTTATAAATTCGGGCGGGAGTGCTATCATAAAACGCGCTAATGTCTTATAATTAAAATATTCTCAACAAGCCGTGGCGTAATGGCACCTCCGGCGACGGTTTCCTCCGACGGAAAAAAACGCATAAAAAATTACATTCACCCCAGAGGACTCACCCCTTGTGTCGGGAAAATCGATTAAAAAGAGGAGCCGCGGGGTGAAGTACAGCGGCAGGCGGCGGGGAGTTTAATATGTACGAAAAAATGCACGACGCTGCGGGAGCGAGGGAGAGACCTAAGGAGCGGGCCTCGAGTTGCCTTCAATTTTTATAATTACGTTCATACGTGAGCGCGACCGGCCGCCGCGCCGTCTCCCGCCGCTCTCATTTATTTACACTAGCCGCCTTTTCGCCTTGCTCTCGCTTGCGATTACTTTTTAATTTTTAACTAACTACGTATGCTGAATTTTATTTCAATCATAAAAGTTGTGCTAACTGCCAGCTTCGTCATTTCACTTCTCTCGAGCGTTTCATTCTCATAATAACAACCGAAAACGAGCGCGTTTGGGAAATAAGTCGTATTATAACTTTCCCGTTTCCACGACGAAATCAATTTCCATCAGTGAAAGAACTCGAAACTTTTCCACATACGCGGCAATCAAGGATATAAGGAGGCAATAAGAGAGGGATAACCGACTGGAGGACGTTATCTCAGGAGACGGTTTGCAAATGAGCGGGCGACGCACACAGTCGCACACTCGCACGATCTAACCCGCGCTCACATACGTCGCGTACATCCGTGCGTACATTTTATAAATAGATATCGCTTTTTTATCCGGGTACAAGAATACGTAGGGGGTTGCCACCCAGATGAGGGGGAGTCCCCTGCGGGGGACGTGTTGGATTTCAGATTGCTACGAACTGCAAAAATGAGGGATGAAAGAAATATAGCTTAAAACGCAGATATTTCCCGGCGTCTTAAGGAACGGCCGGGGCGGGGAGGCGGGGTGTGCGTGTATGTATGTGTGTGTGTGGAACAAAGTAGAGTGGCGATATTGAACCAAAATGAAATGGTAAACGAACCGTGCGCGTCCGTTCTAATGCGAATTTATAATTTGGACATTGCCCCGGACGGCGTACTCTTTGAACTCTATGAGGGTGCATTTCGAAAGGTAAATTTATAAAGAGTGCGTATTTGATTTATAAAAAAGGGGGACAATAGTGGCATGCATTGACCGCTCATCTTAGAAATATTTCATTAGGCGTCGACGTTATCAAAGCGTACGCATAGCGACGTTGTTTCGGCACGATGAGCGAGCGTTTAGGCGTATCCTCATTGCGCAGGTTAACGCTTGTGTCCGCCGACCTAATTGTCTTCGCGCCGCGGCTAATCGGGATATGCGACACGTGATAATTGCGACTTGCTAACTCGACGTGCTTACTCGCAGATGCGGTACATTACTGTAGCATCACACACCTGGTTTTGATAGTTTAGTCTGAGTCTGTCTGAGTGACAGTCTACAGTTTCATTTTCTTATCTGTTTGAATATAAAGTCATTGAGACGTCTTCATTCTATTATAAAACTTATATTTTACATTATGACAGGAAAATATTTTAACGCAGTATGTCGCATCTGAAATATTAACATCGCTGGTACAATTGCGTATTCTGCTAATTCATTAATGAGATACGTAGGTGTAGCGCGGGCGAAATAAACGTTACATTTACAATTGCCCCATATTAGCACTAAGCAGATAATAAGTTGACGTAGCTAGCTACTAAGGCAATAACGTACATCAGTAAATTAGGCGTCAATGAATTTACTGCAGGAACGTGACGCAATGGCTCGCTATCAGCTTGGGGTAAAGCTGCGCTGTCTAAGCATGAAAGTGAAAATTGCGTACGTGAACTGGAAGAAAAAATATTAAAAATTAATCAAGGCACCGGCCGAGGAAGGGGGGGGGGAGCACATGTGTCGACAAAAAAGCTTCTCCCTTTCGGTTGGCACGTGCGAGGCGCCGTTAAGGCCCTGTTCCGCTGCCGAGTTAAAAGTTCTTTCGGACAAACAGAGGATTTGTCACAATTACGGCGAGGGTGAGGCGTCCCTACTTGATTAAAACCTAAATCACGTGACGTGTTTACAGCCGAGCCGGAGGTGTTTTCAATTTGTCGATTCTTGGACTCGCCATTGGCGTTCCGGACACGTTCGAAGCACCTATCTGGGAGCCGGCGGGCGTTTTGAATTTGTTGTGAATTAAATTATTGACGACCTAATCGGTTGGACCGATTTTGTTCGCCTTAAAACGTGCCCGTCCACCCACTGCGAAGATACTCATCCGTCAACGGTCACGTATTCTAATTACGTTTAAATGTTTCCATGACCTGTGGAGAATTGTAAAGCTTCGAGTTTTGCAACGGCTGCTGTTGAGCCGTAAAAAAGAGAAGATTAACACTCGAATTAATCGGGAGATTAAACATAATGAAAGAAAATCTCATTACGACCGGTATAATGGCGGTGAGAAATATCACCCGGCGAGCGGAAGGAGGAAACGTGCCGCTTAAAAGAGAAGGAAAAGGCGAGTGCGAAGAAAATTAAAGACTCGAACGAAATTAAAAAATGTTAAAAAAATGTAATCGACTTTGGAGCGCGATTAGGGAGAAATGCAAACAGGACAAGGGGTGCGGGCGGGTGGAGGGGTGCTAAAAGTTCTCAATTAAAGAGCGGCTACGGAAATTCTTGTTGTAATTAGATTTTTTCTCATCTCCTTAAATCAGCGCAGTCCGACCGCTGACACTCCGTTTGCTTAATTTGTAATCGAGACTTGTTAACTTTTGCTGAACACTCGTTTTATTCTCCATTTCAAATTTTAATAAGGAGTTTCAAAGCAGTGCGTATTTAATAGAACCAGGCGTTGCTTTGTGGAAATCTATTATATTAAATATGGTCAAAATTACTTTGCCTATATCCCCTCAATAAAATAAAATGATGTGTCTTACCTAGGTGCTCTTCAAACTAGGTAAGACACATCATTTTATTTCATTGAGCGGATATAGGCAAGGTAAATTTTACCATCTTTAATAAACTGTGAACAGTTTTATAGGTTTCATATCGTAGTCATTACTAAAATTATATTGGTTATGATGCTTTTTTTTCTTTCTTTCTATAAATAACTGGCCCGGTAGATGTTGTTCAGCCATTTCCAGCACTCCTATCGTGTTCAGATTTGACTTTCTTTTTTTGACATTATACCAGCATATATTAATATGAGTCATTTTGTCCATGAATATAAAATTCGTAAAAAACTGGACGTGATAGACCCACGCTGCAACTTTTGGGTCCTTACATATGAAATAGCTTTTTGTCGTACACAAAAAATGACGACCGATTTTGCTCAAAATTTAATGAGCTCTAAGTTACATAATTACACGTTGAATGAAACTGGTCCCATGTAAATACCACTCTTTGTTCTCGAGATACACGAGGCGAAAAATGAATCCGAACATACATACATACATACATACATGTGCACACACGGACATCCTCTCAAAAACCATACTATTCGACTCTAAAGACCTTGGAACGTGGAGATATGTTAAAATTTCCGATTTGCAAAATCGGACGCATTACAAAAACTTCCCAAAGTTAATAAATATAATTGAAGTGTCGGTGTGTAATATCAATCCTTTCCCTGTACCACGAATCTTATATGAACATTTCGATTGTTTAACTATTGTGTCTGTTTCGCGGACAGATAAACTGTTAACATAATTAGTGTCTAGCTCAGGTGCCTTTTTGTATAAAATTGTTGTCCTCCTGTCTTTCTGTGTGTGTGGGCTGATCTTCGGAATGGCTGAACCGATTGAAATGAAAGGAGATGAACGAAATTGGGTGCTTTACATCGTTCTGAACACTTATCCAAAAATATGTAGATAATAAAACGATAAATTATAAGCATAATTAAATAGTTTATATTTCTGTAGTGCTTGGAACAATCATAAAAACATTTAATAAACTGAAAAACGGAAGCTAATGTTTTTAATATAGCAAAAACGAAACGTTTTTTATTTTTTAATTAAGAATTTTGGCTTGGAAAATAATATTTTAAGCCATGTCTTCTTTTCATTCAGGATTTTACTACATAACCCACAAATCATAAAACATACATTAAAGAAAACCCCTGGCATTATCAGATATTTAAATCTTCAAAATAAGACATATTTGAACTTTGTTCACCCCGGATCTAAACTTGTATGGAATCAAGTTCATCTCCTTTCACGAAAAGATGAAAAGCCATGACCGGAACCTAGGCTATATTTTATCCGAAAAACATGCAAGAATTTTTTTATTATGGAAAATCGAAATAGTGTGGAAATAAATGGTTTTCACATGGAGATGGGCCAAATTAAGGATATTTAAAACCGGCGAGCTTGTATGCGTACGTACATAGGTAGGAATATAGGATGTGAAAGAAGCGACAGAGGTGTGTCAGGATCGCGCAAAATAGAAGCCCGCAGTCTGTGCTTACCCCTCTAGGTAGCAAGCGTGAGAGTTTATGTTATGTTCTGTTATAAACTACTTGCCCAAAGACCAATATATTATTATTTTTGTTTAAATTTTACGCAGACGAAGTCGCGGGTAAAGATTGTAGATAATTTTGGTCATAATATAAGGTTTATACAGTTTATGATAAAACTTAGATTTAAGGTAGCATTTATTCATACTTATTTATTTAAACTTTATTGAACCTTACATTAAGTACGGGATCAAAAGGCGGACTTAATGCTAAAAGCATTCTCTGCCAGTCAACCTTAGGGCAGTGATAGAACTACGAAGGCGGTTACAAAGGAAATACTTCACGATGTTCAGTAAAAAATGTTATTACATAAGGGTAAGAAAATTATTAATTATCTCATTTTCTCCTAATTTTATCCTACAAATCACACTAAAGTCAACCCCGAATTCCTTGCAAGTATTATAATATTATTGCTTTGTAAATTTTGTTTATAAATAAACGGAAAAACAAAACAGTATTTTAAAAAGTTGTATTTAAACACTTATTACACACTTGCTAATAATTTGCGTAAATGAAACATCTAAATTAATTTTCTTTTGAAACCGCTTATTTATCCTCCTTTCCTATCCCCCTTTGCATTTCCTTCTTGCCGTCTCAAGCTTCGAGTCTAATTAATTCCAGTCGGTGTCCAAGCGTGCCTCGGAGCGTAATTAACCATCTCGCTTTGTAATTACAGCGCTTAAACTTGTCGGAAGTGGTCGGAAATTGTCGGGATTTGCCGGGAGTCGAGTGGCCGGTCAGCTCGCCAATCAAGGGGCCCGCCTACGACGCGATTAAGCAATTAAAAGGCGGGCGGTCGGACACCGGCTCATTTAACTTGGGTTTTCCTGTTGGAAAAGTTTTAATTTTTGAACTTTTGCTTATGAAGTGGCACCTTCCCTCGTATTTTTATGCTGAGCTGGAAAAGTGCCTAAATCTTATGTTTAATGTTGGGGTTAATTGTCGTTTTTTTCAGTATTAAGTTTTGTATGGATGGAAGGTATTATTTTTTTTTAAACGTTATCCTCACACTAATGTATTTGTGTTAGTGTTGATATACTTCTCAAGGACAAACACCCAGACAGCGAACAATTATTTGTAGGCTATACAAATACTTGTATCGTGGGAGATTCGGTCCCGTAGTCCTCAGCTCTGCAACGCAGTGTCAATTAACGTATTAATCCTATAACAAAGAGACTAAAAAGTTATAATACTTTTTAGAGTATTAAAAGCCCATGTGC
Organism: Parnassius apollo; assembly: GCA_907164705.1. Taxonomy (NCBI): domain Eukaryota; kingdom Metazoa; phylum Arthropoda; class Insecta; order Lepidoptera; family Papilionidae; genus Parnassius; species Parnassius apollo. The sequence goes on from CAJQZP010001172.1 coordinate 5,469,271, forward strand.
TGCATACTAAGGAGAGATCATGTAATAAAATTTAGTTACATAAACTAAATATTTTAAGGCGACACTTGCCCACGATTCTCGGTTCGAATCAAATCCACCATTCAAACGTTACCATAACCAAATATATCATTTGGCTTAGTTGGAAAGACGTAAGAAGTACATCACAAGTTGCTTTAAAAGCTTTTTACTATTAGGTCGGTTAGCAACAGGAAAGAAACAAAGACAAAATTTTAATAACCAAACTGACATCATTAACACCTTGACCTGCAACCCCAAATCCCTTTATAATAATTAAACATCAAACCTCAGCAGATAATCACAAAGCGTCGGGAGGGTTGAGTCATTAATTAAAAGAAACCTTTGGAATCTTCTTACAAACAAGATATTATCCCTTCAACCCTTCCGACCTTATTAAAGTCAAAGTCGACGCTCGCATTAATTCAATAAAGCGTTGTAAACTGCGCAAACAGACGGCGGAGAAAGGGTTAATTTGCATGTCGGCGTTCGCAGGGTTAACCGCCGCTTCGTTAGGGCGCGACAATTAACGGGTTTTGAGGAGGGTTAGAGGGAAAATCATGGGAATGTTGCGGTAGGTTAGTACTCAGTAATTAAGATGTACGGGAAGGCTTTTCACACGATTTTCCTTTATAACATTTTCGTTGTAATATTTATTATAAAGTTGTAACGAGTTCTTCACTTCTGAACTTTGAAGATGATTACTTTGGCATCCTTTCTACTACTGCCTTTCAAAGACCGTTGCTGAAGTTAGCCCTCCCACATAATTTGCCACAGTATCCTCGCTTGGCAGACGGTTTGGATTCGCAGTTTTTTTAATACTGTCGGATGTTGTCATGAAAATGCTACTGCCCATCTCCTAGTTTATTTCCCTCTGTACACCGCCATTACAAAGTGGATATTTTTAGTGTAAACAAAAGTATTCATCTTTTAAACCCTCGATATTTCATGTATTCAGCTAGTTCAAAAAGTAGCTCGATAAATACTTCCATAGAACAATACAAATCATGGGATTAGAAAACCATAATTACAGGAATTTGTTAAAGTGAAACAGTAAAATGAAACAAAAAACTTGTTAGAAAGACAAATGAGAGAAAGGCGGCCGAAACACGCGTGGGAGGCGTAACTCATACATTTATAATTCACTAATTTGTTGTCTGAAACTGGTAAAATTACAGTCTTTCAATTATATTACTATTAATGAAGACTTTTTGACGTCCCCTTATATTTTTCGATAAAAAAACCGTGCTAGATAGATTTCTAAATCTTTTGCGTTTCTTTAGATATAAACAACATGTTTTAATTTTTAAAATTATTATGTAATATTTTGTTACAATATTTGTGTTCATTTTATTAGAATTTATTATTTTAAGTTTACAGAAATTAAAATACAAACATGGTAAAGCGACCTCCTTGTGGGAGGTCGCTTTACCATGTTTGTATGATGTGAACATGATGAAGTGACAACATTCAAGAAATCGATGGATGCAGCTAATTTAAGTTTGTGCTCCGTTGCAAACTTTGGGGTAGGCCTTTGTTCAGTACTTGACTTGTTGATGTAATGATATGGGCAACTTCTTTAAAAAGTTTGTGGAGCAGAGCCTTAAAAAAATGCATATTTGTTGTATTTGAATTTATTTCTGTTTGCTTATGTATCAATGTATTTTTAGTCTTAGCTTACTGTCTTAATCGGCTAAAATAAGCACGTACTAAGTAAAGTAAGCAAGTAGGCTTAGAATCCAATGAATATAAATATATTTAAAAAAAACTTATGAGATTGTTTTCGGCGTAAGGTAAATTATCCTTTAGAAAACCTATAAAAATAAAATATATATCCTCTAGAAAACCTAGGCCACCAATTGGCAGATCACAGGAGTTTATTTTTCTTATTAAAAAAATAAGTTGTAGAGGTGTAATGGAGTAAAGACTTTGCTTACGTAATGAGAAGAACCTTGGCTGGATAGAGCGATGATCAGCGCATGGCGGCTGGTAGCTATTGGAAGCGTAAAGCTGATGATTGGGCTAAGTGGCGTGCCCTGAGAGAAGCCTATATCCGTCAGTGGACTGACGCAGGTTGGCGATGATGGTAATAATATTATAAAGTGTATCGTATATTTTTTTGCTTTTGATTTAATTATAGAATAAATAAATGCTATGAGTATTATTTAAAACATTATGTGTTTATATTTATTTGATTGATAATGTAAATTTATTTATCGTTAAATCTAGCAACTTTTCCATTTTTGGAAGGACTTAAAAGTTTAAGACCAAATTTCCAACATAAAAGGCACTCTGAGACTAGGCGTAAATGTTAAAAGTGACAAAATATTCTTCATAGTATTTATTAGTGATTTAAACAAATACAAACATTAAATAGACTAAACACTCAATAGTAGAAAATGGCAAATTTAACCTCACTTTGTGGCAACTTTGCCATCAGGGTTTACAATGAAAGTAATAGGATTTGACTGCAAGGTTGAAGGTAAGTTTACCTCATACACAACATTCAGAGTTATGATTTGCTTCTTCAATTGTGCTGCAAATAGCAAACTTTACGCTTGTGGCAAAGTTGCCCTGCCATTGCGATAACGAGGGTTTACATACGATTTTTTTGGAAAATCTGGAATACCTTAACGTGTATATGAAAAATGTTCATTTTTTGTGACCATTTCACGGATCGTTTCGTTGCTCCTTGGTCCGTCAACAGATGCTTTACCTACAATGGTGCGTTTAATAAATACTACTGTTTATATTTAACTTGTCCCTAATTCGGGGACATTGAAATAATAATTATTAGTGATGCAACAGAACTCTGTTTCTGTTTTCGCAACTGCGGAAGTTCTGCATGGTTTTTAACATCCATTTCTGCATCTGTTTCCGCAAGTTTTATAACGGAATTTTGAACGGAACTCAGCGAAGCATCCACATAAATAGATTTATTGTATTTTTAGTTAATTAGAAATTTAAGTCGCGTGTGTAATTTAAGTGCAATCATGAAGTTAAAAACAAGTCCTATTTGGAACTATTATTTTGAGATTAATTATTTAGTAGCCAAATGTAAATTATGTGACAAAATATACTCGCGAAAAGGCTGCACAACTACCGCTTTAATGAACCATCTTAAACGCCGAAGAGTTTGCAGAGTTTGAGAAGTTAGTTGAAACTGTAAAACTTTCATCGCAAATTAAAAAACTAAAAATGGACAGGCAAGGAACTGGATACCTATTTATTTATATAATGTATTCCTATGTTATAGTTAAAACCAGATTTTAGTTAAAACGTTTTTTCTCTAGTTAAAAATAATTTTTATAAATGCCTTTGTTACAACTTAGATTTTAAATTTATTAGGTAGCAGTTATGTTTGCGTGAAGTTTATATTATTTATTTTTACTTGAAGTTTATATTAATTATTTTTAAAGAAACTTTAATGACTATTTCGGATTCAAAGTTTATTTACGTCTTACTTTCGTGCTAGGGCTGTAATAAATTACCTACTCGCCAAACCTAAATGTGGCTCTTTAAAAGGTTTGCCCAAATTTCAATGCCTATTTAGCTTTGGTGTATAGGTGGTACGCTGCATCGCCAGTGAGCAATTATTTTTCGGAGCTGGACTTATATATGGAAGAACACTAGAATAGATTGTTAGGTGTAAAAGCGGCCGAACTACTTTTCATAAAATATAACTTACCGCCACTTAATTTTGAATGTTAATTTTTATTTGAATTTTTTTAATAAGTATTATTTCCGTTTCCGCATCTGTTTCTGTTTCCGTTTCTGCTTCCGATATGACACTTCCGTTGCATCACGAATAATTATTTCATCCTGAAAATACTATTCATGTCAAATATTAAATATTCGCATAATATGTTGTTTCTGATTTTGTGCAAGTTATGAAACTTTTATAAAAGTAATAATACTTAATTTTTAAACTTTATTTATATTTATTAAGCGACAGTAGCCTAATGGCAGGGCGCGGATCGCGAAGTCGTGGGTTCGAATCCGCCATTTGACTACCGTCGTGAACCACTCCTAACACAAGCGTTTTAAGCTTACCAGGAGTGGCTAAAAGGAATATTTGTAAGGTTCGTAAAGAAATTGATTAAATATAAAATAAGTTTTGTTTCCAAAATTATCGTATCGTCGTTCTGTTAGGGGCGAGCGTGCGTCGGCGTCGATCGACCGATGCAATTTTGATTGATTGTATTGCTTAGTGTAGTGTAACCAATCTCATTGAAAACTGGCATTGTACGGCATCGGAAAGGCCATTGCTGCGTGCGACGCGCGGCTTGTCAAATGGTTTAAATTGAAAAAAAAGGGGACAACCCTAAATGGCGACTCTTAATGCGACTTTGACATTTTATGTTTTGGGACATTATTATACTGTTATTTAAAAAAAATATGAGAATTTCTGTTCACTAAGTAGAAAAATGGTATAGGGCGTGTGTACAAAAGTAAGTATACAAGTTACAGGCATATCTTTTCAGACTAGAGTGTTATAATTTTAGAAACATACAATTTTAGTTTTGTGTGTAATTTGTTATAAGATTAATATCGTATCAGTTTTAATATAAATATAGTAGATTTCATTAAAATATTGGCTTATTCAGCTTAATGTGTACTGTATACAAATTGTGAATGATTTTGTAATGCATGAGCCCCAGAAAAGCAAGTACAGCTAATTCAAGTACAGCTATCGCCAATACGCCTTCCAAACGTGGCGATATGATAGATCCTTTCTGCGATAAAATTTTAAGATCTTATTATAAAACCAAATTGGTTGGACTCATACTGATAGTCTATTATTTTTGCAAATATGTACAATAAATATTCATGTACTTGTATAACATGTTATGATTCATATTTTTGTGTAAGTTTTTACTGGAATTAGGCATTCCATCTTAGTCCGCAAGGGTGACAACGCATTTTGATTCTTAATCGAGGATAGATGTTGATGTCTATGGGCCACAGCAACCACTTACCATCGGGTGGACTGTGTGTTCGTTTGTCGTCCTTATTCATTAAAAAATAATGCGAAAAATTATAACAGCTAACAGAACTGTCTACAATCATTGCCAATATACTGAGTTAAAGTAAATAAACTGCGTAAGTAAACTGGAGTAAATCAACAAAATAGTGAATGTGACAACTCCAGTTTTAACGACGTGTCAAACTCAAACGTCGATAAATTTTTTCAATTTAAATCGATAGAGGAGGGTTGACGGAAACGATAAAAGAGGGCTGGATGGCATCGATTTTTGAGTTTTGCGCGAGTTAATTACACTTTTTTCCCTAAAAATATTTGCGCGAAAAAACATCTTTGCATCTCGACAAAGCTCCTTTGAATTACAAAGGAGTGTAAGCTTGGTCGGCGAAAACAACAATTAGAATAGCCGATATTGGCGCATCGCCGCGAGCGCCCTTTGTCGGACCACCCTCACCTCCCCATTATTTTATCTAATCAAAAAGTTTTAAAAGGAAATATTATGCCAGCCTTTATTATAAGTCAACTTTCTTTAGGAGGGGAACGCCGAGTATATTTTTAATAACGATCGGAGTAAAGAAAGTCGCTTTATAAAATGAAGCAGGTATTCTTACAGCGCGGATCACGCATCTTTATACGGGCAACTGAATTTTACGTGTGAAGTTCAATGATTGTCTATTTAATAATCGTTATTATTTATTTGTTTTAATTTTATATACATTTACTTTATATTTACGACCGGGGAGAGATCATGCGTAGGACCAACGGCTTTACATGCTTTCCGAGGCACGAGGGTGAGACACCGCTAACTTCCTGACTCCGGGCAGCTACTGAGAATTTCTTGACAGAGAAAACCAATAACAGTTTTTTTTGTTCCGACCAGCGATTCGAACCCGGGACGAAACATTTTGCAGCGTATCCCAGATGCAAATTCGACGTGTCTACTCGACTAATGTAGGGTCATGGTCGCACAGGAAAGAAGACAAGAATCAGAATAAAGAGACACTCTATCATCATTAATTCTATCATCATTTTACTATATTCGTTCTCTATCGCATCTGCATATTGTTTCTCAGCATCCGCTACCAGCAGGTAGACTGTGCTTCTTTGTAAGCCTTACTTCTTTAAAAAATATAGAAATAAAATTTAAAATCTTAATTTTGTTAATTTTAATTGGATTAATTTACATTCTAATTAGAAATTTTATTCATTATTGAACTTCCCCGAATATACATTTTTATCTTATTAGTACTGTAACACAATGCACACATCATTCCTATTTGAGTTACTTCCAAAGTAATCGTTCAAAGTGAAGTAATTTTAAAACTAATAATTAATGGAACTGTTCAATTCCCGCAATCTTAAAAATTTCGTTTTTCAAATAAAAAGGAAGATTAAGAATTTTCCACAACCATAAACATGCTATTTGGGTGGTGAAAATAAAGCAGAAAAACGAATTGACGAACGGGCTATTATCATTATGATAAAAAAACCTAATTTGTGAAATACGTAAGTTAGGTTTGTTATACTATTTTATAGCGAATTGGTTAAGTAACTATTAATAGAACCTTAGTTTATTATCTGCCGAATTCGTTGAAAATAGTTTTTTCGCGCAATAATTTGGTTTTAAAGCAATTTTCGATACATAAAAATGTGAACATTTTTACACATTGAAAATTGTTTGAAACTATAAGTAAAACAAACATTTCTATATAATTAAGGAGGCAAAGAAAAGACCTCAAAAAATTGGAGGGTCGTGAGTGGCGGGTCCCCCCAAACAGTTTCTTTACTCAACGTTATCCGTAAATAGGTTTTTCAATGAAAGTACAAGGTAAAATAGATTCAGATGTATTGCAATATGGTGCAAAGTTAAATGTCTGCGAGTCCGTAGATTATTTTCCTGAGACAGCGTTTATTTTGGCACACCTTGTATGTGTAAATCAGCGCCCGCGGCGTAAGTATTTCACAGACAAAAAGATGCAATTATATGCAGAAGAGGGATGCGATGGAAGGCTGGGGCGTAATGAAACGAACCTCATTTTTTTATCGCTGATTGTTATTAATATAATATAATATTGAATAATTTTAAGATAGCCTAGACTTTTTCATACATTACCGTTTAGTGAGATATTAAAAAAAATTCTACGAATTTTTGTATAATATAGTGATTTTTACCTAATATTATTTAAGATATTTCCTACGTATACATTTGTATATTGATTTTATAATTAAGAATTTTAGATTACTGTATATAAACTAAAAAACCATAATACTAAACTGATTTGTAAAATCATACTTACTAAACTCAAATTTAATTCATACATGATTAATTGGGCATTTCTTAACAAATGTAATATGTTTGATTATGTATTGATCATGCTAACGAACGATTTTCAAAGCTATGAATAATAAAAATAGTGACATTTTATTTGAATTTCAATCCTAAAATTAATCTATCGGAAAGCCACGTGTATCGAAACTAACGGACGTGAGTGAGGAAAACACTCAAAATACGAAGAATAGTTGCAAATATTGGGTCAAGGCTTCGCGTACCTCAATGTCATGCAACGGGACCCAGGGGCCAGTGACAACAAACACTAAATGGGGTTCCGCTTTGGCATGAAATAAGAAATTATATTAGCGCTTAGAACAAATGATAATAATTTATCTCAGATAATATTATTAACTTAATAACAACAAATACAAAACATCTATTTTGGTTAGTAAAAATAATTTACTAGTTTTAATTGTAAATAATTTTCTCTTACTTTATAAATTGTGCAGTCGATTTTAACATCGTATATTTTATTTCTTATTAGAACAGTTTATTTTTAAAGAATTGTAAAATACATTTTACACATGCAGCCACTGCCATTTGGAATGCGTGGACTTCAAACATATACACAAAATTAAGCAATTCTACGTTACAGTTACTGAGAATTACGTAGGTGTTGAATTTGGTGTTGGTGTAAATATTAACATCATATGTAACAAATGTCTTAATACGTGACAGCTATTGGAGGGTTTGGTTGGCTTATTTTGGAGCACAATGCTAAAAATTTAAATAAACTGTCGTCATAAATACGCAGCTTATAAAGTTAAAATAATTTGCTTTTTAATGCTTTAATATAACTGTCCAATGAATGCTGTTCTTTCTTGTTAATTTCATTAGATAATGTTTTTAATAACAGTTTTAAGAATATTCTTATATTAAGACTTATTTTTTTTATCAAAAAGAAAACATGCGGAACTCTAAATGACGTATCGAATGTCCATTGGCCGAATTTTTATTTGCGCTGCCGCTCCAGGCGAACTAAACATAAATATTATGAATGCTCGCCATACCAAGGGCATATGATGTAGGCCCGGCGCGTCATGCGTCCCACGTTTATCCTGCATTTGGATTTCGGTCCAGACCGGACGGGTATAATTTGCTTTGTATTTACATAGTTTCTAGAATAAGATCTCAAATCGTTCTCTTTTGTTAATGTAACTGTGTTTTTAACGATGCTGCTAAATTATCTATTCCTTGACTTCAAAGTGAAAGTACTGTACCTATAAGTATTACAAGAATAGAAAAGTAGTATCGAGTTACTAACTCTATTTCTGTTAATTTGAATGCAACTCACTGATATCATCATTCCATTGATTGAAAATAAAAAACGTTGCCCCTATACTAGGATTTTCTCCTGTATCGGTAGAGGCAGTAAAAAAATATAAGTTGCACAAGTATAAAACATTCAGATCAGCAATAATTACTTGTAGCCCATACAAATACTTGTTCCGCGCGGGCTTCTAAACCCGCGGCCCCCAAGCCGCTACAAGCCATTACCTACTGATCCACACACAAGTTTTTGCCTGCTGATAATAATAATGTCTTCTAGACCAAATTTCGGTCATGGCGGCCAGTCTCAACGGAGAGTACAACGCAGGACAGGATTATAGTGAATAAGTGTGTGCGCACACAGGAGCACTCTCTATTCCTTCACTCTCATAGTCCGATAGGATAGCAATCTAACACGACCGGAGACAGACTTGGCTAACATCTTTACGTGCTATTCGAGGCACCGGGATGACACACGGCCAACTTTCTAACTTCGGGCTGCTGCTGAAAATTTCTTGACAGAATTTGATTTTGATTGATGTTTTTGATGACCGGGGATTCGAACTAGACCAACGAGGTATAAGTTTTCCAATGTTGAGGATATTACAGCAGTGCAACTATGTTTAAAGATTTACTATTTCGCTGGATTATGTTGGTCTAAAAGTCTTACAGGTACCATGTTTTTAGATAGTGACTTCTGATAAATAAAACTTAAGCGTTTTTGTGTCGACAAGTACGATAACATTGTAGAGTACGTAATACTAATCTATTTAATAAAACAATAATCGTGGTCGTTGGAACTGGGATTTCCTTGTGACTCCATTATAACTATACTTAAGGACCATTAGTTTGATAGAAGTCCGACGGCAGTCTTGCGCGTAAAGAAAATAAGATTTTACAAATTTAATAATAAATAAATAAAACGTGGTATTTACCGACCGCACTATTTTAACTTTATTTTATTTACTTTGGCAAATTAAAATAAATAAAATGACAATAAGTAGGTAAAGTAAAAATTGTTATAGGTTTAAGAATGTAAAGTTTAATTTATTTTACATAGGCATGAAATAAGTTTTAAATAATGAAGAATAGGTCTGATTTCTATGATATTCTTTACCACATACTTATTAAGTAAGACTTGTGATCGATATTTGGTCAAATATATTGCAACAGCAGTTTGTTTATTATTTTTTACTACAAAGAATCCCCGTAAGGCAAGAAACGTGTGGGCCCCACGCTGTGCTCTTTTATGTCCACAAAAACACATTTCCGTAATCACCTTATAAAGGGATTACTATAAATAAAGAGGAAAGAGGAAATTAACCGCATTAGACGAGGAAAAAAATTCCGTCCCCTCGCAATATGTGCGCTCTCACTGATAAAACACCTTATGTACGCTTTTCGCGCAAATAAAACAATGTGCTATTATGTAATCTCAATAAATTTTTGGTTTGTGGTGTGTGTTAAGCGATAATGAGCTTTATGTGTTAATAAAGAATGTTAAAACTTGAATGAGTTACATAATATGCATTTCCTTACTCGAGACGTGTTTTTCTATTACTAGCTTGTTACGGTTGATTGAGTATAATCTATACATATAATTATGAGTCTACAGATTAATGATTATAAATTCATGTTTTGAGGAGTTTTGGCGGGAACTTGATCATCGACGGACTGTTGCTCCTGTTTTGCGTTTTAAAAATGGTTTGAAGTGGATTTTCATAAAATTGATGCGTATTGCGATTCCGTAAAAGTGATGCGATTTTGTGTATTCAGTGTCGGCGCATTTGAACTATTAGAGAAAACGACGAAACAAGTGCTGCGATGTAGACATAAACCTTAAGTTATTTAGATCGCTTAGGCGCCTTATGTACTTGGGTGACTGTTGTCATCGACATATCGTCAAAATCTCCGAAAAGCTTCGCAATTTGACGCACCATCTTATTGTGACTTAAAGACATGGCTTAAAGAACAAGCATCCAAGTTAAAAATATTAATAAAAATCATATTTGGGATGACATATGTGTCATTAATAATAACAAAAGAATTTTTGAATACTTTTTAACATATTTGTAATAACTTTGACTAGAAGGCACTATGTAAAGAAAATACTATATACCATTACCGAAGGGCTATTAGGATGACGAGAAATCCTTAAGGATATATAAAAATATGCAGCGGGCTACCCCTGTGTAGGTTTATACCCGGGAGGCGGCCTGAATAGGGGGATAAAAAAGAAAATGAGGAGTTATGTTTTCGGTAATAAAGGTCGGACGAGAGAAATCGTTTAAGACGCCGCCAAATGAGATGGAACGAATATATTTGATTATTTTTATGGCACGGAATGGCGATACGGTTCGGTCTCGGACTTAATGTCTATTTGTTTTACTAGAATTTAATATTATAATGTTTATGGCTCGCGTTTTATGACCACTTGTTAAATTTTTTGTGTTCTACGATTTCTATTGAATTTTGTAAGTAAAACTGAGTCGCTGTAAAATTAATTGAACGTAGAATTGGACGGGCTTCCTAAGAAACTGAGTAAAATATAATAAAGAAGTATTTGGAATCAGATATTAATACAAAACGATGAATTATTATAACTTGTCACTCGCCCAGATTTATGATACCAATAATTGTTAGATAGTCATTACTTTTTATTGCTTCTGAAGAAAGGGCATGTGTCAATACGAGATACAAAGAGTAAGCCCGTCGGTACTCGTTTAATTGCTGAGAGAGGAAAAAATATTAATTTCTCTGTAACCCACGTGCTGTCCTGTTAACTGTGTAAGTGATTTAATACGCCACGTTGTTCAATATTTGTGCAATATTTTCCGTTACGAACTTACATTTCTTTTTCAAATTTATCTTTTACAAAAAAATATTTACTGAACATAATAACAATAATGATTACTATCCAAATAATTTCAGTAAATTTTAATAATAAAAATATTAATTTAAAAGCTATTGTCTCATGGGTGGCTTGTTATAAACAATGTTTTCGCATCGTCCTTATAAAAAAACTTCACACACACACACACACACACACACACACACACACACACACACTTGCGTGGACCCTCGCGTCACATAATGAAGGGAGGGGTACCGTGATATAATGCAGTTTTTTATTGCTTACTTCTTATACCCACAAGTAAAAAAAATACTGACTGTACACGCTTATTATACATTTTAACTATTCCCTTTTTTCTGTACGGGGATGTGAAGGGTTCGCAGCCTTGAGGGTGAGCTCGCTTGATAAAAAATTTACGTCCATTCAAGTTTCGCGATCTGTGGATTTTGTTCACGCAGTCGCTTATAAAGGGTCAAGCGAAATGCGGCATATTGCGCTTTACATTAAAAACTTGAAAAGCTTTAAACACTATAATGTTTCTGAAACTTGACAATTTAATATGACTTACTGATATTTGCTAAGTACCTACTTTTCTCTAAAAAACACAGTTTCACAGTTTCTAGTAAAAAAACACAACAAATTATACAGATGTGTTTTTTATCTTTTACAAAAAGAAATGATTTTAGCAGTGAAAACATTTTTGTAGCTACTTATAGATATTTTATGTCATTTTGATAACAGGGCGCTTTGATTATTATTCTAATCTAATTCAGCCAGGGTAGCGTCTGTCGCCTATGTTTTATCGTCAGGTAGCCTCCCATTTCTGAGAAAAAAAAATATATCTCTCCTTCTATTAAAAATCCCATTGTTCGCGCGAGGGCACGTCAGCACGCGACAAAAGGAACATTAATTATAATATCCGATTAAAAAATGCCATTTAGCTGAGCTAGGGACGTCCTTTGTTTGAACCGATTGAATTTAGAATTACCAACATTAGTTGCCGCTCCTTGTTTATGACAGCGTACTTTGAAACAGTAATTCATTATTTGTAGGTAAATAGAAAAGTTACGTAAAATTAATCTCTATGCTTAAAACTAAATAATAAAAAAAAAACTGAAGATCGCATTACGTAAGGATCTAATATAACTGAGACAATGAAATATTGAGCATAGACAACAAGAGACTCCCGAAATATGAGGATTTTATTCCATAAACCACATTGGTTGGAGGAAACGCTCGAGTTATGTTCGTACGTGCCCGCACATAGTAATTAGATATTACGTTTCCCAGCTAATCGTAACTCGCACGGGTGTTGTTTTACTCGAAAGGGAGAATAAATCAAGCGCACACACGACGGCTACACCACGGTGCAATAAAAAAATGTATACACACACACACACACACAAGAAAAAAAGAAACAATGTGAAAGCACAGAACAAAAAAAATTATACCGATGCACCGCGAAAAAATCGTTATGATAATAAAATAAAATGGTTAAATAAAGAGCGGTAATAATAAACGCCGAGAACAATATACGGCATTTAAGCGTTCACGAATAAATCGAGATTTGTTTTGCTAGGTTGGGCATAGATAAACTTTTTGACGTTTGTAGTTCCGATTGCATGCGGCAGCTGTCACAAATTTTTGGATTAATTTCACTCTGATGAAGTGCCGCATTTTAATGATACATTTATTTACAATAACTCAAAGCATTCATATTAAAATTAGTTTTGCGTAAGTTCGTGCTTAAAGTAGATTCAAACATATCTCTCAATTTTAAAAACTTTAAACAGTTTTAATAATTGATATAAGAGGAACAATTATTTAAAATAATTAGGAAATGCTTATTATAACGTGCCACAGATGCAATGCACTATTAATCTCGAGAACGATGCGTTGTTATTAAATCTTGTAGGAGCGGACGATGTCGTCCAACGTAATATTAATGGAAGTGTATCACAGGAGCCATTAGATACATAATTAACATCAATCGTGAACGTTGATAAAAAAATGCTCTATAGCGCTCCATCGAGCGGGCCTCAAGTCACTCACTCTACGAATAAAAACGTTATTAAAGATTGATCGCCGCGAGGAAGTATCATTAATATTATTCAATTAATAAAATGTAATTTTGCGCGGTAAAATGCTCACCCCGAGGAAGAAAAAGCAATTAGTGGCTAGATTGCGATCCGTCAAAACAACTGCGTCGATTGTAAAAAAAAGAGAAGCATTCATTAAAAATTGAAATCGCGAGGGGTGAATTTATAAGAAGTTTTTTGCATAAGACGGAGGCGCCCTCGTTTTTCAGTTTTTTTTTCCGTTGAAATTAAACTATGTGGGTGCAACATAAGCGGTTTTTGTCACACTTGCCTAGAGTTTGTATTGGCGTACTTTTTTTTTAATTGTCCCTGTAATCACTGTTGTTATGGTTTTATAGCACCCTAATGAGCAAAGTCGTGCGGTGACATTTGCATGTGATCGCGGAGTTTTTTGTCCACGCTCTTGTTGATGAAATTTTTTGTACTGTTTTTTCTATACGGTTTATGGCTTTATTTAAAGTTTGTGGTTAAACATTTCAGCTCCTTGTTTATAGCTGTGGGGTGGTTTATTTTTCTTTTTTAAGTGTTTTTATTAGGTGTGACACGAAATTTGCAGGTTTGCTTGTGAAAGAATTTACTACTGGGTAGATATTACAATGTTGTACAGTAATGTTTTGTTTGAAGATTTTTTGAAGTTGATATGTCAAATTATTGACTGCGAAAAAACTGAGGCAGTAACAAGCGTTAGTAGCTATCAATCAAATGAGTTGGCGATACGAAAAGATAATAAAGGACAACCGTCTGACGTGCCGACAGGGTCGATTTGGTATTAGCAGTCATTAAATTGGAAATAACGCTGTATCGGCGATGCACAGTCTTTCTTTTATAAATATCTCTCACGTGATCCCCGTGCCGTGTCGTGTCACGAACCCCACTGAAACTATGGAAAATATTCAAATGGCGATATAAAAAAGACAAGTTAGGTAGCATTTAAAAAGCTTGTTGTTTGTTCAACGACGAATCGCTTCTAGACATGACACACAGTCCTGCACCGCGCATCCGAATGTATGAACGCAACCTACATTTTCTGTGCATACCTAGTTATGCTAAATATATTTACCACCTACTATAAAAATAAAGTTCACTTTATAGTAAATAAAAAATATACAAAAGGAAAATATGCAATTTTTGTTTCCATTGCGAAATTGATCTGAAAATATTAAACGTCTCTCGATAACGAGTGGGCTAGGTAGAGTTTCTCGATTTATTCTTACTAAAAGTCGTGTCTCGTTTCTAACAAGAAACATTCTGATATGAAACAATATCATTATAAATTGTATTGTGTCTAGTTACGTTAACAATGATTTGATTTTTCGTGATGTCGGTGCGCTCATAGATGATAAGGCCACGCTAATAAGCTCTTAGAAAGAATAATTATATTGTATTTATTTTTAAGCATACAGTTGAAATCCCCCAACGTTGTTTAATCTTATTATAGATGTGTTTTACATTGTTGTCATAGGCGCCGGCAGGATTATTTTCGGGGATGCATATATACTTTGTACTGCTAACCAATAAGATGTAGTTCATAATAGTAATAGAAAAGTTACAGCCTTTATACGTTCCACTTTTGGGCAGACGCCTCCTCTAATCACTGAGAGAATTTTTAGAGTAGCAAGAATTCGCCTCCCTGCCCTAATTCATTTTGGCGGACTGCACCAAAAATACGTTTAAAAATATACTTAAATATTTCAGGAATATGATTTGAGATCCGTCAGGACGAACTCGGGCAGCGTGGTTGTTTCTTAATTCATAATCTCCATAACCCTCTCAAAACGCTAGAAGGTTTGGGCTAACTTGGAAATGTATATAGATTGTATGCGCTATAACTTAACTTTTTTATGCTTTCTGTAATTATGATTCTGATAAAATAATATTTATTTCGTGAAATACAGTTCTGTTACTTTTTATTGAAAAAGTGCAAACCTTGAGAAAGACACGTTTACCTACTGTAGAAACACTTGATTTTTTTTTATTAAATTGAAGATGAACTTACAGTGCATCTGATGGTCAGTGGTTACTGGACACCTGAAACTAACTTGAAATAAAGCTACAGATATGTTATCACCTTTAAGGACTAAAATAGAAGGCCTGTAAATCTACTGGCTCTCTATAGGTACCCTTCAGATCGGAGCACAGCACGTGGACAATGCGGTTTGGCGGAAAAATAGTTAAAAAATAAATAAATATAGTAATCGTTTATTTCGACCACAAGGATCATAGGTGTTAGTAATAATACAAATCTTAAAATTAATGTTAGTAAACTTAAAACTATTTATCTAATTCTAAAACTATATCTAAGACAGGCCTGATTAGTCAGCCCGTGCACCATATGACAATGGTTCGGGTACTGACAATCAAACCTGACAGAAAATGCCCTCAGGATGCCATTGGAACTGGTCCGCACTCTGTGCACCAGGCATGTGCATCGTTTACGCATGATGGTGTAAAAACAATCCACATGCGCATCCGCGAACATACCCGACTCACTATAGTAACGAGGCAGACCCAAAAGCATCCTAAATGCATTGTTGTATTGTATTATTGTATTGTATATAAATATACAGCATGTAAGATAATTAATGCACTTTGAGAAAGTAGTTTGTTCAGAATCGTTTACTGAATCGATTCCTATCATTTTTAGTATAGGTAATTTTTTATCCCAAAAATAATTAAAACTACGTAAATTACGGCAGGGCCCCAGGCGAGGATGGAATTACAGCGGAGCTTCTGAAAGCGGGTGGAACACCGGTACTTGAAGTCCTTCAGAAGCTCTTCAATTCCGTCCTCCATGGTGGCACTACTCCAGAGGCGTGGAGCAGAAGTGCGGTGGTCTTGTTCTTTAAGAAAGGCGACAACGCTCTCTTGAAGAACTACAGACCGATTTCCCTTCTGAGCCGCGTCTACGTGCTGTTTTCGAGAGTCATTACGAATCGTCTCGCACGCAGACTCGACGACTTCCAGCCTCCCGAACAAGCCGGTTTCCGAAAAGGCTTCAGTACCATAGACCACATACATACCCTGCGGCAGATTGTACAGAAGACTGAAGAGTACAATTTGCCACTTTGCCTGGCGTATGTGGACTATGAGAAAGCCTTTGATTCCGTCGAAATTTGGGCGGTGCTGCAGTCCCTTCAGCGGTGCCAAGTTGACTGTCGGTATATTGAAGTGCTGAAGTGTTTGTACAGTAGGGCTACGATGGCTATCCGAGTACAGAATCAGAGCTCGAAACCTATCCAACTGCAGAGAGGTGTAAGACAGGGTGACGTTATATCCCCGAAACTCTTCACCGCTGCTTTGGAAGACGTTTTCAAGCTACTGGACTGGAAAGGATACGGTATTAACATCAATGGCGAGTACATCACTCACCTTCGATTTGCCGACGATATAGTCCTTATGGCAGAATCGCTGGAGGACTTAAGCACTATGCTCAATGACCTCAATAGTGCCTCCCAACGGATAGGTCTTAAGATGAACATGGACAAAACAAAGATTATGTTTAATGTCCATGTCACACCTATGCCGGTAGTTGTTGGGAGCACTATGCTCGAAGTTGTTGACGAGTACGTTTACCTGGGACAAATAGTCCGACTAGGTAAGTCCAACTTCGACCGAGAGGTCAATCGACGGATTCAACTCGGCTGGGCAGCGTTCGGGAAATTACGACATATCTTCTCGTCAGGTATACCTCAATCTCTGAAAACTAAAGTGTACAACCAGTGCGTGTTGCCAGTGATGACTTACGGATCAGAGACGTGGTCCTTCACTGCTGGCCGTATGAGGACGCTCAAGGTCGCTCAGCGAGCTATGGAGAGGGCTATGCTCGGAGTTTCTCTGCGTGATAGACTCAGAAATGAGGATATCCGCAGTAAAACCAGATTGACCGACATAGCCCAACGGATTAGTAAGCTGAAGTGGCAATGGGCCGGCCATATAGCTCGAAGAACCGATAACCGATGGGGAAGAAAGGTTCTCGAGTGGCAGCCTCGTACCGGTAGGCGTAGTGTAGGGCGACCCCCCACTAGATGGAGTGACGACCTGGTAAGATATGCAGGAAGTCGATGGATGCAGGTGGCTCAGGACCGTGCTTTGTGGCATTACTTGGGGGAGGCCTATGTTCAGCAGTGGACTTGTGAAGGGCTGTGATGATGATGATGATGATGACGTAAATTACAGTCACACTAAATCTGTACAGTCAAAACAAACTGAAATGAACCGTAACTTAAGGCAATAAGACTTTTAAGAGTGCAGTTTTATTTGTATTATTACTAATTCTGTCATTCAACAAAAATAAAGAAAAATGAACTTTATTTCAAGCACGTTAAAGTCTTTGCGTTCGTGGATTTGTACTGTGACCACAACATTCTTCCGGAATTAGTATAACTAATTTGATAAATAATCAGTGCATAAAAATGTTTAACTAAAAATTCGGTGTATGTATTATGATTATAACATAATATACTAATTGGGGTGTCTGAGGGTGTGCGTTAATTACGTTACATATTGTATGTTAAGAGTGTGATATATGTTTTATAACCTGGTAGAGCCACGCTGCAGCTATAATATGGTTGTAGTACGAATGGGTCGGCTCGACCGGGGAAGGACCACGCTCTCACAGAACACCAGTGTAAAGTATCAGCTTGATACTGCTGTGTTGCGTATGGTGAGTTAGAGATCCAGAGACCCTTTTTTACTGGGAACTAGGCATTCCATCTCAGTCCTCAGGGGTGACAACGCATCTGAGTTTTGATTCTAAATCGAGGATAATGTAGATATTTATGGGCCACAGCATCCACTTACCATTAGTTGCAGTGTGCGCTCGTTTGTCACCCTAATTCTATAAAAAAAAAACCTAAGCAGATGGACCACAATTAACTTTACTTTACTAAGTACCAAATTTTAATAAGTACCAAATTACTATATACTTATAGTACCTTTAGTAGGTACCTTTATTAATCTGTGGCAGTCCTCTGCTAGGTATGAGCTTCCTCAGGATTGCTTTAATCGCCACATATGGAAGGCTGATTGGTGATGTTATTAATATCCATTCTGACACTGTTCTCCGTCCCCAGTCTATGTATCTCACTTCTGGTATATACGGGATGGTTATACAGTCATCTATCATCTGGCGAAATTGCAAAAAAATTATATACCTTCTTTCCAAATTTATTTGTTACTTTGTCATCATCATTACAGCCCATCACAAGTCAACTGCTAAGCGTAGGCCTTCACCAAGGATTCCCACAAACACGGTTCTGAGTTTATTGGCTAATTTATTGAGATTTTTTACTTGTGTTAATTTAGTATGATCGTACTAATTACGTGTCTTCTCATTTCTAGGATGGTTTTGGAGAGCAGGGAAGAATTCGCTTTGCTGCCCCAATAATGTTGACAAACTTTACATGTCCTTGAAACTCAATACCTTTTTTAATTTTTATTTGCATATTATTTTTTCTCCGTCAGCAATAAATCCCACAATTACTTACTTTACCTCGTTTTTGGACGACTTTTTGAATCACTACCCAGTTGATGCTGCTGTTTATGTGCTTTTATATCAAAATATTCGCAAAGGTTCTTTGATTAATTCTAGTCAGTATTTGTTTAAAATTCAGCAACAATAATGCCAAAATCGAAGTGTCCATTTTTTATTAATACGATACATAATATATGGAGCGTAGATTTAGGCACTGCCATTTCATATAACTGCCGGCACGTGTGTCTGACGCACACCCGTTAACTCGACACGGTTTTTTTATTAATACATAACGATACAAAGCACATTTTACTACTATGCGAATGTTTTTAAATTAAAAGCATATGAATATTCATATAAATCAATATTATCAACGAACAATGACGCATTTATCGGATTGCAATTTATTTGCTTATTTATTGAAATTTGTTACGCGTGTTAATAATATTATATTTTAGCTATTGTGTTTCACCCATAGATTAAGTATAAACTAGTTTCACCATAGTGCTGTTTTCATTTTTAGTGCTTTACACGCTACATGCTAGAAAGAGAGGATCATATTATTCGAAGCTCTGTTAATTTTTTGTCAACATAATGGAAGCCATTGATAGGTTTTTTAATGGTTTTTAAAAAATGGCGACAATAGTGTGGAGTCGATGCGACAGAATTATTTATTGCGACTCGTAAATCGCAGTCGAAATTAAATTGATTATAAATCCCATTCGACATAACCTTTCTAATGATCTCCTTAATGTTTTCAATAATTTCTAAAAATCAATATCTTTTAACGCCTTTATCGTATACGGGGATATGTTGTATATGTATGTTCAACATAGTTTATGAAAAAATTAATTATTTTTCAAAGTTGCGTTTCTACATACATTTCATAGATAAGAGAAGGACTTTACAATTGATCTTTGTTCAAACAAAGAACCTCTTTAGAGAAACAAAGAGACGAAGTATAAAAATCTTGAAAAACACAAAAGAATCCGCTGGCTAAATGTAAACCGCACTGTTTCGAGGTGCCAAAGACAATGATAATTGTTCCAAGTGAAATATAGTATTGCCCCCGACAAAAGGATCACGGAGAAAAAAAGTTTCATTTTTCATTGTAAGGCTAAGGCCATTCACTACAGGTGGAGCGACGTGGGGTGTGCATGGACAATGGATTGTATCAATGGACGATACTAATATTTTTTTAGGTGAAAAAAATATATGTATTGAGGAGTCCAGGGAGCGGTTATTAATTACATTTAAAGGTATGGTCAGTTCGCAGAGCGGAATATCGTAAGGTTATATACATATTCTTAATCAAAATTAATAGTACAGCGCTTTTTAAATTCGAAGGAAAGCATAAAGCTTATTGAACTTTGTATTTGTTCGTAATTAATAAATATTTGCCGAGTAGCAGCGGAATGAGAGAACCCGCTGCTCCATAATTTATCCTGTAGATGTCTTAAGGGGAGACAGAGAGATATGAAATAGGCTTTGGGCAGCATTATTGTCCTGAGAAGAGAAGTCAATATGCCTTTATGGGCAATATAGGAGAGACGCAAATGTCACAGCATGGTAATATTGATGGTTTGTCATAAATAAAGACAAAACCAAAAAAAAAGAGGAAAAACCCGCAAAAAAAAAAAAAAGAAAAAAAAAGCAGGTGGTAAACATAAATAATTTACATATACGTGTTCCTTCTTCTCTTTTTCTAGAATGTATGTAATTATATGTAGAAATTAATTTTACTATTTTTTTACCAATTTTGATTACACGTGATAAATTTTGCTTACTCATGGATGAAGCTATGACGGATACCGATGATCGCGGGTAAATAAGTGGTAAAATTAAAAATTTTGTACAGCCGACTTCAATATAAATGAAATAAGAACATCATCAATGTATTCGAAGTCAATTAAATACGCTTTAACGAGGATAACTCAAAAACTGCTGGTCAGATCTTGATCAAATTTATATGAAAAGCTCAAGCTTTCAAATAAATGAAATAAGAATCATCAACATTAGTTAACCTAGAAAAAGTTCTGAGGGAGGGAGTCCTAATTAATACACATAAAAAACATACAGTTGAATAGAGTACCTCCACGTTTTTGAAGTCGGTTAAAAAGTTAAGTAAGAGCCTACACTTGTCCCATTGCTGGGCTTAATGCTTTTCTCATTCCTGAGAGATTTAAGACATGGAAGAGTCCACGCGCTGTTCTAAAACATGTTAAGGAACTTCATATATCTGAGATTTTTATTATATTTCAGATATGTAGGCTTCTTCACGACGTCTTCCCTCGTCGCCAAGCAGTTAATGAATCAGAAGTAAAAATTTTAATTAATAATTTTATCGGTGCTGTAGCGGATGAAACTTCCTACCTACTACGAAATTTCAGGGCAAGACATCCCGTGAGCTACCACGGCTCTAATGGTGAGTTTTCCTAATATAACATACATTTTACAATCTACTGCAACAACATCACTCCGCTTGCATAGCGTGTGGGTATGTGTGATACTAGAATGTGTATGGCTTCCTTCATTCATTCAATACAACCTAAAGTCTACTGTTTAATACAGCCCTCCCCCCCTCTATATATATTTACCATAAATGGTCACGTTTCGCGAGCGGTTTGGCAACCGCAGTTCATTTATATTTGTGCTGTTATCGATGCTGCTGCCCATTTTATGCTTTAGTTTGCTACTGTCGCCTTCTACGAAGACAGATATGTGGTAGTGGGTTCTTTTACATCTCTACTACACGGCAAATGTATATGGCTTAGTTTCGGATCTCGCTGTTCGCTCGTATGCAATCTATAAGGTCATCATGATCACCATTACAGCCCTTCACAAGTCCACTGCTGAACATAGGCCTCCCCTAAGTAATGCCACAAAGCACGGCCCTGAGCCACCTGCATCCATCGACTTCCTGCATGTCTTACCAGTTCGTCACTCCATCTAGTGGGGGGTCGACCTACACCACGCCTACCGGTACGAGGCTGCCACTCGAGAACTTTTTTTCCCCAACGGTTGTCGGTTCTTCGAGCTATATGGCCAGCCCATTGCCACTTCAGCTTACTAATCCTTTGGGCTATGTCGGTCACCCTGGTTTTACTGCGGATATCCTCATTTCTGAGTCTATCACGCAGAGAAACTCCGAGCATAGCCCTCTCCATAGCTCGCTGAGCTATAATCTATAAGGTGCATGAGGGTAATATGGTCACCTTAAGCTTTGCCGCCCTATAAAACCAAAACTAGGAGGAGGGCAGAGACAAAAACACAAAGTCGTATACTATAACTAATATATTAAGAAAAAAAAAGAAGCTTTGGCAGTAATTAGGAACAATTAGAAAAATCAACTTAAAAAAAACTAACTCGACACTACACCATACTAAAATCGACTAAAATATTTACAATAACGTTAACTGTCAAAATGGCGACGATAAAGCAGACCCCTTTATACATTCTGTTATTTGATCGACCGATGAAGAGCTATGGTATCACACAGCCATCTATGCAAACAGGGCTGTAGTTTTTGAGTTATAAGAAAGTGACCATATTAGTCAGATGACCATATTGCCCTCACGTACTATATATGTAAAATATTTCCACAATACAGATTAAATTACTAGAGTGGAGGTTTCCTTACATAAAGAATTAAAAAGATACGATTCATAGGAAGGCCTATTCAGTAGTAATTTAAGATCAAAGGCTGGTCAAGATAAGTCAGCACATATTAAAGTGCAACATTATTCATTATTCATTAATTGCAGCCCATCAAAATTCCATCTAAAATACATCAAAATTAATCAATTCTTTTCTTAATAAATATTTTCAATAATATAATAATTGAAAGAAATATGCGATGTTATAAATGCAGTGCTATAAGTATCACGTAGTTACATGCTTGAATGAGAAATAAATAAAAATAATTTTGCACAGCTATAGAGATTCAGTACTTGGAATGAGGATTATGAGAACAAGTTATTTGTTAAAATCGACAGCTGCAGGCCGTGTATATGAACGAGATGTAAGTAACAAAACGCATCCCTTGATGAACAAGATAAAAGAATAACATGCGTGAATATGAGCAAATTTGTCACGTTAAATTTCCCCATTTCGTTTTATTTTTCATGTCTGAGGTGATAAATTAGGTCTAGATTTTATTCGTTCAATTTGTTAAGAATATACGACCAGGAAAAGGTGTTTATTTTAGTTAAATATTTTTTAACTCTTACTGTAAAATAAATATTTATCTTAAGTTTTTGCTAATAACTTTATTTTACATGGTAATCTATGTATAAGCGAAATTTCACTTACCGACCGACTGACTGACTCATCACGACATCTCCAAAATTATACACCCGATTAACTTGAAATTTAGTATAATTACTCATTTCGCATGTAGACGTTCACTAAAAATGGACTTTACGATAGTCCTTTAAAAAAATTCTTAATATTTTATATCTCCGTTATTATCGTCTACTCTCGTGCTCCCAGCGAAGCGAGCGGTTATCGGCTAGTACTATATAGTTGGGGACATTAATTAAGTCAAATTACAAAGAGATACTTATTATTTGTTTACAATTTAGACAAAATGTAAAGGTAACACCACGTGCCGTTAGAAAAAAGTATATAAATAGGTGTTTTCTTATGATTACAATAATTTTGTTAAGAATTCAGAATCATTTTTAAATTTCTTTGTCGCCAGGTATTGCAGTCCAAAGACTACAAAGGCTATATGTGTTTTCTTTTTTGAAAGATCGGTAATCCAAAAACAAAGGTAGATTTACGTCACGGCTCTAAAATAAAAATCAACGTTTGTTGAGGGATTAGGTCCCGTGGGGCAGAACCACAATAACTGTTAGTAGACAATAGATTCAGGTAGCTGTTTCTACACACAAAAATAATCTCGTTAATTGCGCTTATCAAAATCGTTTTTTGTTCAAAATTAAACTTTAAGTCTATACATTTAATAGTTACCCAGGTGAGTAAGCACAGTAAGGTGAGTGTCTGTGAAAGTATTGCGCCTTTGCGTAGTCAGCGTTTCTGCCATTTTAAGGCGAATTGTGATAAAAATCATTTGTCTAATATGCAGCAATAATCCAAATAATCGATGGTAACTGCAACGAAGATTTTAATACTGTACTGGTAGATAGATCCCACTATCTTTGTGCAAAAATAAAGACTTTCTATTGTCTTTATTGATGATATTAAATAAATTTCCCTCTTAGATAATATGATCCATCTAAGAAGTGGAGCCAAGGAGTTGAATATCAAAGGGTATTCTAATTTAGGTTGCTGTCCTACACCGGTTCATATACTGTTTTATGTAATTTGAATTATGTTTAAACATAACATTACGTACTGTTTGCGGAAGCACGTAATAAATACTATTTACTTTCAAATGCACAATAAAAAAAGTAAACTTAGTATTTTTTTAATCCCACCGCTGGGCACAGGCCTCTTATCATTTCTGAGAGGGATAAAGGACAAGTAACTTTTCTTCAACGCCAAGCACGTGGTAAAAGAGCACTTAAAGTGCAATTAATAATTTCAGAGT
Organism: Parnassius apollo; assembly: GCA_907164705.1. Taxonomy (NCBI): domain Eukaryota; kingdom Metazoa; phylum Arthropoda; class Insecta; order Lepidoptera; family Papilionidae; genus Parnassius; species Parnassius apollo. The sequence goes on from CAJQZP010001172.1 coordinate 5,493,851, forward strand.
TCCAGCGGGGATTGAATTCGGGTTGCTCGCGATTTACGGGGAGCTCTTAATTCCTGAGCTATCACGGCTCTATACATAAGTGGTATAACAAATTCTTTCTTGAATAAGAATCTCATCGAACTCTAAATGGGGCTATATCCGTTCGCACACCAAATACTAACGGCGGATGAGCCGTTACCATTCCATAAGAAGCAATAAAATTCCACTACTGAACATAGGGTTGTCCAGTAAATTGTTTCATAGGGAGAACTTGGCCATAGTTGCCACGATTGGCAGGCGGTTTGTCAACCGCAGTTTATTTTTAATTTTGAGTTGTTTTTATGTAGATGCTGCTTCCCGTTTCCTGTTTTAGTTTCCCTCTTTGACTTTAATGGTACCTATTACGATATGGGGTAGTAGATATTCTTATACCGCCAACACTCGGTAAATGTTACCACGGTGCGGTTATCGGTTCTAAGTTGTACTGGGAATCTTTTCCTGCCTAGCAATCTGTTTTGGTAGTTACAATCCTTTTAGCAATCTCCGCTTCCAAATATATGTGCTTTAACTGCTATGTGCCGGTCTGAAGTTTGTAGACAGCAAGAATAATTACTGACTGTGAGAGTCACTGTATCTTAGTGCTCAGTAGTGACAACGCATCTGTAGTCTTTCTAGTTTGAAGTTGTCTGCAGATGTCCATTGACTGCAATGGCCACTTAACATCAGGCAGACTGAAATTTGGGTTGTTCAGATTTAAAAAAAATAATCAATTGCCTGCTTAAGGTCATGATTATGAAAAAATCTGTTAAGTGACGTTAGCGTTTTTTTTATAAGGGTGACAAACGAGCACACAGTTCACCTGATGGTAAGTGGATGCTGTGGCTCATAGACATCTACATTTAACCTCGATTAAGAATCAAAACGCAAATGCGTTGTCAACCTTGAGAACTTAGATGGAATGTCTAGATTGCAGTTAAACGGATCTCCGGTACTATATACTCACCATACGAAACACAGCAGCATTAAGCTAATATTTTACGCTGGTATTCTGTATTAGCGTGATCTTTCCCTGTTCGAGCCGACCCATTCGTGCTACAATCATAATATTGCTGCAGCGTGGCTCTATCGCGTATCAAGCGTTTTCTTAAAAATGTCTGTATCCAGCCTCAGAATGAGAAATATTTGTGAAAGAAGATATTGGAGATGTAGCTTACATATTGAATAAAATTATCTTGATCTATTTTTAAACAATGTGTGCTTGTTGGGTCATGGTAAGAAGCGCGGGTCGAACTTGACCTATATTTATTCAAAAGCAAAGACAGATAATGACGGCTGTTGAACATGTTTAGTACAAAACAAACAGGATATTAGAATACAGATCATAAAACGAAAATCAATAATCACCTGGAGGACGGCTAAATTCCGCGAAACTGTTTGCTTTAGATAACGTTTCTTCGGAAGATGTTAGTTTTAAATATCTTCACCAATGTCCATGCAAACACTGGCCAATAACAGCCATATAAATTATGAACGAAAATCCTATCTTTTAAGACAGCGTAAAAATGGAAACAAACTATTGACGCGACTTCGGCAAACCGAGATAAAATAAATATTTTAGGGTGGGCTCGCCCTAAACAAACACGGTCTGGATTTGCTGACCGTCGATATCGTTTCAATTTAACACGCCGAAATTTCATCACTTGTGTGTTTATACAGAAATATTCTTTATAACAAGCTGAAATGAGCCCAAAATTCCATGAATTTTTATTAAAATGTTATTACGTTACGGTATTTTGATCTCGTGGAAGAAGACAACCCGATATCAAAATAAATTGGATATTCTTTTCATATTTACTTAAATAAGTTCAACTCTATTCGATAAATTTTTGTACAAATGCTTAAAAAGCTAGTATGATGTAAATTAGGTTGATTGTGTAATTGAATTGTTAAAGAAAGCAATTAAATAATACGTTAATTTATTTTATCTATATATATTTATTTTATTAATCTCTAGAAAGCGGTTTTAACAACTTGATTAAATTTTATATTTAGGTAATGTTTTAATTTCATAGACTGAAAAAGCTCGGTTGGCCAGGTATGGAGTACTCAATGTGAAATAATTGAGACAATTTTTTTGTCCATAATAGGCTGGGCATATCGTTTGAAGAATCGGCCACCGACGGGAAGTAAGGTTTCTGAGTGGCAACCTCATACTGGCACCGAGGTAGGTGACTCCCAATAGATAGAGTGACGATGAAATACGCAGAGAGTCAAAGAATGCAGGTAGCTCAGGACCGTGATGTGTGAGAGTCTACGAGAAGTCTTAATTATGTTCAGCAATGGACTTGTGAATGACTGTAATGATGATGATGATGATAAATTAAATAAAGACTTTAACAGAAAAAGTGATATAAGGCTAAATTTTAAATAATATTTTTCATATATTTACCATAAAATAAATATTTTAACTACAACAGATCCGTGATACAACGAGCGCTCTGCGCTCGAACTGCTTAAATTTCTGAGTACAGCATCTCGAGTTTGATTTCAGTTGGTACTATTAAAATGGTTAGTCAAAATTTAAAGTGTAGATTTATTAAGTCGTAACGTGGAATGAATATATCACAAATAAACTTGTGGCGGATCTTAATCGTTCCACAAAAATTACAGAAATAGGTTTTGTGGACTGCAGATATTAAAGCTAGGTTAAAGTAAAGTTACAGCTTGTACACGGGACGTAAGTGACTGCTGGCTGTAGGTCTCTTACATCTCGGAGAGCGTTTTGGAGCAACGAGTCCGGCGCATTCAGTGAGTGCAGCTTTAACATGTCTCCAGAATATTTTGTTCCTCAAGCATACAGTTTGCTGCTATACTACTTAATAGAATACTGGTTGTGGGTGTCATCGAGGCCAGAATGAATATGCTTCTGTCTTATTACTGCGCTTTACCATCTTCGGCTACACTACCACTTGCCGTCCAGTGGGTTATTATCTAATCACTAATGTGTAGAAGGTAAAAAAGAAAGGCTTATACCTTAATAATTTTTATATCTAGACCTCTAGTTAGGTTATGACAGACTTAACTAGGTCTCTAGTTTAGATAAAGATAAAAATTGTTAAAATTTTATCAACTAAGTGGCACTATTCTTTCTCTGGTAAGTAAGGAAGGGAAATTCGGCACACCTAGTTCTACTCGTTCAGAAATTCCAGCAGTAGTTACTGAATTACCCCTTCAGGTCACTCTATCAAGTCTGGTGGTAAGGTCTCATCATAACTAACAAAACGAACCCAAACTCGGCACACCTAGTCCTACAAGTCTAGGAGTTCCACTTGTAATCACCGAACTACACTTTCAGGTCACTCCATCAAGTCCGGTGGTAAGGTCTCATCATAACCTACAAAACGAACCCAAACTCGGCACACCTAGTTCTACCAGTCTAGGAGTTCCAGTTGCAATCACCGATTTACACCTTCAGGTCACTCCATCAAGTCCGGAGGTATGGACTCGTCATAACTAACAAAACGGAGCCCAAATTCGCCACCTCTAGTTTTACTCTGCAAGAAGTTCAAATAGCGGTCACGAAAGTACACCTTCAGGTCACGCCATCAAGTCCGGAGGTAAGGTCTCATCATAACCAACAAAACGAGCCCAAACTCGGCACACCTAGTTCCGCTCGTCCAGGAGTTGCAGTAGTAGGTAAGTTTATATATTCTACTTATTTTTAGCTAAATAAAAAACTGTGAGTATAAAAATAATAATTTTATCACTTGTCAAGTACTTATGTTTCCAATTTGTTTTTTTCTAATATTTTGTGTATGTACAGCGATCTTTTCAGAATGAGCCGCTGCAAACAGGCGATACAGTGTCCACTCACGACGGCGGCCGAGCGCGGACTGTGGTTTCATCGAAATCTTTGTACAATAAATCAAAGTAGGCACCAACAATAAAATAGCCCTTATTGCAATAGATTATGATTCATCCGTATTACCAAAATATGTGAAAAAATGTGCATCAGTTTTTATTTTTTTTACGACTATTTGTGACATTTTGTTAAAAAATAAACCCAGGGTTTTTTAATTGAATATGTCTGTCATCTTATAGTATTTTTTAAATTTTTTAAATTTGTTGATAATAGACCAAAACATGTACCGAAACACAAGCCGGTATCGTTAATTTTGTAGAAAATGGCAACGAAAGTTCGTTTTTACAATATAAAAAACTACTATTTTCAACAAAAGAGTTACAGATGTTTGCAGATGAAGAACCAATCTATACATGGTAGTTTTTACTTATATTTGATTTGGTTTAGTTTTGTCACAAAATGTACCGAAAAACACCCTAATTTTGGTTGATTTGAAAACGCGTCCTTTAAGTGAGAGTTCTATTCGCGACTGATAAAGAGCTTTTTTTATTAAAGTTACCTGCAGGTGTCCAAGGGCTGCAGCAGCTACTTACGAACACGTGGACTGCAGGTTTGGATATCACTTTAATTTAATTTAGTATTTACCGACTTAAAAAAGAGGAGGTATTCAATTCCGATAGGTTTTTTTATGTGTGGTTACCTAAGAACTTTTCTCTGGGTGAACCGATTCTAGTGATTATTTTTTTATCTGAAAGCTGGTACTACTCTTGTGATCCAATATAAATTTAATCGAGATCTGACCAGTAGTTTTTGAGTTATCCTTAATAATTCATATTTAATTGAATGTTGTTCTCATTTTATTATATTGAAGAAATTTTTAATTTTGCCACTTGTGTAAAGAAAATATTTTGTACGTGGTAGAGCCATGTTGCATATTATGATTGCAGCACGAATGAGTTGAGTTGACCGGGGTAGGACCACGCTTTAAAATAGCAATAGCAAAATAGCTTAATACTGCTGTGTTTTGTGAGTGTAGATATCCGGAGACCCTTTTTACTGGAAACGAGGCATTCCATATCAGTCCTCGGGGGTGACAAAGCATATGCATTTTGATTCTTAATCTAGAATAAATGTAGGTAAATGCATATGGGCCCCAGCATTTACAAACTATCAGTTGGTCTGTGTACTAGCTTGTCACCCTTATTCTATGCAAAAAATCTTAAAAGATACAAAAAGTAATTCCTAATTGTCGCTACTTAATAATTATAGGTTAAAAAGTATTTCTCTAGATTTCTAGAACTACCTATTTTTCTTCGTATTCGTCGTTCCTATCATTTTCACTACAACACTATAATTCTAACGCGTCATTTCAAAATGAACTAAAACCGTAAGAACGGGAATCATATACGTTATATTAAACTAGGATGATACGGTTGTAAATGGGGTATGATACGTTATTGATATGTTCTAGTGAACTTAGGAATGACTGCCGTGGTTTTTTGGATAGAGAACTTTGCAAGAATATCCGAATATCAGAGCCGATGTCCTTGCATTAGTGGTGCTGCTCCTCATCGATCGTCTGTAAAATTAGGGTTTAGAATTCTTGGGCGTAGATTCGCTATCTAGCGGTCGTCAGTTTCGCCCATTATGATTATTCTCTTTTGCCCTTCATTTTTGTTATTATTTTTTGTTATTAGGGCTTATTGTATGGCTCATTTTCATGAGTGAGGATCTTTAATTGACTTACTGTTGTTATTAGTATTATCTATCCTAATTATGATAGCTGTTGGTCTTCCAAATAAAAAAAATCATCAGGGCTTCTCGCCTAATATTTTGATTCATGTTAAAATAGAGCAAGACGTTTAAAAGTGAAAAAAAATATTTCTAAATTTGACTTGGGAGTGTTATTATTATTCGAGTTTAGTTCGTACAAGATATAACATCTCTTGTAAGTAAAGGTCCGCTCTTATAATTAATATTGGCGCGACTTAACCGCTCTCGGGGCGGCGCGAGCGTTCTATCGCGCAACTTATCAAAAGCTCGCAATATTTCTTCATTAACGACGTGGCAAGGAGTGCAACTCGTCATCTTATTGCCGATATATAGATTCTAACTAAGCTTTTTTGTAGTCTATGTAAATATATAAAAATTACGTAAATTATTTATTTTGTATGAATAGACATAGGCTTTTTTTGTAGAATAAGGTTGACTAACGAGCACACAGTCCACCAGATGGTAAATGAATGCTGTGTTCCATAAACATCTAGGTAAATCTATCCTTGATTAAGAATCAAAATGCAGATGCGTTGTTACTCCTGAGGACTAAGATGGTTTCGACGCTTTGAGTTTCACTTTTTAATAAAACAAGTAAACGTGTTTTGAATTATTTATAAAAGATATGTCATATTTTCTTACAGCTTTTATTTAAGTTACACGTTTAGCTTTTCTACCTTTACGATCTAGTTAGATCTTTAAAAGAGAATTTTCCCGAGTGCGCACATCTGCGACATTTATGTATCTAGTAAACGTTTAATGGATTTGGAAATTTTTTGTCCCAAATTATTTGTTTAATTTATTGTGACCCAGTAAAGTTGAACTATAGTAATGAAATGAGACGTAACTGTAATGTAAAAATATAAGGCCTTATTTATTGTAATCATTGATTTTTGCTTAGAGATAATTTAGTATTAATTTTCTCTATACCTCTGTGTTTTCGCAAAATTACAATAGAAGTAAATTGTAGTACTTCATTTAAGAGAAACGATTTTTCATCGAAGGGCCAATAAAGTAAGATATCCTAATTTTGTGAAGATTTATTTCATTGGTCGATTTTGATTTCAGTTATATCGAACTTTTCATCATAAAGTTATGTTCTATTAATGATTTGTTGTTGTGATTTGTAATATTTTTTAAATTATTATAAAATTATGTAAGTCATCTTAAAATTAATTTCAATCTTAAATCTTTATTACGAATACCAAAAAATATCTATTTATAGTAACAAGAAGAGCTGTACCTAAAGTAATTAATCAAATAATATGACAGCATTCAAAGAACATAATTTAACAAAATTGTAAAGAGCATTGTGTTCCATAATTAATGAAGCAAAAGGCTTTCTCGGTAACAAATATTCCCGATCTAAGATTCCGGATCGTCAGTACTTGTCTCTTTGTGCGACATTCTTCTGCGCCCAGGTGTTCATATAATTACATCGGATGATGTGTGAAAGAGATGGCTAAATTTAAAAGAATCGACGTAAGTAAGAAAGACGATAGCGTCCCTTGCGTTGATTGATAACTGTGACAAAAACGTAGCAGATGAAAAATAATAATTATTAGAATCTTTTGTTAGAGGCGTATGAACTAACACAGGGGTGTGTTCACAATTATGTTCTTTTTTCTTTATGATAGACAAAATTAGTTAAACAGTGAAGTACAGAAACTAAAAGTTTACGTGAAAAGTTTGTGTTTTCGTATAAAATATCGTTGAAATCTTACTTTTATTAATTTTTTTCGTCCTTTAAGAGTTGTTATATGGTTACCTATTGCATAGCGACATAAAAATAAATTTTGATTTAATTTTAATAGCCATTCCTCTCTTAATTAATTAAACTTAAATAAATAATTATACAATATGCCAACCCTATCACGATGCATCGCATGCCGGCTGTGCAGTTTGTATTCAAAGCTAGACAATAAGCTGCAAGCTCGCGCAGGTAGATATGGAACAGCAAAGCATATTTGCATTTTTAAATACATTCAACAAAGCATTGTCACTCTTAAGACGATATAGTTAAGGGAATGCATTAAGATGCTAGTTAGTATTTAAGTGCAAATGATTTGTACAGGTGTACTTGCATTTTTTTTTTTAATTTTCATTAGCTAAGTTCGCGCTTTATGGATCACGATCGAGGGTCGGACGGACGTGTCTTATTGTTTCGTCAAATACATGAGAAACTTTGTCAATAAAGCTGGGTGGCTCTGCTTTTTTTCCGATTTCGGTTTGCTTTGATTTTGAATTTGTATTCCCTTGAAGCGTTCATTGGGGTAGAGATTTAAGCTTTTGCAATTATTACGTTAAACTAATTTTACAATTTTAAGTTTTTATTCAATTTTATGTTTGGTTTTATTAAATAATCTAAAGACACTTGAATAAAAAAATAAACTATGAAATTATGGGTTTTCATGTAAATATACGGTAAACAAAAATATAATAAAGTTTTCCGGACTGTATACGATTACAGTGCCACTTATCAGATAATGCTAGAAGATGTAACTCATTGTTAGTAGCAAATGATTAAGAAAAACTTATTTTTATAATCGAGTATTAAGTATCGTAACAATTAAAGGGGTTCAAGGATGGTTACAAAACATATGCGTGATTTCTTTCATAGAATAAGGATGACAAACGAGCACACAGTACAGTGGTAAGTGGATGCTGTGGCCCATAGGCATCTACATCTATCCTCGATTAAACATAAAAAAACACGTCAAATGACTAAGATGGAATGCCTCGTTTTCAGTAAAAATGTTCTTCGGTCTCCTTCAGGTTAACGTTTGTTACATTCGGTTAACTAAATATTTAAAATTTTGAATTTCATTTCATTTCATTTGCTTGTACAATCGATAAGGTAATCTTTCTTCTTCTTTACAAGGCTTTTTAATTCACAGCTGTATACAGGACCTTTTGAGAATCCGTCAACAAGCATGGGTTTTTAAGACATTTTTCTAATCCCCCCACGCTGGTCAAGTGGATTATTGAATCCAGAACCCCACCCCACGCACTGGTAATGTTGATCCCCATTACCAGTATGTGGAGATTTGAGATTGGCGAAAGTTTTCGTTGTAAAATATTTACGAGTACAGACATAAGTTATATTTACACAATGTTACTAAAATATAAAAAGTAACTTAAGATAAACAAATTAAAAACTTCAATAAAGCTTCCGTTATAAATAAAGGGAATTCGAATTGTTATTGTTTAATTTATTTGTGTAGTTATGTTTGACCAGTATTGTCAATCAAAAAAGCTAAATAAGTAATTTCAAACTATCAGAATGCACCCAGTCATATATTTTAGTACTCGATACTTTAAAAAAGCTAAATACGCAATTATTTGACAAAATAAGTGAGTCTAGGAGATACTCATCGGATAATTTATCAAAACTTGAGTTGGTCGCAATTTGGTTAGCTTTAGAAACAATAATTAAATAATAAAGAAAAATTTAATATAATGTAACTTTTGGTCGAATTAAAGTGCAGGTGGCGCTTTGTCGGCTACATCAAAGACGTTGATTATTGAAATATGTATGCTTGACAAATTATTGTTAATTATCCTAAGGCTCTGAAATGCAAGCCGCATTTTTTGCTTACAACTAATATGTTTACATAAATAATGCTTTACTAAACAGGCTACGTCGCTCAGATCATAGAAACTCGCATTAATGTTATAATAAAATATCAAATTCAAGAGCTCGTTAACTTAAACTAAAAAATAAACAACGCCGTCGAGTTCACAATGCTTCGCTATCTGAAAAATTCATCCACTACAATAGACTATCGACTTGAGTTCGTTACGTTCATTATTTGCAGCATTAATTACCTCCGCTATTGGACTTTATCTTCATGATCGATCGATACAAAATAAATCAATTTAATCTAATTAAAAGCATTACATGTTTTTTGTTCGATAACGAAACAAGACGAGGTATTAGGAGATGGAATCGTAGATTAGGAGGTGAGCTTGTACCGGCGGGTCACCGATCATATCTGAACGCGGTACGTCAAACCGTCCATCCAATGTCAGAGGCTCTCTACAAATTATTTATACAGTCTAATTTAATTTAAGTCCCTGACCTTTTGATGCTGCACTTAGCTATGGAAAAAACCTCTTGAATCATTTCACGTGGCTCATGCAACATTCATAGCTCTTATTGTATTACGTTAGGGATCGCATTAGGCACGTACGTAACGTTACGGGGACACTTCTAGTATTTTGGCATTTTAAATAATCGTTCGAATTATCTTGAGCGAATTATGTTTAAAATGAATTATAAACACCGTATACGGTTCGTTCTGTATTAGATTATCTCGTGCAATATTGTTTGATTGCGCCATACAACAATGTTGGTAACAATACAGACGAATGTCAAATGTTTAGGTAAGAATTAATGCTCTCTGTAAATTCTGATAGAACTCTTTTGGATTTTGTGTTTTTAAATAGGCTTTACTTGGGAACGTATATAATTTTTAGTTAGAAGGATGTGTGGCACGGGCGGCCTCGCACCGAGTCTCGCCACGCAGTCTACGGCGGAAGTTTACGAGCGCTCGCCAGCCACTTTTATTGGCTACCTCACATCGAAGCCTCCTCGCAGCCTCCCATTCACTCCGCAACAAATATATTTTTTATTGCTCCGTCACTTGGGTAATTTATTGACAATGAACGCACGTGCATTTCTATTAATATTTTATGTGATAAGAGTTTTTATGCGACCGCGGCCGCACACGAGCGCCATTGTTGGGTCCGACGAGCAGGCTTGTTTTATGCCCACTCTAGAGACACGCTTAATTGATGTTATTCAAATTAATCGTGAAAGTCGTCGTGGCTCAGCGCCGCCGGTCAATCACGTACGTTTTATTTCTGGAAGCTTTCGGATGATGTTGAAAATCGACAATATTAAATAAAATACTTATAGATGTATATTGCATGCCCTCTTCATAAAAACGTGATTTCGAAGCAAGTCGACTAGAATGTAGGTACTTACATTAAAAAATTGAGTAAGGGTGATAAACCTATACCCGGATTGTGTGTCCGTTTGTCACCTTTACCCTGATAGTAAGTGGATACTGTGGCCCATAGACATCTACATCTATCATTGGTATATAGATGCGTCACCCCCAACTAAAATAAAATGCCTCAATTCCAGTAAAAAAGGTCAGTATATTAAATCATTTTAGAACCAAAAATCATGAGATGAACGAAAATACAATGTTTTCGATAAATCACCAAATGAATTTGTTACCATTTGACTTTAAATGCATTCAAGTCGCGTAGACAAAGTTGCATGTTTCGAAATTGCAAATGTTCATAATATTTTAAAAGACAATGAGAGTGTCTGGTTAATTGCAGTTTTTAATGTTAATCGAGTGATCACCTGACAGGCAGCCGGCCCATAAAGCATCCTGGCTGTCGCCGTAAAAGTCGTGTGCGGTTTTTCTTCGTCTGACTCGCTGCCTTTCGAAATTATATCCTAAATAATGACAATTTTTCTTCTGCACTGTTGCCATCTTCCATTCAAACAAACGTTTCGACATTGCTATAAAAACAAATTACTTTATACAGGAATAACTTCTGTCTGTGCTGGTAAATTTGGAGTTCAGTTTTGTTTTTAACAGTAACGGTAAACGGTGATTGGTGTTACACACTCAATGATTACACAAATAAAGGTAACAAGCGAGAACACGGTCCACTTGATGGTAAGTGGATGCTGTGGTAAATAAACAAAGACACCCATCCTTAAATAATACACAAAGCGCATGAGTCTCCCCCACTGAGCACTAAGATACCCGAAGATACTCTATTAAACGTTCAATGTTACCACTGAATTTTAAGTGTTCTGTTGCATTTTGAAAAAAAGAATATTAAATTGCTATAAACATTACTAATATTCCCCTACCACTCTACTTAAATTCTTGTGTTAAGTTACCCATAATTCCCAGGCTACTCTATTACCGATGTAATAAAACTAATTTATACGGATTTTATCACGTTTAATTAACTTATTTTTTTCCTGACTTTTTCAGTGATTTTCAGCACCCATGGTTGGTGCTGAGATGTTTGACGCCTTAATGTCATAGTTAGCCCGGCTACCTTTCGAGGAAGCGCTAAGATCCTAAATCAGGCAAGTATAGTGTTCGCGTAAATTTAAGAAACCATTACCGATGTAATGTACGTTACTATAAGCTAGCCTGGCTGAAGTTGCCTACGTTGATCTGTCCGTTTCGGTAGGAGGTGCGATGAGTTTCACTTGACTTCACTCTGAGCATTTTACAATGTAAATATAAAATTTAATAATAATTATACCACAGCGCTGTCTATTAGGTCCAGATTTTGCAATGTTCTTTTATGGAACTATACCAACGTATAATAATAATAATAATGTCCTCTAGACCGAATTTCGGCCACGGCGGCCTGCCTCAACGGAGGCTAGCCATCGGCGCAGGACAGGATTATAGTGCCCAAGTGTATGCGCAAGCACAGGTGCACTCTCTATTCCCTCATTCTCGTAATCCGATGGGACGGTAAACCGACACGACCGGGAGAGAGATCAGGCGCAGGACCAACGGCTTTACGTGCTTTCCGAGGCACGGGGGTGAGACACCGCTAACTTCCTGACTTCCGACAGCTACTGAGAATTTCTTGACAGAAAAACTCAATAATTGATTTTTTGGCCCGACCCGGGATTCAAACCCAGGACCTCATGATCAGCAGTCGCACTACTACAACCACTGGACCAAAGAGGTAGTAAATATGAATAATTATAGCCCATAAATTTCAAAGAATAGATTCATAAATTGACTACAGCGCCACCTGTAGATCCTAGCATCATCGTTTCGGCGAAACAAAACTGAGTAAATATGACCTTAACTGGTCAAGTAAATTTTTAGCACCATATATTAAAAAAAACTGTAATTTTGGATAGACTCTAGAGTTTCTTTTTTACAAAAATATAGCCTAGATATATAGTTCCATAAATATCCATTCAGATGTTATTGCGTGATTGAGCTACAAATATACGTACATGAACACATCCATACAACTTTCATATTTGAGTAAATTTATCAAATGCTTTTTGTTTTTCAAAGTAATGTATTAATTTGGTAACAAAATGTAAATAGAAGTAAAAATTGTTTTCATCCATGAGTCTACATCGATATTTTAATCGACATAACGGCAAGTTCTGGTCAATCGTGGCTGATTTTCGTAAATAATGCCGGACAAAGTACTCGCAACACTCAGTGCGCTATATAATTATCAGTTATATCCGTTATGGGCTCTAACTCATGCGTGTCTGCTTCCAGAACAATGCGCGCGATGTTTGGCACCTAATGGACTCGTTGACTGAGCCTCCGCAATAATGTTGCGGCTTGCGCGCCAACCTCACTGTCAGCGTTTGTATGTGTGTGTACACACGTTTAATGCATTCGTAAGTGTGTGGGTGGTAGAAGTGGGTAATGGTAGCCATTTAGTGCAAAATTACATTTTTACTAAGCGCTGTGTTTAAAAGAATTAATTTATGCAATATTGAATCACCAGATATTTCTTTCAGAAGTAAGTTTCACACTTACAATGTTTTTAATTTTGAGTGTTGTTTTCGAACAAGGAATTTTAAGTGGAAAGGTAAGTGGTTGCTGTGGCCCATAGACATCTAGATTTATCCTCGATTAAGAATCAAAATACAGTTGTGTTGTCACCCCTGAGGACTAAGACCGAATGTCTCGTTTCCAATAGAAAGGGTCTCCGGTTCTATACACTCAGGATACAAAACATTCATCAACATGCTGCTAGCATTATGCAGTTATTTTACCCCGGTATTCAGTGAGACCGTGGTTCTACCCCTGCTGAGCCAACCCATCATGCTACAGCTTTGCTCTAGGTACAGAGTTGCTCTAGGTACAAAATATTGACACTTACTTTCTGAACTACGAGTATCAGGTGAATTCTGGAACTTACCTGCAAAAAATAAAACAGTGTTATAGTAACGCGATACGAATATTTACACAAAGTAAAAAATCCATCAATATTTTTTTAAAGTAGGCGAAATAACCTGGCTGCCCTGTTTGTCAAACCCAGTAAAAGCTAAAAAATATTACATCGATGTAGCCCTTAAAATCATTTTAAGATACGTTTATACTTGATAAATGCTACTAAATAAATAGTAAATACATTATTTAATATTAAGAGTCGTTGTAGTTCAAAAGTTACACTCGTCGCAAATTATACAGTACGCGAGTAACGTTGGTTCGATACCAGCCGGCGTGAATAAAATTGTCCACTGATATTTTAAGTACTGATGGGATAAGGAATACATTGTGATGAAACCTGACTGAGAAATAAAATATTTCTAAAAACCTCCACCAACACGCATTGAAGTATCGCGGTGATCTATAAGCTCTATAATTTTGTTAGAAATCAGAGGTCTGTTACCGGCAGTGAAACGAAATGTAATTTTAAATTTTATAGGTATTTATTATAGTAACGATATTATTAGTGATATCTCGCCATTTCTTAAATACATAATTGGATATATCGTTATTTTTTTGTCTTTTACTTGTCCTAGCTTACAAATTAGTTAAAATAATATTAAAATCTCAAATTATATTCAAAAATTTCATACGTTTCCATCTTTTTAAGAAAATCACTGTGAGAAGGTTATATAGAGCAACCTCTTAAGAAAATGGTCTTTGATTTTGATATGAAGCAAGGCTGCAGCAAGGTAGCAATGTTTTTCCAGTTCTACTGATCTCTTAAATTGTTGGTGCGTGAATCTACATTTTATTTATACATCGGATACGGGTAGTTAAGAAATAAGGATGAGTTGCTTTGCTTACGTTAACGACGTACTACAAGTTATGTGCAAATAACAAATTTCTTTTTTGGCCGTGATATGACGTGCTGTGCTGTGGCCTGGAGGCCATCGGTGCTGACAATGTTCTTATTTTTATTTTATAGTTATATAGAATGTCTCTCACGGTTTTAACACTAAAGACGTGAAAACTTTTTACGTGGTAGAGCCACGCTACAGCTATATTTGTTGTAGCACGAATGGGTTGGCTCAACCGTGGTAGGACCACGCTCTCACATGATACTAACGTAAAATAGCAGCTAAAACCTGTTGTGTTTTGTATGGTGAGTGTAGAGAACCGGAGACCCTTTTTTATTGAAAATGAGGCATTTCGTCTTAGTTCTCGAGGGTGACGTATCTTGCATTTTGATTCTTAATAGAGGATAAATATAGATGTCAATTGGTCACAGCTTGCACTTACCATCGGGTGGACTGTGTGCTCGTTTGCAACCCTTATTCTATAAAAAAAGTTGGAACTTTACATTTGTGCTTATATGCACTTAGAGCGTGAGATTATTTTTTTAACTCTTAAAATTCACAACTGGACATGGACCTGTCCTGATGTACATTAATCGTCACACTTAACTAGTAAATTGGCGATCGCAGTAGTAGACTTCTTGAGCTTATGATTCTGCTCCCCATTAGTAAACGATATGGTTATGTGGTTCTGGTTTCGATGATGTTGGTGCTGCTAGCCTATACGGCTCTTACAGCTTCATAGGACTCTGGAGACATAGAGCTATTACGATATGGTTATACTGCCATTTATTGGAAGTCATGAAATTTTTCCTAATTTTACCCTCAGTCGCTTACAACATCCTCCGGGCCAAATCTTACAATCTATCCAAAATTATTTCTTTATTTAAATGTTATATTATATTATTAACGACTCTAAATAAATATACATCCTACAAATACTTACACATTAATTACATAAGTGTTTGAATCATCGCTATACCATTCTTTAGTTTCTCTCTATGACATCGATACAAATTGATTATAGATAGAGTTGTTTGTGCTACAGTGGAGACGTTCGGGGAGATTGCGAAAATAAAGCCCATTACACACTGTACACTTTTTAATCTTATAATTTTAACTAAAAAAGTAAAAATTATAAACATGAACAAAGATATTTCATCTGTAAAATTTTATACAGCTACTCTATATGTAAAATTATTTTAAAATATTTTTATATTTATTAACTATTGAGCTAGCAATAAACTAGTGACAGATTATTTTTAGCGAAAAATTGCCGTGTAAGCAATACCAGTTACAATTTTTAAATTTTTCACATACTTAACTGCAACAAATTACATATTTGTTGTTCAGAAATGATTAGTATATATGTAACTAAAATTTATTAAGAAAAAACGGATGACGAAATTTTATTTTTAGGAGAAAAAGAAAGTATTTTTCTCTATATCAGCAATTTATGGACATGGTATCATTGGTGAAGTTGGTTGTAGGTGTCCATGGACAGTAGAAACTTGCTATCAGGTGAACTGTAAGTTCCCTTGGCACTTTAGTTTCAAACAAAAAAGTATAAAATTTAATTACTAATAAAAAATTAGTTTAAAAATAATGTCGAGACATATCTATGTGCTCTAACCCTTAGTGCGAAGCAATCGACACGTTGAGCATCGCTAGCGAATTCCGCAGGTTTTTCCACCAGATTCCTGCGCGCCGTCCTGCTCCTCTAATTACACTTAATTTCTACTTCGTGCCTCTTTAAATACGACCGTGGCTCAAACTGCGAAACGATACGAGCGAGGGCTACGTTAATGTTCCGTTCAAAGGATGATCTCGTTGGTTTAACAATTACAAATACCGCGTTATATTTTTGTGGTAGAACCACGCTGTAGGTGTATTGTGGTTGCAGAACAAATGGGTCGGCTCGAGCGAGGATTATGCTCTCATACAATATTAACGTGAAAAAGCACAATAATGCTGCTGTATATTGTTTTTTTTATAGCATAGGGTGACAAACGAGCACACAGTCCACCTGATGGTAAGTGGTTACTGCGGCCCATAGACATCCACATCTATCCTCGATTACAAATCAAAATGCAGATGCGTTGTCACCCGTGAGGACTAAGATGGAATGCCTCGTTTCCGACAACGAGAACGATCTCTTCCAGACAACCTTTGGGCTAAGGAGAAAAAGAACAATAGGAGGTGGTGCGTTTTATGTTACACATACATTCTAATATCTAAATAAACTAAACTATATTTATTAAAATACCACAATAATACATAAAAAAATAATAATAAAATAAACATACATATTAATAAATAGGTATATAAATATAAATATATACGCATACATATATATACATAGATAATAAATAAATAAATACAAAACAAAGAGGAAAAAAAACACAGAATAACTATCTGTTGCTAGAAATGGTTATCAATAACCACAAAGTGTTAGGTAATGCTTCTTGACGTCATTTTTGAAACTTTCCAAAGTTTGTGCACGTTGAATTTGGAGTGGAAGTTCATTCCATAACCTTATGGCTTGGCTCGTAAAAGAATATTTCATAAATTTTGTTCGAAATGAACATGGTTCTAGAATTAGTTCGCCGGCTGACCGAAGAACTCTATCAGGTCGACCATGACCAAGAAACTTAAAGTTTTCCTTCAAGTAACTTGAAGTCAAAAGATTGAACAACACACAGTACAAAAGAGATACAGTTTGCAGATTCCGGCGAAAGCGAATGGGTAACCACTTGACCTGTAAACGATATTCGGATACATGATCATATTTGCGCAAACTAAATATGAACCTAATTGCAATATTTTGAATTCGCTCAAGTTTGTTCAGTTGGTCTTCAGTTAAATCGAAATAACTTGCGTCCGCATAATCGAGAATAGAGAGAAGTAAGGATTGTGCTAACATAATCTTAGTGGGAATGGGGAGAAAAGAACGTAAACGACGAAGTGAACCCATAGTAGCAAACACCTTTTTTGCTCACTTGTTTTAGCTGCTGCGACCACGACAAGGTAGAATCTAGATATATCCCCAGATTTTTTACAGATTTACTGTAGGGTGTGACAACGTCATTTAATGTCACCGAGGGTAGGTTGTTCCAGTCAACTCTGGAGACCATCCCTCCACCACCAATAACTATAGCCTGGGACTTGAACGGATTAATTTTTAGACCATAACGCTGACTCCACTGGTTTATCGCCGCTAAGTCATTGTTGATGGTGGCAACAGCAGAAGGCAGATTTAACAGAGTTGACTGAGTGTAGATTTGGAGATCGTCTGCATACATGTGATAGAGAGAAGTAATATTTTGAGAGATAGAATTAATGAATATAGCAAAAAGTAAAGGATACAGCACACCACCTTGAGGCACGCCAGCCCGCAATTCGCACCAAGATGAGAACTCATCTTCGATGCGAATACGCTGCCGTCGGCCGTAAAGATAACTATGAAACCAGCCAATCACCGGAGGAGATATGTTAATAGAACGTAACACACTCAATAAGATGTCAAAATCAACAGTGTTAAAAGCATTGCTAAAATGAAGCAATACCAACACAGTGAGCTGTTTGTTATCCATGCCTCGTCGAATGTCATCGGTAACTTTAATCAATGCTGTTGTCGTACTATGACCCGATCGGAAACCAGATTGGAGAGGATCCAGGATACAATTTCTATTTAGGTAGAGATTTAACTGAAAGAAAACTAGTTTCTCCAGGAGTTTGGATAAAAACGGAAGAATTGAGATAGGACGAAAGTCGGAAAAATGCAAAGCATGGGCTTTTTTTGGGAAAGGCGTTACAAGTGCACTTTTCCAAACATCAGGAAATTTTGAAGAGGAGATGGATTTATTCAAGATATGGGTGAGGATAGGAGTAACAAATTCTAGGATAGGTAAGATCATGTTACGACTAACATTGTCATCACCCACGGCATTGGACGAGATGGACAAAATGTTCTTTTTAACATCACTATCAGTGAAAGGAGAGAAATTAAACGGTGGAAAATCAGGAGTTGGTATTGAAGAAAGAATACTCAGAGTCCGGTCTTTATCTGAGCTATCTAATGTGCTAGAACAGGTGAAATATTTGTTAAGGAATTCAACATCAACATTATGATGAGGAGAATTATTGAATGTTTTACCAACTCCAAGAGACTGAAGAAACTTCCAAACTTTGGCTGCGTCGCCGTTTTCGACGGATTTATGAATATGGCGTCTTTGTGCATCCCTACACAATGTATTGCAGCGATTCCGTACTTTATTATAATATCGTAAGTTTTTCTCAGACTTATCAGCTTTTAACTTACTTTTAGCAAATCCTTTTTTTATAATAAGTTTTTTTAGACTATCAGTTAACCAAGGTGTTGGTAAGTGTTTCATTTTTATTGGTTTTACTGGGGCATGGATGTCATAAAGTTGGATAAGAAAGGAGTTAAATAACTCGACTTTCAAGTCGACTGTTGAAGCATTTTCAACAGCTGACCAGTCTATGCGACTTCCAGAGCATCTTCCAGAAGACGTTCTTTGTCCATTCCACCAAAATTACGTCGCAGAAGGATTCTCGATTTTGCTTTAGGAGGACGGACCTTGTATGTAAGAAACAAGAGATCATGATGAGAGAAGAGATCAGCGTCATGCTGGCCATGTTTCAGGACAAAATTTAGAGAGGATACAATGATTAAGTCAAGTAGTGATGGAGTACAGTCAGGCATTTTATGCGTAGCAGATAGTGGTAATATATGTAGATTACATGCCTCAGTTAATGATTTTAGCCTTTCTCACCGATAGTCACCCTTGAGTAGGCATGTGTTAAAGTCACCCATGATTATAGTGTGAGTATATAATGGGATTAAATTTTCTAATAAATATTCGAAAGAAGAGAAATAGTCAATATGAAGAGAAGGACTGTAACAAACGCCAAGAACAATTTTCGTATTGGATAGGGTTACTTCAATGAAGAGATGCTCAGCCGCATTAGCAGGAGATGGTTGGGGGGACAAGCTTACTACCGCAAAAGGTAGATAAGAACGGAGATAGATTGCCACACCTCCACCCCCCCTTCCAATACGGTCGTTGCGAACGTGTAGATTTCTATGGGCCACATACTATCACGCCGTGGTAGCTCAGATGGCTACCCATCGCGCGCGCTCGCTGTAAATTTCACAATACGCGAGAAAACCGGGTACGACCCCGTCGGCACCAATGAAATTGTTAATTGCAATTTTAATTGCTGATTTACCACGTGCTCGGCAGTGAAGGAAAACATCGTGAGGAAATCTGCATGTTTGAGAAATAAGAAAAACAATATTTTAAAGACATGTGAAGGTCGCCAATACGCATTAGGGCAGTGCGGCGGACTATTCCTTGCCCTAAAACCCTCTCAGAAATTAAATGACGACTGTGCCCAGGAGTGGGACGTATATAGGCTGTAACTTTTACATACTATCACGTGATCATACCACGTGATGGTATGTGGCCAAAGTCCAAGCGAGCACTCAGTGCTTATGTTTTTAATAATGTAATTCTAAAGTATTTTAATAATTACCTACTTACGAACACCGTGGTAAATATGCGCTAAGCTCTGACCCAAGTAACTAATAAAAGATATCGGTTGTTAATCAAAAGTTTTAGCTTTTTTGACTTAGTCTCATGATAGATATGTCATCTAAGGCCAACAGTAAACTCCGTCATTGGGTGCGTTTGGCAGAAAAAAGCGCTTGCAAGCGCTTGTAAGCAAAATGGCGATCGTAAGCGGTGAGCGCTGTTAAATCGTAAATAGCTATTTTCCTCCAGGACACGATGTTAGTTTTAACCGGGGAATCTAACCTAATTTTAATATATGTTTGTAAAGTATTCATATTAAAAACTTACCAATCATGAGTTTTTAATAGCATATATATGTTTATTCATGTCATTATATTACTTAAAACTAATATTGCACAAAACAACTTATAAACTCTACTTCAAAACAAACAAATTAAATAAGCAAAATGGCGGATTGTGTCAGCGCTACTGAAGTAGCAATCGTGTCCTGGCCGAAAACTATTTTAGCGCTTATAAGCGCTTGCTAGCGCTTTTTTCTGCCAAACGCACCCAATTTATGCAATAGTTGCGACGTGCGCTATTTGTCATTTACTCCGCGCCAGTTTTTGCAGTTGCATTATCTTACATTAATTGCAGTTGGTATTCACGCTTCGCGTTATGGACGCCGTTGTTTAATAGTGTCTGAAATAGGAATGCGGCTATAATTTGTAATGAGGTGCGATCGTGAGATACTGCACTATACTTCGCTTATGATGGGTTCGACCCTTTAGGTTCCCGTCTTGGTCTGTTTATATTGTTTGATTTTAGATCTATTTTACACGAGAATTTGATATAGTGTTGACTCGGAAACTAGTTCTTTTAACAAGTATTTTGTTTTGAAATTTTGTACTAAAAAAATTGAATATACCATATCTTTTTTCCACATTACTATCCGATTCTGAGCTATGTTCGAAATTTAAAATCTCCAGCTTATCGGGAAGTGTTCGAAATTTGAATTGCAAGATTCCACTCGGACCGGCCGTCAAACAAGAAAGTGACTTAATAACAACGTGGTAAAATAAAATGAATACTTGTATTAAAGCGTCATTTTCTGTTTATTGAGCAATAATGCTCATAACTGCCAAATATTTTTGCTTCTTTAACCTTGAAAGAACTGGGCATCCATCGTTGTAGAGACAATTTTCCTTAAAACGTTTATTACCAATCTCGCGATGACATTTGTGCTATGAATAAAGTCGGAACATTTTGTAAGAACTAATAAAGTAAGGCCAGGGGAAGGGGGATAAAACCGTAGTTGTAATAATTGGCAGGCGATTTGCAGCTGCAGTTTATTTATTTTAAGTTGTTATCAGGAACATGCTAATGTCCATTTCCTGTTTTGGTTTTCCCCCTGTCCCCACGGGATAGTATGGGGTAATCAAATGTATTACGCCGCCACTATACGGTACTTTGATTATTATTCAAGGGCACATACTAAAAGAAATGGAAGGTAGAGTCAAGCTGCAACTATATTATGGTTGTAGCACGAATGGGTCGGTTCGACCGGGGTTAGGACCACGCTCTTACAGAATACCTGTGATAAAAAAGCAGATTTATGCTGATGTGTTTCATATGGTGAGTGTAGAGAACCGGAGATCCTTTTTACTGGAAACAAGGCATTCCATCTTAGTCCTCAGAGCTGGCAACGAATCCACATTTTGATTCTTAATTGGGGAGAAATGAAGACTATGTCTATGGGCCATAGCATCTACTTACCATCAGGTGGACTGTGTGCTCGTTAGCCACCCCTACTTGTATAAGAAAAAGTAAGATAACCTTTAGTATTATAATTTCAGTGTAAATTAATATCGCTAGCTAAAAATAACAACTGATTGAGATGATTAGAAATATCATATTACGAAAATTCAATCGTTTAGTACACCGTGGACACGGCGTGGCAGCCTGGCAGCTCAAAACAACCTTTATACTCTTGTAACACAGCTACGACCACCCGACAAGAATGGAGACTGGAATTCCACAAGCGCGCTTCAAATATATCCTTAGGTGAAAATAAAAGATTGTTTATAAAGCTCGAGGAAGACGACATGACAATAGGTGACGATGATGGACCGAGAGGCTGCTAGTCCAGCATTGCGTGATCCACGCACTAAGCAATCTGAAGTAAACTGGAATCTACTCACAAACGTTTAGAGTTCATTAATTGGAAATCACCAGGAAAACATGTGACTTTAGAAAGATACTTATGAAACGTGGGGGCGTGATGTGTGAAAGAGAGCGGCCATCAGGTGCAACAGGGAGAGAAAGCTGTAGCGAGGGTCACGAGCGTGATGTCAGGTCAGCCACTTTTGCACCTCGCCATAACAACGCGTCTCAAATTGTTATGGACGTTTGATAAGTGTTGTGAGATCGTTGCGCTTTGATCCTTTACTACGTTTATTAAATGTTTACCTTTGCTAGATAAAAATAAACTAATTGACATTTAAAATAGTAGTAACATCAATTATTATATGTACTCTATATTTAGGTTTTGTAAATTAAATTTGTATGTTAGTCTTCATTCATTTAATTTGATTTGTTTTTTACACATATTTGAAATCAGAATCGAGTACTTACTATATCTATTATATTTAATACTTACATCGACTAAATATTTAATACTATATAATAATATACTATCCTATTTAATACGTACATCGACTAAATATTTAATACTATGTAATAAAATAAATTTCATGTAAAAAAAATGATTAGTAAGACACTTTACCGTGTTTTATGCTAAGTAACATTCACTGAAATAACCCTAATGAAATAGCGTTGGTTTAATAGCGATTTATAGCAATAAAATCAGTTATGACGCCAACCAATAAATCTCCTGAATCTCTTTTCGTTTTAAAATAGATCTAGATTAAGGATAAAAGACTTGAACAGCTTGAAGTTCTCTTGCGTCGGTCGCTTAATGCGTCTTAATGTGCATTTTATGATTGTTACACAAGACGCGAACAGTTTAACATCCGTCTAAGCGATCTCTATCTGGAGTTATTAAATCCACTGATGTACCGAAACATCGAATTATGAATAAGAGATAAATCAACGGGGGCGGTCGTAAAACGGTTTATATTTTGTTCTGGCGGTCGATGCGATTACTCTTTTAAACTGCCCCAGATCTGGGTCTGTGCAAACATGATAATATAGCTATTTCGTTGGTAAGTAATATACATTAATCGTAAAACTGATTTTACACATCACTAACGATTATATGTTGCTTTGCTTAAGAAGCTTTACCAACACAGTATGAAGCAATCAACGAAAATCATGGAATCGGTGAAATTTAAAAAAGTCTAACATTTGGATATTTGATTATTGAATTTAGTTTATTATTGCAGATATAAGCTTCTGCCCGCGGCATGGCATATCGTGTCAGGACTGGACACCTTCATGTGTGTTTTCCTGATACTTTTTATATTTCTTTTGTCTTTGCGTCGTAAAATAATTCCAAGTGTTCAATCCAAATTTCTACGTCTATATTTGAACATAATTTCATACATTTTTTATTTTATTTAGGTTAATTCGTTAATGATCATTACATTAAATATCGTTATAATCTTGGGGATATATGATATTAAAATTGTAACTTTTTTATAGAATAAGGGTGACAAACGAGCACACAGTCCACCCGATGATAAGTGGATGCTGTGGACCATAGACATCTACATTTAACCTCGATTAAGAATTAAAATACAGATGCGTTGTCACCCGTGAGGACTAAAACGGAATGCCTCATTTCCAGTAAAAACCGTCTCCGGTTCTCTACACTCACCATACGAAACACAGCAGCATTAAGCTGCTATTTTACGCTGGTATTCTGTGAAAACGTGGTCCTTCCCTGGTCGAGCTGACCCATTCATGCTACAACCATAACAGCTGCAGCGTGGGCTCAATCACGTATACTTGCTGTAATGATGATAATTATGATTCTTAAGCTAAAACTGTAAATAAAAAACTTAAAAATCCTAATTGCGTGTGGTATAAGAAAATTCATCACCTCATCATCACTTCGTCCAATGGATATATTAATAAATGCAAATTTAAAAAATTAATAAACTTTCGGTAAATTGGGATGTATTAACGCCAGGCGTAAAAAGATTAGATTAGATAAGGAGGATCGGTAAAGTGCCAGACGTGTGTTTTGAAACCTTGGATCTAGTATTCCAGTGTTCTGGCAACTCCACCACTCAGCGGGTGGGGCTTATCCTAGCTTGGACTAATACGGGCTGATAAGGATTCATAATAATAAAATTGTTAATACTTGCAGCAGAGTTTTTATATATTTATTATAGTTTTTAAATAATTAATGAGAACTTGTAAACAACTTTAGATAAGAATCTCAAAATCATTGCGCTTATTATTTCGAAATATCCTTCCGACCAATTTAAAGGTAATGTTTAATTTTAGTGGCGATTCAATAATGGCGATCGCATATCACAAACACATTACCGCTTAATGAAACATTATAGAAGGCATGTATTAATACTAAGGGTGCAGCCACGTCGATAATATGATAAATGCTCCGCGAATGACTGGCGAAGTATCGGCTTCGATTCCCGATTGTACAATATTACATAAAAGGTCGTACTCTAATGTCGTTTATCTTAGTTAATCTATTACGTGCAGCGTAGCATTTAGTTAATGTACATCTTTTATAATCCAGGAAAAATAGTCGTAACTTTTTTACGAGCGCTTCTGCAGGTACGGCATATATGTTAACTATGTAGGTGCCCGTGCACAGCATGCCAGAGAAGTGAAACACAATAAATTTTAATAAAGAGTAAGACTGGTTCTGTATTTGAAATTCATCATATTGATTAAACGTCTCGCATTACCATACCGCGGAGAAAATAATAAATAACCACGTTTTAGTCTCTTAAAACATACAGACGATCGGGCGCAGGAAAAAAACGTTCTCAAAACCCGAACGGAAACAATGACAACTGCATGCTGAATCAATCACAAAAAACGGAATCCGAACAAAAACAACAATTAAAAACACAGCTTCGGCCGGTCGGAGAAATATTTAGAATACGTGGAAACAACTATTTTTTTTTTAATCCGGTATCAAAAAAGCTCTACACGTGTCTAAAGATGTCGTCTTTATTGGTTTAGCCCAATTAATGGCATCTAATATTATTCATTCCCGGAACGGACGATGTTTAATAAATTACAGATACCTATACCCTTCGGGAATCATGCTTTGTATCTAATTAGACAAATGGCTAAGAATAGGTCTGCTAAAGGGACCTATTAATGGCATGATTTTTATCAGTTGGACGGTTGATCTCGTGGAGCGTTATCATTGGTTCCATTTGCAAATGCTCAATCGATATAGTGGCTTGAGTGATTGAGACCCAGCGCTCAACAGTATTGACAGCGCGCTGCATTCTATGTAAAATATGAAAGACTCGCTTCGCCCCTGCGTACTCAACGATGCAATAAATGGAAATTGATGTGGTAGCTCCCTGTTATTATTTGCAAAAACAATCTTTGTCTTTACAACCGTGTAGAGGTTACGCATATCGTGCCTTGGGTGATGTTAGAAACAACATAGGATAACTTAAACAGGAAATGGGCAGCGACATTTTCCTGATAACAACTCAAAATAATAAAAAACTACAGTTACCAACCTGGTTGCCAAGCGTAGCAACTATGGCAAATATACCCAAACATTTTAAAATTTTAATATTATTTAAAAGTTTTTTTAAGTTTGCGGATTTAACCGTCGTCGTCGAAGCTTACATGTTACCTACTTTCATACGTTTTCACTATGAGGAGAATTTCTTTTATCACGATTGCTTATGATTTTGCGATTACTATTGGTATTTGTGAATATTCCAAACAAAGTACGGGCTATGACGACTTTCTAGTATTATAGTATTGCATTTAAAAAAAAACAAAATTATTATAAATTAAAAGTAAAAAATATTATGCCGCGTCCATTAAAAACGTCTTCAGGCAACTGATGCATCGGTCATTCCACACAGATATAAAACAGCCCCTGACCAGCGCCGGTGCTTATATACTGATTGAATTATGGTTGCACTACACCTGATTAATGCGACATACACCATTGACGTACTATTGTCTGAACGAATCTGCATCGCCAAATAAGATTAAAAAAGCATCGATAACTGGGTACAAAATGTACAAACAGAATTTGTCCATACGTATTTACATTTTGTAGTAGCTATTTTTAAAAATAGTTGAATTCCATTCTTGGTACAAATATTTTAATTTTGCATTAACTAAACGCTAATTTTATATAAACACGTGGTATAGCCACGCTGCAGCGATATTATGGTTGTAGCACGAATGGGTCGGCTCGACCGGGGAAGAACCACTCTCTCACAGAATACCAGCGTAAAATAGCAGCTTAATACATGTTTCGTATGGTGAGTGTGGAGATTCGGGGACCCGTTTTTACTGGAAACGAGGCATTCCAACTTAGTCCTCAGGGGTGACAACGCATCTGCGTTTTGATTGTTAACCCAGGATAAATGTAAATGTCTATAGGCCATAGCATCCATTTACCATCAGGTGCACTAAGTGCTCGTTTATCACAATTATTCTATAAAACAATAAGGATGATAAACGAACACAAAAAAAAAGCTTACGGTGAAAACAGGCTATTAGGTATGTTTTTAAAAAAAATACAGTTTTCTTTTCTCCGAAATTTATTATACATCATCAGCACACTATCAATTAAAAACAAAATCTAAATCAAGAAGCCTTAGTAGGTACGAGTATGTTAGTGAAGGAAAAGCATTTGCAAGTGGTGAAAAATTAATTTTCGTTTCATGTATGCACGCTGATCTTTTTATGACTACTCTTGAGTATGGATTTCTCTTGAGGTATACGGAGTATTCCTCGATATTAGAACAAAAACTTGCACTTTAAATGACGGTCTCAATATTTTGGATAAATTAGTTTAAATATAGTGTCTAATTTATAATAGATTAAATTACGTTTTTTTATATTAACAAAATGAAAATTATATTAGACAACCAATGTCTTTAAATATCGAAGTGATCAATAAAATATATTTCGGTAGACTGAATTCCCCGAATCTTTTCCTTAAACAAACAAAAATAAATGAATTTTCAAAGGCCAAAAATATAAAACGATAAGAAGATTATGTGGAACGGAGATGACATTGGAAATTAAGGCTGTTTTCGTTTGTAATTTCTCCCTTCTCACCCTCGGGCGGGTGCGGCAACGTTAAAAATGTATGTTTTCTGAAGTTACTGGTCGTCAGGGGTCCGCGTTTGCCTAATTTAAGGATAAACTTCTAATTTAATTTTTAGGTAAAAAGTAGAATAAATATTATATAACATCCCCACTAGTTTTAACGTGTTTTAAAACATTATCCCTCAATCATAAAAAAGTCAATAAACAGATGAAAAAGTTTCAGCTCCTTATATTTTGTATACTGAGATTAAGGGATGAAATATTAGGTTATAATCTAAAAGTTGATGTATATTCGCGATAAGTTAGGTTATGAGTAGGTAACTTTAATAGGTACTTGCTTAAATTCTGATTGTGTGGTGGCATGCAGTATGTTCAGGAAAAAGTCCAAAATATCGCGTGGCTTTCGATAGATAGCGGTAGGTATACCTACCTTTGTCCGACATATTATATCAAATATAAATCTATAAACCGAAGAAGTGAAACAACGTGGAAACTGCTTCAGTTTACTGTATAGAGTTGATATTTATGAGACGAAAATAATTTGATACGATTACGCATATTTCTGGCAAATACACATTTAAAACATTTTCTTTCCATAACATAACAGACAAAATAAACATTTAACACATGATTTTTAACAAAGTGCTTAAATTGCACAATCTTGTAACCGACTTTTTGTGCGGGTTTGGATCTACTCTATTGCATTCCGTCCACGGACACCGTAAACTTTTAAAATTTTGGAAATTTCAAATTATTTAGTTAAAAATCAAATTTACTTTTATTCATTCACAGTTGCGTTTGAAGGAATCAAGTTTCAAGTTGACCATAGGAATTTGCTACAAAAGTATTTAAACAATTTTATTAAGAATTTGCTACGTTTTTCGCCGCAAAAATTTATATGACGGCTGGGAGCACTTAAACGAGGGTGTAATTAAGTTCTTAAATACTAAGAATTTTTCGTTTAGTTTCATGCAATTAACACGCATCGGAGACGCATTCTAAAATATTTTCGCAACGCGATTTTACTCTGCAGTCATTCCGAACGACCTTAATGGTATTGTGAGTAAAAAGGTTAACAAACGTTTATATACCAAATTCTGGAAACATTATCAGGTTTTAAAAAAAATATTACACTTTTATCATTCTTTATTTGACTGGCTACTTACTTATATTATGCACTTTACAAAAATTAAATAATGAATTAACAGAACAACAGTAACGATTCATAAAATCCTGTGTTATTTAATAAATTTAAAAACACAACCAATATTTTCTACAAGCAACTCTCTATAATATAAATAACATTTGGTCATCGTATTGTAGGTATCCATAGAGTAATTAAAACGATTCGCGGGTAAAAAGTCGCGTCCGGCTCGCGCGGCTCTCGCCCAACAATCGCGTTTTTTTTCGCGTCAAAAACGCGCGGCGCGAAAGCTACGAGCCGCAATAAATTAAGTCGAGCGGCGAACGCTCAATACTCGCCAACTTTAAATAAAAACATTAAAGGCTGTTTGAAATAATCGAATCGAAAAAGCAATTTTCGACCTATTTGGTGACGACAAGGACCAAGGGACGTGAGTCACTGGGATTGTGCCGTTTTATTTTTCTGATCTTTCGTATTTAAAAGTTAGGGTTAAGTATGCCTGACTTCTAAAACAAAGCAATTCTGAAACAAATCTTTCATTATCGTCACGTATTTCAAATTGTAATTGTAACTACATTTCTTTATATTTTATATGTTGTGATATACTTATAATTAGTAAATTAAGTTATAGTTTTTTATTTTTTTATTCTTTTTACGATGTGTAATGTTGCGTTATGCTTCTATTATGTACTTTATGTTGGCCTATATTTTTGTCATGATTAATTTCGGTGCGTTAATGATAGGTATCATAAACCTTTTCTATAAATTTGGTTGCATCTTTTATAGTGTTGTTTTAACTCCCAATATTTGAAAGCGTGTACCATGTTCTATACAAATACTAGTTTTTAAATTACTAAAACATAAAAAAAACTTTCATCTTATCAATAATAAGGTAGGTACTATATCTTAAATGTATTTGAATCACCAATAGCATTCAAAATATGCTGCTAACTCTTCTTTTCTTAGTAGCTAGGTACAATTCTAGGAATTTTATAAACATAGGTACAAATTACAGCGACGAAACTCATGATTAAAAATTATTGAAGTAAAGGAATAAAAATGAAATATGTCTATAAAAAGACATTGCAATGCATGCCGGACACAGCTAGTTTTTAAAAACGCTATCGTGGCTATTGGTTTAATTTTTTTTAAATCGAATAAGAACTAAAACATTGAAACACAAAGTGGCCAATAACGAAAGAAAGCAATAAAACCCATGCTCAATAACAGTACGAATTGCGTATTTCTCCATTTTATTTTTAATGTGATTATTACTCAAATAGAATTTAGATACATATAGAAAGATATGCGAAATACCTACTTCAGTGTGCGTAATAAAGAGTACAGTAGGTAAGTAGAGACAATAATAAATACAAGCACATACAGTAGTCTCATGATAACTGAATTCCACTATATAGTAGGTATTAAAATCTTTTTATAATAACTATTTTTTTAATCTTATAAAGTAATAAGTTATAACTGCCAATAATAGGTATAACGTTAAATTATTGTATTGATTTGTACACAGCTAAGGACTTCGTGAAGGTTGAAGCCACTAAACAAGCGTTTCATTACAATGAAAATAGTAATGAATGTTTTGCTTTGCTTTAAATGATAGAATTGCTTTGCCCACTTAGGGTTTTTTTCCATGCTATTAAGACTTGAATCTGTATGTTTGTTTGTTTATATGTTCGAATTAATCTTCAAAAGGGCTGAAATGATTATGATGAAACTTCACAAACAGATAGAAAGCAATCTTATGATTGGTTTAGGGTATGTTTTATCAACAAAGCTAAGCGATTTTATTAAGTTAAAATTTGTACGGTTTTATGGTTAACATTTTATAAAATAAATGACATCAATATACTCTGCCCAGGCGAAGACGGGGTTAAGCGCTAGTATAAAAAACTATAAGTAGTTAAAGTTGCTAATTTCTTATAATAACGGCGTGTTGGTACAAAGCAATAAAGGATATTTCTGAATTTTGTTTTCACAATTAGAAGAAATAAGATTAATTAAAAATATATTAAAAAATCACAATGACGTGACTAATACCCAATAATAAGGGATTCCATTTTTTTGTTGCACGTCTTGATATTTTTAGCGTAGAACATCCGCTACTTTAATGACCCTCCAGTGTTCTGTGTACACTAAGGTGACGTAACTTTGCGTCGTAGTATTTACTACTTACTTCGTACAACAGGTAACAAATACTGCTGTAGCCTGAACGTTTTTCATGGACAAACAAATATTTAGGTGAAATCACGTGAAATTTTTCACAAAAATTTATTTTATAACATATTAGTTAAATAACTATGATAAGCGCGATCCTACCACGTGTAACGTGTAAGTTTATTTTATAGGATAGGGTGACAAACGAGCACACAGTCCACCTGATGGTAAGTGGTTACTGCGGCCCATAGAAATCTACATCTATCCTCAATTAAGAATCAAAACACAGATGCATTGTCACCCGTGAGGAATAAGATGAAATGGCTCGTTTCTAGTAAAAAGGATATCCCGTTACTTATACTCACCATACGAAACACAGCAGCATTTAGCTGGTATTCTGTGAGAGTGTGGTCCTTCCCCGGTCGAACCGACCCATTCGTGCTATAACTATACTACAAATATAACTGCAGCATGGCATTGCACATTGTACATTTCTAATGATATTTTAAATTTTAGAGTAATGTGTTATGTTTCTTAGTAAAGACTTACGTACACATTTGTTTTTTTGTATAAATGTTAGTGTTTTTTAAAATTTCAATAATAGTTACATTATAAAGGGCTAACGTTTATTTTGAGGCTTGATATTTAGAAAACTTAGGTTTAACTAACTTAGGTTTGTGGAATACCAAAATTGTATAATTTTGTACCTCACTCGATATGGGTGTCAAATAAGCTTTTGTTTTCCCAGGTACATACAGAGTAATAAATAAGCATATAAAAATGCATATTTATTTATATTAGACATTATATGTTAAATATTTTCTCATCTTAAATTTGAA
Source organism: Parnassius apollo (assembly GCA_907164705.1). Taxonomy (NCBI): domain Eukaryota; kingdom Metazoa; phylum Arthropoda; class Insecta; order Lepidoptera; family Papilionidae; genus Parnassius; species Parnassius apollo. The sequence continues at coordinate 5,525,244 of CAJQZP010001172.1, forward strand.
ATTTATACCAAAGAATTTACTTCTTAATTATATACAGTTATCGGTGGAAAATGTGACAAGTTATGATGAGTTGTGACAAAAGGGTACTTATATAGCAAACCCAAAAAAGTGAAAGTCGTGTTTTGGAGCCGCATGAGAACCTTTTCATCGGCGCTCTCGTTACGTGGGTGTAGATTAGGGGAAAAGACCGGATGATCTTGTAGTTTCCGATAGATGGCGGTATAATATTCACAGGCTTAAGGTGAAAATATTAGTTACAGCAAATAGTAATTTGGTTGTTCAGCTTAGTGCTTGTAGCAACTTCTCTCTATTACGGGAAAGGTTAATTGTTCAGCGGCGCTATTGGTCTCACCAAACTTCATACAATTTTGAGAATTGAGTGTATATTAACACTTATTCCAGTGTAAAACAAGATAAATTTCTTGTTAAGGTTTAAAAGTATACATCGCATGGATGGATGGGAGATGTTTGACGTCCCAATGTCATTGTTAGCCCGGCTACCTTTTGAATATTAATTTTTGGTCCGATTTACGCAAAACGAACTTACAGTATCTTGAAGTCTTGCAGTGGTATGCTTGGGTTTGGGTTTAATTTTGTTAATTATAGGACGTCAAACATCTCAGTCCCCCCGTCCGAAATGTCGGGATAATAATAAAAATAAATTAAAGTAATTAAACGCGATAAAATCCGTAAATAATAGTTTTATTCAGTTAATAGAGCCATGTTGCTATATAATGGTTGTAACAGGAAGAGGTCGGCTCGACCAGGAAAGGACCACCGTTACTGTTACAGCCATTAAAGTCCACTCGTGAACAAAGGTGAAGCCTCATTGGGGGGATATTTGCCATAGTTGCCACGCTCGGCAGTTTTTAACTGTTATTCATTATAGGGAAGACGCTGCTTTCATTGGGAAAAACCTAAATAGTAGTATATAATAGTAGTTTTAATACTTTTCGCAATCAAATATATAGACTACTAGCTTGCCAGCCAGACTACTAGTTGTCCTGCCTTTTTCGACGACAATTTATCATGTCATATTAAAAATCCTTAAATTCGCAAATAAAAAAATTATGGGCAAAAAAACTATCCTATCTCTCAAGTTGGACCAAGCTGCACACGGTGTGCAGCTTGGTCATCACAACTTGGAGATAGGATTTTTGACTTTGAGAGATAGGAAATATTTATATTTCATATAAAAGGTCATTGATGATATTTTATTAAAAGTAAAACTTCAGCTTGTTATCTTTGAGCTGAATTTCGGCAAGAACTAAAAGAACGCCACTACGCAGCCTTCACTTCTTTTGTCGTTTCAGAAAACTTTAAAGCATATTGTTAAAATAGCTTTATAGTCTTTGAATGGAGTTTATCTTGGCTTTAGAATTATGACGGTATAATTGTAAAATTATTCTGTCTTTAGATTAGGAAAAGGCCTCAACACTGTTAATACATATTCGATCGATGAGTACATAAAGCAATATGAATTTATTAGGCATACTGTCTGTACATCAAATATCAATCAAATAAATAATATCAGAAAATATCAATCCGAGGCAAACTTAAGGTTAAAGCTTCATAAAATGAATTGTGTACGTCTTTTCTGTAATTTTCTTTATTACACTATAGAAACGAACAAGTCTCGATCATCGATCAATTTTGCAACATCATATTGTCAATATTTTAAAAGTCAATATTCTAAAATATTCGAAAAATATACTTTCGATCATTTAAGACGTAGAAATATTGCTGATTGGCAGAGGAAATTTCCTATTTTTTAATTAAAAAAATATTATACTTATATAATGTAACATTAATGCATAAAATTGAACACTTAACTGTTTCTTTTACATTTCAATTCTAATTGATTCCGTTGACAATACAATATTAATATGATAAGAATGTGATTTGACATATTTCAATCAAATTTCTACTACTCACACGAAGCGGAAATTAAATGAACCATAAAAAAGATCGAGCTGACACATTAAAAAAATCTAATTTTCTATTATAGCGAGGTATTGTGTCGAATCGTGGTTTAATCGATGTTCCTGAAAATTTTAGAGCGATCGATATTTATTCGCACGAACGAAATAAAATTTAATCGTAAATCGGACGTGACAGCATTTGAACTAGCTGAAAGCGAGGAATTAGTATTCTAAAATGCAATTTCGGTGCAGCATCTGAGACGGTTAGTGGAGGGGTGGTCCGAAAGGGGTGGCTGAGTACATATTCATCTTGTTATGTATGCGTCCGGATGCGCTAGCTTCGCAAACACAATAAGAGCCTTCTTGCCTCTTTCTTACTACCCCCTATTCCGCCCAACCTTCCCTCGCTCTTATTGAAAACTTATTAGAACACGGCCCGCCGGGGAATCCTTTTTCCTTCGGTAAATATTTGAGGGAGAAATTAAAATTTGACAGCGAACGTTTTCAGAGTTACGAAGGACGTCGGGGTCTATTCTGTATGCTCATATGTAATACTTGAGGCGTAAAATGAAATTTATATTGATTTTGACTGGTTTTGCAGTTGCTTTGTAGATGCAGGGAATAAATATTCACTTAAGTACGACCTTAGCTAAATTGAAAATGTAGCACGAGAAAGTATTGGCTTGGAAACATTATTTTTTTTTTCTTTTTTAAAATGAGACTAACCTAAATTTAACCTTCGCAGCAAGTTTTGATTTTGATCGAAGATATTATCGTCTATGGGCTACATCTCCTTACTATTCGTTTTTTTATAGGATATGGTTGACAAACGAGCACACAGTCCACCTGATAGTAAGTAGATGCTGTGGCCCACAGACATCTAACCTGGAATAAGAATCAAAATGCAGATGTGTTGTCACCCTTGAAGACTAAGATGGAATGCCTTGATTCCAATAAAACGGGTCTCCGGTTCTCTACACTCACCATACGAAAAATAGCAGCATGAAGCTGCTATTTTACGCTGGTATTTTGTGAGAGCGTGGTCCTACCCCGGGCGAGCTGACCCATTTGTGCTGCAACCACAAGCTGCAGAATGGGTCTACCACGTAACAATAGGGTGTTTTATAAGACGACTGTAAAAAATCCTACTACAATGACGAGGGGCTCATGTCTAGTAGTAGATGTTCACGAGCTGATGAAGAAGAAGAAGACTGTAATTACATTTTCCTATTGATTGTGTAGAATTGAAATCGAGTGGAGGCCAGAAGTACGAAAAAACACCTTTTCTTCTTTTAACTCACCTTTTTTGCTCCGTAAATAAACAAGCGCGACGTTGGATAGCTTCGAACAATAATTCACACGTAAAACCAATGTAGTGAAAAATGAGAAAGCTATGGAACGTGCGCCGCATTCGTAGGAACACCCTTTTGTAACAAACGAGACTATTCACCAACACACATTTATTTACGTAATGTAGCCATGATAATTTGTAATTTAAAAACTAACAAGTCTTCAGAATCAATAACTTTTATTAGCTTTTCTTATTTACTTTAATGTAATTTAAAACCATACTTTTTATTTATGTTTGAACTTATAATTTTTTTTATTTTTAGATAAAATTAATGATTATTCTTCTTGAATCTAAAAAAAATGCAGCTTATAAAATCCCACTTCTGGACATAGATTTTCTCCTACTTTTGAGATTAAAGTGAACAGTTTGTGCATTATAGAAAGTCTCGAGTTTAAACTATGGTTTAAGAAGAGTCTTTTTTATAAAAGGAGACCCTTAGCCGCTGCGCTACATTTTCATTGGTACCCGCGCGGAATTATATAGTATGAACTCAGTTTGCTCGCGTTCAGTGAAATTTTCAGCAAGTGCTTATCTCACGTGGTATGTATTTTGATTTCTGAATTTCATATAAACTATAAACAAAATGTGATAACGATTTGTTAAATTATAAAAAATACTTTATAGTTAGTATCAAAGCTTAAAATTAATTTTATTGGAAAAATATTTTCATATTTTCCATAGTTAGGAACAAAACTATTTAGTAAGTTTGATGGATTTTCCGGTATCGAACTTTTTAGATGATGAATAACTTTAATTGTGGTACCAGACATTCCAGCTAATATTATTTTAAAACGGTTACATGTCTTTACTGATGAAGAAATTTCATGATATTTTCCACGAGATGTTGATGGTTGTGGGGGGGAAAAAAAAAAAAAAAAAAAAATGTATATTTAAAAAATAAGAACCCCCCCCAAAAAAAAAAAAAAAAAAAAAACCACCGAGTGTTCTCCTCTTCCCTTGTGTTTTAAAAAAAAAAAAAAATAAATAAAAAAAAAAAAAAAAAAAAAAAAAAAAAAAAAAAAAAAAAAAAAAAAAAAAAAAAAAAAAAAAAAAAAAAAAAAAAAAAAACCCTAAACCCCCCGGGCCCTTAAAAATAAAATTTTCCCCTCCCCCCCCCCAAAAAACTTTCTCACAGACTACGCACTAAGAAATCATAGACTAGAAAGCATATTTTTTAATTTAGGCAATTTAACTCGACAATAACCTTTTATGCAATCTGTAGGGATTTGTGTCTGATGATGATGTATGTTGTACATTATAAATCTATGGTTTATTTCAGAGCTGGAGATAATGATAATGACATGAATTTAGGGTTTTTGTAACAAATAAGACAAAGTAACATCGTTGAAAGAGAAATGATTACCGTCTCAGTTCCAAAATTAGGCTAAAAGCACTTTGTGCTTCTGAAAGGTAATTAAGTAACTCTTATATAAAAGCATTAAGGGTAATGTCTTGGCAGTAATTAAAGGGGTGGGAGGGCGGTTGCGGAGGCTGCGCGGCTGGGCGTGGCCGGCGCATGCGTTCTTACGTTTAATTACACGAACAACGAACTCATCGGCGCCTCACGTTGATTAGGGCGAGGGAACTACAGTGATAGGCAAGTATAGAAACGGGGCCGTGATAGGCTAGAGCACAGTAGGTATGCTATGGGTCCCTAAGGTAAATAGCTTCCTGATCTATCCCACAGGAAAAACATCGAAAAAGAAGTAGTTCGAGTGAATTCTAATTATCAACCACATTAAAATTAGTATGATTCAAAAGCATATTCTATGTTTTAACTTCCTAGCAGTAATAGTAATGGGTTCTATTTTGCAAAGTTAAAATTTTGATATATCTCCATGGTTCATGGTCTCTACGAATCGGATGCTACGGCTTCAAGAGGATGTGTGTGTGTATGAAGGTATGTGCGTTCGTGTTCCTTTCCCAAGAATTAATATCGATATCGAAAACGATCGACAAGAAACAGAAGTTAAATTTTATTCGATGAAAAATTATCTATGTTTGTCAGAATTGGTCCAGCAGCTGATTCTTATGAATAAAGAGACTGAAGCATAATAATATGTAAAAATTTACATGGTATTCCTATTTTTCTAAATAGTATTCCAGGCTATACATACTGGAAAGTTTGTAGTATGGACATTTAGAGCCGCACCAATTTCTTCAGATATCTTTAAGTAATGAATTATCTTTCGCATTAAAAAAAGAAAAAGAGTGAAAGGAAATAAAATTCAGCCTTAATAACAAAAAACACATTAATCAAACGCGCAGCGAAACTTGGCAATAATATGTAAAAGATGTTCTTTACTTGTACTTAGCGAACATTCAAATTTAATGGACTTGAAATCGCAGATAAGGAAGCTTTATGAGAGAAATAAGCAAGGCGGGAGTGCGCTTCGAATGGCATTAGTGTGTGGGCTTCCTAATACATGTAGACTGCGACTGTATGTCCGCGGCGCAGTTCCATTTTATTTCACAATAGATTTTTTTATTCTTGTGATATAAATTAAAAAAATTTTTTGTCCAGAGAACAATGAAGATTCGCTTTCTTTTTAATGTACATGTAACAAATTTTGCACCTAATTAATGATTTATTCTATAATTTAAAAGATCAATCCATAAATATGTTTACACTACATATTTAAGTGAATGGTTTCTCGGAGACGGCTGTAAGGTCATCCCTGAATTGAAAATATTATAACATTTTTAACGCCAAGCAAAGTTAGGTCGCTCACTGAAATTTACGTAAATATTTTTTATACAGAATAAGTGATCCATAGAACATCTACATCCATCCTCAATCAACCCGCGAGGACTTAGAGGAATGCCTCTTTCCAGTAAAATGAGTTTCCGATTCTCTGCACTCACCATTTGAAACATGGTACGTACAAAACACATATGATGTGAGAGCATGGACATAAAAAAATGCTCGAATTTTATTACGTTAAGTTTTAGGAAATTTTTAAAATCCAACATTTCGTTGCTTTACTGTACCTATCTGTAGTAACGGTCACGGTCAACAAAAAATTATTCATTCATTCATCAATTTTTTTTATCAAAGTTCCATTGTTAAATATAGGCCTCTTCACATGTTGCCCTATAGCGAGGATATTTGATATCGTTACCACGCTTAGCAGGCGAGTTGGTCACCGCAGTTTGTTATTATTAATTTAAATTGTTATCAGGAATATGCTGACCTTTTTTATTGTATGGGGTAGTGGGTTTTCTAACGTCTCCACAACAAACAACAAAATATTTTTTATAGGATAATAGTGACACGCGAGCACACAGTCCACGTGATGGTAAGTGGTTGCTGCGGCCCATAGACCCTACATCTATTCCCGATCTCTAATGATCAGAAGCGTTGTCACCCGTGAGAACTAAGATGGAATGTCTCTTTTTCAGTAAAAAGGGTCTCCGGTTCTCTACACTCACCATACAAAACAGCAGCGTTAAGCTGCTATTCTACGCTGGTATTCTGTGCCCTCACAGAATACCAGCGTAAAATGGTCCTTCCCCTGCTACAACTATACTACTAATATAGCTGCAGCATAGCTCTACCACGTAAAAAAGTACCACTTAAAGTTAGTTTTATTCTATTAAGAAACCAATTTTTTATGCAAGTGTGGGTGGGTGACATATGAACACATAGCCCATCTGAAGATAAGTGGATCTTGTTAGAAGAATATTATAATACAGACTTTAAAGGACGATAAATTACAAGGATATATAAACATATAAAATAAGTAGGGAAAATGAAATAATTAAATTTGCTATATCTTAAGATCAATTAGTGGTACAACATTGTTTTAAACTTAAACGGCTATTTAATATTATCATCATCATCATTATTGCCCATCACAAAAGCACTGCTGAATATAGGCTATCCCAAGGAATTCCATAAAGCACGCTTCTAAGCCACCTGTCCCATCAGTTATTTAATATATGTATATAATTCACATGCGCATTGGGAACTAGTATAGTATGCATAAATTTGGCAGATGACAGGACTGAACGCGTGGCAAACGGTACCAACGTATTCATTTCACGGCATGTGCCAAAACTAAAAATAATTCTTTTCGAGCCTCCGTTGTCATGGTAAGGAAGAAAAAGCCTAGCGGCATATCTAAATAGTATAATTTAAATAAAAAATCGCAGCACGCGACTCGGTGATGGTGCTCATGTAAATCGATCGCTCAAAACCACGTCACGTAGGTAAGAAGGGTGCATATATTTTTGATTTGTTCCCTCTGTGATAATTCATTTTTCGGCTTTTTTATGTCTGACTGTACCTGAGTAGGGTACGACTGTAATTATGATGGTGCCTGATTGTAACGATTTTCATGGAAAATAAATATGAAAAAAAAAAAACATCATTACCGAGGTGATTATTAAGGTGCTGACGTATTTGTAAAGAAAGGCTGCGATGGATATCTTGGTATAATAACTGGACAAGAAAATTGTACACCCAACTGAAGAGAAGTGTAAGACAGGGTGACGATATATCCACGAAACTCTTCAAATCTGCATTGGAACAATAGTCAGTATGTCAGAATCTTTAAGAGAACTCAGCGCTATGCTCAGTGACCTCAATTGTGAATTCTAACGGGTATGTCTTAAGATTAATATTGCCAAGACCAAGGACTCTATGTTTCATCTATACTTACCTTTAGTTGCTGGGAACACTATGCTCTAAATTGTTGACGAGTACGTTTAACTAATGCAGCGGCAACGTAAGAGAATTCATTGCCCCAATATCATCCCGTGGGTGCCGTAAGTAAGCAAAACAGGAGATAAGCAGTAATATTTTTATGATAACAGGTTGAAATAATAAAAAACTGTGGTTATTAACCTGCAACCCAAGCATGGCAGCTATGGCGATGAACCTTCTAAGCAAGAAAATTATGGAGGAGGTTTATGTTGAGCAGTGGAATTAGGTAGTAATGATGATGTATACCTAGGACGAATTGTTGGACAAGAGAAGTTAAACTTTGACTCAGAGGTCAATTAACGAGTCTAACTGTTCTGGGCGGCATGCGGGAGATTACGGCACATACTTTTGTCACGTACTCTTCAAAATCTGAGAACAAGACAACCAATGCGTGTCGCCATTGTTCTCGTATGGGTCTGAGTCGTGGTCCTTCACTGCAGGTTGTATAAGGAAGCTTATAGCTGATCAGTGAGTTACATCTACGTGACGAAATGGGATGATTGATTCTCTTGAAGCATCTTACTTTCATTCATTTACACATTCACCTCATAAATTCAATGAATATGATGCGGGTACAGCCAGTAAATCTTAAAATTTAAATGAAAGAGTTCTTTTTATAGGATTTTTTTATTTTTAAGTTCTATTATTATTAAGTTAAGATGAGGAGAAAAAGCAAACTTTTCTTAAACTAGATATTTAATAAACTAGAACACTGTGACATACAGACAGAACGAAATTATACCAGTTCTTTTTTTTAAAGAATACCATAAAACCCGGTTAATATACATATCTGGAAAACTGGTCTGACTAAAAAAGCTTCGTGATATACCAAAAACGTTAAAGTACGAATAAATGCAAAGCAAAGTAATGTTAGATTTTCTTTTGTTACTACAAACATGTGATTCAGATTTACGATGGACGGAAACAAAGAGTCGGAAAATCCAATCAGATGTCAGAAGCTTCCAAGTCCCACGTAGCTAGCTGTCCTTTAATAATGAAGCAGGCAGTCTAGTGTCGTACCCGCTTTGCCCCGCTCTCAATCAACTGACGAAGGCATAGCTCGGCCACAAACCCTTCAGCCCTCGTTTATACCTAAGCCACTCGATCCCGAATCACATCCAAAAGATATTTCGATCTCGCTTTCAGATATGTATCTGGGTTGTAATTTTTCTAAGCCATTTTAGTATTCGGAACACAAATGCCGGCCCTACATGCTTAATGCTCTTTATATGTCCCGGCATATAGGAATGCGAATGAGGAAATTTGGAAGGGGGAAATGAGAAAAAACGTCAATGATCGAATGCTGTACCTGTGGGAATAAATTTTGCGGGGACTACACGTGTCTTATTGTGGAATTGGCAATTTGATTCGCGAAAGAAGTGCGTATTATTTTTACTTCCTTTGTTCTAATATATTATTCACAAGGAAATTAAGTTTGATAAGAAAATTCTCAAAAAGTTACTTTGTAGATATATAAGAAAGACGACCTGTTTACGATTAGCTAATAGCTATGCCGGAAGTAGATACGTATATTGGGTCAGGACATTATTTTATTTGTGACAATTAAAATAACAATGAAAATCTATCGAGGCGCGTATTTTCGCCATCATTACATTTGGAATACGCTATGATGATGATGATGTTTCAATTTATGAACACCGTATGTTTTAAAATGGCGTTAGGAAATTTAAAAAGATGATGAGATTCTTCAGTTATTTCATAATTCCGAAGGATTTGCGTGCGATTTGGAGTACCAGATACCATGTGGTGGTGACGTAAGAAGAACAATCATTCTATTTCGATTTTATATCAAGCGAAAGTAGCCTAACAGGTACGGTAGGGACTGCAAATTTAAGAATTCGTGAGTTGGAATCCACCAATTTAGGGAGAAATTTATGCACCTAGTAGAACAGAAATCAAATTGATGGATGTTGGTTCTAACACAAGTATATCAAGCTTGGGGCAGTTACGCTTGCTAACAAACTGCATTGACTTCAATTAGCACAGGATCGTGCTTATACGAAATAAAATAAAAAAAATTGTGTGCAGTTCACACGCGGTAGAAATAAAACCTTTAGAAAAGCAGATTTTCTCGCAGCTTAAATCCTATAGATGTAAACAACAGTGTTCCTTTATAATTATGCATTTTGTTGAGACCATTCGTGGTGACTGCAGTGACCAATATTAGTAATGTAAAATGTACTAACAAATGAAGAATCTCACAATGTCAAACCTGTATGTACTGTCTCTTTTTTATTTTAAAGTGTAATTGCAGCAGGGAATTGTCAAACGGTTTTTTTTTTTCACGATATGTTATAGGACATACCTAATGGTTCTTTAAATCAGAGTGACATTATAATTTGAAACTGCAGTCCAACTGATTATTAGTCCTGTCCGTGGACACCCACAGAAGCTGTGGCACAGCTTCGATTCCATAAGTAAATTGCAGATACGTTGTTACTCATGTAGACTTATTACAGATTTTTAATATTTAGAATGAATCAAAATTATTTCACTCGCTCTTTTCTTTATTATCTTTTACCACAATAAGTTCATCTTTCAAAAAATGTATTAATATATAACATACTTATAAATATATAATTATGTTAACTTAATTCTTACTAAGTCATTTATGCGCGATAATTTAAATAAAGTGACGCGCACAGCTATAATATCAATCCCTAGTATTTATTTTTCGAAAAGCAATTCATTTAATGTTCCCACTAAAATTATTTATGTTCTCGGATAAGCAATATCGAAATGTACTATATCGATTACATGTATTTGCTTACGGTCGTTAAGACGGTGGATTTATCTAAAAAGATCAACAAAAACATTGCGGACTAACCAGGCCCGCCGTCGTAAAAGACCCGAGCAATACTACGGGTAAGGCGACACAACAAAAATACTTTATTTATATGTTAATGTAATTTATATGACGCTTAATATCTCGTGGCTGGTAACGCACGATCCTGTTCAATTCTTTTAAATTAAGTTCCCGTTGCAAAGCGTTCCTTATAGTGTTCGAATTAAAGTTGTATTTACAGAAAGTCTGACGTATGTGTCGAAGGTATTATGAATGCGCGGTAGGAGGCAGCTTCCAACCCAGCTTCCTTGGAGGCGGTGGGAGGGGGGTGACGACTTTGGAAGAATCAATAAAAATACGCGAGAAAATCGTTGATTATACAACGAGAATTTGGAAGAAGGTAGCTCTTTCAATAACGTCTCATATTACATAAATGAAATGTTTCACTTATTTTGAGACTATCCTTTTGGTAGTTGCTTTTCTTTTCATTGGTAGCATGTTGTAGTTTATGTTATAAAGAGAAACTAAACATATAAAAGGAAACAACGTTTCAAAAGAATGAAAATAAATCAAGTACGAATAATTGTTACATTTCTCTGAGTCTTGCAATGTTAGGGTCATATTATATGTTGTTAGATATTTGTATCCGTAACCGTTACATCCTATTTATTTATTTAGATAGATACACCATCGACAATATCAATAAACATTGTTACAATCAAAATACTACATTTTTAGATAAAGGATATGTCTTTATAGGTGTATACATCATTATACGAGAAAAAAAAAACTAAACAACATATAAACTCTAAAACTAAAAGAAATCAAACTAACCAATCAAAGTAAAAGCACCACATCCAGTAATAATTACAATAAATAATAATTTTGAATCATTAATCTGGCAAGGCAGGTAACAGTAAGTCTTTACATATTTTCTTTTAAATACACGTTCGGGGTCGCTAAAGATGTCGATGTCATGATTGTTTACGCTGTTGTAAGTTCTTTTAAATAAAACTTACCTAAATTGGTCCTACTGATAGGAATATTGAACAAATTAGTAATAAAAATATTAAAGTCCACTGCTGAACATAGGCATTCTCCATAGATAACTTCACTGGAGGGATATTTGCCATAGTTGCCACGCTTGGCAAGCGGGTTGGCCAGCGCAGTTTTTTATTTTTTGTTTTTAATAGGAAGACTCTGCTGCCCATCTCCTGATTTGTTTCCCGCTGTCGTCTCTGACACCATTCACCGGATGATATCAAATTAAATTACATTGCTTCTCCATTGAAGGTATTTGTGTGTCGTTTGTGAACTTTACGTTTGTTAGCTTTGTCTATATTCGTCGTTATCATCATCAGTAAGTGAACATTCTATTATTGGTTTTATTTTTAAGGATTTTGTCATTAGTGGAACATTCACTGGATTTTTATCTTAATCTTAATATATATAAATTACGTGTCACGTTGTTTGTCCGCGATGGACTCCTAAACAAATTAACCGGTTCTAATCAAATTTGCACACCGTGTGCAGTTTGGTCCAACTTGAGAGATAGGATAGTTTTTTTTGCCCGTGAGTGATTCACAATTCTTTTGCGACTTTAAGGATTTTTAATAGGACACGACAAAGGGTCGTCGAAAAGGGCGGAACAACGTCTGCCTGGCAAGCTGGTAATATATATATATATATATATATATATATATATATATATATATATATATATACTCATAATAATAATACATAACACCACCAGAGGTACAAGTTCATTTAACGATCCTGACATACCCCCCCTACATCCATATATATAAGCCTCGGTTAAGGGTACTTTTAACGTGGCCCATTTTCAGAATATCGCCAATTTGGTCGATAAACTTTCTAGGGCGTCCCTTCCCGACTCTCCGTTCACATCTGCCATATAAATTTGTTTTGTCACTCTTTCCTCATTCATTCTTTCTACATGACCAAACCGCGAAATTCTATCTGTCAAACATCATCTCTTATCAACTAAACTATTGGAGGACTATAGAAACTATAGGACTCCTAAACTATTTAATCAATTTTAATAAAATTTGCACACCGTGTGCAGTTTGGTCCAACTTGAGAGATAGGATAGTTTTTTGCCCATGAGTGACCCACAATTATTTTTTGTGAATTTAAGGATTTTTAATAGGACATGACAAAGGGTCATCGAAAAGGGCAGAACAACGTGTGCCTGGCAAGCTAGTTATGTAATATAATATATCATCCCGTGGGTGTTGTAAGAGGCGACAGAGGGACACAATCAGCTGATAGGAGCAGCGTCTTCCTAGTCCTAGTAGTAGTATAAACAATAAAAAAACTGCGGTAGCCAACCCGCCAGCACGGCGTTGCAACTGTGGCAAATATCTATAATATCTATGAGGCAACCTATGCGGGAGGTAATTTTTATTCTATTTAGCTTTTTAAAAAGTTTGCCGAAACTACCATCAGCTGAATAAGTAAATAAGTCGCCCGAAATAGTGTTGGCATGGCTATCATAAAAATTATTCTTATCCAGACTGACCACAAGTTGTAGATATCTTATTATAAAACTAATAACATAAAAATTAATCTATGTACTCATTCGTTATAACGATCCCCCTCCATAGATCGCCTTATAGGGATATTTTCTATAGCTCCTAGCCATGGCGACACGATAAGCAATTTTTTACTTATAATAAATTTTTTTACAATCTTGGACTTTATTAAAGTATTTTAAGCTGCTGCTGCTGCACATTTCCTATCCCAGTTTCCCACTCTTGCATCTTACGAAACCCAAGGGATGATATTGGGTAATGGGATCTATGTTACTACATGCTAATAAACAGATGTAATTACTACCTACTATAGCGATATACTATAGGTTCAATTGATAATAAAATAAATTTCATTTAAAAAAATGTAAGTTTTTTTTAAATTGAGCCAATATTAAGCGCTCGCTGCAAATTTGACAGTAGACGATCAACGCGGGTTCGATACCGCCGGCACAAATAAAAATTGAATTCGCTTATTTACCACTTCCTCGACGGTGAAAGAAAACATCGTAAAAAACCTGTAGGTCTGTGAAATTAAAACAAAATGTTTCGAAAACATGTGACGTCCACCAACATGCATTGGGGTAGCGCGGAGGCCACTTCCTTCCAAAACACACAAAAAACCTGTTGCCAGCAATAGGACATATATAGGCTGTATGTAACTTTACTTTAAAATTATTTTGAAACTATTTTTTCTATTATCATCGAGACAAGGAGTAGATACATAGTGCAACAGCATAATGCATTACAAATATTAGATATTCATATAAAACAAAGCAAACCGATTCAGAGTGATGGACATTCAATCTGCGCATTGTATATTATTTGCATAAAAATTCACGGGATTGAAGTCCCGGACGCGTCCGCTTCTCATGCAGATCCCGGGACTGAAGATAAATACGCCGATATGAGGTACAACGTTAATGTATCGCGGGCCTGAATAATAAGGTTCATTGAAAACAAAGTAAGCACAAACACACACATACGTAAACAGACACACCTATATAAACTTATGCATAAGCACACAGGTGTTTCTATATTTTTTGCTTACATTGTTTTATAAAGTCGTAACTCGTAAACTCCGTTTCTACTGTTTTTATAGCTGTCTGTCTCTGTCGAAGAGAATGACGGGGAGAACCAATTATAATATCGACTACACCAGTTTAATTGAATGCGTAATTGCTCTAATTACAGATAATACAGGAGTTTTTATATAAATAAAAAAACAATATGCTAATAGTCACCAAAGCTGCGCAGTGCCGTGGTAGCAAAGGGGGCTAAACGCTTGCTGTATATTTCACAGTACGCGAACAACCCGGGTTCGAATCGCATATTTATTTGAGAAACCGGGTTCGGTATCTCAAATAAATATGCATCGGCTCAGGTTGAGATAAAAGAACACATATTGGCCATGAATGATCTGGTAAAGTCATGTAAATACAATGAGGAGCGCTTTGACTCCTTAATAAAACATCAGAGTGAGAATCAGCGCTCCAGGCCATTTTCATAGGGGACAATATGTGTAAATAGTAGTGACTCCTTATTGTCACCCACACTCTAAGACGGTGCCATAACAAAGAATAAAAACTTAAAAAGTAATTTAAATATTAAAAAACATAAAGTTATTATGTATTGTGATGACATAGGTAAAATTTTGGGCATGATGTTAAATAACCATTTAAAAGGACAAGTAATTAGTAATTATTGTATGCCTGGAGCATCCTTTAGTCATATAATGAATAAAGTTTTAACTAGTAAGTTCCGTCCTAATAGCACATTAATAATTCTTGTTGGGAGAAGAGGCAATGTAAACAAAAGTCAATTATTAAAATATATTGATTACCTCAATACTTTAAATGTACATAAAATAATCTTATTTACATCGCCTTACATACAGGGTTGGACACAGGAGAATAAAATAAGATATGATTTAAATTTATTAAAGAATAATTTGTCATGTAACAATAATTTAAATACTAAATTATACCAATAGAATTAATTAAATAGATATTAATAATTTAATTAAGAAATTTTTGACTACAGATAGGTATTACCATATCCAAATACAATTTAAGACAGATAGCAAATGTGCTATCATATTATTTATATATTAACTCAGTCAAGGACTTGGCTACCCAGACATCTGCTCCTATTGAGCAGCATTATGATTTGACATGCAATTTGGAATCCGTTCCAAGTAATTTAAATTAGAAAATGAGACAATAGAGGTAATCTCTAGCAGTTATAATAATTTAAATAACCCAACCAAATGGTGCATCAGAATATACAAGGCATGATAGGCAAAGAACTAGAAATTGAATTGTTCTTAAATAGCAACAATATTCATTTATGTATTACTGAACATTGGTTAAAAGCTCATAATTTAATGCTTAACTTCAGTAATCACCAGGTGGTCAGTTCTTTCAATAGAGAAACGGTTTTAAGAGGTGGCTCCTTAATTTTAGTTAGTAAATTATTATCATGTAAAGAACGTAAAGATATCGTGAGCCTCTCTGTTGAGCTAACTGTAGAAATAGCATGTGTTGAGTTTGAGCACCTCATTGTTGTGAGCGTTTACAGACGACCCCCATGTTCTTACTTTTGAAAAAAATTTGGAGGAAGTTTTTGCTAAGCTTAATAAACAGTTGTAATATGTGGAGACTTTAATATCAATCTCCTAGAAGCTTCCTCCACCAGTATTAAATTAAGAGCATTGTTTAAATCTAATAGTCTTTTTAATTTATTTTTGGAGCCAACGCGTATTGCTGAATCTAGTGCAACATGTATAGATAACATTTTTACAAATGTTAAGCCATTCAATAAATGTATTATTCAAAAATTGAGCTCTGATCACTGTGGACAATTAGTTTCGTTACCTTATGTTCACAAAAAGCAAGTAAATAAAAAAGTAGTGTTTGTTCCAGTAAATTCACGTCGTTTGAAAGTAACTTCCATCACTTTCATACCAAAATAATCCAGGTTTTTTGTATGGAACATTATTTAAGCTCATTTGCAATGAATTTAATAATACTTTTACTTCTAAAACATTCTCCTTGAACAATCGCAAGGCATTTAATGAATGGGCGACAGTAGGAGTCCATAAGAGTAGACAAAGATTATATGAACTTTACAATGAAAGGTCATATAATCCGAGCGTCGAATTTAGGGAATATGTAAAAATATATTCCAAAATATTTAAAAGAGTGTGCTACATAGCCAAGTCATTGTATTTGAGCAACAAAATAAAGACGGCTTCTAATAAAATTAAATGACATGGAGTATAATTAATAGTGAAACTGGGAAGGTAAGCTCGCGCAATTCGAACTATCAGTTAAGTTTTAACAATAAATTAATTGAATCAGGTCAGGACGTTGCAATGGTTTTCGAGAAATATTTTACTGATATTTCTATATTAACCACTAAGTCACTGAATTCTTCTCCTGCCGTCGCCGAATCATTACTTAAACAAAATGTAAATGCGTGTACAAAGAATTTTACATTTCATAAAGTGTCATCAAAAGATATTCTAAAATATTTCAAGACTATTGATATTAAGAAAACTGCCAATTTGTGGGGGATTTCCGTTAAAGTTATTGCGTCTATAATAGACGCAATCGCACCTCAACTATCTATTATTTTTAATACTAGTATCAAATTTGGTGTGTTTCCTGATTTAATGAAGCATAGTAAAGTAATACCTTTATTTAAATCTGGCAGTACATTGGACTCCGCTAATTTATACCTATTTCTATACTGCCAACACTTAGTAAAATTTTTGAAAAAATTATTCTTGATCTAATGTAAAAATTTTTTTAATATAAATAATTTACTTCATAAAAATCAATTCGGTTTCACAAGGGGTCGCTCGACAACTGATGCTAGTGTTGAGCTTATTAAATATATCTTTAATGCATGGGAGAATTCACAGGTTGCTTTGGGTATATTCTGTGACCTATCCAAGGCCTTCAATTGTGTTCACCATGAAACATTAATCAGGAAACTTCAACACTACGGTGTAAGAAGTGATGCTCTTAAATTAATTATTTCATATTTAAGTAACAGAACGCAAAAAGTTGTAATTAATAGTATGAGTTCTTCCGGGTCGACGGTACAAATAGGCGTACCTCAGGGCTCAATTCACGGCCCCTTTCTGTTTCTTGTATATATTAATGACTTACCTTACATAGTAGGGGATAACCATGATATAGTATTATTTGCTGATGATACTTCATTAATTTTCAAATTAAAACAAAAGTTATTAAATTACGACGAAGTAGATAATGGTATAGCTAAGGTTGGTTTAATGTTAATAATTTGCATTTAAATGGAACTAAAACTAAATGTATGAAATTCGTAACTCCTAATGTTAAATATGTCAATACTAATGTAATTTTAAATGGGGGGCAACTGAGTCTTGTTGATACCACCAATTTTCTTGGAATCACACTGGACGCAAAGCTTCAATGGCTCCCCCCATATATCAAAACTATCTAGCAGACTTAGTTATGCAGCATATGCTATGAAAAAGATTGAACTCTTACCAGTGTTGAAACAGCTAGAATAGTTTACTTAATTATTTCCATAGCATTATGTCGTATGGTATTTTGCTATAGGGACACGCGACTGACACTGAAATTATATTTATTTTACAGAAGAGAGCCATTAGAGCAATATATAATTTAAAACCAAAAGAGTCACTGAGACAAAGATTTAAGTATATTAATATATTAACTCTGACCTCTTAATATATTTATTTAAATGTAATGTACGTACACGAGAATAAACGTAGTTTTGGAAAAATAAGTGATATTCATTCTGTAAATATTAGGGACAGACACAAGCTAGTAGTACCAGTTACTCGACACCACCGAGTCAGTAATTCATTCTTGGGGCGATGTATACGCTTTTACAACAAAATACCAGAAAATATACAAAATTTGTCATACGCAAAGTTCAAAAATTTTATTAAACTAAGTTTGTATAAAAAGGGTTATTACAATATTAAGGAATTTATGGATGATAATAACCCCTGGGACGGGTGATTGCTACCAAGCTATTTCTAATTTGTCTTGTGTTGTTAATTGTAAACATGATTGTAAGCTATTATTTGAAAAAAAAAAAATTGTCCCGCTGGGTTTCTTGCTGGTTCTTCCCAGGACAGAGGTTTTTTTGCGAACCAGTAGTAAATGAAAAAAATTGACTTTCAATAAGTATACCTTTTACAACAAAATACCAGAAAAAAAATTTGTCATACGCAAAGTTCAAAAATTTTATTAAACTAAGTTTGTATAAAAAGGGTTATTAAAATATTAAGGAATTTATGGATGATAATAACCCCTGGGACGGGTGATTGCTACCAAGCTATTTCTAATTTGTCTTGTGTTGTTAATTGTAAACATGATTGTAAGCTATTATTTTAAAAAAAAAAAATTGTCCCGCTGGGTTTCTTGCTGGTTCTTCCCAGGACAGAGGTTTTTTTGCGAACCAGTAGTAAATGAAAAAAATTGACTTTCAATAAGTATTGTTTATAATCTACATTGAAAAAAAGTTTCTGTTTCTGTTTCGATCCCCGCCGGCACCAATAAAATTGTTAATTGCAATTTTAAGTACTGATTTAACATGTGCGCAGTGGTGAAGGAAAAAAATATTCCGAAGACATGTGAAGTTAGCCAACATCGGGCAACGCGGCGGATATTTCCTTGCCCTAAAAACCTCTCAGAAAAAATGAGGGTAGACCACAGAACACCTAATATAGCGGAATAAGCTAGCTATATTAAGTGTTCTGTGGGCTAGACCTGTGCCCTGCATTGAGACGTATATAGGCTGTACTTTAGATATTTACCAAATGAGATGTTGAAGTAGTCAGAGTAGGCAATTCAAACCACAAAATACTACTTTCTCATTTTTGTTTAGCTTTATTAAATTTTCTTGTGATTGTTTCAAACAGATTCATTCATTCAGGACAATCTATCAAAGTCTAACTGTTGAACATAGGCGTTTTTTATAGATTACCTTGTAAAAGGTATTTATGCTATACCTAGTTTACATGCTTGGCAAGCGGGGTCACCAGACTCCAGTTTATTATTTTGATGATAGCAGGAAGATGTCATTGTCTATCTTTTTATCGTCTTCTTAATAATAAAAAAACTGTGTCTACCGACTTACCCCCTATGCGTTGCAACTATGACAAATACCCCCCCCCTGCCTTATAAGGCTATCTATGGGGAGGCCTTTGTTCAGCAGTGGACTTTTGACAGACTGTAACGGTAACGGATCCCATTTGGAACCCAATGTAATGGATCTAATATTTGAAAGTCCAAATTTCAATCGCTACGTTTTAGTTCCTTATAATCCGATTTTCATGTTTTTAAGTGTGCGTGTGTAAATATGTACGTCGTTCCTTAGCGAACATTTCCATTTATATTTCTAGGTAAAATTATTTCGGTTTTATGCAACACTGGCGTAGATACAGCAATATTGGTTTATTTGGGCTATTTCCACAGTCTTATGGATTATTATTGTAGGAATTAGTAGCTGATATTGAAAATATCATTATAATACAGAAAAGATTTATACTATAGAAAAGTGTTAAACGTGTTATTTACAATATAAGACCTGGGGACTCACTCAGAGACCTTTTTAAAGAAATTAATATCCTAACCGTTCCATCAAAATTCAATTTTGATATATTATTTAAGTAAAAAATAATTTTCATACCCAACCAAATAAGTCTAAACTCGCTATTCCAACGTACCTAGTGATGGTCCTTTTAGTTAGATGTATAACTACGAGTATTTATAACAAGATTCCTCGTAACATTAATAATTTGTCTTTTCATGAATTCAAAGCGCATTTAAAAAACTATCTTATGTAAAAAGGATATTACAAATTAAAGGAGTATTTAAAAGATGGACATAATGAGCTTTCTTGCGCATTTTTAGATTAAATAGTGTGGGGGAAAATAGTCTATTTGTAAGTTACTTATCACTTCTTTTTGCTCAAGGTCTCTGGCAGAAAAGACTTGTTGAAGCGATAGTGAAGCTTTTATGACTAAAAAAATGCTTTGCCATCTATACCAATTTTTTTACAAATTTGAATAATAATTTTGACTTTTATTTGCATAATTGCATTATGGGAAATTTAGTAAGTTTACATTATAATAAATTAAGTACTTAGTTTTTTTTTTGAATCAAAGTATCAAACATGCAACCAGTCACGCAATGTCAAGTTAGATAGTGAGAGCAAAACGATAATAAACATCCATTTTTGTTATTCTTGAATGTAGAAAAGACTAATTTAAAAATGAAAAAGAAATAATGTGTTACTGCTCCATTTGTTTTCAAAGCATTATCTAGCTAATCAATATTAATTTATACCATAAATTATGAATAAACTCACCTTAACTTGTCAAGGTCCCAACATAAAAAAGACAAGTGATAACTTACCTGTAAAAAAAAAGAAATAGAATTATAATTATTGTGCCATGTCATGACAGTATTTTAAGATTTTATCATCGAATTAGCTTAAAAATAATGTTATAGCTATTTGCTCAATATCTGTCCGTTATTATTTATAGTTATAGTGTTGATATTGTGTTTTAAGCTGCGGACACACATTTTCGTTATAAAATATTTGTAAAAATATCCAATTTTTGCAACAATACTTTTCAAATCGATTCTCATTTCTCCTCAATAAAAAATCTTTTATAATTTGCATCACGGCAAATTTAAGGACCTATAAATTTTTGTCATTAAGATAATAATAAGAGTTGAAGTGGTGTCGCGGGGACAGGATGTTATAACGTCTTTTGTTCAAATGTTCGCAACTCGCATACCAATGATCTTAAACCTTATTATACACACCACCTACATTTTTCCAATAGTTATTTTTCGAGGTGCTTGATACGACATCGATTTTATTATGTTAGATCGATATCTATGCAGATAACCTGTATTCAATATTGAGTATATTGTAAACGTATCGATAAATTTAGGCTTAAATGTTATGATTTATTTCCACACTAAACGAGTTTATATCGGTTCAAATGAAATGATATACTAAAAATGATGTTAGAGCAGATGTATAGGTGGAATACAAAAAGCGGTATCAAAGTATTTTCACTTGGTGGGCATGGATACTTTTATTTAAAACGATGAAATTTTGAAAACTGTTAAGTGTACACTTCCCAGTGTTAGATGTAAAAAATAGTCTCATAAGTGAGAAAATGATTTCTTATTGATTTTATCAACCCTTTACTGCTTATTTAACCTAGGTGGCAATCCACAGTTATAGGCGTTCCCGCCGGGAAGTGAACGTCAATTCATCATAAGATATTAGCATAAACACCACAAGCAAAAAGCTGTCAAGTTGACTGAAAATGTGCGTAAGGTGCCGTAGAGAATCGTAACGACGGAGAGAAAGTCTCACAGTCACCGATTTACAACCGCGTTTGATCACCCATTTGATCACTTTATGATAGCGAAAAGTGTCAGGGAAGCGCATAAGGTACGCTGATGCAAATTGCTCGGATTAATGTGGACCTAACGGGCGGTTACATCTGTGTGATGCTCTCACATCACATCTTCATAACGGAATAGAAACCTAACAACCGTGAGCGAACATGACAAAAAGGCGAAATGACCTAACAACTGGAAAGGTAAATGACTTTCGATCCTAATGCAACAATCTCAATAAATCAAATCAGTAAGTAATGAATCGGCACGGTGTAAAGAACTCATTGAGGATCTTACATGAGTCATTTAGGCGTAAAAATAGCACTATAAATTTCAACAGTAGTTGGACTTGTGTGACGCGTTTATAATAGGAATAAGTTCATTTCAATAAAATGTCCGAATTAGCATGCAACTGTGCACGCGGATCTTTCCATTGTTTTCGCTAAATGACATCAAAGTTGTGGCGGCGTCGTGTATTAAGCATGTGAAATAAAATTGTTCGCCGTTCTTAGAAGCATGTATGTAAGCTTAACAGGTGCACTTCATCATCGAAAAATCAGCTCGCGGAGTTTCTAGTTAACATTTACCTTCGAAAAAAATCCGTGACACATTCACAAAGGATGTGAATGTGGCATAAATCTGAACTCCAAAGTATGATTTTTTTTCGATAATATTAATAAAAACAATTTTAATATAAGTTTGTTGAAATAAAAATATATATTGAATAAAACTATTATTTACGGATTTTATCGTGTTTAAGTCAACTTTAATTTATTTTTATTATCCCGAAGTTTCGGGTACTTTACAGCACCCGGGGTCACGGGGGACTGAGATGTTTGACGTCCCAATGTCATAGTTAGTCCGGCTATCTTCAGTTTTTGAATATTAATTTTTGGTCCGATTTACGCAAAATGAACTTATAATTAAAGTTGAATTAAACGCGATAAAATCCGTAAATAATAGTTTTATTCAATGTGTAGTGTTCACGTAAATTTAAGGAATCATTATAAAAATTTTTGTTTCGATAAGGGATGAAAAATGAATTTATCAAAAAATAATTGTAAAAATCGTTTAACTTAAATAAAAAATATAAAACTAAAAACGTTACATAAATATATAGCATAG
This sequence comes from Parnassius apollo, assembly GCA_907164705.1. Classification (NCBI taxonomy): domain Eukaryota; kingdom Metazoa; phylum Arthropoda; class Insecta; order Lepidoptera; family Papilionidae; genus Parnassius; species Parnassius apollo. The sequence goes on from CAJQZP010001172.1 coordinate 5,548,161, forward strand.
GTACTGAAACTCGACATTGTTTTGGTTTTATAATTACACTAAATCATCACTGATCTTAAGCTTACTTATTCGGAGTCGAGTATTAATATCGGAAAATTTAATAATCTCCATCATTAACTTTGGTACGTAATTATTACAAAAATCTATCATTAAGTTTTAACTTTTGACAACCCTATTTTGAACAAAATTTAAAATACGGAGCAGTCAGCATTCAAGTCTAAAAACAAACCACTGTAGCCTATTTACAACATTTTTCTCTGAGAATAACGGCGCTAGACCGACCTTTGTCATTCGTAGCTCGTTTTGAATGTCTAGGTGAGATTTCGTCTATCTCGAATTCGTATTGTTCACGGCGTATTAAAAAAGTGTCGCTATTGTGTGCATTAGCACGAACGTTGCATAATGATATAAATTATGCGACCGTAACGTGATGTAAATTTAAAATAATCTAGATTACTTTAATTTCAGTTGCCATAAAGAGAATGTTGTCTTCATCAATCAAGTTGCATCGCCGTATTAAGGCTACACAAATGTTTGAATTGCGGTATATGGGATACATTATTACGAATGTATATTACCTGATTTATTACTATCAAATATTCAATTAATTTAAAGAGCCATAAAACAGTTTATACATACTTATACTTATTTAGGGCATCATGGATTGGAAGGTACATGAAACAAAAGATAAAATACATACAATGCAAAATAAACCTTATACCATCATTACAGCCTAATAAAACTCCATTGATGAACAAAAGCCGGCCCTTTAGATGTCTTCATATACGATTTGCCATAGTTGCCACTATTGGCAGGTGTTTGGCAACCGCAGCTTTTATTATTCTCAGTTGTTATAAAAAAATTCCCGTCCTGTAACTCCCGCTTCATTCCCCTTTTCACCTCTTACGACACCAAAGGTGTAGTGGCCGCCGCTATACGGCCTTACGACAGTTTACAATGCCGCATAGGAAATAAAAAAAGTATAGAACTTAAAAATTTTAAAACTTATACACATAACATAATAGTTAGTTTATGTAAAAAATATATAGTAAATACATAGGCAATATCAAACCGAAGTGAAACATGACTTTAACAGTTTTAAGTACTTTGTGTTCACGAGAACTATAAGCGGAAATATAATTTTACAATACTATAGAGATTGCAATTATCGAATACGAGTTTGAATTGAAAAAGTTTTTTCGTTTTCGTTTACACGCGGAGGATTATCGAACTTTCGTTAGATAATTGTTTATGAGATTTACCAGGTTGTGCACGAAGCTATTATAATTAATGATGTTCTCATTTTATTTATGTTGAAGCGGGGTTTTTTAAAAAAAATAGTTTTACCATGATTATGATACGATAATTTTATGTTAGTCCGTATATTTGTACGAAGGTTGCCAGTAACGGGTTCTGATTATTATTTATTATTTACAAGAAAAGTCGAGCGTCACGTCGCCATACAAAAAGGCCGCTAAAAACTCGGGAAAAGAGTAAAAAGTCAGGGTGATATTAAAATAAACGAGACATGAACGGCACCGGACCGGTGTTTGGGTTACAGGCACGTTCGCCGGTAATGACAAATTCGCGACCATTGTTATTGTTGACTATGGATTTTTTCAACATCGAAGGTTTTCATTTTGAGTAACAACGCGAACGTGCCAATAGCACATTTCATAGGAATTAATTATGAAAAAACCGTAAAGAGTATAATGCAGCGCGACATCGAGGCCGTATCTCTTAGGCGAGGAGCCAATTCTCAATTAGATCTACGAGTACATCTCAGGTCAAAAGAGAAATCGGTTATCACGTCGCCGTTGCCCTCGAACCGTGGATGCATGTAATTGCGACAGACTCAGCAATTAAACCTTATTAAGTGCAACAGTTATTAAATGAGAGTAAGAAACAGTGTAATTAGAGACTGCCATTGCTGTTCTACAAAACGTACTTGTCTGTAATTTATACCCGGATCTTTACTAGCAATAGAAATAATTAATCGCCAATCGACATCGATTACTAATAAATAACTTTTTTATTAGTGATCGATGCCAATCGATATAAAAATTACATGGGAAAATGCCTACGCATATCTCTACTCTACGCATACCTCGCGAAAAAAGATAGGTATTTTAGGACTAGCACCGACTACTTATAGTGCAGTACTCACCTCCGTCGCGTAATGGAAACGATATAACCTAATCTAATCTAATACCTACGGACAATAATAACATTGATGAAGACCTCGATGTATTCATCAAACGAATTATAATGTGATCGGATATAAAATTGAAGATTAATTGAAATTGAAATATTTTATTTATATAACTGCAATTTTTAATTTGTTATGTTGTATTTTATATAATAAATAACTTTTATCTGATGTTTTTTTAAATATAATAAGGGTGATAAACGAGCACACAGTCCACCTGATGATAAGTGGATGCCGTGAGCTATAAACATCAGTATTTATCCTCGATTAAGACTCAAAATGCAGATGCGTTGTCACCCCTAAGTACTAAGATGGAACGCCTAGTTTCCAGTAATAAGAGTGTCCGGTTCTCTACACACACCATACGAAATACAAAAACATTAAGCTGCTATTTTACGTTGGTATTCAGTGAGAGCGTGGACCTTCTCCGATCGAGCCGTTTCATTCGTGCTACAATAATAATATAACTGTAGCTTGGCTCTCCCATGTAAAAATTTTAGGATTGAAAATCAGCCCTTAATACATCATAAAAAGTAATTAAAAATTGCATATAAATTATTATAATAAATGGACGTAAGTATTAAAATATTATAATAAATAGAATATTACTTACATTGCCTCACAGGCTGTATATTCTTACAAAACTTATTAAGGTATTAAATACCGTAATCAAAACATAGGAAAAACGCACTCGACGATGACTTGGACTGTCAGCAGTAGGTAGATTTAGGCGGTCTTGTCAAAAACGAAAATATAATCGTGCAATTAATTGCAATTATTTTAATGATATATAGGATTAATCATGTTCTATTATAATCAATACGTGACGGTAATTGACTCGTATTTAAATATTTAGAACAAATCACAGTAATTTATGACAGGTGGGGTAAGTACTCGTAGGTCGGTTTTCTTTTAAATAGAAGTGTGGAGTTTAAATGAGCACACAATCCACGTCAATGCACAGGCATGCGTTATTATTGCTGAGAACTAAAATAGAATTCCTCGTTACCAATAAAACAGTTTTCAGTTCTAATCACTTATTATACAAAACGGTACAGCAGTATACTTCAATTTAACGTTCTTTCCCGGTCAAATGGATACATTAGTTCTGCAACTATAACACGCTTAGGTGTGATTTTCCTGTGCATGATGGCTTAAATTTAAAAAAAAAATTCTTCGTAAATTACATAGAACGTAGGCAAACCAAATTCGATCGCCGCCGACATCACTGACGTGCTCGGGGGTGACGGAACACATACCGAGGAAACGACATATTAGACAGTAAAACATTTTGAGCAAATATATATAGCGCAAACACGTATTTTTTATACTCTGTGGACTAAAAAGGAATGCCTCACAACCGTTAATTATACAAATTCTCTATAGATCGCATTAGGTCAGCGTCACGAATACTTCATTGCTAAGAATACTTCCTTGCTAAGAATACTTCCTTTCTAAGAATACTTCCTTGCTAAGAATACTTGCAAAAACCTTACTAAGAATACTTCCTTGCTAGATTCATATTAAAATGAGAGGAGGCCTAGTAGTAACACGTATGTTGACTGTAACTTTTCAATACAAATTAAATAAATAAAAACTTCGTTGTTATTGTCATTGAAGGAACATCTTAGTTTAAATTGTTGAACAGCCTGTCCCGTGAAAATGTTGCGAAGCAATAGAAAATCGAGATTTTAAAATGACTTAAAATAATCGCAATAAAAACCGTAAAATAATTTAATCTAATCTGCGCTTTAATTATGTTTTGTTAAATTTAAATAGTTTTTACGGATTTATTGCGTATATTAACTTATATACCCGACTTTTCGAGTACTTTACAGTACCCATGGTCATAATTAAAAAAAAAACATTCAATTTATAAATTTTTGGTCCATCTACGCAGTATGGACTTATAGTATCTTGAAGCTTGCTGGGTTGAGATTTAATTTTATTAATTATAGGATCCCAAGCAGATAGTAGCACACAGATAAGAGTATTTAACACAATTAGGACGTTTTTTTGATAACAATAGTCTTGCTAAACGTCCTTGGAAGGAGTCGATGTTCTTCAGCGAGAATAGCTAACAAATCTGATGTAGTGGTGGGGGTGATCCTGTACTCAAAATAATAAAAACTGCGATTGCCAAGTCTTTCAAGCTTGGCAACTATGGCAAATATCCCCCCACTTGACGCAATCTATGGAGGAGGCCTATGTCCAGTAGTGGACTTTTGATGGGCTGTAATGATAATGATGACGATGATTAATAGATGAATATATGATAGCGTTTGATTATCCACCTTGTAACTGGAGAGCCCTAGAGTAGAGTCCAGCAGTAAACTGTTACAGAGTACTAAAATGTGTGTTCATCAAGAAATTTTTTCTAAACTGTTGCTTTGTGGTTAATAAAAGTAATAAATAAATTTTGAATTATATTTAAACCACCGTTAAAGCTCATGTCAATTTATTACAAATGAAAAGAAATAATAACCGCATAAGTAATAATAATAAGCTAAAGAGACAATCCTGTTTAATTAAAACTAAAGTTAAGTCGCTATTCAGGGTGACTACGCTTGAAGAGGTCATGAATAAAGAAACTCGAGGGGGCATTTTGATTTGATACACTTATTGAATGTCCCGTTGCTTTTGGCAAATAAAAGAATTAAATAAAAGAACTGGTTCTTAGGACAAAGGGCCCTCATAATGAGGCCAGCGTATTGTGCGAAGAGCCCTTGAAATCAAGTTCAATATTGCGTCTACAATATGCTTTTTAATGGGAGCTTTTTACATGAGTCTGTTAGAATTTACTCTTCGTTTCACACCTATATGACCTGCAAAATTTTCTTAAGTTGGATTGAATTTAACATAAAGCTAAATACGTAATAAAAGTACACTTGGAAAGAGTGTTAATTATAAGAGTAATTACTTATTTTTAATATTAATATTTGTTAGATTAGTTAATATTTAGGCTTGTAAGTTTAATATTATGAAGACATAAATTACTAAGCTTATTTTTTATTAATACGTAAGTAATTGAACGTAAAAAGAGCTGATTTTATAAATAATAATAACTTCCAATATTTAAAAAAAATATAAAAAACACGTTTGAAATATTAATCGAAAGTATGCAAGTAATAGTAATTTTTAAATTTTACCACACTTTTTGTTGGATAAATAAAAAGTTAAAGATCGATGTTACAAGCTACTTTAAAGAAATTCATTTCAATTGAATAATTTGATAACTAAGCTACTCTAAAAGCTGCTTAAGTTTTTAGGGAGAGCATGAAATATTATGTGAATCTATTAATGATTCGTAATTATTAGTAATTCAGTCAAGAAATTCAGAAGTTATAATGCGTTGTAATGACACATTTGACTGATTTATATAGGAAGAAATTTAAAATAAGAGCATTTTAATAACAGAAGTAGAGTTGAATTTTGAATTTTGGTAAAACTTATTTAGATATTAAAAATTTTAGATTTTATTTTTTTGGATTTTATTTTATACAATTATTGCGACACTTGCAACCAAAATCGAACAAAAAAGTTCACGGATAACGAATCCCTACTCAGGTCTAAGACTAATATAATGGTTGCCTCGTTATTCTAGTGATCTTAAACGCTGCTGTTGGTCATGAGATCTCGTGTTCGAATCTCGGGTCAGATCAGAATTCAGTTATTGAGTTTTTCTGTCAAGACATATTCTGTAGCAGCCGATATCAGGGTGTTAGCGGTGTTTCACCACTGCCTCGGAAAGCACGTAAAACCATTGGCCCTGCACTTAATCTATCTTCGTAGACCTATATATATATATATATATATATATATATATATATATATATATATATATATATATATATATATATAAAAGTAAAGTAAAGTTACAGCCTATATACGTCCCACTGCTGGGCTCAGGCCTCCCCTCATTTCTGAGAGGGTTTAGGGCAAGGAAGTGTCCGCCGCGCTGCCCAAATGCGTGTTGACGAACTTCACATGTCTTCGAAATATTTTTTTCTTATTCCTCAGACATGCAGGTTTCCTCACGATGTTTTCCTTCACCGCCGAGCACGTGGTAAATCAGCACTTAAAATTGCAATTAACAATTTCATTGGTGCCGGCGGGGATATATATATATATATATATATATATATATATATATATATATATATATATATATATACATATATATATATATTCCCATAGCACTTGAGAGTGAGAGAATAGAGGGTGCACCAGTGCTTGCGCAAACTCGGGCATCAAAATCCTCTCCTGCGCAGATGGATAATCTCCGCTGAGATCGAAACGCTGTCTGGAGGTCATTATTATTACAGACCACTTACTTTTAAATTAGGAGCATAGCAGTGGGTGCATTAGTACTTAGCGGCAGAAAAAGTTATAAGGGTTATACCAACTCAGATATCTATCGCTTCATATCCATTAAAAAAATAACGGGAGAATGTTGGACGTATATAAGCTAACTAACCAGAAGAACTCTGCCACCTCGTAAGAATATAACATAAACTAACTTTATTTTCATACCGTTGTTGAATTAACGACTTAAACAAATTATGATAGCACTATTCCTAATTCTCAATATCCCGTGTCAGCAAGAACAAGGCTAGACGTTGACTTCCTTATTGCATTAACAGCGCTCGTTCTGGAATCGTTCAATCAGATAACAATCTGGCTCCCGGCCCAATCTCGACTATTTAGCGCGACGCAATGGGCTCAATTAGGATATGGCGGATATGCGGGCCCCTTCCTACAGCTAGTGACCGTGTTATACGATTTTGTACCTTATATTTATTATAATACACGTAAATGCCAAGATATTCTTTTTTTGCAGGAAATTATTTTGTAATGATTTGAACTTACATTAAGATTAAATGTTGTATCGTTAAAATGACAGCGACAACTTATGATTGTTGATACAATTTTGATTTCTGACGACTGTTATTCGTTAAAATTACAACGTAACACAAATAAAAAAAAATAAAAACTAATTATTGTAGTTATATGCAGTGTAAGAGCAACCACTACTCCATATCATACCGTGGCCGTCGTAAGAGACGGCAAAGGTATATTGAAACAGAAGATGGGAAGCATCTTATATTGATAACAGCTCGAAAAAATTAAAGAAACTGCGGTTACCAGTCTGACTAACGTAGCAACAATGGAAATTATCCCTTCTATAAAGCAATGTAACATACATTGCTTTATAGGGGGAATATACTAGTGGACTATTGATAGACTCTATTGAATTAACTAATAAATGAGTGTGTTTTTAAAATGTTTTGTTCGTCCCAATAGTGTCTTGATTACCCTGTTAGCTGGCGCAATATTGCATCACCTCGCTGAATAATTCATAAGTAGGTAGTAAATAATCCATAGAATAATTGTTTATATTGAGAGTCTTCTACATGTTATTTTTTCACTCCTTTAATAAATTTTTCACAAAAGTCGTAAACTACAATACTTAAACTATACAATTGAAAATTCTCTTTTTATTGTTTGAACATTCTAAAGTAAATAAATTAAAATTGTTAAACAAGTTAATATTTCACTATATTTTAATTTACTTTGCAATAAAACTTAAGGTTATACAACATCAATAATTCATTTTATTTATAAGTAAATTCGTAGCATCAATATCAATACGGGTGTGATGTTGAAATAACTGACTTATATAAAGCTAAAGGGGTTATTTGCATGCTAATATATAAATATAATATAAGTCTGTCTATGTGTCTGGCTGAGGTAATCATCGGAACGATTGAACCCATTTTGATAAAACTTTACAAACTGACAAATAAGAATGCTAGTAGAGATCAAGGCTATATTTTATCCGAAAAACTTGAAGATTTAAAAGAAAAGTGTAAGTGAACAAAATTTCTTTGTCTTTGATTATAATCGAAGACCATTAATTATACTATAACATAACCACAATGATAGATCCATCCAGGTGAAGGCAGGTCAGGCCTAGACTTTTTTACTACAATTTTGGTTACTACTTTATCCTATAAGTCGTGGTAGCTCAGATGGTTAACGCTCGCTGTAAATATAACAGAACGCGAGTAACCCGGGTTCGATCCCCACCGGTACCCCATGAAATTGTTAATTGCAATTTTAAGTGCTGATTTACCACGTGCTCGGTGGTGAAGGAAAACACCGTGAGGAAACCTGCATGTCTGAGGAATAAGAAAAAAAATATTTCGAAGACATGTGATGTTCGCCAACACGCATTGGGGCAGCGCGGCGGACACTTCCTTGCCCTAAAACCCTCTCAGAAATGAGGGGAGGCCTGAGCCCAGCAGTGGGACGTATATAGGCTGTAACTTTACTTTTTATCATATAAATACGTTGAATGTAAATTATATAGGTCGATGGGTGGGGCTGGCTCAGGACCGTGCTTTGTGGTATTCCTCTGGGAGGCCTGTGGTTAGCAGGACTTGAGAAGGGCCGTAATGATAATGATAATGATGATGATGTAGATAAATTATCGTTTACTTAAATACACAACGATAAACGTCAAAATAAATTGTATTTAGTAATGACGCTACAATGAGGGAAAAATTCTTGACGGAAAACTCAATAATTAATTTTTTGGCCCAACCCCGGATTCGAACCCAGGACCTCATGATCAGCAGTCGCACTAGACCAATGAGGTAGTCGTATTAATTAACTCAGAAATAAAAAATAAAAAAGTTAAAAATGTGTAAAAACTTACAGAATACAGCACTGAGACATTGTTTTAAATTGCGACTTTTCAATGATGATGACACTTTATGAGATTTGATGAGGGTATGATTATTAACATCCATTGAAATAGTTTAAAAAAAAAATAAGTAACTGTCTGAAATCTAATTAAATGAAATAAAATATCAATTAACTAGTAAAGAAACGAAAATGTTAACCGAACGTCATTTTTTTTTTAATTTTACTACTATACTCGGCTGAAAAAATTCCGTTGTTCCTCTTTCCTCTGGTATCCTCTTCTGTGTCCAGTTTACAACCGAAGTATGTTCAATAATAAAAAGTTTTTGTTGAAATTTGAAGCTAATTATTGCATGTCAAAACTGAGCAGATGAATCCGTCACAAGTGGAACCTATTCACTAGTATGACTCTACCTTTGACTGTAATGTTCGCTAAAGATTAACATTAATGTATAAAAAATATAGCTATCATAAGGTTTATTATAATATAGCCTGGATCGTTCATTGACTTACTTTATTTTTAAAAGCTCTACTGTTTTTTTTAATTAGGTTTGTTATTCGTGTTCTAGTATAGAATACATATTATCCTACGTGATTATGTATCTTGATTGCAAACTAAGAAGCAAACATTTAATATAATGACTAATACAGAAATCAAATAATAATTTCATTTTTTTATAGGATAGGGTAACAAACGAGCACACAGTACACCTGATAGTAAGTGGTTGCTGTGGCCTATAGACATCTACATCTATCCTCGATTACGAATTAAAATGCAGATGCGTTGTCACCCGTGAGAATCATGATAGAATACCTCGTTTACAGTAACAAGGGTCTCCGGTCCTCTACAATCACCATACGAAACACAGCAGCGTTAAGATGATATTTTACGCTGGTAGTCTTTGAGAGCATGGTTCTTCCCCGGTCGAGCCGACCCATTCGTGCTACAACTATACGACTAATATAGCTGGAGCGTGGCTCTACCACGTTAAATTTTGTAGTTTGAATAAAAATTATGTGTGTGTATTGTTAAAAGACGTCAAGTCTTTTGGCGTGATTTTTCAACAAAATTTCAATCACAGCTTTTGATGGAGGGTTCCACAGTAGTTTCGGAAAATTAAACTACACTTATATCATAGTGCTTATTTTATGAGACATTTATCAAAGAGCTGCATCATTAAACAATCTCATATCAACAACTATCATACAATAAGGATATGATCAATATTGACTCAAACGTTTATAAACCAGAAGAATTTGAAATCGTAACCGACGCCTCCCATCGGAAATGAGGAATAAACACTAAATATGCTTCAACAGGGAGCCTGAAATTTTCCACTATGAATAATTGAATTAACATTTTGCTCACTCCCGTCATAAATACATCTCAAAGTCAAATCTTAAGGTAATTTGTGTCGATTTTGTAGCTCATTTAATATGCCAGGAATATAAAGTAGAGTCGGAATTGATTACATTTCAGCTGATCAAGATAATCTGACTATCAAAGTGTGACGGCCATATTGGAAAAGATATACTAAAGCTCCTCACCTTATATTTTACAACTAATTATGCATTTTTTTTCTGGAAATTTCTATAGGATTGGCGTTGGCATATATCGTCCCGAATTTTGAAGTTAATAATGTTGATGAATTCGAAAATTCTGGATCAGGAATACAAATTGTCTCATCTATCCCTATCTTCGCGAACGTACGATATTTCTTAAAAAAATGAACGGACCGTCATATTTATGCAGTAGCCCTGTCAAATATGTTTTTTTATCTGATCACGTATTAGGCGCGAAATATGTTTTAGTTCTTCTTTTTTTTTTGCTACTTTTCAACTTGTGATATATTTAAAAATAGAATTCGGAACAGTTTTTGAATGTAATACATAGTTAAGTTGATATATATTTAAGATCTGATGAAAAGCACAAGTATGGGTGCGTAATTGTTTTACACAACGTAATGTGCCAAGTAGTGGCGGTGTAAGTGAATTCATCACCGTATTGCTTTCCGTGGCTGTCGTAAAATGCGACTATGGGAACTGCAGGTAGATCTTATGGCTTCTAGTAGATGGCGCTTTAACCATCTCGTTTACGCTAGCCGTACCAGACGTAAAATAAATACTCAGATCGGTGACGGGCAGTTTCGTCAACCCTGCGTTCAAGCGTGGTGATTAAGGTAAATTGTCCTTACAACACTACACATACACTTATAAGGACTGATGAAGAAGAAAGAGAATGAGAAGATTATGTATTCATTATTACATATGTCCTGTTTTAGCCTTTTTAAGTACATAATTAGCCCAAGTGTTTTTGTGAGAGTTGACTTAATACACCGGTAGCAGACATTGAACCAAGATTGTTAAATTTAAGTTCGCGTTTTTGAATGGGTCTCCCCATCAGCCATCAGTCGGCCATTAGAACCTTAAAAATGACGTTCTTTGACACTTGGAAGGAAAATTTCATTTATGCCGTTATATACATTTTTTCATCATCGAAATGAATTAGTAAATTATGAGAGACTTGTTGTTTTGATCTTCGTGGTGACACCACTTAGATTAAAACAATCTACTAAACTGTCGACTAATTATAATGGTTCAACCATTATAATTAGTCGACAGTTTAGATCTAGCATATTCTGCTAACATAATATGCATTAAGTAAACAGTACACAGAATTACTTTTAACATATATAACTCCAAAAATGACAATCTCTGCTCACTTAATTTAACTTACGTTAAGAGATATGTTGTGTCGTCTCGTCACATGTGTTGAAATTAGCGTAAAATATTTTAGTGGCATCCGACCATAAGGCATTAATCAGTTATAAGAGCCTTATTTCTGTTTGTTTCAACGTCAGGAATGCGCTGGGTAGCCTCGAGTGCAATTAAGTTGCAACCTTAATAAGCAGACAAAGTGAAGATTGTTTCACTACTCGCATTTATAGTGGTAATGAAAATGAACAGCCGGGCGTGGCACCGGCGGTTGCTTGGCGAGCGTTTATCGGAATCGCGCCACATTGTTGTCGGTGTACGAATTTGGAGATACTTGTACGACAGACATTTATAGTATTATCGTGCATCACTTTTATGCAACTTCAAGCAACTGTATTAAATTTAATGTTTAAAGCGTACCATTTCTTGCATTTCGAGGTGAATACGTTAATTAATTTACTTTTTAAAGTTCTTATCTAATGATGATGTAAAAACGACGATGAATTGAATAGTATGTTCGTAATTCCATTTATTTACTGTTAATTTAGTCATTATAAAATTATATTTGTAGTTTCGTTCAAGTGTCAGTTTTATTGCGTTGTTAGCATCAGTGTTCTGACCTAAAATCCTGAGTACTAGTCCAAAAATTTTTTTCTAGGATTTATACCTAGTACATACTTACTAGGAAGATCTTTTTAAATATTTCTGCCGCTAATTTTTTTTAGTTTACATACTATGAGGTATTCCATATTAGTCCTCAGAGGTGACAATACCTATCTATACCTAGTCTTTTTGTTTAAGATTGGCTGCACTGTTTATTGACTGTAGAAGCCACTTACCAACAGACGGACTGTAAATTAGTTTAGCAATTTTTATAAAAAGAACATTTTGACACTGATTTAATGCATTAGAATTATCGTATGCCTCCTAAAATCTCTTTAAAACAGTTATTCGCACTTACTAGTACTTATTGCTGCCAATTGATTGAGAGTACGTGAGGGTAATATGGTCATCTGGTTAATATGTTCACTTTCTTATATTTCAAAATCTTCAGCCTTGTTTGCATAGATGACTTTGTGATACAATAGCTCTTCATTGGTCGATCTAATAATAAGGGGTCAAAAGGGCGATGCTTTATCGACGCCATTTTGACAGTTGACATTAGACTAAATATTTTAGGCGATTTTATATTTGTAATGAGGTTATTTTTTTAAGTAGATTTTTCGAAGTGTTCCTAATTATTGCCAAAGCTTGTTTGCTATTATTTTCTTAATATATTAGTTATATTATACGACTTTGTGTTTTTGTCTCTATCCTCTTCCAAGTTTTGGTTTTAAAGGGCGGCAAAGTTTAAGGTAAAGGTTAAGGACCTTATTACCCGCACGTACCTTAATATTATTAACCTTAAAATAAACCTAAATTACCACAAAACAATTTCCAATCTCTTCATGAGACTACTAGCGATATACTTGTAGGTAGACATAACCTACTACCAGCATATTGGCTGGGAGGCTTGTGAACGTAACATTGTTCAGCATTGGAACCGGCGCGGCGTCACGAAGCGGCACCGCGCGGATATAATTGCCGCTAATCTCCTCAGCCGTTCCCCTTTGTTAGCGAAACGATTAAAATAATAATCACGACTTTAATACGCTGCAATGAGACGTTCTCTTTCCTTTTCTCTTGTGGCACTGTTTGTATAACACGGGCCCGTCTCGACTGGTTACTGTACCAACCGGTTGCTAAAAACAAAACATTTATACAATAACTTTACTTGCAAAATCCTTACTTAGAAACATCCAAATCAACTCTCTCTCTCTCTTTTTTCCCCCTCTATTGTATTATATATGTGTGTTATATATATATATATATATATATATATATATATATATATATATATATATATATATATATATATATATATGTGTGTGTGTGTGTGTGTGTGTGTGTGTGTGTGTGCGTGTGTGTATGAAAACTCACACCTGTTACCCAGAGGGGTAGGCAGAGACTACGGACTTCCATTTGGCACGATCCTGACATACCTCTCTCCTCTCCTTTACATCCATATATCTACGCATATATTATTATTTATAAATTTGCTTTGTCACTCTTCCCTCGTTCATTCTTTCTACATGACCAAACCACCGAAGCAATCCTTTCTTAATCCTGGTCACAACATCATCTTGCACACCACATTTTTCTTTTATCACGCAATTTCTCACCCTGTCATACAGATTAAGCCCTAGCATACACCTTAAAGATCGCATTTATATAGCATTTATTCCACTTTCATACTTTTTCTGCCACACCCAACTTTCACTACCATACATTAAAGTAGGGACTAACACAGCATTATGATTTATCATACGTGGCTTTTTTTGACACATTCTGATTCTTCATAATAGAGTGTAGATCCCCCTTCACTCTATTTCCTCCATTAAATCGTCCTTCTACATCCTTATCATATCTATCGTCCCTGCTAAATACACATCCCAAATACACGAACTCATCCACTTGCTCAATCAACTCCCCTTCTATTCTTATTTCACATAACGTTTTATATTACAAAAGTATATAATACTAACTTAAAATAATTTTTTTTAAATTTTATATTGTGTTTTATAACTTTAAGTTTGTTTTTCTAGTATCACTTAGCGACTGAATGTTGTAAAAACTGCGGTTAACAGTCATATTAAGGAAAATTGCTAAAATATGGTTATTCTGAAAAATATCTATAAGCTTGAAAACCCGTTTACACTATGACTATCCCTACCGTAACAAGTCTACTGCTGAACATAGGCATCCACCACTGATTGCCACAAAGTACGACTCTGAGCCACCTGTTCCACTCACTACCTACGTCTTTCATTGTGTCGTCACTCCATCCATTAATTTCACAAAAATTACATCCATAAATTAGCACGTTTTTGTTAACGAAATGAAATGATCTGCTTAAATATTCACTTTTCTGTCAATTTTTGAATAATAGGATGTGAAAATTCGCATCGCATTTGTGTTCGCATTACGGTCTATTTTTGGAGAGTTTATTGAATATTCTACTTTAATATATATATATATATATATATATATATATGAATAATCTTGCCTTATCATTCCGAATCAGATCTAAATACAATCATCGATTAAAAAATCTTATCATTCCGAATCAGATCTAATATACATATTAATCTAATATTTCGCGTTATTAATGATCGCTGTATAAATGTACAGCTTTCATTATACTCCCATGCTTATTCTGCCACACCCAACCTCGTCGCTACTCAAGAACTTTTCTTCCCCATCGGTTGTCGGTTCCTTGAGCTATATGACCGATCCAGTGTTACTTGTTCATCATGTTCGCATTTCATTTATTTTTCCTCATTCATTTGATTTCTTTTTTTGACTTTCTATATGGTCTGAATAAATTTTTTTGATTTAAATTAGTAAAAATTTGTACATCTAATGATTTTTTTATGACATTTGTTATTAATATTCCGTAAAAATTTTTGAAAGTATTTGAGTGTTCTTAAAATTCTATTTCTTGTATATACAGTTGCTATTAAAAGATTAATATAGACATAAAAGTGCGCAAAATCCATTAATGTATCTTTTCAATGGATTTTAGAGGACAAAGAGCTCGAAGCCTCTACGGATACGAGTAAAATGTAGAGGCATATATACTGTAGAATAGAGAAAACCTTACTAGTCGCATCGAATACCAGGCGCAGGATTCATTGGTGCAAAATGATAATTTCGTTGTTTTCGGATACGGTATAGATGTGGTTTTTTGATATTGTATCTAAGTCGAAGTCGAGATTATAAGACTCGAATAAATAAGACTTTCCTCAATTTTCTTGCCCTTAAGTAATTTCTAAAGATGTCTAACACATTTTCCGTCAGTCCTGAATTGACAGTTTTAATATATTGAAAATTTTAATATATTGGTGGATGCAGCCACCGAAGTATGTGGTGTAAGTAAGAGAACAAATGAAAGGAAAAGGAATACGTTGTGGTGGGATGATGAGGTGCGGGTGGGAGTTGAATCAAAGAAGAAAGCATGGTTAGATTTACTAGCAACTAAAACTGGTAATTCTGGTGGTATGAATGATGAGATTGAAAGAAAAAAGGCAGAATATAGACGTCTAAACAAGAGAGTAAAAGAAGTAGTTGAAAGGAAAAAGAAAGAAAGAACGGAAAAGAATGATAGAAGGATATCTGATCATTTCCAGGCTAATATAAAAATGTTCTGGGAACTCGTAAGAACTGCCAGGGGAAATACAAAACAGCCTATAATTAATGCTATAAGAGACGAGAATGGATGTATTCTGAATGATGAAGTTTCGAATTTAAACAGATGGAAGGAATACTTTGAAAGCGTGTTTATGAGTGAAGAGTCGTCTGAATTAAATGAACAAGAAATTCCGAAAAGAAGTGGAAAGGGGTATGGAGATAAGTGTAAATGAAATAATGAAAGCAATGAAAAGCATGAAAGCAGGTAAGGCAGCAGGATATGATAGAGTATCACTCGAGATGCTAAGGGCTGGAGAGGGAGTGGTGGCAGGCCTGCAGTACACGTTGTTTAATTTATGTTGGGAATTAAAACGGGTACCGGATGACTGGTGTAAAGCAGTTATGGTACCAATATATAAAGGAAAAGGGTCACAGCAGGACTGCAAAAACTACCGTGGTATCAGCTTGCTTAGTATTGTGGGTAACATCTGGTGTTAATTGAAAGAGTTATGCAAGAAACTGATGGAAAAATTTGGGATGTGCAATCGGGTTTTAGGAAGGGAATGGGGTGTACAGATCAAGTCTTTTCCATGCGCATGATTGCGGAGAAGTTTTTGACTAAAAACCAGAAAGTTTTTTGTGCGTTCATGGACTTGGAAAAGGCTTATGACAGAGTGAACGGGAATGTGTTACGGCAAACACTGAACTCATATGGGTTGAGCGCTGTTTTGATACAGGCCATTGAGGTCTCTTTATAGGGATTCTAGTGCTTGTGTCAGGATCAATGGGGTCTACTCGTACTGGTTTGGCATCCGAAAGGGTGTCAGACAGGGCTGTGTGGCTTCCCCTTGGCTGTTCAACCTATTTATGGACAGGTGTTTGCAAACTTTGAAAGATGAAGAATGTGGGTTAAGAATGGGCGAGTTAACCGTCAAATGCCTTTTGTATGCCGATGATCAAGTCATATTTGCGTCATCGGCGGCTGAGTTGCAAATGATGGTTACATTAATGAACTGGGCATTAAAAGAAAGGGGAATGAAAGTGAACGCAAGTAAGACGAAAGTGATGGTTTTTGAAAGAGAGGAAAGCAAAACGGTATGTGAAATAAGAATAGAAGGAGAGTTAATTGAGCAAGTGGATGAGTTTGTGTATTTGGGATGTGTATTTAGCAGGGATGGTAGATATGATAAGGATATAGAACGACGAGTAAATGCAGGGAATAGAGTGAATGGAGCACTACACTCTATTGTGAAGAACCAGAATGTATCAAAAAAGGCACGTATGGTAATTCATAATGCTGTGTTAGTCCCTACTTTAATGTATGGTAGTGAAAGCTGGGTGTGGCAGAAGAAGCACGAAAGTAGAATAAATGCTGTAGAAATGCGGTCTTTAAGGAGTATGCTAGGGTTGAATCTGAATGACAGGATGAGAAATTGCATGATAAGAGATAAATGTGGTATGCAAGATGATGTTGTGCCCAGGATTAAAAAATGCTTCTTCAGAAAGAATGAATGAGGAAAGAGTGAAAAAACAAATTTATATGGCAGATGTGAACGGCAGAGTCGGGAAGGGACGCCCTAGAAAAAACGACGACGACGAGCATGTATGCGTAGATATATGGATGTAAAGGAGGCGAAAGAGGTATGTCAGGATCGTGTCAAATGGAAGTCCGTGGTCTCTGCCTACCCCTCTGGGTGACAGGCGTGTGTGTTTATGCTTATGCTATTATATTGAAAATTTACATTTTAACAAAAATGTTACTTATTCTTAGCTTCGAAATTAAGTGTAATAGGACATTCATTGTGAATACCATCTAGTAACAGAGATATCGCGACGTCAACTCGATTAGAGGAGCTCGCTAACGAAGCCCGATGCTGTTGCTCGCGCCACAAATCAATTCTACAAATTGAAACATGACTGTTCACACAATGCTGGTTTTTTTAGTCGCCGATCGCCCCCATTGACGGCGGTGATTGAACTTCTAATTGACGACGTTCTTGTCAGTCGCGGTGCAGTCACGTCGTTGGCGTGCCCCGGGGTTAATAGTTTGGATACCTGATTTCGTTAATCTTGAACATGTTTTTTGACGATTACATATCCATTTCAAATTAGCACGTTTTTGTTAACGAAATGAAATGATCTTCTTAAATATACACTTTTCTGTCAATTTTTGAATAATGGGATGTGAAAATTCGTATCGCATTACGGTCTATTTTTGGAGAGGCTATTGAATAATCTACTTTAATGTAATAATCTCGCCTTAACATTCCGAATCAGATCTAATATACATATTAATCTAATATTTCACGTTATAAATGATCGCATTTGTACAGCTTTAATTTTACTCTCATGCTTATTCTGTCACACCCAACCTTCACTAATACAACATTGTGAATTATCATACATGCCATTTTTTGACATAATTTGACTTCTACAACAGAGTTAAGAGCATCGTTCATTAAGTATTTTGCGTTGACTCTTCGTTCTATAAATTCGTCAAATCAAAAACAAACATCTCAAATACACGAACATCGCTGCTAAACTCATGCACTTGCTTCTATTCTTATTTCACATATTGTTTAATCTTCTTCTCTTACAAAACTTCATCTTATTTGCGTTCACTTTTATTCCCCTCTCTTTTAACAATAGATACGTTCATTAGTGTAAATAACAATTGCGACTCGTTTGTTGACGACGCTAATATAACGTGATGGTCAGTGTACAAGAAACATACTAGATGAACTCACTCATTCTTAACCCATACTATTAGAATTTCTAAGTTTCTAAACAGATTTCCATAAACAGATTGAACACTGCCGTGAAATAGTTGCTCAGTGCTCAGTATTTCGTATAGTGAGTGTAAAGAACCGGACACTCTTTTTACTGGAAACGAGAAATTCCATCTTTGTTCTCAGGGATAGCAATGATTAACCGAGGATAGATGTAGATGTCTATGACCTTGGCTTGGCTTGGCTGACTATCACCCTGGTTCTATAAAAAAATAACCATGGAGAAGCTACATAGCTCTGTCTGATGCCTTTATGAATGTTAACCCTGTCTGTGTGGGCCTCGTTGATCTTAACAGAACCGCTTGAATCTCTATAAAGAGATTTTGATGCCTGCCTGTCAGGCTAGTGCTCAAATGTGGTAGCGTTTATTGTAAAGCACCTCCCTGTTTAATCTGTTACATATCTTTTACAAATATAAAAATACACGGAAAGCTTTATGGATTTTGTCCAATTCAGCTTTCACATCCCAAATTCATCATCCAGTTTCTTTCACATAATCCTTTAAGTTAACAAACAGGCACCATTTGCCATGAAATTATTAATATATTACCATTATGACTAAAAATTTGTTAAGTTAAAAAAGCAACAGTATCTGGAATACCTAAACCAATTGTAAAAATGAAATATCATATACACATATCAACCGTCACTTCCGTTCCGGTACCGCTCCTAGTGCGACATAGAGACGCGACCTCAAACCGTAATAAGCGCACCGATGTTTTGTTTAGAGCAGGCAACATGGCGGTCGGTGTAAATTACCATATTTTTAGTAAAATTGACACTTCGCTATTACCGGGCCACGGATGAGACCGCGGACGAGTCAACGCCCTCGAACCATCCGGATCTAATTACATTGTGTCATTAACATCGTGGAGACGGCACGTCCGCCTAGGAAATGGAATCGAATCATTAGTAGTTTGATTACAAAAAAGGCTTAATAGAAATATAATAACGGCTGGAGAAGAAATTGTAAAAAGATTGTAGAGCGATCCAATAATTGGCGGTTATTTGTCGATACGGTTTGGAGCGCGTAATGGGTTGGGACGCTCCGACGTGACTCCGTAGGTCCGTTGCGCTTCGCCCCCTCCCCTACACTCTCCCGCTTTATTACAATTTAGCAGAATTTGCAGCTCGCTCCGCAGTGAACCTCGTATGGAATACTCTTGTAAAATGTGTGTGCCATTTTAAAATAGAACTATTTAAATGTCCAATAGAAATTCAATATTCAAGATGATCGCACATTTATGAAATGCCAATATTAGCGATTACAAAATGTTATTCATGAGTACATTACTTTCGTGGTCAGTCATAAATACGAATAGAAATTTAATGTGTTGAGATAATTTCGATAATATTAACATCTTCTAGACTATTTAGACTACAAATTGTTTACTGAAGTGTGACATATATACACGAATATCTTTCTTGTTTTTAAATTAATAATGTTATATATTTAAATAATAAAGAGAGAGAGGAGCTATCAGCTCTTTGAGTGCATAACTTCGCGACAAACTTGGCCGTAAACGTGAGCGGTACTAACCTAGACCGATAAATCTTAGGTTCAAATTATTACCACCTAAGCCAATGGATATTAGAAGGAAATTAAAACATTACTTTTTATAATTTGTCATCATATAATGCCGATTTTGGTTCCAGTGAGATTTACAGAATACTGGGAGTTATAAAATGCTCAGGTTTTAAACACATTCATTGTCAAAACAAAAATATGAGGTTTCTGTAGGTGGCCCATTATTTTGTATTTACTTTTACATTTTTATTTTATTATTTACTTTTATGCACTTTACATGATTGAAACGGCCATTTTATTTTTAATAGTTCAAACTATTTTTAAGTGGCTCTTTAAAAATTCATTTCTACACAACGGCTCGCAAAGTGACCCGCTACTTCACGTGGTTGGCAAAAAACATGTGCACAAGAGAATGTCGCCAGCACTGACCACTTCATAGCGTATTAATCTTCTAATTCTTTACTTGATAAGATCAGAGGTAGATTAGAATTGGTTCGAGATACGAGGACAATCATAAACATAACCAAACTTCAAAACTAGAAATATGTTTGCAAATTGGTGACATTGATAGTTGTATCTTTTGATAATTGATTATTATTCATTAATAAGTTCTATAAAGTTATATTCAAGGTACAACCTAAAAGACTTTAAATTTAAAATAAATTACTTCAAATGAACCAATTAAGAGTTTTTGGGTCCAACCTCGAATACAGTTGGATAAATGACGCAGTGCAAATAATCGATAATGAACATTACAATCGCAAATTGTGGCTTCGATTTCGGCGGGATTCTAACTCACGATATACAACGTAGCATCCATATAATCTAAACACTAAGCCGAATAAACCACAAATTTGCCAGCATAGTCATTAATATATCGATTAATTCAATCGGTTTCATCATCTATCAAAATTGATAAAAGTGTTTTATAGGTATTTTAGTATTAGTGAGTATACGTGCAAGCTTAAAAAGTAAATTAGTGGCTTATATACGTCCTATTATCGTAGCAGAAAAGACTTGATGTTCTCTAAATAATTTCCATTGTACAGACATGTAATTTTTCTTGCTATGTTTTGCTTCATTATCAAAAACATTGTATTGTCGTAGCAAATTAGCAACCAAAATATGAGATTTACAATAATTAAATGCCAGCGGAATTAAACTAGCGCTGCTAGTGTACTACGATATCCAGGTCTATAACGACATTCTTTCACCTCGTTTTGTCCGTTATGGCCACGGTCTTCCGCCATTATGCTATAAAATATAATTTTGTTGAAATTATCATGTTGAATTTGCTCTACAAAACAGGTAAGGTAAACGAAACAAAAAACAATGTAGCATAGAAACGTCAGGTAACTACTTAAATTTTGTTTATTAATATATTGGCCACCATTTGATTTCTTTTACTTAGCTATCTTCTACCATCATCTACAAAATAAGATTGTACAACCAGTGCGTGTTACCAGTGATGACCTATGGATCTGAACGTGGTCTTTCCTAGCTGGCCGAATTTGGAGGCTCAAGGTCACTCAGCGAGCTATTTAGAGGTCATTGCTCGGGGTTTTTCTGCGTGATAGACTGATTAACGAGGATATCCATAGTAGAGCCAGAGTAACTGACATAGCCCAACGGATTAGTGAGCAAGAGTGTAATGGGCCGGCCATATAGCTCGAAGTACCGACAAATAATGAAGAAAGGTTCTGGAGTAGCAGCCTCATACCGGCAGGCGTAGGGACGTCTCCCCACTAGATGGAGTGACGACCTAATAAGACATTCAATAAGTCGTAGCATGCAGGTGGCTCAGAACCGTGCTTTGTGCCATTCCTTGAGGGAGGCCTATGTTCAGCGGTGGAATTGTAAAGGGCTGTAACGATGATGATGAATGATGATTTGATTTCTTTTATTCTAGCTATTTATTATGAGTAATCGATGTGTATGAAATCTTGAAATTACGAAGAATCATTAGAGTGTCATGGATTTCGTACCATTCTTTAACACAATCATGTGTCTTCATTGGGGGGGGGGGGATATTTGATATAGTTATCACGCTGGACAGGCTGTTTGGAAATTATAGCTTTTGATTATTCTGTTCTCAGAAAGATGCTGTTGGTCATTTCTTGGTTTAGTTTCGCTCTGTCGCAATTTACGTCACCCACGGGATGATGTGGGATTTGGATCTGGGAATTGACTTATGAATAATATTTCGTCCACATTATTTTAACGGTAAGGTTTGAATGGAGAACTTTAGGCGAGATGAGCGATCAAGAGGCGCGTGCGGCAAACAAATCGAGTGGGCGCCACTTATGGCATGAGGAGTGCGTGTGATTGTCATGCGAGCTCAAACAGAGTGGGTACTTGTTTGAGTACCCTATATATAAGACTGTAAGACAATAATATCACCATTTTTTAAAAATAAGCAACTTTCATGAATGTGAATGTCGATAAGTAATTTATAGCTTTAATTATTCGCAGGTGCTTATACAGTTCTTTGCACACTTATCATACAAAGTAGTTCATTCAAGAAAGTAATGCATTAAAAAATACAAGGGGCGGTTTTAATGCTCAAGGACATTTTATCTCACCTCTTATAAGGTTATTTAACGGGAGGTCTATATTCAACAACAGACTTTTGTTAGACCGTAATGATGATGATAATATTGTGTGTATCCGACAACTGCGTGGTTTGCGTGGCATGGTTATTAAGTTGGATCTCCAGGTTCCAATCTGAACCAGCGTCCACATTTGTACAAAAAACAATCTAACGATTATCGAGTTTAGATGTTTGTGATTGTCTCCGGGTCTCTTATGTTACGTCAGTCTGCCTCCGATTTTGTAACATACACTTCTCATCGGATTTGGGTTAGTTAATAAACCTTCCTGTAGAATGGTCACGGTTCTTTTCTTGGTCTGGTACGTCGGTAATAGCTATATATATAAATATTATTATCAGCCGGTGGACTCTTAGGACGCGAGGAAAATCACAATAGAAACCAAATAGTTAATGTATTTGCACAAATATTGACCTAATGTAAATATCACAAAATAGTACTTTAATCACTTTTCATACCACTATGCGTTAAGGTTTATTGTTATGGAAATAAGTACTGATTTTATATGCTGCTTGTTTAATGCACTGAAAACTCTGTAAAGCATAAAATTACTGAATTGTTCATAATATGTAATTACATAAGAATTTTAATAAAAACTATCTCGTGTATTTGTAGTTGTATCTCGTGAATTTGTAGATAGATGAGGTACGGGTATATAATTATGTCAGACGCAAATATTTCTACTCCATTCTTCACTGCGTTTTGAAAGAACTTTCACAGACTATATTATTTTGATTTCTGATATTATATTATTTGAAGTCAAAGTAAAGTTACAGCCTGTATACATCCTACTGCTGAGCACAGTTTATTTCTGATGATAATTCTGATGCGGTTCATCAGAATCATAAAATATGAGTTCATCCAACGCGTGTTGGTAAACACGTGTTGGTATGGTGAGTATAGAGAACCGGAGACCCTTTTTACTAGAATCCAGACATTTCACCTTAGTCCTCAGGGGTGACAACGCATCTGCATTTTAATTCTTTATTGGGGTAGATGTGGATGTCTATTGGCCGCAGAATCCACTTACCATCACTTGAACTGTGTGTTCGTTTGTCACCCTTATTTTTAAAAAAGTATGCCGGTTTTCTTACGATGCATTCCTACACTGAAAAGTATGTGGCTAATCAGCACTTAATTTGCAATTAACAACTTCATTCCGAACTACAAGGGCTTTCTTTTCACTTCTTATATTTTGAATGCTCTGATACTCCAGAACTTGTACTTAACGATATTATTGTTAAAAAATTTATTTAAAAAAATAATTATATTATTGTTAAAATTCTAGCCGTGATAGCTCAGGGAGAGAAGGTATGTGCCCAGCTGTAGGTCGAATGAAAGCTGCAATTTTAATTGTGTTTAAAAAATGAAATGAAATGAGATACAATGTGTATTTACATTACTTTTCTACAAATTACGAGGGCGGCACTAAAAATTTCGGGAATCAAGGAAGTGACACAACATTACTATTTAAAAATGTATTTATTGCTTTTCGAAGTATTCTCCGCGAAATTTGACACATTTTTCCATACGATGGAACCAATCATTGAAGCAACCATTCCATTCGGAAGTTGGAGTCTCCAAAATGGCCGTTTTGTAGGCGGCCACAGCTTCTTCAGGTGATGAAAATCTCTGTCCACGCAATTTATTCTTTATTTTAGGGAAAGTATAGAAATCATTAGGGCTTAGGTCGCGCCTGTACGGCAGATGGTCTAATAATTCTATGTTTTCTTGCTCTAAAAACTCTTTTGATCTGTGTGCGGTATGAGAACTCGCATTGTCGTGATAGAGGATGATGCGGCGGTTGCAGTTCTCTTTACGGAGTTCAGAAACGACCTGTGGCAAACAAATGCTAGCATACCATTCTGCATTAACCGTTCTTTGTTCCTCAAGAGGAATAGTCGTAACATGGTCGGTTTTGGAGACAAACGTGGCCACCATTTTTTTTGCAACACTCCGTGAACGAACAATTTTTGTTGGCTTTAACTCATTTTCGAACACCCAAACTCGTGACTGGTTTTTTGTTTCGGGTTCGTACGCGTATATCCAGGATACGTCACCTGATACGATTTTGTATACAGTATTTGAGGATCCTGCGTGGAATCTTTCGAGAGTTCTGACGCACCAAGTAACGCGAGCCGCTTTTTACTCTTCACAGAGCGAATGCGGTATTCATCGGGAAAACAACTTTTTTACACCTAATTGTTCAAGCAAGATTATTTGTATTTGACTCATGCCAATGTCTAGTTGCCTGAATTTCGCGGTATGTCACATGTTGATCTTCCTCAATCAGCTTACGCACAGCATCAACGTTTTCTTGGGGACTGCTGTTTTTGGACAACCTTGACGGGGAACACTGAGCTTGACACGTCCACGTTGAAATTCAGCAAACCATCATAAATTGTGGTTTTAGATGGGGCTTCATCACAAAATGCAGAAATCATCCGGTCAACACACTGTTTTTGTGTTAAACCACTTCGAAAGTCATAATAAATCATCGCTCTAGAATTTTCTCGAGTCAATTCCATTTTCTTAACGACTAAACAAGTTTGACAAAACCTTGTGACAAGACCGAGAATCTTTTTTTAAATAAATAAATGGTATTAGATTTTTAAAACCAAGGAGTTTTCAATTAAAAAGATTTTAATATGACAGGAACAGTGGAAATATTCCATTCCCGATACTTTTAGTGCAGCCTAGTATGTACTGAAGTGAAACAAAGTTTTGATTCCAATGTTTTTGTCCATTTAGAGTAGGTAAATGGTAACCTCTACAGCTATGATATCACTTAGATTCGCCTAAAAATCTCTTTTGTTATGTCTAACAAAAAGAGTTGTTTTCAGCAAAGCACGTCGCACATCATTGTATTATACAATGAAATAATTAGTTGGTTCGGTAACGGGAGAGCCTTTTTTTCAACATTAGCCTTATTCTTTGTTAGCTGGTAATTTAATATTTTTTGTAATGAGCTCTCGATTCCGAGTGAGACGTTGAAAAAATACGCGTTTTGTTCGAAATTCAAGGAAAGGTTGCAAGAAGCTACTTAGATCCCTTAACAGTAGAGATCAAGTACAAAAAATATATTAAGTATGTTTACACACGCATTTCTTTTCTACAGTTGAGGCTAAATTAGCCGGTTTTGATTTATATATCATAAGTTTCAAATTGCGATGTTACTTAAAAGCTAATAAGTTAGAACAATTGGAGATAAACCTTTCATCAATTTCCATGTACCTATGAGTATTTTTATTTGATGATTTTTATCTATTTTCTACGAATAACCTAGACGTGACGATTTTCTCTTGCTCGATTTTAATTATAGTTACTATTTTAGAATATTCTCTAAAGATAAAAACTTCGTAGAATATTAAAGAGTCACAAAATCCGTAACAAAAAATTAAATAAACTCTTACACCTGTCAAGCACAGGGGTAGGTAGAGAGTAAGAACTTCCATTTGGCACGATCCTGACATACCACACTCGCGTCTTTAAAATTCTACTGGACCAATCTTCAAAATATCATCAATTTGCTCGATTAACTTCCGACTAAAACGTTCCTTGCCGATTATGCAGCTCACTTCTGTAGAATAAAGAAACTTTTTCACTATTTCCGCGTTCATTCTTTCAGCGTGTCCAAGCCATCGGAGCATTCCCTTTTAATCCAAGTCACAATATTTTCTAGCAAACCACACTAGTTTCTTATCACACAATTTCTCATCGTAATATTTAGAGTTAGCCATAACATACTTCCTGATAAACGCGTTTTCGTAGTACTATTTTACCCTAATTTTCACAATCATATGTTAAATTAAGCTCTAAAATAACATTGTAATCATAGGTGCCTTTATTGGTACATTCTGACTACTGACAATAGATTACAGAGCTCCATTCAGTCTTTGTGCTCTATCTCTACGCTCTGTACAAATGAACGACAAACATAGGGGCACTCAATCGAATTAAACCTACGTTACCGATGCTACGCTTGTGCGATAGGATTGAGTTTTTTTAATAGAATTAGAGCAACAACTCATGGTAAGTGGATGCTGTGACCCATAGACATCTACATATATTCTCGATTAAGAATCAAAATATAATTTGCCACTCTTGAGGACTAAGATGGAATGCCTCGCTTCCGGCCAAAAGTTTCTCCGGTTCTCTACACTCACCATACAGAACACGGGCAGTATTGAACTTCAATTTTACGCAGGTATTCTGTGATAACGTGGTTCTACCCGTCGAGCCGACCCATTTGTGCTACAACCATAATATAGCTGCAGTGCAGCGTGGCTCTACCGCGTATAGAAGTGAGGTAGAGTCAGTTGTAAATAATAGAGACACGACGACAATCACAAAACAACCAGACACGAAATGCCTTGTGCTAACGTTAGCTACTATTGGTCAATCTTGGCCACTGTATAAATCTAGAAAGAGATTCAGGTTTGTTTAACCTGACCTATCCTACTTCCATGAAATCGAAGATTTAAGCGCTACGTCGTCGAAACCCATAATTCATTTTAAACGGTATTTATCCGTATATTATAAATATATCAATATCTGATTAACAAGCTGTCTAGATGTCGAGAACAACGTAAAGTTTCATAAGTAACAATTGCATTAAATTACTGATTCGTGCGTAATTAATATACAAGATAGTTATTAAAACAATCGTCCATACTATGGGAATGTATGACTATCAAGCTATGCAGATGTCGAGATATAGATCTGATGGTATTTGTGTTTTTGTATTTGTGATTTCGTCTCGTCATTAAGCAAGGTTTAGACGAAGCCAGTAACGGTGGCGCCAGTCCTCAGGCAAGCCAGCCAGGCAAAATGGATTCATTTTATTCTTAGATTAGTCTTGTAAATCGTTGTATTACATTAATGATTTTTTAAAATTTTACTGAAAATAACGTTTATCATATAGTACATACATCAAAAATAGGTATTTGTTCAATATCACCAGTAAAATTTTTGTATTACAAATTATTTATTATGGCGCGGGGGTTGCGGGGCACGCGGGCGGAGCGCGGGCCAAGCCAGCGCTGCCTTGTCTGAAGACTGGCACCAGCGTTAGTGCCTTCGTCTAAACCTTGCTTAATGATCAACTGTAATGGTCGCCACACACGGTCAGTTCAACTGATCATTTCAACTGATCAGTTCAAACTAAAACTGTTGATATTTTTTAAAATAATAGATTATCGATATATCGATCATTATAAATATATTAATGTCGGAGTTTTACATATAAGTTTATTTATCGCCAGTAATTATACATATAATATCGAAAATCCTATATTTTAAAAAATATCAACAGTGGATTTGAAGTGCATTTTCGATATATCGATCAATATAAATATATTAATATGGGAGTTTTACATTATAAGTTTATTTATCGATATATCGAAAATCCGATATTTAAAAAAATATCAACAGTTTTTAGTGTGAACTGATCAGTTGGAATGATCAATTGAACTGACCGTGTGTGGCGACCATAAGACTTTATTTAACAGAATAAAAATAGTTAAACATTATGTTTGTTTTAACTGTTTTTTTTTTTTTACTAAGTTTACTTATATGTAACATTCCGCCACGTTAGTTCACTTTCCCTACAGATTCAACTTTGACAGCTCTGTAGCAGCACAGCATTACGTTGCGGTGCGGAGAGTCGCGTGTTCGAATCCCGCACGGGACTAGTAAACGTACCGGGTCTGTATGTTGGATCATTTCCAAATTGATGTATGTACTAAACAAAAGAAAACCCTAGTGTAGGATAGCGTTAATGGTACGTGGTTGCCACTCAAAAACACTGTCTTCCACATCGTTTGTCGGTTCTACGAGTTATACGGTCAGCACGTTGCACACATTTCGCCAATAAGTGACATATATTTGAAAATATTTTCAAATTTAAAGAAAAAGTCAATTTTATCTAATAGTTAATTGTGAGTGTATAGATAATAAATAAGAAATGACAAAAATGTAATTAGACGTTTTTGACATTTTATAAGTTTTGGTGTAATGTTTACTTTCATCGAATCCTTGTACTCTTGACCTCTACTCACTTTTTAGAGCCCCGCTGGTATGCAAAAAACTCTTATAGTTTCGTTTCTGTCCTAATGAATAATAACATCACAACTTCTTTGATCGGATCAGATAAACATTTAATAAAATTTTCTTTCGATACTAGCATTTAGAACTTTGTGACTTGCTATATTGAAGATTTTATAAAAATATTTTAAGTAAATAATCTTACTTTTTGAACCCCTTGTGTGATGTCAGAAAAGTACCTTTGCCTTTTCGAGTTGTCGCTAAACATAATTATGCTTGTAAATGGCTTCGATTGCTATGCAAATAGTAGTTGCTGAATACGTAGAATATATTGGGGATGTCATATCGTAGGACGAAATATCAGGAACATGAGAAAATTTTAGTTAATCCAAAATAGAAAACACATGATATAACCAGAATATACTATGTTGTTTTACCTAATTATAAATTATTTATAGTAAAAATAATTTAAGATCAATCGATGATCTACACTTAGAAAATGCACTCTAAAATGCACTCTAGAAACAAAGAAAAAGCAGATTGTTTTAAATCTACCATAACATCATTCGGTTAATACATATATATATATATAATAAATCTATTAAAAATATTTTGAGCAAATAATCTTACTTTTCGACCCCCCTTATATCATGTCAGAAAAGATACCTTTGGCTTTTAGATTTGTCCCTAAACATAATGTATACACATCTAAACTTGACATTTTGACATTATGTAGACAGTATTATATAGACATATGGCACTTTAATAAAAATATTTGTATTGCAATTAAATTAATAGGTATTTGAAGCATATAGTTTTACAGTACTAACGGAACAACGTGCCGTCACGATCGTCGCTTGTCATAAAAAAAATATTCGTACTTTTGTCAAAAAAGCTCGAAAATAAACCTGTAATTGTTTTGTTACTTTAAAAGATAAATTTACTTTACATGGATAGCACCTCCCACGATGCAAGAAATGCGTAAACTTGCAGTGTTTTGTCTTAAGTTTTTTGAAGAACAATATCCTGCTCTCGTACCCTGATGAACAAACACAATGACGCTTTGTTTCATACGCGCTCAGGTATGCTTAAATTTTCTAATTATGGAGAAATTTCTCCTCGTCTCAACTTCAACTACATTGTTCACCTGCCTTTCAATATATCTGTATCATATTACCAATATTACCTAAGCTGGAAACTATCAACAGCAAAAAAAAATGAATATTTTTAAACAAAACAAAAATACGAGAACAATTAATAATACTTATATAAAAACTTAGGATAAAGGAACCAAGGAAGAAAAAAAACAATAAAATAACAGAAATCAATAATATAAATATTGCATTTATTTCAACGAATTCGGCAAATATAATAACTGCAGATAATAATATTATTCAGTTACAAGACTTGCATCTTTTATCTAGCTAAGTGACATTTGCGTCATCAAAGAGGAAACCAAAGACATTTTTCACTGGCTGGCACTGGGCTTTAGTTCCACATAACTATTTATAAATGACATCCAACAGTAAATGCAGATCGCATATAATTACATTATAATTAAATTATACAAATGAAAATAAAGTTATTGGAAGTCGTATTGGAGGCAAATTTAAAATCAAGGACAGCTGCCTCGACGTACTTACTACAAGGTACACGTTATTTAAACGATTAAAAAAACAAAATAAAAATAATAAAACCAAAGAACAAAAATAAATACAAACATAACAAAAATGTAAAAGAAATATAACAAGAAAACGATATGCAAATAACTTTTTCTCGCTTTATGTGTTTAACGATCGAGTAAATAAAATTGCATTATATTGTCGGTGTAATAAACTGTGATATTTGCATTTCAATGATCGATACAGGCATATCTTGATGCGTAAACCAAGACGGAAGGCGAGACTTTTCACATAATAAATAGACCTACAGAATTGCGACTCCCGTGGCGCGTGCGTCGACTGGAGTTCATAGGAGTCGAAGCACGAGCGCGCGCGCCGTACTTCCGAACAAATTTAAATTTGAAGTAAATATTTGCATATCGCCTAACTCCCCAATTTCGAACCACTCTTATGTAAATGCGTTAGGTGAATATCTAAAAAACTGCAGCCGGCGACCCCACACGAATACGTCTACATTATTATGTAAAATACTACAAACTTTTACAAATGTTATGTTTGTACGTATTTTTGTACTTCTTGCAAAATATAATATGCGAAGTTCACTAATTAGATACAGTTATATCACAAGTTCTTAAGATGCCTCTACGAAACAAACAATATATTTATTTATATCTACCTATATATAAACACTACATATCGTATGCCACGTACGATCTGAGGCACGATCTGAGACAATTTTACAACATTTAAACTTTAAAAGCTAGTAGTATACTCTTAAACGAACCATTATTTACAGTGGAGCTCTGAGAAATAATTTACAAAACACTTCCATCTTACAAGGCACCTTATTTAAATAATAATAAAGATTTCAGGCTTCGCTATGACTTTACACAATAACTAAAATGTTTTAAATTCTCTAAAATATATAATTTGGTTTTCATTACAATCCTACAACAATCGACAAGTCGCTAATACCTAATAGGAGTTTTAAATATGAACAACTAGGAAGAATAATATTATGCAACAGATTACTAGTATAATGCGTGTAAAGCTTCGTGTATTAATATGCAGTGTTGACTTTCAAAGACTAAGAATGAAAATAAGCTGCAGGCAATGTAAATAAATGAAACAATTGTCATTGATGTAGTTTCTAAGAAAGTTTTTGATTGGCATCATTTAAATAATTGATTATTCATGTGGAGCGAATGCATGTGCGGCAGATCGGTCCCATTAGATATACGTCGTCCTTCACGCGTCCTAACTCCTACCATTGTTATGTTTCGTTTGCATTTAAATAGCGGCGGCTTGAAGCGGCCGCCCACTATCTCACTGGCCCGCCTCTCGCGGCTACGATCACAGCCGCCTCGTGGATACCATGCGCGTGGATTTCTACTTAACAAAATCGTTAAGGACACAACACGTAACTTTCTAGTATTATTTCCACCAATAGAAGTCCTAAATATTTTCTCTGAGATAGTTAAAATATGCTTGCAAATTAAGTTTTTTAAAGATTGTAAACATGTTTTCCTAAAAGCTTCTGAAAGGCCAACACTGCATTATTAGCACAAAGGTTTTTCATTTTACTCCTAAACCCTATTTACAAAAGACTCACTAGTAGGAAAAACACCAACGACCGTCACGGCACGACGTGAGCTTCGCTCATATGATGATACGTATTATTTAAATATTAAAATAATTTAATAAGAATTTTGGTTTTGAGCGAAGCTCGCCGTTGAAAGTTCTATGAAAATAGGTCCGTGATCGCGTAGCACTCGTAAGTACTATGCGATACGGACTACGGTCAAGTAGTACACTCACCATTGCCGGCGAGTTGAGGCCTCAGGAACGCGTTGTGCAGTTCGCTGCCAATGCCGCTCTCGAGTCGAGCTGCCATCTGCATGAGAGCCAGCGTGCTGTCGTCTCCACCACCAACGCCGCTCTCCAACCTAGAGCGAACTGCTGTGATATGCCCGCGCGTGAAAACGTGATCTTGCACGGAGTACTTGTGACTATATTTGAAATCACAAACCCTACATTCTTCGGGTGGCGGCGCGTCTGACACTTCTGATAAGCCTGCTGCTAACCGTGCTTTCTTTTCTTTGGCACGTGCATTTTGGAACCATACTTGCACCACGCGTTTGGGAAGACCAATTTCCCGTCCTAGAGCCTCGCACTCTGCCATCGTGGGAGTTTTGTAGTCGTTGAATAAAGACTTCATTATTTTTACTTGTACTGATGACATTTGAGTTCGGAAGCGTTTTCCAGGAGGTCTAGACGTTTGTTGCTGACCGGCTAGGGGAGACGTTGGTTCATCTTCCTCGTAGAACTCCATAGTCTCTGACGCTGTATCGGAGCGCTCGTCTGCATCCGAGCCTGGCCTCGACAGATCAACAGGTTTGCTAAGATCTAATGGTATTTCTGATTTTCCTTGCGATATTTGTCTCTCTGAAGACTCGTTGAGAGCGCCATTTTGTTGGGCTACTGCGTGAGCTTGTAATTCACTTACATATCGTTTCATTGACTCTTCACTGTACTGTTTGATAAATTTCTCCATGTCTGAGTGAAAAGGTGGAAAAATAGGGGGCAACATGGGAGCCCCCGCTTGGGAAAAATTTTGCTGTCTATCACTTTGTTGTGAACCAAAACTTGGTGTTGATTCAGTACTCAGTTCTTCATCTGGCAATGCGTCAACGTTTATTTCTCCACGTGCGCACTGATCGGCGTGTTTAGTACTTAAATGGCTTTCTAAAGCACTTTTAACTTTAAATAAAGCGGGGCAGAAGGGACATCGTTTATTAATAACTTGTGCATGAGCTCGAAATTGTCCTTTTCTTTCACGAGCCCTAGTATTTTGAAACCAAACTTGCACTACTCTTTTTTTTAACCCTACTTCTCGAGCAATGTTTTCAAGCATTTTTCGTGATGGATTTGATTCTATTTGATATTTTTGATATAAATAGTCTAATTGTTCTGGCAAAATAGTAGTTCTTAACCGCTTGTCCTTTGGCTGTTCTCCTGTATCTATTTCTTCATATTCATCGAACTTTCTTTTAGCAACTTGTTGATTTAACGCTGCTACTAAAGGGTGACGTGATTCATCGTTAGCTAATGTTGCATTTAGTTGCTGTAGCTGAGCGTGTTGCTGAAGTATTCCAAAAGGGGAATCTGGTGGATACGTGGGAAATAAGTTTGGGTTCATTATATGAACAAGTTGATGTTCTCGCCATAAATCAAATCGAGGGAAGACTAGGTTACATTTATCACATTGAAAATTGCCATCTTTGTCTTCGGTTCGTGGTTGATGAGCTACAGGCGTTACTGGTGTTAATGGAGCTTGTGGAGCTTGTGGAGCTGGTGACACTGGGTAGTTAGGAGCTGCTGGCGTGGGGGTTCGAGGTGGCGCGGGTGAAACTGGAACGTGGGGAATATGATGTTCAACGATGCTTGAATTTGAATCTTCGCTACTTAAAGTGGCGGCAACTTGAGCAGCAGCTGCTTGTGCCTGAGCCGATCTCTTTGCATCTTCCTCTTTAAAACAATGTGTTTTCTGATGTCTTATTAATTCGTAATATCTCTGAAACACTAGTTGACACTTCTTGCATTGGTAATTTAATCCTGGAGTTCTTTGAAATCTATTTGCATCATCTGTAGCTCCTGTGGGTGGTTCAGCAGCTGGTTGATTTTCATAAACTTTTCGAGCCTTTTGTCGTGCATTTTGAAACCAAACAACTATTACTCTTGGACTAAGACCAAGAAGTTTTGAAAGATATTCTAAATCATCGTCTTTGGGATAAGCGTTGTTTTCGAAAAACTCTTGTAGTACTTTAATTTGATAGTCTGTAAATCTAGTTCTGTTGGCGCGTTTGCCAGAAGACCCCGAGCTGTTGGATCCATTCGAGTTGCCCCCGGAAAGTCCGAAATCCGCCGGTCCTCTGCCAGGACTGAGGCTGCGATTCGGGGTCAAAGTTAGGACGTTCGGGGGCGCGGAGTTTGGGGACGTGAAGTTAGGATTTATTTTTGGTGGCAACATTGATGGGTGAGGTGGTTGTGGTATGCTTGTCGCCGGTATCGAATCTAACTGCGACTGGATTAATGAATTTAATGACAGATGTGTTGGAGTATGTGGCCGAGATATATTCTGTTGATTATCAGAATTATTTAAAGCAGGACTTTGCGATGGAACTTGAGGGAAAATAAAGCTCTTGTCTTCTTGGTGACGGTCATCATAAGAATTATATTTTTCTTCCATGGTTGGTTCATCGTTTGGTTCTGATTTCACTTCTTGGTGACTTATCGACGCGGGTTCTTCGGTTTTTGATTTTTTTTCAGGTGGTGGCTTTCCTTCATCAGAGCTTGCCGATGAATCCAAAGGAGTGACTTTAGCTTCACCTGTTTTTTCATACTCTTCCAGGTTGAGTGTCGTTGAAGGAGGGTTGTTAAAGTTGTATGGCGAATCTTTGTTGCGTTGTCTTTCTTTAAAAAGTGTATTCCGAAACCAATGTTTAATAACTTTGGTAGCTAAACCAGACTGTTGAGCCATTTTCGCAATTGCTTCGTCGCTAGGAGAGTTGTTAATGTCAAAGTGCGCGCGTAATATTTTCAACTGTTCGTCAGTTATACGAGTGCGAGCCCGTTTTTGTCCAGCTGCAGCGTTCGCCTGCAAATAAAAATAATGATGTTAGAACAGTAAAAATAAAGAAATGTATAGTAGTGATGATGATGATCATCATCATCTCTATAGATCATCCCATGTCCACTGCTGAACATTGGCCTCTCCCAGGGAATACCACAAGGCAGGGTCCTGAGTCACCTGCATCTCGTAAAAAGTCATTCCTCCATCTAGTGGGGGGCCGCCCTATATTTCGCTTACCGATACGAGACTACTACTCGAGAACCTTTCTTCCTCATCAGTTGTCGGATCTTCGAGCTATATGACCAACTCATTGCTACTTTATACGTTTTTATAAGTGGTAGAGCCATGCTGCAGTTATATTAGTAGTATAGTTGCAGCACGAATGGGTCGGCTCGACCGGGGAAGGACCACGCTCTCACAGAATACCAGCCTAAAATAGTAGCTTAATGATGCTGTATTTCGTATGGTGAGTGTAAAGAACTGGATACCCTTTTTACTGGAAACGAGGCATTCCATCTCAGTCCTCACGGGTGACAACGCATCTGCACTTTGATTTTTAATGGAGGATAGATATAGATGTCTATGGGCCGCAGCAACCACTTACCATCAGGTGGACTGTGTGCTCGTTTGTCACCCTATTCTATAAAAAAAAAACTTTAGCTTACTGATCAGCAGTAAAACCATAGTTACCGACATGATTACAATGGTTTATACTGCGGATATGCGCAACATACATTTAATCAATTAAAATTGAAAAATAAGCAGTAGTGAATAATTTATAATTTAAGTAAACGATGAAGAGAATCGGGATAGTCTTATTTATTTGCGGTCGTAAGCCGCTGGGCGATTGCAGGTAACTTTGAATAATAATAAAATCCGTTGTAAGTAATAATACTTCGACCCTACATGTTCAACAATAGACGCTCTGTCGCTTTGTGCAAACAGATAGCTAACGTTTATCTAATAATACGTCGAACGATATTCTTGCCTTGCGATCGACTTTACACAGTAAAATGTACATTATAAATTCGACGATTTAAAGACAATTTATTTTATTGGAAAATGGTGACAAGCGAGCACACAGTCCACACAGTGATAACTGGTTGCTGTGGCCCATAGACATCTACATCTATCCTCGATTACAAATCAAAATGCAGATGGGTTGTCATCCTTGAGGACTAAGATGGAATGCCTCTTTTCCAGTAAAAAGGGTCTCTGGTTCTCTACACTCACTATACGAGACACAGCAGCATTAAGCCGCTATTTAACGCTGGTATTCTGTGAGAGCGTGGTCATTCCCCGGTCGAGCCGACCCATTCGTGCTACAACTATACAATTAATATATAGCATAGCTCTACCACCATATTAAAAATACCATATTAAAATGTAAAAAATTCTTAACAACTTTGTGGTGTGTATGATTAAAAGTAAAAATATAGTCTATATACGTCGCACTGCTGGACACAGACCTTCATCATATCATTCATCTGTAAGATTGTTGCGGAGCAATCAGGCCTTCGCGCTGCTCCAGCCCGTGTTGGCGGAATTCACATGTCTTTGAAATATTTTACACCTCAGATACAAGAGTTTCAACACGATGTTTTTATTTACCGTCGAGCACGTGGTAAATCGGAAATAAAATTGCAAATACCAATTTCATTAGTATTGGTGGGGATCGAAC
This sequence comes from Parnassius apollo, assembly GCA_907164705.1. NCBI lineage: Eukaryota > Metazoa > Arthropoda > Insecta > Lepidoptera > Papilionidae > Parnassius > Parnassius apollo. The sequence goes on from CAJQZP010001172.1 coordinate 5,584,930, forward strand.
CCAGTTGCTCGCGTACTGTGTATTTAACGGAGAACTGAGCTACCGCGGCTCTGTTGCGTGTAAAATGTTATCACATTTATTAAGCACTTTAAAATACTTAAGAAATATATAATCCATATAAAAATATTTTATAAGTCTTTACAATTTGCATAATTTCTCTTCATGCTTCATGATTTTGTGAACGAGACGTTTAGTAAAAATATCATTCGTTATTTAGCTGTTTGCACATCATTATCTTAATATATATAAATGTCACGTTGTTTGCCCGCGATGGACTCCTAAACTACTTTACCGTTTTCAATCAAATTTGCACACCGTGTGCATTTTGGTCCAACTTGAGAGATAGGATAGTTTTTTTGTCCATGAATGACCCACATTATTTTTGCGAATTTAAAGATTTTTTTTGAGCCGTGGTATCTCAGTGGTTAACGCTCGCTGTAAATATAACAGAACGCGAGTAACCCGGGTTGGATCCCCGCCGGCACCAATGATATTGTTAATGGCAATTTTAAGTGCTGATTTACCACGTGCTCGGCGGTGAAGGAAAACATCGTGAGGAAACCTGCATGTCTGAGGAATAAGAAAAAAATATTTCGAAGACATGTGAAGTTCGTCAACACGCATTTGGGCAGCGCGGCGAACACTTCCTTGCTAAACCTAAACCCTCTCAGAAATGAGGGGGAGGCCTGAGCCCAGCAGCGGGACGTATATAGGCTGTAACTTTACTTTACTTTTTACTTTTTTAAGGATTTTTAATAGGACATGACAAAGGTCATCGAAAAGAACAGAACAACGTCTGCCTGGCAAGCTAGTAATTATATATGTAAATTGTTATTTTATCCGTCTCATTACTACTATCAGATATATTATAACGTGTTTATATTTACAATGTTCTTTTTTGGTTTAAAAACAAACAAACAATATAAATACATTAAAATATTATTACCTAAATATATAATTAAGAATGATCTACAAACATTTTAAAGGCCACCCTTTTCCATTATACCACAATTATACTACGTAGCCATTAATTAATTCATTTCTGTGTCAGTTTTTGTATCTCTCAATGAATATTTCATAAAGGTATTTTTATGTTTGCCAACACCGGTTAAGAAGACAATATATAAAGTTCGTTTTTGCAACTTAATTGTTAATAAATAAACATTTTAATCGGTTTCATCGTGGTAGAGCCCTGCGGCAGCTGCATTGTGGCTGAAGCACGAATGGGTCAGCTCTATCGGATAATTGACCTACACTGATTGACGAGATACGGAGATCCTCTTAACTAGTAACAAGACATTCTATCTGGATCCTCAGGGATAACAACGCATCTGCATGTTATTTCTTAAATCTTTATCGGAAAGAGTTACATACATAGCATTCATTAAACAACAGGTTTACTGTGTGCACGTTTATGTTCTGTACTTGTATAAATAACGTAAAAATAGTCTAATTTAATGTATTATATCCATTTAATAAGTAAAGTAATACCTGTGTGTATCTTTATATGAACGTAAATTGTATAAAAAGGTTGTATATTAGACAGATTAAATGAGAACATTAATGTGACCTTGAAACTTAATAAATAACATATGTATGTTTAACAATTACCTGCTGCTGCTGCTGTATAAGTTGTTGTTGCTTGAGTTGGGCGTCATGAGCAAACGGCATCGCGTCGAATGGTGGAGGCGGAAGCATAAGAGGAACCAGCGGTGGCTGCAAGTTCATAGCTGCCAGGGCGCCGACGTTCAAGCCCAAGGGCAATCCAAGTGACAGCATTTGTGCCATCATAGGGTGTAGTTGCCCAAGTTGTTGTTGCAACTGTAGCATGTTGAGAGCAGCTTGCATTTCTTGCACCTGAGCTGCCAGCAGGGCGCCCGCCTGCGCATCACCGGGACCGGTTCCGTTTTCGTTAAAGTTGCTACTCGCATCGCCTCGCGGCGAAGGCGACCTTTCGTCTTGCGGCGCCGGAGAAGCTGCACGCGGTGAATTGGGCGCTCCCGATTTTCTTTCATATTCCGATTTGAACTGCTCCGCGAACTGCTCCAAGAACTCAAGCGGAACTTTATCCTTATGCACTTCTTCACAGTGAGTTTTTAAAACGAACACACTAGAAAACTCTTTATTACAATGTTGACACGTTGATTTATTTTCCCCATCCGGTGGTTTTTCCTCAGGAGGCGGAGGCGGCGGGCTCGGCGCTCGCGCCATTTCGCGCTCTTCTTGCATTTTGCGCCGTTGATTTTCATTGTATTGCATGACGAGATCAAAACCAAAGGTCTCTAACAGCTGTTTATACATTTGTGAGTTTCGTTTGGGCGGGTTGCCCTTGGCGACCATCTCGTCTAATGCAGCCTGCTCCGCTTCACCTAGCGGCGAATGCGCCCGCGCATCGCCAAACGGGCATGAAGTCGCACGATGTGCGTCGAGTAGCTCTCCGGTAGGAAATGACGCGTGGCACCGATCGCACGAGGCGCTACCTGCGTGAGGGGAGCGAGGGCTACCTGGGCGCGCGGGGGGCGAAGATCGGGGCCCCCCGCTGCTTGTTGAAGAAGGGGATGTATTTTTCGGCGACAATACGTCTTGTAATATTTTGGCGGGGTCGTTTCTGTCGGGTTGCTCAACTAAAGGCCTTGTCAGATCCACGTGGCCTGCTGCGGCGAGTTCTTGTAATTTACCCGCCCGCGTCTGATGCAGCACCGATCTCATATGAATGTCAAGAGTGCTACCCTGTGTGTAGGCCACTTTACAAATGTTGCACTTATATCGCTTACGATCGTCTTCCTCACTCGATGTACTCTTAGGAGTAAGTGTCAAATTAGAGGGCGCTGTCCCAGCCCCAGGCGAAACAGGGGGATTGTTATTGTTCTGTTGTTCCTGCATAGCCCTCTTTAATTTGTGCAAATGACTAACACTGTTGTAGTGTACAAGTAAAATATTCTTTTGCGTAAACGACTCTTTGCATACATCGCATTTGAATGGTCTATTTGGGTCAAGATATTTTTCCATTGGGTACGTTAATTTCTCGCCTTTTCTATGTAGCAGTGTTTTGTTATGCGCAGTCAAATAAGACTGACGGGTGAAAGCGACTTTACATCGGTGACATTTGTATTTCCTGTTAGGATCATTGTACGAGTCTTCAGCCATTGCTTGTGAATTTAAATAATCTTCCAAAAATTGTTGGTCCTTGTAAATTATTGAATCATCTGAGTTTTCAGCGTCATTGTGGCCTGATTCATCAGCTGCTGTTGCACTTGAATCTCTGTCTTCAACTTCACCTAACTCGTCATCTGGTGTTCTAAGAGCTTCTTTACGAAATAATTCTGCTGTAGAAGGATCTAATGCAGTTCCTTGATTTATTTGTAACAGAGGGTTTGATGCGAGGCTTCTTTTAAAAGCAGCAAGATCTTCTTCAGAGAGTTCAGAGTGAGAAGTTTCGACGTGTTTTTGAAGAGCTAATACGGAACGGAAACTACGGCCACATAAAACACACTTTGTAGCGTCACGTATTACATGATATTGAGAGTGTAATTGTAACTTCTCTATTGTCTTGAAAGCCAAACTGCATTGATTACATCTATATTTGTATACATGTTTTTCGGAGACCGACATATTTGTAATTGAGTTACGAGCGTGAGCTTCTCTGAAATGATTTTGTAGAGCATGAGCTGCATCAAAGTATCTATTGCATCCTTTCTTCCAACAGAAGTATCCTGGTCCTTGAGGTGTTTGTTTCAATTCCAAATGTCCAGATTCATTTTGGTGGTGACAAAGTTCGTCAACGTTGCGGAAGGTTCTATTGCAAGTAGAGCATCGTTCAGTTTCTCCATCTACGCTGCCTTCCGACCGCGGTGAAGAAATCTCACGTTCATCCTCTCCTGGTCGCGTTTCTTCTCTTTGCGACTGAGTTCCTCCATTCAACCAGTGACTTTGGTCGACAAGAAGTAGCAATCTTTGTAAGCCTTCTGAGTTCACTGAATGGATTTGCATTACATGTCTTTCTAAGGCTGGTCGTTCTTTGAAGGCGTCTTGACAAAGTGGACAAATAAAATGGCGCGCCGGATCTCCGTGTACAGAGGAAACATGGGCGTGTAGCTTCGTATCACTTCCACAGGTAAAATTACAGTAAGGACATGTCTGAGGTCCAGGAGTATCGTGTTCGTCATCTCTCTCACTTGAACTTTGTTGTGGTTGCAGTGTGGGTTGTTGCATTTGCTGGTTTTGTTGTTGTTGTTGTTGTTGTTGCTGCTGTTGCTGCTGCTGCTGTTGAATTTGCTGCTGTTGTTGATGCTGCTCCAGAAATCGCATCATTTTCTGTTCTTGCGTTAATTCAGGCTTTTGATCAATTGGTTCTTTAGTATCTGTTAACAAATAAAATAAATAAATGAATAATATTGATATAAATAAGGCGAAATGGTTAAGTAAGGCGTTTACAACGTTAAAATAGAATACAAATTCGACGAACCTTCCTCTGCTAAATCAGCAAAGCGAATGGATATTCATGTATATGCCAAAGCATCACCACCTCTACCTACATCTACGTGAGATTTATCTACAAAAAAGATTATTTCTATAAATGAAACTCGCTATTGTTCGGTGCGAGCGTTTGTTACTTTTCTGAATTGAAGTTAAAAATAAAATTCCTCTCTTTTATATTATTAGTAGGACTCGTTTTGTTTGCCCGTCCTGGCAAGACAAAGGTATCGGTCTATCCATCCCGTACGCGCACACATCTACGAACGTATTAATGCTAACGTAACAAGTATATTGTAATTTTGCACACAAAGAAGATATAGGACGAGCAAACAATCATTGTTCATTATTACAAAAGGTTTCGAATATTTCGCCTCACATCGGATGAAATGTATTCGGAATAGTGACGTGTGTGACGAGGTTAGTGTGAGCGAGAGAAGTATACATGCAGAAGATGTGTGAGTGCAATTATTATTTGACCAGGGATATGTCCACGGGAGCGTGTGAAAGAAGTTGGCCCGGCCCGTATTGTGAGAAAATAAGCTAAACTACGGAAAGTGAATGAAAATATCGATACAAAAAATTGTTGCAAACTCGTTAACAACATGTAATAATGATATAAATATGGACAATGATATGTGTAGACTGTTAATTATTTTCAATAACTTATTTGCCGACACAAAACACTTAACAGTGTTGTATATTATTATTAACTAAAATAGATAAAAAAGTAATAAGATCAGAAACAGTTCTGAATTTATAAAAATAATTAACGAATATTTTCTGAAATTTTTAAATAATTTATTTAACTAATTACTAGCACAAAATACTTTACAGAACGTTGACTAAAACCAGTCGTCCCCTATGTGGAACCCGTTTCATAGTTTTAAGCAGTTAAAACCGTTACATGTAATGAAGGGGAGAGGGATAAACAAATCTGAATGCATAGTAATAATCAAAGCGCAACTGACCCTAATCGTGGACCGGAGTGACCAGTGGACGTAATTATTTATGATGTAAAATCGCCGTCCCACTGTCTGGCAGGGCTATAGAACAATAGCCAGGTAAAGGGACCTTCTATGGATAAATGTGATGCCCAATACTTTTTGTCAATGAACAAAAGATCATTTCTAAGGAAACACCACATCGTTATAGCGTCGTAAAGGAGGTATTGTGCAGTGTGAGATTTGTTTTGCGCGATTTAGGTCAGAATTTTTACAATGTGGCGTCTGGAATACAAGACAACTTCGTAAGTTTTTATTGTTTGCGATTGAATTTAGTACCTACTCGTATAATAAATTGGATAGTGCTACGGATCATGAATTTATTTTAGACGTAAAATTTAATTCCAATAATTACGAGGGTGGATTGAAAAGTACTCGGCCTAACCAAGAAAATAAACACATACTAAATCAGTTATATTTTTATTTTTCTACATAATCACCATCAAGTTCAATAAATACACTTTTGCCACCTCCCCTTCCAATCATTTAGACCGTTGAAAAAAAAATCATTCTTCCTTAGAGTCAAAATATGCGTCTACAGCTGCTTTGACCTCGTCGTTTGTCGAAAATCTTTGACCTCCCAAGTGCTTTTTTAGGTTAGGGAACAGAAAGAAGTCTGATGGTGCCAGATCAGGTGAATACGGCGGATACGGTAACAGTTCAAAGCCACAGTTGTGAATTTCAGCCATTGACTGTACTGACGTGTGAACACGGGCGTTATCTTGATGATACAGGACTTTTCTTCTGAGCATTCCTCGACGTTTTTCTTTTATTTCCTCTCGTAAACGACGTAGTAAGGTGCAGTAGTAATCAGAGTTTATAGTCTGACCCCTTTCAAGATAATCAATCATAATCACACCTTTCGAGTCCCAGAATACTGAAGCCATCACCTTATTTGCCGACAAAATCGACTTAGCCTTTTTTAGGGGGTGGTGAACCAGGCCTTCTCCACTGTTTTGATTGTTGTTTTGTTTCCGGTGTACAGTAATGAACCCATGTTTCGTCCATAGTAACAAAACGATTCAAAAAATCATCTGCATCGGCTTCAAATAACTCCAAACAGTCGCGTGAAATAGTCAATCGCGTCCTTTTTTTGTTCAACTGAAAGCAGTCGCGGAACCCACCTCGCAGACACCTTGTGGAAGCCCAACTCGTTGACAATGATGTTTTGAGTTCGTTCATAAGAGATGCCTATAATCTCGGCTATCTCTCTAATTTTTAATCTGCGGTCTCCCATTATTAAATCAAGTACTTTTTTAATATTTTCGTCAGTAGTTGACGTCGAAGGCCTTCCAGAGCGGGGTTCATCTTTCACACTCTCTCTACCACGCTTAAATTCCGCTATCCATTTTTTGACGGATGAATATGACAGAGCATAATCGCCTAATGTACTGACCATGTCATCATGGATGGCTTTTGATGATAGCCCCTTCTTATGGAGGTACTTAATGACGGCACGCTGCTCGATTTGCTCCATTCGCGGAAATTATGTCCGATTACTTTGTTAATAAATTTATAAAATCACAACTAATTATTGCACACGTTTCGAACTTCACACAATGAACTAGTCTGAACTGAACTAAATAATGTGGGTAGATTTGATTTTTAGAATTGAATGGATCTGTGTTAGGCAGAGTACTTTTCAATCCAACCTCGTACGATTAACACTAACGTTAATCGTAATTATTGGAATTTAATCGTGAATGTTTAAAATAATAATTATAATTCTATATTTTTGTACAAACTAATTTATAAAAGGTATTTCTCAACCTAAGTTTCAGATCATCATTTTGTTCATATAGAAATATCTTTTGCTGACTTACAACGAATCGAAAGCCATTGGAAAACCTTTAAATTTATTTGAACGTTGGTCGTTTAAAGCGAATACTCAATAAGGTGAAAATAAGTAATAAACATAAACATGAGGGACACAATGGTGTAAGCCGGACTTCTTTCGCCTCCACATTTCTCTCAGAGTTTATCGTATTTCATCGTGGCTATAAACATACGTCGGGCAATGCGTCCGGTGACATTGTAAAATGATGTAGCAGCCTCATCACAAGGGGGCAATCATCCTTAATGCGCAACGGCCACATACGTAATGCGAGTCATTGTCCCTCGTGGTGGTACTTATGGAAAATTCGCGTTCTCAATTCAAATCTTCTTTCCGTCTCCCTCACGCGCGGGGCGGAGCCGCCTCCGACCAATGACGGAGTCAGACTGTGGCGACACCGTGTAAGGCGTACGTTATTAAAGAAACCTGTTCTAATGTTGTGCGCTTAAAATTAACTTTGTCCACGTTTAATTATCTCATTATTATCATTATGAATTCCCTATTAAATGAACATTTTTTCAAATGGTGATTACCTTTCTAATGTAACGCCAAACGTTGCACACAAACACAATAACGATGTCTTCGATAGTCAGTGAACACGCGTATTTCGCAGCGTTATCTTAAAAACCGCCGAATTTAACACAAAACAGATTGTATGTTTATTAACACGATCTAGTAAAGAAGTTCACTTTATAAAAAACGCATAACAAAATTGATTAAGGAACGAATCGGTTTAAATTGGAAAACGATAGTGACGTTTCGAAATTACATTCATAAGTCGACTCCGTATTACTTTATCGATACGAAGTCCAGTAATGGTTTAGGTTGAATTAATTTTAATGGGATTTTCACGCTTTATAGAATAAAATGTTACGAAATGTGTTTAGCACGGGAGTAATAAATAATAAATATATATCGCTTCTGTTTGCCGTTGTAAAGGTTACGAGTCTACTGAGAAAAAAAGAAATTGGCTTGTTAGGCAAGTTGCGCACGCGCATTTAATTGCATTTCGAGTAAGAATTTTTTAATAATATCTATCTAAATCAGTATTAGCCATAATTTTTTTTGATATTGTTCTATGACTTAACTTTTGTTTAATCTAGCAATAAATAAATAACGACAGTCAATCGAGGAAGTTTTTCTAAAATGATATTTAACAATAGAACGGTTACGGCTCGGAAACTTTGAATAACGTATTAAACGGTTTCCTTGTTCCCTACTATGTAAGCAACAATAGATTAGGTTTTTATCGATCTGTGCTATTAATTAGTTTTTCATATAAATGTCTTAAAAGACAGGAAAGTTCGTCGAATCTTGTAAGAAAACAGAAATTTCACAATTACTCACCTTCCTGTTGATCGTAGGGACTTGGTAACTCAGGTGGTTGTGGAATAACTTGGAAGAGTTCAGCTACATCAGGCGTAGGGTCTTTTCCCTCAGAGCGTCGCTGCAGTTGATGAATTTGTTCCATTTGTAAGTGCTTAACGGATCGCACGTGCTGTAGTAGGGGTAATCGATGTGGTGCACCAAACCCACATAGCGCACAACGGTATACTCTGGCACGGTCACGAGGTATCCTTGCTGCACATTCTCGAAGATGTCTTAATAAAAGTGTAGCTGCTTCATGCCGAGCACCAGCTGCGTGAAGTTGCAACTTGTGTGCAGAGTTCGTATAGTAGTCACACGCACAACATCTGACCTGCACACCACCTACACCAGCACCGCTTGTTCCCACACCACCACAGAACTTCAACTTCCATTCGTTTCTCGGGCCGCCTTCTTTAACGTGATTAACGTGTTGCAATCTCTGAAGATGCTTATCGGTTTTGCAATGAAGCTGAAAGTTAGCTTTTAAATTTGTTTTATATGTGCAAAGTTTGCAAACGTAGTGTCCAGCTACCAGTGCTAATATCTCTTGCTCTCGTATTTTTGTACGATCTTGCGCTAAATGGTGTCCGAGTGCTTCTAAAGAATCAGTCGAGAAACAATTGCAGATGCAGCAGTGGAACGTTCTTTCGGGTTCAGGATCAGCTGGCTCCGGTGGGGGTTCCATCGCTTCTGGATTTAATCCTACATCAAGATGCGCTCCCAACTCAGGGGGTGATGGTCCAGGACCTCCGGTCATGAGTTGTATCATTAAAGCTTGGTTATATGCCATATCTGCAAGTGCTGCTTCCGGATTAGGAGGGGGCGCTTCGCCGCTATGGAAATGTAACAAACTCTCCAGCTGTTGTTGGCTTTGCTGTCTATGATGAAGAGCAGAGAGCGTTTGCATGTGTTTTACATTTTGTTGTAGCACGAGCATATTGTGAGTATGTTTTTCAGATGTCATGTGTATTCTGAGATTGCGCGCAACATTCGTCTCATAATTACAAACATCACAACGGAATGTGGGTTTTGGTTTTTGTCCTAATGGCGAATGATGTGGCAGTGGCGGTTTATGTCCACCTGGAGGAGTGTGCTGAGGGGCAGGAGGTAATGAACTTTCACCAGGGTTTCCACCGTTCTGCAATTCTTGCATGTTATTTAAATGTTTGTCTGATTGCATATGTATACTAAGGTTTCCCTTTGTTGTCGTAGAATAATTGCACACCTCACATCGATATGGCTTGTAGCCACAGGTGTACGTTTCGCCACGGGCTAATCGTGGATGAGGCTGCCCAGCTATACAGTAAATGCAGCTTGTTTCAGCTTCCGGGTGTTTTTCCTTCATGTGTATTTCTAACGTTTCTTGATATTTATAATGCCAGTTACATTTAGGGCATTTTAATGTTTTGCAGGAATTCCGGCTATGCATTCCTGCTAAGGGACCGCCAAGTCTTCCTGAATTCAAAATCAGTTCACACTTCGGACAGTCTGCACCTGACGGTCTTCCTCCGAGATGGTCTGGGCATACACCAATCGTGGTGCCAGAGAGAAAGGCTGGGGGAGCAGCTTGGAATGGAGGTGAAGAGTTCGGACTAGCACGAGGTTGTACAGAGGCATTTATTGTATGAGGATGTGCAACAGAAATCAAGGAATGTTGTGGAAGTAAAGATTCAGCTATTGATCGAGGCGGTCTCCAGGCTGGTGGGCTCGGTCTCCTATCATCACATGTTCCATTGGGTAACATCGAATCATTGTCTCTGTCTGGGGTCATATTGTCCAATCTTTTTTCAACGGATGGGCTTGATAATTCTGACATGTTAGCAGGGCTGCCCGACATTGATGCACGAGGCGGCGCTGCTGCACCGACAGGCTCTAAAAATGAGACTAGTGGTTCTTTATCTTTTCCAACGCATTGGATTATCGCAGAAGCGTTCTCTCTAGATAATGCGTCTTTTTCTGAGTCGAGCAGTGATAAACTATGATCTGACTGGGCGTGTGCTATAAAAGACTTAGCGTAGCCAAAACTCAATTTACAGATAAAACACATAAGAATCGGTTTAACCGGTACGCTTACAGGGCATTCAGCAGGCGGCGATGGTGGTCTAGGAGTATCTTTTCCACCACGAAAACTAAATACTCTATAACTATGCATAACGGGAGCATCGGGCCTTGCCCGCGCACGTTCCGCAGCTAATCTACCATACAATGCGCCGTATAATGAAGAATTTCTTGATACATAAAAAGCGCTTGCTATTTGAGGAAAGTCTAACTGCTTTTCTACAACGTTGCTGTCTCGGCTGTCGACAATGCACCCGGGTTCAATCTTGGGTAAGTCTGAGAGACTCGTCTCGCCTTCTGACATTTCAGGGTCCTCGATGATGTAGGCGGATCCGTCGGGGTTGTAAACGATTTTGCCATCGAAGCGCTCGACGTCCGAGGAAAGCGGCGGAGAGTCACGTCGCGAGGTGAGGTCAACAGCGTCGGGTGCGGCTGGAGGTGAGGTAGGCGCGGGTGCAGAGGAGGGCGCTGGTGCGGGGGCCGCGGGCGCCGCGGGCGCGTTGCGTGGCTCCTCTTCGGGGCTCATGTCGCCGTCGTCGTCGAGTTCGAGCGCGGCAGAACTTTGCGGGGCGTCGCGCTTGCGGCGCCGCTTGCGCTCCGGGGGCGGGCCGCTAGCGGGGCCGCCGGGCTGCAGCGGCGTAGGCATGGCGCCGGGCGTCAAAGGCCGGCATCACATGCTCTCCTGAAACAAATCAATACATTATGTTATTCACTAGGAATATAAAGAACAACAATATTTTGAGGGTAATAATGTATGGCAGTTAATTTTAATCTTTTTTATGTAGAATAAAAGTGACAAATGAGCAAATAGTCCACATCATGGTAAGTGGATGCTGTGGCCCATGTACATCCACATTTATCCTCGATTAAGAATCAATATGCAGATGCGTTGTCACTTGTCACCCCTGAGGACTAAGATGGAATGCTTCATATCTAAAAAAGGTGTTTTCGGTTCTCTACTCTCACCATACGAAACATATCAGCATCACGCTGCTATTAACGCTGGTATTCTGTGAAAGCGTGGTCCATCCAAAATAGTTGCAACATGTTTCTACCATCCTGCAAGGTTACTGCTCGATGACATTATTATTTGTAATATCACAAAATGTTTATATAATGGCACCATTGATTTATATTTGTATAACTCAATGTATGACACTGCGAGAACCACTAGTCTCTAGTAGATTCCTTTCTGAAGTGTTCTTAATTTACTAATCGCAGGCAAATTTTTCCGTTCATAAGCTTCAAACAAGCCTAAACTTTACAAATTTTGACTAGGACTTTGATTCGATCAAAGATGATAATACGGTATTGAAAGTAAATATATTTTATCAGTAGATCAATAAAATAATAAAGTTGCGTAATTTAGTTAGCTTTTCTCACGGCCCGAATTCACTAGTGTGGTTGAAGGTGAATTTGAATACACATTTGTAATGAGGTTCGCTTCAACCGGAAGAAGGTGGAGTCGTTTTGTACTGTTCATTATTGTTTACAGAATGTATAAATTTATCAATCAGAATTAAATCTCTGCCTTTATTTATTTCTCAGCTCAATTCTACTACTTGTTAAAAATACCAAAATCGTTAATGGCTGTGTTTTTTCTTTAAGTTTTTAACTTGTGCTTTTATTTATTTTATTATCAGTGTTTTATATATTTTAACTCAAACATCGGAACGTCGATAACCTCAGTCCCCATTTACAGGAAGGGCAGCAGCTTAGACCATTGGGGTCTATCTCTGCCCTTCGCCCAGTTCGAAGGGCAGCAGCTTAGACCATTGGGGTCTATGCTGCTGCCCTTCGCCTCGCCAGGAACGAAGCGAGGAGTCTCTCGTCGCCTAGGTTGTTCGAAGGGCGCAGACCATCCCTCCCCCGTTTATCGCAGGCAATTGGGGTCTATGCTGCTGCCCTTCGCCTTCGCCTAGGGTTGAATGGTCGAAGGGCAGCAGCTTAGACCATTGGGGTCTATGCTGCTGCCCTTCGCCTTCGCCTAGGGTTGAATGGTCGAAGGGCAGCAGCGTCAAAAGCGCGATACGTTGAGTACCGCTATCGTCAAAAAATCGTCAAACCGCCTCCCAAGCTTGACGCAATTAAATGACAAATCTTTCCTACAACCAAAAATGCTCATATGATATAACATTTAAAAAAGGTTTTGCTGTATCAAAATGGACTTCATCTATTCTTTTAGATATATTGTTACATACCACTTGCATATGCACAAACGACGAATATTTGAAAAAATAAATAAAAATATAAGTTTAAACCTTTACATTTCTTAATGATTTCTTATATTTACGCGAACACTACACATTTATTAAAAATACTTTTACCCTTTGATCATACCCTAGGTGGCCTCAACCATTACATCAGATTGGATAGATCACAAATCCTCGTGAAAGAACATCGATACCTACCAAAGATGATACGTGAGAATATTGAAATTAAAAAACATCCTAATTTCAATAGAGAAGGAGGCTGGGTACTACCACCTGCTTGGGTAAAAAAAGCCCCCGCAGACTTCTAAACACAGTTACTTCATTCTGCGTAGATCAGACCATAAATAACAATAACTAAAAAGGAAACTCCGGGTTAACATTGACATCGGGACGTCATCAGTCCCCGTACCGTACCGGTACTTCTTTCAGTCTAGGAATCCGTCTGGACAAGTACGGGTGGTACCTTGCTTTTTCTGGTGGCAAATATCTGATCTGACGGTCATAGAGAGCCAGTACAATGCCTCCAGCCTCTCAGAGGTGGCAACACATCTACAGTTTTTTTTGTTCACAGAAGTTTCTCTAAATGTTTTTGTCCCTTCAGTTTAGTAAAAAAAAAGTACAAATGATTGTAATTATATGCGTAAAGCTGAGGCTTTGGGATAACTTTAAAGTTCATCTGTGAACCTTCATAAGCTGTAAAAATTATGATAATAATTGAGAAACAAAAATTGCTCAAAGAAGCAACTGATGGGTAAGAAACTTTATCAAGTAGGAACCTCGTGTCGAGTGGTATAAGAATTGCAGGGTGGTCCCCACTAGACGTGAAGACCCGGTAATATACCTATGAAGGAAATCGATGTATGCAATTATTAAAAAAGGCCTGTTTTCAGCAGTGAACCCACGATGTGCTACAATGATTATGGTGATGATTATCATAAAAACTTATTTCTTAAGCTTTAGATTAGTATGAGTTTAAGATGTTAGATTCATCATCATCATCATTACAGCCCTTCACAAGTCCACTGCTGAACATAGGCCTCCCCCAAGTAATGCCACAAAGCACGGTCCTGAGCCACCTGCATCCATCGACTTCCTGCATGTCTTACCAGGTCGTCACTCCATCTAGTGGGGGGTCGCCCTGCACTACGCCTACCGGTACGAGGCTGCCACTCGAGAACCTTTCTTCCCCATCGGTTATCGGTTCTTCGAGCTATATGGCCGGCCCATTGCCACTTCAGCTTACTAATCCGTTGGGCTATGTCGGTCACTCTGGTTTTACTGCGGATATCCTCATTTCTGAGTCTATCACGCAGAGAAACTCCGAGCATAGCCCTCTCCATAGCTCGCTGAGCGACCTTAAGCGTCCTCATACGGCCAGCAGTGAAGGACCACGTCTCAGATCCGTAAGTCATCACTGGCAACACGCACTGGTTGTACAATCTAGTTTTTAGAGATTGAGGTATTACCTGACGAAAAGATATGCCGTAATTTCCCGAACGCTGCCCAGCCGAGTTGAATCCGTCGATTGACCTCTCGGTCGAAGTTGGACTTACCTAGTCGGACTATTTGTCCCAGGTAAACGTATTCGTCAACAACTTCGAGCATAGTGCTCCCAACAACTACCGGCATAGGTGTGACATGGACATTGAACATGATCTTTGTTTTGTCCATGTTCATCTTAAGACCTATCCGTTGGGAGGCACTATTGAGGTCATTGAGCATAGTGCTTAAGTCCTCCAGCGATTCTGCCATAAGGACTATATCGTCGGCAAATCGAAGGTGAGTGATGTACTCGCCATTGATGTCAATACCGTATCCTTTCCAGTCCAGTAGCTTGAAAACGTCTTCCAATGCAGCGGTGAAGAATTTCGGGGATATAACGTCACCCTGTCTTATACCTCTTTGCAGTTGGATAGGTTTCGAGCTCTGGTTCTGTACTCGGATAGCCATCGTAGCCCTACTGTACAAACACTTCAGCACTTCGATATACCGACAGTCAACTTGGCACCGCTGAAGGGACTGTAGCACCGCCCAAATTTCGACGGAATCAAAGGCTTTCTCATAGTCCACATACGCCAGGCAAAGTGGCAGATTGTACTCTTCAGTCTTCTGTACAATCTGCCGCAGGGTATGTATGTGGTCTATGGTACTGAAGACTTTTCGGAAACCGGCTTGTTCGGGAGGCTGGAAGTCGTCAAGTCTGCGTGCGAGACGATTCGTAATGACTCTCGAAAACAGCACGTAGACGCGGCTCAGAAGGGAAAAGATGTTAGATTGCCAAATTAAAATACTAGGTAGGTAAGTCCCTTATCAGAACTGGCATTTGCGCAAACAACTGTGATCAATTTATCCATGTGACAGCTTGTCAACGCTGTCAATAGTGACATTTTTACAATTAAGCAATTGTGTCGGTTCTCTGTAAACATAAACTCGATGTTTATTAAATTTCATTTCGTTGCAATATGTTTCTTATACATACTTGGCATTAAGAGTACAAATGCTTAAACATCCTATGAATTTATTTGATAAAATACGTATAACCTAAAGTAAAAATTCGTTAAAAACCAAGATTAACTCGTCATCTCCGTTATCTCGAGCGTTATCAATGAGAGCTATATATTTTACAAGCCCGTAACGAGAGCTCAAATAATATAGTATTTAGATGACAGCCGCGTGATACCTAATCGATGAATATGACAAACGACATGGAAAATTTAGAATTCTATAATATTATTAAAATTTTATAAGTTTTGAAATAATTAACCACGATTAATTATTGCATCGTATTGTAATCTTTGTAAGTTACAAGGTGTGTTTCTAAAAAATTTGATAGGTATATATCACTATTAGTCTTTTTAGCGCGTCTAGTATGACGATAATCCATCATCGATATATTTCCACAGGTTACATATTTATAAGTGCGTCTCATTTAATATAGGTAGTAATGATTTAAAAAATGTATAATTACCTCATCTAAGCTGGGATGTTATATCATCACCAACAAGCGGTGTATTCCTACTCTAATAATAGTTAACAAAGAAGACAAATCTATCAAATTAAATGAGTGGGTGCGTTTGGCAGAAAAAAGCGCTAGCAAGCGCTCATAAGCGCTGAAATAGTTTTCGGCCAGGACACGATTGCTACTTCAGTAGCGCTGACACAATCCGCCATTTTGCTTATTTAATTTGTTTGTTTTGAAGTAGAGTTTATAAGTTATTTTGTGCAATATTAGTTTTAAGTAATATAATGACATGAATAAACATATACATGTTATTAAAATTCATGATTGGTAAGTTTTTAATATGAATACTTTACAAACATATATTTAAATTAGGTTAGGTTCCCCGGTTAAAACTAACATCGTGTCCTGGAGGAAAATAGCTACTTACGATTTGACAGCGCTTACCGCTTACGATCGCCATTTTGCTTACAAGCGCTTGCTAGCGCTTTTTTCTGCCAAACGCACCCAGTAATTTCGCATTACGCAATTGACTAATCACACTGACTAATAAACTGAGCAGGATGTGTAAACGATAATACATAAAATTAACACAAAATCATATTCATAGCCTTACACCGGATGCCGATGGTGATAAACTGTGCATTCGAATTAGATTTTTTTTCAGCATCGAAAGACCTTGAGCATTTCGGTAATTCTTCCACGCTTGTCACGGCCGCACCTATGTGTGTTTGTTTTGTTAACGGTCGTTCGGTCCTTTAAAATGATTATACGATCATTTACGTAACGCAAAGGAACGATAATAATGTAAATATTTGTTAATACGATGGATAGAAAACGAATGAAAGGACGCCTTATTCGTGAACACCGGTCATTTTCTCGTTTGTGTTATAATTTAGTACCTACAGTTACTTGAATTTTTAACTTTCGAATAAGATTACGTCATTATTAGGAGTGATACCTAATAAATTTGAAGAATAATTTTGTATGAATACCTACATAGTACTTATAAGATAGATTTCAAAGCCCTTTAAATTTTTCTACGTGTTAATGTAAAATAATAAAAAATTCTGTACGATTAACATCATCCACTGTAAATGACTTTGTGGACATATTAATTATAACTATAGTTACTGTGGTTTTTCTTCGCAACAGAAATTTGTAGATCATATTGCAGTGTGCTAATGTGTATGTAAATTATGCAAAGCTGGTAATTAGAGGGGATGTCAATGGATAGAGCACGTTTATAATTTTCCTATCTAATCTTATATTCGTGTGATTGTATTTATTTAAAGTCAAATACGAACGTAGTCTAACTGGAAATTCACAGCGCCGATATTAGACTTAATAATAGAATACATTATAAGGTTTTTATTTAACACTGCAAGCAATGCGATTGTGACACGGAAATGGATCATTAAAACAAAACAAATGTGAAATCATAAGGGTTGCATTGATATGGCTGTAATTTCTGTTTTGCAAATGGCGTATTAAAGCAGCACTTAAAGAGATAAATGTTTAATGTTGGCACACGTGCAGGCCTTCCCATAGTAATAATCAGTGGTGTTGTCAATTTCCAGTGATGCCACAACTTGAAAAGCAGAACAAATTTCCGATAAACACACACTCACATAAATCCATATACGTGATTGCAAATTGCAAGTACATAAGCTTGAGTGTGTGAGCGTGAGAAAACCATGGCGGAGATATACGATGCTCGTGTGCGTTACGAGTAAGTACGTGGATTTACATTAGTGAGGTCTGTACACACGCATATATACGATGCGTACGCGCACTATTAGTTTACCCGCATTGAATCAGCCTTTAACAATAGAATATTGAAATCGATGTAATGTGAATTGAAATTTTCGAATTCATTAATGCTACCGAAATATAAATTTTAATTGCAAAAAGAATACGTAGAAATAATTTCGTGTTTGTAATATATTATGTAAAAACGTCACTATTGTTTATAGGTACTCAATAAATATCATCAATTTTATAAACAAAATATTAATCATTTTTTATTTGCGCATACGGCATTACAAGGTCCAATCAATCTGAAAATTAATAATTTAGACTGTATTGAAATTAAAAAAATATTGCAATGAAAATTTGGTATTCAAGATGGCGCTGTTTGCTACAATTTTTAACCTGTTAACCAGCGGCGTCGTAACATCTATTCCGGGACACATATTTAACAAAAAACAGGAGACTTTTATAACGAGAGACGTGGATATGTACATCCACATTAATAATGATTGCTTATTACTCTGGTAGTCATTAAACCCCCGACCGCTTGCTTCACAAAACCGCAGTACACTGCGAAATAATTACGCCCATCCAGCTTTCTTCACGAGAACATCGTAAAGGCACATTAAACTAAATCTATTAAGTCTGACAATTACAATAAATAAGGTATTAAGCCGTCGATGTCAGGCATCGAACCGAAAATTTCGAATAGCGATTAAAGGAAATAAAATTAAGCGCATTCCGTTCGAACGATTTACTTAATACTTTGATAATAAGTGTAGGGAATGTATGTAAAATGTAGTAAGTAATGGAGGCAGCCTCGTTAGATATGGGAACGGTGGGTGAAGCGGAGTCGGTTGCTACAAGGTACTGATCGCGTTCGACATTGTCCACCGTTAGGGCTTAACTTTAAAGCTTCATTAATGGTAATGGGTCTGAACTCGAGCGGTGGGAATGGACCTTTTTGCTTGGGCCCGCGCCTTTTCAAGATGTTACAGTAATAACCCTCTCCGAAGCGAGATAAACAATGCTATTATTTAATTAAGGAATATATGCATTGTTTTCTACGCAGAAATTAATGATCAATTTTATATTTTCACTAAAAAGCAAACATACATTAAACTAGCAAAATGGTATTCTGAATCTAGGAAAGAAAAAGAAATTATCCCATCATTTACCTAAATATTAAGAAGAAGAAATCTACATAACGGCTAGATATCGTCAATTAGCTTCACTTTTCTAGTGGTTGTCCGATTTGACGTAAATAGCTATTATGCGTCGACTTACCGCAGTCCGATTCGAGAATAAGTATACGAATATCTAATAGAGAAAGCTTCCAATAAAACGACTCTCATTACAAACACAGAAACAAAGTGACATTGCAAATTTGTAAATGAAGCCGGTACGCAATTACAGTCTCCTGAGAGTGGAATACAAAGCGTGAATGTGAAATTAACGAATGTGTTAGATGAGTATGTGGAGGAATCACCTACTAATTTGTCATTTTAATTAACTACCTAATTATTCAGACACTTTACTCCCAAAATCTAACAGGTCGAAATAATGTTCCAGTACGAATTATATCCCACACAATTAAAATCATATACTTAAAAAGATAATTATCAAGCCACCGCTTTCTTTTTAAATAAAAAGTTTCGACTAAGTATGCATGATTTGAATTTGATTTTTTTTATAAATAATGCTTTATATATTTTACCAGTAATCAGTTATTTTTAGTAGATACAACTAGATTCACTTTGAATGAAAATTTAACGCTTTTTCATATTTTTTAACATTTATAAGTGGTTAATTTAAAAGGGATAAAATATATTACCTACCCATTAAACTTCAAAATTGGAAGCTTTAGTATTTGGGGAATCAACTCTTTCAATTTGGACAGAAGACTAGCATCGCGTGAAGTCTGCAGGTAACCTGGCAGGCGCCACTCGACCGATGTGCTTTTAGGAACCGTCAATTTGCGTCTGTAATTATCGCGGACCCTTCGATACTTATTTCTATTTTTTACTTCGCTTAATTGTTGCAACAGATGACTTTTTTGTCCAACCACCTCAAAGAGAGCGGAAAGGCATCAAACGGAGCGTCGAATTTGGAAATAATTATACATAAATAGTCCCTTGAGCGGCCGATTAAGACAATTTCCGAGCAAATTGCTGCAGACGAGTATAATAGCACACGCTCCTCCGTCATAAATAAATCTGGATTACTTTTCTGTACGAGATTAAGATTGATTTGATCCCGATGTTTCTGCTATTAATGGGCGCGCGGGATAATGCCTCGATCGTGTTAAAAAAATTTAAAACATTACACTGGTTTTCCGTGCGTGTGATTTGTAAGATAATTACGTTCGACAAATTGCCGGGCGTCATTAAAAGATAACGGGTAGACAGTATCGTTCGGACGGTTGAATGGACAGTTGGATGGTCGTAATTAATGATCGATACATGTGAAATAATTAATTAGCGGCCGAGGATCGGATCTAAGGCGTCTCGGGGCTGCGCACAAAAAGCAATGACGTGCGGTTTAGTGCGCTGGCGCCGGTGGAGCTACATCGCGACATCCGCCGCACTGTCTCTATAATTTGGGAGACCTCGAATTAGTTTTAATCTTATTTCTCAGCGATGAGCGTGACGCCGACTCAGCGTTCGCTAGAAATGTGTCATTAATGATAATTTGAATGATTGTTATATTTCTCTTAGTGGTAATTTCTTTTTAATATTGTGAGTGCAAGGGAAGAAATTTGAATTGACATAATGCTATTAAGTTTTATAAACACAAGCGCTTTATTTAAATTGTATAAAATCGATTTACAATAGTAGGTTAATTATATTAGTGCATTCAAGAAAGTTTTAATTCTGATGAACTTCAATTGTATATTTTTAATTGTTTTAGTAATTTAAGAATTACAATCGCCATTATGACAACCATGACAGGTATTTTGTTAGTATCTACTGCTAGTAGTGTTAAATTATTGCTGGGGGTTCCAAGACGTTTTAGTCAACTTTCAAATACACAACATGTCCGAAACAGCGGCTTCCTTTACGTCACAAATGAAAGACGTACCTACGTCTTTCATTTGTGTCTTTTATCTTATTTAAATAGGGGTCACTTGCTTGCGGTCCAGAAACCGATAGATGATTAAAAATTCCCACGATTTTCCACATAGTAATCGGTATGAACTAACGTTCACTCTAACCCAGCGTCAGGATGCGTGCGCGCAATTAAAACGAAACCTACAATCAACCGCCATGTTTGTACACGGACGATGTTAATAGCCTTCTGTAATTACATACCAGCATCATGCCATGTTGCTTCTCGGAAGGCTGATCAAATAAATAGGACCTATTTTGGCTGAAGCATTGTAGCCTTTTTAGCGTTGATAACAAAATATAGTCTATAATTAAAACCAATGCCGTTCCAATTAAATTGATATCAATTAAATTTAAACGGAAACTTCTAGTGATTATATTAAATTTAAATACAATTATTATATAACAAATTAAGACTTTTGCAGAAGAAGCGGCAAAACTATTTCAACAATAATAATGTAGCACCATTTACATATATTCCATTCGCGGAACAATCGGGCCCGACCTCCCCATCTTTATATTCCGTGGAAGAATATCTGAATTCAATTACAAAAAGGCTTCTACGCGAGGTGTTCCGTTGCACCCACGCCTCCTCCGAAAAGGGTGTATAACAACTCAATTTCTCCATATTATTAAGACGGGGTGCGCGGATAGGGGCTGGGATGGCGCGCTACACAAAAAGAATGCTAATTTAAAATTCTTATAGCTGTGTTTGTATGCGCGCGCGCTTTATGTATAACTCGCGTAACAAAAGCCGAACTAGAGTTGCCCGAGCGCGTAATTTCAATCTAATATTCAATTTGAGAAGTATCGCAAGTTTCATCCGCTATTTTATATTTATTTATTCCGCTTAAGCTCTCGGATTCTCACATCGCAGAAGAGATTTTTCAAAATAAATCTATGTTTTACAATTTTTCATATCAGAATAACATCGTAGTTTGCAATTCACAAGAATAGATATGAAAAGGTGTGAACTGGTTCTGAAAGTTCTGGGTTTCGTTAATTTATAGCAAGTACAATAAAATTAAGGTCTTTACGAATCAATGGCATCCTAATTAAGAAATTATTTCGATATCGCAATATATGGATCGAACATAATTGCTCCATTCTCACGCGGAGCGAGGAGTATAAATTTCACCTATCACAATAGGTGCTTTCCGTGGACAATTCATGGCTAAATGGGACCCCCGATAGACACCTAATGCTCAAGTCGTGATAAATCAGCTTAAGAGCTAGCGTTGACCCGATTGCAATAGGGCTTCTTAAACATTTCTCGTTCTGGATCCCTTTAGAGCCTTAATAATTTGGAAAAAATATCTTAATTAATAATTTTTACCATATCGTTTTCAAACATATTTTCAATAGTTGCTAAATATTAGTAGTAATTTAAATGAACGAAGCGTCAAAATATATTTCCAAATATAATTAATAAATATAATTAATTAATTAACAATTTCCAAAAATAATTAGGTACCATGCTAGTGTCTATTATAAATTCTAAATGAAGCTTTATCAAATTATTTAATGGTGAGCTTAAAAAGATTAATAATAATAGGAAACAAAAAATATTACTTATAAAAATTAATAAGCGAACCATTAGGGTGTTGTTTAAGAAGCTCTGTGAAATATCATGAACATTTCTATGTTTTCTAACGAACTCGAATGGCTTAAAGTCGCATTTATTTCCTGAACTATTAGATAAATAACTAACTAAATGCCCATTGTTCGATTTTGAGAATAAGTCAAGGATGACAAAAGATCTCAGATTCTAATTTGTCACGATCACGTTTTGGAGACCATCGTACCGAATATAAATACTGAGGTCACAGTGCAAACTTAAGGGAATTCTATCAAGGTGAAACGAAGACTTAGATATCAGATCCGATCGTGGATCATTACAAACATAATGTTTTACTATTGCTATTCGGAGGTGATAAAAATACAGGACTATATCAAACTCGGTTACACATGTGGGCACTATCGAAGTACCACCATGCACGAAGTTATGACTTCGATAGTCGTCGATCGTCGATACGAAAGATTAGGTAATTGTGGCCTGGATTTTAAAACCTAAAACATTTTGCTAGACTGAAACCGGATAATGTTTTAAAGTAAAGAAGTTTTTCTATTTTATTTGAAAATTTCGTACTGCAAAATTTTACGATTTATTTCGCACATAATTACTCTTAAAGTTGTGGTGACTAAATCGGGACATTATAAAATCGGCTTTAAATAGGTTGCTAAATAAACTTTACAAGTACTTAATAAATTGAATTGATTACAATAGCCTGAGCTACCATTTGAGATTTATTAAGTCAGCAATAGTCGTGTACAAAAGCCCGGAGTAGTATATATTGTTTGATACGAGCAAATTTAGTGGGTCCAATTCAATTTTAATGATAAAATAAATGACTTTATCGCATAAACAGAGATTTTTATTTTTATCACACATAGTAGGTATGTAAGTATGTGTGCGTGTTTAATAGTTTTTTTTTAATTACTGTTACCAAATAATTTAAATGAGCTCTAATAAGGTTATAGCTAAATAAAATGATATATAATTATAATTTATAAAATTACCATCATTATCGTTGTAGATTATCAAACACTGCTAAACATTGCCATCCCCATAGATAATATCATATTTACTCGGGAAATACCATATTTGCCACGATTGTCAGGCGAAATGGCAACGGTAATTTTTTTACTATTTTGAGTGGTTATCAGGAAGATGCTGTTCCCCATCTCCTGTTTAATTAACATCTATCGCCTCTTACGGCACCCACGGGATAGTCGATTGTCTAATGCCGCCACTATATGGCGAAAATTACTAATGTGATACGTAGGTGATTGCCACGACTATAAAGTAACTAAACAGATGAATAAGTAATAATTTTTTACATTAAAAAGAGTTTTGAAATAATTGTTAAAAAAAATTATATTGCATATGTGAACGGCAGAGTCGGGAAGGGACGCCCTAGAAAAAGGTTCATCGACCAAATTGGCGATATTTTGAAAATGGGTCACATTAGAAGTACCCTTAATCGACGAGCATGTATGCGTAGGTATATGAATGTGAAGGAGGCGAGAGAGGTGTGTCAGGATCGTGCCAAATGGAAGTCCGTAGTCTCTGCTTACCCCTCTGAGTGATAGGCGTGAGTGTTTATGTTTTATTGTTATTTAAGAAAATGTAATCGCAGATGGCAGTTTACCTACAAAATACTCCATAATTTTTATTATTGAAAATATAAAATAAATATATATTGTTTAAATTAACACAGAGCGTTCATAGTAAGATTGCTACTGCTAAGAAATTAACAATCAACAATCTCCGATTCCGTCCACACGACATTAATTCTTAATATTATATTCCTCGTCAGGCATTTTGTACAAATCTAATTAGCATATAAAATTGCAATCTAATTCACTCGCATTAATCTGTTGACACTTAATTAAAATTCAACGCCTTTCAACTTGTTAGTAACTTTCATCTTACAGGTTTTACGAGCAAGCGTGTAGTGTAGCTGTTGTGATAATACGATGCGCTAGTAATAGCAGTGCGGCTCTAGGACGGTTATTTACTGACTTGTATTAACATTGGCATTATGACCACTATTGCTTAGTTGCCGCTAAGTATTATTTTTCTATATTAGTTCATGTGTGCAGTGTTTACGAGTATTTGATACTTACCTACCTACTTGATAATTCGCGACACTTCCGCGCGGCGGCGTTGCACTTACCATAACGTTTGTTGGTACAAATATCTACCGTACGGGTAGTGTTTGGTAAGTATGCGTATATACGGGACATAGTATAACATTTATCTGCTTGCTCTAGTCTTGTAACTAACATAGAAATAGGTACCTGTTCATTTTCATTGTGAGTTGTAGCAAAAACGTTGTATTGTTAAGTAAGTGTGAGAAATTAATATAAATGAGCACGCAGTGTATCTCTTGGTAAATGGATGCCGTGGCACGCAGACAGGTGTCCTTGATTTTAGAATCAAAATGCAGATGTGACCCCCTGATGACTTCGTTACCAGTAAACAGAGGATCCGGTTCTTGTCACTTGAAACAGTAACTTCCTCGATCGAGTCGACACATTCGTTTTACAGCTGTAAGAGTGGCACTGACTTTACCCTACTATTTTTAAATTAAAAAAATAACTCTTGGTAACTGTATTAAGACCATCAACAGTTACCATCGTAACAGTTGACCACGAGCCCTACATTCATCATCAGTTTGCAATATCAATATTTAATTATTAATTATTAGGACTGTTTGTGTAAATAAAACTAATATTCACATGTAATTTTCACGTGCGTTTTTTATTAGTTATTTAACTCGTGATAATGATTTTCTTATTAAGTGTACAATCTACCAGCACGTCTACAATCGAAAATTGATAACATTGTATTTACTCGGTCATGCATTGCGAGATGGATAAAATTTTACTTAATAATGAATTAATGCAACACTGTAGCCGGGGGCGTTAATGAATTCCGTAATGCATACCGAAATTATTAATTTTTCCCATACCGCTTGCAGCGTAACAAAGAACTTCGGTTGTAATTCATGACGCACCTACTCCCGAACTGGTCGCATCGCCACGGAACAATAAATCTTAAAAAAAGCAACGGAGATAAAACCGACATTGTCGCATGATAAATGATCAGATTTAAATTTAGAACCAAAACTAAAGGGCACCAGCACCTTGTAACGAACGCGACGAGGCCTGTTTATAATTATAATTAATATTCTTACGATATTAAAGTGGTCGATGGTATAAAAAACGGGATTCGACGCGAGAATTAATAACAAACAAATGGGCTACCTGCGGTGTTTTTTGTGAGCCCCCACAGGTAAAGCCGTGATGATGAAAGGAGCTCATATGGCTTAGTCTTAGGTTTTTAAACAATATTGTGCAATTTGGACACGGTTGCACCTTTTTATAAGGAACGGCGGCGCGAGTTATTAGAAGTAGCATGGTAAACAAAATAAAAAATTTGTAGTTCCCACTACCAGTTAACAGATGGCGACGCTGTTCATTAGTGTATAGATACTGCGTACCGATCGTTCGAATATTTTTTTCAATTATAAATGTCACAAGTAAAAATGATCTGATATACTTAATTCCAAATTTGACAGAGTGGAATACTCGACGGGAAGGTTTCGTATTTCTAGCGCTGGTGATTTATCAAAAAAGAAAACAAAATAAGAGCTGCATTGGAAACAAGAAACCATCGATTCAAAATCCGGGACAAAAGAGAGGAACTCTCTAAACGTGATACCATAATGACAAAACAGAAATATGGTTTCGATTAAACGGTGTAAGGGCAAGGGCTTGATTGGGTGCTTTTGTAGGTGCGAGTGGGACGAGAAACTAGTTAATAATAAAAATATTTTATTTGTATAGCGGGGTAAAACACCCCCGCTGCGGGCTATTTGGTTGGAACGGCATCCATCATTATTATAGTAACTGATTTAACACTTTTGAACAGATTCCTGTGACGTCTGGCGGGGTTTTAATCCATGGGACACAATGTGCAAAGGGAAGATTAATTATTATTATATAGTTTGCGCGACCAAATAGTTTTTCACTATATCACATTCTTCATTCGTGGCAATAGATGCTTTATTATTCGTTTCAATAATTTGAGATTTTATACTTTTCAGCTCCGTGTTAAAGTAAAAATTGTGATTCCAAATAGGTCATAACGATGCAAAAACTGCTGCAGTGCTTCAGATAAAGCGTTTTCTCTTCACCGACATGTCGGTGTGTGATCCTATTAATTACGAGTTATTAGCGACATTCTGGCCGATTCAGAGCAATTTGGTCATGCACAGATAATTATTAAATCCATTCGAGTACTGGCAACTCATACGTGATAATTTTAACGTCAGCGCTCAATGACAGTTTGTGTCAATCTGTGATTTACATCTTTTACATTAATGTTATTAAATTCTAACAAATCGCAAACGAAGCGAAATACGTTCTTTCAAAAATAAATTAAAGCATTAGCTTGTGAATTTCGTATTGTAAGAATTTGATCAGAACGTCGCTTATAAGGCGAGCCTCCATTATTTTATTGAATGATTGAAAGCGTTTTGATGTCAATTATTTTTCCAGCGTAACGTTAATTGACATGTAACTAACGTGCGCACGTTATTATACGCGACTTTGCAACTGTTTAAATTAACGCACAAAATAAATATATAATAGGTATTATAACCGGTCCGATCGCTCTGTGAATGCAATTAAATGAAATGAGGCATGTCGATATTAAAATACCTATTGAAATGCTAAGTTGGTTATTTTAGATACGGGCGGTGGCCGGACGGTCCCATGGCCGCTTTGTTCACAAATTTTTGTTCGCTAATCAATAAGATTTGACCCTCGGTCCAATTACCATTCGATAGTACAATGACGTTTGCCTACAATGGCTCCTGTTCTATCTGCCATGTCTATTTGTATCAACATTTCGAATCTTTGTTTGATATCCACTTTGTTTACATACTAGCGAACAGCCCCGGCTTCACACGGGTGATTTCTGAATCTCGACAACTGCACCACCTACCACCGGGTCTGGTTGAATTTTTTAGCCATTCAGGGACCCACTCATATATTTACACACAAAAAATTCATCAGAATCGTTCGAGCCGTTTTCGAGCTTCAGCGAGGCTTACGGACACCAATTGATTTTATATATGTAGATATATAAGTAGATATGTAGATATATATATGTAGATATATAAGAAAGATTAATAAATTTATGATGCGATTTTTGAATATTATTTTATAGTCACTTGTTTAATAGTCGTTTAAATAGCTATGCAATATGCGACACTATTTATAACAAAATACCCTCACACATTAAGCAATTACCACATAATAATATGAAAAAAAAGCAGCTTAATACTGCTGTGTGTGGTGAGTGTAGAGATCCGGAGACTCTTTTCTACTGGAAACGAGGCATTCCATCTTAGTCCTCAGGGATAAAATGTAAATGTCTATGGGCCAAAGCATCCACTTACCATCAGGTGGACTGTGTGCTCGTTTGTCATCCTTATTCTATAAAAAAAGTACAGTAAATGAATGATTGAGTTGTAGTGACTAAATAGTTTTGTCGTAATTAAAAACAGATGCATTAATTAATTTATTTATATAAATTTATTTATTTATTAAGATAGTAAAAGGACGTTTTAGTTATTTATTCTATAGTTTTAAACGAGCAATTCTTCATCATCATCATCATCATCATTACAGCCCTTCACAAGTCCACTGCTGAACATAGGCCTCCCCCAAGTAATGCCACAAAGCACGGTCCTGAGCCACCTGCATCTAACGACTTCCTGCATGTCTTACCAGGTCGTCACTCCATCTAGTGGGGGGTCGCCCTACACTACGCCTACCGGTACGAGGCTGCCACTCGAGAACCTTTCTTCCCCATCGGTTGTCGGTTCTTCGAGCTATATGGCCGGCTCATTGCCACTTCAGCTTACTAATCCGTTGGGCTATGTCGGTCACTCTGGTTTTACAGAGTAATTCTTGTATATATATAATCGGAATCTCGGAAACGGCTCCAACGATTTTCATAAAATTTAGTGTCCAGGGAGTTTCGGGGGCAATAAATCGATCTAGCTAGGGTTTATTTTTAAAAAATGTCTTTTTGTCCGTGTTTTCAGGCAATGAAAAACTGCTACAATATAAGAAGGTAAATTTTGACACTTTGTTAATGATCGTAATTTCGTAATAGCTCAAGTGGATATCGAGCGGTCGCGAAATCGTAATGCCTTGGTACGCGTCCTGTCTTCGGTCCGACTTATTTTCATTTTTTTTTCAAGTTCCCTCCTTTTGTGAGAAAATCCCTTTCTTTTGGTATTTTTTAAAAATACGAAAACTTAATTAAACTTATTGCATTCATGATTTTTTATTCAAATAACCAGTACAGTTTTTTCTATTATGTCAATAGTCAATAAGATCAAAAAATATTATTCACGTTTTATCAGTACCTATGTAATTTGTATCAAATCTAATTTAAAAAAAAAACCGAGCAAAGCTCGGTCATCCAGGTATTATAGATTAAATTTAGTAATTAATTATAGATATTATAAAAACTTTTGAATATTTGCATGCTGTTGAAAAATAGCTAAATATAGTAAAGCTAAATAGGTTTTCTTAACACAATAACAGTGATAACATCAAGAACAAAACATTTTGTACCTATCTATTTAGTTGCAAATAAATAATTTGAATTTGAATTTGTATGAGATTATTTTTATATCGTTCAGGAGGTATCATAATTGACTATTATTGAAAAACCCCAAATTAGGTGGAAAGTATTAGTAATTGCGTAAAAGGTGCTAGGTATACTGCAATCAGCAAAGTGTCTGCCAAGTTTGACGGTTAGGGCAACAACTTCTTGTAGGTCCTGGTCCAGTTTTATAGGTTGTTAATTAAGAAAATTAAATAATGGTTTTAATATACCTACTTTGACAAAATCATTTAAAAATGTTTATAATAATTACACTTAATTATAAGTTTGCAATTCCATAAAACATATAATTTGGTAGGGATCGGTGAGTATGGTCTCGGTATAGGTTCGGTGATTAAATCTCTGAATAAGGTTCTTTCCGTTAATTACTCCCTAAAGCTAAATAAACGCCGGTTCATTTTCGCTATCGATATAACGTAATAAGCATATTAAGCAGACCGATGCCATTGATAGCGGGAGGCCTCGAGCGTTGCGCTCTTAAGGCCTCACAACGTCGTCCACATTGCAGGCGGAAAATATTTTGCCGAGTACAGGACACGCTCTCTCGTCGCGAGGTCAGAGAGGAACGACCACATAACCGTCTAATGAAAGCCAGAAGACATTTGACTCGAATCACAGTTGTTCAAAACACATTCACATTACAATCAATTTAAAGCGCTTCCATCGCAGTCAGCCACGACACTGTGTCTGGGCGTCTCATCGTGTGAGGCCGTCTGCTGAGAGATAATTTAATAAAAAGCTAGACAGTCGCTTACTATGCTTTATGCAAATTTTCGTAAGCACAAATACATGTTTCCACCTAATTGAGTCGATTTAAATGTGTGGTGCGAGTAGATGCAAACATTACACTAGTGATTTTACTATTCGTAAGGTTACGTTAGTAGTAATTAAATGATATCGATAAGACGTTGACATCAATAAACATTTATCTAACATTTGTGCGTATGATCTGCATAAATGCATAAGAAGTGCAACGGTCAACACGAATGGTGGTCCATGACGTACACATAAAATGTGTTTTATATATTTTCTATATAGTATAAACTTTATTACATAACGATGACGATTCTGATACCACAAAGTGATGCTGCCTATTTCTTTGGCGATAATGAGTGTTTAGTTCAACACTAATGATTAAACTAATGCAAACACATTTGTTTGTTCATCAATTAACTGATTACTAAAATATTGTCTCTATTAACGATTAAAAAAAGACATAAAAATGGATACTAAAGTGCTTGTATCTAAGTGAAAAATGCAACAGCCTTCTCAGTCCCATCAAATTATAATGAGCCGAACGGTACTCGATTAAGAAATCACGTTTTAGTGAACAAAACCTTTATTATCGCGTCTTGTAGAACGATACTGGTTCGATGAATGAGCCCCATTAGCATCTCATAGGTTTAATTACACGTCCACATTGAGGACGGACACCCACGTCAACGCGTCCGATTGCGGTTGATCGAATTAGAAGCTGGCAAACAATGCGAGCGATTCGACCGTACCACCCCACGACAAAACGTTTTCTCGCAATCTTCGATCACCGGATTAAGGGTGAGCTCGTCTCGCACGTTTTATCTCCGATTGTCCGCACTTAACGCACACTTTACGCCGAGTGCCCCTCGAGAGGAAATTGAAAGCGATCGCTTTCCCCGCTATCTTATCTCCAGTGTTATACTAATTAATCGATGTAGTGCGACGGAACCGTCGTTAGAAGTAAATAATGCCTGCATTGAGACTGACGAGGTGATTTATCGGTGCGGATAGACAAAAGTGTCGCGGGCGGAGCGGGCCGGAACAATGGCGTGGAATGTCGTCGCGGCCCGCTCGCAGGCCGCGCTCGTGCGGCCCGTGAATGCGGATTATTAATAACTCGGCCGATGTTCGACACGACGCGGCCTGAGCGGCTCCCATCCCACTCTTAGCCCGGAGCGTCCACTCCACCTGTACAATGTGACCGCGCCTTAATTTATTCACGGTACGTTTTAATGACCGTATTGACGCTCGCACGTTTTGCGGAGCGTTGGCTATAGTTTCAACCGTAGTTTATTATATCCGCTGAACAGCCCATTTTAGAAATTCGCTAATGATTATTGAATTTACGCATACCCCAAACACAGATGAAGGGAGCACGGTTTCCCTATTCCGATGGAGTAACGAATACAATAGAGACGACGCGGATTATAACAAATAACTCAAATTGTATGGGTTCATATTTGCACGCAACAATAAGACAAAATAGTGATAATGTCACATGTGTGCGTTTTGCCGCGCTTGCAAATTTATATTTCATAATGTTGCCATTATTAATGTAACATCTGTTCGGTTTGTTTTCACGAATACAAAATAATTTATAAATAGTTTTCTTCTCTAAAATATTTTCCCTAACAATAGAAATAAGTAATTTACACTGACTACAAAAGGTGCGTCCATTGTGTTTTAGGTACTTTAAATTCGTTTGTCAAAAGCCTAACAGAATCGAAGTCGAAAGAAGCGTGAGATGCTTAAATAAAATCTCGACGAAGTATTTCAACTGCAAGTTAATATTATTGTTGAATCGGAAAAAAAAACAATAAACTTGGAAAGGGCAAAGTGCTTGTAAAGGCGTGGCAAACAGAAAAATGTAGTATGAAATTACCTTTCACGTTTTGTTGATACCGGTGAAACTAAATGAGATCAGTTTTTGTCGCTCCAACAAATAACTAGATACCTACGTACTATGTAAGCCCTGCGTCGCGCGTCGTCACGTTGCACTTCGTAACGCCGAATGAAATCGTCCCACATTTTTGTTGTTCCGGGGCGACATGAGATAACGATGTTTATGGGGTTTTACAGTCTCAGTTGTTCAGCGGCGAAAGTATTGTAAAATACTGAATCAGCACTAAATTTGACGTGATATTGCTGTGGTTGACTTTAACTGTACCATAAGTTGTTACATAAATATATTTATTGAATTTTTCTTCTCTATAATATTATAAATACTAAAGAAACGAGCTAACAGTCCACCTGAAGATAAAGGTACATGTATATGTCCACAATATATCTTCTGCTTTTCTTATCTTTCACATCAGCAATGAATGCACTGATGATACAGATATACTTAGGAATATGATATATATCTAGAAAATGGAGCCCTACCTACCTCTACCGTGCTGGAGCTCTACCTATATTTCTTTTATCCGATAGCTTTATATTGTATTCAAAATTACTAGTAATTTAAATTAAATATGGTCTATATCGATGCCCTATGTGGACTTTCAGACACAATTTTCTAGAATTTTTTGCAATCAAATTTGCCCGATGACAGCAATTTGATAGTTTGTCGCACCATCTTTTTGGTTTCGTTTATCTTTGGAAGTTTTCGTGTTCATCTCACGATTCGTTTTTTGCGCATCTCCATCGGAAACTTACATAGCGTTGTCGTGAGAGGCTCAATTCGTTACTAACTCTATAATTAGTTTTACCGTTACCATATACTTTACATTTTCAATGGGCTTATTGATACCAGCCACCACAATAAATCGCGTGACAAGAACTTTGTCTATTTTCTCCCAAGACAAATTCAGTATGATACTTGGTAATTCAGCTATTCTTCTCCGTTGAACATTGTTGTATTTATGGATTTAAATATTTCATTCAAAAGGCTTAAAAATCAATTTAACTCAACGTTAAAATATTTATACGACGAATGGATAGTGAATCAAGTATCAACTATAAAATAACCAAAGAATGAGCTCCATTTAATATTAAATAGTTCGTGTAGCTGGTTTTGTAAGTTGTAATACTTGGTACAGTCGCGAGCACAAAAAATTCAAACACTAACAGAAAAATTGACCTTTTTTCGAACACTTTATAGTCCAATTGTTGTGTATTGTCGACTGTCCGAATTTACAGTTTTGATAGACGTTTCCAAAAAGCTCAAATTAGTGTTGTTAACACGTCTGTACGCTAATTGTTTACTGTGTCAGGGCAAATAAGGTGACGCTTCGTGTGTTACTTATTAAGAGAAAACGCGCTTAATTCTAAAATTTAATTATCAACATTGTTGCGACATCGACATAAAACGCTAAGAAATCAGATACGTGACATTGTATCTACGCAACGACGCTGGGCGCGGAGAAGTCACAATAACGTTTCGATTTATTTATAGACAAAAGTTAGACAAGAAAACATATTATATTAAGTTGGCTAAGAGATCATGCCCGAGGCAGTAGATTATTCAAACTGATATAATTGATTAGAGTTTATATTAATGACTCGTTTGAAGGAGAGATGACAATAATAACGAGGCGAGGCAACTAAATGGATGCCATTAGATACATGCGTTACCGCGTCAAATATGAAACAACAGTCATCCCTCGAGTCATTTTGAATGCAATGAATGGCACCATTCACAAACAAAACACTGGTTGATTTTGTTTGATACTGATCTTTCAGACCTTAGTCGATTTGACGATCCATACACAGGTAGGTGATAAACATTTTTAAGTTAATGTTTGAGGTTGGCTTCGCGTGATATTTAAGCAAATGATGAAACCGTTAAAACCTAAAAAAAATAAATTAGCGTGGACGCTCGAAGACAAATAATATAAGTTAATTTACAAGTCAGCAACTACGTAAAGACTATCAAATTACGGCAACAACTATTTGAAAATGTACCACTCGTGACGATTGCGTTAACACTTCGCCGACCAATAGGATTGTTAGAGACTTAACTCTTCTTCATAAAACGTCATTGAGAATTAACGCGCGACAACTAATTTGTACTCTACGTGTTGCAATGAAGGCTTAAATTGCTTGAAGTACTGCGAGACACTAGATGCCTATAAGTTTATAAGTCGAATAGCGTTTACCAGGTGTACGACAAATAGAAATCTACTAATTAAAGTATTTTACTCCGACAAGACTTAAATGGAAGTACGTACACTTGGTCATAAGAAGTTTAATTAATCTGCGTGCTGACGGAACAACAAGCAGTTTTTTTTAATTAGACATTTTCAATCTAAGTTGCTTATCGTGTATGTGCTTAGAATTTGAAGGTCTAAGAATACTAAAGATAAAAGAGAGTGATGATAAATGTTTTTATACATGGTAGAGCCACGCTACAGCTATATTATAGTTGTAGCACGAGTGGGTCGCATCAACCAGGGAAGGACCACGCTCTCACAGAATATCGTGAGTGCAGAGATCCGGAGACCATTTTTTACTGGAAACGAGGCATTCCATCTTAGTCCTCAGAGGTGACAACGCACTTATGTTTTGATTCTTAATCGAGGATTAATGTAGACGTCTATGGGCCACAGCATCCATTTACCATTAGGTGGATTGTGTGCTCCTTTGTCACCCAAATTCTATAAAACAATGTTTATGAATATTGTTGTTATGTACGTAAATAGCGCTCAACGCCGTAGCAGCGTAACAGCGTGAATAGTAATTGTGATGTATAGGTTTTAACACTTCGTCACAAACGAGCCACGCACCTAATAAACGCTTTCTAAACAGTTTCATAATACGCTGCGAAATAAATTTTGTTAATAGGGTCTACTAAATAATATTGTGTCTAATAAAATAAAAATCAAGTATTGAGAAGTCATCGAACGTCGATCTCTCCTCAGAAATGGTTGCTTTCTGCATTCTTTTAAAAGATATATCACTAAAAATATAACGATAAAAGTGGAGTTTGGTTTAATATAATAAATAGCATGACGTAAGTAGCTAAATTGTTCTCCTTTTAGGCCTAACCTAAGTCTTATCATATTACTAAGAGAATTTGGATCAAGGAAGGGTCCGCCGCTGGCCGCAATGGGTGTTTGCAGACTAAAAATACTATCGAAAATGTATATTAGAGACATGCAGATTTTCTCACGATCCTTTTTCTCATGTCTTTTACTAACGATCACGTGGTAAATCAGTATTTAAAAGTGCAGTTAACAATATCAATAGCGCCGATTACGATCGAAGTCGGTTAAATAGGGTATGCTTCCCTTCATACAAGTAAAAATAATCCGGTTAGGAAAATTTTATTTTAAGAGACTATAAAATAGTAAATTTATATTATAAATTATACATTTTGACGTACCTACATGTAATAAAGTAGCATGGGCGCAGTAACATCATCATAATCAAAATTCAAAGGTTACGCCATTAAAATCAGTTCGAAGGAAACAATGTGACCCTAATGAATGCCGAGTCGAAGAGAAATTATTTACGCCAGTGTAGAGACATCGCTACGAATGTGGATAGATATAAAAGAAGATATAGCAACCAAGTAATGATGTTAAGTGAATGGACGACAACAATTACGTGGAATGGAACCTTTGGTGCATATCTATATAATTGTGTTCAGAGAAATTGAGGTATGTCGCTTGATGTCATTGCCTCGGATGTCTGTTTTACTACTAAATCGAGGGGTCACCAGTTGGATACCCGGAGAAGTTCAGTACTAATGATTGTCCTAAGTATAAAAATGAACAAGTTCCTTTGGCAAACAAAAAATACAACTAAAAGCACACAGAATGTTTGTAGATTTGTTTAAGTTTGTAATATTTAGAACATTCACTATGTGACCAAATTAATTTTTCATTGTTGGACGTTTGTTCGTAGCGCAATATCAAATACTTCCAACATAGATAAATAAGCCACGTAAAACGAAACGTGCCGTGATACAATACCAGGCGCAGAAGATCCAGTTAACTAGTATCCATTGTAATAAAGAAGACGATATTTCGAAGACATTAAAATTCTCCGGCTCGTAATAATTACATACGACAGATTTTAACATCAAGACGCCCACGCGAGCTCTATGTTGTGGCTTTAAACTTGTATAATTTGTGTTAATGCCGTAATATATGGGACTTTAGGGGTCCCTCGCACTCGGCGTTCCGTGCATTCGATCGTTAATAAAATTATCAAAATCTAAACAGGTTTTATGAGTATCGCTCGTGTGGTAGAAAGACCCAGCGGTCCGCATTTCGTTTCGACTTATGAATGGAAATGGATTTTTGTTATATCTAAGTGTTTTTAAGGTCGTAAATAATTTATCGCAGCTTGATATTTCCGTCTGTCGAATTTAAACGTCTGAATGAAATAACGCGGTGACTCTCAGCGCTACTGGATTTTAAATCCGCATCTACATAATAAATAGGTAGTTGAGTTAGTTTAACACCTTTTATTCTAACGTATAGGTCGTAATGATAAAGATAATTCGATCTTCGGAATTTTGGGTCTAATTAATTAGTTCATTAAAGCCTAAAGGTAACTACCCTTGAATTTTGATTATAAATAATGTCTCCGTATCAGACGTTAGTAGTTGCGCTTGTAATGGAAGCGAGTTTGCGAAATACGACGTATGCTGTGTGTCGTACGTATAGATTTATGAGACTCACTTACGACAGTTTTTGTCGGAATAACGTATATTTTGTAGGTAGCGGTTAGAGTTGCGTCAGCGGTCGTGATTCAGCTTCGTCGAAACCACTCAGGTACTTGCAGTCTTGGTCGGTATCGAAGCTGTAATTATTCAGAGCACACGTGGACATGGTTTATGGGCGCGCATGGTCTGGCTTACAAACGTACAACGTACAACGTACGTTTTTGTTTTAATAGGTTAACGACTTATGTAGCCAATATTGACAGCTGGCAAAATTTTAGTACGGTAGGTTGTAAGATACAGGAGATAATACTCTTTAAGCTTAAGATTGAGTGTCTTAAGTGCTTATTAGCCACTATCTAAATAGTTCTACACTAGATTGAATGTTACGCTAAAATGAGCTCTGTCTGATAAAAATAAAGTTAGTTTTTGAAGTTCACTTATGTAATTGCTATAAAGCGTGTGCTTCGAGTTTTTTATGTTATTTGTTAGATATATAGTCTGAATGTTCAATTACTTAACTTGTTGTAGATCAAAAATATAAAACCTAAACTTCGTTTGTATTTTTTTATAATAAAGATGTATTGTTCTTACTGTCTCAACATTTAATAACACTGAAATCAGTTTCCAAACTTTTGATTGACGGAAAAAATTTAGTTAAATGTTTATTAAAGACGCTATCTTGCACATTTGTAATAAAAAGTACAGCGACTAAAAACCTCGCGTTTGTACAATTATCTAAATATAACGCGCTCTGTGCTACAGAAATAAATTATAAAGTAAGGTATAAATAAATTATAAACAAAGACTATTATTTATGTTTGGGATTTTAAATTAGACAGCGAATTCGTGTTAGCTAATTGATGTATCTCGAGATGAGATTATAAAGAGTGGCGTAGATTTGCAACCATGTAATTGTTTAGGTGTAAAACCAGTCGTGCCGTGTAGTTGGCGTAGAAGAATGAACTAGATACTTCATGTATTCTCGTAGGCGTCGTAAGAGGCGGCACGAGAAAACTAAAACTGGAGATGGAAAGGAGAGAAAATAATAAATAAACCTCTTTGGCAACTCGCCTTCCAAATGTGATAATAATGGTTAATAATCCCTCTATGAAGCAATCCACTGGGAGGTTTATGTTTAGCAATGGACTTTCGATAGACTGCAATTAATAAATGAATTAAAACCGGTAGTTTAGTATAGGTTTGATGTCAGACGAAAAGTAGACAGATTGACAAAAAATAAAACAGCTCAATATTTTTATTTTTAAACGGAATCTGTAAACAGTATAACTGTTAAACAATGACTTATCACATTATAATAAGTCTTCTTTTAAAGTAAGTCACTCTAAAAAAAGAGATCACGGTCCACCTCCATTGAAATGCAGATGCCTTGTCACCAATGACAGCAAAATTCAATATTAAAAATGTTAAGTACAATAATAAAACAGAAACTATATCAAGTTTACAAATATCTGAACAAAACTTAAATAAAACGATATTGTTCTATTGGAAAAATATTCTTATGATAAGCAATAACGAGCCTGATGGATAAGTTGACAATAACTTTAAGGTTTAGGCTTTTGTTAGATAGTTGAGAAACTGATGCGCAGTCTACCTATGTAAATAGTTTACATTAAAAAATCCCTTTTTAACACATCAGCATAGATGCATTTTTTTAGTGTAATCCAACGCGATGAACATAATATCGGCAGTAAAAAGGTTGAAATTTGTTTTGTTAGGTATATATTTGCTTAAAATTTAGCAAGTGATAATTAAACATGGAAATAAATACACTAATAAATATCGTCAAGAAGTCATAAATGAAAATACTCCATAAAAACAACACATGGCGAACATCGTCATAAGAATGATCCAATGATATTAACTTCTTAAAGACGAGTTTCGACAAATGACGGTTAAAGTAATGAGAGCTCCATCGGTTGGGTAAAACCGGTAGGAGCCTCCATCTTCAACCGTTACTTGGCACATTCTGCCTTATAAAAGATGCGCTCATAGTGATTTCAATCGAAACGTTAATTAATTTTCTACTACATTATGGAGGCTTTATATCACTTATTATATTTGATTATGTTTTTGACTATGGAATTATTAATTAGGAAACTGAGTTAAATTTAGATACGTCCATTCTGCTAAGCACGTGATTTACGTTAGCGCTTTATAGTTTTATGTATAATTAGAATGCCGTTTCCTGCTTATTCATTATCTCAAGTTTATTTGAAGATTAATTCGAATTGATTGTAAAAATTACACGAATTGATTATAAAGAGGAAAACAACATTGATGCTTCTAATTGGTACACAAATATGGCGGACAAACGTTTTTAATCAATGGAATATAACAAAGACAAGATTATCAATAATAAATTGATTTATATTCTTGTCTTAAATGCCCATCCACCACACCTATAAGTGATTTTAAAACATGAGAATATATGTTAAGATTAACATATTAGTTTAATTTGTGAGACTAATTCAAATTGCGTTTCGCAATTTTTTCGAGTCACGTCTTTGTTGTCGCCATAATGGTAATTTCGTCCGAATTAAACATCGTGATATTTCTACACGTCTAATTAATAAACAACTCATTAAAGAACCTTGAACTTTTAATCACCAAGAACTGGACAATGGAGCTTGTTATTTATATCTTAACCACACTCAAACTGAACAACAATCAAAGCGACTTACAGACGCGCATATCTATGTAATTAATCGTGCCTTATGATTGATTAAACACATTAAAGGTAAACACGATTCACATTTGAATATTAAATCTATTAAGCAAGTGACATAATACTTAATACAATTTTATCTGAGTTATTGCATAAAACATAGGAGACGCTCAGTTTTGGAAACAATTATAGACGTCTCA
Source organism: Parnassius apollo (assembly GCA_907164705.1). Lineage (NCBI taxonomy): Eukaryota > Metazoa > Arthropoda > Insecta > Lepidoptera > Papilionidae > Parnassius > Parnassius apollo. The sequence continues at coordinate 5,624,228 of CAJQZP010001172.1, forward strand.
TGGATTATGCATGCCAGCTGACGTCTAATAGTGAAATATTGGAAATTTATGTGAAATTAACGCAAATAATGGCTTAATTGTTTAAAAAAAAATGATGTTTTAACTAAACGGGAGGACATAAAATGCATGCATTCGAATACTTTTATAATAATATTGAACACGAGCTTTTAAAGACGATGCCCATAAGAGATATGAGCGACACCAACGTTAATGAACGGTAACTCGGCAACTGCACAGTGCAAGAGTTAAGCAAAATGAACACACACTCTACATTATTTGTTAACGTAACAAGGTAAACGAGGATATTTATCGACACGACGTCGTCAAGTGGGCAACCCTTTACGCTTGCACCCGTATACCACACGACTGGGCTCCAGCAAACAAGCACTAGTGATGCGTAACTCAAACTCCGTTGTCGATGTTTACATTGACATTGCAAACAATGACACCCGATATTTGCTCAACACGAGCTAATGGCGCGAGGTGTCCCCAACATGTTTGCCAGGCTACTTGTAATTAACGGAATAATTTAACGAAAGCATATAAAATTAAATTTCGAGTATATGATAAGATTAGCTCTTCGTTCGGCGGTAAGTGTAAAAATTTAATACTTTGAAACATATGAAAACACCTTACGTAAGTCATATCAATAAACGAGTAAACGTGACCGGGGTTACATGTATGTAAAATAAAATAATAAGGCATAAAATAAGTAAAAAAGGAAGGTAAGGCCATAACTTCATTTTGAATTCCGTTCGGTTTGTTCCCGTCTCTCTCTGAACGCTCCCAGCAGGGGGCGCCATCGTTCTCACCTCACGACGCGAGTGGTAGCCGGTCTTTAATAAGTATTTATAAGATATGAGTATATACGTATAAATATTTCGATACTTAACCATATTAATTTCAAAGTCGATTTCGATAGTATGCACATTGCCCTGTCACTTACCTCATGTAACATATAACTGATGAACTGAAACATAACATGGGTTACAGAACTCAAAACATTTCGTGCCCAATTTATTTTTATTACGAAGTGTAGTTCTGAATCTGATAGTATTTATTAATAATCATGCATTCATCATACAAATTTAATTATATAAATTTAAGTTACATAATTCTCAGTTGTGTGTGACATCTGCCTTCCCAGTTTCGGATACGTATCAGGTTTTAAAGCTCGATTTGTGTTTATAATTAAGAATTCGTTGTTAGATTTTACACTCGGTAAAGTGTCGCAGGGACAGCGCTAATTAATCTCACGACCGTGTATCACATCCATTACAGCCTAAGGCTTTAAATGTATTCTAAAATAGTCTTAAAGTAACATAATGTAAGGCTCATTTTAATTTGCACAAACATTTGGCATTTGAGTAAAATCAACGAAAATTGAATGTCATCTTAACAATGACCACGGACGAACGCAACGAATGTAAAGTGTAGTTTACACGATACGATTAGAGATCAGGTTGTTCGTTCCGTGAGACACGGAGTAAATTTTTTCAACAAAAATTACGCAACTGTAATATGTGACAGAAAACAAAATCGTGTTCAAATAATTAATAGTAAATACAAAGCAGTCCAGTGCAGTATAATGGAAACGTTGTTTGAAATTTCTTTTCATTTGAAGGGAAAAGAAATTACTATGAATTGCTGAAGAGGTAACATCTTTTCTCTTCGTGACGAATATAGAAGGTATACTCTACTCTTAGTATAGTAATGATGGCATTTACGAATCAAGGAAATCTTAATGTAGACAATGGTTAATCGTTATTTAGTGACAGCGCGGACGCGTCGAAGTTTTTACGACCGTAATCAAAACGTGATTGTCGCACATTCCAAAAAAAGCTCGCTTAATTGTGTTGGGGCGAGTGCTGGTGTTATAAACAGTAATTACTTAGGTGTTTCAGTCCGAAAATGTTATTAAAATGCGTTTAACCGCCACGCTCCGTTGCTGCAGCGAATACAAGCCGACTCGCAAGTTTTCGTGATTCTAAAATAATGCAGATTAATAACGGAAAATCTTATTAGGCCATTGTACAAGAACATATGGAAATTTAGTTCGAAAATCTATAAATCTTTATTTATTTATTTAACTTCATACATGTAATATCTATGATGTAAAGGCGGATAAAATGCCTGAAGCATTTTTACCAATCGCACGGAATTACCAGCGTAAAATAGCAGCTTAATGCTGCTGTGTGTAATATGGTGAGTGTAGAGAACCGTAGTCCACTTTTACTGGAAACAAGGCATTCCCTCTCAGTTCTCAGGGGTGACAGCATCCACTTATCATCAGGTGGACTGTGTGCTTGTCTGTCACAAGTATTTTATATAAAAAGTCGATCTTTGGGTGATGCAGATATGAAATGAAGTAGGTGTAGAAGTTGATAAAAACTTACATATTATTACAAAATTATTTAATGTAGGTATACTTAATATTTTCATAAATATATATAAATAAATACATAACATAGAGTATATATTTATATAAATACGAACGAGCTAATGAGCTATTACTTTTGACTGTCGGTATATCGAAATGCTGAAGTGTTTGTACAGTTATGATCGCAAACTGCAACTTCCCTGGAAGACTTCCTTGGAAGTCTGCAGTTTGCGATCATATTCTAGATGGCCCCAACCATTACATCAGATTTGATAGACCACAAATCCTCGCGAAAGAACATCGATTCCTACCAAGGATGATACGTGAGGCTATTGAAATTAAAAAACATCCCAATTTCAAAAGAGAAGGAGGCTGGGTACTACCACCTGCTTGGGATCCTGTAATTAATAAAATTAAAACTAAACCCAAGCATACCACTGCAAGACTTCAAAATACAGTCAGTTCATTCTGCGTAGATCGGACCAAAGACAATAATTAAAAAGCTGAAGGTACTCCGGGTTAACTTTGACATCGGGACGTCAGTCACCTCAGTCCCCCGTGACCATGGGTGCTGGAAAGCACCCGAAACGTCGGGTATTAAAATTAATATAAATAAAACGCGATAAAATCCGTAAAAGTAGGTAAGTCCAACTTCGACCAACAGGTCAATCGACGGATTCACCTCGGTCGGGCGGAGTTCGGGATATTACGACACATCTTGTCAGGCATACTTACCTTAAAACTAGATTGTACAACCAGTGCGTATTGCCAGTGCTGACTTATGGATCTGAGACGTGTTTCTTCATTATTGGCCGTATGCAGAAGCTCAAAGTCACTCAGCGAGCTATGCAGAAGGCTATGCTCGGGGTTTCTCTGCGTGATAGACTTAAAAACGAGGATATCCGCAGTAGAACCAGAGTAACCGAAAGCTCAACGGATTAGTAACCTGAAATGGCAATAGACCGGCCGTATAGCTGGATAATAAAGTTTCTCGAGTGCCAGCCTCGTACCGGCAGGCGAAGTTTAGACGTCCCCCCACTAGATAGAGTGACGACCTGGTAAGACATGCAGGAAGTCAATGGATGCTGGTGGCTCAAGACCGTGTTTTGTGGCGTTCCTTGGGGGAGGCTTTTGTTCAGCAGTGGACTTGTGGAGGGCTGAAATGAAATGAATGAGATATTATTGAGATAATTGTGCCGCGTTATTTAAAATGTTTGCGAACTTTCTTCTCGATTTTCTTAACGATTGTTAGATAGGTAGTTAGTTATATAGTTAATTGCAAGTAGGTTAGTATGTTAATTTCAAGAAGGAGTGCATTCCAAAGAATATACTGTACAGTGAAGAATGAACGCAGAAAAACAGATCTTTAGCTAAAGACCATAAGAATAATTCAGGTTTTAATTAAGTAACAAGGGGGAAGTAATAAACATGATGATGGAGTAGAGCGTGGTGAGTAAGTGAATAGAAAAACAAACTAAAACAAAATATTTTAATCCCTACTAAACCGCGAGTATTATTTTTTAATTATGTATTAGGTTTAAAATAACTTTAGACTTATTAATTATTTGTACTTTCTAATGATTTGTAATGTAAAATATATTAACAATTTAAGGTTCGTTCAAAATCAGACTCAACTCTGCTTCAATCTTTACAGCTTCTTGTATTTAAGGCGGTTCGAATTCTCATAATTCAGTATTTGTAAGGTAATCTCTAAAAATAATTACCGTGCATATCTTTTGCAGCAGTCATAGCCCGAAGCTACTATTGTTTTAGGAATATTTTTTATTACTTTTGGCAACACCGAACAATGGTAGGGGGCTGTAAAGTCAATTTGAATGTCGGCTTTACTGCTCAGCTCTTAACTCAAGGTCAATTTACACATGAAATTTTAATTTTCTTCGTCCTATTTAATTTTTTCATCCTATTTAATAGGATTTAATTAGCTCCGTACAAATCAGGAGACGGGCAGCGGCGTCTTCCTAATAGCGACTTAAAATAAAAATAAACTGAGATTGAACCACAAAACAACCCCAAAAAAAGAGAAAAAAAAAAACCCAAAACGAAGCAAAGCGACCTATGGGGGAGGTCTACATTCAGCAGTGGACTATACTAGGCCGTTACGGTAAGTATTACACATGTATACTTTGCCGGTACTTAAGGCCCGGTTTACATTTTGAGAAGTGACAAGTGCGAGTGGCAAGTGCAACTGACAAATGACAAGTGCTTAAATTATTTTTGTCACAGCCGGTTTTTCATACAGTTTTTCATAGTGTTCGTTCGTTTGCTAATTAGTTAGTTATTGACAAATCTTATTTTTTTCTTAATATATTAGTTATAGTATACGACTGTTTTTGTCTCTGCCCTCCTCCTAGTTTTGATTTTATAGGGCGGCAAAGCTTAAGGTGACCATATTACCTTCACGTACCTTTTTCTATAGGTATAGATTGGATTTTTTTAATTGAAGACAGTTATACTTATCTCGGAGTTCGTGTATGTACTACCCTCTTATATATTCCTGCCGCCAAATAGCAACACTCGCACTTAGGGTTGCCAGATCGTAGGGATTTTATATGGATTCTCCCGACATTTTAAATTATCTCCAGATTATTAACATAAAACTCAAAATTTCCAATCAAGCAACTTCTCGGAAAATTTACGTCTGATCTTTGATTTAATGAAAGATAGTTACTGAACTACGAAGTAAATTGTTTAAATTTTAAATCTTTTCTCAATTCTGCTAATGGGTCCAAACTGGTGGTCTCTAGTAAATTCCAATACCAAATAAATGTGGTAACTTAAAAATTAAGTGGTCTTAGATAAGTTATTGTGTCAACGATGAAGCCTTTTTAGCTTTTTAATTTAAAAAAAAACTTTTTATTTTTAATATTTATTTCTCCCGACAATGACCCCAAAGCCCCAAATTTCCAAAATTTGTCCAGATTTATTGGTCTTTCGATCTGGTAAACCAATTCGCACTGCTGGGTTTCGTTCTGTAAGGATATTAAGTCAGTATAATTAGAAACTTTGAGGCATTCCGTAAGTCTTCAGAGGTGACAATGCTTCCCTTGCCTTTTTTGTCTGAAGTTGGCCACAGTAGCTATTCACTTCAATTTAGTTTTTTGAAAAATTTATAATATTTTTAAGTATAAATTACGTCTTCTAAATATTTATAAAACAAGGAAATCGGGAACAATTTACAAAATATTTTTAATATATTATATTAATAACCCAAAAACGTTATTTAATTTTTACCCTTGATTAAAAAATTATTTACGTTATTTCCAGAAAATTTATTGCTCTTAGATAAAACTGTATTGAATTTTCCACCTTCGATACGACGTAACGAGGCCCAATATTAACCGGTAATTAAATCATAAACTAAGATAAAGATAAGCAAGGAGAAAGGAACGCCGACGGACCGTTAATCCAGCGATTTACAATTACTCGTAATTACGGGTCTTAGCATGTTTAATTGCCAGCCATATTAATTATCAAAAAATTCCAAACTGAATCGATTTATAGGCAAGTATGTGTCGCAAATAAAGTGCTGATTAAGTTATTACGATATATCGTACAATAAAATATAATCATTTTGATCAAAGAAAAATAACCTTTTTTAATTTAATTGCTACCTGATGGTAAATAGCCACTGCAGTTAACATACATCTGCAATTGGCTTCAAACATAAAGGTTAAAGATGCGTTTTCATCTCTGAGGTCCAAGATGGAACGCCCCGCTGTCTGTAATTATACTGGCTCTCTATAAGTTTCAGACCGAAACACAGCAGCGCACGCAAAGCTCCTCGATGACAGAAATAGGTAAAAAAACAGATTATGCAGAGGGAATTCTTAGGCAAAAAGGGTAAATATACCTAAATGTAGTATTTAATTGGTACCACCTGTATAGCATATACAGGTAGAGCCACGCTACAGCTATATTATGGTTGTAGCACGAATGGGTCGGCTCGACCGGGGAAGGATTACGCACTCATAGAATACCAGAGCAAAATAGCAGCTTAACACTGCCGTGTTTCTTATGCTGAGTGTAGAGATACAGAGGCCATTTTTTACTGGAAACGAGGCATTCCATCTTAGTCCTCAGGGGTGACAACGCATGCGTTTTGATTCTTAATCGTGGATAAATGTAGATATCTATGGGTCACAGCATCCACTTACCATCAGGTGGATTGCGTGCTCGTTTGTCAACCTTATTCTATAAAAAATACTCGTATATGCATAAATTACTTAACCTTTTGTATAGGTATAATATTATTATTATACCATATATGTGTCAGTAATAAAATACATTTCCTGATTCTGTCCCCAAAGGAAAACACAAGAGGTAATAATATAATAAATAAGACAAATCAGAAGGCTTCATTAATTAATTAATATAATTGATTGTCATGCTACAGAAAAAATAACCATATGCATATTTTTTAAATAAGTACACCTTTATAGTAAATTACATTTAGGTAAAAGTTTTGGGATATTGTGGTTTAGTGTCGGCGTAATAATTTCAATAACATCGTTTTGTCTATATACCATTATAAGGGAATGTTTGAGTTTTATCAGGAAGGTGTCGCTGCTCTTCTCTTTAATTTTTCTCTATCGCCTCTTATGATATTCACATGCTGTTATGGGGTCGTGGAATCTCTTTTATAAGTAGTAAGGAATCTTTTAAAAGTCCTACTAGGTCTCCATATATCAAATAAAACTGTAATAATACAATTATATTAAAATACCGAGTAGTGGCGGGATAAGAATATCTACTACCCTATATCATCCCGTGGATGTCGTGAGAGGATACAAACAATGGTCGCCTGTATAACGACAAAAAAAGGAAAAAAGGCAATCTATGGGGTATGCCAACGTTTACATTTAGTAAAAGGGTTGTTAGTTTTCCTAATAAGTCGTTAACATGATATTTGTAGCTTGCAAACGTCAATAAGGGGCTACTTGGTGGTCACTACCTTCACTAGCATATTTACGAAGTATCCTGTTTGCTGTCGTTAATAATATTGTAATGGCTATAAAAATATTTCCACTATTGATAATGCTAACTCCCGTAAACGCAAACCCGTTTGAAATTAACATTTTTTTTAAATTGCAGAACATTTATTGCTACAAAAATATGGTCAAAGTGATCAAAATTAAAACAAACGGCGGCCGTGTATACATAAAGACTACATAGTGGTTAGGTATTTCTGTATCACTACGGGAGGCAATTTATAATGAGCCTCAAAAGTCGACCACATCTGCGCCAAACAGAACTTAATTAAAGTGACACTTCGCATGCATAATAAAATTATTCACGCACAATCGAGAGATAAGGCTTGTATTTTAACTTGCACAATGCACGCACACGAGGGCACTTAAATGGATTATATACACATCGATATGCGCACACACACACAAATACCAATATACTCAAATATAAAGTCCGCCTGTTGACTTTCAATTGTATAAAAGAATGAGTACGCGAAGAACACCCTTTTCTCCATTTTAATTTTACAATGTCTTCAGAAATTCCATTAAAATAGCTTCATTATAATGTCTAGTGTCAACGCTTTTTATTGACTAGTTAATAATTTATTAATTGATTGAGCTGCATTCCTTGAGGGAGGCATATGTCCAGCGGTGGACTTGTGATATTGACGGCGACGATGTTGAAATAACACAATAACAACAACAATATCAATAGTGGGCGTTTCAAAGTATGCCGTGTATAATTGGTATAAATGAAGCATCATGAGACAAGACTGAAAAACGCTACTACTGGTAAACGCTAAAAATATCTCATAGCATCTGATAAATATTGATAGCCATCTCGCATAACAGATGTGAAATTCTCAGATTTACGACGAAAGCAGGCGTCGGATTACCGTCGTCAATAACGCCTTCACCAATTCGCCTGCGAAGCGTGGCGATTATGGCGATAGTAAATATTTTTGTTGTAAGTGGAATAACCTGAGTAACCTGAGTATCATAAACGTCAACTAAGGAAAATGGCACGAGGACCTCTGAAGCCAGAATATTCACGTTCTAATGTTTGCGTGTAAACGCTGACCCGCCTTCCATCCGTAGTAACTCAATTACGTAATCCATTTCAGAGTTATGACCAGTTGGGGGCTTAGGAGTTATCGTGATGATAAAGTGAGTAGCCTTATTGCAGCACGATGACTTATAGTAATTTTTTGGATATTTGCTTTTCAAATTTGACTCCACTTAACTCTACTGTACCTAAATATATTATGTCAAGTTATATAACAATATTTTTAAAATATTTAGCGTAATGTGACTATGAGGTAATCTAGGGGAGGGGTGGCCTATTTCCATCAGTGAACTTTATTAAGCTGCAATGGTTAAATTAAAATACTAATGGACCCGGCAAACGTTATTTTACCCTTTCTGGTTGGTGGGCATGAGTTTCATTTCCACACACACTTTTCTAAAGATTTATTATACGTAGAGCTAAACCATCTTTAGGTCTAATACAATCATCAGCAGCTATAACGTCAATAAACTTAAAAAAAGGAAAAATATACTTAACCCTTTCTTTACCCTTCCGTAAGCGGATAAAAGTTACCTATACCACACGGTCATTTACTGCCCACATAAAAAAATTCATGGAAATCGATCCGGCAGTTTTTGCGTGAATTGTAAACACACAATTTTACCTACATATTTATTATATGTATATATAATTTAATAATTGTAAAGTAAAAGAAATTAACTAAATTTACTTATAGTAGATAGATAGAGCCACGTTGTATCTATATTATGGTTGTAGCACGAATGGGTCGGCTTAAATATACCAGCTTCAAATAGCAGCATAATACTGCTGTGTTTCGTATAGTGAGTGTAGAGATCCGGAGACCCGCTTTACTGGAAACGAGGCATTCTATCGTAGTCCTCAGGGGTGGCAACGCATCTGCGTTTTGATTCTTAATCGAGGATAAATGTAGATCTCTATGGGCCGCAGCATCCACTTACCATCGAATGGACTGTGTGCTCGTTTGTCACCCCTATTCTATAAAAAATTAGAAATAATACTACTACCCTACATCACCCAAAGGTATCGTAAGAGGCGCTAGAAGGAAACTGAAATAGCAAATGGGCAGTATCGTCTTACTGAAAACATAACAATACTAAAAAAAACTGAATTTTCTCGCGCCAACACTACACGGCGACATCACACACTTGAGTATACGCGCAAAAAAACGTAAACTAACGTGTTGTAGATTACCTAAGTACTTATATTGTCAACACTTCAGCGCAGTATAACTCGTGTTATCTTCCAATAATTAGTGATAATCGATAACTTCCCTAAATCGTTATCAGCAATATTTGCTATTAAATAATCAATACGCGGTGCAACGATAAACGGTCAGTGCCTGTCAGCGACGGTGGGAAAGAACTTCTTTTTGACTATTCTAAGCCAGCGCTGGACAACTAATACTAGTGGGGGTAAGTGGTGATACAGCCATAGATGGTAATGCGCATTGACTTAATAAAAGCATATTTACCCTTGTGTTAACGTACGTGAGCTTAGTGGATATAATCAGATGTGGCCAATTGAACTGAATATTTCCTGTATTACATAGTACTAGCATATTAAGTACTAGTTCTAACCGTGTAGTGACGATGTTAGAATATCCACAACTCCAAATCATTCCGTGGGTGTCTTATGAGGCGACGGAGGGAATTTGAAACAAGGAATAGGTAGCAGTATCTTCATGATCACAAATTAATTATAATAAAAAATGCGGTTGCCAAACGTCACCACTTCGGCAAAATACCCCTTTACAAAGTAACGTAAAGGCCTACGTTCACCAGTGGACTTGATAAACTATTATGTAGGTACGATGAATAGTCGTTATCACATTGCCGCGTGATGGCGGAATAGGAAAATCCATCATCCGATTTTGACCCGTCGGTGACGTCAGAGGCAAATATGGCTAAAAAGATCTGGTCACAGATATAATGTCTAGGATATGATTGTCGAAGTACAAGCAGCGACATCAGGTAATGTGAGTCCGCCTGCCAAGCTTGATGGTGTAGACATCTGCTAGACTTCCTTAATAGATATAATGCGAGTATATTGTGATAGAAGCTCAGTGCAATAGAGGACTGTAATAAGATTATATAGATTTATTTCTATTACTTTTTTGCCGTCTCCACACGTTTAGTTAGAGATAAAAAATATTTTAACTCAAGCACACATTTTTTTAAAGCTTTGAGTGACAAACCAGCACACAGTCTACCTGATGGTAAGTGGATGCTGTGGCCCATAGACATCTACATCTATCCTCGATTGATTATCAAAATGCAAATGCGTTGTCACCATTGAGGACTTAGATGGAATGCTGCGATTGCAGTAAAAAGGGTCTCCGGTTCTCTACACTCACCATACGAAACACAGAAGCACTACGCTATTATTTTACGCTGGTATTCTGTGAGTGTGTGGTCCTGCTCCTGCACCGGTCGAACCGAGCCATTCGTGCTACAACTATAATATAGCTGCAGCATAACTCTAACGCTTAACATAGATATTGTCAAAAAAATTAAAAACTTAAAAACGCAATTTGAAGAGAACTACAATATATTTTAGCCACTTAACTGCAAGCCCACTTAACTTAATACATAAAACACAATTGAAGCATAGATACTGTAATTGACCTTATAAACCGTATATAGCCAACATGACATGGCAATGGCCACTTCAACACAGTCAAAATTTTATTATCAGCATAGATAGGTGAGCAATATACAACGGATTATACCGTCTTATCTATTACTCATTATTATTTCATACGTTCGTAAAAGTCATTTATAAGAGCCATATTAATAAATGACATTATATTTATCGTATGAAATATATTCATTCATATTTTAAATTCATTTTTATATAAATAATATCATCTGTTTTAAAACTTTCTTATTCCGTAAACGGTTTTTATAACGAAAGTCATCGATTTAGAATTTTTTGGAGAAAGGCGCGAGATGTCCACCCCGTCACGTCATGTTGAGATGCTTCGAGTCTCATCGCACCTTGGCTTCGGGTGTTCCTTCAATTATATGGAACTTTTACTGAACCTCTTGCAGCTAGTATTCATAATTCACCAAACTGTGCGAAATAATTTAACTTCACTTTTATTTATTTATATATATATATATATCATATATATATATTATATATATATATATATATATATATATATATATAATAGTTATATAGTAGTTAAACTAATTGCGCAAGTTGCTTTATATTAATATATATAAATTACATGTTACGTTGTTTGTCCGCGAAGGACTCCTAAACTGCTTAACCGATTTTAATCAAATTTGCACACCGTGTGCAGTTTGGTCCAACTTGAAAGATAGGATAGTTTTTTTGCCCATGAATGACCCACATTTTTTTTTGCGAATTTAAGGATTGTTAATAGGATATGACAAAGGTCGTCGAAAAGGGCAGAACAACGTCTGCGTGGCAAGCTAGTTACTTATATTCTACACGCCTAAATGAATTAAATTGCATATAAGAACAAAAATGTATGTCACATTTTAGTTGCATATACGCTGCCAATTTTATTTTTGACACTATGACTCAACAAGGTGAAACGTATTATTCGCGATGAGCCAACTTGTATCGAGCGGAACTCACGGAATAGGGGCGGCTGTCCGCGGCAAGTTCGACGGCTGGCCTTGGAAGGAACCAGTCCGTCTCGTCCGAAACACCTCTGGGCGATTATTCAATAAAACAAAAGCATCCACCGGTCCGTTTACATCACACTGCGAGAAATGCGCGTCAGAATAATTTCTTCTAATTAGCGAATTTCAGGCGTAGGTGTGTGCATATAAATTTTTCAATTGGATCTAAGTTGTACAGAATATCTTTGATTTGGAAAGTAAATTCGGACAGTGATTAAATACACGCAAAATAATCTTTTTGACGAAGCCGTAAATAAGTAAAAGTTATTCACAGATAAATAGTTTTTATTAGTTCTGAAAGTGAAATATATAGTTATTATATAAAATAGTACTTAAATAAAACACAAATTTGTATAGAAGCTCGACGTGTCCAGTTATATACTACACAAACCAGTGTTAAATTCCATTCACCACGCACGTGATCCAGTAATCATCCCTATTATCACACATACCAACAAAAGGATCTTTTGCCACGAGCCGCATCACAAAAATACGCCGGGGAAATTTGATATAGCCATATATTAAAATCTCCTCGCCTATCCGAAGGCATTGTAAGACGCAAAGGCGCGATGCGAACGAAATATTTCAAATGCAAATCGTGCCAGCGCTATGAATGTAATAGTTTGTCGTGGCCCGCGCACGCGCCGCGCACCGGAAACAAATTATCATACCCATATAAGTCTGTACGAAATCGAAGAAGTTATTGATGTCACACATCAGACAAATTGCGCTGAAGGAGAAAATCCAGCGTCATACATTTCGGCGCACAAAAACACTCGTACAATACAAATAACGACGAAGTGTTTCATCAAAAGATCATGGAAATTTTTATGCGTTACAAATTCTCTTTATTCACAATTCAATCCGTGTACAACCATAAAAGCTAGTAACCGATGAATTACTTATTTTTCCTCCGGAATATAGTTAGCAAATATTCGTTGATAAACGAGAATGATTTCATTTTACACGCCTTTCGACTGACTACTATATTTCGTACGGCGTTCATAGCATGAAAAGTAATTGCTTATACAAGGTTAGTAAGGTATGTTTTGATGAGTGAAATATTGTATAATACTGAATTAAAATTGCGAATATTTTTTTCTGTTATTGCGTAACTAACAGCGGTTCTTAACTTCCGCGTACAAATTTCGGTAATCGATTTGACGCAGCCGTGTTTGTTGACATTCGCTTAACCCGAGCGCGAGAAACGACGCGGCATGGAGCTGTGCTGGAGCGGAAATTTATAGAACTCTTCGCGGCTGAATTGAAAAATAAATACAAACAGATATTGAATGATTTTAAACAAGTGTGAGTAAATGGTTACACGTGAATGGTCGATGCACGTCAAGTTATAACGGCTTTTAGGTCAATCAAGTATCTACATGAAGAGGTCATTTAAAATACGTATTTTAGTAATCATTGAATTTCTCATGCTACAAAAGGCTTGGGTAAAACTTACATAGCGATAATTGCCTAATTATATAAAACATAGTAACAGTAAATTACGTATGTAATGTGCATTATTTACGACTAATTCTTATTCAAAGATATGAAAAATTTGATATATTTTATATCCATAAGATGGCAGAATTATCGCTTAAAGAATTGCCACGGCAAAAGACAGACGAGCTACGTGAGGGTATGTGAGGGTCACCGTAAGCTTTGCCACCTTACTAGGAGGAGAATAAAGCCAAAAACGTAAAGTCGTAAACTATAATTGATAAATTTAACAAAAAAATAGCAAATAACACAAAACTTCGAAAAATCAACTAAAAAAATATCTAACGACACTAAACAATATTAATCCACTAAATTAGTTATTATAATGTCAGCTGTCAAAATGGAGCCGATGAAGCAGCGCACTTTTGAAACTTTACCTAATATTTGATTAATTGATGTAAAAGCTATCATATCGCAGAGTGATCTATACAAACAAGACTGTAGTTTTTGAGTTATAAAAAGTGACTATATAAACCGGATGACCATATTACCCTCACGTACTATATCTTGAAGCTGCATTTAATATTACTATCAATATTAAGAAAAGCGGCCTCAATACTCCCATGTATACTACTAATTGACTCTACAAGATGATAATAGGATGAATGAGTAAGAGAATTCATCACTCTATATAATCGGTGGGTGTCGAAATAGCCGACTAATGGAAACCTTAAAAATTCATGACTTACTATAAATGGCGGTATAATAATTTCGAACGACGGGAAGCAACGTCGAAGGAGCAGGATGTCTGGTACCGTGATCGCTAATACGCCAGCGAAACGACCATACTGACCATAAACGTGATTTTCGTTGTTTATGGTCAGTATGATCAGCAGTATTGACCATAAATAATGAAAATCACCACGTGTACCGTGTAGCAGCGGTGTAAGAATATCCACTATCCCATATCATCCCGTGGGTGTCGTAAGAGGCGACAGAGGGGAACAAATCAGGAGTTGGGCAGCAGCGTTGCCAACCCGCTTGCCAAGCGTGGCAACTATGTGAAAAATGGCAAGTATCCCCCTTACGAGGCAATCTTTGGGGCCAAGGCCGGGAATGGAACATTATCATGATGACGTTGAATTGATAAATTACATATATATCGAAAAAAGGCTTCTAAAATAACAACAATAAATTGTCTATAGGTTTTAAAAAGCAGAGCTAACTATCTCCGCGAATTTGTTATTCAATGTACATACGTAACGACCGTTTGTTGTACGTTTAAGATATTGGAATATCTTGAAATCGGCTGAATTCTAAGCGGCATTGAGTGGCGGTGCTTTAATGCGATGTAAGTAGGCGATGTGCCATCGTCCTGAGGTCGGTGACTTGACAGCATTATCATTGAGACAGTTTAAATTACTTATTTGCACACTTCGATGTTCGATCGCGATACGCTTTGTCTATAAATATTTTTCAATTTTTTTTTTTGTAGATGAAAACGACATTTTTATGATCATTTTTGCCTACGTATCACGCATTTAGATGAAAATAAAAAAATAAAACGCCTTATTTATTTGATTGAGACGTACTTAATTTTATTTTGTTTTCGGCAAAACTATACCAATATTATTGAAATTTATGACGCGATAAATAGGTAAGTTATGGTTTTGACTTGTTGTGAATCTTTAAGCCTTTAAGCTTCAGTTTACTAATAAAGTCAGCAGTACGAAATATCAAGCATTTTTATTTAAGTAGTTGTTACATTTCAAATTTTTTGAACGTTTTTATGACTATTTAAACTCAATGGAATAAATAAAAAAATGGAATCAGATGTGAACCTAGACTTTTTATCATTTTTAGTATATATAATAATTATTATTTCGTTAATATAGTCGTAGAATACATTATACCATAGAATCATTATTTTCGAGTTTTTAGAACTTTATTCATTATTTAAGGTATTATTTTGCTCATTTACACAGGCTGCACTAAAAGTATCGGGTAAATATTTCCACTGTTCCTGTCATATTAAAATCTTTTTAATTGAAAACTCCTTGGTTTTAATAATCGAATACCATTTATCTATTTAAAAAAAGATTCTCGGTGTTGTCACACGGTTTTGTCAAACTTGTTTATTCGTTGAGAAAATGGAATTGACTCGAGAAAATTCAAGAGCGATGATTTATTATGACTTTCGAAGTGGTTTAATACAAAAACGGTGTGTAGACCGGATGATTTCTGCATTTGGTGATGAAGCCCCATCCAAAACCACAATTTATCACTGGTTTGCTGAATTTCAACGTGGACGTGTCAAGCTCAGTGATGATCCCCGTCAAGGTCGTCCAAAAACTGCAGTCACCCAAGAAAACGTTGATGCTGTGCGTAAGCTGATTGAGGAAGATAGACATGTGACATACCGCGAAATTCAGGCAACTTTAGACATTGGCATGAGTCAAATACAAATAATCTTGCATGAACAATTAGGTATAAAAAAGTTGTTTTCCCGATGGATACCGCATTCGCTCTGTGAAGAGCAAAAAGCGGCTCGCGTTACTTGGTGCGTCAGAACTCTCGAAAGATTCCTCGCAGGATCCTCAAATGCTGTATACAACATCGTATCAGGTGACGAATCCTGGATATACGCGTAAGGAATCCGAAACAAAAAACCAGCCACGAGTTTGGGTGTTCGAAAATGAGTTAAAGCCAACAAAAATTGTTTGTTTACGGAGTGTTGCAAAAAAAAATGGTGGCCACGTTTGTCTCCAAAACCGGCCATGTTACGACTATTCCTCTTGAGGGACAAAGAACGGTTAATGCAGAATGGTATGCTAGCATTTGTTTGCCACAGGTCGTTTCTGAACTCCGTAAAGAGAACTGCAACCGCCGCATCATCCTCCATCACGACAATGCGAGTTCTCACACCGCACACAGATCAAAAGAGTTTTTAGAGCAAGAAAACATAGAATTATTAGACCATCCGCCGTACAGCCGCGACCTAAGCCCTAATGATTTCTATACTTTCCCTAAAATAAAGAATAAATTGCGTGGACAGAGATTTTCATCACCTGAAGAAGCTGTGGACGCCTACAAAACGGCCATTTTGGAGAAGCCAACTTCCGAATGGAATGGTTGCTTCAATAATTGGTTCCATCGTATGGAAAAATGTGTCAAATTTCGCGGAGAATACTTCGAAAAGCAATAATTCCATTTTTAAATAGTAATGTTGTGTCACTTCCTTGATTCCCGAAATTTTCAGTGCCGCCCTCGTATTGAAGAAGGAAGTGTTTTTATACAAATAAAAGCTTTGTTTTGTACCAAACTCATATTTACACCTTTGTGTGAAACAAAAATATGATATGAATTAAACTAAATACCTAAATTTGTTTTCCCATACAAATTTAGGTATTTATATCGAAGCCTTATCATTATTATTTATCAAGCATCTCAGCGAGCTGTCACGACGTTCTTATCTGTGTCTAAGGCGCGCGCTTTCCCAGACCGGTAGTTCTTCTATCGCCCAATAGATGGCGCTGTATGTAGAATTTAAAAATTAGTAGGGGCGTAAAAGTTTTTAATAATCAAATATAGTGTTGTTTGTATTTAATTTATTTATATGGTGTAATTTATTGTTTATTTAAAGCGTGTCGTATATGAAAATTAAAAGGGTATATTCATTCAAACAAGACAAGAGTGAATAAATAGCCTTTAGTTAAGCTAAGTCTTACTTCCTTTACCTTCACTGCATCACCACTCGTCATCAGGTGAGATATTAATTAAGCAATGACTAATTAAAGTTAAGCAGTGAATAATTAAAGTAAAAAAATAATGCGCGAAATATTGAATTTAAAATAGAAAATTCTAGTTGTAGACCGTAGACACATAATCTTTGCAGTTAATGACTTGTTGTAGTTAGGATTTTAAGACCTAGATCAATAATTTGTAATACAATATTGGCAAGTGACGAATGATATTATAGTGACAATAAGTTTAAAGGCATACCATTTTAATTAAAGTCCATTTTAAAGGCAATATTGATGATTATAAATCTGTGATTTGCAAATTATCAATTGCCAAAAACAATTAGGGTAATTCCGGGAGAGTTGGCTGTAAGGGAGAGAGAGCTGATCCAAAAACTTTGCAGTTACACTTCACAGATTGCACTATTTTCTCGTTAGTAAACTTCGTGCGGTGCGTAGAATCGACATTTCGTTCGAACTCTGGCGAAAAATAACAAAAAGTGAGTAAAATGTACCTATATTGATTTGTATGGAGCTTAAAGTTTTCAAAGGGTTTACGTTACACAATTTGATGATGACATCATAAAAAATAAGTTCCTTTTTTAAGTTAAGTATTCATTTTATGACCCAAACTTTGATATATCCGCAAAATGGCGCGTGGATTATTTATATTTTTTTTACAAAAAATGTGTGGCCATCTATACCAGACGATTAGATCCTGGAGAGATGGTCATACATGGTCGGTATGAGATGGCCATATACTTATACGTAATGTGTTATATTGAAAGTTATATTATTATAACTTTCAATTAGCGATTTTATACTAATTATGTTTTAGTAATAAGTTACAATATTTTATTTTTATATCACCACGCTCTCACAGAATACCAGCGTAAAATAGCAGCTTAATACTGCTGTGTTTCGTATGGTGAGTGTAGAGAACGGGAGACCCTATTTACTGGAAAAGAGGCATTCCATCTTAGTCCTCACGGGTGACAACGCATCTGCATTTTGATTCGTAATCGAGAATGAATGTAGATGTCTATAGGCCACAGCATCCATTTACCATCAGGATGTGCTTGTTTGCCATTCTTATTCTATAAAAAAAATATTCCAAATGAATAGGTTCTAAAGAAAAGCAGTCAGCTCACGAAGGAACTGGACTGAAGAGTTATTTAAGGCGACTATGAACGCCGTTTAAAGGCGAAATAACTATATACACAACTTTTTAACGAGTATGGAAAGATTATCTGTACTCCCCGGGACCATCTTCTCTATTCGAAGAAGAAAATGAGAAAAACTCACTAAGTACATTAAAACTATGAAAAAAAAAATCATTAACAAAGTTATCTGAAAGTAGTTTTGAAGATGAATAACCAATATTATGTGATTCGTCTGATAAAGAAGGTGGAAACAGAGAAGTTTAAAACCTTGTGGCAGTAAAGATAGCTATTATAAAACGCAACTCATCGAAGACTGGCTTCAATTCGTGTAATGCCAACTGTGGGTACATGAAAGTTGCACCGAGTTTGATTATTCATGATGTGGACAGAAAAGAATAATGAGCTAAGGCTCAAAAACTTAAAGAAAAGCGTGGTAAAAATGCAGATCACCAACTGGAATCTCTTTGCTACTATGGCCATATACCGGGCACTACGGGAGAGATGGCCAATCATGATTTGGAAAAAAGTCAAATAATGAGGATAAACATTAAAATTCAATATTTTTGTATGATACTCCAAGAGTTTAATGTCAAAAGTTTAAATACCTAAAAGTTATTTTTTTGTTAACTTATCGTTATAGTTTTAATTTAACCGGCGAACTCCCCCGGACTTACCCTGTGTTTAAATATTAGAGAACGAAAAGAAAAATCTATAGGTATTGAAAAACAACGGGATCTCACAAAATGAAGATTTTTATCATTGCTTGTATCAAATTGGGTAATAAGCGCCATTTAACTTGTGACTTCGTTCTGAAGCTTCAGAACTAATATTAATTAATGACTGGGTACTAGAAATATTAAAGATTGCAATCTGCACAAATTCAAATTCTACAAAATCTATTTAAATTTAAATTATTAAATTGAGCGAATGTTTTAATTAGAAGCCTCCAGCTCCTCTATTTCATTTAATGTTATGATGTTAAATACTTAGCAAGTACAGTTTTTAATGTTATATAATTTATAGGAATGTCTACCTAAATTAGGTTACGATTTATGGTTTAATTAAACGTAGATTATACAAAAATATTGTGTTTAAGTGCTTGTTTTAAATTTCAAAAGTAAGGGTTTAATGTAAAGTAGGTATTTCAATTTTAAAAAGGTTTGAAATGGATAAATTAACAACTTTTTTTTTAAATTTCGTTTAGAATTAGTCATAATTAGTTTTAAATATATTATTATATACCTAATATGTGTAATCAATAGTGTTGATTGCGTGCAACGCTATTTAAATTTTCGAATATGGAAAAAGATTATTTTATTTTTCCATATTTGAATTTGAATGCATAATCGAAAATATTGATTCGACACGGTAATATCGAACCGATGCAGACAATTACATTTACATATTAAAGGAATTCAATAAATAATTTTAGTTTTAGTTATTAATTAAATAATTTTAAATTACATTTAATTTTATAATTCCTTATATTCGAGAAAAAGTTAAAACAATTCTCATTATTATCTACTCTACTCCACTATTATCTTATTCACGATACCTAAATGTTACAACTATGGAAGTATTAACAGCGTGTTAAAATTTGTAATAGATCTAAAAAAATCAAACAGATAGCAAACATACCTGGTGTAAAACCCGGTGATAGATCTCTCTATCCGTAACGAAAACAATATGCAGAACAAATCAATTTGCATACCGTCGGAGGCGCCATTGTTACGTTATTCGCGCCGTCCTCTTGCGCCTACGCACCTATATCAGTTATCAGTTCTCGTTCGTAATAAATTAAATACTGTTTGCGAATGATACAGATCTAAGGTCGTTTTGATTAATGACTCCATCTGTCTCGAATATCAACTGTTGGACGGTATCTCGAACGAAAATGATCTTGCGGCCCAAGATGGCCGCCCCGTTGCGCGGGAATGCAAAGCGTGCAATCGATTGTTTTAATGAATTACGATTCGAAATTGATGATACCAAAGACGTACCCTATGACAAACAAACGAATATTATATTTCTCAGAACACAATAACAGGTACTAATTATAGTTCGTAGATAGGTACTTATTAATTATCGTATCAGTTATCAACTAAGGATAGACTATTTCTATAAGATTGGATCGATTGTTAATTAATTAACAAAATGTGTTTTAATTTAAGGGCAGGCGTTGAACATATTTTCGTTTTAGATCTCTTAACCTTTTTTAACAGTTTTTAATAACATTGAATTGCTATTAAAGGAAAGATAACTACGGAAAATATACCTAACAGTGATAATAACTTTGTTTATTCACTTTTTAATAATACATAGAAACCGTCATAACGTCACCACAAAAAAAGTAACTACACGTATAGTTTTATTAACAAATAAATTGTGATTCCTTATTATATATATTATGTGAGGGAATTTCTCAAAACAACCCAATTTATATAATTTTGGAGAAAATTAATATGAACCAAATACCTACGTTGCTTTAAAATCAAAAGCTGATGACAGTAAAATGTATGTTATGTTTATATGATAAGCTTCAAACTTAGATATTAATAGAAGTCTTAAATTTTAATAATGTTATAAAATCGTTAATGTATCTAGAAATTTATAACTTTTACCTATATACCAAATATATGCACATATCTTTCTTACACGATAAAACAATTCACAGTAAGAAATGGATTCATATTTATTTTTGAAATTTAAAAAGATTTGTCATAAATAATTTCACAATAAAAAAATCTTTAATTTCTTAGAACACAGGGGCTTATTCTAACCCTATCTACATATAATTAATAATACTTTCGTAAGGTGGTCTTGCGCTATGTACCTTAGGTAGGTACTCTACTCAGATCATAAGTAGTACTCTAACATTTTGTGTGTTGTAAAAACATTTTGGCGGAATAGTTACAATTAATAGTAAACTTTAGAGTAAAAACAAGGATTTAATATTTATTTCAAACTTTAAATATACTAATTTTTTTAAATCTATGAAACCGTTAACTTCAATAAGTAAAAATTTTTATTTTGGTATTTTAATTTTGTGCAGGCGGGTGATATCGTGTAACTACTTATTTCTGTAATAAAGAAAAAATTGATTTTTCTAATAAGGATTAGTTAGATTTAATAGTATGTGGTTATGAAAATGTGGCAAAAATTATTTTATGTATAAGTAAGTACGAAAGTTTGTATAAAGTGCGACATTAATAATGTTTAGTAGTTACTGAAAGGGATAACGATATCTTATTTGTAATCTCTAGATTGTCATTAATTTCTATAGTTCTAATAAGATTTTATTTAGTTTTGCGTCGGAAGACTTAGATAGATATCTCATGATATGAGAACTAATGGGAGACATTGTTATCAACATTTCCATCTTATGTTTTACTCCGAAAATGTGTCATACATTTCGCTATTTTCAAATACCAATATATTTTTCAAAGCTTAAATTTTTTTTTAAATTGAAAACCTTTAAATGGTAACTGCAAACTTTTAATCAAAGTACGTAAAATACATTTTTCTAGTCGATTATCTGTCAATATAAACATATTGCCAAACATTATTTTTGTAATCTGCATAATTTACCTGCGTAATTAGAAAGATATATAATTTCGCAAATTTGAAACTTTTTTAAAACGGAGTTTAAAAATCACCTAAATGAGAAAAATGAATAGGGAATGTAAGCAAAACAGACAAAAGTATCTTATATTTACTCACTATTATAAAAATAGTACCAAATACCGGTTTAATGTATTTTCGGTTCGAAAATATAATTCATTATAACTCGATTTATTAATTTTTTAATGTAAAGATAATAATGGTTATCATTTACAAACAAAAAGAGGTTCAGGATTTCATTATATATTTTGAAATGTATCTAATAAGCAAAGTCGCAAATCTAAGATGCCGAAATGGATTCACATTGGAAAAAAACGTAAATAAATAACCTGTGAGCATTGCCCGCAGAAGGCCGCTATTCACGGTGCGGCATAGCACGCTCGCAGTCACTTAGCACTTGTCCAGTATAATAACTCAAATATATAACAAAAGCACAGAGCGTAGTCAGTCAAAACACAAGGGCACACCGGGATGCACTCACGATGAAAACAGTCGGGGAACTTTTGTAGAGCGGGTCGTTTAGGTTGTTAGGCGCGGCACGCGCGACATTACACTGTCGACGGTCGCCGGCACACTGCGCGGCGCTCGCCGCAGCCCCCCCTTGCCCCGACCTCGCGAGGGCGGAGCCGCCAAGCGAGGCGAGGCGAGGCGAGGCAAGGAGCTTAATTACGCGCGCCGGCCGAAGCGGGACGGCGATAGAGAGTGGGCGCGAGCTATTAGCGCGGAGAGCGGGACGACGCTCGTCTTAAGTATTTTGTATAAGTAATGAGAGGCGAGGGGGGAGGGAGGGAGCGCATCTCCCGCCAATCTTTAATGTTGATTACGTCCGCCGCCGCCTCTGCGCGCCTCTCATTAGCGCCGGCCACGCCTCGGCTTAATTACATGGGCTTAATTGTTGGCAATGGAACCGCTAAGTTTTTATTGGAATTCCATGATTTTTGCGCAAACCAAATTTATGTACAAATTGCGCTGCTATAAGACATTTAAATTTTAAAATTTTTGATGTGAAATTGTTTCTTATAAATCAATTGTATATAATATAATCGATAATGTTCATGTTTATTTATTTATTTTATCTTATGAGGTACTTAAATTTATTTACTTATTGAAAACAGTAACTATTGACAAATTGGTACTTACAATGTCATATAGTATATAGAGTCTTCAAGTACGGTTCATATTAATAAAACAACTAGAGAGGATTTATATTGAAATTATATATGATTTTCCTTTGTTAATATCTCACTATTTAACTTTTTACAAATTACAGTAGATATAAGTAAAAACGTATTTCGTAGTCTTATTATTGACACTAAAAATAATGTAGAGTGTTCGTATCGCTACTTTTTAACATAATATCAAACAATTTTATTATAAAAGTGTCAAAATAAAGCGTTATAATTAACTTGGAATGGTTAACAACAGTAGATAGTAATGTTAACGGCGTTACGAGTAGGTATTATTTTCAAAATAAAGTATAAAAGTAAGACTCTACATCTGCTCTACTCTGTATTTGATGAATTTAAACACTAAAAACTCCAACGAATCCTAAAGGTTTAATTATAAGAGCGTGTATTGTTATATACCCATCATATTTTACTGAAGCGGTAATCTTGGCTGCTCGTGATTCACTCTGCTGGTTGGCAAACTAGGCTCTGACGACCGACTGATGGCGGAAAACTATTACAATAGGGAGGTATCGCACTGGTAATACTTACGGAATAACAGCTTATAGTAATGGTAGCATATTGCTGCTACGTATCCTACGGTTAGTGTAGAGAACTTGAGACCGTTTTCACTGTTAACCAGGCGTAACATTTTAGTTTTCCGGAACGAAAACGCATCTGCATGTGATTCTTAATCGATGATAGATGTCTGTGACCAAACATTCAGTGACCAGGTAGAACGCGTGCGGGTTTGTCACCCGGACCTTAATAATTAATTATAATTAAAAATATTCACTCTACCGATCGCATTTATAGAAAGAAAGTTTCGATTATGTATTCTATAACTTACAATAAAATTAATTAACCCGTAAACCAATATTTAGTAAACATTATTAATTTAAAATGGTAACAACTAACAAGCCATGTCTTCAATATTAAGATAACTAACGGTACCGTTTATAACAATACGATAAATGAGCGAATTTGTATGCGTTACATAGACATTGGCTTTGCTTCTCGAATAACAGAGCGCGAGTCTTGTATGTCCGAACACTGACAGGAATTTCTATTGTAATTTAAGTGTAATTACAATTTATTCAATAATTTTAAGCAATGTGAAGTTCAATATTATTGAAAATATCTTGCTTGAAACTGTACCAAAAATAGGTAGGTATCTACTTACACAAATGTATCTACAATTTTGGTAATGGTTTTTTATATTAACGCAAATACTACATTGATTAAAACTAATTTTACGTGTTTTATTTCATTTTTAGTTCCCGACGTTTTTCTGCAGTTTGTGATCATATCCTAGACGGCCCCAACCATTACATAGGATTTGGTAGACCACACATCCTCGCGAAAGAACATCAATTCCTACCAAGGATGATACGTGAGGCTATTAAAATAAAAAAAACATCCTAATTTCAATAGAGAAGCGGGCTGGGTACTACCACCTGCTTGGGACCCTATAATTAATAAAATTAAAACTGAATCGAAACACACCACTGCAAGACTTCACGACACAGTGAAGTTCATTCTGCGTAGATCGGACCCTAAATAATAATAATTGAGAAGCTGAAGGTACTCCGGGTTAACATCAGGACGTCAGTCACCTCAGTTTCCCGTGACCATGTGTGCTGGAAAGCACCCGAAACGTCGGGAATTAAAAATCAAATACATTAAACTCGATAAAATCTGTAAAAGAAGTTTTAATCAATACAATTTTGGTATCAAAAAAGGTTTCATTACTTTGAATGCGGGAGTTTTTTAAATCGAAATAGAGATAAAATAAATGGTTTACATAATGATTTCTTATATTTACTCGAACACTACACATTAATATTTTAATCATAGGTTTTACGGATTTTATCGCGTATATTTAACTTTTTAAATACCCGACGTTTCGAGAGCTTTACAGCAGCCCCGTGACCATGGGTGCAATCCGTATAAATATTATTATTTCAAAATAAATGTTTATTGATGATTGATACCCGACATTAGTAGATACCACCTAAGTGAAGCCGGGGCGGATAGTAGTCTTCTCATAATATGATATCGGTAAAAAAAACATTTAATACGGATTTTATAAAAATATAAGACACCAACCTATCTTCGACAGCTCATAAAAATTCACGGCTGTATGAAGTCTTTAAAACAGTTACAGCATATCGGAACTCCACTGCTTAACATAGGTGTCACCATTTAAATAACACTAGTTTTTACGGATTTTATCTCGTATATTAACTTTTTTATATACCTAAAGGGTATAGGTATAAAAAGTTATTATAAGCGGTTTTATATATACCATAGTATATAAAAATGTTAATATATGCGATAAAAACCGTAAAAACTAGTGTTATTTAAATGTGTTGTGGCCGTGGTAGGAAAAGGGGAGATCTCCCGCCGGGCAAGGTGTTCTGCCCGGGGAGCGGCCGACACTCCGTGTGATAGTTCGGAGATGTTCTATATATGCTGTTTATGATTCGGAATGTTAATAGCGTGATTTAGGCTTCGGTGTGTTTCGCTTGCGGCGCGACGACAGCGCCGCCACATCTAGTGTTCTCATAAATATAAGAAATCATAGGTCTCCCCCTCAGATTACCTAATGGGCAAGTTAGTAACTGCAGTTATTTTTTTTATATAAGGAAGACGCTACAGCCCATCTCAGTGTTTTGTGTCCCTCTGTTGCTTATTACGACACCCACGGGACGATGAGGGGTACTATCGTAGTCTTCTATTCATAATATACCATTGCAGGAACGACTTGCCTTCATCATCACGCATGGCAGGCAAATCATCAGAAAAATACGACTTTACGAAGTACGTCGTAGCGGGATCGAGATGGTTTCATCAGCATCTAGCAGATATTATTATAACGTATATTTTAAGTTAGTTATTAAGAATTAGGCTACGTTTCGCCATCACGTTTCTCGGCTGAACGTTGTTATAGATTTTCTTTCGAAACATTTTCAAAAATTTGATGACTATAAAACTGTCATCATCATTCTCTAGACTATTTCCCATTATCTGGGGTCGGCGCAGTAAATCTTCTTGTTCCATTCCTTCTCTATCAGCCGTCATTTCCATACTTACTCCTTTCATTCTCATATCACTCTTCACACAATCGATCCATCTTTTATTCGGCCTTCCTCTGCCCGTGTGTCCCTCCACATTCATATTCAACACTCGTTTTGTGACATGACTTTCATCCCTCCGCATCACATGCCCAAACCATGCCAATCTGCTTCCTCTCACCTTTTCTACCACTGGCGCTACTTTCAGGCTTCCTCTTATATACTCATTCCTTATCTTATCCATCCTTGTCACACCACACATCCATCGTAACATTCTCATTTCATTCGCATGCAATCTATTTTCATCCTTCTTCTTGACGGCCCAGCATTCACTTCCATACACGACGACAGGTCGGATGGTCGATTTGTAAATATATGATTGATGGATGACTATAAAACTGTGTTACCATTAAAAGTTAAAAGCCTGTTTCCAACCTGAAAAATTAGGTTAGTCAACCAATGTCGATCACTCTAGAGTCTTATGTAATTCAGATTAACGAAGATAAAATAAAAATTGTCATTCAAAACTTAAACTTTGCCGTGGTAGCTGCGGAGCTAATCGACCGCTGTAAATTTCTACTGCTAATTTACCACCTGGTCTCTGGTGAAGGAAACCATTGTTAGGAAAACTGCATGTCTAAGAAATTTAAAAAAAATTCGAAGATACGTGAAGTCTGCTAACACGCATTGGGGTAGCGCGTCGGGCTTGGTTTTTCCCTGAAACCCTTTCAGAAATAAGAGGAGGCCTGCGCTCGGCAGTGGGCGTTTATACGCTGTTATTTTACTTTAACGTAAGCGTAACATGCTATTAAAGTCCACTGCTGAACATTGCTACATTGATTCATATTTTTGCCATAGTTGTCACGCTTGACAATCGGCTTAGCAACAAATCGCTTGTTGTTTTTAGGTTTTTGGCGGGAACTTAGCCAACGACGGACTGTCGCTCCTGTTTTGTCGCTTGAATAATGGTTTGAAGTGGATTTTAATTCGTAAAACTGATGCGATTTTGTGAATTAAGTGTCTGCGCGTGTGAACTACTAGAGAAAACGACGAAACAAATGCTTTGATGTTGATATAAACCTCAAGTTAATTTGATCGCTTGGGCGCCTTATGAACTTGAGTGGCTGTTGTCATCAACAGTCCACTGGGTTGAGCTGTCGTCAAAATCTCCCAAAAACTTCGCAATGTGACGCATCAGCATATTGTGAAGAAAAAATATATAAAATGTAGATTCTGAATGAAATGACAGGCTCAGAAGGGCTGGTACCCGGAGCCGTAATGCCAGTAAAATAAAAAAAAAATTATTTTTATTAGTTATTAGGAAGACGCTGCTGCAAATCTTCTGATTTGTTTCCCTCTGTCGTCGCCTACGACACTCATGGTATGATATGGAGCAACGGATATTCACCGCCACTACACGATTCGCAGCCTCGAGGGAAGCCAGAGAAGGAGGACCACGTTGGTTACTAAATGTTTGTGCTCAGCACATCCGTCAGCAGCACTGCTTTAGGAATCTTCTTTAATTTACACAAATTATGATCACACATCATAGGTACTTGATTAAAGACAGAATATTCCTTTCCAACTAATCCCGGATACCACTCTCTCAGCTATTTCTGCCGCTCATCAGCGATGCGTCCACTGTTGTGTTCCAGATTGAAGAGTAAAGGCATACAATATAAGTTATTTTAAATCTATCGATCTTAGATTTCAGCAGGCTCGTTTAAGTTGACGTTCTATAATCGTTAACGCTAATAGAAAACATAAACCTTGGCAGGATTTAAAGGAAAATTTACTATAGCATAGCGTGTCTGTATTAAGATACGTGTACACGAGTCACAGAATACCAGCGTAAAATAGCAGCGAAATGCTGATGTGTTTCGAATCGTGAGTGTACAGAACCGGATACACCTTTTACCGAAAACGAGGCATTACATCCCAGTACTTAGGGGTGACAACGCATCTGTATTTTGATTGGTAATTGAGGGTAAATATAGATGTCTATGGGCCACAGCATCCATTTACCATCAGGAGAACTGTGTGCTCGTTTGTCACCCTTATTCTATAAAGAAATATGTCATTCCCATTCGTGCGTATAGTTTTCTATTAGCGTTAAAGATTGAAGAAAGTCAACATAGTTATATCTGCAGGGAAGACAATCTTCCTATAGCGTGTTTTATTCTTTGTTTGTATTTGTCAACAGGTATCTGAGATCTGCAGTGTTTACTTACGACCAGGAAGATAACAAGCTAGTTTATTACTTTACTGTGATAAAATCACTAACCCTTGGTTAAAGAATTGGTAACCATAAAAAAACAGATCTCATACACATCAATGCCACTGGTTTAAGCAAAGAAATTCGTAAGGATTTCTTATATTTACGCGAACACTACACATTGATTAAAACTACTTTTACGGATTTTATCGCGTTTAATTTACTTTTAATTACTTCTATTTTTAATTCCCGACGTTTCGGGTGCTTTCCAGCACCCATGGTCACGGGGGACTGAGATGACTGACGTCCCGATGTCATTGTTAAACCCGGAGTACCTTCAGGTTTTTTAATTATTGTTTATGGTCCGATCTATGCAAAATGAACTGACTATGTCCTGATGTCTTGCAGTGGTATGCTTGGGTTTGGTTTTAATTTTATTCATTATAGGATCCCAAGCAGGTGGTAGTACCCAGCCTCCTTCTCTATTGAAATTAGGATGTTTTTTAATTTCAATAGTCTCACGCATCATCCTTGTTCCACCGATTCCTGCCAAGGATGATGCGTGAGGCTATTGAAATTAAAAATAAAAGTAATTAAAAGTAAAATAAACGTGATAAAATCCGTAAAAGTAGTTTTAATCAAAGAAATCCGTCAAATTTTATCTTATAAATAGGTTCACTTCGAGTTTGACTTAATAAATATGTAGTTGAATTCTTAGACCAGTAAAATATTTATCCAGTTTCTAAAAATTTACTGCCTAACGTATAAGGTAAATGAAATACTGCAACGATTCGTTAAAATAATATTACGATCGTTTCCGGGACACCTGAGATTTTGAGTGAGATTGAGAGGTTCTATGGGCAGCTGTACACATCATCGTTGGAGCCACACGCAAGTGTGAGTAACGATCCAAGAGCAAGTCTTATCCGACACTATTCCGATGATATCCCGGACGTCAGTCTAAGCGAGATTAGAATGGCTCTCCAGCACCTTAAAAACGGCACGGCCCCAGGCGAGGATGGAATTACAGCGGAGCTTCTGAAAGCGGGTGGAACACCGGTACTTGAAGTCCTTCAGAAGCTCTTCAATTCCGTCCTCCATGGTGGCACTACTCCAGAGGCGTGGAGCAGAAGTGCGGTGGTCTTGTTCTTTAAGAAAGGCGACAACGCTCTCTTGAAGAACTACAGACCGATTTCCCTTCTGAGCCGCGTCTACGTGCTGTTTTCGAGAGTCATTACGAATCGTCTCGCACGCAGACTCGACGACTTCCAGCCTCCCGAACAAGCCGGTTTCCGAAAAGGCTTCAGTACCATAGACCACATACATACCCTGCGGCAGATTGTACAGAAGACTGAAGAGTACAATTTGCCACTTTGCCTGGCGTATGTGGACTATGAGAAAGCCTTTGATTCCGTCGAAATTTGGGCGGTGCTGCAGTCCCTTCAGCGGTGCCAAGTTGACTGTCGGTATATTGAAGTGCTGAAGTGTTTGTACAGTAGGGCTACGATGGCTATCCGAGTACAGAACCAGAGCTCGAAACCTATCCAACTGCAGAGAGGTGTAAGACAGGGTGACGTTATATCCCCGAAACTCTTCACCGCTGCTTTGGAAGACGTTTTCAAGCTACTGGACTGGAAAGGATACGGTATTAACATCAATGGCGAGTACATCACTCACCTTCGATTTGCCGACGATATAGTCCTTATGGCAGAATCGCTGGAGGACTTAAGCACTATGCTCAATGACCTCAATAGTGCCTCCCAACGGATAGGTCTTAAGATGAACATGGACAAAACAAAGATTATGTTTAATGTCCATGTCACACCTATGCCGGTAGTTGTTGGGAGCACTATGCTCGAAGTTGTTGACGAGTACGTTTACCTGGGACAAATAGTCCGACTAGGTAAGTCCAACTTCGACCGAGAGGTCAATCGACGGATTCAACTCGGCTGGGCAGCGTTCGGGAAATTACGACATATCTTCTCGTCAGGTATACCTCAATCTCTGAAAACTAAAGTGTACAACCAGTGCGTGTTGCCAGTGATGACTTACGGATCAGAGACGTGGTCCTTCACTGCTGGCCGTATGAGGACGCTCAAGGTCGCTCAGCGAGCTATGGAGAGGGCTATGCTCGGAGTTTCTCTGCGTGATAGACTCAGAAATGAGGATATCTGCAGTAGAACCAGAGTGACCGACATAGCCCAACGGATTAGTAAGCTGAAGTGGCAATGGGCCGGCCATATAGCTCGAAGAACCGATAACCGATGGGGAAGAAAGGTTCTCGAATGGCAGCCTCGTACCGGTAGGCGTAGTGTAGGGCGACCCCCCACTAGATGGAGTGACGACCTGGTAAGATATGCAGGAAGTCGATGGATGCAGGTGGCACAGGACCGTGCTTTCTGGCATTACTTGGGGGAGGCCTATGTTCAGCAGTGGACTTGTGAAGGGCTGTGATGATGATGATGATGATGAATATTACGATATTATCCTAAGTAGCATACATCTCGTAAAGTTTCTTATGGTTTTGTTTCAACAAAACTACGGCGCTACAAGGTGTTTATACGTGTTAGAGCCACACTGTAGCTATATTATGGTTGTAACACGAATATGGTTGACGCGACTGTGGTAACACTACGCTCTCACAGAATACCTGCGTAAAGTTGCAGCTTAACGCTGCTGTGCTTCGTCCGGTAAGACTGAGACCCTGTTAACTGGAAACGAGGCATTACTATCTTAGTCCTCAGGGGTGTGATAATACATCTGTATTTGTATTCTTAATCGAGGATAAATTTTTATGTCTATGAGCCATAACATCCACTTACCATCGGGTGGACTGTGTACTTGTTTATCACCCTTATTTATAAGTGTCAAATAAACTTATAGTTAACATAAATTGACTGACTTTTTTCGTAAATGGGATCGTAAAATTGTCACTGATTCTACTTTTCTATTCCAAATTTAAATCTATTTAAATACTAAGGCTCTAGAGCCAGATATTGCGACCAGCATATCAGTAGGCTAAAATAGGTATGAGCCGGCCATAAATAGCTCGAAGAACCAACAACCGATAGGTAACACTGGCTTATAAAAAGTAAAAAAAAGGTTTTCGAGTGGCCTAACATGACCTACGTTCAGTAGTAAATTTTGTGATGAGTACTAATAGATGATTAACATTAATATAGCAATCAAAAATTATAAAGAATACATAGTTAAACAACGTTCATGATCGGTATAAGCACAATAAAATTTATAAGAATTCAAAATAAACATGGTATTTCGAAATAACATTAAATTGAAAAACAACTAATTAATTGTCTACCTGATAGGAAATGGCTACGTGGTTACACCCCAAGCAAAATAGGCAAAAGGTATGTTTTATAATATTTAAAAAAAACTCGACTTCTTCAAAATTTTGTTGTTATATATTATATTGTTTAAAAATCCTTCTAAAATGAGGCCTATTTTAATGTAAACAGCATTTATATCATAGCATAATGATATTAAATGGTATCGATATAAATTAATGATTATCAATTATTCGTCTTGATTTTAAATTACAAAAAGTCCACCGAGTAGGCCCTTCTATTATAAAAGATCTCGATTAAGAATCAAAATGTAGATGTATTGTCAAGCCTGAAGACTGTAATAGAATGCCTCGTTACCTACCAGAAAAAGGGTCTCTGGTTCTTGAAGTACACTATAAGATACGCAGCAAAATTATAATTCTCTTTTACGCTGATATTTCATGAGAGCGTTGTTTTTCTCCTGTGGAACCGATACATTCGAGCTACAGCCGGCTGCGGCATGCCTCTACCACGTATATAAATATATGTATGTAATCATATTATTATAGCATTGCCAATCATAAGTAAAGTAAATATTAAGTTTCTTTAAACGTGCAGTTGTAAAATGAATGTTCAACGTAGATAGGTAGAGACTAAAATTCCGCATTTATTAATCTGTATTCAGTGCTCTTCGTTCTACTGCTGATTTTTGAATTTAGAACGAGCTAACAATGACAATTTAAAACGTGCAAATTACAAAACGATTTGTCAAAGTGCCAAGGTACTTGCGTCTTTGGTTTAACTGGGCTGAATAATTGGGTAGAAATATAATTTGAATCAATCTTTTTTAAGAATCGAAAAGAATTACTATTTACAAGTTTAATATAATTACTAGGATTCATCATCAAACTATAAAATTAATATTCGTTAATTAGACAAGGATAAGAAGTCCAATAGGAAAATCACTAACGTATATCTATTCACTGGATATAAAAAATAAATCTTATAAATTACAGCGAAAGAAATTTTTAAAACATACTTCAAAATTAATTCTATGCGAAAATTAATAATACAGTATAATTTTCACATATTATGCGTAATACAGAGAGAAAAAAAATTAAGTTTTACATTTTTGAGTATCGCATAGTTCCGTCAAGAAATATACTAACGTCTCCAAAAACAAGTTAATTCGATACTTAATTGCATAATGAATACCGGATTAAAGTCGATGTTGTAGTTGTTTTTAAACAAAATAATATTGAACTTGAAATCAGTCATAATGGGAAGCTGACAGTAATGGCAGACTGTATTATAAGTAAGGATCAGTGATTATCGCTTAGTTCATTTAATTAATGATTATCTCTGTATCTGGATTTTTTGATTGTCATTTAGTGAAAAGATTGAGACTCTAAGCATTTTTTCAATTGACTTCGAATTTTACGAGCGAGGTCGCAATTTTTCAAATTCATTTCTTTATAGTTATCAATCACATTTATATACAACATAGTTTGTTTCATTAAATAATTAAAGGCATACGAAAGTAACTCAAATAGAGTAATCAGAGAATTACGTCAGCTCAGTGAAAATTGGTTTGAAAAGACTGCGACATACACATTCCCCGAGTATACTTTGTTTTTAAAACTTCGATAAGGCGCTGTCAATTACAGGTACTCTTTAAACGGGAGCCGCTGCAGTGACGGTAGCAATGAATAAACATTCTGCCGCTTTCCTACGCAGCGGTCGTCGTGCCACCCACGGCGCTAACGCAAAAACTGGCGGACGTCGCTGGTGTCGTCACCTGTAAATAAATTCTATTTGAATAGGTCCGCAGCTGCTCAGTTACGCTTTTGGCGAAATTGGGCACCGAATTTTCGTTTGTATAATTATATTTTTAAGACAAACAGCGCAAAGTGCTACGTGTATCCGTGTGATACTTGTAGGAGAACGTAAAATTATTTTAATTTTAATTAAACAATTAAAAAGGAGTAGGTTCTTTTCTTGAAGTTCCCTAAGTCGTATCGGTCCGGAAAAAACTCTGGTGGTAAAATAGTTATAGTCGATTCCACAAGGAAGTTGTGCGAGGAAGAAAACTTCTTTTAAATCACACGGTGGTGGACCGCCAGTCATCCAGATGGTACGGAAGGTATCGCGAGTTCTGTCGCGATGGTGAAATTGTGCTTCTGGAATTAGTCCGAACCATTCCTCAGAGCACTCCCCACGACAGATGCGATAAAATACGCAGAGATGCGACACTTAATGTAACATAAGTTTTAATGTAGCCTTAAGTCGTTATAAAATACATAGAAATAAAAAATGTAGCTTTGTCTACAATTTTCTTAGTTTGCCTTTGGTTTTGCGACAGTTTTATTTAATGCATAAAAATAATCAATTTGTAGCGGACTAAGTGTCTAAGGGCGTTTTTCCACCGTCACCTGTTAGTCTAAGTAGAGATTAACCTTGAGAAAGGAGTTTAGCAAACACTAAAAATAAAAAAGTATAAATATAAAAATTATACATAACAAGGTATATAAATAAATGAGCACTTAAGGGGAAATATAACCTCAAATGGCTTAGCAAGATCCTCCGTTATGCCGAAGGTATTGCAGCATTAATTTTGAAATAAATATATGATAAAGTTGAGGATTAATGTTAAGGTTTATGTTAGACGAAAACACGATTCCGTAAAATTTTCTCGATAGAAAAAAAATCCAAAGTTACCTCCAAACTGAACAATAAACCGCTGTTATTCATAAAATACTTTAAATAAGATCATGAAACTTTGTATACTAACTGAACTAACCATAAAGCAGTGCTTATGTTATTTAGTTTTTTTTAAATATCATTATTTTCACTGTAAAAAGAAATTACCTAAACTATCGGCGCGTAAGCTTGGTTCCTGTCGCTCCGTTAGTATTGCTCCGGCTTTTGAAGGGAGAAGTTGTGTCGCTTACGATCAGAAAACACATTACGCAATAGGAAGACGTAAAATTAAAATGGGAAATAACCGTTATAAAAATAAGAAGCGACTGGGTTGGCGTTAAGAAACAGGCATAAATATGATAAACCTAATGAAATAAGTGTCTAACGACCTATCTACTTAGAGTATTAGTGATTACAAACATGTCGGTACATAGCATACGACTCGCGGGGAAGTGGGGGCGAAATTAGAATTTGAGCTGACTTACTCTCACCTCTTAACAAACCAACGTATATATCATATATATGCAATTCATTTTCCACGAGTGACGGCTGACGGCTGAGGACCTAAATACGATTTCTTTTTCGTTACTCAAAAACCAACCATTTAGGTTTTGAAAAAAAAAAGAAAAAAAAAAACTAAAATACTTAAAAATAATTCCCCGAAAACGCACCCAATAGCTTTCTTAAACGGTTGCTGAATATATGCCTGTACACGAATGCATCAAGTGGCGCATACATGTAACAGTGTTCGTAACTATTATATTTTTTTTATAGAATAAGGATGACAAACGAGCACACAGTCCACCTGATGGTAAGTGGATGCTGCGGCCCACAAACATCTACATTTATCCACGATAAAGAATCAAAACGCGGGTGCGTTGTCACCCCTGAGGACTAAGTTGGAATGCC
Organism: Parnassius apollo; assembly: GCA_907164705.1. NCBI lineage: Eukaryota > Metazoa > Arthropoda > Insecta > Lepidoptera > Papilionidae > Parnassius > Parnassius apollo. The sequence continues at coordinate 5,659,636 of CAJQZP010001172.1, forward strand.
TCGTTTCCTGTAAAAAAGGGTACGAAACATAGCAATAATAAGCTGCTATTTTACGCTGGTATTCTGTGAGTGCATGAACCTTCCTCAGTGGAGCCGATCCATTCGAGCTACAATCATAATATAGCCGCAGCGTAGCTCTACCACGTATAATACACCACACTACACCAGTAGTGCTGTTTTCACCAGTCCCTAGAGCCTCATCCGTGAGCTAGCACGTTGCACCAAGTGTAAACGAGGAAGCCATATTATTTTTTTTAATTAATAATTAAATTACAATTGAACTTCATTAACAATTCGATAGCCCGGTGTAAAAATTTTCCGGTTGTATCTTGAGTTCCTTCACCTTCCAGGTAAACGTTATAATGTTCATTACCAACTCGTTTTTTGTGAAGTGAAACTTAATCTTGGTCTTGTTAAAATATGAATAAAGGTCAACGACCCCCTAGGGTTTACGCGCTTACGATTATAGTTCCATTAATATGTTAAACCCATTTTTGATTTATTAAAAAAATTATTGCAAATTACAAATTTGCCAATTCTTTCTCCTACGAGAGGGGCTATGGATTTTCAAACCCGGCTATGTATATTTAAGCACTAGCGGCAGATTAGATATTTTAAGCTACATAATAACGAAATATTTGTGAAATAATTTTGTCTTCGTTTTTGACAGCAAAGCCTTTGAATAAATAAAGTTATAGCCTGTATACGTCCCACTGCTGGGCATAGACATCTTATTTCTGAAAAGATTTTCGGACAAGGAAATGTCCGCCGCGTTGCCTCAAAGAGTGTGTGCGGACTTCACATGTCACAGAAATATTTATATTTTCTTATTTCTCACACATGCAGATTTCGTCACGATGTTTTGCTTTACCTCCGGGCACGTAAATCAGCACTTAAAATTGCAATTAACAATTTAATTACTGCCGGCGGGGATCGAACCCGAGTTGCACGCGTACTGTGAAATTTACAGCGAGCACTTAGCCCTTAAGCTACCACGGCCACGGCTCGAATAAATAATTAATTCTGAATTAATTAAACCTGTAACTATAGAAATATTCTGGTGTTATTTAATATGAATTTATGTATTTTTTAAAACTTTAGAGTCAAACTACCTTAGTCTAGCCTAAACGTGGCTAACTTTAATCAAATTTCAGGAGTAAAATGAACATGTGAACAACAACAACTATAACAACAACGCTCTCACAGAATATCAGCGTAAAATAGCAGGTCTATGCTATCTATTGTGTTTCGTACGGTAAATGTATAGAACCGGAAACCCTTTTTACAGGAAACGAGGTATTCCATCGTAGTCCTGGGGGTGGGCAACGCATCTGCATTTTGATTCCCTTAACCGAGGATAAATGTAGATGTCCACAGCAACCACTCACCATCAGTCCACCTGTATCCATCTGTTCTCGTTAGTCATCTTTATTCTATAAAAAAACATGACCAGTATATACCAGCTATAAGCCAGTATATACTAGCTTTCTATACCTTTTATTAGGAACACACTATGCTCTCAGCATTACTGTTAAGCAGCATAAGTAAATAGATAGGAATGTGTTATCTGCCAAGGTAATTTTTTTTATAGAAGAGGGGGCAAACGAGCATGCGGCTCACCTGATGTTAAGTGACTACCGCCGCCCATGATCAACCGCAACACCAGGGGAATCGCAGGTGCGTTGCCGGCCCTTTAGAAAGGAGTAAGCTCTTTTCTTGAAGGTCCCCAGGTCGTATCGGTCCGGAAAAATCGCGGGTTGTAAACTATTCTATATATTCTAGGTATTCTAGGTATACATAATTACTGTAATAATATTCGGCACTTAAAATGAAATACCGCGTCTGAGATATTCAAAGAATTTATGGAAATAATCTTATTAGAAATGAAATAAGCTCTGTGCCCATAAAGTAATTATTAACAGCTTACTTTCTGTTAAAATTATAGGTAAGGTGCAAAGAGAAATATTTTTTGACAAATTAGCACCCAGTCCACCCTGATGACAAGTAGATTCTATGGCCATAGGCAGATGTGTTGTCACCCCTAAGGAACAAGATGGATTTCCTATTTGGCAATGGTAATTGATTAAACTTTAACGAAAGTGGAAACCAACCCAAAAACTAAAAAGAATAAAATAAATTCACATTATTTGATTACTTCAAAAGTCTAGGATTTAATTCTTCCATATAGTAATTCATCCTAGCATCAGCCTTAAATAAAAAAATATATTTGAAATCAGTTCACAATTTTACTACAACTCCGCGAAGGTATCGCGTTATACACATACTATAAAAATAATACAGTTGAATCGAGTACTCCCTAATTATTGATATTGGTTACAAAGAGTACTTATACGAAACTACGTACACGATACAAAAATTAAATAGCAACATTAGGTTGCTATCTCGGATTATGCTTTTATTTTTTAAATTATGCCACATAAGGAAGAAAACACATTTATAAAAAAAACATAAAACTCTTCGTAAAATGGAGAATTTATTCATTCAACATATTAAAATGATGTATTTCTTATTTTCTTTTATTAAAAGGTTATTGAGGAGTATTTTTTAAATTTTATAAATAAAATTTAAACATAGAATCTTTAATTCCATTGCGTAAATTTGCTTAAGCATTTGTTAAATATATTTATGTAAGTTCGTATATTCTTTTCGATATCTATTAGGTATTTTACATAAAATGTTGCCAACTATTGTTTTTACCTTAACCAGCGTCTCGTGAAAGGTATGTTGCCCTGAGTTAGCAGGTAGGTCACTCATTTTATTTGTACAATAAATTTGGATTAAGTCCTGCCTACATTGCTGTTTGTGGGGTATTTTCTCCAAAAATATGTTTTTTTCTACGCAAAGAAACCACAGTTGCGAAAAAATATATTATATTCTGTGAGTTACGCTTCATTAGACATTGAAATTACTTAAAGGGTTAGCTTACTTCGACTGTATTGAATTGGTAAAGATAGAATTAATAAAAATATCGATGAAAATTGTGTCCTTCGTCTACTAGGTAATTACTATCGTAGATTGATGAATACCGAAATTGATGTAAATTTAGGAATGGACTAAAACATATTGCTCTCATCAGCCTTCCAGTTCAAATACAATGTGCGTTTCTTAAAAAAAAAAAAAAACTTTTTATTAACCCCGTATTCGATCGAGGCAATCAATAAGCAACTTATATTACAACCAATTAAATGAAAAAATTGCCACGTGCTCGGCGGTGAAGGAAAACATCGTGAGGAAACCTGCATGTCTGAGGAATAAGAGAAAAAAAATATTTCGAAGACATGTGAAGTTCGCCAACACGTTTTAGAAGATTCTAAGTAAAACATAACAAACTTAATGGACAACTTACACGATAAAGGTTTATTTAAGAAGAAAAAAATATTTATATATAGTTACCCTATACAACCTAAAATATTCCTTAAAATAAAAAATTTACGAAAGTACCGACAGACGGGATTCACAATTTTATTACCAGACGTTGAAATATTGTTGTTACTTTCAGTAGATTTAAGTGCCTATGTAAATATTCCGTTGCTTGTCTGCTAGGTACATAACATGGGCTTGAATAAGTTAGTTTTGTTACCTTCCCGACGATTCTCATAAACGTGCTGTGGAGGCCCGCAAACATTATATTTTTGTAAATTTCTCATTTGAATTATGTTGACTTGTATAGTAATAATAGGTTTTACGTGGTAGAGCCACGTTGCAACTATATTATGGTTGTAGCACGATTGGGTTGGCTCAACCGGGGAAGGCATCAGAGCGTCAAATCAGCTCAATACTGTTGTGTTTCGTATGGTGAGCTTAGAGATCCGGAAACTCTTTTGACTGCAAACGAGGCATTCCATCGTAGTCTTCAGGGCTGACGACACATCTGCATTATGATTCTTTACTGAGGATAGATGTAGATGTCTATGGGCTACAGCATCCACTTACCACCAGGTGGACTGTGTGCTCGTTTATTAGCATTATTCTATAAAAAAAGGTTGTTATAATAATGATCGATCCAGATCGAATTTTAGTCACGGCGACCAGTCTCAACGGAGACTAACCAGCGCAGGGCAGGATTATACTGCACGAGGTGCATCTTTGTTGCCACACTCTCATAGTCTAATGGGCTGGCAATCCGACAAGACTGGAAATATCAGCAACAAGACTAACGGCCTTAAATGAGGAGGCATGATGTCGAACTGAGAATATTGAAAGAAAAATCCTATAACTGAATTTAGCCGATCCTGGCTTCGAACCACCGAGCTTACGACCATTAGACCAATGAGGCCGTCAACAGTCTACTGCAGTTACTTGTATATTGTAATACCATCAGCGTCAAAGGTGTTAAACGTCTGGCCCTGCAATCGTCAACCCACTTGCCAAGCGTGATGATTTATGCAATTATATTTTACGTGGTAGAGCCAAGCTTATTTTTTGTTTATAGATTAAGAGTGACAAGTCCATCTGATGTTAAGTGGGTGATGTGGCCCATAGACTCCGTTTGTGTGGCCATAGTCTACATTTATCCTCGATTAGGAATCAAAACGCAGATGCGTGGCAACCCCAGAGAACTAAGATGTAATGCCTCGTTTTAAAAAGTCAAAAAAAGGGTCTCCGGTTCTTTATACTCAGCATACGAAACACAGCGTCATAGAGCTGCTATTTTACGCTGTTATTTTATGAGAGCGTGGTTCTTCCCCAGCCGAACTAACGCATTCGTGCTACAATACCATACTATAGCTACAGCATGGCTCTACCACGTATAAAAGCTTCAACTATGTTATGGTTGTAGCACGAATGGGTCGACTCGACTAGTGTAGAACCACGCTCTCACAGAATACCAGCGTAAAATAGCTAATGCTGCTGGGTTTTGTGTGGCGAGTGTAGAGAAACGGAGACCATTTTTTCTAGAAACAGGGTATTCATCTTCGTCCTTAGGGGTAACAAAGCATCTGAATTTTGATTCTTAATCAAGAATAATTGTAGATGTTTATGGGCCACGGCATCCACTTACCATCAGATGGACTGTGTGCTCGTTCGTCAGCCTTATTTTTAGCAGCTCAGCTTATTCTATACAAAAAATCTTACATACAATGGCGGAGGTCTATGCTCACATGTGGACTTTTATGAGCTGATATGAAGAATAATGCAATTTTAAACTGGTATTCTGGTCCGGCAGCTAACCTCTACCACGGAAAAATATGAATCTTGGGGAAAAATATTACGGTCCTCCCTCCTTCTACTTCTACAAGCCTCCTACATCAATAGACTTTCTACGTCCCTTACAAGGTCGTCCCCCATGTAATGAAAGAGGGATGCCCTACACTTATTACACGTGGTAGAGCCACGCTGCAGCTATATTATGGTTGTAGCACGAATGTGTCGGCTCGACCGGGGAGGGACCACGCTCTCAAAGAATACCGGCGTAAAAGAGCAGCATAATACTGCTGTGTTTCGTATAGTGGGTGTAGAGATCCGGAGACCCTTTTTTACTGTAAACGAGGCAATACATCTTAGTCCTTAGGGGTGACAACGCATCTGCCTTTTGATTATCAATCGAGAATAAATGTAGATGTCTATGGACCACAGCATCCACTTACCATCAGGTGGACTGCGTGCTGGTTTGTCACCCTTATTCTAGCTTAGGCTCTTGAAGCTGTATGAAGCGAAGATATATATATATATATATATATATATATATATATATATATATATATATATATATATATATATATTGTACAAATATGTAGGCGAACTCTACCCACCAGCAGAACATATTCGGCCTTATTACAAATATTTTGTCTCGGGTTTAAATAAAAATTTGTGTCAATAAAGAAGTTTTACGGAAATGTGGGAACTGAAAAATATTGTATGGATATTGACAGTTAAAGTCAAATTTCGCGAAACTGTAGCGCCGCGGGTAAGGGAGTTTTTAAAGCTAAAAAAAAATTTGACTTTGGCGTTTCAGTTTCCTATTAAGCAATGGGAGCACTCATAGCTTAAGCCCGAGACTATCAATAAACTATGTTTTGTAATTAGATGACGAAATAAAAATATTTATAAGTCTGACTTTAATTCTATTTCAATCCAATTCAATTATAGGAATTATTAGAAATTATGTATTATTCCAATAACAATAATTCCTTTTATTTTTATTTTATTTTTCTTCCTTATAAAATTATGTTGGAGTAGAAAGTATAAATAAAGCGCAAGTTCTCAAAAAGTAGTGTTATTTATTTATATTTTGATGAAAAGTCCATAAAAATTTAAATGATTTTTTACGATTTAATTTTAAATTTTTTGACATTGTAATTAATCCTTGCTTTCTCTTTGCATTATATTAAATTAGTTAAAACAGAAACTACATCAAAGTTAATGGTGTGATAAACTCTACTCGTTTTTTCAAAATATAATTTTAACACAGCGAATATATGTAAAAAGTGAAGGAGTTAGAAGCGAAATTGAAAATTCGCACACACATCGTCAGCACCGTTGACCCAAAGCCTATTGAGTCACGAAAGTAACGCGGGCGGGCATTGACCCGCGCGTGCTCAACCCCTGACCTTGGTGTATCGTAAACCGTACGAAGTGATGTAACCGTGACTCGGGTCACTATTCGTCAAGACACTTCCTCAGTTGACATGCATTAAATTCACCGGACTTGGGCAAGCCATTTTACTTTCTGGAATTTATCGCTTACATTAATTTGTGAAAAAAGTTTGTATTCTTTCTCCTTAGGATGACAGTATATACGAATATAGAATAGTAAATGTTTAAAATGGTTTTATCATTTTGGTTGTTATCTATATAAACTTTTATGTAGTAGCCACGTTGCAGCTGTATTATAAATGTAATACGAAAGCTCAGTCGGACAGAGACCATACTCCCAAATAATAACAACGTAAAATGGGAGCATAAATATGTTATTTTTTATGCCAATTGGCGAGAGTCGATGTTTTACTGGTGATAAAGCTAGTCTATTTCTCTTCGCTTTTAAAAAACGTTAGCACTAGAATTTACTCCTGTATCGTGGAGACGGTTTACCTACATACGTAACTTGCATAATAACAAACATGAACACGGGACATGACACCGTTAAACCAATAATTATTAGTACCATCTATTATACTTTCCAAGAGTGATGACGTCCACACAGTCCACCTTATGGTATACTTACAAGTGATTGCTGTAGCCCATAGACATCTACATGTATCCTCGATTACGAATCAAAATGCAGATGCGTTGTCACCCGTGAGGACTGAGATGGAATGCCTCGTTTCTAGTGTCTATTTGCAGTGCAGTTCTCTATACTCGCTACTATTTTACGCTGGTATTCTGTGAGAGCGTGGTCCTTCCCCGGTCGAGCCAACCCACTCATGCTACAACTATAACTACTACTAATAGCTCCAACATAGTTCTACCTCGTTGTTACTTAATCGAGGATAGAATGTAGATGCATACAGGCCATAGCAACAACGCAACCAGTTGAAACGTGAGAACACGTTTTTTCGTTGTGTTCATTATTTTAATAAATATCATATCAATATTATGTTAAAGGAAGAATCCTCATTACGTTATCTCACTTGCCATAAAACACAACAACTTCATACTTTTGTTTTAACGTCGTTATTCCATATAAGTGTTATATCCACTCATACTACAACCATAAAACGAGTGTGTCTGTCTCAATAATGCTTACTACACTGCGATATAAAAACTGAAAATCATAAATCTACTTTAAGCATTTTCTATTTTATATATTTCGCCTACCACATACCAGTCTGTGGGTAATGTAAGAGACGAGGGAGTAAACTACGAGTAAAACAAGAGATAGGCAGCAGAATTCTCCAGATAACAATTTAAGGGGAAATATAACCTCAAATGGCTTAGCAAGATCCTCCGTTATGCCGAAAGTATTGCAGCATTAATTTTGAAATAAATATATGGTAAAGTTGAGGATTAATGTTAAGGTTTATGTTACACGAAAACACGATTCCGTAAAATTTTCTCGATAGAAAAAAAATCCAAAGTTACCTCCAAACTGAACAATAAACCGCTGTTATTCATAAAATACTTTAAATAATATCATGAAACTTTGCATACTAACTGAACTAACCATAAAGCAGTGCTTGTGTTATTTACTTTTTTAAAATATCATTATTTTCACTGTAAAAAAGAAATTACCTAAACTATCGGCGCGTAAGCTTGGTTCCTGTGTCCTGTCGCTCCGTTAGTATTGCTCCAGCTTTTGAAGGGAGAAGTTGTGTCGCTTACGATCAGAATACACATTACGCAACAGGAAGACGTAAAATTAAAATGGGAAATAACCGTTATAAAAATAAGAAGCGACTGGGTTGGCGTTAAGAAACAGGCATATATATGATAAACCTAATGAAATAAGTATCTAACGACCTATCTACTTAGAGTATTAGTGATTACAAACATGTCGGTACATAGCATACGACGCGCGGGGAAGTGGGGGCGAAATTAGAATTTGAGCTGACTTACTCTCACCTCTTAAAACAATAAAAAATCGTTGTAACTATGGCAAAATCCACCACATGAAACAATCTATGGTCTATAAGTTCAGCAGCGTTTTTTTATATACTGTAAGGAAAGAAAAATCATCGAGTTTGTAAAAGTCAACAAATGATGTTTAATGGAACACAATAACCACAAACTACACTTTATTAATTTATTATGAATCAACCAACGTTTTAAAAGTCTCTACTAATACAGTAGAGACTTTTAAAACGTTGGTACAGCTGTTTCATGTAATCTACTCATACTGCCCCCTATGTTTTGATTGCGAAACTATCACGTCGCCACAAAAGAACACTTCCCTTCAAGGAAAACTTAAGAAAACACCCTCTCACACGCGAAAGCGCTGGCGTATGTAACACGCTCCACATCTAAAAGAACCATACCGTTGTAGGTACAGTGCTGCCATCTATTGACGGATAGGGAAGTGACTTTTATTTCAATTTTTTACGGTTACCGAGTCACTAAAATACCGCCGATCTACAGCTTTATGATACTGTTACGATTGTATAGTGAGTGTGTTCGGAACTTTTATCTAACGGCGAACAACTTGATTTTCTTACTTTGAAAACGCTCGATTTAAGGCCGGTTATAGTACCTGAAACATTAAAAAAGTTATTATTAGAACTGTATCTATTTTAATATACATATAAGTTAAAATAATAATTTCAAGTATATTGGCTTGGCTTGGGATAGTTTTGATAATTATATACAATTACATATAATCTACAATATCTCAAGTGATATTGCAAGCAGATCGCGTACGTGGCCTTGTGATCAAAGTAGTTTACATAGTCGCAGGTTCGGAGTACAAATCTTGGGGTGGGGCCAGACACTAGTGGAAATAAAATAAAATGATTTTTGTGTATGATTGCGTTGTGGTTGCAATCTAGTTATTTTATTCTGCGCATTATTTCATCTGCGAACGAATCTGCGACAATATTATTTCAAAGAGAAGATCTCAAAAGTCGGCAACGAAAAAATGGTAAATTAAAGTGATAAATTTTTATCTTTTAGAATTTTATAATTATATTAAAAGTCAATAAAGTAGAAAGAAAAGCAAAGTAAGGTAGAAGCGTTCTACAGTGCTATTAATATTGAGATTGATTGAGGCCACGAGGAACTGGCAGATTTCACTCATCCTTATTTTATTAAATTTCTCAAACATGTAGGCTTATTTCATACATCACTTGAAATTTCTATCAAACATTTTATTTGTGTTGGCGTAAATCAAATCAGTTTGTTCACGTTTAATGAAATTTAAGACGAAAACTTTGAGATACCACGAAGAGTTAATAATAGCTGATAATTTGATTTCAAATTTGCTACCTTATTCCGTTATAGTTATAAAAGATAAAAGTCCATTATTTAATTCACACAAGCGAAAACTAAGCACACCCTTAAAATATTCGTGAGCGATATTCAATACTATTCTGGTGACATTTTCGCAAAATCGATATCACCCCTTATTGGTAGCGAAATGATTGAACATCCTTATCGCGACATTTTTCTAATGGCGCTCGTGCTTCAGACCCTTTCTTTTTTATGGGGACTTCACACACGCCTACGGAGCGATGTGGTAGGTAGATGGCTATTTTATTCATGACTTACTTGAGAGATCAAGCATTCGAAACGAGAAATTTGAAATTGGAACGTCTTCTAAGTCTGTCGTTTAGATACGTCCATCTTGCTTTGATGCTCGCTAATGCGTTCTGAGTGTTGCTATTGCAATTATGGCATTAGATAGTGGGCGCAATGCAGATGTGCCACGTCTATCAAATCTTTATTACCGAAAGTAAGCCGAAACGTGTTTATAAATGACTCAATCACAGATTAGTAATATTCAGAAATTATTTAAAATAAAACACATTTTAAATATCTGAAAATGATGAAATTGGCGGGACATCAAGAGAAAGATTTTTTTGGTTTCAATTGGGTTGAAATTTGTAAACTGTTGCGGTCATTAAGTAGGCTACATGGCACACGTAAGGAGATAAATGATTTTTCATTACAGAGAGTTCTCACCTCGGTGAACTTATCCCACTCCGAAATCGACGCGTTCCTGTCTAACCTTTAATTTGTTCTGCCAATTTTTATCGTCTTATGCAAATAATATCAAATTATTGCGTGTCTGGACTGCGTCTTATAAGTCGTGGCTCTGCTCGAGTACTTTGCACAAAGATTCCAAATATATTCCTCAAAAATATGTATAATACAAGTTATTAAAAAAATTATACAAAACAACAGAGTGAATTTTGTTTTAACAATCAACTAGTGTGTTTTCTCCCTAACACCCCTTTTTTACATGTCGCAAGCTAACGACAATACGAAATCAATAGCAACACCATCGATGCGAAAATCGCGAATAGCGAAGTGACGCACACATTCACGCCGGTGTACGTGTGTGTGTGCTGAAATAATATGCAAGGTTCGATCGCGCAGAGCGAAGACTCTCAGTACAGTGACTGTGATTGTGGGAGGAAATAAGATTTACGAACCTTGTTATAGAGAGAATAATCTAATTAAGTATAATTGTATACCTTGTTATAATATTTATTAATTGGCGCTTAAAGTGGTCATAACCTTCATTCATTTTCATTTTATTTTTACAAAATGTTACCTAAAAACAATTTTTTGATATTGTGGAGGTGTTTTACGTACATAAATTGTACATGGACTAGCTCCCACACCCGAAACAGTTATTTGTAGACACATATACACACAATACCTGTTCCATACCTGAACAGAACTTACGCCTCATAGCGCCGAAGTAAAACGCTTTAACCATTGTGTTTAGTGGCACCATGCCGACAAGCCGTTATAGAACATAATATTCTTATAGACTGAGTATGTTTGTGTCATATTTTATCGTACTAATTTTGTCGATTGTGCTCGGTGTTTGGTGTTCATTGTTAACAAGGCTGCCATGCGTGGTGATGAAGACAGACATTCTTAAAACAAAAATGGTTTTTCTAATTTTTCTTTCTTTAAATAGACATAAACTTTTGATATTATCGTTTAGTTAATAATTATCAGTTTAATAATAATCAGTTATTTATCAGTTAGTTATTTAATTGAATTTAAGTTTCACGAAGAAATTATATTTTAATTACTTGTCATTTGATTATGATTATCCTAAATTGTGTCGCAAAACCGTGGACATCCGAAAATTGGTAAAAAGAAAACGCATTAACACATATAGATGAGTAGTCACATACGAAGAAGTTACACACACATGCTTATTGCCACCCTCCACCACCTAGGCTTTCCTTTAAAAACCACCCGCCGCCCACGAGCCTTTGATAAGGAAATGCAGATATTCGTAGAAAAGCTAAGTATCGAATAAGTGTTCTGTAGTCGAGTGCCGCTATTTGCGTAGGGATGTCTTAATTTACGCGTGGGATGGATTCGTCTTAAAAAAAAAGTATAATCTAGTGTAACAAAGTATATAATCTGTGGCTGGTTTAATCTGCATAAGCTTAATAAATTTATGTCTATTAAAAATAATAAGCCGTATTTTAAAGAAAATCGTGATACTTAACAAATGTTTGTATTCTTATTGAAAAGAGCTAAATTTTAAAAGAATTAAAGTGCCTAATTGGTAATAAAACAATGGGAGGTCGACAATAAAGGTTAGAACAAACGGCGTCGGCCAAGCCTCGGCTCCCCCAATCTGAAAGTGGTTTGCATTCCCCAAAAGCCTCAAACTCGGCGAGATACGCTAATAATCGACTTCCCCTACTAATTAAAACCCGCTTTTAATTGCTAAAGGACCACCTGTTGCTTGTCACCGATCTCTGTTGCCGGTTATCCGTCTCTCTCTTGCGGAGGCTGTACCGGCCCGTATCCGGATACCCGGGTATAATTGTCAGAAAATTCAATTTTCTATCGGACTAATTGGGGCCAAATGAAATTTTCAGTATCGCTCCCCGCTCTTTTGTTCGCACGCTTCGGACCGTGCTTTAATTGCTTGACGATGAAATGAATTAATTTTATTTGTATTTTTTTTCAATGGTTGCAGAGTGCCAGTATTAAATTTGAACGTGACTTGTGTTCTTATAACGTTGTATAGAAGAATTTGTATAGAGAAATTGTATAGAAAGCTTCAACATAATATAAATTTATCAAATAAAAAATGCGACAAATTCATACAGGTATATATATATATATATATATACTTGTGAAAATCAATAACCGCATAATAAGTAATATTATTATTTTCATATATGTATGCGAATACTAAAGTTTAAAAAAAGTAATTTTACGGATTTATTTTATTAAAATTTTAATTTTCAACGTTTTGAGTGCTAGGCAGCACTATTACACATAAGCTTTAGTCCTATCTACGCAGAAAGAGATTACCAAACGAGCGAATGATTTTGGGAAATAGATGGAAAATAAGTTAGAATTAAATGCAATGAAAATCGCAAAATTTATTGATTTGATCTATAATTAAGTTGTGATTTGCAACTTGTGAGAAAATAAATATGCCTAAGAAATCTATAAGTATCTGATATATGGTAACATCTAAAATACTATTCTTAAACAGCGGCTTGTATAAATGGTATTATTGCGTTTGTAAGCTATTAGGGGTTATATTGGATTTTTTCTGTTTAAAAGGTATACCTACATTTGTAATAGTAGACTTTGCTCTCTCTATAGCTGAAAATTATGATGAAGAAGAAGTAGACTTCATCATCATCATCATCATCATTACAGCCCTTCACAAGTCCACTGCTGAACATAGGCCTGAAGTAGACTTGCTGAGTAATGATGATGAAATAAGCACCGATTCACATTTAAAGCATGTTGCTCGACTTTCCAATATGTATGTCGCTGAGAAATTAACTGTAGCTATATTCTGGGTTTGAAGTCTAGATCTAGATTCTCTGTATATTTCTGATTGTGTGTCTACATTTGTTTAGAATGTAACATCAAACACAGAAAGAATTATAAGAAATCTTCACTCTTTCTATGCATTCAAAACTTAACTTAGTCTGTATATAATTACGGATCGATCACTTCTGGAGAAATTAATGCATTGAATGGTTATATCTAGTTTGTAACTGAGAACGACGAACTTTGTGTAATTTATGAATGTGTTAATATTGTTCTAAGTGAGTAACATATGTCTTTATTGAGAATAAAGTTTTTTTAAACCTAAAACAGAAAGTGTTAATACTTACGTCGTTACGATATGTTGTGCTCAGTAAACGCTCTTGACTGAACTTTCAGTTAAAATGCCAATCTTTAATGGTAATAAGATTTATTCCATTTTTAAGGGCTTACATTCCGTTCTTATAGATATTGCTGTCAGTGAACTTTGTCAAACAGATAAGGATAGTAAATGAAATGTAACCCGTAATTATGTTTTATTAAAATTAACTTTAATAGAAAAAAAGACTTAATAATAATGACGATGTTCTTCTGACTAATTTGTATAACAGGAATCACTTTCGCTATGTTTTCGAGCGATATAAATTCGAAGTGTAAACGGAAACATGACCGAAGAATCATTTTGCAAATTTAATGACCCGTAGCATACATAGAGTCGTCCCTTTTAGTACATTAACATGTCAAAAAACGTACCTAATCGAATTACTAAAAATCAGTAAAAATACTTTGTTTATAAATGCCGAAGATCTATTAGTGAACTATTAAAAAGCCATATCAGAAAAAGCGATCTCCCACTCCATTTTTTAAACCTATTTTAAACTGTTGCAAATGGTCTATCAAAACTCTACGGATCATCCGAACGCAATCAAAGGCCGCTTACGTTTATAATTCAACAAAATTGCCTCAATATAAGGCAAGAAACAAAATTATCTGCCCATTATCAAATAATAACTCTTTTCTTTAATTACTTGCACATAATTTTTGTTTGTTTCTACGCTCCACCCTAGTCGTTACGTTAATGACCGCGAGCGAGGAACAATTTGAGATACAGCTAGGTTAACGTTGATTAGCGGTAATTTTGTATCATAAGGTACTTATTACATTATTAAAACGCTTTTGTGTGTATGTTTCTAGGTGTTTTGTTTCTACGTGTTGCCATTTTGTACCAATACGTGATATTAAAGTAAGAGTGGAGTTTAAATAGTTTATGGTACACTTACCATCAGATGCACAGTGTTCTTTTTTATAAAATAAGGATGACAAACGAGTAAGCAGTTCTCTTGAAGGTAAGTGGATGCTGTGACCCATATGCATCTACATCTATTCTCGATTAAGAATCAAAATTCAGATGCCTTGCCATCCCTGAAGACTAAAAAGGAATGCATCGTTTCAAAAGTTCAAGTTTCGTTCTTTAGCCGTGGTGCAGCCATGCTGCAGTAATATAACAATAAGTACAGTTGTAGCACGAATGAGTCGGCTCGACCCGGGACGGACCACGCTCTCACAGAATATCAACGTAAAATAGTAGCCTAATACTGCTATGTTTCGTATGGTAAGTGTAGAGAACCGGATAACCTTTTTACTCGAAACGAGACATTCCATCTTAGTACTCATGGGTGACAATGCATATGCATTTTGATTCATAATCGAGGATAGATGTAGATGTCTATGGGCCACAGCAACTATTTACCATCAGGTGGACTGTGTGATCGTTTGTCGCCCTATCCTATAAAAAAAAAAGAAGTCTGATGCTGCGTGCAGGCCTAGCGTAAAGATTGAGGCAAATCTGACCTATAACGGGAGAAGCCAATGTTATGATTAAAAAGAATGTCATCATCAGACTTATATTATATATTAAATAGCAGATACTTTCTTATATATAATGAATAAAAAATAAGCCAAATTTATCATAATCAGTGCTATAAAGGCGAAAATCATTAAGAGCTCACATTGTTCTCGATTAATTAATTATTAATATAGCAATAAAAAGTTGTGTCGGACCGGTTCCATACTGCGCCCATCTCAGCTTTGTCAGGGGATTAACATAAAAATTTTAATTGCCTTCTCGCTGGCTTCATTAATACAATATTAGTATTAAGGCATTATCATTTTGATTGCATTTCTATGTTGACGGGACAGAGTTTGAAGTTCCATGAGTAATTTAAAAAAAAATCTTTAATAGGTAATTAAGTATGCGAATTATCTTAACATATGCAAATTACAGGTCAAAGGTAGATTTAAAATATTTGACAGCTTTGCATAATTTAAGAGGAGTTATTGTTACCAAATTTTCCAGGGACACGTGAAGTAAAAGTGTTAATGAGTAGATTATTAAGCTCGAATAATCGACAATTAACTGATCTTCTTTCTTTTAGGCAAAAGCTAAGCCAATGCGTTTTTATTGTTTCTTCGCACCAAGAGGTGGCGGTGGCTATAAGTGGCGGTGATGGAAGTTATACATATTGGATTTAGGCGGCGCGAGTCCCATATTACCGTGTTTTGACGGTGTTATAATATTCAACACCACGTTTCATCCCGTGGGTGTTGTAAGACGGAACTAAGACAAACCTAGCGATGAGCAGCACTCGACATATCTCGTACTTTCCCCCCGCAAGGCGTGTGTCATATTCTCATGGAAGAAAGACAATGTACATCACAATTTTCGGCTACGCTGAAGCTCACCACTAGATGGGGCAATAGTTAGTCATCGGCTTATTGAAAAGGAGTGGTTTTCGAATGGCAGTCACGAACCGATCTTCACTAAATCTAATGAGAGACTCTTCACTACACGTATAAATTTGCTTATAATTTTTTGTCCAATTTTATTATTATAACGTCATAATAGTATATGTTACCCGAGCAATTATGATAAAATCGATTCAGATATCATTGTTGAACGTGATTAGTCTAGGTTTAGAAAAAAAGGCTAACAGCACTTTCAAAGTTACGATGAGTGGATGTAGCCCGTAGACACCTACACCATCCTCGATTAGAAATCCAAATGCAGGTTCGTTTTACTCCTAAGATTAAGATGGAATGCAGTCAAATCGAAGTGTTGCATTGTCTTAAGTCGTATCACGCATCGCTTTATCAATTTACCGGATAATTCGTGTCTTGCTTGAATAAATTTACTGTCAGCAAACACGAGGCAAAATTGCACGCATGGGATGTTATGCTCCTTGTTTTTTTACACCATGCTTAATAGTAATTTAACAAGTAAATGGGTGTAATTGTATAATGTTAGCCAAGCATTTACATACCTTTTGAAAGTTGATAACATGTTCCCACAATGTATGTTGAAGCACACTAATGATGGAATGCTCCTAAGTAAAGCGTAACCGTGTACCAAAGCCATGTTAAAATAAGTACGTGTTTTAATTTCAATAGTGTTGTATAGCGAAGCATTTCAAAGTAACCCTCACTATCCAATTGATGTGCAAAGCTGATTTCACTAAAATTTTATATATAGAATAAAAACGAGCACAGTTCACCTAATGCTAAGAAAGGTAATGATATGGAATGCCTCACGTCCAGTAAAAAGGATATCTGGTTCTCCACACTTACGAAACACATTACCTAGCATTAAACTGCAATTTTACGCTGATATTCTGTGAGAGCGTGGTCCTTCCATGATATATTCTACCACGTCTATGCGGCTGCAACGTTGCTATATCTTTACTACATAAAGGGATACAAACTTGTTTCACGAGAGGATATACTTTTAAAATATACAATCAGCAGCCGCTGAGCCGATTATCCCGAAACTAAATCGATTTCGATAAATATTATCGAGTCTCGTTATTCAGTTACAAATAAAATAAAGCGTTTATTAGGATTCGCGTTTTGGTTGGGTTGCGGGGACTGGCCATTGTTTCTTTGCCGCCATCAATCACCCATAGTTCGAGCAGGGACGGCCCGGGATCCGCGCGGGACGGGGACGGGATCGAATAACGGTTATTGAAATGAGACCAGGCTCCCGCTTTTTCACCAAATTTAAATTTTGATAAGGCAAGCAAAGCCCCGTTTGTTGCTCAAAGTCAGCCTTCGTTTGGTGAGAGGGTGGTTGCTTTTTGTTTTGATTTCTGTCTGTCGTTGGTGCTAACGTTAAATTTATGTTCGTTGATTGAATTTCAAAGATATTTTAAATCAGTACACTAATGATTATTTCACCTAAAATGGTTATATGTGATATTTAGTTAAATTTGAAAATGACTAAAAATTAATGATTACAATAAATTTTACTATTAATTTATCGTTGCTATATTTGAAAATATACAAAATTTACGACCATACAGTCCTATCAGCATCATTGTCAACGTAAGGTATCCTGCTGGTCAACTTCTCTTAATGCGTACCTCTTATTACGATCCGCACTAAGCCGACTAGATAAAGTAACGACCGCAAGTCAATTGGGTGTCCCTTTACATTAACTTTATTCATAAAGTAATAGTAAAATAAAAGTACTGTTTATGTCCCTCAGCTAGGCACAGACCTTCTCTTATTTTTGGTATGATGCTTGGAGCAGAGAAAAGTCACGCTACTTCTATGCATCTCACAAAGTCCTCGTGTCCTCTAAATATTAAATTGCTCAGGCATGTAGATTTCCTCGCGATGTCGTCCTTCAATGCCGAGAATGTGGTAAAACGGCATAGCGAATCGAACTCAGTGTGCTTGTAGTGTTATCATACGAAATCATAAGGGAAACGTGGGATTGAGCCCTGGGTTCCTGAATTCTTTTAACTTTAACTTCTTTTATATCCCGTTTGAATTTTGTTCAAAATATTAAATGATATGCGTTTACAAATCATTCATTCAATAAGATATAATCCTTAAACTATTTTAGTATCAGTATAATCTACAGACAAAAACGGAGTGATGCCTATATTTGTACGCGTCCTCTGTTCGTATTAATTCACTTTACACCAGTAGAAGTGGCTCGACACAATCCCAAATATTCGCTTATTTGCTTTTTGCCGAGCGCGCCGGCCACGCTACTCGAATGCGAACGAGAAATAACGTCGAATTACCATATTTCCAAGTCCATCGACACTTTTTGTAATGTTAAAATTTAAAATTCCACATCCTTATCCTTAAATTGGTATTTAGAAAGAAACGGTCCAAGCTCATTGACACCTACGCCTCAACATCTTAAATTTTAGCCCTCGAAAAGCCCTATTATTCGATACATTCTATCGATATTCATGGATCGAGAGAGTTGTAAAAAAGTAATAAAACACCATTTTTATATCTCGTGTTTAGACAGTGCTCGACAGATGATAAGAAAACCTGTAATCCAGTCGATACTGTATAGGACCGGATATCGCCGGCCATTCACAAAAAACCAACACATGCATACATACACGCGCGCTGTCTGTACACAAGTTGTAAGGTAACACATCCATAACGGCGGTCACCTCGGTTCATTCATAAGGAATAGTGTCTTTTATAACGTTAAAAAAGTGACCAGCAATATTTTTATATAATTCCAACGTCAAATACAGTTTGTCCTTAAAATAGTTTAAAAATTTCATAAAGTAGACGTATTCATTGACGATAAAATGTTGGTTTGTGTAGTGTTGCGCTACGTTAACGCATGTCGATAATATTGATTAAGGAAATAAAAGCATTTAATTGATTTATATCATTTTCAATTTGTTACCATTTTTGTATTGATATATTTAAGTAATCGACATTTCAATAATAACCTCAAAATACTTATATAAAGTATACATAATTCTACGAAATATGAACAAACTTTAATTTAGGTTACGTCACGGGATGTAACATTGGGCCATAAAATTGTCGATAAGTTCAGAGCATTACACCGTAGTAGCGTCATAGTCGAACGTCCAGAACTTGTTTCCGTATCTAGCATCGGGCACGTGTTAATTAATTCGTACGTGGGCGTCACGTCACCATTATCGATGGAATGCTGTGGTAGCCCAATACTTTATTGCACGTATTCGATATGCCACAAAAATGATGAAGATGCTGCTAGTACTTTATATGTCACATTCTTCGATCTCAATTAGCATAATTCGCTCGTTATAGAGTTGGCCATTGTATTTTCCACATCCGTAACATCTATTATTTTGCTTTTAAATGTCAATGTCGCCGTTAAAACTAGCTTCATCTAGCAATTTTAATTATTCAGAATATCGATAATCAAAATTAAAATATTTTAATTTAAATTTAACGATTATTAATCAATTAGAAAGTGAATTATCTTAAAAAACGTTAGCTGCGCAAGATACATAGGTAGGAGCAAGATCAAACAAGACGGAGGGGCAAACTCATCATAAAATGTAAGGCATAGCGTTTACGCTGTGATATATGTAGACGATTTGTTAAAGCTAAGCCGGTGAGGTCACTAGCCACCGCCTGTTTACATTTTTGATTTGTAACTTCATTTGTAAACTCATTTAAATTGAGATGTTTGACTGGAGATGGATAAAAAAAAAAAGAACTGTCAATTCTAAAGAAAGAAGGCATTCTGATCATTTCACTATTTCACATTTATTTTTTATTTCATAATTTGCTTTCGCAAACAGATCCGAGAGTTATGACTCACAACTATATGTTATTAGTACTGAGTTCAAATTAACATTGGTTAAGGCTATAAATGTATGTTCAACTTAAGTCATGGAAGTGCGTGATTTGTGTGTTTCTCCCGTCTAAGTACTAGTATTATCTAATTTGGTATAGGGATGTGTTTCTGTAATAATTTACAGCGAAATTGCTGGCGTGTAATCTTAAGCTAATAAAACAAAATCATCATTGGTAACGATCCACTGCTTATCCCAGGTCTTCCTTACAGATTGCTACGTATTAAAGCCATGAGTCACCTATCCGCAAATTGAAAAAAGAACGCAAGTAAGGCTAAGAAGAGATAATGCCCCTATATTTTGCAGGTGAACATATCCTGCGGACACCGTGTAGCGGCGGTGTTAGAATACCCACTGCCCCATATCATCCCGAGGGTGTCGTAAGAGGCGACAGAGGGGAACAAATCAGTAGTTGGGCAGCAGCGTTGCCAACCCGCTTGCCAAGCGTGGCAACTATTACAATTATCCCTCTATGTAGAAATCAATGGGGGAGGCCTATGTTCAGTATATCCTGCGGAAGACAAAAGCCATTGGTACTCGTAAGTATTGTCAGAGTGATGGGTATTCTTAAGTAAATAAAATCGTATTAGGCGTCATAAAATAATTCATTAATTTTTTTTAATAAAAAAGAATATTAACAATGCTATAATCATTACTACCAAATATTCCTCTTAACCACTCGTGGTAAGCTTAAATTGCTTGTGTTACGAGTGTTTCGCGCCAGTAGTCGAATGGCGGATTCGAACCCACGATCTTTTTGAGTTCGCTGTCTGCGCCCTACCATTAGGCTACTGTCGCTTCAAATTAATTAATTATTAGCTTCCTTTAGGTGTACAGGGCGACATAGGAAAGCTTGACCAGGACACCGGTGGCAGCAAATGCCTGAGACCCACCATCTATGGAAAATATTCCCTCATGAGAAGGATTTGTTACAAACTTTAATAAAGCAATGTGTTTTGCGATTTGGATTAAATCTAAATTATCATTTAATGAATATTGCACTAAGTTTAAGTCATATCGTATAGTAAACTGTAAGAATACCAAGTCCATTATAAACTACAAGATGAACACACATAAGTTCGTACCTGCGAATACGAAAAGGGACGTTTACATATGTCGTATAATGCTGAATTTATTATTAATTAATATAGTGTGCGTGTGGCAATTAAAGGGAGCAATAATTCGAGTCAGTGTGCGCATAAACTGGCCCGTGACGGGCTAATCCTGGCCGGGCAACATGCTCAGGGCGCATTATAAATTACGCGATCGCTCTCCGCGGAGGAGACAAAGCCTTGAAGAGCTATTCTGAACGTTTTTAACAATCAAGTATATTTACATCTATAGTTCATAAATTTTGATGTCTTCAATATAATTATCTTAATGATAATATAACAGTCGTAAGATCAAATGATGAGTTGTCATATTTTAATTTGTTTTTAACATTGTGCTTAATATATATAGTTCCTATTTTAATAACCTTATAACAACAAATTTTAATTTCGTTTAATGAACTCATTTACTTTCAACCAACTTGAAAAAAGGAGGAGGTTCTCAATTCGACTGTAAAAATTTTAACTCATTTTTCTACATGAACTGATTTTGATCTCTTCTTCCGATAAATTTTATCAAGATCTGACTTGTAATTTTTGAGTTATCATTAATAATGCGTATTTACTTAATTAACTTCGACTATATTGATGATGCTTATATTTTATTTATATTGAAGTCGGTTGTATAAAATTTTTAATTTCACCACTTCTTTATATTCAACAAGAATTTCTTAAAGTGTGACAGGTGATCACTCAGCCCGCAAGATGGTCACAACCAATATCTATCTTCGAGTTAATAAAAAAAATGCAGATTCAAACACTGAGGTCTAAGACAGAATGCTACGTTCCCTGTATAAAAGGTCTCCAGTTCTCTTCACTCATACTAAACAAAACAGCATTATGCTGCTATTTCACATTGGTATTCTTTGACAACGTGGTCCTCCCCGGTCGAGCCGACCCATTCGTTCTGCTATCATAATATAGCTGTAGCGTTTCTCTACCACGCGGAATGTTATGTATAACATATAAACTATGTCTTATTGAGTTCAAAATAGCAGTCAGCTAAAAACCCAATACCGTTACCAGCGCCACTTCAGTGTATACAATTTTTTTAACTTTCTCTTAAATAGAGGGGTTTAATAATAGATACCCATAATTGGTTTAGAAAAAAAAAACAGATTAAAATAAAATATTTAAACAGTTTAAAGCGTCGTTCCGTCTCTAAATTAAGAACAACCTTAATCAATAATATAACGATTAACATGAAATTTTAATTAAAAACCAAATCAAGTAGAACTATAACTCATGCCCTTTGACCCTGAGCTCTGATTTAAAACAAAGCACTCGTTATGCCGGTCCGAGCAGGTTATTCCGAATAGATAAAACAGTAGTTTCTCCATTAAAGACAACAGTATCCATCACAATTGATATTTTAATCTCATTTATTCATAAGTACCTTTATTTGAATAATTTTATAACGTTAATATTATCTTATAAGAAATTTTAATTGGATGGCGATGTAAATTAAAGAGCTTTTATGGAAAAATACAAGTATAGCGTTTGTTTAAATAACACGTGACTTATTATAATAACTTTTAATTAAAAATAAAAGCAGAATTTAAAGAACTCAAAGGAATAATTTAATTTCACATACTGAAGTCGGCGCTGTCATAGTGTATAGAAAAATCAAAGCCCAGAACGTAATTTATTTAGTTCTTAAAAGTCTGCCTTTTTAATAAAAGTTATTTACACTCTTTCGGGTGGGCTAACTTGTATCGTAGTCCCAATGTCGCCTAAATAGTTACTTTCATCTTCTATTTAACTGCTTTTAGAACTGAAATTTTATCTCCAAATATATAAGGGACCACCGTTAAAATATAAAATATTTAATAACAAAAGAATCTCTAAATTCGGTTTATAATTGAGGAAGATATCGCGTAGCATACATACAAAAAACATACACTCAAATTGTAATACCTCCTTCTTTTTTAAAGTTGGTAAAATGAAACCATTCACTCAGATTAAACCATTTACACCACACTCATAAACCACTTATATGGTAAAACTACGCTAATATTATAAGTACTTTAATGATCGAATCTTCTTCTTCTTCGTCAGACTGTGAAAAGGCTGATATTTTATATATCCCTTTTTATATCTTTATCGATATCTGTCCGTGGGCTTATTCAGTTTTCAAAGCTTTCGAGACTCTATTTTTAGTGTTAATTGCGTTATACTTACCTGCTTAAGAAACTTTCCTCTATTATTGTATTATTATTATTATTATTGAAATAAATATTCAAATAATTCTCATACAAATAGAGAAAGAATCTTTCTCAATCAAGTGTTGTTAACATTGAAGTTTCACAGAGCAATCAAGCTTTCGTTGCAGAATGCGCCAGTCGTGCGGACATGCCCTCGCGCACTACAAATTACAATCAACACGACGGACATGTTTCGCACGTGGGGACGCGGCCGTATCCTATCAATTTACACCAACAAGTACCTACACACCTTTGTGTTTATCTTTATATTCAAGTAATTTCTCTATTAGGACGCCCACGACCATCTTGTTCGTACATTTAAGCCGTATCAGGGATACATGAAGAGTTCATTATTCTTTGTTTATGTCACGCGTGCATGTCCTGAGTTTTATGGTATCGAAGTAAATTTTGAGAACGCGTTTTTGATCTTCTTTTGATTCTTATGTTTCTTATAGGTACTGAACATTAAAAGCGATATGGAGGACCTGATGTTAGATGACATCCGGTGCAACATTGTTATTTATTTTCTTATTTGAAGTGGTACTTTACTGAAATGGTATTAATGTTTTGAAATTAAATGATAAATATTGATAATATACATTTACTTAGCTGAGATTTGTTGCCCTCAATAGAGGTAATTCTTAGTGTTCATAGGTTGCAGAAAACACTTACCACAATTTATTTAATGTTATAAAATAATCTGGTATAGAATTGCAATCAGAGAAAATGACTGTTAAGAGAAAGTGAGCACGAGTTATTTATATTAATTATATATCATATTTTCTCGTAAAATTAGCGCAATAATAAATATACTTGTTAAACTTAAAACATCCTAATATGTTCAGTTTACACAACTGTGCAAATGCAACTATTGATATTTACTGAAAATCGCGGACATTTCCCGTGGCAAAACCTTTTCTAAAACGAAATGAGGACTATACTAGTGGAATCTGAGAATAAGAGCCATGCTGCAGTTATATTAGTTGTATAGTTGTAGCACCAGTGGGTCGGCTCGACCGGGGAAGGACCATGCTCTCACCGAATACCAGCGTAACATAGTAGTGAGTATAGAGAACCGCAAACCCATTTTACTGGAAACGAATCATTCCATCTCAGTCCTCACGGGTGACAACGCATCTGCATTTTGATTCGTAATCGAGGATAGATGTAGATGGCTGTGGGCCACAGTAACTACTTACCATCAAGTGGACTGTGTGCTCGTTTGTCACCCTTCTTAAAAAATACTTTATCTAATGATGTAGAGGAACCTCAAAAGCTAAGCCTTTATAATTTATAGCACTTAAAGAGAATACGAGCGAGCTAATTCTAGCCTACTGTATACTACAGTAGGCTAGATTAGGCTATGCTTATTCACCTTCAAACAAATGAGAAATAATAATGCATATCTTGCAGCGTTTAATTGTCAATTCTATATACTTTTTAAACTGGAACACGGCGGCGAACGCGCCACAGCTTGCTTTCGGAAATAGTTAAGAGGGACCTATGCAAACATGCTCCTCGATAGCAACGTCCTGCGACTAATATTTGGCACGGGTATGCTTGAAAGTTGAAACAGCGTGCTGTTAGAAATTATTACCATTTATTATAACGGGAATTCATCATAACTTTTGAACATGGCCGAATAAATATCAAAATAATAAATACCAACAGGTAATAATACATAACGTAGAATTCAGTCCTGTTTTGGCTGTTTTGTTAAATAACTGGCTGGTTTTCTCGCTCAAAAGCTAAGTATAACCGTTCAGCGAGCAAGCGCAGCCAGCATTCTTGGCACTATACCGTAGGAAGGACTGTATAGTAAATTTAGTTTTAATTTTTTTATTATTATAATAAATATAGTATATTTTATTTTATGTAAAACAGGTATTTCAAAAAGCTTGTTGTCTTCTTAGCATGATGTAGGTACAATTATATAACTTTTATTAATTTAAATATTTTCTTCAGTGGAAAATATTTAATGATGTTAAGTAGGCACTATGTGTTACGTATAGTAAGTAATATACCAACAGCCCATGAATTGGAGGTGTTTATTTAAATTGAGACTAGCTGTACAAACGTCAGACAGCAAGCTTTGTTACCACAGACTGTTATATAGCCAGTGTTGTTTTAAATATATTGTAATGCATTATTATTGAAATTCTGATATTTTTATAGGTTTTTGTGGCACCTTCTGCTGTTAATTTTATACTGTCATACTAGTGATTACTTAAAATTATGCAACTATCTATTAATAAAATTACATGGTCTAAAAGTAAGAAACGGTCTCTTATCAAGCGTGGTGCCAAAACATCTAACAAGTAGGTACGTTCTAAGTAAATCGTTTGTGAAGTCTGAGTCGAAGCGTATATACTTATGAAATATAATATGTTTATAAATGTTGAGGCGTGGTACCAAAGGAAGTTGTAAAAGAATGTATAAAAAACTATTTTGTTTAATTAATTGTAATATTATGCAAAATACATATATTCGTCTTGATATCCGCATTCTTGCATCAATAGTCATAATAATTCGCAGCACAGATTTGAGAGATTGAGTTTATGAAAATAAGTAGGTAGTAAGTGTAGGAAATCATTTCAAATGAAGTATCTGCTCTTCGGTTGAAGTAATCTCCGTACTGATTTACAATCGGCATAGGTCTGTCGATCCGTGGCCGCGCCTACGCACTGCCACTATTATAGTTAGCGGGCAACACGCATTATTTATGGTAAGAAGCTTTTCAAAGGCTTATGGAGATACAGTGTCAACAATACTAATGTCATTTGGGTATAGATTACCAACATTCCAACATTAGTAGCGTCATCGAAATTATTGAATATAAATTGATTATGGATTCGTGATAATAATATGATATTTTTTGTATCCACGTGCTTGATAGTGGAAGTAAACTTCTTAGGGAAATTTACATGTACGAAGAAATTATATAAAATATGTAGTGACGAGCATCACCACACAATAAGATTCCCTGTACTAAAACCGTTTCAGAAAAGAAAGAAGACCTGTGCTCAGTTGTTAGACATATACAATATTAACATCACAAAATTTATTATTTTTTTTTTTTTTTTTAAAAAAAAAAAAAAAAACCGTGTTTTAGATATAGGTATCAATTATGACTTGTGTAATATTCTGGCAGAAAAATTTAAAAATTAATAGTCGTTCGGATACAATTAAAAGCGAGATCTGGCTTGAGAGACAAAATCAATGTCATCAGCAGACTTATACGTACATAATATATATATATATATCAATGGACATTTAGCATTGCTCCGCAACGCGGCACAAAGCATAAATGTAAACATGTTTACAATCAGATGGTTGAACCTTTGATTACTTTAGAATTACGAGTGGCGTTCCATACTTGATTATAATTGCGCAGACAGCGTGAATCTGATTCGCGTGACCAATCGCCAGCGGGCAAACGCGCCTACCGATGCTGCATAAGTCGCGACCGCCGCGATGCGAATGCGCTCGATTCACTTTCGCACTTAATCAAGAAATATGGCGTACGCGCTTAAGCCTTTATTTATTACAGCAAAGGATTGAACGGTAATTCGTATAATGCTCATTAGTAAAAAATTAAGTCTCAAAGTCAATCAGGTATTTCTATAGGTACTTCGTTTGTACAAGTATTGTATGCTTCACGTAAGTCGCAACACACGATAGCCAAAACGTCTCGCGTGTGTTTCAACGGTCCCTCATTAAATTAATTACTCCATGTTAGTATAGATAACATAGCGACGCCCTCTTACAACAATACAGGTATATTTAACAGATAAGAGTCGCGATTTATTGCGTGCATTTCTTTTGTCAGCTTTGAAATTGTACTCGCATAAGTTAACCGAGATTAAAGTAATCGAACTTATAAATTTTGTCGCCTCACCTTTATAAGGCGAACGGCGGTGTGTCGACGCGAACTTTGTTCAAATTAATGGGCCACATTATCAGATCGAGCCTTGTACATGGCGTTTATGCGGAGATAATTTTGTGTGCAGATTTTTTTTAATTTCTTTACGCTTTTTTTCCCTTTACATACTAATGCAGGCGTCGCAAATTAAATTTTAAAAATACTAAGGGAAAAAAAAAAGATTATAAAACTTGCAACATTCTACACACTTTTATAGTGAGGGAAGACATCGTAAAACAATGAGGCGTCATAAAGCGAGACCTTAAAACGAAATTACTTTAACCGGCACATACAACTTAATTTTACCACGTTTACCACGCTTTACCACGTTCCAAACGTAACACCTAAATGCGCCAATCAAAAAACGAAACAATCTTCAATAGTTATGAAATTCCGTACAAGAGGTAGAGAAACTAATTTCGGGTATTTTTAAAGTGAGACGCGGGTAAACGTCGTAATTTTATTGACAAACAAAGGCGTCTTCGTAACTATGTAATATTTGTGCACCGTTGAATTTCAACGGTCGCAATCTTACATTGGTATATAAAACCTTCCGGCGAATGCAAAATTTGGTACAATTCTCACAAAAATTTGCAGCAGTAAAAACGGAACAGCAGTCTATAAAATCTCGATTTTTAAATGAATAATTACGAGTTTGCGAAACAAGAGACTCCATCTTAATTATTACACCATTATAAAGTGTCGGCACTCCCCTATCGCCGACCCTTAGGAACCCGTGTTGATATCGGCTAATGTCAGCTAAGAGGGGCAAAAAACTTGCAAGACAAGGCGAAGTATTAATTAATTCCAACGAACATCGCCCGGTTTATTAAACGCTAAATTTCCATTTAGTGGGCAGATTTTTTCCATCGAAGAAAAATCTGAGGATTTTCTTTTATTTTCCGAGACAAAAGAGAAGCGGGACGAGAATGCAAATGTTTTTCCGCGGTTTCATTTGAATTAATTAACGAATTTAATGACGTAAGAGTTTTTCATCGCCCCGGTCGTCCGCCGTTTTGTGTAACAATGTTTATGGTAAATAAAACTTGTCACGGAAATGCTTTTTCCCGTCTGTCGAGAATTTTTTTACTTTAGCTTTGTCGGCCGCGAGTTTCCGGAGAATTGTTTGGATTCAGCCGCGTAATTAGTGAAGTTTGTTCGCATTAAGGATTATTTGCCTAATTTTCTATTTACAATACAAATTGGGGTGTTAAAAGGAGAGTTAGATTATGACTTTTTTAAATTATGTGTAAAAGAATTGAAGACATTTTATCACGGTTATTAATTAATTTAACAAAAAATGTCTTTCTTAGCGTTTGTTTTTCACCGTCTGCTTGACTCAGTAAATGTCAAAGTGTTACTCGTAAGTAGTTAGGTACTTGGGTTAGCTTTTTTTTTGTATTGGAATAGTTCCTTTGCCTTTACCCTGTCCTAGCCTAGTGTTGCATCGGACATAGTAAGGTTTTAGTAGCCCAAAAGGAGATTGGTTTTTCCTCATATTGTGTTATGTCTTGTTCAAGCGTCACACAATGCTATAGTATATTAAATACCATCCAAATTATCTTGACGGATGGATATCCAACGCCGTGAATTTTACCTGGATTTTTCGGCAACACACGACCACTCTGTCAAAATTACTGTTGCCAGTTCATAAGTGAAAGTTCAGAGGTGAAGGAAAGGAAAGAAGGAAATCCATGTCGGAGAAATAAAATGGGGACGTGTGGATACCGTCAACACGCACTTGAGCACAGTTGCTGCCTGATAGCTTCATAACCCTTTCAAAAACTAGAGGAGGCCTTTGCACAGCAGTGGATTGTGAAAGGCTGTAAAATTTTACATTACAGTAGCTAGTATGAAAAGAGCCTTTCTTATGTGTAAAAGTAACGTAACGCACCTGCATTTGGTGTTGCGGATATAGGCGACAGTGTTAACTTACCATCAGGTAAGACTCATGCTTCTTTAGCCCTCATTTATAAATTTGAAAAACATAAAAGATCAGCTGATATGTTTCGTAACGCCTATGTTACAGAACTTCGTTAAAATAAATCGAAAAAATTCAAACATAAAAATGAATGTAAATCTACTTTTTTGTAATCGAATCATAACAAACTTAGTATAAACTTAGTATAATAAATCAAATTTTTGCCAGCTCATGAGGTACCTTGAGGATCACCAGCTGATTAGTGACCGCCAATACGGTTTTCGCCGTGGTCGGTCAGTTGGTGATCTTCTGGTCTACCTAACTCACAGATGGGCGGAGGCAGTAGAGTCCAAGGGGGAGGCATTGGCCGTTAGTTTGGACATTGCGAAGGCCTTCGATCGGGTTTCGCACAAAGCGCTTCTTTCGAAGCTCCCTTCCTATGGGCTTCCCGAGAAATTGTGCGATTGGATCACCAGCTTTCTTGCAGATCGGGACATCAAGGTCGTTGTAGATGGTGCAAGCTACGATTGCAAGCCTATTAATGCTGGTGTTCCACAAGGCTGCGTGCTATCGCCAACGCTGTTTTTTCTGCATA
Organism: Parnassius apollo; assembly: GCA_907164705.1. Lineage (NCBI taxonomy): Eukaryota > Metazoa > Arthropoda > Insecta > Lepidoptera > Papilionidae > Parnassius > Parnassius apollo. The sequence goes on from CAJQZP010001172.1 coordinate 5,689,438, forward strand.
TCAATGACATGTTGCAAACCCGTAACATTCATTGCTATGCAGATGACAGCACTGGTGATGCTCTTTACACCGGCCGAGCCAATATTTCTCGGGAAAACGTCTCCGAGTGCCGGGACAAACTTATGTCTGAAGTCGAGTCTTTGCTGAACAGAGTCTCGGATTGGGGGCGACTAAATCTAGTCCAGTTTAACCCCCAGAAGACCCAAGTTTGCGCGTTAACCGCTAAAAAGAACCCTTTTGTCGTATCTCCTCAGTTTCAAGGCACTCCCTTTGTTGCCTCAGCCAGTATCGGAATCCTCGGCGTCGACATATCGAGTGACGTGCAGTTTCGTGGTCACTTGGAAGAGAAGGCCAAATTGGCCTCTAAAAAGCTTGGCGTGCTCAGCAGAGCGGGACAGTATTTCATGCCGGCACACCGCCTGCAACTTTACAAGGCGCAGGTTCGGCCGCACATGGAATACTGTTTCCATCTCTGGGCTGGGGCTCCCCAGTACCAGCTCCTTCCACTTGACCGCATCCAACACAGAGCGGCTCGAATCGTCGACGACCGAGTGTTTTCCGATCGGCTCGATTCACTGGCACTGCGAAGAGATGTTGCATCTCTTTGCATTTTCTTTCACATATACCATGGAGAGTGCTCTGAGGAATTGTTCGGATTAATCCCAGCCGCCAAATTTCGTGAACGCACTACGAGGCAAACGTCGCGATACCATCCACATCATCTGGATGCTTGGCGGTCCACCACTGTACGTTTCAAGAGGAGTTTTCTTCCGCGTACAACCTCTATGTGGAATAGTTTACCACCAGCGATTTTTCCGGACCGATACGACCTGGGGACCTTCAAGAAAAGAGCGTACTCCTTTCTAAAGGGCCGGCAACGCACCTGCAAATCCCTTGGTGTTGCGGTTGATCATGGGCGCCCCCCGTTTGCCCCCTCTTTTATAAAAAAAATCAAATAAACTTAGTATTGATTATCGATCATTTGTATAAGTTAAAACTTTTAATCTGTGGTCATTTAAAAGATAATTAAGGAGTTTTGTTTATACTTAAATGACGCGAAGAAAAGTTAAGTCAAGGCTCACCCTTTTAAAGCCTCTACAGACAATATCGACGAAAGAATTCAAAGCAAATCTTCCCGGCTACCAATAAATTACATCCGCAAAGGGTTAAAAAGTTAGAAAAAATGAGATCCCGCTTGTTCTATAATAATTTAACCCGTTTAGAGCAGTCGTCGAGTAATAAAGATTAAAAAGTTTATTTTTTAACACTTTCAGTGCTAATGAGGGGGCGTTGGAAACAATTTGAAGGATTACCTTCTAAAAGCTTCCGTCAGGTTTTTAATTGAGACTTTTTTGTTGGCCGAAAGGCTTTTAGCCCCTTTGACGCGGCTCGCGCCTTGCTTTTTGTGGCCGCCGGTAATCTATTAATGAAGGAAACATTTTTAATTTTTTATTTACAAATCTACGAATCATAAGGCGTACTTTTGCTTCTACATCATTATCAAGTAAAGCCATAACAGAATTCCTTGCAATCTTATTTCTTATTGGGAATCATTTTATATCTGTGTTTTAAGTGGGAGTGTATGTCAATGTAGTCTTAGATGTAATCAAATTTTTATTAGATTATGCATAAGGTTAAAGATACAGCCTATAACCACCTCAGGCCTCCATTTATTTCTAGGAGGTTTTTATTGCAAGAAAGTGTCCACCACTCTGCCTCAATGCGTGATTGTTGTCTTCGCATGTCTTTTGTTTCTCAATCATTCAGGGTTTCTCTCAATGTTTTTCTTCGTCGCTGAACACGCGGTAAATCTGCATTTATATTGCTATCAATACTTGCGTTTTTATTATATATTTTTATTATTTATTTTAATCATATATTATTATTCGCGTATTGTTATTTCGCGAGTGCTTAGCCTCTAAACTACCACAACTCTTAATTAACATGTTGCTCACAATAGGACTCTGATGAAAAGCTTTACAACTTGCAAAAGTGGATCTACTGCTACAAACAGAAATATAGCTAAGGAGGCGATAGATGGCTAGTTCGATTCCTACACAGAAAAAACGAGTAAAGAGAAATAAGCAATAATTTTAAAGAAAATCTTGAAAATACTTTTTCTTTTTAACTTAACAAACTTTAATACTTAAAATAACGGGATTTGAACAAAGACACGAAGCTACATCAAAACTCAGTAGGAAACGAATACTACACACAAATTGCGGTGAAATACAGACCGCAACTAAAATGGTGTAAACCTCTACCAAACAGTAAAAAACATAACTCTAATCTCAAGTAAGACATTACGCGAATACCAATGCATACGCAAAAAATCGATCGTCGTCTTAAATTCCTCACCCTTTTCGAGGGGGCTCCCCCAAAAAAACGAAAGAATAGAAGAGGGAAAAAATCTAAATCGTCTCATATCTCCCCCGGCCCCGCGCCACCCCCGGACACCTCCGACATCAAGCGCCCTCCTTATTTCGTATGCGAGCTCCTCCGGCAATCATTATAAGGATATCGATTAGGCGTACGTCTCCAACCTGCCCATATCTTGAAATAAACTCATGTACACATTAATATTTTGTAATTATAACATGCCTCGTATCATACTTTTCATCATGTAAATCATTTGAGTTCCTGTATAGTCGGTATACGTAAACAAAGTTTCAACAGCGTCCCAGATTATTTTATATGTACCTAAAATAAATAACAACCGAAAATAAAAAACCATACAGACTTATAGTGTCCTGTGAGTTATTACTTTCCAGTTTCCAGTTAAGGTACATTTGTAAAAACATTATATATCGTTTGTTTAAGTAAATATCTGATTTGGCGATACAATGACGTTTTGATGAGGTTAAATGAATAAACAAAGATATTTTTTAATATAATTATACTACATTGTTCTTAATTCATGCACATCAGATGCTTTTATTAACAAATCAATTGGTTAAAAGTTTGTGACTCACATACCTACATTTTTATACCAATATAAATATTATAGGATGAATTATGTATTACAAATTCCTATTGCCTTTATCGAGTAAAACAGGAAAAAGGGCCCATAGTTAACAACCGAGGACGGACCGCGCATAAGCAGATGCAAATTGTTCCCGTTAAACTATTTCGGAAGGTAAACACAGAGGGACCTAAGGCGGGGTGGGAGGGAGACGGGCCCCACGTGTTCGCCAAGATACAGCCAACGAGATTAAAAATGCTGGATGGCAGACCGCCGTGAGTCGGGTCGAATATGAGCAAAGATATATAGGAGTTTACGAAGAAAACCGCTTTGGGAATATGTAAATAGGAAACTACAGAAGTAATGTTTGAGTTGGGACGCTCCATCGTGTGAGTGAGTCGCCGTTGTATTACTGCACACTCGGAACAAAAGGGGTTATCTGTTTGAGTTATATCTTTTGAAATAATGCATTAAAAATTAAATGGCTTCGATTCTTTATTTATAACTGTACTCGGCCACGCGCTGCAGTGACTCAAAATGTGTTTTCATAAAGTTTATAAAAACAGGACTAGGTTCACATTACACACATTCGAATCCAACGTTGTGTCAAAATTTCAAAGCAATCGGTAATGAAATTTTGGAGATTTCATATTTTAAAACAAACACACATTAACATTTTTATTTATAAGGATTTTTATAGCTGTTCCAGTTTCTTTATGTCTCCTCTTACGATACCCACGTGACGTTACTACACATGAAATGGGCAGTAGCTTGCTATTTCGTTTGGTAAATGTGGCAACTGTGGCAAAATACCTGTATGAGACAATCTATGAGACCTATGTTCAGCCGTGCACTTTTATAGGCTCTGATTCTTTAAACACTTGTGGAAAAAACAGTCCAAATATAACACAGAAGTTAACACTTTCCAGTTTCCATTTAAGGTACGAGTATACTGGTGCTAACCCTAGTCTCTTCATAGAAGGAAAATAAAGCAAATGAAATTAAAAATATTACCCCACAGGTTGATTCATTGAGGAGCGAGGAGGGGATGATACGGGGTAGTGCATTCTCTTACACGGCGAACCATGATACCTGGCTATCTCTCACAAAATTATGGAACAAATTTGTTATTTGAATTACTTGTGTACAAGATAATTTGAATAATGGCATATCACCCCTTTTCACAAGCTTTTATAGCCTTTAATCTGATGAAGCTGCAACAGCCAAAAAGGCTAACAGCGCTAACATCATCAGAAACTAGAACCAGATTGAATAATAGCAAGCAAAATTTCTCATTCACATCACATCACATCATCATCGTATTCATTATACGTAGTCTATTGCCATAGGTTTTTTTTACAATTTATGCATTCATAATTTTATAAATATTCCTTGTTTATTTTGCAATTATAAAGTAGTACCATTAAAATATCCTAGATAACGTGCCCTTGTTAAAAGTATCATTTGAAAACGCTGTGAAAAAGAATACTATAATGACAACTCAAGTTACTTGGAGAGTAAAAAGAGTGAGTCTAAAATTGCTCTCGAAAAGACGTAAACAAGTCGCACAAAGTCGAGTGCTCGGAGGAACCCTAAGTTGAGGATGGCCCTTGATAGTGTTCGTTCGCACGAGTGACCTCAGCTAAGAAAGGGGTGAGATCAAGAAAATATTAGATGCAAACTGCTATATTGTTTTTGTCTCAGGACAGTGTTTCGGGAAAATTAATACAAAAAAAAATTGTAACATTTCGTTTAATATAATATATTATAATCAAAAGGTAGATTTTAATAGTATAATATAATAATTTAATAGTCTTTAAACACACATATTTATTTTGTTCACTTAGTCATTGTTATGAGTTTTCTGTAATAAATTTTAGTACGAAATGTAATAAAAATCATACCAACGTGTTACAAAGCTGTACTGTTTTGAAGATTGTAAGCATTTACTAAAGAATTTTTTAATTATCTGAAATAAGGTAACTTTACGTAGATATGTACCTGAAAGGTACCGTAATTCTGTTTGGTTAAATTTAATAAATCGGACTCGCCGGGCGATGTCTGCGGAGCGGGAATATCTCAAAGCTGTTTCATTATTCGGCATTAGCCGGCGTGGTCGGCCACGCAAATCTTGGCGTCCCTCCCGTCGCGGCCAAGAACCCCCAATTTCCTTCATTACTTACCTCCAATCCGAGACAATGGCAAGACGAGGACATGAAAAAAATAATAATAATTTCAAGTGGAATAACGCTGAAAATCTTTTCACGGGAAGAAGAATTATTGTTGTTTTGCAAGCGAGCTCTCAGAGACAAAATGCACCATCCTTATTACGCCATTGTTCGGTGTTACGAGCTTTATTCATTTTTACTTGGCTCAACTTGAATGCTTATTAATTTAAGACCGTGATAAGCTTGAATTCTTTTGAATGAAGGAAGGAAATGTCTTACCATTGTGAATTATTATGCATTCTATTGAGTCAGGCGATATGCATTTTGACTGAATTTTTTTTAGCTGACTGTCGCATGCAAGGCAAATGTTTAATGTTCTGATGAATTGTTCTAAGGTTCTTTAAGAAATTCGCTTGGTATTTTCAATTGTTTTGGTAGACTTTTCTATCAAATTATTATCCTGTTTTCTAAAATGAATAATTACGACTGTTGTATTAAAATGGTATTTAGTAGTTATAATAAATGCTTGTTTATTTTAATGTAATAAAGTTAAAAATTAAATATAATTATCTTATAAAGTATTGCTACAAACAGAGTAAAACAATGTAATCACATACTATATATCACACGGAGCGCTTTATGGTAATCGAAATATGCCCAAATATGTTGTTAAGAGGGCAGAAAACTACCGGCAAGCATGCGAGGGATGAGCCAAGCTTTCATATTTTGCGAGCAACCTGTAACGAAGCGGCTTCTAAACTTCCAAACTACTGTGCATGTAGAATTTTTAAATCGTCTATAAACATTCCAACATGCCTGCCGTGAAACGGCTCTCGTAATAAAGTCATTATTGTAATGTAAAAATAACATAATTTACTTAAAAACGTATCCAAGAGCGCGGTTGTTCGTCCGTGGTTAAATCTTAGCGTTTTGCCACAAAGAAAACCTCTAAAGCAAGTCGCTCGGTATCCCCCTCGGGGTTGAGTCAAGAGTGATTACGAATTTTAATTATTTTTTTAAGCCGGTGGCGAAGAGGTGATGTTTCCCCAGTGTCGAGGCTTATGCAAACAATCGACTCGCACTTGGAATTAATCCGACTCCCGGTTTTTTCCTTCGCGACAAGGAATTAACGAGCAAAGAAGTCATTAAGTCAGAAGATATTTGAGGATTCCTTTTAATTGCGGTTTCCTTGACGTCCGGTTTTTCTAATTGGTTCGTGTCCTCGGGTAACTTGGCAGATTTAATTTTCTAATTTCACTGATGGTGTTACAATAAATATTTAATTTTTGGGATATCTGACGCTCGTCATGATATTTTTTATTAAGTGCAAGTATTATTATTGTTATTAAGTTATTAAATTCAATTGTGTTGGTAGTATATTATGTGAGGAACTGTAGTTCAAACCAAATGCTTAGATTTTTTGTTACGTAAAACCACAATATCTATAATTCTTAAATACGCTGTGGATAACACTTAAATTTCATCGCAACATTTTTTAAGTGTATGCTAGTGGGTAGTAGATAGGTGGCTTTATTGTTCGCGGATTATTCAAACTTTTTTTTATAGAATAAGGGTGACAAACGAGCACACAGTCCATCTGATGGTAAGTGGATGCTGTGGCTCATAGATTTACATGAAGATGCATTGTCACCCCTGAGAACTAAGATGGAATGCCTCGTTTCTAGTAAAAGGTCCTCGGTTCTGTACACTCATCACAGGAAGCACCGTAGCATTAAGCTGCTACTTTACGTTGGTATTCTGTGAGAGCCTGATCATACGCCAGTCGGGCCGACCTATTTCTGCTACAACCATTATATAGCTGCAGCGATAATCATTGAGCTGCTCGAAGCAAGGTCGTGACATGGTTCTTTACTGCCGGCTTCACTAAAGTATATTATCTATGATTATCATTAATATTTTGTTATCAGGCTCAAGATGCTTGCAAAATAATGGAAAGTAGTTTTATTAAGAACTAGTTGTTACCTACGACTTCGCCCGCATGGATTGGATTAAATGAGTTTTAAATTGTTTGCGCGGTACCGTTATTATTTTTCTGAAATACAAGAAGCCTAAGTTACTTCTTACACACACAACACCAGCTATCCGCTAGTGAAAGTCCCGTCAAAATTGGTCCAGACGTTTCGAAGATTAGCCGGAACAAAGAGACAGACAGACAGACAATTTCTTTTAAATTTATCTTCTTGTTGTAGTTATTTTGAAATTACAATACACACACTTCGTTTTATTAATTTGTATACATTTTCAAGATGTCCGTCTTTGATAACAATTATTTTTTATGTTAAAGTATTTTTGCATAACTGTTTAAAAAGAATCTCAAAATGTTAGTACACGTAAAATCAATAAAGAAAGAGAGCCTAATTTATAATAAAATGTTAGTTTAGTGTAATAAGGTATGAATTACATTGTTTAATTTTAAGAAAATATTGACACCAAGAAAATCAACCGATATATATGTATACCAATATATATAAAAGAAGTTATCACAAAGTTACAACTTACGTACGTCCCACTGCTGGGCACATGCCTGCCCTAATTTCTAAGAGTGTGTTAGAGCAATTGGTGCATGTTAGTAGACTTCACATATCCTCGAAAGATTTTATTAACATGTAGGTTTATTCCTTACAATCTTTTTCTTTAGCGTGAGGTAAAACAAGGCTTAAGATTTCAATTTACAATTGAATTGTGGCCGATGAAGATTTATCCCTCGTTGTAAGTTATATGAGTAAGGTCGTAAAAAATGTACTTTTTGAAAGTTTTGAGTGGGCCCATGTTTGATTGTGAATACCATACGCTAACAAAAAGTATGATAATATTATTAATTAATAAAACATTGATAATCATGTTTAGCATAATGTAGGAATGACCATAATATTCAAGAGGCTTAAACATAACTATTTTTGAATCAATTTGAATCAACAAAATAAAGCTGCATACAAAATTTACTTGTCTCCTATCAACTTACGGGTCGAAAAAATGCAACAAATAAGAATAATATAGCATTATGGTTTTAAAATTGTAGTTTACTTTGAAAGTAATAAAGATGCCGTGTGATAATGTATAAATTATTGCAATAATACAATGCTAGTGGAAAATAATCTCATTTTAATTTGTGTCTCCAAAAGTTATCCAGTGTGTTACTCCGATTCGATATGGGATAGATTTTTTGTTTTCAACATTAAACAACATTATTGACCTAATATCGATAAGGCAATGCCGTAGGCTTACTGTCAAATGTCAGTTTTGACATATTTTTGTCATTTGTAGTCGTGACCGAAAACAATTGTAAATTCCATAATTTAGATCATAAAAATCGGGCAGTGTATATGTCAATTCGACGTGAGAAGTACAAAGATATCGTTTACTAGATTCCCGATTCGAAATTTATAGTCAATTACCAGTGTATGTCAAGTTTTATTAAGTAAATCGCGCATCATTTATGACCGGTATGCATTGTTGCGTTTTAAATTTTCGAGTGTGTTTGTTCCAGTTCGTTACGTGCGTTATGGTGTTTGTTATGTCACACACAGGAATTTTATAAAGGAGCCTGTTCACATAACTTACCCGATTACGGCGACATGAAAAAGGTGTAATGTTATTCTGACGTACCTACATAGTAGGTATGATATAGAGTGGAGTGTTATACTATTCAGATTTTATTATTACTAGTGGTTCCTCAGTAGCCGAACTAGGTCCGTTTTTAATTAAGAGGTCGTCGCCTTTCGTCAACTTTTCCACTCACATAGGACCATAATATAAAAAATTTTTAAGTGATAAGAGCATTTTTTTAAATTTTAATGTGGCTTTATTATATTTGTATGCTGAGTTTATTAGATAAGCACAAATAGTTTTTTTTTAAATCATTACATATTAAATTAATACTATATTATAGTTCGCCTATTGATTACATTTAAAAAAAACGCATTTTTAAATTTCAATTACTTCTAAAATATGGCTCTGTGCGAACGCAAATAGTCTCAAATGGGATAGCCCCTATAATTAAAAAAAAATAGTGAAACTAAATTCTGTGATAAATGTAAAAAACTTACGGTATCCGGACTAATTGTAAACTGTAAACACATATTTATTAAATTCGTCATGTTTCTTTTATGAATAACCTACTTTGATTAGTACCTACTGTTTTTTGTAAGCACATTATTTTGTTAGAGGCTTTAATTTTACTGTGTTGTGTTATTTTGGTGTTTAGTTTCACAAACATGCAAGATATGCATAGTCTAAGATTCGTTTTTGATTATTTAATCTTAATTTCATGAAAATAAGTTATTGATAATATTTTAAAATGGATTTTACTTAAACCTTTTTCGAAGTGAACATTGACCTTTATATTATTCCAGTACGTTATTGTGTCATTGTGTGTTATATCTTCCAGTGCGTTATTTACACATTTTACGACCTTACCCATATGTACATCGACCATGTATGCGTAGGAATATGTACGTAAAAGAGGCGAGAGGTGTGACAGGATCGTGGTTCAAGGCAAATGAAAGTTCGTAGTCTTTGCCTACCCCTGGGTGACAGACAGGTTGTATGTATATCATGACGTGTAGCATAACTGCTGTGATCGTGTCTTCGCAAATTTTCTAAGGTAGAGTTTGAAATTCATAGAACTCATAATAATTTGTGATATACGTTACCTCAGTGTCATTACAGTGCGTAACGGGGTCCTATTATCCAATTATTTCTAACCTTTCAGCGTCGGCCGCTTCAGTGCAGTCGTAATTACTCCACTTGCTAAGTTTAAACGAAGTACATGACAGTGTAAGTGATTGTATGCGGTAGGCCGATGGTGGTTAATGAATTATTTGTGGCTCGCGTGCATCAATCGCAGTTCTTACTAATTGCCCATGTCTAGTATAACGTCAATTTAGTTAATATTTGGTTTGATTTGAATATGTTCGTTTAAATTTTCCGTTACCAAATGTTACATGCACCTTTATTACTACTCAAAGAGTATATTAAATATAGAGGAAATGATACTTAAGATTTCTTTAGAGAATTAAAATTGTCATGAAAAACCTTTGCTAAGAATTTGTGTCTAGTCAGTTTCATGAAATAAAAGTTTTGGTTTGATTGTAATATTTTTAAAAGAATTTATTTTTGAGCGTGTCTGTGTGTTCTAATGCCAGTGTTTTCCTCATTAAGCATAAATATCTCGAGAGAAATTAGTGATGACATCTTCAAATTGATTTAATTCGATATTTAATTGTATAGTGAATACTTAATAAACAAAGAAAAATCTAACTTACAACTTGTCACTGCACAGAAATTGATAGTGACTGCATCTGAGGTGACAGCAGACCGAATTACATTACGTTTTCCAATTACGAAAAATACTGGAAAAGGCATACCTGGTTTAAAGCAGTTCTGTGTAGAAAGGAATACAAATCGACAATATGCACACAATTACTTCTGCATATCTACAAATAAGTAAAGTAAAATAGCCGGTCAAATATTCGCGCTAGCCGATTTATTTTTATTAACGACCGAACTTATCAATACTCATTCACTTGAACGTTCTGCGAAGATCCTTTACTAATTGAAATTGAAATCCGATTTTCTTCCCCTCACCATTGAGCTGAGCCCAGTGATTAAAAGTATTCGAAAAAAAAAATACAAATAATAAAATTACAATATCGCTAACGACGCTGCCGTCTCCCCAGAATCCTTTTAAATTTTTGGGGAATAAATTAAGGCATAGAAAAAAACCCACTGGCCCGCAAACAACGCCTAACGATTCGACGTTGTTAAGCCCGGCTTTTGCTACGTTTATGGCTATTACTATGAGTTGTTAATTTTTTGTAGCTAAAATTTTTACACCCTTGATTATAAATTAATTTCTCTTTGCTACAATATTTGTTGTATATTTGAACTTTTTGGCTCTACTTTAAATATTAATGGATTGATGACTCCACGGCGCAATAGCGTAGCAGTAACTTCGAACCCCATCTGGGTGTTTGTCCTTCTACAATTTGTGTATGTAAACTTTAAATATATAAAAAAATCGTTACACTTGGACTTTCTCTTGTATCTACAAGAGAAATTCCAACTGTAACGATTTTTTTCAAAGAAAAGAATACGATTGAGCTTTTTTCTATGGAAAGTTTAAATCATTGGTGTTAATAAATGAAAAGGTAGTTTTTTTCACAATTGTGTACGAGGATAGCGTAGCGAAATGAAAAATTGCCCTATTTTGAGGATGGATGACGCGAATTAAGAAAGCAATTACTCATCAGAAGAAGCACGGGGGAGGAATGTTAATAAGACGAGACTATGAGTGAAAGTTATTTTTCATTTGGTCTCTATGAGCTCAATGAATCTGTAATTAAGATGGAAATAACTGAATGGTATTTGCTTACTGGCGCCGTGGAGTCGCGCCTGCGAATATTTTCAATATTAATTCATATGACCTACTTGTATATGGATATCTTGAATTTATTCCATCAAAATAAATTTTTAGAATATATAAAAATATGGAATATTACAAGAGAGATTCCAGCAAATAAAGTCGTTTTCAAAAACTATCTTGTCTGTTATAGTTAAGCGATAACGAAATAATGATCAAATGAAAAAGAAAATGTTTTCTAACACTTTTTAATTTCAAATTTAATACTATTATGTTTTATGCAATAATAAGGTACTATAAAAATAAATACTATTTATAAGTAGGGTAGAACACTCATAAATAAATCCAATTAGGCACATTTGTTTTTACTTTAAGTGGAAAGTTATTTCGGTCAGCAATAGGTAGGTAGATAATTTCTCAAGGCGTTAATTAGATAGAGCTTACAAGAAACAGCTTTTTATCTCCGTCTCCCAAGGTCATTCGAACTAGTTGTCTGTACGTTCCAGACAGAAAGCTCTCAGTGCCGCGGAACATCGTTCTAATATCGCACGTTTTCTTATGTATTAGGCTGCTTTCTTACTTAAGCGCATAATAAAACAGTATTTATGTGAACACGTTAAATATGAGTTTGGAAACTTTGTTTTCTCGTAGCGCTATAATTAGTAATTAAAAAATATACAAATTTAAAAATAAAATTAAGCGTTTTGGTATGTAGAAAACAAAACAAATTTATCGAACGTTTCTTTAGTCACACAGTATATCTTTACTGTGGTGGACGGACACCCTTAAGCTCTCGAATTTTCTCCCAACTTTTTCCGCTTCGGGCCACTTATCACCCCCTCCCCAACCCCCTCAGTCCATCGAGCCCGACCGCTAATTGCGTCCGTTAATTAGGAAACGTCATGAGTGTTTACCGAGAGAGCTAAGTGTGAAGTTTGGCCCCACTAATGCCTGGCGTGAAATTACTTCCGGGCAAGTTGAAACTTTTTCAGAAAATAAACTTGGTGGGATTAATTAGGTGATGGGGGAGATTAGACGCTGTGTCTGCGGCTTAATAAGATTATGTCAGTTTTGTTTCTCGAAGTTTTTCAGTTTTACTTTGCCTAATCTCGTTCGCGCTTAATTATATTTATTTTACCGTTGTAGTGTTGTTATATATTATAAAATAAAACTACAATAAGCAATCATCACCATCATACCTACAATTGTTTTATTTTATATTTGTGCATGTTATTAAAAAAAATTAATGAACTAAAAATAATTCATAATTATTTTATTTTTTATGAAATGGCATACTATCTCGTGTGTGTAGTAAAAGACCACACAAGTGGGCAGCAGTGTACTCCTGAAAATAGTTTAAAGTAATCACAAACCTCGGTTGTCAAGTCGTCTGTCAAACGTGACAATGAATGTCTTTCCTATGAGGAAATTAACGAATAAACATATTCAGCAGTGGAATAAGCTGTAACCTATAATAAAAGAATGAAATTATATGGAATACATTTTAAAATGACCACATTTCATATCGAATTTCCAACCTTAAATATCAACATCGTGAAGTTTAAGCGGACAAGAAAAACAAAGACGGCTGGCACATCAAAGTAAATGAATCGGAGCTAGGTGTGGTGCGAGCCCCCAGTAATTAACACGTTGCGGGCTTAATTACAGACCTCGTATTGAGGCTAAGTGAAATGTGTCATCCGTTGTGAGGTTTATTGGACTTTGTCCCGACCACGTCTTAAGATTTTCGTATTCAATCTAGACTCAGAAAATAAATACGTCGAGAAAAATTTGGAATAGTTGGTTACATGTTACATGTTAATTCAATGGCTTATTTGAATAGTCCTAATTTAAATAATCTCTTAAGAGTCATACTAATTCTAAGTGGTTAATTATTTCTTGTATATTAACAAATTAATTTATATATATATTAAACTGCTACTATATTAATACCTACTTAACACATCGTGGCGGCGACGGCGTCGTGGCAGAGTGGCTTAACAATGATTCGCAGCGCTGGGGGCTACGGGTTCGAATCCCGCACAGAACAAGTGTTAATTATAGTATGATCTACAAATAAATGTTCCGGTTCTGGATGTTGGTCCTTGTGGAATTTATGCATGTAAACTGCCCCCACAATCCAGGAGAAATATCTATTGTGACGGTATTGTTTTTTAAAAATAAAGAAGTTTTTTTGTTACTGAATAAAGAAGTTTGTTTAGTTACTGGTAGTAGTAGATAACTATAGTGAAATATAGTATCCCTCCTATGAAACAATATACGGTCCATGCGCAACAGTGGACATTTACAAGTTGTAATGGAATATAGTAAACACAAGCACTAGTTCCTTGAAGCTTAGTTTAGTAGAAGTATTATTAAAAAATTAAGACTATATTTCTGGAATAAGCGAAGTTACGAATATCATCCGGTCCCAGGTTCCGAAAGATTTTGTTTTGTTATGACAGTGCGAGTTGGCAACGCGAGTTCGGCGACCCCACTCCGAGTTTTAATGATAAAAAAATGCGTACGGAGGGGAGGCGAGTAAGTGCCATCGAAAGAGGGAAAAAACTACGGAGAAAAATATTTGGCGCGACAGGTTGCCCCCTTCCATCCCCGCACCGCCTTGATAAAAATTAAATCTTAACGACGGAAATTTAAAGATGACGCTCGAACGATCAAGAAGAGTGTACATCTGAGCCCTGGGGTGCTTTAATTGGGCCGAGTGTATACTAAGGATGTAGCCATGAAAGGTATTTTTTTAAAGAAGTTGTCATTGATTGATGTTATCTATTAGGACTCTTGTATTTATGGAATTTTTAGTTCAGAACGGGAGTTCTTAATTACTTCGAGAGAATTGCTATTTGCTTTTTTTGTGAAATAAAACATGGATCACACTCTTTATTTTACCGAAATAAGAAATATAACTTACTTATGTTAAGTCAGTAGTGTTTCTTATTTTATGATTGTATTACTGAACTTTATTTATATCCAAACGTAGTACAGTAATATCTTTAAAATATTACTTACTGTAGGTACTGGATTTGTACGAAAAAACTTTCTTCCATAATTATATTAGAAATGCAAGTGGCGTATTTAGGACAAATTTGTACCGATTTTTTTTCAAATTTAAGTTAACTATGAATTTGTTTCATCGCGTAGTAGCGATGTAAGTATTTCCACTACCCCAAACCGTCCCGTGGGTGCTGTAAGAGGCCTCAGAGGCAAACGGAAAAAGAAGATGGGCAGGAACTCGAAGTAATAAAACAACTACAGTTACCACCAGGACCCAAGTGTGATAATTATAGCAGAATCCCCCCGTAAAGCAATCTATCTAAGAGACCTATGTTCAATAACCGCTCTCTTGAGTTTGGGTACTACAGTACTCAACGACGTACGGCATCAATTGAGTTTGGGTACTGTACTGCCCACACCTATCTACATATATTAAAAATAAAAATAATTAATAAATCGTTTGCGTTAACGATGAAACAAATATTTAGACATAATGGGCATGAATTCTTTAACTTAAATAAAAAATATTGAAAAAAAGAGGCAGGTAAGACGAAAAAAATTTATTTCATGTCATTTTTTGTCATGGTCATGTCATTGGACTTTTTAGGCTACTTTGAATGGATGTGAAATTGTTATATTATGTGTAGATTATAGAAATCTATACGTGGTAGAGCCACGCTACAGCTATATTATGGTCGTAGCACGAATGGGTCGGCTCGACCGGGGCAGGACCACGCTCTCACAGAATATCAGCGTAAAATAGTAGCTTAATGCTGCTGTGTTTCGTATGGTGAGTGTAGAGATCCGGAGAGATTTTTTTACTGAAAACGAGGCATTCTATCTTAGTCATCAGGGGTGACAATGCATCTGCATTTTGATTCTTAATCGAGGATAAATGAGCGAGGGCATCCACTTACCATTAGATGGACTGCGTGCTCATTTGTCACACTAATTCTATAATAAAGATATAATCTTGTTTCTGTTCATCAGACCTTAAAGTTCACTTTTTGACGTTTTATGGAGGACTTGTCATAAAATCGCAAGTTTGCCAATATACAGTTGGCAAACTTGTGATGACAGTACCAGACGTTTTACACCTTTCATAGAGTGAAACTACTCCTACTGCACGTCTTTACTGTAGAAATTGTATAACTAACGTTAAATAGATAGTTTACTGCCATCTGTCGGAAGTTATGAGGTCTTTTTGGTATTTCTCACTGTCGTCGTACGTCACGCTCCCATGGGAAATGGGTTGATAGGTACTTTGACGCACCTTAACGTGGCAAATACATAGAATAAGTATAAATGTAATATTATAAAAAAAAACTTACTTAAACTTCTTTAGGTTTAAAGTAAACAATACGGGACAGAATTACGAAAAATAAAATATCGTCTCTCAAATTTGCTTCCGAATTGAAATTCAAATCGGGTTGCAAGAGATTTTGCATCGGGCGGCATCGACTATTGATTTTCTTACGTCTTGGGGCCACCATTGCAATCCTACTTGTTTAAACTTTTTATTTCACTCTTCACAAGCGTTTTTTGTTTCAGCCACTCGCCCCAGGGTGCGCTCCCCTACGCACTCCCTCTTGCATAAAAAAGCTTCTAATCGATAATTTGTGTGGGGGTGCATTAAGCATAATATCGCCCAGAAATGTGCGCGAATGTTTTTCTCAATACATCTTGGTTTCAAACTCAAGGCTATTTCTGTTTTTCGCACATCTTACAAATTGAGGCAAATATTTATGTATACTATTTTTTACACGAGTAGTTGTAGCATGAATGGGTCGGCTCGACCGGGGCAGGACCACGCTCTGACAGAATACCAGCGTAAAATAACAGCGTAATGCTGATGTGTTTCGTATGGCGAGTGTAGAGAACCGGAGACCCTTTTTTATAAAATCGAGGCATTCCATCTTAGTCCTTAGTGGTGACAATTCATTTGAATTTTACTTAATTAATTAAAATGTGATTCGTGGGCCACATCATTCATTTACCATCAGGTGGACTGTGTGGCCGTTTGACACCCAATGCTATTAAAAAAAAAACAAGTAACAATTTAAATGAAAAAACTACGGATAACAGAGCAACTGACAAAATCGGATTAATATATTAATATCAATAATGTTTATTTTTTATTTAAGTAGTTACTAAGAATAGTATAATATAAACCGTGAATATCCATCACCGCAATTCGTCCCATGAGTGACGTAAAAGGCGACTTCGTGAAAATGTGCCCAGGTTTTGTGGTCTCCAAAAGTTGCCAGAATAATAATCTCGTACAGGACGTAACATTAAAACAGCAGACTATCATGAGGAGGTGTGGAGATAATATATGCATGTTATTATTTTAATTTATTATTTAAAATATTAAAAGTTGTTACCGAGTCCACATCACAACGTTCAATATTACGCACGTAAAAGTGCATTGTAAAATTCTAACGCATTATGGGTAGATTCTAAACAGGAAATGTGAAATATTAGTTATCAAATAACAGCCGTATTTTTTTTAAATAAAAATTAACAAAATAATCATCACAGATTATAATGATTTCTTAAATTTACGCGAACACTACACATTGAATAAAACTATTATTTACGGATTTTATCGCAGTCTGCGAACATGTTCAAGATCGTCCCCACCATTACATTAGATTTGATAAACCACAAATTCTCGCAAAAGAACACCGATTCCTACCAAGGATGATACGCGAGGCTATTGAAATTAAAAAACATCCAAATTTCAATAGAGAAGATGGTTGGGTGCTACCATCTGCTTGGGATCCTATAATTAACAAAATTAAACCCAAACCCAAGCATACCACTGCAAGACTTCATGATACTATAAGCTCGTTTTGCGTAAATCGGACCAAAAATTAATATTAAAAAACTGAAGGTAGCCGGACTAACTATGACATTGGGACGTCAAACATCTCAGTCCCCCCCGTGACCATGGGCGCTGTAAAGCACCCGAAACGTCGGGATAATAATAAAAATAAATTAAAGTAATTAAACGCGATAAAATCCGTAAATAATAGTTTTATTCAATCACAGATTATATTAAAGACCAGCCAGATTATAAAACCTTATTTCAAATTAACTTCACAACGATAAAAACTCTGGCTATAAATAGAATCGGAGTTTAATAGAAAAACATCCAACGGCTTTACAATTGAAATCACCCATAACAGCCGTGAGATGATCATCGCCTGCCAACGGATCTAATCAGCTAAGACGCATTGCGTGGCTGCTACTAACTGCCAATATCTGATGCATCGCCAGCGGACTGTCCCATTGTATTTGTTCTTTATGTTTTTTATGTCGAGGGACGCGACGATAATGTTTTTATGGCCAGAGGGTCGTTGCCTTAATCAGGGAACGCGTTGTGATTAAACGTAGCAATGTTTTTGTTTACAATGTTCGCAAAACACGATGTGTATACACTTATTTCGAATTCGCCCATATATTCCCGTTTTTGACTTATCGATAATTTTTTATCGCCACTTTACAGAATTATATGACGTAACTGTTAGAATTAACGTTTCGCCTTCTCATTTTCTAACTATCAAACACTAATTTAAACTGAATGATGATTTTCACATTTTAATTATGGTAGCACTGCTTTGGACACGTAATTGCGAACTAATTAGATCACTACTACAGACGAATGTCTTTTAACTCAACATTTTAACAATGTTTTGAATGATAATACCTGGAAACTAAATCGACTCAAGTGGCATGTCAACAACCCACGCATGTTCCATTTCAGACACGAAAGCTCGTTTTCCACGCATACCAACACAAGATAATGACTCAAAACGGCAATTCAAGACAGAATTTTTCATAAAACGAGGTATATGAGTCAAGAACATTGGGGCCATAAACATAAGAACACCCTACGCGCTCACCCCTTGCACGAAAAAGTCACCCCCGCACGTACGTAGAAGCACAAAAAAGGGCACCAGAGGGACGTTACGCATCCCAAGTAAGCGGAGCTCATTGCTGGGGTCTGCAGATGTCTTTAATGGCTTTA
The DNA here is from genome assembly GCA_907164705.1 of Parnassius apollo. Classification (NCBI taxonomy): domain Eukaryota; kingdom Metazoa; phylum Arthropoda; class Insecta; order Lepidoptera; family Papilionidae; genus Parnassius; species Parnassius apollo. The sequence goes on from CAJQZP010001172.1 coordinate 5,707,995, forward strand.
AATTATATGTAGAGAAAGCTAACTGCCGCCTCGTTGGCTAGTAGGTGATAGATCGAATTCGGATACTGTATGATTGCATTCGGTATTTTCCGAAACTCTATTACTTTTACAGTACTGCACTATCATTATTTATATTAATGAAATGTCATGCTTTACATATAATACATTTTAAACGTATTAGTTATGTACAAGGTATTTGTTTTCTAAGTTTGCGCTGTAGCACGCAGTTTATTTAACTATAGAAACTATTTTTCCATCTATGAAATTTATAAGGTATGCAAATTAGTAGTTATGTAAAACTCAAAATTAATTTGATATTACTAACAATTTGCATTACAGCGTTTTGTATTAATAATATAACGTGTGGTGGCGCATGAGGATTCATTACCCTATATCGTCTTGTGGGTGTCATTCATTCATCCATTCATTCATTACAGCCTTCCGCAAGTCAAGACATAGGTCTTCCCCAAGGAATGCCACAAAGCGTGGTCATGAGCCTACTGCATCGATCGACTTCATGTCTTCCTCCGTTCTCTTACCAGGCCGTCACCTAATCTAGTGGGAAACCCCGCTACTTCGCTTACTGCTGCGAACTGAACGAACTGGTGTATTTTATTCTGCATTTTCTTTAATTATTATCGTACTTATACTATATGTACTTATAACTAAGTACTTGTTGTTAACTAATTCAAGTAAGTATAAACTGCTTATTTAAGTACTGCGTCCGCGACAGTAATAGAATGGCAGATCCAAAATCGCGATTTTTAAGTTCGCTGTCGGCAACTTTGGACTGTTAATTTTGTCATAATAACAACGACTTGTTTAGTATCGGGGGGGGGGGGGGTAATAATATGGTCATCCGGTTAATATGGTCCCTTTCCTATAACTCAAAAACTACAGCCTTGTTTGTGTAGATGGCTTTGTGAAACGATAACTCTTCATCGGTCAATCAAATAATAAAGGCTCAAAGAGACTATCTAGGGTATAAAGGTATATCGACGGCATTTTGACAGTTGACATTATAGTAAATATTTTTGTCGATTTTAGTATGTTGGAAAGTAGTGAGTTTTTGTAAATAGGTTTTTCAAAGTGTTCCTAATTATTGCCTAAGTTTTTTTTTCTTAATGCATGAGTTATGGCATACGACTTTCCGTTTTTGTCTGTGCCATCCTTCTAGTATTGGTTTTATAGGACGGCTAAGTTTAAGGTTCAAAGGCTCCCTTTCTCTCTACCAAGCCGTCAGAGTATTTACCACCTCTTTACCCCTTTTGTCATTCTGCAGTTACAATCTTGCACTGCTATGTTTCGGTCTGAAAGCCACATATAGAGCTGGTATAATTACGGGCTGTGAGGTCTTCCATTCATCCTCAGAGGTGACAACACATCCGTACCCTCCTGTGTTTGAAGTTGGTTGCAGGTGTCCATGGACTGCAGTACCATCTTATCATCATGCCACTTACAATCAGTAGACCGTAAGCTCGTTTATCACATCAGTTTCATTAAAAAAAATTAGTACAAAACAAATTAACCGAAGATTCACGCTGCAGTGCATTATTGAATGGGAAAAGGCGCGCTCGCATGGAATATCAGCTTTAAATGTACTATAATGCTACTGTTTTCCGTATAGTGAGTGAGGAGAACCGGAAACACTTTTTACTTGTAACGAGACATTCCAGTTTAGATTTCAGTGGTGACTACGCATCTCCATTTCGATTCTTTACTGAGAAAAGGTCTAGGTGTCTAAATGCCACAGCATCCACTTATCATCAGGTTTTTTATAGAATTAGGGTGACAAACGATCATACGAGCACCTTATGGTAAGTGGATGCTATGGCCCATAGACATTTACATTTAACCTCGATTAGGAATCGAAATGCAGATGCTTTGTCAACCCTAAGGAGTAAGATGGAATAAATTAAACTTTGTAAAGTTAATTTAAAATTGCTGTTAACAATGTTAGTAAAGCTGCTAAGGGGGATATAATACTCACAGGTAACACAAAGTAATTTGGGTTATAATGTGGGATTTTCAAGGCAAGATTGAAAAGTCTAAGTCAATGTGCTTTACCATCTTCGGTTGCATCACCACTTACCATCAGGTGGGATAGACACTGCCTCAAGTTTTGGCTTTGAATCTCAAGTAACACTTGTGAAAAAATTTGTCTTTGTTATATATATTATAATATTATTCAGAATTTATCGCATTAGCATTAGTACTCGGTGGCGTAGCGGCTAAGCGTTTAGTCGCGACGCGGGTTCGAATCTCGCACGAAACAATTGTGTATATTAATTGTGACACGGATAACTATAACTTGTGCAGTTGATTGCTTTTGGTTATATTTGGATATTATAATTGAGTCTTTATATCGGCCAGAAAAAGATCACCATAAAGATAAAATGTTAAACAAGCACCCGGGTCGATCATCACAGATGTACTTCCACGGCTTATGAACTTATTTCGGGCTTAGATTTTAATCAGACTTGCAAGATAAGGTTAAGATTTCAACAAATAATAATTCGTAACAGTTTTGCGGTTACGCGAATGATTGTAATGTTTTCAAGAATAATAAGTTTTACTCATTGCGTTGTCTACGAGCCAAGCTCCTCACAGACGACTGGGCACGATTTCGCCCGATTTCATTACGCTGGAAAAAAAATGAAGAAATTGTAAAATAATGTCAATTACCGTGTACAAGAACGGAGTAGTAGTAACTAACGATCGTCATTACCCATTGTCGTGATTGCGTAAGTAGATACGATTTCGCAGGGAAGTGAGGCGGGGCCGGCCCGCTACTACTTTCCGCTTCGCTCAACGTCCGCGCTCGTTAATGTAACCACTGCTATGACGTGCTAGCGGATCCTAACTAAGGCATCATTTTATGTTTATAATAAGTCATATTTAATTTTAATAATGCTCTAAATAGTACCATCAGTTGCTTTGTGTATCAGGCGGTACGAGTGTGCTTGTAAAAAGTATACAACTAACACATATCGGTATCGGTTTACTTTATTGATGTATTAGTGTGTTAGTATATTATAATATACACCACCTCCCACTGCCTAATAGTGTAATTTTTTTACTAATAATTAAGGTTGTCTGCAAGAAATCGCTTTTTAGCGATAAGACCGCCTTATTGTACCTACCTCTTAAGTATTACTTTATGTAATCTATATTTTATAGTTTTATGGTGTACAATAAAGTATATATAATAAAAACAACATAAAACATTTTAATGGTTATGATAAATAAAAATAAATGTAATACAGAATTACATGCGTAAATAATTCAACGGTAGGTATAGAGTCCACCTGATGTAAGTGGATGATGTGGCCTATTGACAGCTACATCTATCTTCGATTAATATTGTAAATGTAGATGCGTAGTCAGCACTGAGAACTAAAATAGGTTTCTGGTCCTCTGGTTCTTCATACTCACCATACATTAAGTACTTATTTTATGCCCTGTGAGAACGTGGTACTTCCCTGGTTAAGCTGATTTAAGCTATTCGTCCTGCAACTATAATATTGCTGCACGTTTTAGGCATACGCCACATAGTTAGAATAAACACCTAATGAATATTTTTTTATGAATAGAAAGATTCCTTTCAAGTTCAATTTTCAAGTAATGATGTTTGTAATTTGAACATTTTATCAATTTTCACCACGCTGGGCAAGTTTGCGGGTACAGCAGGTTTTTAGAAGACAGGACAACCAACGAGTACATAAATCCACCTGATGTTAAGTAGATGTTGAAATTCAGAGACACCTAAATCTATCGTCAACTAAGAATCCTCAAGATGAAATATCTCATTACGAGTTTAAAAAAATGTATGACGTTCTGACCTTACTATACGAAATACGTTATATTACAGCATTACGCTGCTGAAGGAAATCGGAATATAGGCAGAGGCGTCTTTCTAACAACAACTTGATAATACTACGATTCCCAACTCGGCTTGCAACCGTGGCATCTATGACAAAATATCCCGTTATATGGCAATCCACGGTGAGGCCTTGTTCAGCAGTAGACTTTGATAAGCTGTATTCAATTAATAAATGAATAATGCTGCTATTTAACTATGGTAACCCTCAGCAGCAGAAAACTCTCAGAATGGTGTTTCCCCTGGCGAGACCACCCATTCGTGCTGTGACCGATTATAGCTCTATTAAGTAAAAAAATATATTGATAATATTCTCGTCATCATCATCATCATCATTACAGCCCTTCACAAGTCCACTGCTGAACATAGGCCTGCCCCAAGTAATGCCACAAAGCACGGTCCTGAGCCACCTGCATCCATCGACTTCCTGCATGTCTTACCAGGTCGTCACTCCATCTAGTGGGGGGTCGCCCTACACTACGCCTACCGGTACGAGGCTGCCACTCGAGGACCTTTCTTCCCCATCGGTTATCGGTTCTTCGAGCTATATGGCCGACCCATTGCCACTTCAGCTTACTAATCCGTTGGGCTATGTCGGTCACTCTGGTTTTACTGCGGATATCCTCATTTCTGAGTCTATCACGCAGTGAAACTCCGAGCATAGCCCTCTCCATAGCTCGCTGAGCGACCTTGAGCGTCCTCATACGGCCAGCAGTGAAGGACCACGTCTCAGATCCGTAAGTCATCACTGGCAACACGCACTGGTTATACACTTTATAATACCTGACGAGAAGATGTGTCGTAATTTCCCGAACCGCCGAGTGAATCCGTCGATTGACCTCTAGGTCGAAGTTGGACTTACCTAGTCGGACTATTTGTCCCAGGTAAACGTACTCGTCAACAACTTCGAGCATAGTGCTCCCAATATTCTCGTACTTGTACATAATTATTTGAATATCGAACATATTATTTGAATATCGAACATATTATTAGAATTGACATAATCATTTCTAAACATAGAAACAATGTTTTAAAATTTTTGTAGAGAAAATAAAGGAAGTTTTCCTTCCGTAATGCCACTCAATTGATCTCTTTGTCCATAAACAAAGCAATAAAAATTTGAAATGCTCTAAATACTTGATTAACTACATTTATTTGAATAATCTATGGACCGAACTGGCCACTTTCTATTTATCTATGAAAAAAGCTGTAACTGCCACGCGTCGTCCATTGAACCGAGTGACACAATAATGTGGGCAGACAGCGCATTGTTTTAGATGACACACAAAGCTGCGGATGTGTCGGACACAGTCGATCGCGTCCGTAAGCACTTGCTTCCACATTTTTGTACAATAAAATTAATGAGAACAATGCAATAGTTTTGTTCACACTTTAATTTAGATTTACTTATAATACATGCGTTACAATTACGGAGAATGAAGAACAGATTTAAACTTTAATGAAGCAAACTCGGGCCTAAAAAATAGATGGAGCGCTGCGTTGATACATTTAAAGTGATACAGAAACCATGCTCAATTTCTTGACACGCACCCACGCACACTTCTTCCTTCTTTCAAAGTTCACAGATGAACGCACACATATGAACTTATACTAGCGGTTTGCTAGCGGCTTCGGGGCAGAGGGGGCGCGCAGCGAATACGAAGCGAACACGCCGCGGCTGCGCAGCGAGGATGTCGCGGACGCTTGGCGGATATGCAATGTTTTCGTTACGTGTTCGCAGCGAGTTTACGACGTACAGTAAACTCAGTAACAAAATGGAATCCGAAGAGGAAACACTGCTGTTGGTTTTGTTACTGCGAAGACGCAGGAGACAAAAACAAAAGCATCGTCGATTTTAGGAGGATCCATTATCAAATAATCGACTGGAAGAGAGCGACTACTTTGTATTGTTTTGTAAACGAATAAAAAATAATCCTAAAAACTTTCGTTCATACCTGCGCATGTCAAGACCTACATTTTGAGTTGTTGCATCTGATACAAACCGACTTAAGACATGAAAATACACATTTGAAGTTATCAGTGTCACCTGAAGAAAGGCTTATAACTATTTTAAGGTATGATTTAAACGCTTGTACGAGAGTATACAAAATGGCGTCCACGCTGCTGTTCGCGGCGATCTCGTTGCGCGTCCGCGACGTATTCGCTGCCAGCCCGCTCCGCCCTGTAGCTCGCAAACCACTAGTGTGATAACGCCCTAAAACCATATTGTTAGTTGCAAATGATTTTAGATACATATGTGTACGTAAGTGCTTGTCCTTACAATAATTTGAGCATGGTTTTGATTAGGTTTTTGCATTACTTTATATGTAGGTACGCATCGCTCTTTCTTTTTTTTTGTTAGCTTGTATAAGCAAATAAATCATTTAATGAATGATAAATGTTATTCTTAAGATAATAATGATTATATAATATCCATATTTAACATTTAAAAATAAATTCCAACTTACAAGTAAAAAAGGATGTTTCAACTCACAGCTACTAAGTTGTCTAGTGTGTTTTGCGCTTACCTTCTGTAACAAAAGAATTTTTTTATTTATTAAAAATATTCTCATAATCTTGGAAACACATCTTTGACTATTAGCTTTTATATTTGTATTCCGCAAAAATAAAACCGGCTCCCTATTTCACAGAGATCGCTTCTTTTAAAGTGCATGATCTGAATGTAGAAGTTCTGGGGGAGAAATTGTAAAATATGTGCGACAATTATCGATACACAACGTTAATAGTCTCCTTACATTGTGTAGAGTACTGAAGATATCAAAAAAGTCCCCCTAATGTCGGAAGATTTATTCGCAAATTAGTTATAAATTTCGCCTCCGGTCTTCTTATAGTTAGTATAACGGGCTCGGTTATAAAAATGTATTTAAAATGTCGCCGACGAAAATGATTTATTATGTACAGACTGTCGTAAATTTGTCCATTTAGACTACAGGGGATCATAAATTTTAAAAGAAGCAGAGTGCATTTTGTCTATTTCGAAAAATTCGAAGTAAGACTTTCAAACTTAACCTTACTATTTATTATGTTACCATAATCAATATGACATTGAACACCAGTGTGAAATAACATATTTTTAAACTACGTTTAACTTGGATTTTCTCTTGTATCATGGGCATCTTACATACAAAAATTGCACAAGGAGAAACATCCAGACCTAAAACAATTATTTGTTTGACATACAACATTTACTACGCAGTAGAGCCATGCTGCACTTATATAATATATATTATTGTTGTAGTACGGATTGATTGGCACGACCGGGGAAGAACCACGCCACGCCCTCACAGAATACTAGCGTGGAATAACAGTTGAATTATATTGTGTTTCGTATAGTGAGCGTGGAGAACCAGGATGACAACGCATCTGTATTTTGATTCTTAATTGAGGATAGATGTAGATGTCTATGAGTCACAGAATCCACTTTCCATCAGGTGATCTGTGTGCTCGTTTATCCCCTTTATTTTATAAACATTTTTTAAATTACTACGATAGCACATGGGTAGTACGAGAATGCATTAGATTCGTTACACTTAAATTTTTGATCTGTTTTACACATATTTTCAATTATTCTTGAATAATGGAAAAAGAAATAATATTATTGTGCACAATGAAACCAGTATAAAAGTAATAATAGACCTGGGAATATTCATGTTCCGCTCCACGCATGCGTTAATTTATGCAAGGTGATCTTACAGTTTTTTATTTATAAAAAAACGACAATGGCCTCCGTCAAAAATTGCGATCGACGGTGTCACCCAACACTTCCTTGGGGAGTCGCAAAGAAAAAACTCATCAACCCTAACCTGACGTGTCATTCATTGTGAACTTATTTTTGTCGCTTTAAAGTTTTTTTTTTATTTATAATTCAGTACGCAACAAAAACTGTCTAATTGTAACAGTTTCTTAGCGATGAAATTTTAAGGTCGATTATTTTTCTTTTGTGATTTCTAAAAAGAATGTTTTTAAGCATTGTGTACGTCGCATTGATTGACAACTAGGAATTTGTGTGATTATTTTTAATAGGTATTTTTAGTTTTAAATTTTATTTATTTTTCTTATAAAAAAAAGTAAATTTTGTCCCAGCTCCTACTTTCTTTTACTACGATATATTATAGAGAAACCATTAATGGTTTTGAAGAAGTGAATGTATTTTTATTAAAACATTACGATACTCACACTAGAGTTTTCTCCCGTATGGTGGAGGCATTGTACATGCAAAAATTGTAAATGGACAAACATCCAGCACCAGAACAATAGCACACTTGTGGATTATAAGGACACTTATTCCATGCGAGATTATAACCAATAGCACCGCATAGCCATAGCCAAAGCCAAACGCTTCTCCCACTGCGTTACTGCGGTGTTCTACTTGATCGGACCCTGACATTCACTCACACTTCTGTCGCACCTCTCAATACCGTCTAACCCCGCATCAACGGTGCGACCCCGTCAGAGTTGCGGATGATAGGGCGATTGGCGCATCGCTATACTAACACTCCTCTTCCCCCGCGACTCTACTCGGCTGCATCGGAAGGGGAAGAGGCACCCTTTTCGCTGCAGCCCACCAGCGCACATTCGAGGTGGGCTCGCCGTACCCATTCGGAGCGGTCGTCTCGGGCCAGCCCCTCACCATGGGCCAGCCAAGTGGGTTTCTCTTAGCGCACCGCGGGTGACCAAGCCACGGCTACTAAGACCGTAATTATACTGGATCTCTAAGCCCATCGGACCTGATTACAGCAGTGCCGGCACTGCTATTTGCCGGCAGTAATAGATAAGGGGGTGACAACTACACTTCCAAGGCAGAAAAGTGAATAATAATACTGTTTAATGAACCATTTATTGTTATTTTTAATTTGGAGTTGGTTGATAAGTTTTTCAACAACCGTAACGGCACGCTTCACTAACGACGTTATTATAATATGTTCTGCAGTGACTGCGATTCTTAGTGACGACAAAAGCTCTGCTATCGATTAATAGTCGTTAGTGATTTCCGAAAACAAACTGTCTTAATTCGTACTCGTATATTAGCATGAATGAAGAAACGCCAGCCCAAAGATTCTGAATCCTTCTAGGAAACCTTGAGTAGCCTGGGTCCTGCATCGTAGTCTATCTTTTAACTATTCTATTTTTTATTGATTACTGTTTACGGCTCTCTGAATCTCTCTGATGCACGATTGACTACCTTCGATCCTGTTAGCATGCCATCGGATACTCTCGGGTTGAACATAATAATATTGTCTTCGTTGACAATAGAACTTATTTAATAACTTATGTCTATGAAGTGTAACAGCCACTTTCCATAAGGTTAAATGTAATTTTTTTTCAGTTTTATTTAAAAAAAGTTACATTTTGACGCTGAAGGAAAACAGAGAATGTTCAGAATTTGAACATGAATTATGTTAGGGATATGTGACGTTCGTCGATTTTTACTGTAGTACTCGTAACATGGTAGACCTATACTGATCCATAAGCCATAAGCTTTTGAGTGGAAAACGTTAAGTGGGCCGCGTGGTGAAGCGACGCGTTCGGTATATATTTTATGCGACCGACGGTAACTTCACTAACTCTCTGAGAAATTATAGGAGAGTATGGATCCTGCCATGAGTAGTATATACGCTGTCAATGTATTTTTTCTTTCTCGGAAACATTGAAAGTGGTAATTTAAACCTTAACTGAATATAAAAAATATTTTTGGGAATACTTAAACCAAATATTTATTTAGTTTTAAAATCAAATAACGTACCCACCTGCTTGACAAGAGGTGAAAATTCCAAAACATGTTATTAAACCAATCTGATCGATTGGAAAGGGTTCTTTTCAATAAAGAACGTTTAATAATTTCTCACAAAAGAGATCCGGTCCGATCCGGGAGTTCTATTATTTATAGTTTCCGATCAAAGTTTGAATACGCCTTAATTATCGGCTGCATACTGTCACACCCTTATAAACTTTCTTTAAAAAGTTTTAGTAAAACTTTCACGCGATTCAAGTTCAAACCGAAACTGTGGTAGTGAGAGAGAGGGTTTTTTTTGTTTATAATGTTTTAAAAAATATTTCTATTATTTCTGAAATATATATTAGGCACAAAACATTTCTCAATTAATTACGAAATTTATTGTAATTGTGGCTATGAATTTAATTTATAAATATTGATTTTACGTGTTATATGTGTACCTATACCTATACATTGGGCTTTTTTTAAATGATAATGAATTCTTTGACCACGTTACTATAAAAAACTGAGTTTCAGCTTATTTAAATAGCACTAATAAAAGTAACGGATATAAAATATATGAATAATTAAAAAAATTCAATCGATACTGACAAGTGTTCAAATATTTCTGGAGCTTAACTTTAAGAGCTTTCCCCTTTTATTTTTTAAGAACCTTAAAAAATAAAAGGGGATTTAAATCGAATAGTAGATGGTTTTAATAGAGTAGAGACTGTTTTGAATAGTGTTCGGTAAGCGTGAAGATATTGCAAGGATTAATACGACCTTCGTCAACGTTGTACGTGGCACTGGTTCTCAAATTTGTAGCAAATGCAATAGTACTATCAAGAGATCAAACTCTTAAAATAAGGATTTTATTATTTAATAATTTATAATTTATTCTTTTATTAAATAGGGATATTGTTTTTTATTTTAAGTTATTGGAATTATTGTTAAAATAATATAATAACAATACAAATATGCTATAGTACTATTACATACAATATGCTTGTATCAAAGAATGTGTTTATATTCTTATAAAAATGACTGAAAATGTGTATCGTTTTTTTCCAAAATATAAAAAGTGAATAGATAGCGTGGTAAAAAATGCATTGTATTTGATAATTGTGGCAAAAACTAAAGAGTCGAAGAAAATTATTCTATTACTAAATTAGCGAAAGAAATGTACTTGATCTAAAACTGGACTTAGGCCCGCATTTAGAGATAACCTCGAGTTTCAACTCAAACTCAAAAATGTCAATAATTCTTGTCCATACAATACTCCACAAATTTGGACATTGTGGAATTTGATTTTAAATTCAAGATTTTTTCTGAATTCTTTCAATAAGGTCGTATATTGTACGCAATCACATGAAAACTTTGAGCAGCGGTGGCTAATGGTTTTTTTTTTCATTGATTTTATTTCATTTCATTTTACTATTGATTGGTACCACAAAGAGTTACAAACTTTCTTCTAACGTTGTAAAGTGATATACTTGTATTATTTTCGGTACCCCTTGCAAGATATTTTCAATGAGAACTTTTTAATCCTAAAACCAACGTATGTTTGTGTTTTCGTATTAAATTTAGGGTAGCTTTATGGTAAATGTAAAAAAAGTACAAAATAAAAATAAAAACTCATACAAAAAAGGATGTTCTTATAGAATAAGGTAGAAGAGCCGTGGTAGCTCAGATGGTTAACACTCTCTGTAAATATAAAAGAACGCGAGTAACCCGGGTTCGAACCCCGCCGGCACCAATGAAATTGTTAATTGCAATTTTAAGTGCTGATTTTACCACGTGGTCGACGGTGAAGGAAAACATCGTGAGGAAACCTGCATGTCGAGGAATAAGAAAAAAATATATTTCAAAGACATGTGAAGTTCGCGAACACGCATTGGGGCAGCGCGACGGACACTTCCTTGCCCTAAAACCCTCTTAGAAATGAGGGGAGGTATGTGCCCAGCAGCATATATACCCATATAGGCTGTAACTTTACTTTACTTTACTTTTATATAATAATCTTAAATAAAAAAATAAAAATATACATGTGATTTCACCCTTAAGAACTAAGATACGAGTGGAACGCCTCTTTACCAGTAAAATGGATCTCCGGTTCTCAACGCATCATTACCATGCGAAACAGCGGCATTAAACTGTTATTTCCCGCTGGTATTCTTTCAGAGCGTGGTCCTTCCCCAGCCGAGTCGACACATTCGTACTGCGAGTATGATATACCTTTGGTATTTGGTTATATTCAAAATACCGTTTTTTAACTACGGGTATATTTATATTATTTTTTATTGTAGGCTTACTATGAATTTTATGATTAAAAATATTTTCGATAGAAAATAATGGCTTAATGCATCTGTATATTGTACCCACTAGTAGAATAGTGAGAGATTTAAGTAAATATGACAATTTATACGTGTTAGAGCTACGCTGCAGTTTTAGTAGTATAGTTGTAGTACGAATGGGTCGGTAAAAGCCAATCTTTTCTATGCTAGTGATATATCTCCGATGGATTCTTGTGATGTGATAATAAGAGGATAGAAAAAAGATGATGAAATGCCTCAAACAGGGAAGGATCGTGTTCTCGTAGAATACCAACGTAAAATAGTAGCTTAATTCTGCTGTGCTTCGTATGTTGAGTGTAGAGAACCGGAGACCCTTTTTACAGGAAACGAAACATTGCATCTTAGTCCTCACGGGTGAACACGCATCTGTATTTTGAATCGTAATCGAGGATAGATATAGATGTATATGGGCCACAGTAACCACTTACCATCAGGTGGACTGTGTGCTCGTTAGTCACCCTGTCCTATAAAAAATTAAGTAATTCTTGCCTACCCTCTCCAAATATTCTCGAAGAACAGTGAGTGGTTCGCTATACTATGCCTCTACTCAAGATTGACATGATTGGTTTTAACCAAATTAAGATTACTAACACGCCTCTCAACATGCTTATCTGGGGAGTTTAAAGCTGCTAGATAATATTTTGAAGCACCAATCCACATATGGTAGCAATATTTAACACTCGACTAGATGTGTACCTTATTTAAGGTTTGATGCTTTCGCGCCATGAAACACCGTCAAACCTTTGCAAGAATACTTTATTTTCTTGCAGCTGTATTGCTTGCTCTTAGTTTTCAGGGTCCGTACCCGAAGGGTAACCAACGGGACGCTATTACTATAGTTCGGCCGTTCAGAGAATGCGTTCCTGACACCTATCAGTTAGTCACGACTAGTGATGGGCACAATATAACACTGAGTTCGTTACCGTTCCTCTAAAATGAACCGCCGCGTTATTTTTAAGATTATTTTCGTTTTAAATTGGCGGAATCATTTAAAATTTATATTTTCGTAATTTAAGTGGAAAAAAAAGGTAATATTAATATAATAAAATTGTTTTATTTATTATTTGTTACAAAGTTACAATCTGTATTTCTATGCAATAAAGTACATTGAATTGAATGTGCGCACAGAATATTAATCAGACTCCGATTCTCTTGAGGAGGTGGTGTCTTCATCATCATCTTCGCCTACATGTATATAAGCCTCGTATATTATAAGCCTCTGCTGTCCATCCGTTTGTCCGTTCGTCCGTCTATATCTTAGCCGGCTGTATCTCGTGATCCGTAGTAGGTAGACAGTTAAAATTTTCACAGAATGTGTATTTCTGTTGCCGCTATAACGACAAATAATAAAAAAAAAAATAAATTAAAAAATTAAAGAGGGCTCTCCTACTAGAAATGTGTTTTACGATGGTACGGAACCTTGCATGTGCGATTTGACTCGCACTTGGCCGGTTATCAAATTATGACGCGAAGAAATCTCTAACACTAACAACTTAAGCCTGTCGGTCAAGTAAGTGTAATCGGTGCCAAATGGTAGCAGAGAATTCGTCACTCCATACCGTCCCGTGGGTGTCGTAAGAGATTTTAAAAGATCTCATGGTCTCTCATGGTCAAATCAATGTATCAAATGCTTAAATAAATCGCTGTATTGAAGACGGAGCATATACTAAGAATCTTGGTTAGTCATATTTAAATTCTTTAAGTAAGTTAGAAGTTCCCGTGACAAGAACAAAGTTACGCAGCTGGTATTCTTGGCTGCTGCGATAAACATGTGTGATTTTTGTTGTATATATTATATTATATCTTGTAGGTAGTAGAACAAATAAAAATAATTAACGTTACCCAAAAACCCCTGAAAATATAGTTCTCCTTCTCGTTTATATATTTTTTTAAGTGACAACTTCTTTAAAACCATGTTACATAAAAACAGTATCAAAGTTTATAGCACTATGATAACTCGTTATCATTTTACACGCACGTCTAAGATGACGTATCGAGAATTCAAAATGTTATGACATTGGAATCTGAACGCACCCTAAATAACGCAAACACCATAAAATAACCATTTCTGACGTATTCTGACATGTTATATAGCACCGTAAAAGGTACATCCGATGTAGTTGATGTACGGGTTAAATAGCCATCTAAATGTGTATTAAAATCTCACCGATACAAACTAGTCGAGTGGAAACCGTAAAAAATCAACCTGTGTTGTAGAGTCAAGAAGATAAAGACAGACATAAAAAACGTTTAAACTGAAGGTACCATTTTTTTATTAGGCTACAATTTAAAAGTAAGAAAATATTTACCTAGATAATATAATTATATAATTTAAAACAAATTTGAAAAAACAATTCATATCAATTCAGAAATTTACATCTTGTACTCCTACCATGTATTGTAAATAATTATTAGTAATTTAATAAATCGTTTAATTTTTATAAATGTATGATTTAACCGGTCAATAATTGGCACTGATTTGTTTAAAAAATGTAGGAACCTAATATGTTTAACATTATATTATCATCATAGCGGATATTATAATTACAACTTTCAAGTTATTAATTAAAAGTACCGGATATTATTGAGCTGTTGTATTTTTAAAAACGCATTTTAAATAACTGTCAATTCCTTTCATTTCCTAAGTCTGTGTGCCCCACTAAACACCGCAAATCTTGCACCCAGGTAGCACCGGGGATAAGCATGTGAAAATTGTTGTTCAATACGAAAGAACCCATAAATAAGACATTAGCAGCTCGTATTCTTGCTCTATTTAATTGCTTGCACACCATTGTCGACTCTTATTTATGCTACAAGGAAAACATTATATGGTGTTATAACGCGCTTTAAAATATCTGGTTTTAATGTAAGCAGTCAAACTAGCAGTAGCATTATAAAAATATTACTGATCATAGTACATAGTGTTTTGTTCTAAATTCAAAATATGACAATGTAAGCTTATAACCTGAAAAGTCATGTTATTAATTCATGTGCTGTGGCTTAATGAAAAGTAGTAAGCATAGGTTGGAAATTTTTACGACTAGAGATAAACTTCATGACGTTATAAGCGATGTATAAAATTAAATTATTCAAGAAATGCAGCAATATTATTCTCAAACAAACGATCAATCATAATAAAAAAATGAAATCGCTTCAAAATGTCACAGATAAAACATGTAATTACTGCTAAAACACGTGTATTTTCATTTGTATCGGTAGTAACATCACCGTAACGGAGGGTCCAAAGCGCCGGTCAAGTGTCAAAAAGGCGCGTGGAGTAGTCGAGATGGAGACTGATAAGTGCACCCCACCTGTGACGTAACATCGTCCTTTCGTAGAAAGAAGTAGGCGTTATGATATTTGATTAATAACTAACACATGATCAAATAAAAATAGATGTATAGTTCTAATTAACCTTATATTTCTTATCGTTATATTTTTGTCAATGTTTTTTATGGCCTTATGTATAACGTGAGTTTCATTTCTGAATATCTGCTACAAAAACGTATACATCACATTGTATTATGGTTAGCATCACGAAATTACTTAGTTGGGGGCTCAAAGATAGATTTAGATGTCTATGGACCACAGCAAGGGTGAAATATGTGTTTGTTTCTCGGTCTTATCATATATAAAAAATCACACTGCATAAACACATTTATTGTGTACATTTAAAAAAATGAAAACTAAATATGTTAATATTGCAATATAAAAAAGTTCGTTAGCATTAGGGATTTGTTTAATAGCGTTGGGTAACAAACGAGCACACAGTCTACCTGATAGTAAGTGGATGCTGTGGCCCATAGACATTCACATTTATTCTCAATTAAGAACAAAAATTCAGATATGTTGTCACCTTTAAAGACTAACATGGAATTCCTCGATTCCAATAAAAAGAGTCTCCGGTTCTCTACACTCACCATACGAAACTCAGCAGCATTGCGCTGTTATTTTCCGCAGGTATTCTGTGAGAGTGTGGTTCTGCTCCGGTCGAGCCGACCCATTCGTGCTACAACTATAATATAGCTGCAACTTTACCACGTAAACACGAATAAAAAAACACGTGAGTTTAGGGTGTATTGAAAATTAAAATCTATTAAGATTGGAGTCATGTTTTTCACGTGCTATACACGTGAAATCGATATATCGAGCGCGCGCAAACAGTGGGCCACGGACTTCCGGCAAACGGCGCTTCGTCGGACCGTCCCTTCAAGTACTTACCCGTGTCAATCTCCGACATTTTGCACGCTCTAACTAGTCCTATGGTATCTTCGCTGTATGAAGATTCCTTTATGACATTACAATATAATATTAAAGAAAAATAAAGAAAACTTATAACAAACAGCTATATTGATTTATCAAGTGTTCGGTCGGAAACGAAAATAGTTGAGATAATTACTTAGATGTTTTAAAATAAAATGTTTCTTAAACTTATGAAGTCTGACAGTTCATACTGTAATGTTACTAAGATTATTTCTTAATAAGTCACTTGCGCATACCGTCACCATTACACGTCATCAAAATCCACTGCTGAAAAGGCCTCCCCATAGATATTTATAGATAGATATTTGTTTTGACTTATATATATATATATAATATATATATATATATATATATATATAGTAATAAATGTGTATATATATATATATATATATAGTATAATATATAGATATTTGCTATAGTTGATACGCACGGCAGCCGGTTAGCAAACGCAGTTATTTATATTCTAGTCGTTATTAGGAAAACGCTGCTGCCCATCCCACCCCAGGTATGTTTCCCTCTGTTGCCTCTTACGACACCCGTGGGATGATATGGGTAATAATAATAATAATAATCGGGCTGTCGTGAGGGCTCTGAACCCAATGCTGGTGACCTATTTGGAAGCCAGCAGGGACCTTTGCGATACGGACTCAATTCTTTTTGGCGCCGCGCTGGCAGTCTGCCGTATCATAGGCGCCAAGGTTGCCACGGCTGGACGCGCTACTGGCCAAAGTAGCGTTATCCCAGCATGGAGAAAAAGAATTGAGGAGCGTATCGCAAAGGCTAGAGCTCTCATCGGCAGACTGATATGCTTCAGATCAGGCAATAACAGGTCAAGAATTGTGCGTACGGTCAGGATGGCATATACTGGGACAAATGTCAGTTTGTCCAAGCCGGATATTATGCAAAAACTGACGGAGCGCACAGATGATCTGAAGCAGAGAATCGCTGCTTGGGGAAAGCGGATTCGGCAATATACCGAGGGGTCGACTCGGTTCAACCAGAATCGTCTCTTCCAGAGTGATAAGATGAGGCTCTATGAATCATTGAAGCGACCAATTGCAAGTGGAACGGGCCCAGCACCGAATCAGGCCGACACAGTAAAATTCTGGCGCGGCCTGTGGTCAGAGTCCGTAAACCACAGCGAGGGCTCTTGGACGAAAGTTGTAGCGAATCAGTGTGCGAGCATAACGCCTATGGACCCCGTCATTATAACGCCGGATGACGTAGCTGAGGCGGTCCGTTCGGTCCCGAACTGGAAAAGTCCGGGACCCGACAGGCTGCATCACTACTGGCTGAAGGGGTTTGTCGTGTGTCACACTGTGCTCGCCCGACAGTTCCAAGTGGCTCTCAACCAGAAGTCGCTCCCAAGCCTCTTCACTACTGGGATCACTCTGTGGCCGTGAAAGGAAAAGGAGAGATCTCCTGCCGGCCAAGTTTTTATGCCCGGGGAGCAGCCAACACTCCATGTGATAGTTCGGAGATGTTCTATATATGCTGTTTATGATTCGGAATGTTGATAGCGTGATTTAGGCTTCGGTGTGTTTTCGCTTGCGGCGTGACGACAGCGCCGCCACATCACCCCCCTGCTCAGACCGGAGGTCGATAGTGCAGTCCGATTGCCGGTGTGTCCTTTTAATGCCGGTGGGGAATGCATGCTGTGTGCGTAAGGGCAAGTGACACCGGTGCGAATGATATGCCGATGTGTAATGCATGCCGTACTACGCACTGGCAAGTGATGCCGGTGAGAACGATGTGCCGAAGCAAGTGCCAGAAGTCTGCCTTATAAATCTGCGGTGAGTCGAGATGAAGACAAGTTGGACTGGCTTGCAGGAACTGAAGACTGCAGAAGACGATTCTCAGTAGTGAATGGTAGGGGTTCTTGAGGATAATGACGAAGGCTTGAAATTGTAGTTTCCGAAGGTGTTTGGTTGCGTGTTCAGATCATGTCGGGGTCACCACTGTGGCCGTGGTAGGAAGGAAAAGGGGAGATCTCCCGCCGGGCAAGGTGTTCTGCCCGGGGGAGCGGCCGACACTCCATGTGATAGTTAGGAGATGTTCTATATATGCTGTTTATGATTCGGAATGTTGATAGCGTGATTTAGGCTTCGGTGTGTTTTCGCTTGCGGCGCGACTACAGCGCCGCCACAACTCATTTGGTTCCTAAAGACCAGGATACCACAGACCCGAGCAAATACCGCCCCATCACGTGTCTACCGACCTCGTCTCGTGAGAATCACTCGTCACCTAGACTCAAATCAGTTGCTGTCGCACGCTCAAAATGGATGTCGGGGCGGTGGTCGTGGAACCAAGGTACCACTTCTCATTGACGCGGTCATTGGCAAGGTGGTGAAACGCAACCGTCGGAACTTCTCCGCCGCCTGGATGTGCTGTGCCCCATACATGGCTAAAGAGAGTCCTCGAGCTGTACAAGATAGACTATACAGTTAAAGACTTCCTCGAGCAGTGTATGGGGCAGTGGAGTACGATCCTTTGTCATCTGGGCGAGCGGATGATGGCTGCGGAATGCCACATAAGGATAAGAAGGGGTATCTTCCAGGGCGATTGTCTGAGTCCAATCTGATTTTGCCTCTCTCTGAACCCTCTCAGTACTTTACTAGAGGGCTCCGAGAGGGGTTTTCAGCTTCGGAAAGGAGGTACAAAAGTGACCCATCTTTTTATATGGATGACCTCAAGTTATTCGCCTCCAATCGCTCCCATCTTGTGGAAATGCTAAACATCACTTGTGAATTTAGCAATTCTATTAGAATGGAGCTGGGGACGGATAAGTGTGCGGTCCTCCATGTTGAAAGTGGAAAGGTTGCTAACTCTGAGGGCATAGACTTATCTATGCCCGTCAACTTAAGGACCCTTTCCGAGGCTGAAACATACCGATATTTGGGTATGTCACAGGACATCGGTATCGATGAGGCTGGTATGAAACAGTCAGTTTGCAGACATGTTTTATGCACGCTTGACCAAAGTGCTTAACAGCCTTTTGTACGGTGTGAATAAGACACACGTCATAACGGCTGGTCATGCCTGTTCTCATGTATACCTTTGGCATACTCAGGTGGACTCAGGCTGAACTTAACGCCCTGGATAGAAAAGTCCGCACTAAAATGTCGTCCCATAGGATGCATCATCCGAGATCGTCGGTAAGGCCGAGGCTGTACTTGCCACGAAAGCATGGTGGGCGTGGCTTTCTGAGCACGCTCACCATGCATAATCGCGAAGTGTGCAGCCTCCGTGAATACTTCCTGGCGAGATCGGATGATCCATTCTATAATGACGTCATTTCTAGTGATAAAGGACTTACCCCTCTATCCTTAGCCAACGAGCAATGGCAGGACCCAGCAGTGCTTAGCATTTCCAACCGGGAGACCTTATGGAAGGAGAAGGAGCTCTACGGGAGGTACTACAGGGCTCTGGCTCATGAGAGCCCTTCGTAGATACAGTCGCCTCCCTCAACTGGCTAAATTTCGGTGACCTCTTCGGGGAAACCGAGGGTTTTGTCTTTGCAATACAGGACCAGGTTATTAAGATCAACAACTATCGGAGATACATCCTAAAGGATGGCACCATCGACCTTTGTCGAGCTTGTGGCCATCCCGGTGAGTTACTTAGGCATGTCATCTCCGGTTGTTCGGCGCTTTCTAACTCTGAGTACTTGCACAGGCACAACCTAGTAGCCAGAATTCTACACCAGGAGCTCGCTCTGAAATACGATCTCGTGGACCGGAAAGTGCCGTATTACAAGTACTTGCCGGAAGCCGTGCTCGAAAATGACCGCGCCAGGCTCTACTGGGACCGAGCCATCATCACAGACAGGACTATTCTTGCGAATAAGCCTGATATTGTGCTGATTGACCGGGCACAGTCAAGGATATTTTTAGTCGACATTACCATTCCGTAAGACGAGAACCTCGTGAAAGCCGAAACAGATAAGCAATCAAAATATCTGGAACTGGCTCACGAGGTGACCGACATGTGGAGTGGTATGCCGACCGAAATTATTCCTGTAGTCGTGTCTGTAAACTGGTTAATCCCAGTCAGCCTCTCGGGTCATCTGAGGCGACTGGGACTCCGTGACGGACCGCTCCGGGCTCAAATGCAAAAGGCGGTGCTCCTCGATACCGCCCGCATCGTCCGCCGGTTTCTTACCCTTTCCCACTAACCCTCGGCCGTTTGGTCTCCCCTGCCGAGGGCTTCCATCTGGTTGGGCTTTTATTTATTTATGTATTATTTATTTATTTATGTTAGTATATTAAATATATATTTAAGTATATTTATTTTTCCTTTTATATATTTATCCAGCCCAACCTTACTCATCAATCCATTAATAATAAAATAATTCTTTATAAAACTTAAAGTAAAGAACATAATTGTAATTTTTGTAAATTTTGATTAATAAAGAATAATTAAGATTGGGATCTCCATTTAAGCAAGTAATGCCTGTGTTTGGAAACCCCGCTCTCAAAAATTACAAAAGTGTATATGTGCGTGGGCGTGTGCGTGCGTGCGTGCGTGCGTGCGTGCGTGTGTGTGTGTGTGTGTGTGTGCGCGCGCGTGTGTGTGTGTATGAAGAATTATTTTATTATATTATATTGTACATAAAAGTGAATTATGAAATGCGGTACAGCAGCAATTCGATTTGTTCATAAGTTTTCGACTGCACCCACTTTAGTATTAGGTTTTACACTCCCTGTACGTTTTGTCGTATATGTTCAATTCTCTATTTATTTTATTATATAGGAATGCAGAATATGAGCTAAATTGCCTACTAGTAAAAACTGTTTTGGTAATGAATATTCTTACACCGCCGCTACACGGTGATACTATACGGTCTCACTAGTATTTAATTATATTATGTTTCATATCAAAGCAAAATATTAAGACTAAGAAATATATTAGCCTTATATTTTTGGACAAAATTATATTTAAAATTATGTTTTAATGAACTTAGCTGGATTAACTAGCATATCACAAGTGTTTTAAATAGATATCGATCGTGTATTAACATATTATATCGAGGTGTATACTGCACTATAGATTTCCTGTCCGCCGACGCTGACGGCGAGCGTAATCGCTTAAGGAATGTTTGTACTAGGCGATACAGGTATATTAAAAAGCGAAGCTAATTACAGTTCGCCATATTATTTATTTTTTATAAAAGTACCCTTCAGAAAATTCAATTAATTATTTCCAAAAGATAAATTAAAATAAAGTAGAGCGAAAATTAATTTTTTGATGAAAAAAGCTATTGTCAAAACTTCTAGGTCGTAGTGTTGTAATCAAGTTAACTTTTCAGCAATCAGTTACTTATTTTAACATATTTTTTAATAATGCTGTGACCTTAAAGACAATTATTAATATATCGTGATTAAAACTACTTTTACGGATTTTACCGCGTTTATTTTACTTTTATTTTAAATACTCGACGTTTCGGGCGCTTTCCAGCACCCATGTACCCCGTGACCATGGATGCTGTAAAGCGCCCGAAACGTCGGGTATTAAAAAAAGTAAAATAAACGCGATAAAATCCTTAAAAGTAGTTTCAATCGATGTGAAGTGTTCGCGTAAATATAAGAAATCATAATATATCGTGAATTATGAATCGAAATGCAGATGCGTTGTCACCCCTGAGGACTAAGATGGAACACCTCGTTTCCAGTAAAAAGAGTCTCCGGTTCTCTACACTCACTATAAGAAACAGCAACATTAAGCTGCTATTTTACGTTGATATTCTGTGCAAGCGTGGTCCTTCCCCGGTCTAGCCAACCCATTTGTGCTACTAATATAGCTGTAGTATAGCTTTACCGCGTAAAAAATGAAACTCAAGTATTTTAAAGTCAATTAACAGTTACGTGAAAACCTACACTATTGAGCTAGGTAATGAATGGCATGGGCTCCGGCGATGGTCTCCGACGCATCCGGCCGGTCGTCCCACGTCTGTCAAGGCTTTTACTGTATTAAAACAATATTAAAATAATAACTATGTGTGAAAGACCGTTACAGGCCTAGTCGATGTATGTATATTGGGTCCAAGCGGCTTCATGAAAAATAATTTTAATCTATGCTGGTACTTAAAAATGCATTAATATTTATTAAATTTTTGATAAGTTTTAAATCTGTAATATGACACTAATAGGCTAATGGTGTTTTTTATTTTTTTTTATCTACGTTTTTATAAATAATTATGTACTAATTTTCTATAGTTAATTGAAAAGAGATTAATAGTAGAACTAGTAGTATAAGTAGAAGTATGATTTGCTAGAAATATTTTGCCCTGTTAAGCACACACAGCATTTGGATCGATCTAGATTCTGTGATGTTAGTGCTGTTAGCCTTTTGGCTTTTACAGCTTGATTTCAATTCTTTATTTAAGTCATTTTGCGATAAATTTAAGGCAGACACTCCACAATTATAGGAAATCAAAGCTTATAATTTACCAATGTGAAAATAATGTTAACGTTTTATTACTTACTTTTAGGAATAAAACACTCGACGTTTTTGTCTTCTAAATATATATTTATTTTGACCATAGTAACTTTTGTATATTTAACGAACTATTTTAAAGAGGTAACGATGAAACATGAAAGTAATAAAATTAAAAAAAAATTGTGCAACCGACTTCAATGTAAATAAAATGAGAACATCATCAATGTAGTCCGAGTCAATCAAATACATCATTGTTAACGATACTTATGATGCGTATTTAGTTGACTATATTATAACTCAAACACTACTGGTCAGATCTTGAGCATATTAATATGGGATCACATGAGAAGCACCAGCTTTCAAATAAAAAAAGAATCATCAAAATCAGTTCACCTGAAAGTTCTGATGTACCACACATAAAAAAACATACAGTCGAATTGTGTGCCCGCTCTTCTTTTGAAGTCGGTTAAAATATGTAAAATCGGTTCACCTAGATGAAAGTTCTGAGGTATCACACAAAAGACATACAGTCGAATTGAGTACCCGGTTTTTTTGAAGTCGGTTAAATATGTAAAACCCATATATGTGTGAACACTGATAATATTAATATGCCGACTATAAAAACGCTTATTAAGAAGATTTAATGATTGAATAGGGCGCCTAAATAGATTAATAAAATGTATTCAGAAAACGATGGCGTTGCTCTGACGGTTGATTGAATTATGTAATTACATTGTATTTAATTACTGAGCTAGTTAATTTCCGAAGCCATAGAGTGCTTGCTGCAACAGCGATAGGGTTTCCTACGACCTCGCTCATTTACACTTGCAACTTGTCTGCAGTTTTATGATTATTACACAACTACAACGGCTGTTTATATTTATTTTAAATAGAATAAGGGTGACAAACGAGTAAACAGTCCACCCGATGGTAAGTGGATACTGTGGTCCGTAGATATCTTCATTAATACTCAATTAAGAATCAAAATGCAGATGCGTTGTCATCACTGAGGACTAAGATTCTCGACGAAGGCGTTTTTGTTTCCAGTAAAAATGTCTCCGTTTCTCTACACTCACCAAAGGAACCACGGTAGCGTCAAGCTGCTGTTTGACGCTGGTACTCTGTGAGAGCATGGTCCCGGTAGAGCCCACCCATTCATGCTACAACCGTAACATAGCTGCAGCGCGGCTCTACCACGTCGATATTTGTTGTAAATAAAATTTAAGACGTAACATTTAATTAAATATGTTTATTTTTATTATTAGTTTTCACGTAACAAGCTGTTACTACATCGGGGAACATATCATCTTGCTCTTCAAGGGTAACACCCTGACATTAGATAGAATGCCTCCTTACTAGTAAAAACTTTATAAGATATAATTGTTTTTTTTTTATATAAAATTTTAGTGGCAAGGTAATTTACAATTCTTATGATGTGTTAAGTTGTGTGACCGTGGTAGGAAAAGAGGAGATCTCCCGCCGGCCAAGGTGTTCTTCCCGGGGAGCGGCCGACACTCCGAGTGATAGTTCGGAGAAGTTCTATATATACTATCTATGATTCGGAATGTTGATAGCGTGATTTAAGCTTCGGTGTATTTCGCTTGTGGCGCGACGACAGCGCCGCTACATCACCCCCCTGCTCAGACCGGAGGTCGATAGTGCAGTCGAGTTGTCGACGAATGTGCAAGTGCCAGGAGATTTCCTTGTAGTCTGCGGTGAGTCGAGAAGAAGGCAAGTAATCTGCGAGAGTGCCGTGAGGCAGAGGCGAGCAGTAAAGCTCAGAGCCGTGCCGAACACTGTATAGCGCAGAGAGTAGCTTGTGAGAGAGTGCTGCGATGAACCTTGTGAAGCTAGATGGCTTGCTGGATATGAAGACTGCAGACGATATCTGCTCGGGAGCGAATGGGTGGGGTATTTTTGACGATGATGAAAGCTTGAAGTTTCCGGAGGTTGTTGGTTGCATATTCAGATCACGTCGGTTAGTCACCACTGTGACCGTGGTAGGAAAAGAGGGGATCTCCCGCCGGGCAAGGTGTTCTTCCCGGGGAGCGGCCGACACTCCGAGTGATAGTTCGGAGAAGTTCTATATATACTATCTATGATTCGGAATGTTGATAGCGTGATTTAAGCTTCGGTGTATTTCGCTTGTGGCGCGACGACAGCGCCGCTACAGTTGCTAACCAACTTTTAACAAAGAAAGCTAAATATGAGTTTTCATCTCTGTGGTCTAAGATGTAGTAATTCCTCACACCCTGAATGTATACTGGTTGTTTATACACTTCAGAAAGGTATACGGCAGTGCATTCACTGCTGTTTTGTGACTGAAATTGATTTTATAAAAGAGTGCTACCTTGATGGACTAATATGCAAAAAATTAGCCCTGTATAGCATACGTGGCATTATCTTAAACTGTGATATATATTTTAATGATAAAAAAGGTAATATTACTTTGTAATATTACAAATGTGATCACATTCTCAGCACTGTTAAGATGGAATACAATACCAAGTATTACATCATTAAAAGAAGAATTTGCTGCTAAAGGTTTCATAAGTTTCTGCCGAATGATTTAAATATGTAGTTGATAATAAGATTAGATGTTATATTATTGGTGCTGTAAAATGAAGAGTTTAAAAGCACTTTTCTGGTACATAATTAAAAGTGTTAAATTAGAAGCGCTTTTATTTCAACATATTAGTATTCAATTATACTTAAAAGCTAACTTTATAACACAAATTTAACAGAGCTCACATGTCTAAGTCTTATGTCATTAAGATATAGTTTAAGTTTCAAGATACATTCTTATTTCTTTTTTTAGCTATAACTGTTATTTCATATATAGTTAAAAATTACGACAGTGTTATGTAACAAAAACTGCCTACTTTTTTGGAAATATTTTTTCTAAAAAAATTCAAGTATATATAGCATTGATATGTATACTAGTTGCAGTAATAACGTAAAATAATGGAGTGTAACTGTCCACTAAATTGAGTGTTGAGGCGTATGAAAGAGTCGTTGGTGACTTAGAATTATATTTTGCGGCCAAATGTTTGTTGTTTTTTTTTAATGTATTAAGATTGTGAGTGGTTATCATGTTCATAAAGTATCCCCGAAACTCTTCACCGCTGCATTGGAAGACGTTTTGAAGCTACGGGACTGGAAAGGATACGGTATTAATATCAATGGCGAGTACATCACTCACCTTCGATTTGCCGACGATAAATTCCTTATTGCAGAATCGCTGGAGGACCTAAGCACTATGCTCTCAATGGTGTCTCCCAACGGATGCGTCTTAAGATGAACATAGACAAAACTAAGATCATGTTTAACGTCCATGTCCCACCTATGTCGGTAGTTGTGGGGAGCACTATGCTCGAAGTTGTTAACGAGTACGTTTACCTGGGACAAAAAGTCCGAATAGGTAAGTCCAACTTCGACCGAGAGGTCAATCGGCGAATTCAACTCGGCTGGACAGCGTTCCGGAAATTACGACAGTTCTTCTTGTCAGGTATACCTCAAACTCTAAAAACTAGATTGTACAAACAGTGCGTGTTGCCAGTGATGACCTATGGAACTGAGACGTGGTTCTTCACTGTTGGCCATATGAGGATGCTCAAGGTCGCTCAGCGAGCTATAGAGAGGGTTATGCTCGGGGTTTCTCT
The DNA here is from genome assembly GCA_907164705.1 of Parnassius apollo. Lineage (NCBI taxonomy): Eukaryota > Metazoa > Arthropoda > Insecta > Lepidoptera > Papilionidae > Parnassius > Parnassius apollo. The sequence goes on from CAJQZP010001172.1 coordinate 5,734,326, forward strand.
GCGTGATAAACTCAGAAATTAAGATATCCGCAGTAGAACCAGAGTGACAGACATAGCCCAACAGATTAGAAAGCTGAAGTGGCAATGGGACGGCCATGTAGCTCGAACAACCGATAAGCGATGGGGAAAAAGGTTCTCGAGTGGCAGCCTCGTACTGGTAGGCGTAGTGCAGGGCGACACCCCACTAGATGGAGTGACGACCTGGTTGGACTGCAGGAAGTCGATGGCTGCAGGTGGCTCAGGACCGTGGGGGAGGCCTATGTTTAGCAGTGGACTTGTAAAGGGCTGTAATGATGATGATGATGAATATAAAGTGAATACTGATCAACTTAAAGGTAATGTGATAATATAGAACTAACTACAATTTATCTCATATATACCATCTTAATATTAGATTACTTCTGCATATGTTGCAATAACCGCCTGTTTAAACATCCGGCTCAAAGGACCAATAGAATAACATATTGATTAGAAAATACACACAAGTTATTATGAAGTTTAATATTACAATTTGAAATTTAGTAGCAGAAAGTCCGTGTAACAAAGGAGCTGTACGTTATTGATAAAACAGTAAAGGCGTTAAATGCAAATCGTGACATTGGTAATACGACGTATAGGCAAAGGTACGCAGATATATGTTTTGCATACATTACCAAGCACGAGCCAATATTACGTCTGTCTCGTGACGTAGCCACACGCGGTACATAATTTCTTCCGCCAAGGAAACATTTACATAACAGTCGTTCTTTTTTGGGTATGCAAATGATTATCTACGCCTAACTAACCGATGCTAGCGAGGTAGGGATTGGTGGCCCTCAATGAGATGCAAGATAAGTTAGTGAACCGCAAATGAATTCAATGTGTGTTAAATTAAATTTTCATGAATCAGTTTCAGTTAAATATTTTTTTGAATTTTGTAAAATATATGTTGTTACGAGGAAATTACTGAATTCTTATAATCGAAATCTAAATAATATTTTATTATATTTCGATTATTGTTATTAAATATATAAAAATTTAAAACCCATGTTATAATCTTACGCTGAATTTATTAAAAAATAATATTTTTCAGTTAGTTGCACAAAAGGTTTATAATAAGGTACGCAAAAATAAAAGCTATAAACTTACAATCTTAGTTGTTTTAGCTGCGACGTTAACTATCCCATTTCTTATACCATTAAGGGGCATTTACCAAGTACATATATGTATGGGTTCCGATACATATGATAACCGTATGCAAATTAAGAAGATATTACAGCTAGCACGCGTCGTTATAAACTATTTAAATACATGCAAAGTAGTCAGTACCTGGAAGGAGATGATGGTGCAAAAGAAATGTTAATTTATATATTTGTTGTTATGGTAATACTCGAAACTGTAGAAAATGATTTAGAGCACATGGTGTACTTTGCGTTGACGTAACGGCTCGTGCAAGAAGTGCTTGAAGCACGAGTCGTATGTTGATGAGATGGAATGATGGTAGGGATGGCCACGCACCTTATAGACATTATTGTAAAAGTGAATTATTATTAATGCTTTACAGAAAATATTTATATGTTTGTAATATCCGCTCGAACAAAAGTAAAATATCTAAGTGATGCATTTTAAGCGAAAGCAGGAAAAAAGCTATTATTGAACTATAGTTGTAGTAATAAAATAGTATTATAAACTACAAAAAGCTAATAATGTCTTTAATAGCTTTTCTATTACAAAATTATAAATATGCTTGGTGTAAATATACACTTTTTAAAAGATGCGAAAAATAAACCTTCGTTTAAATGTAATTTAGTTGTATTGTTCGCTAGTACTGTTTTGATATCACTGCTACACACGAACAAGAACAATAGCTATTCAGAAATGTGCGTTCAAAGCACTAAGAGAAACCTGTGACGTGTTTCCAAGCAATGTTTTCAGACAACCACATGCCGTCACAATTAGGTTTTGGTTCATATAGAATAGAACTTTACAGTTTTATAATTGATTCTACGGAAGCTACACATTGTTTTAAAAACATTACATATTATTATAGTTTAGTATAATTTGCTGTTATAATAGTAGTACATAATGATTTGCATTTTTATTTAATAAATAAAAATGCAAATCATTATGTACGCATGAAGACTTTATTTATAACACGACTAAATTAACTATTGTTATATCAAATTACAAGAGCCGTAACGGATCGATCGAACGTTTCAAAACACTACCTATTTGAATATTTTTTCAATCAATAACTGATATATGCAAATGTTTGTCAAAAGATATTCGTACCGACTCACTGCTACAATGCGGCGACCGTTATCGCAACAATTTGAAATTTCATCAAAGGTGCGCCAGAAAATAATAATCGATCGAATGCTATTGTCACGAATGATACACGGTTGGAACCCTTACAGTATCGAGAGGTTGAGAGAATCCGTAAATTAACCAACGATAGGTCCAAATTTAATTTTACGTCCCAATACCTGCCCCTGTTGGACAAAAGTTTCATAATCAAATTATGCAGCCGATACCACCATTGTTACCTTCGTGCATAAATTTAAGGCATTGTAGACACACTGAAGGGTTAGGAACATAAAAAAGAGATGTATTGAGAAGGCTATTGAGCGTACGATTTCGTATGGGAAGAAGGGTTAAAGATACTTATCTCATAATTGTTACAAATGTAGTATCTTACGTCTGGTATGTTCAAACGAAATTCTAAGTTTTACAAATTTTTGTGTCTCATACGGTATGGGCTATGTCAAATAAAGCACTTCAAAAGCTCCAATTTTATCACTTCATTTGTTTAGTATATTTGTTCTCCTTAATCTCAACAAACTCAATCCTCAAGGCGATCGGAACGCCAATCAGGCGTCTGAAAATCTCACCCTTAGCGGAAACAACGTAAATATCACATTACAAAAAGTCCGTTATGAAAAGAAACCGTTACTATTACCAAAAAGGGTATGACATTGCGATATATAGGGTGATCCAATTTTAGCAAAGTTCCTACTGTATTAATGTTATGGAGCACGGGCGTTGTACGCTTTAGCGAAAGAAAAGAAATTTCATTGTCAATTTGAACATTGATATGTAGATGAGATGACACAGGTACGCAATAGTGTTATTTAAATTAGAGATACACGAATGAAATTCGAGAATCGAATTAGTGGTGATCGGAGGTACTCGGAGAGTGTCACTCGGGTTGAAGACAGGTGCGATGAAACGATTGCAAGAAATACGTTGAGAAAAACTGTAACGTATGTGTACATGTTCAATAAACAGAACTTACTGTAAGGAGTTGTATCCTTTAATTTAAATTTAATAAATCAATGTAAAAATAAAAAGTAATTATCGACTAAAAGCAATATAACCATTAGAAATGAGGAACTCAAATCCTACAGACTGGTGATGAAGAGCAGTGCTGCAGATGTTTTTGGCTCTGTGACCACATACTTACCTGTTCAGCGTGTTAAATAATTGGTCAAATCCTTAAAACCATGCAGTTCGTTTGAAGCATTCTTAATAAGGCGTTTCAGTGTAGTAATAGAATTAAGTTTTGAGTTTGTAAAAGCATTTGTTAGCACGTATATATTAAAAGGATACCAAATAATATTTGACTATAAGACGACGCGTGACATTAGAAATTTTGCATATGAAGAGTCCACGCGCGAATTTACATACCCACCTCCCATTTAAAATGTACTATCATCAATGGCGTTTGTATAACACCCTCCAATAGATTAAACTCGGCTTTCACGAGGAGCAAATTCATACTTTATTTAAAGTTGGTAGGTACGTGTCATGCGAGATATCTTACCAGTATTTGCATAAGTCCGGCACGAGCTAATATTTTTGCATATGAAGATAACACTTCTCTGAATGTGTGGTTTACATTATAGTATTGGACAGAAGGTGTTAGGGTGGATAAACTATCGACAAAGCTTTACTAATACGACTCTTTCTTGCTTGCTTATGCTAATATCCATTATAATACTCGTAATTATTCATTTTTTCCACACTGATATTTCGTAATATCTATTACTTATAGATATTACGAATATTATTATAATATTATTATATCTATTACTTATATATATTTTATTCTATTCTATTTTATTTCATAAAGCTTTGATAAATTTACAGTCGAAGTGAGTTTTAAAATGGGACTAAATATAATTGAAATTATTTGTAATATTTTAACGTAAATAGGACTTATGTTGAAAGTAAAATAAAATTTCACTCAAATCGCATGACACGATGACACTATTTAAGCGCATTTCAAAAAAATAAAATAATTATTAAAAAACTGTCATTGCTATTCCATTGCACCAAATCCCGATAAACTCCGAATTTAAATTTAAGAATCGTAGTAATCAGTATTCCATATCGGGTCGGGCTCAGTCAATAATAAAAAATTTCCAAGTTTTTTTTTTCTGTTTTCGGGCAATATTATGCACGCGAGGCTTCGTGGGCTATATTTGTGGAAACTTAAGACAGTATATAATGATTATTTATTTAAAATTTCTGAAGTTTATAGATTCTTAAACTGTTGCTATTTTACTTATACGTATATATATATATAGCAAGCGATGACGTAAAACTTACGGCTAAACATCATTGGAGAAGGGTGGCGCGAGATTTATGGCAACAGGTTATCTGTTTGCTGTTCTTTCTGAGCTAGCGGGTTAAACCAAAACACACTTAACAACCTAGTAGTTCTGAAAAAAAAAAAAGGCTTTATTATTTTTCCAAATTCTACTCACCAAACAGCTGTCCGTTAAGAAACTGAACAGCTATGAGGAAACTACACAGCTCTGTCTAATACCTTCATGTAAGTTAAACCAGTCTGTGTAGGCTCTGTTGATCCTAACACAAACATTGGAATTTCTTGTAAAGAGAATTTATTGCCTCTGTCAGCTCAACCCAAGCCTGTCCTCGAAATATTTAAAAAAAATTTGAGATATGCGTATTTTTCCTCAACAAAACTCAATTATAATTAATAATTTCGTTGGTGTTGGCGGTGATTAGGCTGCTCGAGTATTATGAAAATATATTTTTTCAATTTACATTAAACATTAATATTATATCAAATATTAATTTAAAAATTAAGATTGATGACGTTGTGTTTTTAATATACTTATAAGACCACTGCACAATTAAAACATCAATAACAAATTTCGAAATATATGTCACAAACTACAAGACATGCTTCTTTAATTAAAAACAAGAACTATCATTCATTCGAACCCTTTAATATAGTGCATTCAACTACGTAACATTTTTCAGGGGCTAAATTTTTTTCACCAATAAACAATTACTTTTCTTACCCTTACAACATATTTTTGGAAATCTTTAAAAATAATCATGAAGGACTCTTTTCGAAACAAGTAGGTATCACTGAATGACTTTATGAATAGTCTTTGTTAAGAAGTAATATGATTGAAAGTCAAGTGTAGTATTATTATACACTTACAGTTACACATACCATATAAAACACAGCAGTATTAAGCTGCTGTGTTTCATATGGTGAGTAAACCATAATAATAATGTCCTCCAAACCGGATTTCGGTCAGGGCGGCCAGCCTCAACGGAGACTAGCCATCGGCGCAGGACAGGATTATAGTGCCCAAGTGCATGCACAAGCATAGGTGCACTATCTATTTCCTCATAGTCCGATGGGACGGTAAACTTACACGACCGGAGAGAAATCAGGCGCAAGACCAACGGCTTCACGTGTTTTCCGAGGTACTGGGCTGAAACACCGTCAACTTCCTGACTCCGGGCAGCTACTGAGAATTTCTTGACCAAAAAATTCAATAATTTATTTTTTGGTTCGACCCGGGATTAGAAACCAGGACCTCAACAGTCACACTACAACCACTAGACCAACAAGGCAGTCAATAAAAACCATAATATAGCTGCAGCGTGGCGTTTATCCTTCTTTAGCTCGTAGAAATCTACTGCATGATATTGTCCTCTGCCGTTGTGGGAAGAATTCGCCTTATCGCCACACTTAGCAGAGGAATTGACGATCGCAGTAGGTGTCTCGCACCTTTGACGTAAACGAAATACCTCTGGCATAAACGAAATGATTCTACCGCCATCTATCGAAAGCCATAAGATTTTCGTTTTCCCTTTGGATTAGCATTTGTCCTGGTCGCCATTCACAACATCCACGAGGCGCCGCACACACAGTCTAGTCTCATAAAAATGTCAATATTTTTTAAAATAAAAAAAAAATTTAAAATGAAATCTTTGAAATTCAGTTCTAGAAAATTTCATTTAAGTATGATTTCCTGAACATCAAGTGTATAAAGTGTCAAAATCACGCCGAAGTTTTCTTATAAATAAAAAAATTGTTGGTATTGACACGATTTTGTCAAAAATAAATATTGCCGCCCTCCATACTTATATATTATTTTATAAGAATGCAAATCTGACTATAGTAAATAAAATATTAATGGCTTTGTTATAAGGTTAAAATACGTACGTACGGCAGATAGACACTGCTGCTAAAAAATTACTTAACAATGATGTATGCACTGGAAATTTCCAATGTTTATAGCACATATAACAAGGTCGTTGGCTACTCTAGCAAGAATTAATCAAATCAACTAACCCCAACCCACTACTTTCCGATATAATTAACGCATACTTGTATGCGTGCTGGACAATACGTGAATGATCTTTCCATGTGTGCGATAATGAACGATTACAGGAGACCTAAGTTTGCTTGAGAGCGGTTCTGTCTGTTTTCTTGTGATACCAATTAGGACCTTTAACCGTAACATTAAGGTCGATAATTGAAACATTAAAGAGGTTTATAATACTTTACGGTATTATTTGGGCCAGTGTAAGTTGTTATTTCTCGGTGTGGGTTGATGAGTCACATTTTTTTGTTTTGTGGGTAAGGCGTTAGGGTGCTGCGTGGGGTGGTTGTACCCCTTGCTTGGCGCAACCCCATCTCACCATAAGTGAAGTACCGGCCGTCTCTTCACGTATCTCTTTAGTGTTAGCATGGTGTCTTATTAGAATTGAAGCCAATTCAACTGCAGTTCGTGAGACATGAACGTGTATAAGATTTTTTGCCCAAATTCAAGAATTTTAAAATTATAGTAAGACAATACTAATTAGTAAAATGTGACAATTTAATTGGATTTACTTTTATAAAGAAAAAAGTATTTTAAATAAAAAATATGATAAAAAATGGGTAACGTCCAATTACAAATTTTTGGGGTTAAAATTAACTGCGGTGTTGATTATATATACATAACGAAAACAGTAGCAGAATGCATAGTATGAAAATATTTAATATGAAATTTGTAAGCATGTTATTATTAAACAACACTTATCTAATTAACATTACAAAATAATAACGATATATTCCGATTAAGACTAATAAAAAGGGGGAAAATTATGAAAGCTATTGATTAAATACGAATATATAAAACTAGGAAGTGATTAAAGAAATGTAATATAACAGACATGAATCACAAAATACTAATAACAAATTAAATTTTAAAGCGACTTGTAACTGTCGAAAGTTTGCCATGTTCAAATGAATAATTATGGAAAATTATAACCGTCCCTTTATAGACGCCATTAGAGTGTCAAGCGAGGTGTTCGCGGCTGTTACCCAGTTAGCCCCTATAATTAAAGACCAACGACGGACGTATCGACTAAACAATCAATAGGCGACTGATCTATAGAAAAGAATACAAAAGCTTGAGTAGATAACAATCCATACCCCATAACCCTCCGCACATCGTCCTCATTAATAATATCGCCCCCCCCCCCCCCCCCCCCTTCACTAATTATGTGTGTTGCGAATGCACGCCATTACAAGCGTGTACGTGAATTCCGCGTGTACACATACACACATGCAACTGTTAATGGGTAGTGATGGCCCGCATTAAAAGAATTAAAGGAAAAAATAATCAATAATATCGAAGTTATAGGGAGCTAGATATAGTTATTTTCTTTGTTTCGTGAGGGAACCGATCGCGTGCCTTTCGGCTGTTGTGATTGTTGAAATGTTAATCGGTGTTGGAAGTTCGGGAGATTTTATTAAGGAAGACTTAAATTTCCAAGAATTTAAGTAGCGAGTTGGGAGGTAAGATTAGTGAGAAACTTGGTAGGGCAAGTGAATAGAGGTACACGAAACACGTATGCGCTTCATTTGTGTCATTTCAATTAAAAATAAATGTAGAATTATTGACACGCTTATTTCGCATCATTTTAGCGTACAAGCAATTTTTTAAAGTGGAATCATTTATGTTAACACCATATTGTTATTCGCCGAAAAAAATGTAAAAGTGAAGTAACACATAATAAATTCCTAAGAGAATTTAAAACACGAAAGAGGCACACTTCCTCAATCAAAGTTGGCATAATTTACCTACATGCCATTGTTGTAAGTATTTTAAATCACAGACATGCAATTTGCCAGACGATAGTATCCATCACCGCAAAGCATGCAGAAAATCGTCACTTTAAATTGCAAGTTACAATTTCATTTGGTGCCGATGGGGATCTAACTCACAAGCTTACTATGGCGACTTATTTCGGTTAAATATAGCACTTTTATTCGTTTTTAAATATATTTATAATATAGGGCGCGATTCTATTTTACATTCAATGTTTAGTAAGCCCAATTCGTAGATTCAGTAGCATGAAGTTCATATACGGAAATCAGTCATTTAAACATTCCACTCTCTCCCGACAATTGCTTAAGAATTATCACTATAATTAAAATGATTTTAGATGAAGAAAAATATTTATCAAAACGACTTTTTACACAAATGAAAATATAACAAAAATTTTGACAGAAATCAAAAACTCTAACAGAGTCGATAAATAGACCCAAAAATAAGAAATACATGTCGGAATAGTCATCGAAATTTCTTTTGCTATGTAACACAGAGTAACAAATAAGTATTACGGGAGCAATTTATCGAAGCGAGTGACTCCTAGTGTGCATCTAGACGCGTGCGTTAGACGCGTGTGTGGGTGCCCGCTTGGGCAAGGTCAGGGTTGCGCTCTACCTCTAATCAACGGTCAACCTGGTTCGCGAATCGGGTACATACAGCACTAACATTGAGTTTCCTCGTTTTAATCGTATACTATAATTAAATTTAATGTGAAACTAAAATGTCCTTTGTATGAAAATGTATGATTGTATCCCCGGCCGAGTTTTATTTCGCGTGAGTGCTTAGTGTTAGTTCTATTAATAAGTGGTACTGGTAATATCAGTCTTTAAACGTCTCTGTCGGTAAGAAGCCTCATCTCGATGGAGAATATTTGATCGGGATAACTCCGTCGCACAGTTTAAATAATGGTCTTCGGATATAGTTTAATTAATATGTTTACGTAGCTGTGCGAGTTTTCTACTAAGCTTTGACATTGCGAAAATTAGTACATGAAAAATTTGTACATACATTTTTGTTAATAGACTTAGGGAAGATCTTAAGTTAGCGTTTAATGCGAAAGAATTGTTGTCTAGACTAGCTTTTGTTTTTTTGTAACATAAGGGTGGCAAACAAGCAGGCAGTCCACCTATGATAAGTAGTTGCTGTGGCCTATAGACATTTACATCAATCCTCAACTACAAATCAAATTGCAGATGCGTTATCAACCGTGAGGACTAAGATAGAATGCCTCGTTTCCAGTAAAAGGGATCTTCCGTTCTCCACACTTACCATACGCAACACAGCAGCGTTAAGCTGCTATTTTACGCTAGTATTCTTTGAGAGCGTGGTATTTCCCCGGTCGAACCGACCCATTCGTGCTACAACCATACTACTAATGTAACTGCAGCATGGCTCTACCACGTATAAAAGGTAATTATAGGTCACATCGTTTTATTTTCCACACGGAACTGCAAATTTTTTTACATATTTCATGTGATTTGATTCTGATATTAATTAGAAATTTTAAGCTGCTGTTTAAATTTTAGAATACCACCGTCCAAAAACATCACCAATTGGCACGTAGACCTTGGAAGATGTATCCATAGTTACCACACTTGACACAATACTTATTTATTGATATAGTATATTTTAGTAGTTAGTGCACCTGTTACTAATTACGTAACTTATGAAAGACGACCGAAGTCATATTCACGCAATGTATTTGGTTTGTCGAGCCGGTGGCTCATAAGTAAGCTGTGATCCGTTAGGACTCGCTGTAAGTTATTTATTTGGATCAAAATGATTCATAATCACAATATAATGGATATGTGTTGTTTGATTGCCTAAAACAGCCAAACAGCCTAATCTACACCAGACAGGCGTGGTCATTTTATTAATTTAATAATATCGTGATTTCAGAGTGCAACTCATCGCTTCACCTTCTTGCAAACATAGAACAACGTCTGACAGATCAATTAGTATACATATAACATTGCTTTCTACTGCAAAACAATTCGCAAATGATCCCAATCAGCGTTTCAATATTTGAAGCATTTTGCATAAAAATGCTAATAGAGTTTATTACCGACTCGAGTAACGTAGCGTAGACTCACGGGAAATGAAAAAACGACAAGCCGCCTCGTCCTAATAGGAACTGTGTAATTAATCACTTGATTAATCAGTGTGACGAATAAAAGCACTGTAATGAACCGTTTCCTTCAATCGATCGACGTGACGTCAACAACAATTTGAGTGCACAGTCACTGGATAGTAACAGTTTTAATTTTATCGAAGGCACACTTTAATTTAATCAAGGTAATTGTTACTTTCGTGTGATCAATATACTTGGTTTAAATCTTTTTTTCATAAAACAAATGTTATTATATTAGATTGTTAGATTGTATAAGCTCACGGTTTATTCTCTATTAAAATGATTTGTTTATGTCAATACTTATTTGAAGAGGCTGGGCGTACATCATTTGTGAACTGAATTCAACTGTTAATCAGTTTCGAAAAGTGTTATGTGATTTTTTTTAGCTATTTAAAATACCAGTAACACTATTAATATCACTACTACTCTTGTTTACAACTTCAAATAAGCTTAAAGCTTAAATTTCATCAGATGAGCCGGGTGCTCGTTGCCATGTCATCTATAAAATACTGGAAAACAATCTTAGTCGAATGACGGATTCAAACCCACGACTTTGCAGGGCCGAGTCCATTAGGCTACGTTCGCTCTTATAAAAATTATAAAAGGCCATTACACACGACACTTCCCTGTATTCCTTTTGTCACTTCTTATTGCTTATTTGCGTTTTACCACACTTTCCCAAGGAAAAGCTCGGAACCGAATAAAGAAAAATTTGGGACGCATAAATGTAACATAAAACTTTTTGCATTTTTTATTCGCACAATACAATAAGACTTCCACCTTAGGCAGTCTTACGTTGAAAAATCGATAAATTTTTCTCTGTTAGCTTGGTGAGGGATAGGGTGATGTCTGTTTCTCGTGGGGTAGAAAAAAGTGAAAAGCAATCAGTGCGGCGTAATTAGTGCGTTGTAAGTATGGGGCGCGTTGCCATAGCAACGGCGTGGTGTCGATACCCGCTGCTTACCCGACGCGTTAATTTCGAACGGAATTATCGAATCAAGCAATCGCTCGATATCGATTTAGTAGATTGAAATAAAGTTTGGACGACTCTATTCACACATGCGATGTTTGCAAGGCGTTGGAGCTTTAACGGACTTGAGAATGTAGGTTAAAAATCAAGTCATGTATTTATAGAGGTGGGCGTAGGTGAATGCGGGTTAGCAAGTTACTAAATATCGTTTACGTTGGCAATAAGGTAAAACAACTAACGTTTATCGAAATATTCAATTTGTAGTTAAGGAATTTCTCAAGCTTAAGCTAATGATTTAAATTTTATTTTATGAGTGTACAACATAAAACATTTGAAATGTTAATTAATAAATAATGTTTATATATAGACTAAGAAGAGAGAATAAAGGGGACAAACGAGCACGTAGTTCACTTGATATTAAATGGGTGCTGTAGCCTATAGAGACTACATCTATCCTCGAATAGTAATCAAAATGCAGAAGCGCCACTGAGTACTAAGATGGAATGACTCGTTTCCATCAAAAAGAAACCGAATCATACAAGCTACTCTTTTACGCTAGTAATTATTCAATTTTTACTGTGAGCCTAGATAAGTTGGGATCAAAAGAACCGAAATAATTTTATTTTTATTTCTTTGTACGTAGTAGAGCCACGCTACTGCATAAACAACAACGGAATAGCAGCTTAATGCTGCTGTGTTTTGTATGGTGAGTGTAGAGAACCGGAGACCCCTTTTACTGGAAATGAGGCATTCCATGTTAATCCTCACGGGTAACAAGGCATCTGCATTTTCATTCGTAGTCGAGGATAGATGTAGATGTCTACAGGCTAAAGCAACTACTTAGCATCAGGTGAACTGCGTGCTCGTTTGTCACCCTTATCCTATAAAAAGTCACATTCATCATTCATCCTATCAGTGTCCACTGCTGAATATAAATTGACTTATCGGAAGGATGATGTAGTTGACACACTTGGCAGGCACGTTGCAACCAAAGTATTTATTTTGTGTTGTTACCAGGAAGATGCTGCTTCCCATTTACTGCTTCAGGTTTCCTCTGTCCCCACATATGACAATCTCTGGCCACTAGGCGGCAAATAGTTCAACGGTTTAAAATTATTATTTTCTAATAGGATTAGAACCTAAAATAATAAGTTTTAAAATACATATATTACAAAAATTTTTGGATAAAATGTCAGGGTCTTCTCCCAAAACATAGTACAAGGATTTAGGTACAGAGCAGTTATGCAATAATTTTAACTGATAATAATAATAATTATTATTCTTTATTGACATTTTCATAGTTCACAATTTTAAATGGGTAGAAACCTGAGTCTCCTATCTAGGTTACTGAGTAACCTGTATTTAGGAGATACAGTCCCATGTTGATTAGGAATCATCATTCATCATGAATGATGATTAGGAATACATAGTTGTATTGTTTAAAATTTATTTTAGGTAGAATACACTGTAGTAAAAATATATTGGTTTTACATTTTGATTCAACGATATTTGGATTTTGGACTAAACGCAAATATTGTTATATATTTTAATATTTTATTTTATATATATTGAACTTTCTTTATAGTGTTTTGTATAATGATAGGGAAATTAGTGCTTTAAGAGCCAACTTAAAATATTGGAAACATTAAAAAAGGTCTTGATTTGGAAGGCGGCGAATTATACTTGTTTTATTCTTTAAACTATTGTATTATGCCTAACAAGAAATTATGGCGGCCATCTTTTTAACCACCTACTGTATTCAAAAATTCGATAATTTATTGCCGAAATAATATAATTACGGTCGACTGACGGGACGGATTGGCTGAGACCGGAAACTCCAAATTACCGGAGAAATTAAAGCGGAAACATTTGGCCACCGCCGCTAGCAAGATGGCGCGCCGCCGGTTATTGTGACCGTTCGATTTTTAAATAATAATCGCTGTCGCCTTTAATTGTTTATTTAATCTATAATGATAGATTATCGGTAAAACAATCAGTTTTTTTATTTATTTAACACTTCAGTTAAAATTTATTTGAGCTTTTCTACATTTTTTTAATATGGATTTTAATAGACCACAAATCTTCGCTAAAGAACACCGATTCCTTCCAAGGATGATTCGCGAGGCTATTGAAATCAAAAAACATCCTAATTTCAATAGAGAAGATGGCTGGGTACTACCATCTGCTTGGGATCCTATAATAAATAAAATTAAATCCCAACCCAAGCATACAACTGCAAGACTTCAAGATACCATAAGTTCATACTGTGTAGATCGGAACAAAAGTTAAATTTTAATCTATGGTAACCGCGGTTAACTATGACATCTGGGCGTTGAACATATCAGACCCGCCCGTGACCATGAGTGCTGTAAAGCGTTCGAAACGTCGAGTATTTAAAAAGTTAAATATACGCGATAAATTCCGTAAAAACTAGTATTATTTCAATGTGTAGTGTTCGCGTAAATATAAGAAATCATTATGGATTTTAACGCCAAAACACACTTTAATTTTAAATTGAGTAGAAAAAATATTATGGAATATAATACTCGTAAAAAGTTATGTATAAAATATGTTACGAAACGTTGAAACTGGACATATTTCACCATTACTATATTAATTCAAGTAAGAGTAACAATTGAGCGCAGTCTATGGGAAAATAACTGCATACTGTGGCCTGTAGACACCTACAGCTATTTTAGAATAATGATCAAAATGTAAATATTCTGTCGTTTCGAGGACCAAAATAAAATTAGCCTCGGAGGTGCTTAGTAGTCTACTGCTGATGCTGAACTCGTGAAGAAGAGGCTACTGCCCAACTCCTGATTTATTTACTCAGTCGCCTCTTATGACCCGCTCGGGATGCTAAAGGCAGTTGGTATTATTATAATAAACCTATATATTAAAAAAAGCGTTTAAAGCTGCAATTTATCAAAAGCACTTCTTTCTCAATTGGACACTAAATCAGGTTTTTCTGTCTAGACAAATAAAGGCGTAGTTTATACCGACAGGCCTTCCCTTGAATGGCATCTGCTAATCGGAAAGGACATACGGAACGAGCAATGAAATTAGGCATCGCGTGCATCCAATCCAATAGTCTGAGTGAATCCAAACTTTTTAATTTTCGCGAACTATTACCGAACCGCTCTACTACTTTTTATTTCTATACAGTGCATTTGCCAATGCTTTTAGTTTTATATTTGCGAAGTTTCGAATTTATTCCTTTCAAAAAAATGTTTCAGTGTATATATTTCTGAATATATTATAGGGTACTTCTTATTCAAAGATTAAACAGTTTTATTTGTGTTTAATCGTGCATCCGTGCAAAGAAGTAGCATAATCATTTCTTAAATTTACGCGAACTCTACAGATTAAATAAAATTGAATAAGCCGCGCACAATATGACATTGGGACGTCAAAAAACTCAGTCCCCCCCCCCCCGTGACCATGGGTGCTGTAAAACACCGGAAACGCCGGGAATTGAAAATAAGTTAAAATAGTAAATTAAAAGCGACAAAATCCGTAAATATAGTTTTATTCAAAGTAGTTTCAGCTTAAGATAATCTGTAACTCTATTTCAACCCACGTGTGGTGAAAGGCCTTTCGGCAATATATTTCTACGTTGTAGAGTCACTCAACAGATTATGGCTTCAGTAGCTTGTAGAGTCAGCTTAATGCTGCTGTGTTTCTCACGGTGAGTGTAGAGAACTGGAGACCCTTTTCACTGGATGTGAGGCATTCCATCTTAGTTCTTAGGGATGCAATGCATAATCGAGGATAGATGTAGATATCTATAGGTCACTGCATTCACTTATCATCAGGTGGGTTGTGTGATCGCTAATCACCCTTATTCTATAAAAAAACGGTATGCTGTAAATCAATGAACGCTGAGTGGCTTTTCAAGACTGGGTATTGTGCCAATCTTGCGGGCCTCTGTTTAGCAGAAAAATTGTGATGAGCTAAAATGATAGTGACGGTTCCGTAACGCAGTAGCTAATCGTTTGATTGCGGAGATGCGAGGTCGATAGTTCAGATTTTTCACGGAACAAGTTTTATTACATGATCACACAAACAATTGCTCCGGTTCTGAATAGAGTCCTTGTGCAATTTATGTTTGTAAAACATCTACGCGATACAAAAGAAAATCCTAGTTTACTAACGTTTTTCAGCCGACTTCAAAAAAAGGACACAATTTGACTGTAATGTCTTTGTAATTTACGCGATATGTTCGTGAATTGTCAACTGATTTGTTTATTCTATTTTTAAGATACTTCAGAGATTGTCCATATAAATATGAAGTAAAATTTCCATCCCTAATAGAGCCAAAATAGGGGATAAAAGTTTTTATGTAAGACGACATAAACATTTGAAATTCTTTTCACAAAAGGGTCAAATAATAACTTATAAAAAAGTAATAGCCGACTTCAAAGAACTAAAAAGTATATACAAATTTACAATCTGGGTGGAAATCGGGCTTTGGTCTTTCAATACACTCTGTATTAGCACCGGCTTCAGAATAAGAAATTATTTTGTTAGTTCCTTATTTTTAGTTTGTAATAAAATGATATTGATATATATATATTACGTGAGGGTAATATGATCATCACGGTTATATGGTAACTTTCTTAAAACTCAAAAACTACAGCCTTATTTGCATAAAAGGCTATATGATACGATAGCTCTTCATCAGCCAATCAAATAATAAAGAGTCAAAAGGACGCAGATTTATCGACGGCATTTTAGCAGTTGATACTATAGTAAATATTTTAGTCGATTTTAGTATGACGTAATGTAGTTAATTTTTATTAAGTTGATTTTCGAAGTGTTCCTTATTATTGGCAAAGCTTATTTGCTATTTTTATTAATATATTAGTTATAGTATACGACTGTGTTTTTGTGTCTATCCTCCTTCCAGTTTTGGTTTTATAGGGCTGCAAAGCTTAAGGTCAACATTTTACCCTCATGTACCTTATCAATAAATAAATATTATTCTTATATATATGCTTGTTTATAACGTTAAGGAATGGTGAACCATATTAACTGTTAGCCAGTATTTTGCTACATTAAAATGTTATCTTTTTGAAGAATCATTTAGCCAGGAGAATTTTGGTTTCATTCTCTCTCGTACAGACACTACATATAAGCACTTATTGTTACAGTTCTATTGTTTTACTAGCTGGTGTCCGGCGCGTCGCAACCACAGAAGAAATAATGGTGGAAATATCGTTGTAAATTTGGAAGAGTTATATTGTTTAATTACGAATAATATAACTTTAAAATAATTTTATCGGTACGATACGCGCGCCACATACTGTAAGTTAATTGGACTATGCCTATAACCTTCGCGCAAGTGCAAGCAATAAGTTGACAAAGTTTTAGCACAATCTGATGAACGGTATGGCAGCGCATAAAATCCGAACAAACAAATGTTAATTTTTCTATATTAGATTAGCACTAATTTACTAAGACTGACTTTTTACTACTAACTTGATAGTAGATGATGATATAGGCGAAAACTGTACGGCAATGATAAAAAAATGTTAATTAATCTAATTGGACGCAAGCTCCGAAGATGAGCAGCAGTTTTTTTCTAATAATCAATAATACAAAACTGCGGTTGTCAATTATGGCAATGTCCCCCTATAAGACAATTTTTGGGAGAGCCCCATGTTCAGCAGTGGAGTTTTGACAGCCTGTATGGTAACGGTACTGTTGACACGTTGACTACACGCAAGTAAATGTTGTCATAGATTTTAAGTAGGTAGAAATAATGAAAAATGTGGTTGCAACTATAGATTTACATTCTTTTAACTTTTTTGTACAGCGACATCTTTCGGTAATCAGCTGAAGTTATATTTACATAGTAATATTAAACATACGTACGACAGATGTATAATAATACAATTGTTATTTAATATATACCATAGCAATACCCTTTAATAAATTAATAAAAGCATATTTTTTCGAGTAGAAGGTGATATTGATTTCATAATTTAAAAAAGTTTGTACATCTAAAAATCTTTGAATTTGTAGTTGCTGGTAAATCTTTAAACTACTTATGGTTAAAATTAAACAAAACCAACCTAGATTTTTACTAAATTTAGTAATAATTATTTGGGATACCTATTAGTTTTGTTTCTTGCATTAGTTAGAATTACAAATGAGTATCAAACCTACCTAACTTCAGTTGGACATTTTGGTCTACGGATAAATAATGACATTGCTGATGCGTTGAGAGTAAGACGATGTAATTCACTGCCTTAACTCCTGGTGTTTGTCACTAATTTTACGAAACGCAGCAGTGTTAGCCATTGCAGCCCATCAAAAGTGCAAACAGGGAAATCTGGCATAGTTGCCAGGCTTGGCAAGCGGGTTGACAGTGGCAGTTTTTAATTTTAATTCAGTTGTTATCGGTAAGATGCTGCTGCTCATCTCCTGGTTCTGTTACCCTCTGTTGCCTCTTACGAAACCCAAGTCATGATATGGGATATTGAATATTCTTACCCTACCACTACACATCAATGTTATGTTGCCACCATTGTAATTTGTAAGTTGCTCAAATGTAATAAAAAATGTCCTCATTTGGTTATTTTAAATATGAATTTTGTTAGATTAAATATACACTTATTATATATTTTATAAAAATATGATAGAAATTAGCTAGATCGCAACAAATTGACAATACAAACACTACTGGAAGTATGTCTAAGAACAGCTATGACATCAAATTAAAATGCGAGTCGGGCCTCGCTTTATCAGGGTTCCGTATAATATGTTGCAATATCACTATTTCCTAAAACTTGATATTTAAATAGAAAAAAAAACAATCTTCTTTTGTTTTGATCACGATGTAAAAACTTCATTATGAATTGATGTTTTCATTGTTCGTAGTTTAAATTCAGTACACATACACAAAATATTATATACAGAAGTTCGAAATTTTTGAACAAATTTATTTGTTGCGATAGACCGCGTAACGAACACGGTCTAAACGGTCTAAATCACAACCTTTATCGTCCCATTCTTATTTTTTAAAGATAAAAAATATATATTTGTTATACACTTTATACTCTCTAAACAATGACACCCTTCATGCTAGCGCGAGGACAAAAATTTCAACTCCTTTTCATGTGCAAAATTATATAACTGCATATTAGTATTATGCATATTCAGCATCAGTATTCAGATTCGGGTCACCATATACAAGTCGCAGTCACATACATTCTATACCAACCAAGTTTCAGGTCTGTAACTAATTCCGTCTGTGCGCTATATATCCGATACCTATGAACAGACCCGCCGACAGACAAACAGACAGAGCGCAAAGTGAGAGCAAATTAATAGTCTCCTTTTTGAAACTTTAGATTAAGAACCTTAAAATGACAACTGGTAGGTTTATTAATTTATTAATATAAGTTAGTAAGTAATCTAACGTCTCACCTTTATATATGAAGCACTGGAACATCTTATGCTAGCCATACGTTGTTTATATTTCTCCCTTGACTATCATAAATGTTCATGAAATTGCACTTTTCACACAGTCTATATATATTACCTTGCAAAAGTCGTAGATAGCTTGTGTTAAGCAAATAGGGTAATTTATTGAAATGAAATAAACTTCAAGACGTACCTGCTCAGGATTTATTGATAACTTATAGTTTTGTAATAATATTTCTTGATTATATTTGATAGTATTGCTTTACAAATCCTAATTCCAATTAGAATTTATGTACATAAAGCTAGATTTTAAAATGAAACAATATTTTTATGTTGATAATTTAGGACTTTCTCCTCATTCGTGTGTTCTTTTTAAATATATAAATTACAGCAACGAGGGCAAAGGATCAGAGTTATTATTTGTGATATTGACCTTGCGATTACTTGATCTGTGCGGTTATCGAACTCACGGTCCGCAGCGCTGCAACGAAACATTAAAGTTGCCGAATAGTCTAAAATTAAGTAATAATGAAGTAAAAATCCGGAGCAGGCACGTCACTGGTCTCCTCTGATCGTGTTAATAAATCAAATAAAAATATAAATCACTCATGAGGTTGTAATGTGAAATACTTTCTCTAAACAAAAGAGCATTGTGTATGCAAAAATGCGTTCCGCCGTGAATATTTTTCGTCGCCTGCGTTCATTCTTCAGTTCTTATTATTTTATTCGCGAGAACATATTTACGGGCTTTCGATTTATCGATAACTTTTACTTATGAAAGCGTCGTGTTGGACGATCACGATTGTCATTTTGCGTGTACGACAACAATATATATTGGATATTATTCGATTATGTATTTTTTATTTTCTAATATGTTGTTTTCAAATAGAGATTATTATATCAATTATGAATTCCTTGTTTACTGCCGTGAAAAGTTTTATTCGCAAATCATATTCGCATTGGAGCTTTTAATTAATTGAAATATTTCAAAATGTAAAATAATCAATTTAGTTAATTAGGAACTGCTCTTGTTTTAACCAGTTTAAATTTAATTTAAAATTTCCAATCACGAGATAAATTCAATTTGTAGAATGATAATCACATTTCATTATTACTGTAAACAACTGTTCTTTTACAACTCGAATAATCTTGAAATGTTTGCACTTTTAAGATATAAAAATATATCGGCATTTAAGATAAGAACCAAAAAGCAATGCTTAAGAAATGTCATAAATGTTGAAGATGTTAACGAACTTCATCTGGTAATAATAATATGCAACGTTGCATTTTTCTGATCAACAACATTTATTATTTCCTTTGGAATTATTGCTTATCATTTGAGAGCTAATTAAAACGGATCCTTTATAGTTTGGGAAAGGTATTCGCGAAGAAGCCAACCTGCAGATTTAATTTACGATGTATCGTCGGTCATTCGCACATAAACTTTCTGATTTGCAGCCAAGGGAGTGTATATTGAAGTATAAATTGGTGTAACAATAAAAACAACACCTCAGGAAAAAACATAAAATATATTGCCAATTGTCAATGCTCAGGTTTGCTCTGACCACACCCGGAATTTCGGTGGGTACCCGGTCCTTAATGTCTGTCAAAGGAGCAATTAAACGTGTTTGATGTTGTCATAAAACGAGTTTAATTCTCACTTTGGTATTTAAAACTCAAGTTATTATAATTACATTTTCGTGATTTTTGATTTATGGTTCAACCACTTTCGATTTTCCACTGTTTCGTTTTATTTTTAATTTCATCAGTTTTACTTATTCCAAATTATTAAATAAATTTATAGAATAATTATATTCAAGCCATAAAAGAATTAGCTTAAAAAGATTTTTTCTATTATACTTCCAGAAACTTTCACAAATTTAACAAATCCTGTCCATGAACCAGTTAACGTGGAAACTAGAGTTTTATTACTTTTTTATAACGTCGTTGGTATTATTTACGGTTGTGACTTTGTTAAGGGGTGTAATGTACAGAACAAAAATAGTTATTAGTGGTTATTATTTATATAGAATAAGATGTGTATTTCAACAAATAAAATATTTGGAAAACCTTAAATATTTTGCTCCTGTATTAAATTAAAAGTCTATATTTTTAGAGCTCAAGTCTTCAAACAGTTAACATTTTCATCTATTACAAAATAATGCAATCTAAACCATGCATTTACCTTATTATGCATTAATCGGAAATAAAATATTCACACGCGAAGTCTTGGAAATAGCGATTTAACCCGTCCGAGCCGAGTAATTTATTTTTAAAGCTCGTAAAATCTCACTCTTTAAGCAATAAAAGTAACATTTTAGCAATGTTACTAACATGGCCCACAGTTATGGCGTTCGTTAAGTATGGCTCTTTCCATTCAGAAATCACTGGCAAACATTGTCACACCGACAATTGACTTCGGATATAAATGCAGCGTTACATCAATATAAGTTAGTTTTTTTTTTTTCAAAACAACACTTGGCGTAGAGAACAAATGCATCTCTGCATGTCACACTCGAATGTATTTCACATAACAACCCCGCGCTAACGACATAGAACAGGCAAAAACTTAGCAAGTCGAGATGAGAAAAGTTACTTTAAGAATATACGGAAGTTAATTAGGAACGGAACGAAAAACAACCGTAACTGGTGGCGAAGTTTGCCGTTCTAGCGCGGCCAATGGTACATGGTACACACACAATCGCACCCTCCACCGCTGTTAGGCATTTGCATACCGCCCGCCCAGGCGCGCGCCGCCGCCCAACCTGAGCGACAGGGATGGAATTACATTGACGCCTTTGACCTTAAATTATATTTAAAATATTGAAATGTTTTGGAACTGTCCACAAGGCAATTTGGATTTTTTTTCGGATTTCCGTTTTGAAATGTGACCACGAATTTAGAAAACAGAATATTATTGATATACGCAAATTAGAGTACGCGGCGCAGCGACAAGGATAAAAGTAAATTTATCACCCTCGTCGCGGAAGCGACATCGTCGCGATAAGTTTCGTAGGACAATTCCCGCGGAGAGCGCATGAATGGGCTTAAATGTGACCGTAATGAGAATGTGCTTGTGATTGATTGTGACACGGGTGATCTAAATCAAATTTTGCGTTTTATACGAATTTTAGTGTTGCTAATGTTAAATTTAGATTTTTAAATATATTTATAATATTAATAATATGCTAAACTACTTTAGCATTACTAATAATGAGTCATTATCATCTTTTTTAAACCTTAGAAATTAACTGCCGGATAAAGGCGTTTAAAATGATCAGCCAGCGGTCATATATTTTCTTATAAGAGGTACCCAATACACACTTCGCTGGGCAGCCGATATGAAAGCGCAGAACGTGAATTGTTGCACTGGTATGCAGTTTGCCATAAACAGCTTGTTGGATTTAGATTCAAAATATTAGGATTATTTTTGCAGCTCCATGTGGAAGCGTGGTAGATATTTGATAAAAAAGTTTGCATAACATTATTCTAATTCAATGAATAGGAGATGTTATAAAAAAAATGTACTGTTGTAAATTAAATTCTTTAAATAATTGCGACCATTAATATCAATATTATTATCCGATAAAAAATATAAATATAAAACATATTTTAATGTTTTATTACTTTGTTTGTACAACGTTCAATTTATATTACAAAAATTATAATAATGAATTTAACTAAAATAATAATTAAAATTATGATATTTACGATTCAAACTAATTATATACAATATAAAAGAAGAAACTATAATACAGAAAAACTAAAACTAAAAATTTGAATAGTCAAAAAGACCTGCTCCCCGTGGTATAGCGCCAAGAACGCTGGCTGCGTTTCCTCGCTGAATAGCTTAATACGAGGGTGGATTGAAAAGTACTCGGCCTAACCAAGAAAATAAACACATACTAAATCAGTTATATTTTTCTACATAATCATCATCAAGTTCAATACACTTTTGCCACCTCCCCTTCCAAGCATTTAGACCGTTGAAAAAAAATGATTCTTCCTTAGAGTCAAAATATGCGTCTACAGCTGCTTTGACCTCGTCGTTTGTCGAAAATCTTTGACCTCCCAAGTGCTTTTTTAGGTTAGGGAATAGAAAGAAGTCTGATGGTGCCAGATCAGGTGAATACGGCGGATGCGGTAACAGTTCAAAGCCACAGTTGTGAATTTCAGCCATTGACTGTACTGACGTGTGAACACGGGCGTTATCTTGATGAAACAGGACTTTTCTTCTGAGCATTCCTCGACGTTTTTCTTTTATTTTCTCTCGTAAACGACGTAGTAAGGTGCAGTAGTAATCAGAGTTTATAGTCTGACCCCTTTCAAGATAATCAATCATAATTACACCTTTCGAGTCCCAGAATACTGAAGCTATCACCTTATTTGCCGACAAAATCGACTTAGCCTTTTTAGCGAGGAATGAACCAGCCCTCTTATCACCAGCAGCGACGACCAGTCGTGGATACAGTCACTTTAGAAACTTCACTGCACGTGGACCCCATGGACCGATAGTCTCTACAGCAAATGGCACACATATGTAGTCATTTCTCAAAAAAAATTAAAAATAGTGCTGATTATGTGTATGGTGCATTATTTAAAATTGTAAGTTGTAATTTAATAGAATATTTACCTATTTTAATGAATATTCGATATTGGAAATTGTACTCATTGTTAAATCTAAAAGAAATTGAATCCTTTCGATCCTTATTAAGGAAATGTGAAAATTATATTATTGATAGGAACCGACGTTACTTTGGGAAAATCCATTATATTAAAATGTTCAAAATAATAATTATTAGATAAGATTCATGATATGCATGTTGTGTTATTGGCACAATTTTTACATCAAATATTATTATCTCAAATTATAGGAGTATACGTACCTATATACTGAGACGTGTTATATTAGATTGCGTTTACAGAATATTTTTAGCTATTTTAATGACAACTAAGTTTAGTAGACAGAGAGGGACTCTTTACCCAAATAAACGTTAAGTGCTAAATTAGAAATTACTCATTTTGCGGTCTCAATGCAGTATGTGGGTCTTTAGACAGTTTTATTCTTTTAATAACTAAAAAAACACGGCTTTAAAATTTCAAACGCTAGTCTAATCTTGGTCGGATACTATATAGGAGTTTAAGTTGTACTTTCTTGAAAAGGTAATTTTTTTTTGACAATTTATTCGTTCGATGCTTGTTCACACTTGAAGCAATAATGTTAAATGAATCAATTAAGGTTGTGTTCAGATGAAATGTATCGCTTAGATTGGTAGTGCGTCTCATTCTAATGAAAACACATAACAGAAAAGAAGATTGTAATTACGAGTAGTACAAGATTTATTACGCGACTATAGGAAAGTAACACACGTGACCGACGACTCTCTTCAAAACAGACTACAAAACCTGTTGCAGAAACATAAATTATATCTTATTCAGTAAGTAATTAGCTGCAATTTTCTTAGAAGAACAATTGACTTGGGACCTTCTATCGCTTAGCCGAGTTTGTGCATATGCATTCTGGGCATTCATGTGTGTGAGCGCCGCGAAAGCGGAACATGTAGTAGTTAATTTTTGCGCAAAGCTGGTGCGAGTGAGATATCCGCTCATTTACAAATAGTTTGTTCAAGTGCGAGGAAGACAGCGTTACTGGGGGTTAATTAATGAACGTAGAAGCTTGCGCTCTTTATTGCTTTCGTGGCTGGACGCTAAGACGTCGACAGTTAAGGAGTTTTCCTTCGAGAAAATTGTGGCGCCGAGAGACAATGTTTGCCTTTTCCGAATTTATCGAAACTAATTAATTTAACTGTCGAGATATTATCAGTTATGACTTATGATCTTATAAACACATTGTGTGTTGTGTTGAGTGAACAACACTCAGTGTGTTCATAAGATCACAAGTCATAACTGGCAAATATTTCGATAATTTTCTGAACAATTCTTATAAATGTAACATTCACCACAACTAATTATGCACCCGGATATTATATTTAAACACGTTAATTGATTGCATTGCAAGAGTATCCACTACCCAATATCATCCAATGGTTGTTGTAAAAGGTGCCAAAAGGAAACTAAAAGAGGAAATGCACAGTAGTCTCTTCCTAAAAAAAATAAAAAAACTATGCATGCCAACCGTTTGCCAACTGTGATAGCAATAGCAAAATTCCCTCAATGAGGTAATCAGTGGGGGAAGCATGAGGTATGCCCATCAGTTCACTACAGATAGGCTGTAATACATTAATATAATAAAAAAATATAAACACGAGATTATTTCTGCTCGATATTATTTTGATATTATTTTGATGCAAGGTATCCCCTTTTACAGTACTTCAAGTATATTTTTCAATAGGAACGATGGTAGCTTAGAGGATAATATATGTAGGTATGCTTAATATTCCATAGTACGCGAAAAATCCGCGTTTGATTCAGCCGGCACCAATGATATTGTTAATTTCAATATTAAGTGTTCAGCCGTAGAGGTAAACATCGTCTAGCATTTGAGAGAAATTGAGAAGACTGCACGCTAGGGTAAGTCACATTTTTTTGTTTTAAAAATTTTTCAACGAATCGGATGGACCCCAAATTTTATCTACGACACCACGCTAAAGATATTAAAGTGCTGCTAGCATACGATTGACAGCGCCGTCGTGTTAACCTAGTCTGATATAACGTTTTAACAATGAGTGCGTCAGTATACAATCAAACCCGATAGTCAACTATTTATGTTTTTTACACAAATGTATATATTGCAAAGGTAAACCTCTATACTCACGTTAATATCTTAAAAAAGATTGAAGGTAGCTTGGATGCATTGTTAGAGAAAAGAGGAAAATTGGTAAAATTTAACAATCATCATACTTACAAAAATTATACGAGTTTTTCTCAACAAGATTGGCTTATCTGGGATTAAAACAATGACTTCGTATGCTGGTATCCCGACGATTAAGTCTTAGTTCTTAAACAGTACCTTCTTAACAAGTCAGTCTTTTTATTCGAGCTTATGGACATTGGACTCTCCAAATAAGTACTTGAAGTATAATTGAAAGCGCAGTCTACATTCGTTCCGCTGGTCATAGGCTTCCAGTTATTTCTGAGAGAGCTATAGAGCAGTTGAACCGTCGCGCTGTTACAATGCGTGTAGGTTGGGCTTCATTCTGTCTTTGATTTTTTTAATTCTTTAGACATGCAAATTTCCTTACTGTCTTTTCCTTCAACGCCGAGCTCGTGGTAAATCAACACTTACTTGTTAATTGCAATTAAAAATTCCATTTGTACTGGCGGGGATTGAACGCGGGCTGCTCGCGTCGTCTAAAATTTTACGGTGAGCGCTTAGCTCTTAAGCTATCAAGGCTACAATGCATTTTATGCCTTCATCATCATCATCATTATTACAGCTCTTCACAATTACACTGCTGAATAGCCAAGGAGTGTCACAAAACAAAACCCTGAATAGCATGCTTCTATGCACGTCTTACTACATCGTAACTCAATCTAGTAGAGGACTGCAATACGCTTCGCTTATCGGTATGAGGCTGCCACTGTAGAACATTTCTTCATGATCGGTTGTCAGTGTTTCGAGCTTTATGTCCCATTATGACTTCCTTCAGATTACTGATCCGATGGGCTATATGAGTTACTCAAGTTCTGCTGAGGACATCCTGCTTCCTAGAAATTCCTAGGAACGCACTATTCATACCTCGCCAAGTGACTTTAATCTACCTCTGATTAATTCTTAGAAGTCTTTTCTATAATTATCACGCTGGGCAGGTGAATTAATGAGCGCAGATACGATATCTTTGTAATAGTAATTCCGCTTCCAATTACCAGCTTATAAGCTGTACGTTTAGCTTTCTCGGTTGAATTTCTAATATTAGTCCGACGTCAGAGCATCATCTGTCAATTCAAGTTGCATCATTGTAGTTTTTGCCGCCAAATAGCAGTGTTTGCACGACTTTGTTTCTTTCTGAGGAGCAAAGGGAGACAGCAGACGGTATAATTACAGATTATGAAATATTTCATCCTATTTCTCGGAAGTGACCACGATTTCTGTAGCCTTCCTTACTTCTTTTCACGTTAGTTTCAGTTTCACGTTATTCAGTTGTCGGTTTCGCGTTAGTTTGTTGATAATTACAGTTTCATAAAAAAAGGTTGCATTTAGTAAAAGGCTAGTCATTAGATACATTTACGTCACAGTAAGTACTTAATTTTAAATTTCAAGTTATTAATTAAATATTAATTTGTTTCTTATAAAACTTTCTGTGTTATTTCAATCCAATCATAGCGATAATTATTTCTCGTTATCTAACTATGCGAAGGCATCTTAATAGTTTTCTAATTTTTTACTATCCTTATTTATCGCAGTTATAACTTCTAAGTAAAATTAGTCTAATTAGAAAAAAAAATAGGTATACAAATCTACTAAGCAATACACAACTGAAAATATTACAGTTAATTACCCGTATCCGAGTAAGCTTTAATTAGATAGGTATAAGAATCCATAAACCCATCTAAACAAATAATCTTAGTTTTTGAAATATCAAACTTTACAATAACACGCAATATATTCCCCAAAGATAATCCCATAAAATCTGTAATTAGAAATCCTGCTGGAAAGTGTGTTTGGAACAATGTGAATGAAGAGAGTAGGAAAGATTCACCTTCAAATTTGAATACTTCCATTATACCTCTGTATTAAGAACTCCTCTTCGGTTACAATTAAGTCTTCATAACAAGAACAGCAGACGCTCATACAGACGGCAATAGAATAAAATAAAAACGAATATAACAATAAATAGCGTGCACTTACGTGTTGAATGTTTTCTTAATTTCATCCCGCTGTGTGAGAGCGTCTTGGTTAAGAAATTAAGCAAGATCCGCGTCGTCTGCGAGCCACTTAAAGCCTCCGTAGACGATATTGTCTCTTGATGGTATTCGTCTAAATAAAATCTTAATGCTTGTAATGAAAGTAATTATGTCTACTGTCTTTAGCCAGTACATATAACGTCTAAGGTATTTATGTGTAATTATATTTCTACTATAGTATAACAAAGATTTAATCGAAATGCAGCACAGTAAATCAAACGTAGAACGCAAAATAAGTTAGGAATGACAAGGTAAATAGAATATAAATAGGATATATTTTCCTTTCTAAGTATCATATACAGCCGTGGTAGCTCAGGCTTAGCGCTTGCTGTAAATTTCATAGTACGCGAGCAACCCGAGTTCGATCCCGGCACCAATTAAATTGTTAATTGTAATTTTCAGTGCTGATTTACCACGTAGTCGGTAGTGAAGAAAACATTGTGAGGAAACCTGCGTGTCTGAGATATAAAAAAAATATTTCGAAGACATGTTAAGTTAGCCAAGATGCAATGGGGCAACGCGGCGGAAATTTTCTTGCTCTAAAATACTCTCAGGAGTGTGAGGACGCCTGTGCCCAGCTGTGGGATGTATATATAGGATGTGACTTTTTTAACTTTAAGTGTAGTATAGATATTTAAAAACTAGGAAATTTAAAAAAATTAGACCTTTCGTCTCGTATTTTAGTAGTATTACTCGAAACCGATTCCAAAAGTTGCACGGAAGTAATTCACTGTTATTAACACAGTGTTCACAGTGTTCCTCTTAATATCTTCCTGGTGTTCTTCATGTAATGTCTACAACATTCCAAGCAACAGAACGATATTATAGAAAAAAGTACATTCAGTTACATAACGTGACTAATAGTGACTAACAAATCCCTAAGTATATTATTTTCATCCGTATTTTAGTAACCAGTATTTAAAGATAGTAATTCGGTTCCATATCTTCATTCTTTATTGCTTTTGTTATGCGTTATGAGAGAGTGCGATTTACTATATCACCTTCATCATCACCTACTACGAGGTGGCATTATAGTCAAGTACTGGTTTATCATCATCATCATCATTACAGCCCTTCACAAGTCTACTGCTGAACATAGGCCTCCCCCAAGTAACGCCACAAAGCACGGTCCTGAGCCACCTGCATCCATCGACTTCCTGCATGTCTTACCAGGTCGTCACTCCATCTAGTGGGGGGTCGCCCTACACTACGCCTACCGGTACGAGGTTGCCACTCGAGAACCTTTCCTCCCCATCGGTTATCGGTTCTTCGAGCTATATGGCCGGCCCATTGCCACTTCAGCTTACTAATCCGTTGGGCTACGTCGGTCACTCTGGTTCTACTGCGGATATCCTCATTTCTGAGTCTATCACGCAGAGAAACTCCGAGCATAGCCCTCTCCATAGCTCGCTGAGCGACTTTGAGCGTCCTCATACGGCAAGCGGTGAAGGACCACGTCTCTGATCCGTAAGTCATCACTGGCAACACGCACTGGTTATACACTTTAGTTTTCAGAGATTGAGGTATACCTGACGTGAAGATATGTCGTAATTTCCCGAACGCTGCCCAGCCGAGTTGACTGGTTTATAATAAGTGAAAAAAAAAAACAGCATTCATCATCAGAACCAGATGCTTGGTATGCTTCCACCTCATTGTTATCGAAATACCACAAAATAGAAGAGAATTAATAGAATTTCTTAAGCTACTGAAAAGGGCTAATAATATTTTTAATAGTCTATATAAACTTGTCTTCAAGTATGCTTGAAACACAGATTGGTAAACCCATTGCACTTTTCATTACTAGTGAGTTTTATTTTTGGCATTGACACAAATGCATCAGTAAGCTAAAGTGCTAATGGACCGACCATATTGCTCAAAACCGGCAACCGTTGGGGAAGAAAGGTTCTCTTGTGGCATTGTAGCGGTGAGGTTTAGGACGGCTCCACACAAGATGAAATGAAGACCTGGTATAACATGCAGGAATTGATGGATGCAGTGTTTTGTGGCATTCCTTGGAGATTTAAAAGTAAACTTGTGAAGGGTTGTAATGGATATACAACACTTATATACATTTTATTTAGCAGGAGTCCGTAGTAGCTTCGGAGAAAAACGCTCGCCATGTTCGCGTTTTCACAGTACGCGAGCAACCTGGGTTCGATCTCCGTCGGCAACGATGTAATTAAATTTAATAGAAATTTTAATTACACTATTGCATGCATTACCACGTCGTCGGTGGTTAGGGAATACAATTTTTTTTTAAACGAAATTATATGTTTCTTTTAAAAAAATACAATGTAAGTATAAAGTAAGAAGTATGAGAAAACAAAATTCCTTTCAAGTATGTGCCCAGTAATGCGACGTTAAACGGCTACTTTATGTTTTTACTTTAAACAAAACATAAGTTTAAAAAAGTAGGTACCACGTAAGTTAAATAAGAAATTTGATAATAACAATCGCTTTTATTCAAACTTGTGTCGGCAGTCTATTTATGAAACTCGTAATTTCAAGAGGATTAGCTAAGCTTGTATGAGAATTTTTCCTACAGTGTTGCAAAAAGCAATTCCCTTATAATAAAAATACAGATCATAAACGTAAGATAAAAATAATGTATCTCTTCATATCTATGTGACATGGTTTGTAGCTATATTATTCAATTCTAAGATAAACTCCATGGTCATATTTTAGTGGAATGCAATTATAACCGGTCGGGGGTGTCGCTCGACATCTAATAGGGGAGAGCACACACTGTAGTCGTGCATGCCTACATTCAAATATTTGTATAGTATACGTACGTGTGACGTATTTAGGGCTATCACATCACATAGTATGCGGTGTATTAAGAAGGAGTTATCTGTCGAAATCGGCTAAATAACAATTTTTTAATAGAGTTACAGTGATAAACGAGCAAACAGTCCGCCTAATGGTAAGTGGATGTGGCCCATAGACATTTACATCTATCCTCGATTAAGAATTAAAATATAAGCGCGTTGCCATTCCTGAGGACTAAGATGGAATGCCTCGTTTCCTGTAAAAATAGGCTCCGGTTCTATACACTCACCATACTAAACATAGCATAGCGTATTGAGCTGCCATTTTACGCTGGCATTCCGTGAGAGCATGGTCCTACCCCGGTCGAGCCGACCCATTCGTGCAACAACCATAAAATAAATGCAGCATGGCTCTACCACGTATTGTATAACTGCAGTATTTATTCGAAATTATTTGATAGCCTTACGATATAAAGTGAACATAAAGGCATGTCATTCATCTGAAAATAAATAATCGAAATTGATACAACTGGTTAAAGCTGATTTATCCAGTCTCGAGCACAGACGCTAAATAAATAGCGCAATACATTTTGACGAGTGTACGCAGGAATTACATGACATAATTCCTCACACTCCCTTCCACCATCGGAAAACCAGAAGAACATCACGCATTCAAACCAACGATTTTCTTCATCTTTCGCGATGCGTACAGTAATGGAATTGAATAATTTGCTCCAAGGGAAAGAGTGAAAAAACATCTTCGGCTCCATCACCACTAAGCACAGGGTAGTGGTACAACATTGGTTTATTAATCAGCAAGTAAGGGGAACCGGCGTAATAAGAACACCATGGCCTTGTTATATTGCAGCACTGGTTTATACTAGCTAAAAAGCTTATAAGTTACAAGCGTATTCCTTTTTAAAATGTGCTTAACACAATACTTAATTTATATGCAGTGAATAATTGATTGTATAATTGTAAACGTTGCAGTATAAAAAATAGCATAAATTAAGCTTTTCTTTATTTTCTGATAAGCAAATCACATAAATTGGTATACAATAAAGCGCCTAAGCACTAATAAATATGAATAACAGTTTGAGTCAAGGCAAATCGGCAGCCCTATTGTGTACTCTGGCACATGTAACCGGACGTCACCCTAAGGATTAGCAACGCGGCTATGGGATTACCACATTGGCCGCAAATGAAGAATTACTGATTAAGTACGTTTATTTACGTACATCTAGATTAACGTGTGCTATTTTTTGCACTCATTTCTTGATGAAAAGTGTAAAGTTTTTAATCGATGAAATATGATTATAGGTTTATAGAACGCGAAACGATTCATAAAGAGGCTAACGATCTCAACTAAAATAAGATTTCGGAAGCTAAATCTTCAAAAAATGTTTTCTTATTTTTTTAAAGCACTGCCTTATAATTATCATACAATATTAAAAAGGGTTTTATGTTCTAAATCGAGGTTAGTCTCAATACTTACTCGTCCAGTAACAATCCAAAAAAAAGCTCTTTTCTTGTCACACTTAGCGCAGCAATTCATTTTACATATTCAAGTTCATAACTGGCGTAACTCAGAGCTCGCACGTCGTAAATAACGTCCGAATAAATTCCGAACTGTAACTGTGAACTTTTGTTTACGTTTCAGACTCGAAACGTCGCAAGTATCCGGAGTTTTGACAGATGATCATAAAGAACGAACACAGACGCAGTCACATTTACATACGCGCTACGAACGCGTACACTGTCGAAACGCGACGTACATTCGCGCGTGAAACGTGCCACGCACGCGAGAATTATTCTCTTAAAGTATAGTTACTTTTGCGTTCCGTTTTCAGCTCGTTTTTCGTGTGTCCGTCACACTGTTTGCGTTAACACTGACCACAGCTTAGGGCGCCGGCCAAGCGGCGATGTGTGCGTGTGTGAAGCTTTCTGCACGCGATCTCTTCGAGCTTAAACGAGTGGGGAGAGCGTTGGTGTGCGTATTAACTTTACATGTGGACGTAGAAGGCTAGACTCATTGACTGCGGCCCTTATTGTATGAATGTGGAAAAATTATAACGTCGTACGATGTTTTGCCTGAAACGCCAATGCGCATTGTTTATGGTTGCGAACCTCTGTTCGAGCACTTAAGAGTTCCAATTTACTGAAGACGCTAATATCCACTCGCTTTGTCTCGGCAGACACTATATCTTACTAAGTACTGTAATTAAAATCTTTAAGCTTTTACCCTACAGTAATAATTTAATTTTAAGAGGTATTAATTTAGATTGGTGAAATATTAAGTTATTTTACTTTAGGTAGGTACTTTAGGTGTCATTAGCGTTGTTAACAACCTCTAATCAGCATTGTTAACGCATTATTGGATGCTTTGAATGACATAGTTCCACCTTATGTGCGATTGGTGTATTTATAATATGTATATCTATATATAAAAGAAAGGGTGACAAACACAGCAGCGTTAAACTATTATTAATAATAATGCATTAGCATATATTTAGAATTATACCAATCAATCACATAATTATAGAATGTTTAAAAGATTCCGCTATTTTTTAATCTGACTGCAGTGGCGCCCAAGGGAGCTCTATTTTTGGTTGACACCTACTCGTACGATTTTACATCCAAACGTACTCCCTAAGCTGTTTGTTGTATTTTAACAAACGATATTGATTTGTATGTAACTGTATTATGACGTCAGCCTAAAACAAATATGGCGGGAAAGCACAGCCAACCTCGCGACCTAAAAGATAAAAAGTAAATGAGTTGCGTGTGGTATCATTTGAAAGGTATTAATAAGTACTGCAATTCATATTTTTTTAAATATACCTACTATTTTAAATACATTTATTCCAAATGGACCAACATCCACACCTAGAACAATTATATGAGAGGCTTACAGATCCGTCCCGTACGAGATTCTAAACCGCAGGAAAACTACACCGTATTTAAAATGCTTAGACACTGCAAATAATATATTATACCTACATACCTAATATAAAGTGAACATTTGAAATATTTCTCAACAGACGAAATTACACAAAAGTTGTTTTCTTTTAGTGCCCGCTAGGTTTTTCCATGCAGCGAAGAACCGAAAACATTGAGCTATTATGTACTACGTACTAGAGGCGACACTGCATATAGTTACGCAGTTCCATTCAATTGCGGCGTTGGCTAAAGCAAAAAGTACTCTGTGCTGTGTTGATTAATTATATTTAAAAAATCTCGATAAAATATGCCTTGGTGTGTTTTTAGATATTGCACAAATAATTCAAGAAATGTTAGCAAATACCAAGGAATAACTTTTTATCGGTTAATAAGATACTTAATCAATAAAAAAGTATTATAGATTAATACTAAAACAAATTGTTCCTAAGACGCCATCTCGTGTCATATAATACAGATTATGAAATTAATTTGTTCAGATGCGACATTTCTGTGGGTGCTTAAGTAGGTATAGGACGAATATATTATTATGCACAATTTTTTTGAAGTGAAAACTTCTTTAGCGGCGTTGGACAGTTTTTGCGTAATGGGTAAAAATTGTTAAACACACGTGACCCCGATCGAAAATGCGTAAGACGGACGGCGTAGGAGGGCAAGTATCTCCCTCTCTCTCTACTGCGCGGCGGCTTGCTGTTTCGTTTAGGTGGCGCAGGGCGCTTGTGCGAATGTAATATAAATTGTCATGTTTGTGTACGATAGCACAATAAATAAATATTGTATTCTACCACATAAATGATAGTACTTTTATACTGATAATTAAAGCAATTCGTGCAAAATTATTCCCTAACCATTCCAAAATATCAAAAATGCACAACGTTAATATTTAAGTTTTCACTTCTGCCGGCACTCCCGGAGTGCAAGCCGTCGTTTTTTTGTAGAAAGATATACAAGTTATCATAATCAGGTTAATTTTTTTATATTTAAATCTGCTCATTATTCTTTTATTTTATTTTTAGGTTTCCACATCAAAGTAAAAGTGGAATAAATTCGTCCATTTTCAACTCTTGCGTGCCCAGCATTTTTATGAATGAATCTTATTCTAATTTAAATAAATATATTTGTACTTTAAATATAATATTAATAAGTTTTGTTAAACATATACTTATTATTTATTTTTCTGTACTTGACAGTTACCTTTAAAAAATGAATGATATTAAAATTTAATTTTGATATAGTATTATGTAATATTATAACACATAAGCAAATATAATTTTTTTTTATAGGATAGGGTGAAAACGAGCGCACAGTCCACCTGATGGTAAGTGGTTGCTGTGGCCCATAGACATCTACATCTATCCTCGATTACGAATCAAAATGCAGATGCGTTGTCACCCGTGAGGACTAAGATGGAATGCCTCGTTTCCAGTAAAAAGGGTCTCCGGTTCTCTACACTCACCATACGAAATACAGCAGCATCAAGCTACTATTTCACGCTGGTATTCTGTGAGAGCGTGGTCCTTCCCCGGTCGAGCCGACCCATTCGTGCTACAACTATACTACTAATATAACTGCAGCATGGCTCTACCACGTAATAATATACAAAATTAAAAAAAATATACTCGATATAATTACACTATTTAACTATACAATCTACTGTTACCTACTGATCATTCTATATGTTTATTCTATGATAAAAAACCAACCGCGCGAACACAACTATACTACTAATATAACTGCAGCATGGCTCTACCACGTAATAATATACAAAATTAAAAAAATATACTCGATATACTACAATCTACTGTTACCTACTGATCATTCTATATGTTTATTCTATGATAAAAAACCAACCGCGCGAACACAGAGTAGCGCACATTTTTTGTTTGAAATAGCTGTTCTAGTACGTAAGTACATATTGCTTCAATGACTGAAAATCATATTTTAACAACATGTAGGTTTTATCTTTATATAAATAGTCATTAGTGCGTCTTGATAATAATAATCATGTAAATTTTGAACGACTTGATCAATTAAAATGATATTCACACACTACATCTTTTATAAGACTAGGTTTGTAGCTAGGATATGATCCGACAGGTAGTCAAGTTATTAAGATGACACGTCGAAAATGAACGTTTAAAATGGCTCCGGGCTATCGCTGAACTGATACAGTGAATACATAATTTCTATAAAAACTTAAAAAACGCCGCCATAAGCCCGCAACAATTTAGACCGTTTAGAAATTATCAGAATCTTAAAATATTTAAAAAAAATGATTTAAGTAATCAAAATAATGAGCAAGCAATTACGAATATTGATGTTATGAATATATTTGATTGATTCCCAAGCATATAATTATATTAATATATATTAAGTAATTTCGTTGTAATTTCAACTATAGTGAGTTTTTTAGAGGTGTTTTCGCAAATAATTGTGATCGAGTCAAAATAATACAATCGTGTTTTTGAACAAGCAAGTTTAAAATAAAGACATGAATTTATCTATATCAAAATTCTAGTTTCGTTAGTGGTGTCATAGTCCTATACGATTCGATGAAAGGAGGTGCATTTCTTCAAAGTCTGTATTTATGGACGAATATTCACAATATACGTGTATGTTGTGGGGCCGTGGTAGCTCAGATGGTTAACGCTCGCTGTAAATATAACAGAACGCGAGTAACCCGGGTTCGATCCCCGCCGGCACCAATGAAATTGTTAATTGCAATTTTAAGTGCTGATTTACCACGTGCTCGGCGGTGAAGGAAAACATCGTGAGGAAACGTGCATGTCTGAGGAATAAGAAAAAAAATATTTTCGAAGACATGTGAAGTTCACCAACACGCATTGGGGTAGCGCGGCGGACACTTCCTTGCCCTAAAACCCTTTCAGAAATGAGGGGAGGCCTGTGCCCAGAAGTGGGACGTATATAGGCTGTAACTTTACTTTACGTGTATGTTGGTTTAGCAGTGCAAGTTTAATTAAAAAAGAAAATTACAAAATTTGAATCCGATAGGTGGTCGAATTACAAATAATTTTCATATTTACTCTGTAGAAATTCCGGAGTGAATTCAGAGTGGAATTCATAGCGCCACCTACTGGAAAGAATAGAACGATGTCATCCAAAATCGGGTCAGCTAGTATGTAATAAACTTTAAACAATTATTTAAATCTCCGTGAAGTTTATATTCGCTTTCAAAAATGATGCATTTTACTAAATGTATACAATGAAGATATTGAGAGCAAGACGCAAAAAGTTACATTGTTAATCTAAACAATTACGTACCTTCCACAAACATCGCGGCATAAATACATATATCATGAGCAGTCAAAACTTGGTTCTTGCATTCTCAAAGTTAAAATTGCACATTTATCACCGACGGCCATGCGCGGGATGGTCCATTAAGAGATTTTTCTGAATCATAAATCTCACTTCGCTTCACCTCTCTTCGATACAGATATGAAGTAAATACTCCCACTAAAGAAATGTCGTACGAACTTTTCTAAAGGAAATTGAAAATAAATTCTTGCAAATTTAACAGACTCGTAGTTGATCTAACGGATTATTTTGAATCGGGAATTTATAATATTTAACTTATTTATGTTTACAAAATAATGCTAAATACATTCAATTAGCTAAACAATTACTTAAAAATGTAAAGCTTAGTTACTTAATTAATTGTTACACCCGACCATTCCTGATACCTTCTATTTGGGATCAGAGTCTTCACTCTATTATTTTTATTTGAATAAATGATTATTATTATTATTATTATATATTTTATAAAACTGATGTGGCAAATGAATTTACATTCCACCTTATGGTGAGTAGCCACTCACGCACCGCCTTCCATAGACGCCTGCGGCAGATTTCAAACAAAGAATGCTAAAGGTGTGTTGCCACATTTAAGGACTAAAATGGAATGCCTCATTCGGCTATTATGATGGCTCTTAATACCCTAGAGACAGGAACACAGCAGTGCTTGCACTAATAGTTGCTGGTAGACATAGTAACGAGGGGGGTACATACCCAGACTCCTAGGCAGAAAAGAAATGGGTATCCTAGCAAAATATATAATATAAATGTCAAATATACTATAAGTAAAAGTTATCAACTATAATAAACCTTGAAAACTATTTCCATCTACATCTAAGAAAATGCCTCTTTCGCTGATAGTAGCGAAGAAGTAAAGCCACACTGCAGCTATATTATAGTTCTAGCACGAATGGGTCAGCTCGACCGGGGCGGGACCACGCTCTCTCAGAATACCAGCGTAAAATAGCAGCTTAGTGCCGCTGTGTTTCGTATGGTGAGTGTAGAGAACCGGAGACCCTTTTTAGTAGAATCGAGGCATTCCATCTTACTCCTCAGCGGTGACAATGCATCTGCATTTTGGTTCTTAATTGAAGATAAATGTGGATATCTATAGGCCACATCATCTACTTACCGTCAGGTGGACTGTGTACTCGTTTGTCAACCAATGCCATAAAAGAATTGAAGAATCCGTCGCGCCGCTCCAGTTCGTTTTAAAATTCACATGTATTTTTCAACCGACTTGAAAAAAAAGAGGAGTGATCTCATATAAATTTGACCAAGATCTGACCAGAAGTTTTTATGTAATAATGCGTATTTAATTGACTTCGACTACATTGATGATGTTCTCATTTTATTTATATTGAAGTTGGTTGTACAAAGTTTTCAATTTGACCTCTTATTTATAATTCCAAAGTAATGAAGATTTGCCCACATTATTTTACACCAACCACCGAGCCTGTGATAAAACAGCAACATGCAACACACAATTACAAATAATTATTTTTCGGATGCTGGTGGAGATCGGACACTGTTTGCTTGAGTACTATGAGGTTTCAAGGCGAACGCTTATTTTCTGAGCTACCAAGGCTCTTTGCTTTCTTCTTTTAAAAATAAACAAAATTAACTGTTTTGATGTATTACGATAAACACATTAGTAGGCTGAGTAGGTTATTTATTATGATTAACTGAATATTTTTTAATTTGTTATTCAGAGCGCAATGAACTTACGCGATAGTATAATTTTAAAGCTGGTTATACAATCTAAGTGCCGCTACAAAAGTTAAAAGTGTATAAATAGCTTTAAATATTTGTCAGTCAATTTAAGTTCCGCACTAATTATAAGCCGTATCCCTATAATCCGTCCAGTTTCATACGAACGTATCGCTCCGCCCAACATTCAGTTTTAAGTACTGCCAGGCATTTAACCAGCCTTTCTTCAATTTTCATGAATAAAGAGGCCTTTTGTTTATGACCCTATGAGAATGTTTTAATGAATATGTTCTGATTGAGCCACTGGGCGGATAGAGGATGTAATTAAGTGATATTGAGAGGTTGACAGCTCCTTTGTGTTTCACAGTTTTACTGGTTAAACCGATTCTTTTAGGAATTTATTAAATCGTTTTCGATTTCAATTTGAGTGTTTCGCTGTCAAACAAGGAACCCTTATCAGTTATAATGGTTCTGTCTGTATGTCCCAATGTTTCACAGTTGTAGAGTTTTTGCTGGAATAAGATAAAATTTTAGTAGCATATTCTGTAAATATATGTAGGATTCAGTTAAGTATTTAGATGATCCTGAAGTAACAAAAGGTTTTACTGAGAATGATTATACACATATTTCTTTAAATTTACCGCTATAGGCTATCAACAACGCTTAACATAGGCCTTCGTTATATATTGTCTCATAGGAGAGATGTTTGGCATAGTTGTACTATTTGATGGTTATTTGGTTTCTTTTTTTTTTAGAAGAGGGAGCAATCGAGCATAAATTTTTATACGTGGTAGAGCCATGCTGCAGTAATATTAGTAGTATAGTTGTAGCACGAATGGGTCGGCTCGACCGGGGAAGGACCACGCTCTCACAGAATAGTAGCATAATGCTGCTGTGTTTCGTATGGTGAGTGTAGAGAACCGGAGACCCTTTTTACTGGAAACGAGGCATTCCATCTTAGTCCTCACGGGTGACAACGCATCTGCATTTTGATTTGTATCGAGGATAGATGTAGATGTCTATGGGCCACATCAACCACTTACCATCAGGTGGACTGTGTGCTCGTTTGTCACCCTATCCTATAAAAAAAATACGGTTCACCTGATGATAAGTGACTATCGCCGCCCATGAACAACTGCAACACCAGGGGAATTGCAGATGAGTTGCTGGCCTGTTAGACAGCAGTAAGCTCAGCTCTTTGTTGTTATTAGGAAGATGCTGCTGCCCGTCTCCTGGTTTGATTTACTTTGTCACCTTTTACGACATACACGGGATGATATGAAGTAGTCGTGGATATTCTCACACCGCCACTATAAGGTGAACTAGAAATTTAGGCAATAGTATTACCCACGACGGTTTTACTTTGCAACTAGTTTGTACAAACAATATTTCTTGAGTAATAAAGAATTTTACGTCTAGGTATCTATCCATCTGTCTATGAATGATACTGGCCTTGTACCATCATTTAAAACTGGATTAAGTACAGTAACTTACCAATTTATTTTATAAAAAGTAATACAAAAATTATATAGCGTTATCGCTATCTGGTCTTCGACGGAAGTGCGTATCGCCTGTCAGCCTTTAATATTATAATGAAACGGTCTCATTTCTTTCAATTGACCACTTACAAAGAAGACAATGAGATACAAATGCCCGAGTTTCGCTCATTCGGAGGGTTCGTTGGTTCGCGGATTTCAAAATTTGAATAACATTAATGTATCGCAGCATACTGAGCAGTCCTCCAGGTGTTTCTTATATACTCGAGACGCACATCGAGTCACGTAACTTCTTTGGAAAATGTAACTATTATGTATTTTCATATTGCTTTATTATAATTGTAATATTATTAGCTTTATATAAACCATTTTTGGGGTAATGGTGACATATTGAGATGTTTTAGTAGTTTTATTACGTACTTATGTAGGGGCTGTTAAGGTGCTATTAAGGGAATAAATTAACCGATAGAGAAGCGTTCCTAAGAATCTTAGTTATATAATTTGTCGAAATTACCCAATGATTATTTTAGGTCAAAAGACTCGATATTTTTATCGATAACTTTAGAATAGTTTCGGAATGCTGAAAGAAGCATTAAATGCGTAGATGATATTACATTTAGTGACAGATATGAACATGCACACATCAAAGCTCTCTTTAGTTAAAACATATTTGTTGAAAATTTGGGTGATAAAATTTGTAGCATAGTTTCAGAGATAGTTAAAAACACAATTACCGCAAACCGATAATTGTGTATTTATACAAATGTTGGCCCCCCGTTGGTTGGCTAGTCTTTCCGCTATATGGTGTACTAGATTTAATAAACGTCATGCAATATATTAATCA
Source organism: Parnassius apollo (assembly GCA_907164705.1). Taxonomy (NCBI): domain Eukaryota; kingdom Metazoa; phylum Arthropoda; class Insecta; order Lepidoptera; family Papilionidae; genus Parnassius; species Parnassius apollo. The sequence continues at coordinate 5,775,228 of CAJQZP010001172.1, forward strand.
CATTGAATTACTATCGTTTATAGTTTGCTTCTGACTCACGAATAAAATAATATATGAATAACATGCGAGAAAAATAATCTGTCAGTTTTGCTAGTAGTTATAGAGGCAAGTATAATATTGTAGGTACATATTTAGATTGTTTTATATATTAGCGTTGGGTTTAAGAATGGAACGTTTTACTGCGTAACACGGACAATCGCGACGCGAGAACTTTTATAGCGGGGGCGGTTAAAAAGCTTCGCGTTAAGGCGGCCGCCTGTTACAATGTAACTGTAGATTAAAACAAATTTTACACTAACTTACATACAATTTTTGCTTAAGATCTTTTTGGTGTGTTTTTAAATTATTAGCGGATGTAATGTAATTTTGTCATGATACCTAATATCCGGTAAAATTAATTAAATATTAAAAAATATATATGGATATATAATAAATAAATTCGTATTTAAAAAGATGGTGATAAATACGACAGTATTTTCTATGATATAATTATAAAAAAATCTTTTCGGTATTTCTTGAGGGAGGCCTGCGATCAGCAGTAGACTTGTGATGGGTTATATTAATTTATTAAAAACATGAAAATTGTTAACTATGTACGCAGCATTATTGGTATCATAAAATATTAACATATTGATATTGAAGTGCAAAAGTTTTTATTTGAGATTTGAGCAGATAGAAAAACAGAAAAAATGGTAGTAATACCTCAATGAAAAAATGTAAGCAAAAATTACGAGTGCAGTTATTCACCTATTAATTTTATTAAAGGAAACGTAGTAGTAACGTTCGGTGCACTTCGCGTCGGTGTAACAGCAGCCAACCTTTAAAATTGAAAGTGACGTAAGTGCTGTTTTAGTGCGCAATCGGCGGGCGAAAGTCGTAAATCAAAGTTTTAGTGTCGAAATGTTGGGATGCGCTGGCCACTGGGGTGGCCGGCCTTAAACATTTTTTCAAAGACGTTTAAAAAAATAAGTTAAAGAAACAATATAACAATGTCCAGTTGTTGGAAGCACACTGCTATTGTTCGAAGACTGACGACGCTTCTACGGAAACTTATATCAAATAAATTGTACATATTATTATATTGGGAATTGTCTTCAGTCTTGTTTTATATACGTTTTATAGCATGTGCATTAATTATTTCTTAAAAATATCACATGAACCTAATTTAAACGGAATTACTGAAAAACTGGCAAATACTGAAGAAAATAACTTCAATTTAAAGCAAAAAATGAACTGAATACTCAAAGTTGTTTATTATTTAATACGTTGTAATAACGTTTCATAATACTTATTGTTCAAATAATTCTAATGACCGCATTAAGTTATGTTTAAGTTTAATTTTAACTATTTTCTTTATTGTTTTATATGTTTCTAAATGATTCATACGCACAAAGTACATAATTTTAGTCACCACATTAATGAAGAACCCGTTAAAAAACATATATGCATTTACTGTCTGTTTAAAAAAAATGTGACGTAATCAAACAGTAAAGTGTAGGAATGCAGGCAATGTAGCGTATCGTGCCGCAATGTCGTATACTCGCCTCGGTGCTCGGGAGTGGTATCGAGCGGTTATCGAGCGGTAATGGACTACAAAACGGCGCGGGACAAGCAATCGTGTCACGTTTAAAGCTCATTTTAGTGGAGATGTTTTATATTTCTTTTTAATAATTCAGGTTTCTGTATATTGTAATATTCGACTCGTTTTACAAAATATATGTTTGAGGGAAATTGAAGCGGGTGATAAACATAACATCTTCCTAACACAAACTCAGATCCCCCTTTTAAACGTGGCAGCTATAGCAAATATTCAGTGGAATTTGGGTAGGCTGCAATGAGGATGATGTTGATGATTTATTTGTATACATTGTAGGCAATACAAACTTGGAGGCATGACCATTAACATACGTGGTTGTTTTTATAATAGTTATGTTTTAGGAAAACGTCGCGTTCAAATCTTACGACTTTACGCCAAAAAGCAGTAAAACTCGTCAAAGATATAAATAATAATTGCGGCTTTGTACTCGCCCTGTCTTAATCAGCACCATCCAGTAATAACAAAGTCGTCGTTGTACAGAAGTGATTAAATTACAGCCAGCCGTAAAACAATGGCCACAAACCGCGACCGCGCGCAATTCTCAGAGAGCCGTCGAAATTAGCCCGTTCGACTGCCATGGAGTAAAACCGTGTGTTAGACGTTAATGCATAAGCTTTCATAATGTCACCAGTAAACATTTTTAGATCTGACTATTTTCAAAAAGAATATCTAGTATGGGGCTTAGTAGCCGTGGCTTGGTCACCCACGATGAACTAAGAGGTACTAACATGGCTGGCCCGAGATGTAGGGGTGGCCTGAGAAGGCCACTCCGAGTTGGCCTAGCGAGCTCACTTCGGAGGTGTGTTGGTGGGCTGTGGAGGTAGGGCTGCCCTCTCCCCCTACCGCTGCAGTCGAGATGGAGTCGCGGAGGAAGAGGAGTGTTGGTATGGCGATGCGCCACTCGCCTTATCCTCCGTGACTCTGACGGAGTCACACCGTTGATTGATGCAATTGTCGTGGTATTGTGAGGCGCCACTCTCTCTACCCTCCGCAGCCGAATTGTTGTTGACGGCGGACCCATAAACCAGATCCACCCTTGGGGTCAGGAAGGCTTGTGCTCTGAGTGCTCGTTTTTCCTGGCCGCATGGTCTTCGCACGTCGAACACGGGGGCGACTGTTGCGCATGTGAAGTTGGAGGCCGTGAAGGAGGGCACGTCATGTGCTTTGGCCGGGGATGTGTGCGAAAGCGTTCCTGTGCTGTGGCCCTGCCAATATCCGACGAACTTATAACTCTTTAGATCCGTTTACCCTACTTGGTGCATATGAAAAAAATGTGGTAAAATGTAATGTACTCCAGACGGAATGACACAGGCACAGCGGCAAGTCTCAGTCTCGGCACAGGTGCAGAGATTCCTTCGACACGACCGGAAAGAGATCAGGCGCAGGTAAGGCTTTACATACTTTCCGAGGCTCAGAGGTGAAGCACCGCCAACATTCTGACTCTGGGCTATAATGACAATTTCTCGATAGTTAAATCCAATAACTGTATTTGGTCCTAACCAGGGTTCGAACCCGTGACCTCATGATCAGTAATCGCGATCAAGGCAGTCAAGGTTAAATTAATAATAATATATAAGATGTAGGAATATTTGGCAGCTGCCGTGTTCTTGGAAAAAACATTGTCCAGCAGAAAAGGCTATTTAATTGTATTAAAGAATGGAGTCACTTAGTACATTTTCTATATACAGGGTTTTACATTTAAACAGTAGTAACATTGTAAAGAATGCTTCGATGCGCGGATTTCAAACTGTCGTAAAGTGATGAACAACCCAGGTGGCCCAGTTGAGTGAGTGCACGCCTATGTGGTATGTTAACGTGGTTTTATAGTTGTGACACCCTTATAGCCCTTATTAAGTTTCAGAAGTGTAGGTTCAATAACGATGCGAAAGTATTGGATTTCGAGTCCAACTTTTAAGTATTAGGGTTTAGTGATGTCAAACTATGGATTTTTCATTTGTGCGCAATTTGGCAAATATATTATCGCCATCGATAAATAAACATATAACATCATCTACATGGATATATACATAGGAAATTAAATATCTCACTGTACAATATTATTTTCAATTTACGTTTTTCCTTATCTATCACTTGTCAGGGCAATCGCCCATATTTATTTACGGCAATTGGAAAAATAATAAAAAATATGTTTTCGTGGCAGTGGGGCGTAAAAAAATTGCAGTGGGGAATAAACGATTCGTTGCAATTATTTCGTGGCAGTGGCTAATAAATCACACGGAAGCTTGTTGGTCAATTGAAGAAATGGAAAGTAAAAGAAGAAAGCACCAGAAGTGTTTACTATCAACGACGTACTTTGGTCTTTCAAATAAAAAATAGATGTTCCAGTAGTTTTGGTGCGCACTTAGATTCATGTTCAATTATAAGCCTAATTCAGTTCCTACGATAATATACAAAATATATAGTTAAACAATAGACATAGTTAAAACTATTGTACAATAAATAATTAAATGCATAACTAGTCTATTTCGTCCCGTAGGTGTAGTAGGAAATGACAGAGGAAAACGTATCAGGAGATGTGTAGGGGCGTTTTCCTTACAAAAACAAGTAAATAAAAAATGCTGTTGCCATTTTGCTTGCCAAGTGTGGGTATTATGGAAAATATTCATTATTAGGCAATCTAAGGGGAGGTCTGTTTTACGCTGTGGACTTAAATAGGCTGTCATGAATGAAAGAAAGAATAAAATATTTTTTTAATTTCTTTTTTAAAAAAGTTAAATATTCATTACATTAAGATTTTCTCCTTTATCGTGGAGGCAGTTTACAAACATAAATTGCACAAGGACAAACATCCAGACCCGAAAAAATTATTTGCAGGCCATACAAATAGTTGTTTCGTGCGGGATTCGAACCCGCGGTCTCCAGCGCAGCTACTCATTGCTAAGCCACTGCGCCACGGAGCTGTCAACATGTCGGAAACATTTACACGTTACTATTTTAAATGGTTGACAAGGAAATGTAATCTCTTCTTCAGTTAAAGTGAACATTAATTGTAATTTTACAACTTTCCCTGGAGTTGGTAACTGGATGCACGAGATAAAATTACTATGTATACTATTGATTTAATGCTCTTATAATAAAGTTATTTAAAATAAAGATAAAATTAGAAAGAGAAAATATTTATTTCAAATTTAAACGTAAACATTAATATAAAAAATGTTTAAAGTATTCTATCAATCTCTCCCTCTCTTTCTCTCTCTCTCTCTCTCTCTCTCTCTCCCTCACAAACACTCTAAATGACAATAGAAATATATGAATAGAGGTAATATAATATACTTAATTTAAGTAAGCGACAATCTACGTTTAAAAGTACTAAAAGTGAAAGTAGCTTAAAACTTAATCAGTAACTAATTCCTTAACAATATTAAAAATGAGGGCTAATGCTTTGAAAATAGATATGCGAAATCAATATCTGGATATTTTTAAAGCACTTAAGATATAGTTTTATGTTATGCATACTCAAAAAAGAGCGCAAATAAAAACAAAATAAGGTATTCATAGGCATTCATAGGCATAGGCATAGGCCTCTTGCCTTTTCTATAAAATAAGGGTAACAAACGATAACACAGTCCTGTGGTACCTGATGGTAAGTAGATATTGTGGCCCATAGACATCTACATCTACCCTCAAAGAATCACAATGCAGATGCGTTGTCACCTATGAGACTTAGATTAAGTGCCCCGTATCCAGTGAAAATAGTATACGGTTCTCTACACTCACCATACAAAGCACAGCTACTATTTTAGGTTGGTATTCTGTGAGAGCGTGGTCCTACTCCGGTCGAGCCGACGAATTTGTACTACAACCATAATGTAACCGTAGCATAACACTACCACCTTTTTATTTTGGTGATGAAGCAATTAGACCGTTTTGCTGCTCTAATGCGTACTATAGTAGATTTCACATGTCATCGAAATATTTCAGCATCGAAAATTGCAATTTACAATTTCATTGGTACAGGCGGGGATCGAACCTATCGATAAGAGTTGCTCGAGTACTGCGAAATTTACTTTAAACACTTAGCCTTCGAGCTACGTACCACAACTCTATTGCAGTAGAAGTATTTGCTATTATTTTCTTCAACGTTCGTTTCCTTAACCAGGTCGAATAAAGCCCGTGGGTTCATTTAAACTTTTAATAACAAATCGAATGCGGGAACGCGCCTCGTCACCGCCGACACTTGCATTAATGAGGGCTCGCAACACAAAAGGTAATATCAGTGCGATTCATTTAGCCTGCGGTTAGTTAACGCACACCGCGGCCTGGTGATAGGAACTTGTGTTCCATCTGTATTACAACTATATGAAAACTAATGACGAAACGTGTGATTTTTTTTTTACAAAATTTTTAATTTTTTTTTGGCCGAAACGAGTGTGCGGTTTATTTTGAGTGATTTCTTGTATTACAAACCTCGAATGATTTCTTTAGGAGTAACTCGTTTTACTCATATTAAGTCATGTTTATTATTTTACATCGCACTAATATGTTATGGAAAACACATGATTGGAAAGAGGAAACAGTAATTAACACGCTTAAAGTTTTTTTTAAAATTTAACAACAGGTATTATTATGAAAAAAAAAAAATCCGATATAAAATTATATTGTGGATGTGTTTTGGTCCGTGGTTCATAAATTCTCTGTGTACAAGATAGCTCGAGAACTAAACGAAACGGCTTAATTTTTATTCACCATCTTCAGAATTCTGTGAAGCTGGTTTCCTTCGATAATCACTTCTATAACTCATTTAAAATATTACACGAGCGTTTGGGTTGTCCAATTTTGGTGAAACCATTCAACATTTTTCATTTGGTGAAACATTTCAATGCTTGATGAAACCTTGAAATACCTAAACAAGTATCTATTTGATGCATCATTTTACGCGAAGCGTTGTCAAAAGTGCCTTAATTATTTATACAAGTGACAAACAAGTATACAATCCATCTGCATCCGGCCTCAATTTAAAATCAAGAGGATGAAAAGAGATAGATGGAATACCTCCTTATCAGTAAAAAAGGTCTCAGATTCCTTACGATACCAAATACAAAATAAACCAAATATAGAAAATAATTATGTTGGTATTTTGTACGATCCTTAGGTAAGGTAAGGTAAGAAGAGAGTGAATGGGCTTTTGGTCTTAGCGTCTTAGCGAATGTTACGCTAAGACGCTAAGACAGTAAGATTTACCATCACCACACACCACATACCACCAGGCGGGATTGTGGCTAAGCACTGGCTTATAAGTAAAAAAAAACCTCGCCAGCGGCAACGTTTACAACACCCGTTTTATAGTAACTTTTTTTAATCGTGTATGAGTGTGTCAGTTCTTATTGAAAATGCATTAAGCTTTACTTTTGACAACGCAATATTTATAATAATATCCTCCAGATAGAATTTTGGTCACGGCGACCATCCTCAATGCAGGACAGGATTATAGCATCCATGCCATCCATTATTCCTATACCTTTAAACGAGTAATTCTTGTATATATATAAAAAAAAAAAAAAAAAAAAAAAAATATATATATATAATCGGGCTCTCGGAAACGCTCCAATGATTTTCATAAAATTTAGTGTCCAGGGAGTTTCGGGGGCAATAAATCTAGCTAGGGTTTATTTTTTAAAAATGTCCTTTTGTCCGTATTTTCAGGCAATAAAAAAACTGCTACAATATAAGAAGGTAAATTTTGAGAGGTCACCGACGATCGTAATAGCTTAGATGGGATGTTGTTCGGGCGTGATATCGGAGTACCGTGGTTCGCGTCCCGTCTTGGGTCCGACTTTTTTTTCCTTTTTTTTTCAAGTTCCCTTCTTTTGTGAAAAAAACCTATTATTTCGAGCCCTTTTTTTAGTATTTTTTAAAAATACGAAAATTTTAATAAAACTAATTGCACTCATGATTTTCTGTTCAAATAACCAGTTCAGTTTTTTCTATTATGTCAATAAGATCAAAAACTATTATTCATGTAATTTGTATATAAATGTAACTTAAAAAAAACGAGCAAAGCTCGGTCATCCGGGTACTAGTTATGATAAACGTCAAATGTTTTGTTAAGTTTAAATTATTTTAGTAGGTTTACTGACTTATTATGTATCATCTTTCTTAAAATGTGTTTCTTAGAATTTGTCGTGTTCGCTTGTTTTCTTATATAAGCAATTCTAATGTTTAAATACTTTTCAGCAACGGCTTTCGTTAATTTTTCGACGTGATTCACGTCGTCGTTTTCAAATTTATGGAAATGAATGTCTTCGTACAACGGAAGTTGCAGCAATGTTTCTGTTACTTTCGGCAGAAGAAAGTCTGTTGTGTAATCTTTTTTTAGTCTTTTATTCTGAACACCCTTCCTAAGTTCGAGTTCGCAGTACTAACAAATAGCTATGGTATCACTTGAGAGAAGTATTAGTTTCCCTTGTCTTTATGGGCAATGAGACTGCCTTCATAGGTGTCATTTTTTGTTTCTTTGCATTAGTATTAAAACAGGCAGTATCGAAATACGAGGGTGGATTGAAAAGTACTCGGCCTAACCAAGAAAATAAACACATACTAAATCAGTTATATTTTTATTTTTCTACATAATCACCATCAAGTTCAATACACTTTTGCCACCTCCCCTTCCAAGCATTTAGACCGTTGAAAAAAAAAAGATTCTTCCTTAGAGTCAAAATATGCGTCTACAGCTGCTTTGACCTCGTCGTTTGTCGAAAATCTTTGGCCTCCTAAGTGCTTTTTTAGGTTAGGGAACAGAAAGAAGTCTGATGGTGCCAGATCAGGTGAATACGGCGGATGCGGTAACAGTTCAAAGCCACAGTTGTGAATTTCAGCCATTGACTGTACTGACGTGTGAACACGGGCGTTATCTTGATGAAACAGGACTTTTCTTCTGAGCATTCCTCGACGTTTTTCTTTTATTTCCTCTCGTAAACGACGTAGTAAGGTACAGTAGTAATCAGAGTTTATAGTCTGACCCCTTTCAAGATAATCAATCATAATCACACCTTTCGAGTCCCAAAATACTGAAGCCATCACCTTATTTGCCGACAAAATCGACTTAGCCTTTTTAGGGGGTGGTGAACCAGGTCTTCTCCACTGTTTTGATTGTTGTTTTGTTTCCGATGTACAGTAATGAACCCATGTTTCGTCCATAGTAACAAAACGATTCAAAAAATCATCTGCATCGGCTTCAAATAACTCCAAACAGTCGCGTGAAATAGTCAATCGCGTCCTTTTTTGTTCAACTGAAAGCAGTCGCGGAACCCACCTCGCAGACATCTTGTGGAAACCCAACTCGTTGACAATGATGTTTTGAGTTCGTTCATAAGAGATGCCTATAATCTCGGCTATCTCTCTAATTTTTAATCTGCGGTCTCCCATTATTAAAACAAGTACTTTTTTAATATTTTCATCAGTAGTTGACGTCGAAGGCCTTCCAGAGCAGGGTTCATCTTTCACACTCTCTCTACCACGCTTAAATTCTGCTATCCATTTTTTGACGGATGAATATGACAGAGCACAATCGCCTAATGTACTAACCATGTCATCATGGATGGCTTTTGATGATAGCCCCTTCTTATGGAGGTACTTAATGACGGCACGCTGCTCGATTTGCTCCATTCGCGGAAATTATGTCCGATTACTTTGTTAATAAATTTATAAAATCACAACTAATTATCGCACACGTTTCGAACTTCACACAATGAACTAGTCTGAACTGAACTAAATAATGTGGGTAGATTTGATTTTTAGAATTGAATGGATCTGTGTTAGGCCGAGTACTTTTCAATCCACCCTCGTATACACTGCATATTATGGCGCTGTGTTTCGTCGGGATCCAGGTTTCATCTTTACGAACTGCTTCTACCCACTTTCTCTTCCGAGAAGGGTCACTGGGAAATCTGAAAATTCGTGTAATTTATGTGTTTAAATATTTTAAGTACAGATACTAATTATAATTTTTGCATTTACCTATAATATTTTTATTTAATTATAAAATATATTATTATAAATTTAATGACATCAGATTGTAGGATACTGTTATATGTATAAGTATTTTTAAGTGTTATTGTATTGTACAAATAACATCATCATTCATTCGGTCATATCGTCAAATATCGATATATTTTTTGACATGGTCAAGCAATAGTCGATGTCAAATTGACTCACTCCACAATTTTAGTCACTGTTCTGAATGGTATAATCCAAACAAAATCAAACGACCAAGCCTAAAATTGGTTGGTTACTGACAAGACCGATATAGGTACGTCCGCTCATATGTCGGGTCCAGTGATTAATTCGTTCAAACCGTCGCTCCTCGCTCTTATAGTCTGATGGGACTGTAAAGTGACACGATCGAAGAGAGAACAGGCGTACCAACGGCTTTACGTGCATTCCGAGTCACAGTAGTGTGACAAAACAACTTCCTGACTTCAAGCGGCTACTGAGAATTTTATGACAGAAAAACTCAATAAATGATTTTTTTGGCACGACCCGAGATTCGAAACCGGACCTAATGCTCAGCAGTCACGTTTACAACTAGACCAACGAGGCGTATTTATAAGGATATTTATAAAGATACGTTTTTTATATTAATGACAGTTGAAGTTTGCAAGATATTCCATTCTCTTGACAATGTATGTGGCGTCGGTACGACTCATTTAGCCTAACTCACGTCAGCTATATGTGAAAGAACATATAGCTGACGTGAAGCACCGACGCTCCGGGAAGTCTGCAGTCTGCGAACATGTTCAAGATCGTCCCCACCATTACATTCGTTTTGATAAACCACAAATTCTCGCAAAAGAACACCGATTCCTACCAAGGATGATACGCGAGGCTATTGAAATTAAAAAAACATCCTAATTTCAATAGAGAAGATGGATGGGTGCTGCCACCTGCTTGGGATCCTATAATTAACAAAATTAAACCCAAACCTAAGCATACCACTGCAAGACTTCAAGATACTGTAAGTTCGTTTTGCGTAAATCGGACCAAAAATTAATATTCAAAAACTGAAGGTAGCCGGGCTAACAATGACATTGGGACGTCAAACATCTCAGTCCCCCCCGTGACCATGGTTGCTGTAAAGCAGGCGAAACGTCGGGAATTAAAAATAAGTAAAAGTAGTGAAATAAACTCGATAAAATCCGTAAATTTAGTTTTATTCAATAAATTTGGATGTCTAAAGGCCACAGCATCCACTTGCAATAATGTGGACTATGTTCTCGTTTGCCACCCAATTCTATGAAAAATTAAAATAAAAAAATTGTAATATAATCTTATTAATAGGTTGATGTTTTTGCAACGTTTGACGCTTGACAGTTTTTATTATAAAAGAACCTAATGAATTCCTGTTGTACACAGAGACAAATAAAATGTATCATCCAGCGAACATAATAAAAAATAGCTATTTAGATAAATCTAATGTACCTACGTCATATCAGCTACTAAAAGGCAATAAATGAGTAGTTTAAACAGTCTGTATTCGACCCTATAGTTGACGTGTTCATCCATTTATATACCTGCATTGAAAACCGCGCAGTGCGAGGTGTTAAAGCCATATTAATTGTAAGAAGCGTTCGTGTTACCTCGCCGCGACGCGTAAGCTGACCGCAGGCTAAATGAGTCGTACCGACGCCACATACATTGTCAAGAGAATGGAATATCTTGCAAACTTCAACTGTCATTAATATAAAAAACGTATCTTTATAAATATCCTTATAAATACGCCTCGTTGGTCTAGTTGTAAACGTGACTGCTGAGCATTAGGTCCGGTTTCGGATCTCGGGTCGTGCCAAAAAATCATTTATTGAGTTTTTCTATCATGAAATTCTCAGTAGCTGCTTGAAGTCAGGAAGTTGTTTTTGTCACACTACCGTGACTCGGAATGCACGTAAAGCCGTTGGTACGCCTGTTCTCTCTTCGGTCGTGTCACTTTACAGTCCCATCAGATGTTCTTTCACATATAGCTGACGTGAAGCACCGACGCTCCGGGAAGTCTACAGTCTGCGAACATGTTCAAGATCGTCCCCACCATTACATTCGTTTTGATAAACCACAAATTCTCGCAAAAGAACACCGATTCCTACCAAGGATGATACGCGAGGCCATTGAAATTAAAAAACATCCAAATTTCAATAGAGAAGATGGATGGGTGCTGCCACCTGCTTGGGATCCTATAATTAACAAAATTAAACCCAAACCTAAGCATACCACTGCAAGACTTCATGATACTATAAGCTCGTTTTGCGTAAATCGGACCAAAAATTAATATTCAAAAAACTGAAGGTAGCCGGATTAACTATGACATTGGTACGTCAAACATCTCAGTCCCCCCCGTGACCATGGTTGCTGTAAAGCACCCGAAACGTCGGAAATTAAAAATAAGTAAAAGTAGTGAAATAATCGCGATAAAATCCGTATATTTAGTTTTATTCAATGTGTAGTGTTCGCGTAAATTTAAGAAATCATTATCCAAATTTATCTTCAATTAATGATCAAAATGCAAATGCGTTGTCACCCCTAGGAATTAAGATGGAATGCCTCGATTCCTGTTAAAAAAGGTCTCCGGTTCTCTACACTCACCATACGAAACAAACCAGCATTACGCTTCTATTTTGTGAGAGCTTGATCCTGCCCCGGTCGTGCCCACCCATTCGTGCTACAACTTTAATATAGGTGCAGCGTGGCTCTACGGCACTGAAAATTTCGGGAATCAAGGAAGTGACACAAAATTATTTTTTAAAAATGTATTTATTGCTTTTCGAAGTATTCTCCGCGAAATTCGACACATTTTTCCATACGATGGAACCAATCATTGAAGCAACCATTTCATTCGGAATTTGGGGTCTCCAAAATGGCCGTTTTGTAGGCGTCCACAGCTTCTTCAGGTGATGAAAATCTCTGTCCACGTATATTATTCTTTATTTTAGGGAAAGTATAGAAATCATTAGGGCTTACGTCGGGGCTGTACGGCGGATGGTCTAATAATTCTATGTTTTCTTGCTCTAAAAACTCTTTTGTTCTGTGTGCGGTGTGAGAACTCGCATTGTCGTGATGGAGGATGATGCGGCGGTTGCAGTTCTCTTTACTGAGTTCAGAAACGACCTGTGGCAAACAATTGCTAGTATACCATTTTGCATTAACCGTTCTTTATCCCTCAAGAGGAATAGTCGTAACATGGCCGGTTTTGGAGACAAACGTGGCCACCATTTTTTTTGCAATACTCCGTGAACGAACAATTTTTGTTGGCTTTAACTCATTTTCGAACACCCAAACTCGTGACTGGTTTTTTGTTTCGGGTTCGTACGCATATATCCAGGATTCGTCACCTGATACGATGTTGTATACAGCATTTGAGGATCCTGCGTGGAATCTTTCGAGAGTTCTGACGCACCAAGTAACGCGAGCCGCTTTTTGCTCTTCACAGAGCGAATGCGGTATCCATCGGAAAAACAACTTTTTACACCTAATTGTTCATGCAAGATTATTTGTATTTGACTCATGCCAATATCTAAAGTTGCCTGAATTTCGCGGTATGTCACATGTCGATCTTCCTCAATCAGCTTACGCACAGCATCAACGTTTTCTTGGGTGACTGCAGTTTTTGAACGACCTTGACGGGGATCATCACTGAGCTTACACGTCCACGTTGAAATTCAGCGAACCAGCGATAAATTGTGGTATTGGATGGGGCTTCATCACCAAATGCAGAAATCATCCGGTCCACACACTGTTTTTGTGTTAAACCACTTCGAAAGTCATAATAAATCATCGCTCTTGAAGTTTCTCGAGTCAATTCCACTTTCTCGACTAAATAAGTTTGACAAAACCTTGTGACAAGACCGAGAATCTTTTTTTAAATAAATAAATGGTATTAGATTTTTAAAACCAAGGAGTTTTCAATTAAGAAGATTTTAATATGACAAGAACAGTGGAAATATTCCATTCCCGATACTTTTAGTGGCCAACCACGCAAAAATTAATTTTATATTTTATTATATTTTTATTTAAAAAATTATAATAAAATATAAAATTATTAATACGAAAACTAGGAAAAGTAACGTAAATAAATGGTATCTTAGCTTGGATATATTATCATCCTAATTCCTGCATGGAACTATACTTTGTATGGCCTGCATATAATGTTTCCATCTTAATTATTATTACAGCCCTTCACAAGTCCACTGCTGAACATAGGCCACCCTCAAGACACATGCATTGATTGACTTTCTGAATCTCTTACTAGAACGTTACTGTACCTATCTGGTGGAGGCCAGCTCTACACTTCGCTTACCGGTTCCACTTGAGAACTTTTCTTCCATATATGTTGTCGATGCATTGTCCCCTATACTTGCTTACCCGTTGGCCTATGTAGGGTACTCTGGTGTACTGCTGATATCCTTATTGGTAAGTTTATCACGCAGAAAAACTCCGAGCATAGACCTCTCCCATAGATTGTTCCATAGGGGGGATAGTAGATAGCCAAAGTTTTTTTTTATTATTAAGAAGACGCTGCTGTCTATATCCCGATTTGTTTCCCTCTATCATCTCTTACGACGATGCGATGTCACCTCTAAGAACTAAGATGGAATGTAGGGAATGTTCGCTATATTCTGCTATCAAATAGTAGTTTTTGCGCTGCTATGTAGCAGTGTAAGCACATTGCTATATAGCAGCGCAAGCACTCCTATTCGGTGGGAGAAATAGGTGAGTGGGTGATATCTATCCAGACAGTTTCCTAAGCCAAAAGGAGCCCTCTTAGTTACTATTATTATTATTAGTAGTAGTGTGTAACACAAATAGTAAACTTTACACATACAATAACACCATTTTAGAACTCTATATTAAATATATTCTATAGTTTTTGTTGAATTCAGAAATGAATGCCTGCATCTAGTCATTTATGAAACGAAGTTAATGTAGCGAGATAGGATAGAATGCATGGAAGGCAATTCTCGGCCGCGATCGCCATGTTTCACCGCTGCTAGTTGTCATCCGTGATGAACTTTATCGATCCCCGACTCAGGAGTAACGACACGTCTCATACTGAGGAATCTTAAATCTGTAATCTCCACTTTTTGCATTCCCTCCCGCCTCGAGCGCCATAACGACACAATAAACGTATTTTATAAGCGCTCACACTTAACGTTTATATCGCCTTATAAGTAGATCGAGAAATAATAAAACTAAAGGAGAGCGAACATCAAGAAAGCAATAACATCATTATCATAGCAAGTCCGCCATCTCTTTCCAATAGGTCTCACCCCTCCCTTGGCCCCGCCCACGGCGTATCGCCTCTGTCACCTGTATATCTCGAAACATTACACATATGCAAAACTTTCGCGCTCGCATCTCTCGGCACACATCCAGTCTCCGCGCACACATGCAGAGCGCAAAGCCTGTTGCAGTTGCAACGTGTGCGTGTACGTGTGCACAGGTCGGTATAAATCTGCAAGATAAAAACTGTGCCATATTGCGTTGCAAGCGTGCAGCCTGGACGGGCTTTTCTTTTTTGCCGAGATAGTCGCCCGTAGGCGTGCCTAGTGAGTTGTTTGCACCTCGCACAGTGGTCGATATTTCACAATGCCGTGTCATCGACACGACATCTTCGCTGAAATATAGACACTGCATACGTTATCTTTGAGAATTGCAAACTTTTCTGCGACAGTCTACCATGTATTTATCCTAAGTGATTTTTGTGAATCGCGCAGAGAAACAAATAAAAATTATACTGAGAATTTAAGTCTTGGGACTGATTAATTTATTAAATTTAATATAAAAATATTGATAAATTTGAAGCTTAACTTGTAACTCGAATATTTGCCACACCCAAAACAATACTCTTTCATACCACCTCAATCGTGCGATACAGAAAACATCAGCTGGGCAAGATATGTTAAAAGTTTAATATAGTATGGCAGATTCTTTGCTGGTCCATTCATATCAACAGCATTCATTAATCCACGACTGGATGCTGTACTTAGTTCGAAAATACCACGCTGGGCAGCTGAGTTGGTGAGAATAAGAGTTAATATACACACGCTGATTCATCGGGGTTTTCGATATTTCTGTCATCAGCCAATCGTCAGAGCATCGTTATTCAATCAGTGTGGTCAATTTGCGTAATATACATTTTTTATAGCTGCCACACTTAACAGGCGGGTTTGTGACCATGTATTTATCTATTTCATTTTCTTTTAGCTGCCACACTTAACAGGCGGGTTTGTGACCATCTTATTATTTATCTATTTCATTTTCTTTTGTGGCCTCGTGTGACATCCAGGGGATGAACGTAATCCAACCGCCGCCACTTTTTTCTTACGTTTTCTTCCTCTGTGTCCAATTGGGTAGGTATAAATCTTGTATAATTTTATTGCTAAGAACTAGCGTATCCTCACACACAGTCTGTTTTAATTTATTTTAAATAAAATTTTAGTGACAAAAATTAGCTGCAACCAACTTCAAATAATGAAAACTACAGACGCGTTTAAGCCCTGCGGACTAAGATGGATGCCTCACAGCTTTTAATTTTACTGGTGTTCTAAACTTCTCACATCGGAACACATTATTGCACGCAATACCACCTATCTATTTGGAGTTCTAGGCACAATTTATTAATAAGTTGGGTGTTGTAAGAGGGAAAGAAGTCA
The DNA here is from genome assembly GCA_907164705.1 of Parnassius apollo. NCBI lineage: Eukaryota > Metazoa > Arthropoda > Insecta > Lepidoptera > Papilionidae > Parnassius > Parnassius apollo. The sequence continues at coordinate 5,791,485 of CAJQZP010001172.1, forward strand.
GGAGATGAGCGGCAATGTCTTCGTAATAGTGACTAAAAATAAAAAAGTACTGAGGTTGCCAACGCGCTTGAAAAGCGTGACAACTATTGCAAATATCCCCCCAGTGAGGCAACCTATGGAAAGCCTATGTTCATCAGTGGACTTTATTAGGCCGTAAAGGATTGGTTAATTTAAATTGTCAGCCTTAGACGTGACAATGAATCTGCACCTTTGTATGGAGTTAGGGGTAACTGTCTAATGTACTTGTTGTACTACTGTACTACGTATAATCAGGTGAATCGAAAGCTCGTTTATTACTGTTACAAAAAATAGTAGATCGACAAATATTCGTACATCATTCAGAATGGAGAGAAATTCTGAACGACTCATAAACGATTTCAGTCACGGGACCGACGGCAATAATTATTCACATTGTGTACATGAAACAGTTAGTGCACTATAATTACGAGTCCGCGATTCAACGTATTGTTCAAATGTCAATGCGTTGATATTGAATGGAAAAATCATATTTTCGATAGAATAAAACGAGAGTTATTAGTGTGTACATCATTTAATGTTATCAACAATAGATATAATTGTGTAACGGAAACTGGTACAATTCTTTTTTTTCTGTAATTATTACTTTTAATCTACACAAATATATTTCATCTGACTGATACTTACATTGTTGCAATTTTCATACAAGTAAGGTTGATAAACGAGCCCTCAGTTCATATGATGGTAAGTGGATGCTGTGGGTACTTAAGCTCGATTAAAAATCAAAAGTTAAATCTGTTTTTAGCTTTGAAAACTAAAAATGATTGTCTTGTAACCAGTAAGCAGTATCCTTTCTCGTCAATAAATATAATAAACACACAAACGTCATGCTGGTGTCTTGTGTGTGTTGGGTTCTACCTCGGTGTAATCCTGCTGCAGCTATAATACAATTGCAGCATGCCTCACCACGTATAAAACATATTTTACAAAAACTTTTAAATGCAGTTTTTCCTAATGTAAACAAAAAATCATTCGCCTGCATTTTCCAGTATAAACTGACAGATTTTACGATACGACCAAAAGGAAGGCCAGATTTTCCATGAACTTTGTAGAAAGATGTTTGTATAATTTTGATTTCGATTCTATTTAAAACAAAATGAAAAAGATATTAAAGTATAATATTCAATAAATTTTATTCAAATTATACGTAGCGATTTATACTTCAAGTTTTTGTTTAGCTGTAATGGCTTTGAGAGTCGGGTTAGCTCAGGGATTAGGCGCTCGGTGTAAGTGTTTCGTATATAATATTAGTACTTGAGCATTCTGGGTTCAATCCCCGACGTCATCAATTAAATTGCCATTGAAATCCGCCATGACGACCAGACTGAATGAGCGCAGCGTACTATTCATTTCATTCTATAACCCGCTTAGAAAAGAGAGGTGCTATATGCCCAGTTGTGGGACATATATACGCTGTAATTTTATAGTATATTTAATAATAATTGTCAATTTTTTTAGGTTCATTTAAAATACATTAAGAAAAAGTATGATTTTCAGTGGAAGTTTCCGTGATTGGACATACTTAAATTTTAGACAAAAAGAAACGGCTTTTGATAAAAAAAGAATTTACTTTAATCGGGACTATTTTGGTAGCTTAATTACAACTTTAATCGTTGTATATTTATGTGTAATTTCATTCTATAATAACAATGTTTTAGACAAAACTGTAGCGCACATTGCCTCAGCGATTACGTCCGCTTACCGTTCCTGTAATTAAACATTTTAATAACTGCTACGTTTAAGCTATGCTTCCATCTATGATTAAATGTAATAATTTTTGAAGATTTTTTTGTTAATATTTTTAGACAATTGTTTAATGATTATTGTGCTAGAACACTTCTAGAAAATCGAGAGGCTTAAAAACTTTACTACTGTTTGTTGCGGGTACTATGTGCGAATCCCAGCCCGCGGGTGCATTGACGAAATTACAAAATAAAACATTAAGTAATATACAACATAAAGCGTTAAGCAATTAAGCCCATTTGAGAGACTTTTATTACTTTATAACTTTACTTATTCACTAATAATAATAATTTTCTCTTGGAACTTCTAAAAACATATTACCTCGTTAATAAAATAAGAGTAACAAAAAAGCAGACAGTGTACACTATGTTATATAATGGAATAAGAATCAAAATGCATAATTTGGGTATTCAGATAAATAGCTGCGTCAGGGTCCAGTCCACTAGAGTATTTTATTTATTAAACATCAGAATAAAAATATGACGTGTTAATAAATGAAATGCGTGTATCAGCTTGATGTGCTTTAAACAGTCGCAGGTATGTCAAGACAAATAAACTTTATTATATTAGCCTTTAGACTTAATGGCACTCTTGTCCTGTCCAGTGAAGAGCTTGCGATAATATTTGTAAGCTACTGCATAGGCTGATATCAATAAGAACATCGAGGATAGCAGGTGCGTATTAAAAATACAGCTTGTCAGCGCGTCTATAAAATACCGAATGTATCGAGAGTGAGCGAGAGGTTGCGTCAGTTTAGCGGAGCGTCATATCGATGGTGGGGAGGTAGAATTGAGGGTAGGACGGGAAAATCCTACTCGTTTGTGCTGTACCACTGCAGGCGTCGTGTGTGAGAAATTCCGCTTAAGTTATTCTACTAGTGAAGTCACACGCTGCGAGTGCTGGGATTCCTTGAGTGACGGTGAAGTGGTTCTGTTCGTTGTGGTGATTCTTCTGATGAAGGGAAGGAGGATGGTGTTGCTGAGAGGCTGCTTTGTGTAACACTGAGATGTATAGTGTTGTTATTGGTTTGCATACTTTGGTGCTATAATGTAATTACGTCCCTCGTATTACACTAATGTGTGATTCTGATGGAGACATCTTAGGGTATGGTCAAACTGTATTGCTCCATACTGAACGTATAGTGCAGTACGCTGTCTTACTGCTGATAATGATTGAATGCGTAAGTAAGAGAGCCAGTTGCACATCCGGTCTCATAATTTTATTACTTTGGATTAATAAAGTCGTTGAATATAGAAAACATGTTTTTGTGTTCAACCTTATTTTTCATATTTTTATAGAATTAGGGTCACTCACTTCGTTGAGTATACACATATACGAGAATACACATCACCTAATGTAGAGGAGGCCCATAGACACCACTCAAAATAATAAAAAAACTGCCGTGGCCAACCCAAAAACCAGTGAACTAACTATTGTTTTGTGGTAAATACCAGTATAATTAAAATAAAGGATTTGAAAAATTTCATATTAATCTTTAAGGATGACAACGTAACTTCGGGATGTAGGAGCGATATACATGAGTTAATCTTTTTTGTTACTACATAAACATACATAAACATAAACACTCACGCCTGTCACCCAGAGGGGTAGGCAGAGACTACGGACTTCCATTTGGTATGATCCTGACATACCTCTTTCGCCTCCTTTACATCCATATATCTACGCATACATGCTCGTCGGTTAAGGGTACTTCTAACGTGGCCACTTTTCAAAATATCGCCAATTTGGTCGATAAACTTTTTCTAGGGCGTCCCTTCCCGACTCGGCCGTTCACATCTGCCATATAAATTTGCTTTGTCACTCTTTCCTCATTCATTCTTTCTACATGACCAAACCACCGAAGCATTCCTTTCTTAATCCTGGTCACAACATCATCTTGCATACCACATTTATTTCTTATCATGCAATTTCTCACTCTGTCATTCAGATTCAACCCTAGCATACTCTTTAAAGACCGCATTTCTACAGCATTTATTCTACTTTCGTGCTTCTTCTGCCACACCCAGCTTTCACTACCATACAATAAAGTAGGGACTAACACAGCATTATGAATTACCATACGTGCCTTTTTTGACACATTCCGGTTCTTCATAATAGAGTGTAGTGCCCCATTCACTCTATTCCCTGCATTTACTCGTCGTTCTATATCCCTATCATATCTACCATCCCTGCTAAATACACATCCCAAATACACAAACTCATCCACTTGCTCAATTAACTCTCCTTCTATTCTTATTTCACATACCGTTTTGCTTTCTTCTCTTTCAAAAACCATCACTTTCGTCTTACTTGCGTTCACTTTCATTCCCCTTTCTTTTAATTCTCAGTTCATTAATGTAACCATCATTTGCAACTCAGCCGCCGATGACGCAAATATGACTTGATCATCGGCATACAAAAGGCATTTGACGGTTAACTCGCCCATTCTTAACCCACATTCTTCATCTTTCAAAGTTTGCAAACACCTGTCCATAAATAGGTTGAACAGCCAAGGGGAAGCTACACAGCCCTGTCTGACACCTTTTTGGATGCCAAACCAGTCCGAGTAGACCCCATTGATCCTGACACAAGCACTATAGTCCCTATAAAGAGACCTTAATGCCTGTATCAAACCAGCGCTCAACCCATATGAGTTCAGTGTTTGCCATAATACATTCCTGTCCACTCTGTCATAAGCCTTTTCCAAGTCCATGAACTCACAAAAAACTTTCTGGTTTTTGGCCAAAAACTTCTCCGCAATCATGCGCATGGAAAAGACTTGATTTGTACACCCCATTCCCTTTCTAAAACCCGCTTGCACATCCCAAATTTTTCCATCAGTTTATTTCATAACTCTTTCAATTAACACCTTAGCATACAGTTTACCCACAATACTAAGCAAGCTGATACCACGGTAGTTTTTGCAGTCCCGCTGTGACCCTTTTCCTTTATATATTGGTACTATAACTGCTTTACACCAGTCATCCGGTACCCGTTTTAATTCCCAACATAAATTAAACAAGGTGTACAGAAGGCCTGCCACCACTCCCTCTCCAGCCCGTAGCATCTCGAGTGATACTCTGTCATATCCAGCTGCCTTACCTGCTTTCATGCTTTTCATTGCTTTCATTATTTCATCTACACTTATCTCCATACCCCTTTCCACTTCTTTCGGAATTTCTAGTTCATTTAATTCAGACGATTCTTCACTCATAAACTCGATTTCAAAGTATTCCTTCCATCTGTTTAAATTCGAAGCTTCATCATTCAGAATACATCCATTCTCGTCTCTTATAGCATTCATTATAGGATGTTTTGTATTTCCCCTGGCAGTTCCTACGAGTTTACAGAACATTTTTATGTTAGTCTGGAAATTAACAGATACCCTTCTATCATTCTTATCCGTTCTTTCTTTCTTTTTCCTTTCAACAACTTCTTTTACTCTCTTATTTAGACGTCTAAATTCTGCCTTTTTTCTTTCAATCTCATCATTCATACCAGAAGAATTACCAGCTTTGGTTGCTAGTAAATCTAACCATGCTTTCTTCTTTGATTCAACTTCCACCCGTACCTCATCATCCCACCACAACGTATTACATTTCCTTTCATTTGTTCTCTTACTCACACCACATACTTCAGTGGCGGCATCCACCAAACCTTTCTTAATATTGTCCCACACAGTATTCAAGTCTAAATCATTCATACACAACTCATTCAAACATCTAATATTTCCTCTCAGTCTACATTTATACTTCTCTTTCACATCTTCATCTTGTAACTTCTCTATTCTTATACGCTGTAACGCAGTGGTAGACACAGATGTCCGATGCCGCCAACGCTTTAAAAGACAATTAATTCGACATAAGACCAAGTAATGATCCGTCCCTACGTTGGACCCCCGGTAAACCCTTGTATCTACGACTGCGCTCCTCATTCTTTCATCCACAATTACGAAATCTATCATGCTTCTATCATCACCTCTTTCCCATGTATACATGTGAATCTTCTTATGACGAAAAAAAGTATTCGTCACAAAAAGATTCTTTTCCACACATACGGTGAGGAGGTCTTCACCATTCTCATTTATACTTTCATCACCAAACATTCCCAATATCCTTTCATAACCAGACCTCTTCACCCCAACCCTTCCATTAAAGTCTCCTAACATAATAATATTTTCATTTTCCTTACATTTTGTCAACACCATCCTTACCATGTCCCAAAACTGCTCTCGGATGTAAGTGGGCTTAGACATGTCTGGGGCGTACACCCCTAGCAGGAACAGCTTCTTTAAGCCCACTTTAATTCGTATCCATAGCAGCCTCGGGCTTACACATTCATACTCTTTCACACATTGACCCATTCTTTCTGAAAGGATGAAACCGACACCCTGGCATGCCCGTTCGGTCTCGTCTACGCGGTATACGTGCCATGTGCAGTGGCATCCTTTCCCTTTCGTTTCGTCTCATTCACACATAATACATCTATTCCTCTGTCATTCATCATTTCGCATACTTCATCCATCTTATCATTCATTCCTCCACATACATTCAGCGTAGCCAGACGGGTTTCCGCAATCCACTTTTCGCCCCTCCGGGAGACAGAACGTGACGGGTGGCGAACCTCGTCGCCGGTTTTTCTCCCGGGTTATGTTAAATGTTACTCTAATGTTATATATATATATATATATATATATATATATATATATATATATATATATATAAGTATATATGTACAACATGTAACATAATTAACGCACATCCTGGAAGTAGTTTGTTTAGAATCGTTTACTGAATCGATTGCTATCATTTTTAATGTAGGTAATTTTTTATCCCAAAAAATAATTAAAACTACGTACACGTCACACTAAATCTGTACAGTCACAACAAACTGAAATAGACCGTAACTTAAGGCAATAAGACTTTTAAGAGTGCAGTTTTATTTGTATTATTACTAATTCTGTCATTCAATAAAAATAAAGAAAAATGAACTTTATTTCAAGCATGTTAAAGTCTTTGCGTTTGTGGATTTGTACTGTGACCACAACATTCTTCCGGAATTAGTATAACTAATTTGATAAATAACTAAAAATTCAGTGTATGTATTACGATTATAACATAATATACTAATTGCGTTAATTACGTTACATATTATATATATATATATATATATATATATATATATATATATATATATATATATATATATATAGAAGAGATTCGTTTATTTGATATAGTAATCACGCTTAGCAGGCGAGTTGACAACTTTTAATTATTTGAGCTGTTATTGAAAAGATATTGCTGACAAACCCTAGTTTCAGTTTCCCTTTGACGCTCTTATTCCATAAAAAAATATTACCTACGACACCCGATATGAGGTATAGTAGATTTTCTTGATACCGTGTAGCGGCTGTGTCAGAATATCCACTACCCCATATATCCCCGCGGGTGTCGTAAGAGGTGTCAGGGGGTAACAAATCGGGAGATGGGCAGCAGCGTATTCCTAATAACGACTATAATAAAAAATAAAAAACCGTAGTGGCCAATCCGCCTGCCAAGTTGGCAATGGCAAGGGGTATGTTCAACAGTGGACTTTAATAGTTGGTAAAATTCTCTCCCTGCTACTGCACTGGATTCACTAAATTCAAAATAATAAAACAATTTTAAGAGTGTTTTTTTTAACATTTATGATATTGATCTGAGTTACAATATATTATGATGATTACGTCAGTGAGTGGCGGCCAAGCATATTTAAACTTGCCATCGATATTCTAAGTATTCCATTTATACTTTCAATACATGTATGTTTATGTATGTAGAACTATTAGGCCCAAATTTCGTAACCAAAATAATTCAAGGGGTATCTGGAAGTAAATTGCATGGTTTGACCATGCATGCTATCGCACTTACTTACTTAAGTTATGAAATATTCGAATTTTAAATGTCGCGATGAAAGTGTACTTTAATAAAAATTTAAATAGGCCCCAGGCAGCGTGTCACGCTTAGTTTAAATAAGCACACGGTTGCACTAATTACTGCGCATTGCTTGACGACAATTTATTTCCCATTAGGCAAGCAAGGTACGCGGTGGCCTTCTGCGGATTTCGGTCGCCCACCTCGCCTCCGTAATGATGATTATTTTAATTTTGCTAATAACACTTTAATTACAAACGCAGACGAGGCCGTTCGGATTTTGCCGCGCGATAATAAATATATTATTAAGCTTCATTGATGCCTTTGCTTGATAATTACATTTTTTGTTACATCGCATTTTTAATGACCAACGTTTTTTTACTCGTCGCAATTAATTGTGGGAATTGAATCGTGCCACCTTTGGATATTGTTTGGATATATTTGATTTATAGTTGCGTTTGACACGAGGCTGTATACTTCTAATTGTATTCCATATTTAAATGACGTATATTATGGTCATTCAATTAATATATGGATATAAATAAAATTAATTTTTGTTATGTCGAAATAACTACTTTATATTTAGCTGACGGGGCTATTTGCAAGGCATTAAGACATGATTTTTTTGTCTTTCTAGTCTGTCTGTCTGTCTTTCCGAGCTAATCTTCAGCGTAGCTAAACCGATTGTTATACAACTTCACGAACAGATAGTGGTGAGTGTCAAGAGAGATCTATAGCCAGTATTTTATCAGAAAATCTTGGAGATTAAAAAAAATGTTCTTTGAATCATCTTAAATCCAAATGACGCCACATTAATAGATCCTACCAAGGCGAAGCCATTGCGGATCGCCAATGCAAAATAAAAACGTACGGTACGATAATGTGTAGGTACCTACCAACTATTATATTTAAATTATTATTATTTTTCACCAAAACTCGCATGAGTACATTCGCGTATTTTACGAGTATGCCGGGCGTAAACGAGATGATATACGACCATTTATCGGAAGTCAAAAGATTTTTATAACATTTTACATAGCTGCATCTTACCACATTCATGTGACGACAGGGGTGATAATATTCTTACTTAATAAATAGCAACAAATTAATTGTGTGCATACTATAATTACTTTTAATTATTTAAAATCACAAATCTCAACAGGGATCTGCGCACAACAGGATTATAGTGCAAGTATGTGTGCGCTGACGCGGGTGCACTCTCTATTGCTCACTTTCATCTTACCAATGATTGGCAATCCGACACGACCGAAGAGATATCAGGTGTAGACCCACTAGCTTTGTGTACATTTCGAGGCACGGGGGTAAAACACAGCCATATTTCTGTCTTCGGGCTACTACCGCGAATTCTTAGAGACAACATAATCAATTCAAAAACCAAACCAATTTAAGATTTTAGCACAACCCGGGATTTGAACCCGAGACCTCAATTTTTTTTATAGGATGGGTTGACAAACGAGCATACGGTCCACCTGAAGGTAAGTGGTTGCTGTGGCCCATAGACATCTACTATTTTACGTTGCTATTCTGTGAGAGCGTGGTCCTTCCCCGGTCGAGCCGACACATTTGTGCTACAACGATACTACTAATATAACTGCCGCATGACTCTACTACGTATAAAATGATCCCCATGATCAATAGTTGCATTTACGTCCACTAGATAAGCGATAGATAAGCGAGACAGTCAATTATTATAAAGGAAAATCAAGCGGAGGACAGAGGCACGGTGGGTAAAACACCTCCAACTTTCCGACTCCACGCTGCTACTGAAAATATCTTAACTGATGCTGGTCGATGCGGGATTCGAACCCGATACCCCATATTCAGTAGTCGCGATTACGACTACAGATCAACGAGGCAATCAATAACATAAAATGGCGCAGGACCAAAGGGTTAAATAAAATATTTTTGAATTTGATATAAAATTCTACCGTTAAAAAATATCAATTATGTAATGAAATATACTGTTGCAAACATCCTTTGTCGCCGCTAAGTAGAATATTTTGAATAATTTATTTTCCCCAATTTCTTTCTACAACCATTTATTGAAAACAACATCACATATTTTCCTATAACCACTTTACATTTTTACTAAAAAAATATGAGAGGAAAAGAAGACCGCGAAGAGTTTTCTTTTTTACAATACTGTTGCTACAAAAAAATTACTAACAGTCACATTGCGCTGTGTAGTTTCCTGAGGACTAAACCGAAATTTTGAAAGACTCATGATTTATATTGAAACAAAGCAGTGTCTGCTTGTTTGACAGCAGAAATATTTAAAATTACAAACACAACGTAATCCTTGACAAAGTAAATTAATCTGATAGGGCATCAGATAGTAATATAGCAAAATAATTGTGCAGAGACGCTATCTAGTGATGTGATTGCATATAAATCTGCAAATATAATAATAATACATTATAAATTTAAGTATTAGTACCAATAAGTCGCTATTGTTTCCTTTTAACATGTGAGCATACTTAACAATTCTTCTCCAACAATACTGCCCTCTCGTTAAGACCGATTTACACGAGCCTTTTGACTGCCCGATTCCCCACAAGATTGGCTTTGTCTAACCGTAGTTTCAATTCGTCGTCCATTGTAGCAGTTCGAGATGAGTGGATGTCGTTAGTGAGATTTCCCGCTAGTGAGATAAGGCTTAGTACAAAAGAGATCGGTGTAATCGCCATGTGCGCGCACATTTAGCGACATTGGCCTTTGTGTCGTTTAGTTTGACGTTTATTTTATCCTAGCGACAACCTTCTTAATTTGTTCTTTTGATTTCGCATATTTTTTCCGATTTGGTTTTTGATATGAAATTAAATTTCATTTGAAAACTGTGTTAAAATTATTAAAACTTGAATTTTTTATATTTAGTGAAATAAATTAGAATGTAAAAATATGTCACAAAGATATTTTAATTATTTTAATTTAAAGAAAAAAATAATTCAGCGTATTATCTGATAACAAACAGCATTTGAAATATATTTAGGTGGTGTACTTACTTGACAAGCATTTTATTTTATATTTTCATCTTTCTGACATCATTCTTAAAGTTTATATATACCTAAATCTGAGATTCCATTAGAAGTTGCCAAACTAGGAAAAAAAAATCAAAAATTTTATTTTTATTTTATCGCTAAACATCGAACGCTACATTAGGCTGGCCGTAATATATTATCATTGAAAGGCAATTTACGAATGCTTTTGTAGATTTGGATATAAAATACCATTCAAATGTTATTTCAAACATCGAACGTATGATCATTTATTATCATAAGACTGAAAGTTGAAATGAGAATTAAATTAATTAATAAACTACAACAATTCCAACAATTGTAGCCTGCTCGGAACATGCAAGACGTAATCGAATACATTTGGCTTGGTAATTGTATCAAAATCGACAGAATTAGTTCTCACTCGAGTTCCATCGTACGAAGGACGGAGATATTCATCGATACTCTACGAAGACATATTCATTAGAGACGCGCACACTAATGCAGTGTCACTTCACACAAACGACATGTATTAGACATATAAACGTTGCGAGAGTGGATATAAAATGGAATGGAAAAGACAATGGCTTAGTAAAAAGTAAAATTTCTTTAAAATATCTTTCCAAGTTTTATTATTTTCGTCTAAGTCTGTTTATCTTAATAAAATAGTGAATACATAAACCTGAATGTAATGGAGGTGCCATTGCCGTACTAGAAGTCGGTTCAACTGCATGAGACTGACAGCGGTGGGTAAAGAAGAAGTATATGCTTCCAAATATTTTTTATTTTGGTAAACGGGACGCACTTCTCGCCCAGTTTATGGCCAAAAGAACATCCGATATCCGAATAAAGAATACTTTACGGTTGGCGCAGAGCATTGATTGGCCTCGTGATCAGGCTCACCACGAGCATAGCAGTTTTCGTATTGACTGCCTCATTGGTCTAGTAGTATTTACGTGAATGATGTTCATACGGTCCAGTGTTTGAATTCCGGGTCGGGACGAAATCTGTTATTTGGTTTTTCAGTCTACAAATTTCAAGTAGTTGCCCGGAGTCAGGAAGTTGGCGATGTTTCATCTCCATGCCTCGTAAAGTACGTAAAGCCTATGAGAGTGAGGGAATAATGAGCGCTATTATCCGGTCCTGCTCAGATGTCTACGTTGAGACGGACCGTTGTGACTAAAATTTGGTCTGGACGACATTAGCAGTGTCTACTACAGTTTATTTCATTAGGACACCTGCCAACAACGTGCCACCTCTTCTTTTTGTGTTTTTGTGTTCATTGAGGCTGAATCTACTACGACTATGCGGTTGAAAATTTTATAGGCCGTACACAGCAACTTGGCAATTACAATCATAGACGTCAAAAATGGATAAATATAGCAACAAGGATAAATACGTGCTCCTACCACATCTAGCTTTTTATGGCCTATCTTGTGAAATATCTAAGAATGTCATACTTCAAGCGAGTAATCAAGCAATATTCTTCTTAATCAACCCCACCCACTACGGCGGGGGTCGATTCAACCAACAAAGGAATTGATTAACTAAGTATACCACGATATTACTCCGTCGTATTATTCCACTATAATAAAGAGGGCTCGGTAACCGTGGTACTTAATGAGAGAAAACTCGATTAGAATTCGTATTAATCTTGTAATAACTTGATAGGAGGAAAGTTGGTTGATTAGGCCATCGTGCAATCAAAAGTTTGGATTTGTGAATCCAAACATTTGGTATAAAGTTCTGAATCCTAAGGTAACGTTTAAACGTTTAAGTTAAAAACCGTAATACCGTTAGTGATGGTGTAAGAATATCCCCTACTGCATATCATCCCTTGGGTGTAGTACGGGGGGAGGGGGCAGAAAGAAAAAAAATTAGATGAATTATTAGGAAGACGCTGCTGTCTACTTTGCGATTGCCAACCCGTTTGTTGGCAATGAGTCTACCTATGGGGGAGGTCTGTGTCTATGTATGACTTTAATAGGCCGCAAAGGTAAATTAATAAAGAATGTCACTGGCTTCCACACATTTTCAAGGTTATTTTTATAACAGGTTAGAGCCCATCACTTTGCCTCAACGCGTGTCGGCAGACTTTAGTTGTATTCGATCGAAGAAGTTCCTATTTCTTTTGCATGCAGTTAGCAAATTTACATACATACATATAAATACATATTTGCATATATTTTTTTAGAAGTTAGTCTGACAAACTAGCACAGATGGTGGCAAGTGGGTGCTGTGGCCAATATACAACTATATCTATCCCTGAATTGAAATGCAGATATATTGTTATCCCCGGTAAAAAGGCTCGCCAGTTTTTATCACTTACTGATCATTTTATATAAATACCCGTTATACATATATTAGAGTACAACTAAGATCCGTTAGGAATGGAAAAGATGAAATCCTCGTTATCAGCCGCAAGGAAAATAGGTTAACACACAATGGGGTTCTGTAAACGAAGTGGAGTGAAGTGCTATTTCTAAGCAATGTCTAATTACGAAAAAGAGGTTATGTGAGTTAATACTTGATTAGGTAAATTGTTTTGAATTCAACTGAATGTTTTCGGTGTTTTTTATTCGGAGTTGATAATACAAAACATGTTCCGCCTCTACACGAGACATCTTCAGGTGAAGTAGACTCTGCGGTGGCTGACCGCTAAGAGCTTTTTACGGAGGGCGGGAGGTGCTTTTCAGACTAGGTAAGACACATCATTTTGTTTTATTACGCGGATATTAACAAATTAATTTTTATGATCTTTACTATACTTTCTCGTTTCCTTGAGAGAACTTGATTCGAACCCGAAAGAGTGGTCTAATCCACTCCAATCAAATTGTGTCAAAATCATTTTGTAATCTAATAAGTGAAAATTATAATGGATTTCCGAAAAGTATCGCCTGATTCATTTGATTATCTCAAAGTCATAATAATCAACCGAGATAGATGGTAAGTTACGTACGGCCTTGGAACTTGGAACACAATTATAAGTTGTGTGTCGCGCAACAATAAGCATCTGGTACAAGGCGTCATAAAGCCAACCAAGTTCGCTAATTAAGTTCGGGAACGATACAGGGCAAGTTAAGACTCGCGTTAAGAGCGAACGCGCTAAGTAGTCTAACTTGGGCTTGTGTTAGACTGAAAGTTACGGTGTTATCTAAATGAGACCATCTTTCGTTATATAAGCTAACTTAATTAAGAACTAGCAGATGAGAGTGGGCGCCGACGGGCGGTAGTGAACGCATTATGGTAAGTTACTGTCAAGAAAATCGTGCATTTTATAAATTCGTATTTCATAAACCCACAAATACCTTGTAATTTCCTTGAAAACTTTTCACTACAAGTTACTAATAATTGTAACGAATTTTGAAATTGAAATTATAGTGATGGTGATATTCTTCTACTCAACTTTGATAGTGAGATACTTCAGCAAACTATTAGAATTTATTCAAGAGTTATTAAGTAGTATTTTGTCTACTAAATAATTTTCTTCAAAATATGTTTCGCCTGTTTCTATTAAACAACATACAGGCTTTGTCATTTCTTCTGTCAGCTACGTACCACAAGGCTTCCTTGGAGCCTGCTAAACTAAGTGCCGTCACTTATGTGTGAGTCTTGAGGATGTGCTAGTTGTGTAGATATATATATCAGTGTGTGCGTGTATGTAGGATGTGTGCAATGGATTAGTCTTATAATAAAAGTTTTTGTAACAGATGTCAGATATTAAACACTGCTGCTTATTAATAGCCGCGAGACGGGACCGAGGAAAATATATAAAAAGTTCACAGATTAGCCTCTTTCAAACATAACTTCTTGTTGTTCGTTGTGTCTTATTTATATACTTAGGTTGTTTGTACTGTGAATTCATTTCGAACCTCCTCAAAGTTACAGAAACGTTATAAAAGTTCTGTTAATATTTTTTCTCAAACTCAGTTACTTCTTATAATGACCTGACTGCAGGAAATTTATTTTATTTTAGGTTAATTATATTCTAAATTATACGTGTAATTAATTTTTTGCAAAGCAAAGAGTGTAATTGTATTTTCGTCAGTAATAAATACAAGAAAGATATTAAATTTGTTTAAACTTTACTTACAAAATCGAAAAGCTGCAGCTGTATCATTTTTGTAACACGAATGGGTGGTTTCGACCGGGAAAGCACCAAGCTCTCATAGAATACCTGCGTGAAATAGCAGCTTAATGCTGCTATATTTCGTATGGTGAGTATACACATAACCTTTTCGCTGAAAACGAGACCTTCCATCTTAGTCCTAAGAATTGACTACGCATTTGCATTTTAATTCCTTATCCATAATACACGTCTTTAGATCACAGCATTTACTTACCCTCCGGTGGACTGTGTGCTAGTTTAACACCCTAATTATATTCAAAAATCATCAAAGTTCTAAACGAACTTAGGCAACACG
The DNA here is from genome assembly GCA_907164705.1 of Parnassius apollo. NCBI lineage: Eukaryota > Metazoa > Arthropoda > Insecta > Lepidoptera > Papilionidae > Parnassius > Parnassius apollo. The sequence goes on from CAJQZP010001172.1 coordinate 5,806,614, forward strand.
TATTGATCATAAGCTGTGATGATTCAAATGGATATACTAGGTCTTAGTCAACTTATTGTATCATTAGTGGTTCTAAATACGCCTACAAAATATAATATTATTGCGACGACTTTAAAATTCCATTCCAGTCATACACACATACATACATACATACAGGCCAAGCAAATATAAAGTTAATTAGTAAAGTTACAACCTATATACGTCCCACTGCTGGGCGAGTGGCAGGGGAGGTCTGTCCCCTCATTTCTGGGAGGGTTTTAAGACAAGGAAGTGTCCGCCGCGCTGGCCCAATGCGTGTTGGCGAACTTCGCATGTCTTCGAAATATTTTTTTTCTTATTCCTCAGACGTGCAGGTTTCTTCACGATGTTTTCCTTCACCGCCGTGCACGTGGTAAATCAGCACTTAAAATTGCAATTAACAATTTCATTGGTGTCAGCGGGGATCGAACCCGGGTTACTCGCGTTCTGTTATATTTACAGCGAGCGTTAACCATTTGAGCTACCACGGCTCTGAAACAAATATAATTCGTAATAATAAACTTATATATGATATATGTAACATTTTATTTTATAAGGCCAATCAGATGAGAAAAATGCATTTATACCCCATAACAATTTTTTTATAGAATTAGCGTGAAAAACGAGCACACAGTCCACCTGATGGTAAGTGGATCCTGTGGCCCATAGACATTTATCCTCGATTAAGAATCAAAATGCAGATGCGTTATCACCCCTGAGGACTAAGGTGGAATGCCTGTATTTCAGTAAAACGAATCTCCGGTTCTCTACACTCATACGAAACACAGCAGCGTCAAGCTTCTATTTTACGCTGATATTCTGTGAGAGCGCGGTCCTTCCCCGGTCGAGCCAACCCTTTCGTGCTACAACCGTGATATAGCTGCAGCGTGTCTCTACCACGTATAAATAATAAAACTTGAATAATTTTCTTCTGTGAAATCCTTACGAAAATAAGTGACGTGATAAAAAAATCTTAATCATTACGCGCTACGACGTAGCCTCGTAGCACGTAAGTAAATAATGCTGACCACAATACTTATTAATCCGCTGAACGATTTATCCCGTAACCCCCTCTTCATACTACGACATCGGTTAATTACTTATGTAAACGGTTTGCTCTTTTCTCGTTCTTGTGTAAGCAGTCGCTAGTTTGATGACAACATAATACATATGCCGATATGTCTAAATAAATGTGGAATAAACAAAATCTAAGCGAACCAATTACTTTTCTTGGGTTAATTTTAATGTCAATAATGTGATTTAATTTTCTTTGCGGTGAAGGGTGATATTTAAATATTGTGTAAATACTTATATGTGCACTTTACTTAATATTAAAAGATAAGACAATTTTTTTATATTATAAGGATAACAAGAGAGCCCACATTCCTCTTGATGGTAAGTCCACGCTGTGGCCCATAGACATCTACATCTGTTCTCGATTGAGCATAAAATGCAGATGCGTTGTCACGTATGAGGACTAAGATGGAATGCCTCGTATCTGGTAAAAAGAGTCTCCGGTTCTCCACACACTATGAAACACAGTAGCATTGAGCTGCTATTTTAGGCTGATACTCTTTGAAAGCGTGATGCTTTTCCGATGGAGCCGCCCCATTCGTACAACCACTATAATATATCTTCAACATAGCTCTACCACGTATATAATACGTATACTATTATATACGTGGTATATATATATATCATATATAATATTTATACATTATTATCACACATATTGCTAGATGTGTGATAGCAATTTTAAAATATTAGTCCAACATTAGGATATACTTGAGAGACGTTTCCAAAACACAAATTGCTTATGGACAAGGCTTTTGACGGAATAATTATTTGTATGCTTTATTAGACTGATCCCGGGCGGGGTTTGAACCCGTAGGCCACAATACCGCAACTAAATGCTTAGCCAGCGTTATCGCGCTGTCAACTATCTATGTGTATCTTCTTTATTCTTCTTTTTTTTCATTATATACTGAAATTCCACTGCTGTACATGGGTTTTTCAAGATTTATCAAACAGTTTTGTCGTTTTAGTCGTCGTTCGGTGCAGGCGGGTTAAAATCCGCAGAACCGGGCGTCTCACAGCATTGAAGCCCATTTTAATTCTATCAAGTTCGTTATACTGTCATCTACCGGAAACCGGATTAATTTTCAATAGGCAAAAAAATCTTCTTTACTAGACCCTTTTCACCAGCATCGATGCCTGGATAAGAAAGACCCTTCCAAAAATGCGTTAATTGACTTAAAAACTTTGTTCATACTCACTAGTTTGTGTTCGTTAGTGTGTGTTCGCCGACTTCGTATGTCTTCAAAATAAGTTATTCTTCTGATATGCAGGTTCTCCACGTTGTTTTCCTTCACGGATTTCTTGTTATTTTTTTCAAATTGGACGTCTTCGTTCACGAAATCAAATTGCAATTAAAATTTTTAGCGGTGCTGAAGCGCTACCATGGCTCGCACTAGTACTACTGATCCCTATTAGTGCGTGTATGGTTTGACAATCAAAACTTTTTCTTGTAAAGGTGAACCATGGCGTTTAGAGTATAAACTGTTGGATTCCCCTAGATCATCATCAATATCACTACAGTCCTTCACAAGACAACTTCTGACTACCGCTATAAGGAGTGCCTAAAAAGATCTTCTTACACTATATAAATTTAGTTCAATATACAGGTTAACAAAAATTATATTAATAGTTTTGTATCGTTTTCTTAAAAAATATATTTTTGAATGAAAAAGTGAAAAGTCAATATATAAATAAATTTTCTGCTTTATAAAACAACGTCATTTAATTTGAGAATGGGTCGATATGCTGTTCGATATTCGAGATGACAAACATATCGCTACATTAGAAACTGTGACGCTGTAAAGAGTAACTATCAAGGGTCACAGGGTCTAAGTAACGGCCGCTCCTGCTATAAGTACCATTAGTTCAACTTAAAATTACGACGATGAGCTCGTATATAATAATATGAAAAATCTTTTACAACCATATTTGACCATTGGATTGGATATTATTTAATATTTGAATGGCAAGTTACGATTAATTTTTTTAAAGCAAAATAAGTTAAACGTTTAAGCAACATGGAGCTATAAGTCCCTTGTTTCTCACCACAGAAGTCGTTAGTCTGAGAAACAGATGTCGTTAAAGGGTGTCACTTGTCCGACAATTACATCCGAAACGTATAATTTACAAGGAATTACAGCCACACGGAACAATTTCAGTTGTGTCGTTACGTAAGTTTAAAATAATTGATCTACTGTCTTTCTTATAATATATAAAGTAAATATGTAGATGTCAGTTGAAGCTATGTTTTATAGAGAATAGCTGGCTTTTATTAAGCAAAGTCAATGAGGTTTACCATTTTCGGTAGCATTACCACTTACCATCAGCTGAGACAGTAGTCAAGCGCTTGACTACTTTTAGTAAAAAAAAAAAACCTTAGATCAAATCTACATTCCCATCCAAAAAAGGAATTCCTTTTAAATTAACGTTTTTAGATAGATAATGTTTTTAGATAGAATGTTTCAAATGTAATTCTGCCTGCCATAAGAACAGAATCCCGTGTAGATAATATTTTCAAGTAAACCAATATGTATATTTTTAATAAGTTAATGCGTGATAAACGAGCACATATATCACGGTTTTAAATGAATACCGTAATGTTGCCTAGTATAATAATCAAAATTTTATTTTATTAGATACCTTGACAACCCTGAGGAATAAGATGGAAGGCCTTGTTACCAAAAAAAAAAAGATCTTCTATTCTTGTCACATAATATAAGAAACATCAGCAAAACACTATTACCACGGTTTATCTATATAAATTTACCGTGCTATTACATTGCTAACATTGCCCAGGTGCTCTGTGTGAACATGGTTATCGATCGATCGACGATCAAGCCATTCGTACTATACAGCTTCGGTTATAAAACGTAGAATATGTATCCTTTTGGCTATGATCAAAATGTAAAAGCCCATAATTACACACATATTCACACATTCAGCACTTCGTTAAAGAGCATTAATAATATTTTACACATTATTAATTTTATTTAGTGAAGTATTTGAATATTTACCCATAAAAAATACGTAATAAGTTATATAATATTTTAAAGTTAATATATACCATGTAGTTATATCAAATGACTTACTCGTAGGTATTCGTATGTACTTTTGAAGCTTTTTCCCTATAGCTATAATAAGTACGGCCAAATATCGTTGCATTTTTATCCGACTTTAAAAAGGAGGAGGTTCTCGATTCGATTTCGATTTTGTATGTATGTTACGCAATATCTTCGCATATTGTAAACCTATTTGTATAATTCTTTTTTTATTAAACAGGCTTTACTTTAAAGATGGTCCCATTAAATTTTAAAGAAAAAAATATGGAAAAATATTTCATACTGGACTATTGTTTAAGGAATTTCATATTATCTTCGTCAATAAAGAATATTCGCCGATTTTAATTTTTTTTTCATTAATCAGGTTACACTTTAAGAGTCTATATAAATTTGGAGGAAAAAATTCCACCCCTAAGGGTTGCAAATAAATAACTTCTTTTTTTGCAATTTGAAGTCGGTGTTTACTTGTTGTTAAAAGTTATAATTATTGAAGGATGAATTTTGATTTGATGATTTTAAAATACAGATAGTTAAATCACTTCAAGATTTTTCTAGTTGCCAGTCAAGCTTGGCAATAATGGCAAATCCTACCTACCATGAAACAGTTTCAGTCTATTACAGACAATTTATTGCGTTATTGGGCTGACAACCAGACAGAATGAAAAGAATTCAATTCAGAATTTAGGAAAAACGAATAAGGTACGTAAGGCGATATGATCACACTTGCTGACTTATAAACCCAAAACTAGGAGAGGAACGGAGACAAAAACACAAAGTCGTATACTTTAACTAATATATTAAGAAAAAATAGCAAACAGGCTTTTAGGAATACTCAACGAAGACGTAATCAACTTAAAAAACATTTAATGACCACATTACTGTACTGTCAACTGCCAAATGGCGTCGATAAAGCATCGCCCTTTTGTTTTTTTTATTATTTGATTGACTGATGAAGAGCTATCGAATCACAGAGCCATCAATACAACACGATTCTAGTTTTGTGAGATATAAGAAAGTGACCATATTACTTTTACATACGCTAAACTAAGTATTACCCTGTCAATTGTTGATGGTGTCGCTTTTTCAATATACCTCTCGTGGTCGTATTATATCCAATGCGACTTGTTACTCAGTTTTTATCCCGAACATAATTAAAGGAGAGTTGGTTAGGTGTAAAAAACCGGCGAGGTAATGACATTTTAATTGTCTGAGTGATTACTGGGCGTCCACGACGTGGCTCTGTCGCGTACTCTCATCCTGTTATTACGAATAATTGCATTACGCTTCGTTACGGAAGAAAAAAAGCGAATACGAGCATATTTAATTGACACGTAACTTTCTTTGTTCACGCTAAACACGTGACGTGTTCACACGCATGTTTGTACATGGCAGGCACAGAATTAACATTGATAGCTAGATACCACTGAGGAGTAAGTAATATGATGATCCATTGAATAGACTGAATGTCAAACAAATGGCAATTTAATTTAAGCCTTTTAATAGTTTTAGATAAAAATAAATTGCATCTTTCATTTTTAACATGCTGTGATACTAACAACTAACTATCTACTCCATATTTTAATAATGCAAAGATTTTGTAGGAATTTTTATATTGGCGTTTTCTTTTAAGAGTATGAGAGCTTTTTTAATTTGTTCTCTGGTGTTGGTTTAACGTCATATTTAGATTCTATATTCGAAACTTTAAATGAATCAGACCAACCAAAGAAATCTACGGAGGCGTTTTACCCCCTATAACTAAAACGGAAAGCCATACCATAGAGCTTTGTGGTCATTAGAGATTACGAAACTATATACAACATAATATCACTGTTCCGGATCTTATGTACGACGTAAACTGTCTTTACGACGATATTAGAGAAAGTTCACATTATGTTTATATTTTTTTAGAAAATAAATTAGAAGGAAAATGTTTCAATACTTATTAGGAGAAATTATATACAATATACATACAGTGGAATTACGTGGGTTTGTAAAAATGTAAAGGAAATTCCCTTTATAAGTATGATTGATAAATAGGATATTATTTTTTCTAAGTGTCCAAAAGGCTTGTAAAATTCATAAGTAATTAAAACTTTTTAAATCTTAAGTAAGCTCTAAGAAATTATAGTCACAAATTATGCGAAAGAAACGTGTCAAAAAGCAGTCGACCCAATCGCAAAGCCAAAATAATATCTCACGTTTTAAATAAACGGTACACCTCATGACTCCATTGTCAGCAAAAAGAAATTTAATCATGAGAAACAATAATAACGACTGCTAAGAAATTAGACTGGGTGTAAGTACGGGAGCCACGCAACTTAAACTTGATTGTTACTTTTGAATAACCTCGACCTATCCATCAAGTGTAAATAAACTTTAAAATTAATGACTTAAAGCCTATTTTGATTTGGTTCGTGTTGATGATTTCACTATTGTTAAGTCTGTATGACTATCAATTATGACCATAGTATATGAGTGTGCATTGTGATTGAACAGTAGCTTGCATTCGGTCACTCCGGCGATTGAAAATTAAAGAACCGATATAATTTGATGCGCGACTAGTGATGTGACTTAACTTTTATATATGCATCGATGTGTTATAAAACGCTGTTCTATTGTCGTCAGTTCTTTTGGTAAGCATGCCAACAATTTCATAGGTGGTATGTTTGCTTCGGCGTAGGTACCTTTTTGCGTGCAGTGCTGTATTCCAGCCTGAAGAATATAAAGGGCAAGTATAATTACAGTCTGGTAGATATTCTATCTTAGCCCTTAGAAGTGACAACGCATCTCTAGCATTCTTTGTTTGAAGTTGGTTGAAGATGTCAGTGGACTGCAATATTTAATACCAATATAAATATAATAATGTAATATTTACTTATCATCAGGGAAATATAAAGTCTGTACGTTTGTTTTTCACTTCAGTTTTATATAAAATAAATTTGGGCAACAAAGCGTCAGGATAGTATCCATTTTCAAATAGTTATAACCTCATATTAAACTCATAGGGCGGGTGAATTAGTGGTCGTGGAGCCGATGATCTTTCACAGTCAATTTCATCACAGGTCATTGAAATTTGATTTCGGTAATTTAGATAGATTTTATGCCATTCGACAACCACCGGAGCTTGTTTTACTAGTAAGCAAATTGCACCAGATACAGATGAGGTGGCAATTACTATTTAAGATTATTCCTCTCACACTAACGGATTCAAATGTAATAACAGAACAAAACGGATAGAAATGAAGGCCTAAAAAGTAACAACGCAAAATTACTTCTAGGAAAACAAGTACATACTTAATTTCAATGCCTTTCTTATCCTTATTACAACTGACGTTACCGGGTTTCACATGGCCTAGGAATTTTCATCCTTTGTTTTCAGATATCAAGAGCACTTTCTTATATCAATATCAGTAGCGCCTGTTTGTATGGAACTCAGATTAAGCGTAGGGATATTAAGGTATCTTATAGGATATTTTAATCAAAAAGAAATATTTTGTATACGTTACGAAAATAAATAAAAATACATAAACATTTACTAAAATATAATCAACATTTTATATAATTTTCCTTTTTTTGAAAATTATCTAACACTTTTTGGCTAATCAATAAAATCTAGTTTTTAGAAACTTTCACTGTGAGCAGTCATCATCATCATCATCAGTCTATCGAAGTTCACTGCTGATCATAGGCCTCTCCCAAAGATATATAGGAGGTGAATATTTATCACAATTGGTACACTTGGCACGCGGCCTGGCAACTGCTCAAAATAATATAAAACTATTATTTTGAGTTGTTTTAAGAAAATGCTACCTAATAGTAAGCAAATAAATTATTTCAAGTTAAAATTACGTGTAGCTTGAACTTCTTAATTACAATATAACTTACATTCATAACTTACGTTCATGATTTGATTGGTGTCAGCTGGGATCGAACCCAGTACTAAAAAAAATGCGGCAACCGTATAGCTCCTTCTCAATCACGGCTTAAAATATAATAATAGACATAAATACTAATAAAAATAAACACTAAGATATAAAATTTACTCTCGTGTTACTTTCAGTCGATATATTCGCATCACTATTTGACCGGCATTAACACGTCACTCGTAGAGATGATAATAGTCCAGGAGCTGTGCCCCAGTTAATTGCTTTAATAACTTCCTGTGTCAAAATAACAAAAGAGCTATGCGGTATTAACAAAACGAATAGTGACGGCGGTTCTGTAACTCTCTGCTGGATTATGTTTGGGGCGTTGTACCGACATGTTGAGAAGTAGAGTGAGATGGCTTGCGCGTATTATCGTTATGAATATACGTCAGCACATCAGTCATAAATTAAAGAAATATTAATGTTATAACTATTAACTATGTATGTGGTTTTATAGTTTAAGGATCTACGTTTTTTGTATATCATAATAAAAATTAATTTGTATGATTATACTGCCTCGATATTTGTTATAAACAAAATTCGTTAACAAGTTTAAACGACACATATTTTTAACTAAGCAGTTCATTATAAATTCACACAAAGTTTAAAAATATTAAGCAAAATAAAGGCAAAATTTAAATAATATACATAGTTGTCTATAAATCAATATCCAAAAGTCAACTACACACATCTATCATATAAGATTTTTATAGAGACCCCCCCTCTCCCACCCCTTCTTATATATAACCTTTCTTAGAATAGGGATGACAAATAATCATAGAGTCCATAGACATCTACCTACATCTATTTTCAAAATCATATTTCATATCATATTTCAAAATGCAGGTATTCTGTGAAAGCGTGGTCCTTCCCTGTTCGAGAAATTCGTGCTACAACGATACTATAGCTGCATCATATTTGGAGAGTGTTCAGCTCGATAGCTACAACGGTTCTTTATATCCACGTTCCCCTTTTTGATACGTATATGTATGTAGTTTCTGTGTTGCAAAGCATTATTTTATAATATTTTACATAAATTATTGCTCTCCAGGTTTCAAAAGGCTAAAGTTTTCAAGTTCAGTATTCAAGTTATATAGGAGTGAGAGAAGGCACACATCAGTAACTCGACGAATAAAACATTAAAGGCGCTTGAAGCAAACATAATAATATAATTTTTAATGTTAAGAGTCAATACTTTTCTATGCTCTAGGTTTTTAATCAGTTTATAAAAAATATAACTTATATATTTTCAAATTTTAAATTTATTTAGTTTTTGATTATTACATATGTGTGCATATACTTTTTATGAAATAATAAATTTAATTTGTTAATATTAATTACGGTTTAAAAGCAAAGGTGAATAAGTGAATTTCCTTACAGTATAGGTCATAGTAAATATCGAAAATCCTTTACAGAATTAATGCTATTAGTTTCACGTGATTTAAAAAGCGTGTTAAAATAATAAAATAATGAGACATTACTAGCGTCATTCCTCACAAGTTTATATTAAGTTAATAATGTAAATCACGTTGCTAGGCACATTTCTCTTCTCATTCCGGAAGGAAGGAGGATTTTCTATTATTTTTAAATATTTTATATTATTTTTAAATATTTTATATTATTTTTAAAAGGCGACCGCGCTGCACTATTCTTAGCTTTTTTAACAGTTATTATAAGCCAGTGTTTAACCACTATCCTACCTGATAGTAAAGCGTGTTGGTCTCTATATAGATTTTTTTACTTATTAAGCAATTAGTAAAATCAGTCATTACTCTGCGGAAATCTCCACCCCTTACCCAGAGGCAGCTCGGGCGGCTGAGTGCACGCTCGCGCTTGATGTCCGAAAATTTATAATATACAATATACATATACATATGCATACCCATACATTTAACTATAATTGGAATTGGAATTAACCGTTTTTCTTTCCTAAAAGGATACGTATGCAAGCAATATCTACAGTTATGTATTAATAAAAAAAATAACTAGACGTATAAAAATTTCTAAATTAATTATGAAAAAACCATAGGCTACCCACATTATTGGCTTAGTATTCGCGCTTGGTGCTAGTGATTTTATATTTGTCACAAAATCGAAGAATTGCAAATATGAGTCACACAAAGGATTTGTTAATTACTTGACTAACGCGCCGCCCATTGCTTCTTAGCATAGCTACGAACTAACTACTCGACGAAAATAAATATATTGCATTTGGATAAATAAGACTTCAATTAGTCAAGTGATTTAATGGTTACACGATCACTATTGCAACGACGCACCACCGAATATTTATTATATAAAGACTATCTAAAAAATCTCCACAAACGGAAAGGAAAAAAAAAACAATGTTTTTTTTCCTTTCCGTTTGTGGTGCTTTGAGTTTCGTTCGGAATTTAATCCAGACTTTTAAGTATAAATATTAAGTCTTGAGACAAATTTTGTGGTTTTCTTTTTAGCAATAAAACAATAATTATAGTCATTATAGTTTACCTATAAACATTGAACCTGACCAGAGTGTTACTTATCAGATTCTAACACAGCTATGAACTATCGACTTGGTTAAACAGATATTATAATGTGTGGAAATTAACTCAACCGGTCAATTCGTTCATAATGCATACGATCACTAATAGACGCATCAAATATCAATTATATAAAAGTAAGCATTAATTTCTATATTATCGTTTGTTTTGTGTAAAATAAACGCCGCATCCCGTAACTTGGAGAGTAAAGAGACGTCGAGGAAGGAAGAGTGCGTCAGTCACAACCAACAATTCCGAAGGGTTGGGCGTCACGGGACGTTGGGCTTTGTACTGCAATTATAATTACTGCATCCTTTCGCGCAATCGCCGAACAGCGAAACGCTGATTTAGAGTAAAAGACACTTCGTTTGACGACCTGGTAAAACATTCAGATATACGCTGAAGGTTGAAGAATTGATATTACGCTTTGTCGAATTACTTAGAATTTACCTATTTGTAGCAGTCAGATTGTACTGTGCGTAGATTAGGTAATTTTTTTAAAAAAAGGGAAGCAAACAATCATCTAGTTAGGCTGTTTTCCTTCAAGGTAAGTTATATCGCTAGAAAAAAAGTTCGCATAATGGTTTTTCCACTAGAAATAAGATGTCTGAGATTCCTGAGAAGAGTAAATTAATTAATAAAGTTAAGTATTGAATTTTATTGGCGATATCGTATAATTTATTTTGTAAAGAATCTATAAAAATATTTAAATAAAATGTGATTCTGTTGATTTGATTGCTTATGTTTAACCATATTAATGTCCTCTTATCCAATTTCCGTCACACTAACAACTCTCGAATATAAACGGAAGTCAACTGTGCAGGAAGATAATGTAATAATGCCATCAAAGTGTGCGCAGAGACAGAGAGATTCACTCGACTTAACGTACTCGTGTCCGATGTAAAGGTATCTCGTAGATAAGATCGGAAGTACGTTTAAATGCAGTGTTAAAAACACCAATTCCACACCTTAGGACTAAAATGGAGTGTCTTTTAGTTGGACATGTACAAGCTACAAGCGTGAGAACTCCTCAAACGGCAAAAATTGGTAGGAATGAAGTCAATAGCACCATTTTCTTTAGATTTTTAGTTACATTATTTAAAAAGACAATGGTGGGGACATGTTGCAGACTGTTTTGAAGCTTGATATTTCAAAAATATTTACCTTCTTCCTAAAAGTACATAGGATACCTAAAATTATTTTAAAATATCTTTTTGTCAATCATTGTCGATATGAAAAGTCGAAAAACAAAATTTAGTTACAAATTTGATATTTAGTTATAACATTTCGATGATTGTGTTTCGTATAAGGAAGGACATGGAGACGGAATGAAATTATAAGTGTTACTTGTTTGCTAGAGGAACGCTACAATGAAGAAACAAATATATTTGACTTTAACAGCCTTTCTTTAATTTGCTGCGTCATTTTGCATGCATAATCTGAACGAACTATACATACTCATCACGCCGAGCAGGCCTGTCTGTGAGAGTAGTTCAGTTACCCTTACGTACCGGTGATGTTACTTCTTACCACCAATAAGCTATATTTGTAAATTGGAATCGACACTTTCAAAAGGACATACCGCCATATGTTAATTCCTATTCTTTTTGTAGTTATGCCTAATTCATTTTGTAGAAGTTCCCACCACCCACCACGTTCATGTAAGTTTAACAATAATTAAAGAATATTTTTTTTTACTGCTAGTATATTTACTACTTTAATAAATCTATTGATACGTAACATCGAACATTAATGTACGTTTTTTTTAAATTATTTATTATAAAACCAGGGAAATGTACTCTACCATAGACGCACATAATAAAATTATCATATATGTATTGAATTTGATGATGTTAACACACGAGGTATGCTGTGTACTTATTGAATTGTTACCAAAAACTATAACAGTTTTTACAATAATAATAATAACTACATTCGACGGGCATCTGTTTATCGAAGTTTGTATGTATATGCGTTCATGACTCTATTCTTTATATTTGATAACTCCTCCTTGTGTGAATAATGATCAAATGTTTTAGGGGGCTCATACGCAATTCCATCTACAATGAGATTCAAGAACACGTGTGTTTCGACCTTGTTCTACAAAGTTCATAAAAGCCCTTAATTACCTTTGTCTAGCTCTGCATGTGCGAACACGTGGTGGAAATTACGTTTCGCTTTAGAAAAATAAATGAATCAAACACAATCATTGAAACATTTTTAATTCCATCCAGTATTTCAAAGCACATAAAAAGGATAATAAAATCTTTTAACGATTTTGAGAATAAATTTTGACAGACACGTTATGAAAACTTATTAATGTTAACTAACGCTGGAATTATGCTACAAGAATTTTTTGTCTTTGTTTTCTGTAATTCATTTTTAAAAATTAGAATTGTTAAAAATTTATATCTGTTTCAAATTTGCACGGGTTTAATTATGACACAAACAGAAAATTTAAACAACAGAGTTGAGATTCACCTGCACTTTTAAACACGGTTTAAAATGTTAAATCTGCAGTTGTAATAAGTATTTTTCTTTGAATCAACAGAATATATTTTTATTTACAGTACGAATATGTGTTTGCTTATTTAGAACGACTATTTGACTTCCATCGCAGCGATTGATTGTAATTACAAGAATTCCGTCATTAAGTTAATTGTGTACATTTGTAACGTTGCGATGAAACCTGGACTGTGAAATTACAAACGACGCTACATACAATAAGTGCTAATTGCATACGTATTACAATAAAAACATCTACGGATGCTATCTACTTAAGTTCCATTATAACTTAACAGACACTTAACGCCAATTATAGTAACAAATCATATTTTACTGACAAACAACAATGTTGTAACCAATTATAGCTTTTATTGCAATCGAATAAAGTTTGTATGATACACAGTTTTTAAGCATTACCGGTAATTATTTGTTTGTTAATACTAGAGAAAGGGGGACGGCTGGTTTCCTTGATATATTACAATAGAATTTTAATGTTCTGAGCGATTAGGTAATGCATTTTTAATTTGTTTGTTTTATTTTGTGATTTGCATTTTATTGTATTTAATTGGTAGCATTTATTTCCTTGAGTGGCTTTAGGGTTCGGTTTATGTTTTAGTTAATCCTTCCCACATTGGTTATACATGTGCTGGTAGGGTAAGAGACCTCCTCCTGATTTGTCCCGCAAGTGCTGTAAGAAGCGATTATAGAAATTACAAGAAAGATCTTAAGGTTTAGATAGATAGATACAAAATTTGAACTCCTCAAAATTCAAAAAAATTCTTAAACAACGTTTGTAAAAGAAATTTACTATAATATTAAGGAATATATGAATGATAATAACCCCTTGCAATGAGGTATTCGCTACCAAGCACTTTATAATTCCTTTTATGTTGTTGTTATAACATATATGATTGTAAAAGTAAAGTAAAGTTACAGCCTATATACGTCCCACTGCTGGGCACAGTCCTCCCCTCATTTCTGAGAGGGTTTTTGGGGCAAGGAAGTGTCCGCCGCGCCGCCCCAATGCGTGTTGGCGAATTTCACATGTCTTCGAAATATAAAAAAAATATTTTTTCTTATTACTCAGACATGCTGGTTTCCTCACAATGTTTTCCTTCACCGCCGAGCACGTGGTAAATCAGCACTTAAAATTGCTATTAACCATTTCATTGGTGTCGGCGGGGATCGAACCCGGGTTACTCGCGTTCTGTTGTATTTACAGCGAGCGTTAACCATCTGAGCTACCACGGCCCTTTATATATGATTGTAAACTGTTCTTTTTTATCAAAAAAGTCTCAATGTGTGTCTTGCTGGTTATTTTCAGGATGGAGGTATTTTCCTAACCAATGGTGAATTAAATATAAGAGTGATTTTTAATAATTATTATTTATAGTATATATAAAACAAAAAAGTTTCTGTTTCTGTCTGAAAAAGATGTCGGTATAACTATCTCGACCGGCGACGATGAGCGGCATCAAATGTGTTACGCAATTGTACTGCAATCATCAATCCGCCTGCGAAGTATGATGGTTAAAGCAAGTTCTCCCTGCAATGGGAGACACAACAACGGACTTATAACGTACTGAAGCAGAATAAGATATTAGCTAAAAGTTCTCTTTAAATATTTAATGCTTTCTGATATTATTCCTTATCATCTAAATCCTGATAGAGGTGCGTCAGCACTTTAAAGAAGGAACCAACACTGGTTTTATTTATAAAACTTCTGTGTTGAGAATAACAATAATAATTTTTACTTAATGAACTTCATACTTTTATTGTAATGAACCCTTCAAATTTATTAGCAATCCTATACTTACCCTTTTTCCGAGACGCGTGCTTCTTCTTGTAAATTTGTAAGGTAATTTTATCGTTTTATGTTTGAAATACGTCTAGAGCGAGGCCATTATGAGTGATAAGTGTTCAATTTAAGCCAAATAGTGCTTCTAAATTCACCTGCTATTGAAAATTAACAAATGGTTTAAATCTTTATTTAAAATACTAGATTTTTTAAATCATGTTTTCTTTTTTTTTCATTTTAGCTTTTTTATGTGGTAGAGACGTGCTGCAGTTGTTTTAGTAGTATAGTTGTAGCACGAATGGGTCGGGTCGACCGGGGAAGAACCAAGCTCTCACAGAATACCAGCGTCAAATAGTAGCTTAAATGGTACTGTGTTTCGTATAGTGAGTGTAGAGAACCAGAGACCCTTTTTACTGGAAATGAGGCATTCCATCTTAGTCCTCACGGGTGACAACGCATCTGCATTTTGATTAGTAATTGAGGATAGATGTAGATGTCTATAGGCTACAGCAACCAGTTACCATCAGGTGGAATGTGTGCTCGTTTGTCACCATATCCTATATAAAAAAAAGCTTGGGGTTACGCTTTGTGGTAATATATATTTTGATGGTTTATTTTCATCCTTGTATTAATATCCTCGTTTTGGATTACATCTATTTTTATCATCAGCGCAACTGTTGATGATTTTGTTGTGTTTTAAATCCACTGATAGACATGACATTTCCCAAGACGGGTCTCATGTATAATCGACTTTCGGTTTTAAACCATCAGAAGATGCCAGCTCCCAACCAACCTCGTTAAATCTTCGGTTAATTGTTTTTTACCCTAGCTGCACAATTTTTGTTCATTTAATTATTTACAATCGTTAAGTAAGCCGTTATTTGACATGGACGCAGCTCAGTGGGCGAGTGATACAACGTTGCAGACATTCAATTTTCTCGGATTATACGTTACTTAGTTGTTTTAAGAATAGTAAGAATAGCTCTCTAATATACTCTAATATGTTCTAGGAGTCATAGGTATCGTATCATGGTACCGGCTACTCCTGCTGTTTTCAGACATTTAGCCGGTCGTTTATAATGACTTTTAATTTTAACAGATTAGTAAATTTATTTAATAATATATCAATGAGACATATTACTATAATATTACTTGCTGCTGACTACGATATACGTATATTACGTAGTTACTGAAGTCCACAACAATTAATTCAAGGGACTAAAACATATTGTACCTGTGTATAAACACATTCTAACGGCCCGAATGGTAGTGTTTTGCTTATTTAATAAATGGATTATTAAAAAATATTATAAACCAACTTCAATCATTATCGGATGCGGCTGCCTTAAGAGCCATGGTAGCTGTGTTAAAGTTTTGTCCATAGTCGAATGTTTATTATATATAGTAGCTATTTTACGTTTTCATATTAATGATTTTTAGTTTATACCCTTATTATTGAAAAAATAAATTCAATGTATGTAAAAAAATCTGAAAAATGAGTTTACTTTTATGAAATTTATATTGTAATAAAGATATTAATAGTCACTTTGCAACCATCCGCTGAATAAAATCAAATGATGTGTCTTACTTACTTTACCAAATGAAGTAACGCCTGATTCTATCAATTATTTATATTGTAATTTATTTCTAGAAGGTATCTAAATATTCCGAATATGTAATGAAAATTATATTGGATGAGAAATGTAAAGCATTGTTTACATACTTTTTTATTATTTGTGACGGCCTTTTTTTGTACAAATATGAAACACATTAACATTTAAGTATATACATCACAATTACTTTTGTAAAGCATAGAATGCAGTCGCAGACCGCAAGACAAATTTAGCAAATTATCCATTATTAATGATCACTAACGAAGCAAAAGTAAGGAAAATAAGGCGTTTATTAAAACTCACGCACACTGAAGAGCCGTGCCACTTCCAGGAAGGTTTAATTGAGGCCTTACGTCGACTACAAAACGGTTAATTGTAGCTCCAAGTGCGCATTGTATACCTGTATCTACATGGATGTAAAGTTGTTTGGAATTGACGTTCTTTAAAAAATATGAAAATTGCTCAATCAAGCCCTTAGTTTACTTTAAGTTAAGTTGTCACATGCCAATTAGTGTCATCAAATTTATCCCCTAACCGCAACAAAGAATTAATATGACTCTGCAATTTCATTCCTGATGTGAAAGAATAATATGAAAGCTAATTAAATCTCTTGCACATTGGATAAAATACAATTCTTTAACCACTGTGCAATTTCATCAACTGCGCAGGAGATATTATAGTGCCTTGAATGTATTAAGGCAAATATTTAATTAAATAATCAATTAAACGCGATAGAATCAATACAATTAGTTTTATTTTAACGATCACCCCATAGATAATCTTATAGGTGTATATTTGTCATATTGTCATGCTTGTCAACTGCATTATTATGTTGTTATCAGGATAATGCGACCATGCCCACGGAATAACTTGGGTAGTGGAATTTCTTACGATGCTAGTACATGTCAAGACAACCAGACGCGAAAGTCAAAAACTAGTGTTTTTTTTATAAGTATAATCACATACATAGCAACATTAAAAATCTATCAAACTTTTACTTGGTAGTTTGACTCTTTTAGTAGGTACCACCGTCTTGCACAGCTGTGTTCAAGTTCAGACTCAGACTACAATTATACTGATTCTCTTCAGAGATAGTCAGTATAATAGCAGGCTGTGAAGTACACCACCTAGGTCCTCGGAAGTGAGAGAACTTTAAATAAGAGTTTGTAAGTGCAAAAATATTGTTGTCATAAATTAATATGCTTCGCTTGTTCTACGCGACCTTGCTTCTTGCCCTATTTTACGATTCTGGGCTAACGAGTATCATATAGGTCATGATGAGTGAATTTGCTATAAAATATGTGACTGAAATGAAAAAAAAAACGTTGTTTTGAATGTATTGAGTTCGAAGCTTGAATCACATCCACGGGACCGTAGACCTTAATGTTTGATATCAATATCAACTTGATAACTCTATCTGTTTATGAGTAAGGGCCTTAATAGAAGGACAGATGGACAGACAACCAAGTGATTCTGTAAGTGTTTCAGTTTTCACTCTTGAGGAATGGAACCCTAAAAATACATTACATTATATTGTATACAAAAATACAATGTAAAAATGTGTATATAAAATGATAATATATAATATATATATATATAATAGCAATAAAGAAAAGCAAATACTGATGTCGCTTCCAGTCATTTATTATTTGCTTTATTTATCGTTCTTTTGATTTCTGCAAGTTTTTGCCCTCGAGCGAATTGTGTGAGACCGCAACAAGATATTATGGTTGTAAATGTAACTAAGTTTTACTTGTTCTAATAATGAAGAAAATAAATTTATTATCTCATGATATTAATGATATAGGATTTCATTTTTTAATCAAAATAGACAATTGTATAATTATACATGGTAATTGTTGTTAATATACTTATAAATACTTAAATTATATTATATTTTCTACTGAAATAACTATGTACCTATGTGTTGTTATATCAAAATATGTTTTAATATATATTTGTATAATAAGTAGTACCTTTGCACAAACTTGTTGTATGATCGTATCTTTTGTGTGTACATTAATAAATCAAAACTATACTTTATTAATGTGAATGATGTGAAATAAACAAACAATAAAAAACACAACTAGCAGATAAATGAAAGGAATTATCTTTCATTCTTTATAATACTCAATATCGGTAATTTTATTTTTCTGTATTGT
The DNA here is from genome assembly GCA_907164705.1 of Parnassius apollo. Taxonomy (NCBI): domain Eukaryota; kingdom Metazoa; phylum Arthropoda; class Insecta; order Lepidoptera; family Papilionidae; genus Parnassius; species Parnassius apollo. Next base: position 5,825,294 of record CAJQZP010001172.1, read on the forward strand.
TAAGATCGTTAAAATAGCTTTTTGTTTGTTGTGGCTTAAATTGTATTGTGTATTTTTTTTAATTAGGGTTATTTCTGATGTGGTTTTATCAAGCCGACACGAGGGCTATGTTTCCTTTGTTACAATTACAAAGAGATCGTTTCGAATAAAAACGAAACCATTTGCCAGGGAAAGTTACCATTTAGTGACTAATTAGACATATTTCATAACGAGATGATTGTTAAAGTTCTGTGTTAAAGGTAAATGTAATAAATTGTGTAAATCGGTTTTAATTTATGAAAAAAATTGTGTTGATGATTTTTGATGAACAAAGTCACATATGATGAGAATATTTATAAATAGAGACAGTAAGTCCTAAGTTACTTTGTGGTAAAACTACTTTTCTACCTACTGCCAAGGAGTCCATTTGAGTAGGTCACGCTTTAACCCATTTTTAAAAATAAAGCCAGCATTTTAATGTTCCATGGGTTATATTACAAAGAGTGTGCGTAAGAATTGCATGACTTACTTATTCTCTCTTACTTCCACCATCGGACAGCTGGAAGCTCGGCCAGTCTCCATCCTATTTGATGTAAACATACTACACATTTAAACCAAACGGTTTGCAGTGGAGTGAAATAATTTCCCTACATCCGATTACAACGTGGGTGTCCTCAAGGCAAGAGTTGAATTGGCTTTTGTTAAGACAGTACATCTGCTACATTGAAAATTTCTCTCAAGCTGGATAGTTGTCAAAAATAGCTTATAACAGTTTAAAAAAACGGTGTAATACGAGAAGCGAGTAGGTTAGGACAAATTTTACATAATCGCATACGCTTATGGTACTACATATATAAGTAAACTTATAGCTCTCGATAGTATTTATTCCATTGTTAGTAAAACGATTATTAGTGTCAGCATCAATATTTGATTTATTTATTTGATTTTTTTTTAGGAGAGGGAGCAACGAGCATACGGCTCACCTGATGGTAAGCTAAACAGCTGCAACACCAGGGGAGTTGCAGATGCGTTGCCGGCCTTTTAAAAAGGAGTAGGCTCTTTAATTGAAGGTCCCTAAGTCGTATCGGTTCGCAAAAATCTCTGGTAGTAGTTGATTCCACAAGGAAGTTGTGCGAGGAAGCAAACTACTTTTAAATCGCTTAATGGTGGACCGCCAGTCATCCAGATGGTATGGATGGTATCACGAGTTTTGTCGCGATGTGCGATGGTAAAACTGTACGGCTGAAATTATTTCGAACAATTCTTCAGAGCACTCTTCGTGGTAGATGCGATAAAATACGCAAAGAGATGCAACATCTCTTCGCAGTGCCAGTGAGCCAAGCCTATCGGAAAGAGCTCGGTCGGCGACAGTTTTCTTTAGAAGTTACGCTTTCATTTAAGAATAAACAAACAGAATTAAACTTGATTGTATTAAATCTAAAGAGTGTTAACAAAAAGTTATGCTGCCGTTCTACTGCTGGGCAATAAATAGACGACTCCCATTTCCACCACCCCGTTATTAAACAAAATAAACATCACCCACATATCCCTATCAAACCCTAAATCGCGGAGGCGGCACCTTAATGACTGCTAATGAGTGTTTTTACTATTTAACAGTTGTAAAATAATTTCTTATACGGCGCCTCTTTATACCTAGATAAACATCGAAACGCGCTTCGCACCTCAATCTGATAATCGAATTAATGCTCTCATACCATTTCACGCTGTTTTATTGCTTTCTGTGTGCTTAATACGGGGTTTTGACTCGTAATTTCGGGTTATCAGTGCATTCGATTGAATCGATCTGGATTTTTTGAGCAATTGTTGTGGCCACGTCCGAATCGCAGCGATGTTATTAACGTGGAATTGGACGTGAGTTACGCGCTATACAACTATGTACAGATTGCAAAACAATAGCCATATTAAAAAAAACGTAATTTGTTAGGAAATTATAGTACTATTCTGCACTGTTGCGGTCAATTTTTTAATTCAAGACTAAAAATGCGGCAGCCGATGAAAAAATGTTCTATATATATATTTTCATTTACTACTAGCGATTCGCCCCGGCTTTGCACGGGTGATTTCTGGATCTCGACAACAGTGCCTTCTACCGGGTCTAATTGAGTACATCCAGAAACACACGAAAAAACACAAAGAAAAACATCAAAGTAGGTCAAACCTTTTTCGAGTTTTTTTCCAGACTAGGGGACAGCAATTGATTTTATATTTCATTTTATTCAAAGTGGAACAGCTAACAGCTACATTATATATATTACATACAGATAGTATAGTAACTTAATATACGCAATAATGCAGCCCGCAGTGCTGTTCACAGATTACCTTTTGGGATAGATAATTAAGACGCTAGGAGACCTGCAGCTGTATAGAAGTTATTAGTATAAATGCCAAAGTATGGTCAACAATGGTATTATAATGTGACTAATATAACAAAATAATTATTTGAAAAGTCTATATGCTCGAAGGTCTCATTATATGTGGGAACCATACGCCGAATCGGTGAACGAATACCGGTATTCGATCGACAGGTACTTACGGCAAAGAAAAATAAATAGAGGTTCTCACATTAAATTAATAATATAATTAATTAAACTCCTCTAAGCATATAATATTTCTATTACAAGCACTTCAGATTTATCGACAATTTTCATAAAGGAAAATGAAAGATTTATGTGGGTCTTACTTCTTGGTATTCCCTCATTTCTGAGAGCAGGAAAATGTCCGCCGCACGATTTCAGTGTGAATAGACAAGATTCTATGATTCAAGAGCCGTGGTAGCTCAGAGAGCCGTGGTAGCTCAGATGGTTAGCGCTCGCTGTAAATTTCACAGTACGCTAGCAAACCGGGTTCGATCCCCGCCGGCACCAATGAAATTGTTAATTGCAATTTTAAGTGCTGATTTACCACGTGCTCGGCGGTGAAGGAAAACATCGTGAGGAAACCTGCATGTCTGAGGAATAAGAAAAAAATATTTCGAAGACATGTGAAGTTCGCCAACACGCATTGCGGCAGCGCGGCGGACACTTCCTTGCCCTAAAACCCTCTCAGAAATGAGGGGAGGCTTGTGCCCAGCAGTGGGACGTATATAGGCTGTAACTTTTAACTTTAAGACAAGATTCTCATATATGTACTGTAATTTTTTTTAAATATGTCTTAGACATGGAGGCTTATTGCGAGATCTTTAACACCAAGCACGTGACAAACTACGTAGCACTAAAATTATGAATTATTTCAGTAAAGTTGCGGGAATCGAGTTTTGCTTACTCACGTGGAAAGAAATTGTAGTCAAACGCTCACTATTAGAACTTCTCATAATTTATTTATATGTGCTTTTATCACATTTCTTTAAGTCTCACAATATTTTTAGTAAATATCAAAATAGTCCCTAACTTGTTAGTTGGGTCCCTTTTACTTTGAAGTCCATTTGACAAAGTAACAAACACACTAGTAACACTTTTTACAGCTAATCTGGATAAATTCGCTGTTGCTTTATAGTTTGAAAGGCGATGTACCAGCAAATGAAGCATTATTCACCTCAACCCATCTACAGCCTTTTTATCAAAAATATGACTTAATTTTTTTTAAATTGCAGGTGTTCTTGGTCACTCTATAATAGTACTTAAATACAATACATACGCTAAATAAATATGTGTCTGTGTGTGTGTCAAAATATTAATTGTGATGGATTAATGCATGAATCATGGCAATCGTACGTTATAATTTATAAAACATCCTGTACGTACCGGAATGGAACAATCGAATCAAACGATCAGCAGATTTTTCACAGAGATACAAAGCCCTGCTCCCAAATAACGCAAGTATTAAGAAAAAGGTATCATATTAATTCATATTGTTTATTCTACGCCCTGTAACAACCCTAGTGTTGATGTTTCTTAATAACATGTAATTTTCATTTCTCGTTGTTCGAAATCGCCTAATTTTAGATCAAATTCGAAGTTCTTTGAATTTTTATGAGCTAAAGGTGTAAAAACTGTTTCAGATAAATATCTAAGTTCAGTTTAATGGAATGAGGGTCGGTTGTTAATTACGAATCACACCAAATATGATACAAAACAATACTAATAATATATATTATAATACGAAGTATAACGCGAAGTGTTCTAAAGAAAAAGGTTATTTGTTTCATCCAATGTTGTAATGCAAGGAATCAGAAATTCCACCTATCAACAATACTAATTTGTAACCAGTGACCAGGCGAAACAACATTCGTCCGATGTCGGTTGTGATTAGTACAGTATTAAGAAAACACGAAAACTTTCAACTGATAGATTCCAAATCAAAATGACAGATATAAGGCGCCGAAAGCGCACACGCACGTTCTGGCACTTGCCGAATTCTAAATTTAAAGTAGTATTTACATTGGGCTATCGAGAGCGCGTAATTAATACAATCTTTGTTAGAGGGTAATTTGCCAGAGCTAATGCCGGTCTGTGTAATCTTCAAAGGGGATTTAGAAACACGCGTTCTATTCTATTTTAGTCGTGTTCTGAAACAGAGAAATATTTACAATCTCTCTGGAACACTTCGGCGCATCCGACGGTCGTTATGCGCGAACGCATCGATTCTGAGTCAGTCGCGGCATACGATTGGTATCTTAGCGGGATGAAGATGCATTCATTAACGTTTATGATTCTTTGTGTACCTCTTAAACTGTATTTGTTTTTTGTAAGTTTCATTTTAACAAAGTTTTCCACCCTCTTTTAGGATATTATTGTCAATGCTTTTCATTTGCAAAAGTAAATGTAATAATATAATAAGTACTTTTTTAAAGTTTTTACTTACTTAGAAATGAATGTTGAGTAACTATCAATAATGTAACAAAATCATCATCACAACGTCAACAAACGACATAATTAGTCCAAACGACAATTATGTGCTTGACATCGGCAGTATGAAAGTAAAATTACTCTCTAAGGATGTGTAGTGTTTATGTTGTTGTGTTCTTATTATTTAATATAGAATACATTTTAATAAAAAAAATCATGTGGGTTTATAACCCTCTATAAAATTCACTAATTGCGCTTTAGTTTAATAAATAAAGAGTTGCTTACGTAAATATCTAAAGTTTAATCTGAATCCTATTTGTGAAATTAAAACAATTCGTCTGAGCACGCAACACTGACGCAAACGGTTACGACGACAAATCAGCTCTAACCACGTGAGCATCGTTTATAAAAATCCTAACGATGTTCTAGTTGAAATTCTTTGTGTCATTTCCATTACGGCCCACGCTAGAAGTAATTAAAAACGAAAATAAACAGAGCGCCTCCAATCGTAAAAGAATATCTACGTCAGTTATAAATGAGTGCAGATGAACGTAGAAGCAATAAAACTGATTCAAGTCACAGAAATAAATCTTATGAGTATTCTAAAGCACCTTAGGTGAGAAGATTCGGGTGTTTATTGTAATAATTTTGTTAGTAGTCGTGCTGACGCGTTGCAGTCATCCCGGAATGCCATTAAAATAAAACATTCTAACTGCTAACGCCACGTGTTATTGAATTATTGCGAAACTATTATTAAAAACATATTAAAAAGTTCGGAGTGTTATGATGCGACAATAAACTTTTTGGGCATTCGTGATAAATAAACTTTGATCGTTGAAAAAATAGACATGTTTATAGTCAGTTATTTGAAATCGCCTCTTGAATTTTATTACTGGGCGATTGAAATAATGGTTAATAGATGGCTAATGTTTGGTTTACAATAATTACTTCATAAAAGATAAAAATAACATGGACGATATCATCCATTAGAAATTAATTTAAATTTAAAATCTAAGCAAGAGTTAAGTCATCAAGAGCGCTGTATCACTATTCCCAAATCGTTGCAATAAAAATTGGTCCAGATTCCACATCGAAAATAAGACGTTTTTTGGTCGTCTGCCAAGTTCATTATGAGCGTTCATGAAATTTCACATTTGAATTATTTTACTGTCTGACTTATGGCCGTTACTTAAATATTTGGTAAACAGGAAAAATATAGCTCTGATCGATCAAATTTAATGCGCTGTGCTGAAATAGCATCTGTAAGTGGCTCGTGGCATTATTTTAATAAAAATGGTTTTAAGAGCTCTGATGATGATTTTGTTGTATTACTAATAAGTTGTGGAAGGAATTGTTTTTTATTTCATCACATTAATAGAAGTTGAAACGAATTTAACGCCATATGTAAATTTAAAAGATAATAATAAACAAACAAGAACACTAGCGAACGTTAAAACCTGTTATTATAATACATGGTTTATTTATATTCTTAGGTTAAAGCTATAGTGTAAAAAGAGTCCTAACTAAAAACTTCTCTTAGTCGTGGCACTACAGTTTTCGTGAATTTCGACATTTACTGTCAACGTGAGACTTATTATTATTAACTAATTATTTGTAATAATCCCGATAATGTACAAATGGTAACAATTTTGCAATTAAAAACTATGGCAAATAGAACTATGGTTGTAACCCGCCTACCAAGCATGGTAACTATGTAAAAAAACCGCCCCTCTTCTATGAGGCAAACAATGTATGAGGTCAATTAATGAAAACCAGGTACAAGAATTGGTACAGTAGTTAATTAATTCAAGTGCATTAAATAAAATCACTTGTACGGATTTTATCGCGTTTAATTAACTTATTCAAATTATTTTTAATTCCCGACGTTTCGGGTGCTTTATAGCACTCGTGGTCACGAGGTGTTTGACATCCCAAAGTCATAGTTCAGCCGGCTACTTTCAGTTTTCGAATATAAATTTTTGGTCCGATCTACGCAGCTTACAGTATCTTAAATAGAGATGGGCCGAATATTCGTTTTATGTTCGGTATTCGACATATTCGGCAGCTTTACCGAATATTCGTATTCGGCCGAATATTCGGCTAAATCACCGAACATTCGGACCGAACATTTTTATAGTGTCCAATGTATTGAAATGTACGAATTGAATAATGCGATGTCTTTTACTATTGAAAGTATATTTTATTTAAGGGTTAAATCTACTCTTACTTTAGTCTAGAATGCCTCAAATGCATAAATCTATACATTTATGTTTTTAAGGCACTATAGATTTATTTCCGATTATAGCAAATAGAAATTTGATAAAATGTTTTTGGAATCAAACAACATTAAACAAGAAACATTACATTACATTAGTACATTTCACATTACTTTGGTCATCAGTTTCTCTAAAATAAGTCCAAATAGTAAATCTCCTGCAGCTCATTTTTATCATATAATTATCATAATGATTTCTTATATTTACGCGAACACTACACATTGGTTAAAACTACTTTTACGGATTATATCGCGTTTAATTTTACTTTTAATTATTTTTATTTTTAATTCCCAACGTTTCGGGTGCTTTGCAGCACCCATGGGCGCGGGGGACTGAGGTGACTCACGTCCCAATGTCATTGTTAAACCCGGAGTACCTTTAGCTTTTTTACCATAAACAATAATTAAAAAAGTTGAAGGTACTACGGGTTTAATAATGACATTAGTACGTCAGTCACCTCAGTCCCCCCCCCCCGCATGAAGGTTAAAGAACAGGAGAACGATCGCCGTAGAAAATAGTGTCCCAGAAATATGGACACCGTCAGTGAGGCGCTTCGATCACTAAGTGCAGTCAATAAAAGTCATTTTCAGTCTATTTTTCCGATCAGATGCTCAACCACTTGTATATCGACGCACATAAAATATTTCTCCATTTTTCAATGTATCTTTTTGTAAAAAATTACAAAATTATGGAGCATGAAAATTTTCTACGTTAAAATAAATGAAAATTTGTACATTATTCAACTAACTTCAACTACTTGTACTCATAAACAGCTAACTTCGCAGTCACTACTCACCAACGTCAGCGCCGCTATGTATTCTGCAATTTTCAAGGACAGGCGGGCTATGCTTTAGTACGTAGTGATCGTTCTCCTGTTCTCTAACCTTCATGGTCCCCCGTGACCATGGGTGCTGGAAAGCACCCGAAACGTCGGGAATTAAAAATAAAAATAATTAAAAGTAAAATTAAACGCGATATAATCCGTAAAAGTAGGTTTTGATCAATATATAATTATCAATTTTCACTAAGAATAAAACAAACGAAATACTTTTTTATCACAAGAATAGTCAAAACATAAGCATGTGCTGGCAATTTGCTCAGTACTAGATGATGCAATAACTGTCAGGTGCGGCGTGGGAGCGAGGGGCAGGGTCCGACATTAATCCGCGGGCTTTACGGTAACAAGTTTCGACATAAATTGGTTGGGTACCGAGGTAATCCTGCCGAATAATGTTCGGCCGAATATTCGGTTCGGTAAAAGTTTTACCGAACATTCGGCCAAATATTCGTATTCGGTGAAATCCATATTCGGTCCATCCCTAATCTTAAAGTCTTGCAATGGTATGCTTGGGTTTGGATTTAATTTTATTAATTATAGGATACCAAGCAAATGGCAGCATCTATCTATCTTCTCCATCGAAATTAGGATGTTTTGCGACCTCGCAAAATAGCACCGATTCCTACCAAGGATGATACGCGAGGCTATTGCAATTAAAAAACCCAAAACGAGGCGTCGAGAATTAGAAATAAGTTAATTACACGCGATAAAATCCATATAGGTGGTTTTGTTCAATGTATAGTGTTCACGTTTTAGTTTAAATGCTTTTAACAAATATATGCTCAAAGTGAAAATGGCACCTGAGTTTTTTGTCTCAGGAGGCAAGGACGTTAAGCCATTCTGGCATCAGAAATAATTGTAATTGCCTCAAAAAGCAAATGGACTTTGCATAATTCTAATCCGCAAGATGCCATCCAACAATAGAACGGAACATTATGAATCATCCCTCACTGATACACGCGCCAGTCGAAGATTATCGAACTAGAACACAAACATTTGCGGGATGCATTAAAATGCACGTGAACCTAATTTACGCCGTTAAATAATCCTCTCGACGTAACTCATCTTAACAAAGTAGTGGTTGATGCATCAAACGATATGACAGTTGCAGCTAATAAGTTCTTAGACATTAAAATATCTCGTCGATCGTTTTCCACGTCCAAGACAAAACGGAACGGTGAAAACTACTGCGTGCTTTAACCAGAGCTCCCTTATTTATAGTGTGCCATCTGTCAGATCGTAACCGTTCCAATTTCGTATTCAAACAGTGTTCTAATTGGATTGTATTTTTATTTAAAGTGCTTCTAATAAGCTGGCTGGAATCACGCACATTGAAACAGTCGTAACAAACACATTGACGTTTGTTTACGCGTTCGCAATGAGACTATCCATTGATGTATTGGTGTAGGTTGGTGTCGGTGTGCGAGTGAGTCCGATTGAGAAGTAACACGAGGTCTGGATCTGGAACTGATTAGCGGCCGTGCATGTGTTAGTCGCTCTGTAGTTATGAATAGAATCGATGTGTTGTTGCGCATTAAGTATGCTTTGGATTTTATTATTTAATGATTCATCTTAGGGATATAGAAATAGTCAGGAATGCTTGCTCCGTTCGCGTCGAAAAGCCAGTAATAATAGAATATTGGCGCATCTGCCCCACGGTATAAGTTTTAATGTTATTACTCCTCGGTTGTATGATATTTCGTTCCAGGTTTATTTTAAGAGTGTTTTATGTTTTTAATTGCGATCCGGGGATTATTTTTTCCGTTGCGATCTAAATTTTATAGCACTTTTATATCGCCACCTGACCGACGACAGAGTTAGGATTATTTATGAAAAATGCTGGAGAGAATTATAAAACTAATCTAATAAATTGCTATTTAGTTTTGATAATTTTTCATTGTCGCCATCTTGTACCGCGTGAAGTAATAAAATATTTTAATACGAGTAGCGGTTTAGAATTTTGTGTTTTAATTCGATCGAGAATTTGTAAACGTTTGTCTGGCTACGATAATTTCGCGGTTGGAATAAGACTCAGAAGTACTTATTAGCTTCATGTTGAATGATGTCGTGACATAAAAGATAATTTTGATGTAGGCACGTAACAAAGCGATTATGATTAACACTGTTTTTTATAGCATTGGGTGACAAACGAGCATACAGCCCACCTGATGGTAAGTGGATGCTGTGACCCACAGACATCCACATCTATCTTCAATTAAGGATCAAAATGCAAATGCGTTGTCACCCCTGGGGACTAAGATGGAATACCTCGACTACAGTAAAAAGGGTCTCCGGTTCTCTACTCTCACCATACGAAACACAGCAGCATTACGCTGATATTTTATGCTGGTATTCTGTGAGAGTGTGGTCCAGCCCCGGATGAGCCGACCCATTCGAGCTACAACTATAATATAGCTGCAGCGTGGCTCTACCACGTAAGTATACGTAGTTGTGAATTTCCGTTTTATAACTAATAGCCAGAAAGTATGAGGTAATTTTAAAATCAACACACACTGCCCCACACTGAACTGAAGCGGAAAGAAGAGGAATAAGGTTTTGAAGCCTGTTTACACTCTGATACCTTTACAATATTAAGAAGAGTTTATAACGATTACTATAATTACAAATGTTAGTAGAGCTTTAAGAGAGAAACAAGGTACTCTGTGAACGATAGTATTACTAAGCATTTACAAATAATAATGACTACTTAGATTTGAAAATAATTAAAGATTTTGAAGCCTGTTTACACTCTGATACCTTTACAATATTAAGAAGAGTTTATAACGATTACTATAATTACAAATGTTAGTAGAGCTTTAAGAGAGAAACAAGGTACTCTGTGAACGATAGTATCACTAAGCATTTACAAATAATAATGACTACTTAGATTTGAAAATAATTAAAGATTTTGAAGCCTGTTTACACTCTGATACCTTTACAATATTAAGAAGAGTTTATAACGATTACTATAATTACAAATGTTAGTAGAGCTTTAAGATAGAAACAAGGTACTCTGTGAACGATAGTATCACTAAGCATTTACAAACAATACTGACTACTTAGATTTGAGAATAATTAAAAGTCACAATAATATAGATCAAGAATTTCTGCGCGAACTAGAACAGGTGCCTGCTGCAGACTGAAAAAAATAAATTCTTTTATATCAGAGAGCATACAAAAAAGAACACTGCTAGTCGTTGAACAAGGGACGACGGTGGATAAAGTGCCGAAGATATTCGCCGTGTTGGCGACAGCCCTGAACAATTGTAACGCTCGTATTGCTGGGAACAAGCAAAAGAAACGATGTTTCTCTATCAAAGTTTAAATTGATGTCTGTCCCGAAGACTTTACGCTGACGAATCGCCTCCAATAGCCTACGTGGTGACAGAAGCAGTAGCCCCGTTAGTTGGGATGTTTGTTATCTCAAAGAATCGAAATGCTTTAAAATATGTATAATATTCAATAATTAAATATCTAATTACATATCAAAACATACATTTGAGTGATCGGCGGAAAATATAATAATACTGCTAACAAAATAAAAGCTGATAGAATAGAATTAAGCTGACACGCTAAACCTCCACGCTTGTATCTTTGAAGTGTAGTTTTTTTTTTCAAATTTATTTATTTTATGTTCATTTCTTCACAGGGCTCTAGTTAAAGTTACTTCCCACTGCTGGGCACAGGCCTCCCCTCATGTCTGAGAGGGTTTTAGGGCAAGGAAGTGTACGCCGCGCTGCCCCAATGCGTGTTGGCGAACTTCACATGTCTTCGAAATATTTTTTTTCTTATTCCTCCGACATGCAGGTTTACTAACGATGTTTTCCTTCACCGCCAAGCACGTGGTAAATCAGCACTTAAATTTTCAATTAACCAATTTCATTGGTGCCAGCGGGAATCGAACCCGGGTTGTTATTCGCGTTCTGTTACATTTACAGCGAGCGTTATCTGAGCTACCACGGCTCTTTGGCTCACAGGGCTCGATGGGCATTAATTAATTGATTATGTAATTCCATTTCATACCTTTTGATTTCTTGAAATAAATAAATGCTAAAGAGAGTTATTTTTTTATTTAAAAAGAATGCTGCTATTCATACTGTTAATATTCCTGTCGATGGTCGAATGGCGAATGGCGGATTCGAAGTCACTACACTCAAGTTTCGTTCTCTTAACCATCACTTTGTTGTTAGTATTAAAATTAGGATGCCTCGTGTAGAGGCAAAACACCTGTCGTATCGTCGATGATGTGTCTTTCCTAGTGTAGTGGTGTTGGGAGTAGTGGTGCTGGGATTAGTGAGTGCACGCAATTGAGGGAGGGCGGGACGTGCTCTTCAAACTAGTATCTTTCTCAACTAGGGTCTTTATAAAATCAAAATTCCATTGTTAAACATAAAGTTGCCAGGCTTGGTATGCAAATTGGTAACCGCAGAATTAGTTATTTATTTTTCGTTGTAATCAGGATGATGCCGGTGTCCATCGACTAAATATGATATATTCATCGAATTAACAAATTTTAAATGCATTTATAAAAACACTGCGTTCACTTAATACACTACTTACAACCCACTTTGTAAGAACACTAGGCTGTAAATAATATTTCGCCGTAACTTGCCAGTCAACGCTCATTTACACAATCGTGGTGCACTTTACAGTGCTTACGATACAATGGAGCGAACGTTTCGTAACACCATCACGAAAGGCGCCTAAATTTGAAATTAACGTGTACACAGAACCAGTTTTTATAATCCCCGCTGCCGATTACAATGTTCGCTTAATTGGGAAATTGATAGAAAACTGAGAGCTCTGTTTAGAATGGTCTACACATCTGCACGGCCCGAAGCAGTGCCATTAATGTTGATCATTAAATATGAATTACAAATATAAAAGAAAGCATAAGAAAAGCAATCAGGGCCGTCCATTATTAGATTAAATATCTCGCGGTTCCGTGAACGCATTTGTTGTTTCGTGCGGGTTTAATATTGGTATTTGAATGAAATTGTGCCAATGAGTCCATGTTTGATTTATTAATTTCAATCCCGTGTTTTGTTCTTACAATCCTTTATTTATTTAAAGGTATTTACAATTGCTTTGTCATTTGAAAGATTTTACACTGGGTTTAGTTTTTTTAACTCTTTTGTAACATTACAATATAGTAGATCGGCAGAATTTTTCTCGTTTCATACCTCATGGAAATGAATGTGGCAATTCGTGCCTAATAATAAAACTAAACGACATTACAGTCGGTCGTTATTTGTTATTCTTAAAAATACCTTTTTTACAGCCTAAACCTATGTTAAAATTGAAAGTAAAGTTTTATATAGAAGTGCAAGTGTTAACCTTATGAATCCTAGAAAGAATATGGTATATAGTTATTTTCGTACGTCGTGCTTTCAAATATTAGATCGGGTAGCATGATTCTATATGACCTGAGTAATTTCAAAATGATTTATTAAATAGATGGACATACTGATTAACATTATTTTTTGACTTACGTGTGGCATTTCGAAAATTGCGCCAGCTAGCTTAATTGACCTTAGAAAAAAAAATAGAAGCCTTGCCCATACTCACCATGCTTGGCTGACAGTCTGGTGTGGCTAGAGCTGACCCTCGATATGATTATGCTGTCACCTATCACCAGTATAAATATATATGGATTTGCCGCCAGTTTACTAGAACTTCGTCCAGAAATCAGCGGGTGCAGGTAAGTTTGACCTTTCGAGCCGTTTTGGTATTTTCCACTTTACACTTAAAATTTTATTTAGAAGATGTTACTATGAGAATAAGGACAACATTTGCAATTTTTATTTTGAATAATTTGAAGAACGATTTAAGGAGATTACGCTTCAACATATAACGTTTTGTACTTACGTATAGCCTTGCTTATTTATTTGTTGTTTGGCATTGCGTTTGAATTACTAGTAAATTAAGACACTTATAAAATAACGAAATGAATACCGATTAGATATTATAATTGCATTCTGCCTACAATGCCAGTCATTTATAATCAGAGACAGACGTGTGTTACGAATTAACATACAGGATGAAGGTCGTTGAAATCGTTAATTAAAACATGAATTATTATTATTAATTAATCTACGTAAAATCTCAGGTAAGTTTTAATGCAACTATATATATTGACCAACAAAAGGTTATAAGTTTTGTTTTCTGTATCTATACAAATCAAGTTCAAACCTCAAGTTTTTCAATCAATCAACACTAGGGTTTTTTAGTAAAAAACGACATCGATCTAACAATTATCTGTTACTACGAAGCAATGTCAAGAAAAAGAAAAATATTTTTTACGTAGTGTCATATTACAAACGTTACATTTGTTAGCTTTTATTTTTACTTTTGTTATTAATTTATACATTACGAGTATAACATACACATCTTCTAAATTATTATTTTCTATTTCGATAATTTTTATTAGATATGTTAATTTCAGCGCGATGCACACTGCCTGATTTAGGTAGTGCATATAATTGTTATCTGTTCTTGTTGAATCAATTTATAATTTTTATAGAATAAGGGTGACAAATCAACACATGTTCCACCTGATCATAAGTGGATGCATGCAAATGCGTTGTCACCTTGAGGGCTAAGATGATCTACGTAACCAGTAGAAAGGTATTCCGGTTCTCTACACTGACCATTACATACATACAGCAGCATTATTGTGTTATTTCACACTAATATTATCTGAAAGTGTGGTTCTACTCTGATCAAACCGAACCATTCGTAACGCAGATATGTATCCATAGCTGCAGTTGCATAGTCTTACTTCTCGTCTGCTGACGGCGTAAGAAAATAACAAGACTTGCGTTTTATATAAGGTTAGAAGCTGCCTCGGTGTAAAGTACCGCCGTACCCTTGCAAGGACACTTATTTCTTAGCAGCTGCTTTGGCAATGGACTCAATAAACCTTCCACAGTTAAGATTAATCACTAACAATCGATGGCGGTCGGTGTATAATAAATATTTGTCCATCCCGGAAAGTAGGAGACAGGATGAGCGGACTTCTATCAGCGGTAAAGAGACATGCTTGTATATTGGAGGCGTTGAATATTACAAGATTAGCATCAGTCTATTTGTAGACTGCATGCACTGAGAGATTGACACGTTAGATAAGTTCAGATTTTTATTTGCGTTTAATCACAACTGGCCACGGCATTCGGCAGTTACATCTCCCCAACTGTGCTGTCGTCTACATATCCCCCTGGCATAAGCAGATCTTTAATATGCAGGAGAAAGAGTGTTGAAGAAAGAACAGTCCACTTAATATCCACCATAATGTATATCTTTACTTCTTGTGTTATTATATTCCACGTAATCAAACGACTTTGAGATATTAAAAACTCATTTAGGATATCATAAAAATATTGCAGTGTAGTAAAATATGCTCTTTTAATTTATGTCATTTAACCTTTTATTTAAGCGTGTAATTTGACAAAAATCTAGTCTCTTCTGACTAAAAGCGAAATTGCCATTGCGAATTATGCAATATCGGGTGCTCCAACTTGAAAGTAACGTCTGCCTAACAATAGAAATTTTATGAAATTTCAATATTATTTCAAAAATGTAATATTAGGATTTTGGTCTTAAAAATCAACTTAGCTACCTTCAAAAGTAAATTTTCTGCACCCGTATGCACAATAATCCGTCTCCTTGAGTTCCGTGCCACCAAGTCTATTACTATTTATCTTATTTTAATTATTTGTTATTTAAGTATAGAGTATGTAGTATTATTATAGTAATATTTAGAAAATAAATAGATGGATTCAACGATGGTATTACCATTTTTATTATACAAGAAAAAGAAGAACAAAAAAAGAGTTTAAGATATCTCGAAGAAAATTAACTTTTTTTAAACAAAGACACTCTTGGGCTTTAAGTTTTTATTCGTTTCATTATTTGCGGTTAAAGTGACCATTATAGTATCTTACAATTAAAAAGTTACAGCCCTGTGACAAACAGACAAATAGACTCAGTAATAGGGTTCCGTTGGACATTCCGCCGGGTAGTGGCGGTGTAAGAATATCTACTACAACTTCAAATCACTACGTAGGTGTCGTAAGAGGAGACAGAGGGATGGGTAGAAGCATCTTCCTTATAACGACTAAAATAAAAAAAACTGCTGATCCCAACCCGCTTGCGAAGCGTGGCAACTATGGGAAAATCCCCCACATGAGCCAATCTATTGGGGAGGCTTATTCAGTAATGGACCTTAATAGGATGTAACGGAGCGACGGGCACACTTTGGGTACGGAACCCCATAAACGTACAACGCTTGAAAAAACGAAATTGTATAGAGAATACAATATTTGATTTATTGTTTAGTGGTACATAGTTTGTTCGAATCATTAATTATAAACAAACGGATAGCTACTAGATAAACTTAGTACTCGCCATCTTTCGAGTGAAAATCCTGTTTCCATACCAACCATTACATTACAATATTGCAATGGGTGATAAAATTCCAGATTTTTCTCTTCCTAAAAATACTTTATTACCAGCAGATGATGAAAGGATTAAAGTATAGAGATGCCCAGGTTAGAGGTACGTACAGGGGGACCATGGTATAGGGAGGTATTTGTATCGGGGCACTTATAGAACTCCGCGTCATTGAGAATGGATCGCTAATGGAACGAAATACGTAACTGAGATTTTAAAAGAAATTGTAGTGCCTTTTTCCTCTTTATAGGAGATAAATTTGTTTTTAGGCATGATAATGCACACCTCATAATGCGGCCGTAGTTGTCGAATACTTTCGAGATGTTGAAATAAATGCTATGGAGTGGCCAGCGCAGTTTTCCGACTTAAACCCCATAGAGCATGTGTATGATAAGCTTGGAAGACAAATTAAGAAAAGAAATCCTGCCCCCGCTAATTTGAGAGATCTTTAAAACACATTGGAAGAAATTGTGTAAATGGATTTTATTGATAACTTGATTAAGATAATGCCAAGGAGACTGGAAGCAGCTAGAGAGGGCAACACTTAGTACTCATTATAGCAGTTATAGCCTTTCCTAAGCATTTATAAAAAATAAATAAAAAGTACAAAAAAGTTTCTTTCCCGCAAATTCTCTTTTTTCTTAAGTTGGTTAATTTTTGTCATTTGATCATTTGTTTTTCCGAGTTTGCAATTTTAAATTAAAAAATTGTTCATATTTTGTTTTAGAAACACTTTTTTTTTGCGTTCCTCTTTTGATCATGATCACTATATGTACACGGTATTTAGTTTCGGATTAAATCCGTTGTGGTTTCCCGTGTTCTTGATGTGGCCTTCTCTTGATATTAGAGTAGGTTAGGGCGAGTATATCTACCATAATACTGTTCTATGCTGTTGATATTTTCTTTAAATAAATAAAAATTGAAGATATAATATGATACATTGTTTCTAGGAGGCTTAGCAGTTTTAGTTTACTCGATGTTACATGATCTTACTTTATAAATAATGTAACTAAGCTGCGGTATACGCACTGCTGTGTTCTGGTTTGACGAGGAATGTAGCCAGTAAAATTACACACTGTAAGATATTTCATTACAGTTCTCAGGTATTGCAACGCATCTGTGCCCTTCATTGTTCATGTTTGGTTGCAGATACCCGTGTGTTCTCAGAAACTTACCGCTTGTAGGTTAGTATAATCTATACATATAAATAAAATTGAAGAATCTGTATATAGTATTGAAATGGCTTCTGTTAAGCTATTTGGACATATTTTTATAGAATAAGGGTGACAAACGAGCACACAGTGCACCTGATGGTAAGTGGACGCTGTGGCCCACAGACATTGTTATTCTCGATTAAGAATCAAAACGCAGATGCGTTATCACCCCTGTGGACTAAGATGGAATGCCTCGTTTCCAGAAAAAAAGAGTCTCCGGATCTCTACACGCACCATACGAAACACAGCAGTATTAAGCTGCTATTTACACTGGTATTCTGTGACCCATTCGTGCTACAACCGTAATAGAGCTGCAGTGTGGCTCTACCACGTATAACATACATTTATATATAGTAAACATTTTTAAAATTTTTGTCTGTCTGTCCATGCTAATTTTTGGAATGGCTGATTAGTAAGCTGAAGTGGCAACGGCCATATAGCTCGAAGAACCGACAACCGATGGGGAAAAAAGTTCTCGAGTGGCAGCCACATACTGGTGGGCAAAGTGTAGGGTGACCCCCACTAGATGGAGTGACGACCTGGACATGCAGGAAGTCCATGGATCATTACAGCCCTTCACAAGTCCACTGCTGAACATAGGCCTCCTCCGAGGAATTCCACAAAGCACGGTCCTGAGTCACCGGAATCCATCGACCTCCTGTATGTCTTACCAGATCTGCATAAACGCTCTGCGTAAATGTGTTTAACTTGTTTTATAAAATCGACTAAATTAATTTCTAATATTCAAATGTGAATATTCAAAGGTTTAATGAATTTTATTCAATGTCATAGATGTGAAGCAAGAAATCATTGTTAGAGTCATTTGCTACGCTTTAATCGGGGCCTCTTAGACCAAGAAAATTATCAGATTCCGACACACTTTAGGCAATTTCGTTGTGACTCCCTAATGAGTTACAATAACGCAATGAAGCCAGCACTTACGATTATGAGTACACGGGTCATTATGACCCTTGGCGTTTATAAAAGTAATTACGATACGAAGTGGATTCGTTTTTGTGACAAAATTATTACAAATTGCTTTGTAGTTGTTACTAACACGGATACGAAATAGATTCATTGCTTTCCATAACGAACGTTATAAGAGTAATTACTGTAATTATGCCGTCTGCTTGTAAATGCTGGTACGTATATTTATGTGTAATTATTATGTCAGCTTAATAAAATTGCATGTTAAAAGAAGGATAAAATTACTCACCTATGTAAAAACTCTCATTAAGTATACGTTTCCTTGAAGTATTAAGATAGTAATTAACGAAGATAATTAATGGAACATGCGTATTCTTTACCATTTAATTTATCCATGCTGTTTTATCATGGACCAATTATGCTTAAAAACCAATTAATATAAATAAAGTTTATTATTATAATTGTCAGAATATAAGTCACGACATAATTTTACAAATAATATATAATTTAGTTAAAAATATTATAGTCTGTACATGGTAGAGCCACTCTGTATTGTGTTTGCAGCACGAATGAGTCAGCTTGACAAGGAAAAAATTGGCTCACACAGAATACCAACGTAAAATAGCTGCATAATGCTGCTGTGCTTCGTATGGTGAGTGACGACACAACGCATCTGCAGTTCCACATGGAATACACTTACTATCAGGTGAACTCTCAACTTGCTTGTCACCCTTACTAATGTTAACCCCTCAAGTGTCATGGCTACCCAATGTGGTTGACAGCTTATGCATGCCCGTGTGTTAGTCCACCCAATATGCCCATTTGACAAGTAACCACGATTCACAAATTAAAAAGTAACCGCTGATTAATCTTTGAACAACATAGATTAAAGACAAGGTCATACTGTAACGTTTTTAAACGTTTTCGAATTGAACATTTGCGATTGTTTTAACCTGTTAATGTATTGCCGCGTGAAAATGGAGGTAGATATATTAAAAAGTTTGTTGTGTGAAAAAAATGTTTTGAGGGGTGTAATTTTTTAATCTCTTTTGATATAATTTTGTATTGTTATGCAAATAAAAGAAATAACTTTTTATATAATTGTTTAATTTCATAATCCTAACCCTTAATGTACAAGAAACAGGCTTTATTAATATTATGCTATATATTTATAAAGTATAATATATATAAAGTATATGAAACAGAACTAAATACCTTAACTCTTATAGATTCCATGCGTATAAGTTTTATATATTAAAGCTGGCATACAAAATCAAAAAGATATCATTGTTTACATTTGCTCCTGCCGGTATCGGACGACTTCCCGCACGGCCCCTGACACTTAACGCGTAAAAAAATAAAATGGCCAGGCACATAAGGGGTTAAGTAAATTTACAGCCGATAAACGAACCTCAGCTGGGCACAGGCCTCCTCTTACTTCTTGGAGGGTTTTATAACAAGGAAATGTCCGCCGTGCTGCGCCAATGCGTGTTGGCGACCTTCACGTGTCTTCGAATTTTTTTTCTTATTTCTCAGACATGCAGATTTCCTCACAATGTTTGCCTTCACCACGCAGCAAGTGGTAAATCAGCACTTAAAATTTCAATTTACAATTTCATTGGTGACGGCAGGGATTGAACCCGGGTTGCTAGCCTACTGTGAAATTTACAGCCAGCGCTTAGCGTCTGAGCTACCGCAACTCTTACTCTCACTACTATAAAAAAAGTTTACGTGGGAGAGCCATGCTGCAGTTATATTAGTAGTATAGTTGTAGCACGAATGGGTCAGCTCGACCGGTGAAGGACCACGCTCTCACAGAATACCAACGTCAAATAGTAGCTTAATACTGCTGTGTTTCGTATAGTGAGTGTAGAGAACCGGAAACCCTTTTACAGGAAACGAGGCATTCCATCTAAGTCCTCACGGGTGACAACGCATCTGCATTTTGATATATAATAGAGGACAGATGTAGATGTCTATGGGCTACAGCAATCACTTACCATCAGGTGGACTGTGTGCTCGTTTGTCACCCTATCCTATATATAAAAAAGTAATATACCGTATTTTGGAAGAAAGCGAGCTGTCGTAATTGTAAGCCGAAATCACGTTTAACTTAATGATGTTCTCCAGACCGAATTTTGATCACGGCGGCCATTCACAACGTAGACTGCGCAGGCCAGATATAATAGTGCCCGCATGTATACGCAAACACAGGTGCTTTCTCTATTTCCTATCCCATATTCCTATGGGACGGTAATCCGACACGACTGGAGAGATATCAGGGGTAGGACCAACGACTTTACGTGCTTCCCGAGCCACGGGGAGTTCACCGCCACACCGCCAACTTTCTGACTCTAAGCTACTATTGAGAATTTTTGGACAGAAAAGCCCATGAACGCTGCAGATATATATATATATATATATATATATATATATATATATATATATATATGGTTGTAGCACGAATGGGTCGGCTCAAGCGGGGAAGGGCCACACTCTCACAGAATACCAGTGGAAAATAGCAGCTTAATACTGTTGTGTTTCGTGTGGTGAGTGTGGTGTTCCGTTTTACTGGAGACGAGGCATTCCATCTTAGTCCTCAGTGGTGACAACGCATTAGCGTTTTGATTACAAATAGAGGATAAATGTGGATGTCTATGGGCCACAGCCTCCACTTACCATCAGGTGGACTGTGTGCTCGTTTGTCATCCTTATTCTATAAAAAAATTAACTGATTTTGGCCCGAACTGGGATCTGAACCCCACCAACCACTAGGTCATCGAGGCAGTCAACATAAAGTTTAGCACAAGTTGTATTTAAATAAAGCTGGATTTTTCATCAAATATCAACAACGACAGTCATCATTTTGTTCTACCTTCATAAATATACCGCCGAACATACAAGTAGTTTTCTTCTCTATTGGTTGCTGGTGACTCACTTCATGTCTCACTATGTCATCATTCGATTCAGTGTGGGTCATCCGAGGTAATAATCTGAGCCGTGGTAGCTCAGATGGTTAGCGCTCGCTGTAAATTTCACAGTACGCGAGCAAACCGGGCTCGATCCCCGCTGGCACCTATGAAATTGTTAATTGCAATTTTAAGTGCTAATTTACCACGTGCTCGGCGGTGAAGGAAAACATCGTGAGGAAACCTGCATGTCTGAGAAATAAGAAACAAAAATTTCGAAGTCTTGTGAAGTCCGCCAACACGCATTGGGGTAGCCCGGTGGACACTTCCTTGCCCTAATACCCTCTCAGAAATGAGAGGAGGCCTGTGCCTAGCAGCGGGACGTATATAGGCTGTAACTTTACTTTACTTTACATCCGAGGTAACAACTCGATATTACTCGCAATACTATCAATTTATACGTTTTAAATACTTTATGAAAGTTTACACTCGTACCGCGAGTAAATAAAGAACTATTATATTAAATTATTAGTATTTTAAATTAACTAGTAACTTAATAGAGTAATGCCTAATGAAAGAATTTATTTGAATCTTGTGGAACAAAGAAAAATAAATAGCCATAACATAATCATTCATATTTCGAACAAGATAGACATTTAGTACAAGTCATTAGTCAAGACGAGGCATGCACTGGAGCACGGTCTTCTCTCACGTCTTTCAGATGACTCTCCATCAGTGATAATTTATTAATTTTGCCATCTTTGTTTGTTCCCTTGTGATCAATGTTACGCTCTCTCCCCAAACGTTTACCATGATAAGACTTTTGTTTTCGTGATTGCTCTTTCTTAGTCATATTTTCTTAATGAAGGAAAACATCACGAGACAATTTGTTACGATCGATCGATAAGAAGAAATTCGTCCGCGGTTTTTTTGTGCTGTAAAAACAGAATAATAAAGAAAACGATAAAAACTTCGTTAATTTTGTATGTATAAAGAGCGATCCTTAAAGTAAAGTAAAAAGTAAAGTTACAGCCTATATACATCCCACTGCTGGGCACATACCTCCTCTCATTTCTGAGAGGGCTTTAGGGCAAGAAAGTGTCCGCCGCGCTGCCCAAAAGCGTGTTGGCGAACTGCACATGTCTTCGAAATATTTTTTTTCTTATTCCTCAAAATTGCAGGTTTCCTCAGGATGGTTTCCTTCACCGCCGAGCACGTAGTAAATCAGCACTTAAAATTGCAATTAACAATTTCATTGGTGCCGGCGGGGATCGAACCCGCGTTACTCGCGTTCTGTTATATTTACAGCGAGCGTTAACCATCTGAGCTACCACGTCTCTTATTCCTTTTCTCTTAGTCCTTAGCTGGGCCTAATATGATTTCCTAAGATGATATATAACAACTTTAGTTTCGGTTAAGATTTCATCCATTTCAATGTACAGACTCCACAAAACTGGCAACTTAATTTTGGGCAGATGTATGATATAACTACATATAACAATGTGATAGTTATGATTTGCCCTTGCATAAATTAAATTGCATGTGAAACCTTTCTTATGAAGCAAGAATATAGCATAACATAGTGAGCTTCCTTAAAAAAAATTCTTATGAACATAATATGTTATAACAATAATATGTAATAGTTTGGAGAAAGATAGTCTACTTGTGAGTTTCATGCTGCTTCTTCTCACAAGGTTCTGTTCAATCGTTGAAGCAATTGCGTAGCATTTGCCTTTAAAAACGTGTTTTGTAAAAGTTAATTTTGAAAACTAATATTTGACTTGAACTTTGACTATCCTGTGTATACGTAGAACAAGTCTCATTCTACGTATCCATTCCGTTTCATTACATTGACGAGTGAAAATTCCAACTCATTTTCCGTGAGATGTTACTTTTATTAAGGCAAATATATATATATATATTGATGACAATTATAATAAATACAGTAAGGAATAAATATGTAAAGAACAGCATAAATAGAAGAAGTTGAAGCAAAATAACCCACTAAGATTCATCTATTTAAATGTTTGAGGCAATAAAATATTTTTTTGCGTGATCATAATTTGTTCATTATAGGTCTAGAATTTTTCTTAATATACACTGAAATCTAACTTAATAGACGTTCAACATTTTTAAGCTACCGCGTAGACAAATATAGTGATATTTAACAAAAATTTTAATAAGTGAGGAGTAACAGTTTTGAGATTATTGGCAGTGCTTATTTAATAAGAAAGTAGTTATCGATAAAATATGAGTATACTAATACAATAGAAGATACTTTCTGTTAGATAATTTCATAAAAATATATTGGATTTTTAATTGCGTATATCAAACATTACATGATTTTTTGCGAACGTAAGCGACACGATAATGTCACACGAATAGCTATAGCTATACACTAGTGAATAGTTGTCTTAAATCAAAAGTTTTCGATTAAAACCTTCTTAAACTGTTCACTGCAAATTCCGGGTGATGATGATATCGTCAAGAAAAAAACGCATTAACATAATTAATCTCATTTAGAATGTACATATCCTAAATTCAACTTATATATTAAATTACAAAAGAAGGAAATGCGTATTGTAAAGATTAACTATAACTTTATCATATTTCTTCACCTCGTTGACATAATGATTTCTTAAATTTACGCGAACACTAGACATTGAATAAAACAATATATACGGATTCTATCGCGTTCAATTTACTTATGTAGCTTATTTTTTATTCCCGACGTTTCGGTTGCTTTAATCACCCAAGGTCACGGGGGGACCGAGATATTAGACGTCCCAATGTGATAGTTAACCCGGCTACCTTCAGTTTTTTAATATTAATTTTCGGTCCGATCTACGCAGAACGAGCTTACTAATGAACTTCATGAACATGTTATACCACTGCAAGACTTTAAGATACTGTAAGCTCGTTCTGCGTAGATCGGACCGAAAATTAATATTAAATACTGAAGATTGCCGGGCTAACTATGACATTGTGACGTCAAATATCTCAGCCCCCCCCCCCCGTGACTATGGGTGCTGTAAAGCACCCGAAACATCGGGAATTAAAAATAAATTAAGTAAGTAAATTAAACGCGATAGAATCCGTATAAATCATTTTATTCAATTAACCTCGTTGTGATTTTCATTGGCTTTTTGTGAAAATCGACAAGAATGTAGGATTATACACAAAGGCGTAATGAATTCTCACCCAATCCGTATAGGTACGAATCTCAGTTCAATGCGTTATCCTATAAACCCTTCTAGCCGTCGGGCTATGCTCCTATCAATCTCGCAGATGATAGTCCGTTATCTCGGACCCAGGAACACGAGATGCATAATGCTCGCTTCAGATAGCTGTCTCGGGCACGAAGCCTCCAAGCTTTGCAATTTATTGTTTCACGATCTCAAGCCAGCTCATTATTAAAACGGTTTGATATGTTCAGAGGTGTTGCTGACGCCCGCGGCGGGTAGGGCCAATTACTCTGTTGCAGCGGTGCCCTGTTGTACTTGTTTGTCTTTAACAACGCCCCGCTTGACTTTTAGTGGCGCTTTGTCTTCTACGTCTACGATTTCATTGTTTAATACCAGTAACATCATAAATAAAAAATGATATTTCTTTATTACTCTATTTTATATTTCATTTTCCTTTTTATATCTTTCATATATCATCCCACATGCCACATATCAAATATATGTACAAATTCCTTAATGTCAATAAACAAAAGTTCTAACGGAAGATTCAATCACTACATTGTGTAAAGATAAATTGTTATTCCCTAATAAACTACTACCCAGGTCAATTCAAATGACAGAGAATCCATTAGTAACACAAAATGACGCCGATTAAACGCCGAACTAAAACAATTTTCTTCAACTTCAACAAACAAAATCGATTGGGTTTAATTGTGGTCTGATCAATAACTAATTGTGTATGCCACACGGCATGTACGACGATAAAGTATAATTACTGGCTGCCGGCCAAATAAATCGATCCACATCAAAACGCGAGGTTAATCCATCATTTAGATATTACGCCGCGATTGAAGCTTACCGTTTTTAATTTCCAAAATTACGCCCGCAACTCGGTCGAAGGCGTCTAAACACGTACATAATTACTGTGTCGTAAATCGTGGAGCGTAGTAGGGGTCGCCGCGAAGCCTACCTTACAACACGACCTGTCGTGTTATTTCTGTAATCATTTCGTAAAACGCGACATTAATTAAAATTTAGTTTCAGACCATTAGTTGCCTTCTCGTTTCTTTGAATTTTATTTTTTCCGACTTATAATTATAGAGCGCGAGTGTGCGGCTAAATGGGCATTGTAATGACAAATAACGTGGTACTGGAGCTAGCCGTGAATTTTGTATTCAAATTAATGCTACTAATAGGTGCGAGGTGTGTGTTTAAGTGTAGACTTAGCTTACGTTTGTATATTCGTTAATTAATTTTTTTCAAGGAGCGATTTAAAGTAAACTAGTAAAGTGCGAGCGCATACAGCAACTCATTAGCGACAAACATACAAATCCATTACCGTGTGATTAGAAATCGGGAGCCAAAACTGAAAACTGGTTTAGGTCAGTGTGGACTCGTGACTTGTGAAATTTTACCGGTAATAAGGCTGTGTATACACCGCTCGCCGAGTTATTAATTAACAGGTCGACAGCAAACAGAGAGTGGCTACCGGACTGCGCTCGGTACACAAGCGTATTTGCTCAACAAGACTTCGTTGGAGCACCGCGGCGTGTAGAATCTCATTACCGTGCTTCTGAGAAAATTGGAAGTGAGAAATGAACTTAAAAAGATAATACTAGTATGCCTATGCTGTCGGTTTTTGTTTAGTTATTATCACTTATCTTGACTCAAAGTGAACGATATAAGGCTTTCTTGGAACGGCTTTAAGAAAGGAAACAGTGATGCGACTACTGCTAGATCGTGTGAAAAAGCAAATGTACAGCTCTTGGTCAGACACCTAACTGGTTGTTTGACAAGTGAATAAACCTTTTAAAGATTAATGTAATGTTACAATGTAGTGTTACACTACGCCTTTAGTTTTTATGGAATCAATTATGTAACAAATGTTAAAATAATATTTTACATTCCTATAGTTTATAATATAATGTGTTGTATAAATTATTAGCCATTAACCAGAAAACATCTCATAGAAAAGACTGAATTTCAATGAATAAATTTTCTTGTATGATAAAATAAATGTTAGTTCTGTATAGGCTAATTTCAAAGAGCAAATACTATTCATTGTCTTTTACATATTATAATATTTACTTATATACTAAACCCAGTACTGGTTAACACTCCTTCACAGTTTGTAAATGTGATTAAAAAATTGTCGTAGTTAAAATGGTTTTGATGATTTAAAATGTTAGTGACTGGAGTTTTAAGCTAAATAGAAAAATAATTTCTTAGATATGCATTTAAAAAAATATGCAAATCCGACAAAACTTTAGGCGTTGACGGCAATTAGATATCGCAGATGAATAAAGAACCGTCAGTTCTCTTTAATAGTTTTGATATTTTGTATAAAGTTAATAAACTTATGTAACTATAACTGCAACACCTACATTCAAAGTCTATTGTTTATTATTTGTATACGTACTCATCCACACGAAGAGTCACCGAAGTGAAGATTTCGTTTTCGTTAAAAAATTCTCGTCGCTCACTTATTGACAACCCAAACATTTGCTCGCGAGCGACCGTCGCGAGTTTGTTTGTCACTCGTCATGTGTCTTCTTTACACACTTTACGAACTAAATAATATCACGGTATCCGATTTTGATTAATGCAAGGCACTTTGAACTCGAATTTCGGTTCGCAGGTTCGTTCGCTATGGCTTGGGCGGGCGGCGTCGAGGCGTGCGCGAGCGCCGGATGCTGATCGGTATTAGCGTCAGACACCGTCCCAATAGTCCGCGTAAACTTAGTGTTTTGGTTATTGTAGGCGGCTATCATGTAAACGGAACAGACAATCCTTAGAACTTACGGTGAATTTGCAACAAAGTAACAGGTCATTTCTGAAGCTGCTTACCATTTGTAATGGAGGGGTATCAAATTATTTTAATTTTGTGTCATATTTATTTTTATTTTTAAATGTGTAGTAAGTATATACTGATGACATTTAGAATTTTTAAGATTTTATACAAAGAAAATTAAATAGTTAGTATACAATATACACATGTTAAAAAATGTTTTTTTGAGTACTTTGGTTTGTTTCTGTGTTAAATGCACAGTAAGAAATAAATGAAATGTTAAAGCTACCGCCTATATCCGTCCCACTGCTGGGCACAGGCCTCCTTTCATTTCTGAGAGGGTTTTACGGCAAGTAAATGTCCGCCGCGCTGTCCCAATTCATGTTGACGAACTTCACATGCCTTTGAATTTTTTTCTTATTTCAGGCTGAAATAAGCACTTAAAATTGCAATTAACAATTTCTTTGGTGCCGGCGGGGATCGAACCTGGTTTTCTAGCGTATTAAATAAAAGACATTTTTTTTTAAATTACTACACTAATTGTAAATAATTGTAACGGATGACTTCAGCGATTTTTATAGAGCTGGAAACGTGGAAAGCTATAAAGAGATAATAATATATTCTATTTCGGATAACACTTAGTATAAGAATACACCGCACGGGAATATTGCCCTGCTTATTACAGTCCGACCTTGCACGTTTAATTGAAAGTGTTGACACAAAACATTGATTTATACATTTCGTAAAGCTCGATTCGAACGAAGTAAAATTAAACACTGTTGCGCTGTCTAATTGGGAATGCGGGCATCTTCGCTTCATTTAGTAAAAATAACATTCTTACGTATATACATATCAAAATATTGAAATTAATATATGAGTGCCTCAGGGATAAAATTCCTAATTTCACAATTTTATTGATTTTAGAATTATGATCATTTGTATCGAGAACTAATGACATAAGTCTCATAACTTGGTATAAGCAAACCATAAATAGAATTACCATAAGGGTTAATTTTGAAGGTGCGTTGATCGGAGTACCTACTCAGATATTTTACCAGTGAGAGAAAGAGAAAGAGAGAACATAAATTTATGCAACACAAAATTTGCTGAGCAGTCTATCATAGTCTCTGTAACGTTGATACTCGTATTGATATCTTAATCTATCTTCAGCAAAACACCAATAGGACGGAACGACCACGCCGTTAATCCGTAATAAAAAAAACAAAAAAAAAAAAAAACAGAACAGAAACTTTTTTATTCAATATGGATTATAAATAATATAGTCTACTTATTGGAAGTCACTTTTTTTCATTACCACAAAAAAACTTCCTGGGAAGAAGAAGCAAGAAACTCAGCGGGACTATTTTTTTAATAAGAGCTTACAATCACGTATTTTACAATTAACAACACAAAAAAATTAGAAATAGCTTGGTGATCACTACCAAGTTATTTATAATTTTTTTGTGTTGTTTAACCCCTTCCCAGGGGTTATTATCATCCGTAAATCCCTTAATAATATAATATTAGTAAAACTATCTTAAATCTCAATAACGTCACATCCTTCCCAGGCAAACCCAGGACGGCTCGCTAGTTCTAAATATAATAACATAACTCCATCGTCTTCCAATGCAAATAAGCTCTGCTAACCTTTCAACAAATATTAATTAGTCCATTCGCTAATAAAACTCTTGCTTCTAATTAACCTAATTACACGGAATGGCACCGGGTCGTGGACGTTAATTGTATCAATTCTTCCTTCGCCAAATCTGACTCGTGTATCATCAAATAATTTTATTTGAGAAACAAATGAAATCGTTTTTTTTTTTTTAGTTTTTTTTAATAAGTTAACATTCTCACGCTTGAAAACAGGGAGAGGATCTTGAATTACTATACAGATACGTTACAAAAATATCTAAAAATACCGAGTATTTGTAAGGAACCACGTTCCTGTAGCACAAATTGGTCAACACAACGTAGGAAAGACCACGCTCGCACAGAGTACCAATGATAAATATCAACCTAGTGCTGGTAAGGTGCGTAAGATGATTGACAAGAATTGGAGACCTTTTTTCCATCTTATTCCAGAGAGGTGGGGAAGCACCTGTGATTACATCTTAGTCAACAATAGATGTAGAGTAACAGCATCCATTTGCTACTTAGCAGTAAACTGTGTGGTTTTACTTAACTTATAAAAATAAATTTTTGTATTATAATTTAGAAAATAGAGTTTTAGGTCACAGAAGAATCTGACATAATGCGTCAATAAACGCGCAAAACATAGACTCAACATAACCTAATATTTTAAAGGTTAGATATTATGCACGTTTCTCCTCAACGTTCCCTTCTGTCTCGAAGTATAAATATACAATAACATTCCGCTAATGCCCTTTTTCTATACAAATAAGCATAATAGCGAGACAAAGAGGGTAAATTGTGATTTAGTGTGGCTCAATTAGAGTTTTAATCACGACAATAGTGTGCGATATAATGTGTTCAGTATAGACGCTCATGCACTGATCGACCAAAGCCTTTAAAAAGGATAGAGGAGTCTTATATATTATTTTTGGATATAATTTTATACGTAGAAAATTATAATTCCTTATATAAAATATAAAATAACTACGTATCTGCATTTTGATTCGTAATCGAGGATAGATGTAGATGTCTACGGGCCGCAGCAACTACTTACCATCGGGTGGACTGTGCGCTCGTTTGTCACCCTATCCCATAAAAAAAACAATGTACTACCCGAGCAACCCTAGTTCGTCGCCAAACGGCAAAACGAAACTGATGATTTACTACATGTTCACATGTGGTAAATCATGTACATGTTTAGCGTAATGGACAAAGTGCTCTATAATCTTTCTAGAAATGCAAAGAAACCCATACCTAGCAGTAAACGTATACAGGCTTATATTCCTTTAAATAACTTTGTTCTAAATTTAAGTGCAAACATATTAATATTATTTTCATATTAATGCATGTTTTGCAAATAGATTGATGACCATAGTACTAGACCACTAGACCAAAACCAAAACCGTAGTTTTTTTTATTTTGTAGTCGTTATTAGGAAGACACTGAAGTCCCGTCTCCTGGCTTAATTTCCTCTGTCACCTCTCATGACACCCATGGGACGTTTTGGATATTCTTAAATAGTGGATATTCTTACATTCTTATTAGAGCCTTAAGGCGCTAGTCTTTGTTGCGTAGATTGTCAAATGTATGAAGCAGGTGTAAAGAAAATCACGTTCAAAAAAATAAAGCCGTTAAGTTTAAATAAATGAACTTAACCTAATTAAAATGCAATGCCATGTGTAGCACATTTGAAGCACAACAGTAACATTTTATTGTCTACGAAGCTTTCGAAATGCGGGCATCGGCCATATAATTGTCGTGAATTAATTGTTACATCCATTTAAAAACCACGAGCGACGTCCATTGTATTCCTCTTACAATCGTCGCCTGTATTTATCGAAACTGATTGGAACCATAACTTCTATCATTGGATTGACTAAAGTACGGGGTGTTAATTATGATCGAACATCGTTCCTATTTTATCGAAATGATATAGCATTATATTTTTCCTTGATAAGGCTTTCGATGTTCATATACCTACAATATACATGCAATTTAATTTTTTAATTTATTGTATGGCCAGCAGATTTTCCAGTACCTACCGTGGAGCCGAGAACATAAATGTAACATATTTCAAATTATTTGTTCGCCATTAAAACACTTATTTTGCGTGGGATCGCACCCGCGAAAATATTTAACCAGTGTCAATTAGTTCTATATATATGGTTGTCGCTAAATATGGACGGGAAAAAATTCTATTCTCAAATACTGAAAACAAATTCTTTTTTTTTATAGATAGTGGTAAACTTCAAAATAACATTTAGTGCTCTGATTTTGTTAAATATTGAAGTCAACGCTGCTTTTTCTTAACTTATTTGAGAGATTTTATAATGTATTTCAGCTACAGACGCAATTTGAATAGAACACATCTATCTTACTTTTTTCTCACTTTCTTTTTCAGGGTGACAAATTGGTTTGCCATGTAGAAGCTGCGTGAGAGATTCCACTTTATCTGTTGTCTCGTGGGTGCGTGGAAGAAGCATCAGAGGGTCAACCCGGTTGTCAAGTGTGGTAACTTTGACAAATGCCCCAAGGTAATCTATGGGAGCTCTATCTTCAGCTATCATTTTTGTTCGGTTGTAATCGTAACGCTGATGGATGAAAGAAAATTATTATAACCAATTACAGTAAGGAGACAGTGTTTAAACAATTTTAGTATATTTATTTATTATAATATTTCGGGGAAAAATTTTCTTCGTAATTTATATACAAATTTAAGACATTTTTACAAAAATTGATAGGGCTCCCACTACAAAACATATATAACTAAATATTAAATAAAAAAAAACAACAAGATAATAATAAGTAAGTAAGCAAGACATTTTTTCACAGTTCAATTAAATTTAAGTTATCAAATAAATGGCATATACAATACGTATATGCCATTTATTTGATAACTTGTTCTCATCGTAATCAACCAACATAATCGATATACCTCTATAACCCTTTGCTGAAGAAATCTTGGGATTTTGAATAAAAAAATACAATAAGTAGTTTTGACAGTCCTCTCTTGATGTTAAAACACTACCCAAATAATTCTGATGAGACCAAAACAGGTGAAAACCTGTGCAAGGACCGAACTATATGGTGGATGTATTAACACCTCCCAAGAAAGCACTCTCAATTTTTGCTTAGTGGCGAAAAATGTGTGGTCAAGCGTTATCATGATGAAAGATCACTGCTTTTCTGTTGATGAATTCCGGCCGTTTTTTCTCGATTTCTTGGTTGAGTCTCAGATAAGTTGTTGTGGGTCTGTTCTCTCTGCGATTTTTTTCCTACTGCACATCAATGACCTACTTCTACCGGGTATTGTTGGGTATGCAGATGACAGCACAGTAACAGAGAGATTTATGTCCAGTGCAAAAGACGAAGGGGCAGTAATACATTCATTTAGAGAGGCCATGGTGGAGTGGATAAATGCAACCTTACGTCTAGTCGCCAGAT
Source organism: Parnassius apollo (assembly GCA_907164705.1). Classification (NCBI taxonomy): domain Eukaryota; kingdom Metazoa; phylum Arthropoda; class Insecta; order Lepidoptera; family Papilionidae; genus Parnassius; species Parnassius apollo. The sequence goes on from CAJQZP010001172.1 coordinate 5,857,745, forward strand.
GGGGTGGCGACACTCCCACCACGAATTTGGTACTAACATTGAGTCGAAAGTACAAATTGCAGCAAAAAAAAACGACGGGTTGCACTCCGTGAGTGCCGGCAGAAGTGAAAACTTGAATATTAACATTGTGCATTTTTGATATTTTGGAATAATTAAGGAATAATTTTGAACGAATTGCTTTAATTATCACATACAGGCGCAAGCATATAGTTTCGCCGCGCCGTAGAAAGAGAGGGGGTACTTCCTCTCCTACGCCGCGCCGGCTGTCTCTCTCTCTCCATCCGTCTTACGAATTTTCGACCAGGGTCACGTGTTCTGACGCGAGTTTAACATTTTTTACCCATTACAAAAAAGTGTACAAAGCCGCTAAAGACGTTTTCACTTCAAAAACTGGATATTCTAAACAAGATGAAGCGATACTTCACGCCTGGTCAGCTTCTAATTTTATACAAAGCTCAAATCCGAACATGCATAGATTATTGTATTTTTCTTTGCGATTGATCAGCAAAATATTAACTTGCCGCACTCGACTCAATGGAACGCAGAGCCAAGAGGCTTATCGGCGACACAAAGCTGGTGGAAACTAAGCTTCGTAGCTTAGCTCACCACCGCTAAGTTGCGCACCAAGAGTTTCATAAGCTCATACTGCTATCTCCATTCGGCTATTGGTGTATCAGATGTACTGCAGGTTACCGTCCACACTTGGATGACATTCCGAATATTCGAACTAAGCGCAATAGCATCATCAATCATCTTTTACTATGCGTACAGCCAAGGAGTGGAACGCGCTGCCAGCGTCTGTTTTTCCGAGTTCCTATAAGCTGGATCTCTTCAAAGTGCGTGTAAACATGTTGCTTCTACTGGGCAAATTCGCTCCATCGTAGACTTCACCTTTGCCCCCGGGCCAGATGGAGGCCAAGAGTGAGCCCATTTTTAATAAAAAATGACGTAAAATACTAAGATCAGCGACGCGGAGCAGCGTCGAAGATGCAAGACGTCTGATACTGCGACCTCCAATACCCCTACTAAGCGTGACATAAGGCTAATCCTCCCTAAATCGGGAGACCCCTGTCAAGCAATAGACTTCTAAGGGATTTAGAGTAATAATAAGTAGAAGATGTGTACGCGCATACGCCGTGGTCCTAACCTACTGGTGATTTTCCTAATCTGTCGGTGTTGCTTAAAATAGGAGGTTAAGGTACAGTCTCGAACGGATTCCAACTTTGTCGTGGCGGGGAGTCCGCGCACTTTACTTTTTACAAAATTTGATACAGATTCTTTGATCCCTTTTTTGGAATAGGTAAAAATCGAAGACGAGCCAAAACATATCCAACCAAAACAGCTGTCAAAAATTAACTAAACATTCAAAATTGTCGACCTTGTCAGCATAAGTAAGGGACATGTGTACCAACATAAGGCTACAAAAAAATCAAATATCAAATATACGTAGCCCGAGGAAATTCAAATTTCGCGATACTTTTTGAACAGACCTCGTAAATGATTCATTGGTTTTGAAAAGGTTACTTATATTAGAGGAATAGTGCAGATAGAGTACTCGTACACAAACACAAAGACTCATTCGTTCAGATCTATTGACATTGAATGTAGCACTCATGCGATGAGCTCATATTAAAAAAAATGCATAGTTATATAAATACAGAACCTTACGTCTTTGTGTTTGACGTAATAGATCCCTTATTACCTACCACAGACTAGACAAAACTACATTAATATAATTATAACCTACACAGGTACTGTAATTATGTTCAGTCCATATCTTGCATAACACTTTCTTTTTTTATAGAATAAGGGTGAAAAAACAATCACGCATCCCACATGATGATATATGGATACTGTGGCCCATAAAAATCCACATTTATCCTCAATTAAGAATCAAAATGCAGATGCGTTGCCACCTCTGAGGACTAAGATGGAATGCCTCGTTTCCAGTAAACACAGTTATCTCGGCCTTTATACTTACCACACGAAACACATCAGCAATAAGCTGCTGTGCTTTTTGCTGATGTGTTTTACCCGGACGAGCCAACCCATTCGTAACATAACCATAATATGGCTGCAGTGTGGCTCTACCACGTATATATGTTATCGAGCAGAGAAGACGATGGCTGTCCTGTCGTTATTTGTTTATATGTATATTATTTTATATATAACATGGGTGACAAGCGAGCACACAGCCCACCCGATGGTAAGTGGATGCTGTGGCCGATAGACATCTATATCTATCCTCGATTAAGAATCAAAAATAATCAAAATGCAGATGCGTGGTCACCTCTGAGGACTAATATGGAATGCCTCATATCAAGTTAAAGCTAGGAGAGTTGCATGGCATTAAACTCAGTGAGTTATTTGCATGTCATTTAGCTCAGTGAGTTATTTGCATGGCATTAAGCTCAGGGAGTTATTTGCATGGCATTAAGCTCGGGGAGTTATTTGCATGGCATTAAGACACGAATAACTATTTTTAAAGTTCTTGTCTGTCTGTCTGGACTTATCTTCAATATATCTACCAGAAATGATCTAGGCTATTTTTATCTAAAAAAATATTGGATATATTTTTTGTGAAATTGAACAAAATGTTGAACAAAGGTCTTTGATGATATTTTTGACCTTAATGACTGTAATGTTATCCAATTCAGGTGAAACCGGGTGGGTTGTTAGAAGGGTAAATATATTATTTGATTTAGAGCAGGAAAGTGTTCATCTCGCTGCTCCATTGCCGGTCTTTAGATATCTTTGAAATATTTTTTTAAGCCAAACTGAGGTTTCTTAATGATGTTTTCTTACACCGTCGGAATCTTGGTAAATCAACGCTTCAAATTGCGAATGTGTGGCAAGCAATTTCACTAATGCCGGCGGGGATCGAACTCTGGTTGCTCGCGTACTATGAAATTTAAAGCGAGAGCATATCCCTTACTACAGCTCAATAAAACTCCTGCAATTTCCTGTAAACGCAGGGCATGCGATGAACCATGTACTGTGAACTACAGCTACGATTACAATATAGATCATATAGGTCGCAAGGTGCTTGTTTCGCATTATTTTCATAAAGCAACTCAAGTTACAAAAAGTTACAGTTACAGCCTGTATACGTGCCACTGTTGGGCACAGGCTCTCTTCATGTCTGAGAGGGTTTTAGGGTAAGTGAGTGTCTAGTGATATTAATAGTAATATAGAATATAGATAATAAAAGTTCACTTAGAACTTTACGTCTTCGAAAAAAATGTTTTCTTATTTCTCAAACAGGGTTTCCTCTCGATCTTTTCCTTCACCAATCAGCACTTAAAATTACAATTAACAATTTCGTTGGTACCGGCGGAAATCGAACCCGATTTGCTTGCGTACTGTGAAATTTACAGCGAGTGCTAACCATCTGAGCTACAACGCCAAAGCAACAAGGGTGACAAATAATAACGCAGCCCAGCTAGTGTGTGTGCTGAGGTGTTTACAATAAACCATTTTCTATAAACATCCATATATTTCCTTCATTAAGAATCAGACTACAAATGTTTTATCAACCCTAAGGACTAAGCTGAAATGCCTCGTTACCAGTAACTTTTTAATGTGGTAGATAGATTGGACCTCGCTCTCACAGAATATTAGCGTAAGATAGTCACTTAATGCTACTGTGTTTCGTATGGTGAGTGTAGAGAACCGGAGACCCTTTTTACTGGAAACGATGCATTCCATCTCAGTCCTCAGGGGTGAAAACGCATAATATGCCTTTTGATTCTTAACTGAAAACAAATGTAGATGTCAATGAGCCAAAGCATCCACTTAGCATCAGGTGGACTGTATGCTTGTTTGTCACCCTTTATTCTATAAAAAAGAGATTCTCCGGCTTCCGTCACTCATATGAAATGCGAAATCATTATGCTGCTATTTTACGCACTACTTACGACAATATGCGCCAGAAAAATCACATTGGTTCCATTAAATGACGGGTATCAAGAAATTTTTATGCTAGATGTAGAATATCAAGTACCGGTGACGGGGAGAGTGTCAATGGTGTGACGTCTGGATCATCATCAACCCGTCTGCCAAGCGTGGCGACTAAGGCATATCACCTTTAAATCCTCCATATGGGTCAGCTCCATGGCTAACGAAGAACTTATATAGAGTAGTAAAGAAGAAATAGCGCTCAGTCAAGCCGACCTATTCGTGTTACGATCGCAATAGTGCTGCAGCGTGGGTCTGCTACATTGATAAATTTGTACCTGGATGGATGCTTACACATATTAAAAATAGTTGTTTTAATTGTATAATAATATTTTAACTAAAATTAGGTCATCATTGTTACTGGACCTTGTTACTGGAAATGAGGCATTCCATCTCAGTCCTCGCGGGTGACAACGCATCTGCATTTTGATTTGTAATGGAAGATAGATGTAGATGTCTATGGGCCGCAGCAACCACTTACCATCAGGTGGACTGTGTGCTCGTTTGTCACCCTATTCTATAAAAAAAAAATCATGTTTCCGTTATCTGATATTTGAGATATTTTTAATATTTAATTCGTAACTAACATTCTGCAGACTGAAACATTAATCCTGCTCAAACAAAATATTTCCGCGTCGTTATTTCACAGGCACCTTATTAAAATAACGTGTTGTTTAGTATTATTCTCGTTTAGAAATAGAAAATACAAATGAATTTGCGTAATCTACATCAAAAGCGCTTACTTTTTCTCCAACTATTAACGTGTGTTAAGGCGAATAACTCATAAATAAGATTAGAGAGGTCGTACGTCCTCATTTCGTGTCGCATTTAGCAATCGTTACATTTTTCAAGGCTCATTTATCATTAAAACGTTAACAACGACCTCGCTTAGCCCGCCTTACGCTAAATAACTATTTTTCATTATATAAATTAATAATGAAAAACTCACTCTCAATGACATCTTAATGTGACACGTTCTATCTACATATTAAAGAACTCGACTGATAAAATCCAAATATAACTTCGTTACTTTTATAATTTGCACAGATTGTAATTTTTTAATTGTATTATTTTGTACGAGAATATTCTATGGTAGGTGTTTATACTTTTTAATTAGATACGTTACTTCTAAATAAGATACGTCAAGGTAGATGTTTAGAAATCACAAGCATGTGCTCCTGCGTCACATCTCGAAAGTGTGGAAACGCAAAATAAAAGCAATTCTTTCTAATTAACTCCCGTCTGAGATTGAGTTGAGTGGTCTGAAATAGACGCACCGACCAACACGGTTTGATTTACGTATGGCGACTGTTTCTATACACAGCTGAATAATTAACGTTTGGTATTTATTTGATTGTTTTGATTCGTACAGTTTAGTAAAAGTGCTTTCTTATGAACTTTGGTACCATTTAATATTGTCAATGTGGTCCACTAATATCTAATTACAAAAAAAACAATACGTTTTATTACTAATGGATCAATTCTTACAAAGATTTATTCGTAACAGGACTGATTGAAGGCATTTAAGTAAGTAGTTGTTTGTCATCTAGCGAATTGGTATTTTCCAGACTGTGTAGGCCTTCCGCGAACAAGGCATTAGCCGACTAAACGTAAAATTTCGCTCTCTAGTATCCAACAAATATGCATCACTATTTGGTGTGCGGTTATAATTTTGTACTTAAACACATTGACACGTGAATTAGTCCTTGTACGAATAAGTCTATGTAAGAATTGACATTTTAGTTATTAGTTTTTTTTTTTCACCGAATGCATTTCAAGGAGGTAGGCATTAGCCGACTAGAAAATCGTTTTTGTCCTGTTTAAATGATGGTAAGTAAATAAAATAGCCATTTATGCCTTACTAATTATGATATTCCTCACTTATTCCTACATACATACATACGTATACATTTGTTTATGTGTGTATTTAATGTATATATGTACGTGTGTATATGTTTACTACTTATTTTCTCTGTAACCACCTTTGTGTGTATCGCCTTCTTGTATCCTAAGGTTGACTGGCAGAAAATGCTTTTAGCATCAAGTCCGCCTTTTAATACTATCCTATATTGTATGGTTCAATGAGGATTAAATAAATAAATAATTATATTTATTCAAAATCAATTACATTTTTAAGAAAATAATATTGAAATTGCTTAAAGATATAATTATAGGTACCTATATTGAATTTGAATTAATTTTGTATTCCTGCTGAAGCCAACACCGATATTTCGTTTCCGCACGTATACCACAGCTGGTCCCTGCCACTTTGTCACCAATTTTATCAATCTTTGGTCTTGAATGCGCGCCAAATATCCACGCCAGCCCATAATCGCCCATTGCTTTATCACAATTTAACACAATTTTTTTATAAAATATGTGTGGCAAACCAGCACACAGTTCACCTGATAATGAGTGAATACTGAGGCCCATAGACATCTTTATTTATCCCCAATTAAGATGCAAAATGCAAATGCTTTGTCATTGCCCCTGTGGACTAAGATGGCCTCGTTTCCGGTAAAAAGGGTATCCGGTTCTCTACACTCACCATACGAAACACAGCAGCATCGAGCTGCTATTTTACGCTGGTATTCTGTAAGTGCGTGATTCTAACCCGGTCGAGACGGTTTTTTTTAACCATTTTGATCTTTATGTATTAGTAACTCATATTTTAGGCGCAAGTACAAAGACAAGATGAGTTTAATATTAAAACTGAATTGATTTTCTCAAAGTAGATCACATAAAATGTGTACTACAAATCGGGAAAATTTAATTCGCTAGTTGCTTTTATGGTAGCAACAAAAGCTAACAAACTACGGCTTGATACTTTTTAATAACTACATAAGTAATTTATTGTAAATAAATAATATCATTAAAATCAATTTAAAATTATAATCTACTGTTGTTGAAAATTTTTAAATGAATTTTTATTTTCTCAAAAATCGGTTGTTTCTGTAAAATATTTATGTGCGTCCATTTAATGGCTAGAAGAGTACTGCAGCAGCCGTGTCATGTTGTCTCGCTTGTCAGAAGAGGCATGTGATGAGAGGAAAAAAAACATGAAGCGTAACAAATGACAGATCACGAGTTGATTAAACTTACGCTGTCATCGGCGCACCGGTCGTGCACTTGGTGCAGTAACCCTGCCAACATCTTTAATTGGCCTTTTCATCACCGCAGTATTTAATTAATTTAGGTAGGTACGATTACATTCGAAATTAGTTGCCATGGAATATTTTGAAATGACCTCGTAAATACATTTTAATAATTTTTTAGTTACAGAATTAATTAATTCGGTAACTACAAAATAAAGGTGAAGATAATTGTAGATGAAAACAAATGTATGAGTATGAAAGTACAGAAATATTACGTAACATTAATTTATTTCCTTTGTGTTGTATTATAGAACGATTTTACATAATTTTTGGGTTAATTACCTGTTTATAGTTATCTATAGAGCGACTTAAGACTTTAAAAAGGTCAGTGTTGCGAGTCATAAAATTCATCAGAACATACTACTTTTTTCTTTGCTGTACTTAGATTCTTTATTAGAGTAACTTAGATTCCTCCAATGAACAAGAAATGGCACAAAACTAATTGAAACAATTTGTATACACTTAACGGATCGCGTCTGATCGAATTATAAAAACGTTTTCGATTGCAATACATATCCAGGAATTACAGTTTCAGAGTAGAATACGCTAACTACGACATGATAATCAAAACATCTTGATTACAATAAATAGATATCTTGTCAAGCGATTACTCAAACGGTCGAACCCTGGCGTCATGGAAAATTTTTGATTATCTAAAAATATACAAATCGATTGTGACTGGATCCTACTATTAACACAAATTTACATTAACGAGATCAGAAACCACTTTAGTTTTCCTCCAAGTAAGATTATAAGAAACCAAAACTTTCTACCTCACGTGCATCAGATGTTAAAATGCACTGTTTAACGCTTTGCTCACGAATTAAACATAACTTAGGTTGACAAATAAATTATTGTTTTCTGGTTAAAATTCTGAATCGCGTGAAAGCCGAATAACACAGCTTTGGTGGCGTTGTATTTATTTGACATCTTGGCAGCGCTTTGTAAAGTAACACGGCAATATAGAAACTGATCAGACTATCATTTCCCGTAAGGAATGCTAGCTCTAATAGAATAATGTACCGTGCTATAAATAGGAAGTTAGTATTTTCGCTGTCAAATAAATCTAAGTTTGTTCCTTCTTATTTATATCAAACTTTTGAATTAGCAGTTAGATGTAGTTAGTTGTCTTTACATTAATACGATAACTCACAATTCCTGCGCTTTTTGCCATTGAAAATAAAACTAATATTTTATAATTGCTTTTCTTATAAAATATGAGAAAATTACAATTTGTTTTTGAACATTTTGTGACTATTATTAGTGATCAAAATCGATCACGTGAGACTGAGCAATCTTCTTCAACTTTCGTTGTTTACATTTTCTTACATAATACCTAGTTAATACACGTTGTTTCAATAACAAAAGGTATGTAAATGCCATTGTATAGAAAGTTGTATTTTATTATTTTATTAAAAACGTAAATAAAGTACCAGTTAAAATTAACTGCCTACAACAACCATGAAATTAACATAATAACGCCTTACCGTTATCTCCGGTTTGAGAAATTCCGTAAACTTGTGTCAATAAAATTACTATGATAATGGTAGAATGTCACTCCACATTCGGATCGTAACAAGTGCCATAAATTTCCCGATTTGTTTTCTTAACATTTTAACTCGACACTATTAGATAGCAGCCCTAATTCGTTTGAAGGATGATAATTTATTTCTTAATCTAGCTGCTTTTGCGAATGCTCCAATATCAGACCTTTATGTGTTTTTTACAGCAACAACGGTCTCATTTTAAGTATAAGAATGATAAATACATTTAAATATATATCTTGTTCTTCTCTAACGTCTTTATTATTTCATTTAATGTTGTTTTGGCTTCGATATTCAACGTTTGACAATTTTATACATACATATTTACGTTAGATTTAACGGTATTTATCTAAACCATTATTTCTTATTAAATCCGACCATTGTTATTTAATGACACTTTTACGGTGAAATTTTGTATAAGATACTTGTACGTTGGAGCAAATTGCTAGTTATCTTAATTTGTCTTTTTTCTAGATTTTCCTCGACAATAATTTAGGAGATAAGTACAGATTCGAAAAAATATTCAAATATTTTGTCATATAATAATTATTCCAAAAGTTTTTGGAATGATTCTTCAAAGAGATTTTATTTGAAAAATCCAACATTATGATAATATAAATACCGCTTCAGTCGAAAATTCGGTATGAGAACTATTTGAACGTATTAGGTAAAAAGGGCTAGACCCTCTTTTTCCTTTTCGTATCCTACCGATGTTTTATGACAAAATTGCAATTTTATTGACGACAATAACAAAACTTTATGTGATTTTGACGTAAATGATAAATAAGACTTCAAAATCGCTGATTGGTTCGTGACCGTAACTATGAAATTAATTTTTATCATCAAGTCAAGTGAAATCATCGAGATCCAACCGCGTGATTACTACGCTCATGTTTTTAAGAGAAGTACAATAAATAGAGAAGACAAGAAATAAGTTTTTACTTGGTTGCCTATTAAAATATGACCGCAAGGTATTTTGGTAAATGTGTGGGAATTTTTTTTATGTAAACAATTTCGTCCACAAATTTACAAAGAACTTAAACATTTTGTTCTAACATTTTTAATTCGACCGCAATCTCTAGGCAACTAGTAGTAATTAGGTGTCTGACTGTTGAAATTATACATTCATTATCTACGTATGCTAATTACTCATATGTGAATTTTTTTATAGGATGAAGTAGGGTTGTCAATCATAACCTTGTGTAAAAATTTGAATTTTTTATAGATGAAGTAGGGTTGCCAATCATAACCTTGTGTAAAAATTTGAATTTTTTTATAGGATGAAGTAGGGTTGTCAATCATAACCTTGTGTAAAAAGAGTGAGCCTAGCAGAGTCACTGTAGCACACCGTCACACACAAGGACGCAGTTTTTCAGGTGCACACGGTTGCACCTACTAGACATGCGTAAAGGCATATTTTTTCAATGTTATGTTAGTATACATCATATGTTAGTAACACGATTTATTGATAAATACTCCAAGGAAATCAAACCTACATATTTTCAGTAAGTTTTTGTTGAGTAATATTGAGAATAATATGAAGATAAAAATAATTTTCAAATGAATTGTTTTTTTGATTTGTAACCGTAAGAAAAAATTTAAGATTAAAATAAATTTATTTGCTTATATACTTAAAATATTTATTTATTAATTTGTAGCTGAAATTTACAAAATCTTCAGTAATATGAGTTAAATTTAGATTAAAATAAAGTTATTTGCTTTAAAATCAAATAAATTAACTTTAAAATTAAAAACTAAAATAAAGTAAGTGTTAAAAATATTAAAACACCGAATACACCCTCAAACTTGTAACTAAGTTGAATATTCAATAAACCATGTTTTAAAAAACTCTATAAAAACCAGTTATTTTGTATCTAAATTTAAATATATTTCGGATAAAATTATACTAAAACAACTTAGCGTATTAAAAACGTGGTAGAAATGAAAATAACGCCAACTACTCTCGCAGAATACCAGCTTAAAATAGCAGCTCAACGCTGCTGTGTTTCGCAAACTGCTGAGTTTAGAAAACTGGAGACGCTTTTTACTCGAAACCAGACATTCTGTCTTAGTCCTCAGTGGTGACAACGCATCTGCATTTTGATTTTTAATCGAGAATAAATGTAGACGTCTATGAGCCACGGCATCCACTTACCATCAGGTGGACTGTGTGCTTGTTTGTCATTTTTTCTAAATTAAACGAAATGTTATTTATGTATTTTTTTCTAAATTAAAAGAAATGTTTCGCAAAAAAAAGTATACGTATTTATTTAAATCTTTTCAATCTCTTTTAATCACATCAGATTACTATATTATAATTGCCGTCTTAATCGATATAGTAGTGTGCTGATAATAAGTTAATTAATTAACTATAAGTGGAGATATCTCTTAAATTGGAGTGGGACACCTATGCTGGTAGTTGCTGGTTATAGTAATATGTTTACCAATGACAAGTTCTCCGAATAGGTAAGTCCAGATTTTACTGAGAGGTCATTCAATTGATCAAACTGGATTATTCAGCGTTCGAATTATTATTATATATCTTAAAAATAAGTGTTGTCACTGATGACATGGATCCAGGATGTGGTCTTTCACTGCTGACCGTATAAGTGGTAAAATTAAAAAAAATTACAACACACTTCAATATAAATAAAATGAGAACATCATCAATGTATGCATGTATTCGAAATCCATTAAATAGGTACGCATTATTAAGGAACTAAAAAAAAACTAGTGGTAAGATCTTGATCAAATTTATATGGGACCACACGAAGAGCACCAGCTTTCAAAATCGGTTCAGCCAGAAAAAAGTTCTGAGGTAACACACATAAAAAACATAGTGTCGAATTGAGTACCTCCTCCTTTTTAAAGTCGATTAAAACCTGCAACCGATTCGGAAGAAAAGATCTGAGAGTGGCAGTCTCATACTGGTATGTGAAGATGGATTGATGACACTGCAGGAGGTAGGTACATAAAGTCGAAAAATGCAGTAGACTTAGGTCTGTGTTTTGTTTGCTACCATTCTACGTAAGAGAAATAACATCGACGAATTAAATTAAATCCACACATCACACAAAACTTTAAAAATTAAGACGTATCACAAACATGTTTTCTCCATTTTTTATACAGTTATAAATAAATTACAACACCTTGTCTTAATAATTGGAGTCAAACCCGGGGCCTACTGGTATGTACTTACAAACTGATTTAATAATTGATTTGTTTTAAGGTCGTTAAATCCGTTGATTATATTATTTATATCGTCACCTTAACGCCTGCCGTAGATAATATCGCTTTTTCCGAAGAACTACTCGTAATCTCAAGTTACCTTGCTAGTTAACGCGACACGTAATTTTGGTTGAATTATTAAGCATCGATACGACAGGTAAAATTTACTCTCAATAGAGGACCCGTCCTGAGTTGGAATCTGAAAAAAATTTTGTTTTGACTCAAATTACTAATCGAATACTTAATAGCAACGTCGGATTGAGTTTCTATTAAATTATTTGTGACGTGTGTGGCAGGTAATAAAAAAGGCCCTAATTTGCATTTAACAAACGTCCAATTTAGAATCATAAGTAAGCTGTTTATTAAACAAGTTCTTAACTTAACTTTGATTTAAATGTTTCGAAGTTTTTTTATTATTATCTGTGTTCATCTATTTTATTAAATTCTTTTAATAGCAAGGTAAAAAAATGTTAGCTCACCGCTCATTTTTAATGCATGCATTTTATTATCGAATACTTTCTATTAAATTATTTAATATGTTACGTGCTTCTTCTTTTATATACGCTTCTGGATGGCTACTTTATTTTTCTTGCTTTACCCATATTCATAATAGTACCGGCCATATATTCAAAACCAGTTTGGATATCTTTTTAAAATTCGTCAATACGAATAAAACTATACATATAAACATTCAATGTAAAAACAATATTCTTTTCTTATTCCAGTATCTTAATTGTTCATGCTCTCAAAACTGTCGATTAACGACTATTGTAGTCAACAATTTATATTGAATTGTAATTAAAAATACCCAGTTCCTAAAATCGATTTAATCACTCTGTCGATTGATGCGCGTGCCGATTATTTACTGTTGTCGCGGACATATAATGTAGATTCTTTATCTTTATTGTTCCGGGGTGACGCAAACAAAAATTAAACTAGAATATTAAATATTCAAAAGCAAAACTAACACAATATTCTCATAGCATTACCATGCCATTGATTATGGGAAATTCCTGGAGCATTAAATTAAAATTCTATTCTTAATAATGAAGTTTGTCATCCATTTGTTTATAATGATTAAACTAAACGTGTGATTAGAGGATATAATTTAGAAGTGTGTGTCTTTACGCCGTATTCTTATCTTAACAATATAATATATGTGATTAATTTATTTAGGAAACGGCTATTAGCACCGACTCTGAACGTATAAATCGCATTCCTGCGAACTTGATGATATTATTCAGTTTCAGTTTTTACAGATCGCACATGATCACACGCAATTCACCTGGTTATTTTTGCACTATAAAAAGAAAATAATTCTATAAAATGATTAATAATAGTAATTATTATGATTATTTTGTCTGTGACATTATAAACTAATAACAATCAATTTACGTAACATGTTATTATTAATTATATTAATTTATTATTGTAGTTTAGCGCGATAGACTTAGAAATGAGTATTTTTTTCTCAGGGGACGCAATATAGTTTTTAAAATTAAAATAAAATAAATTATCCGCATAAGAATCGGGTAACCGACATAGCCCAACGGATCAGTAAATTGAAGTGGCAATCGGGCGGCCATACAGAACCAACCACCAATTTGGAATAAAGGTTCCGAGTGGTAACCTCGTACTAGTAACTGGTATATGAGAGTGATAACCTGGTAAGATATTCAGAAAGGCAATGAGTGCAAATTATGATAAACATTAGTTAAAGTTTATGGGATATACCTCATACCTCTTAAAACTATTTCTACAAACATCATCTTCATTTACACGCGGTTTATTGTGCTTACTCTAGATATGCTTTGGTAACACACTGATGATATGAAACCCATTCAAATACGTTATATTTAAATTTCACTGCTTGCTGAGGAGCATCAAATTAGGTATCAATGCGAGTTGCAAAAATTGCATATTATAATTGTGTTCGTAAGTATTGGATTATCGAGGTTAACAAAGAAATAAATCATACGGAGGTAAAAGAAGCATTTAATTTAAGTACCTTCCAATTTAAAAAAAAAAAAGAAAGATACTTATATTAAATTAACATAAACTCCGTGTATCGTTTCTCAAAAATTATGGTATTTTTCAGCAATGTTTTGTTTTGTAAATGGTTTTAAAATTCCGTTAGAAACATATTTTAAATTACGAAAATACCTCTTAAGCCCGGGTAAATGCTTCTCCTAAATATTTAGTCACCCTTGCCGATCCGAATATTTGAGTAGGTACTTTCAATTTGTTTGTTATATACATATGCCCAATATATTTTGAAACTACGCATGTTAAACGTTATGTAATCTTATTAATATAATCTTTAAATTTTTCTTTTCAGTAAATTAAATGTATATATTATTGAAGAATTTTGTTTTATAGAATCGTACGCTTGAATTTATAATCTCGGTTAGGCCATATTGAAAATTTAATAAAATAACAATTAAGGCAGCATTAATAGACATTATAATGGAGAGTCTTGAGCTCGCGCCTAGTTTCTCTGATAAATGACCAATCCCCGTGACCCTCACGGTGCATATTTGATTTATAATATAATTTGTTAAAAAATAAAACAAAGAAAACTGTTTATTCATTTGTAATCGATACAAGAGATCGCTTTGAATATTAGTTAGATATGAAGGAAGTCTTAATTTAAAGTATTGTCTTGCCTTAATATTGTATTTATTTATAAATATATGTAACGAAGTTATTATTTAAATTTAAACATAAACCTGTTATTTACGGTGAAGATTCTGGAATTTCAGAACAATATAACACGTTTATCATAAACTCGAACTTTGTAGAGGTGTGTTAGAATTGACATTTTTGTTCAAATACGAGTACACAAAGCGGGGTAAATCGGAGTCTGAATCGATTGCCATTGTCACAGTGTCTTTGAGACTGGTAGTTTACATCCGATCTATAGGTATCGTAGTCTTTTATGCTGATGTTTTGTTATTTACTCAATTAAGTTAATATATTAATTAGGTATCATTCGTGAAAATCTTACAAACAGTTTTGGAGTTACGTGCGGACATAACGACATAAATGAAAAATATTACACTTCTTTTGGGCACCTGCACAGTTGGATTAAAAATTGATTATTGGTCGTATAGCGAATTTTATTATTTTTTCAAAAACTATTAAAATTTGTAGTTGTGGCAAAGTATTTTAGTATCATAAATATAGTAAAAATGTATATGGAATAATTACGATAACAAAAATGTGCGTGCATAGAGACACTTAAAAAGGCAATTTATAATTAAATACTACATCTAGATCAAATATTTAAATCCCACTGCAGGTGATCCTGTATCAAGTTCAAAAAGGGTACACGCTCGATTTTACGACCAACATAAATGCCACATAAAAAAGGATAAGGAGTTTTAATTTCTCTCGCTCTCAAATGAGACGGCGTTAATTTTAACTCGTACGAGAAGTAATATAATATATTAAACATATCTTACACTAATTCTTTGTCATTATAAGAAATTTTATGTTTTTGCTGCATAGCTGACACTCATAAATAACGGCCGGTTATATTTGTTAGTTTTACTTTAATCTGTTTCTTATGGATTAATTTATAATTTATTTTATATAATGTCAATGGCAGGCATTCTTAAGGTGACATATGATTTTTTTAAATATTTATTAAGCGTGAAAGATTAGGTGCGACGAATAAAACTTATTAAAGATCGAATGGTTTTTAACCGTTAACATAGAAATGAGTATAAACTAATTTATGTAAAAAAATACACAATGTAATTGATGACAAATAAAATATAGCGTTTATGTTAATTTTGTAGAACATTTATGATACATTTTTAAACAAAAAGTAACAGTCGATCGCGGTAAATCTCTTTTCGAATATTTTCATTACGATATTCACCTGTTGTTTATTTTAATCCGTTAGTGTACAGTTATCAGAACACTTGCTAAATAAAATAAATATCAACATGATAAATGCCAAAAGTTTCCTTAATTACAAGCGAAATAATCGCTCCGTAAAAATATGGTGTGGATTTAGATGCATTAATACGAGTATTTTATCTTACACCAGGCCGGGTCATAACCTCGTAATTATTTACATTTGCTTATAAGATAAAAATTAGTACGCCAATAAAGTTTTAAAAGTTATGCACTTTAATCTTCAAGCACTATCGGTATAAATATTTGTTGTTTTTCTTCCCCCTAGGAATGACTTAAGAGTCCAATTAAAAATTATATCATGATTGTAGAATATTTATTACAGATATTATATTTAACATAAATTTTTCTTACAGAATTGACCTAATAATCCACTTGATGGTAACTAAGAACTGCAGTCTGTAGTAACTTTTAATTCAATCCAAACATGGACCGCCATTACGTTATCAAACCTGTGGATCAAGACGCAATGGGTGCGATTGCCAGAAAAAAGCGCTAGCAAGCGCTTGTAAGCAAAATGGCGAAACTAAACAGTTTTCGGCCAGGACACGTTTGCTAACTTCAGTAGCACTGATACAATCCGCCATTTTGCTTATTTAATTTGTTTGTTTTGAAGTAGAGTTTATAAGTTGTTTTGTGCAATATTAGTTTTAAGTAATATAATGACATGAATAGACATATACATGATATTAAAAACTCATGATTGGTAAGTTTTTAATATGAGTACTTTACAAACATATATTTAAATTAGGTTAGGTTCCCCGGTTAAAACTAACTTCGTGTCCTAGAGGAAAATAGCTACTTACGATTTGACAGCGCTTACCGCTTACGATCGCCATTTTGCTTACAAGCGCTTGCTAGCGCTTTTTTCTGCCAAACGCACCCAATGTGTCGGGTTACCCTATATTAGTTTGAATCCGAAATTAAATATATTATATGATTATTTAATTCTTACTTTAGAAGAGCGGGTCATCCTGGCACATGTATAATATTTACTTAAAAAGATATCCCACTTAGGTACTCCTTTCTAAAGAAAAAACAATTTTTTATTTTAATTTTTCAACTAGGAGTGTTCTGGTTTCAAAACACAACAGTGCTATCGACAGAATAGATATTAGATTGGTACCAAATCTGGTCCTGAATCGACCAAAGCCATCCTATTTATCATCACCATCATTACAGACCTTCATAAGTCCACTGCTGAACATATGCCTCCTTCAAGGAACGCAACGAAACTTAATGGACTTCCTGAATGTCTTAACAGTTCGTCGCTCTATGGTGGCAAACCGCTGGGTAGAGTGACGAACTGGTAAGTAAACTTTGTTAGGTACGAGAAAAAGTACACTTTGCTAGGTACGACGTCACTTGAAAGATTTTTTCGTCTTCGGTTGTTGGTTTTTAGAGGTATAGCCTTTTTAATAGAATTAGGGTGACAAACGAGCACACGGTTTACCTGATGGTGAGTGGATGCTGTGGCCCATAGACATCTACATTTATCTTCAATTAAAAATCAAAATACAGATGCGTTATCACCCCTGAGGACTGAGATGGAATGCCTCGTTTCCTGTAAAAAGAGTCTCCGGTTCTCTACACTCACCATGCGAAACACTGCTGCATTAAACTACTATTTTACGCTGGTATTCTGTGAGAGCGTGGTCCTACCCCAGACGAGCCGACCCATTTGTGCTGCAACCACAATATATATACCTAATATGTGCAGCATGGCCCTACCAAGTAAAAATATTTACGGCTGGCCCATTGCCTTTTTAATCGTAATAATTCTATTGTGTAAAAACAATTATTTATCTTTGTATTTTACTTCTAATATTTATACTACTGAAGTGTCAATCTCTCTGCAAATATTTATAAAGAAGACGCTCCATATATGAACCAATGTGTATATGTGATAAAAAGTTAAAGATCGGGTCCAACAAATTTGCCTTGAGGCTTGAGGGGGCTTAATGACAGTGGATTGCCGCAGTGTTGATGATGTACTGTTGTTTGTGCGCATGTTTAAACCCACTGTTGAGCCCAGATAAGCATTTCTAGAAACTAGCATGCATTACTTAGATTTGATAATACTTGTCGAATAAAAATACATTTTACGGGTTTTATCGCATTTAATTTTAACTTTTTTTAACTCTCTAAGTTTCGGGCACTTTTCAGTACTCATGGTCACTCTGAAACCAGTCAAGGTCTTCAAGTTCATGTTCAAGCAAGTTTTGCAGGTCAAGCACATTTTGCACGACTACAAGCTTCTGGTCCCGCGCGTCCATAATACCGAATGAAACCGACCACAGTCGAGTGCTGTACTACCATACGTCAGAGGAGTCACATACAACATTGGCTACATCTTGATGCGGGCTTCCATAAGGACATACTACAAGCCACCGTAGAACATTAGTCAGTGTTTATCTTGCGTCAAGTGTAATATCCCTTTACAAGATGCAGGAGTGTACAAGCTTGATTGTAAATATGGTTTCTCTTACATAGTGCAAACTACAAGATCCATAAAAACCCGTGTTAAAGAACACATAGGTGATGGGAAGAATAGTCGCTGCAGGAAGTCTGCAGTATGTCAACATGTTCAGGATCATCCGGATAAGATAAGATAAGATAAGATAAGATATATTTATTTGCAAAAACATGTGTAGATAATAATACATTTGATGTTTATTATTGGTCTTAAAGTTATAATTTTGAATCAACATGTTTGACCATAGTTGGTGTACAAATATGAAGAAAAAAAATAGAAAATAAAGATAGCTGTAACAAATAATTAATGAGTTATGACAAAAGGTATAATATCTATTAAATAATTTATCAGAACATGAAGTAATTGAATGTAATAAATCTCAATTACATTTCCTATCAAAAATAATTATACAATGGCATTAACAATACAATAATATTAACAATGTATATAATAAAGTAGTAAATAGTAGTTAAATAGGTTTGTTACATTCATGATTCAAGATTTGTCGTTAAGGAAGTCATTAACATTATAATAGCATTTTGCAGTCAATATTTTTTTTAATGTTTTCTTAAATAATCCTGTATTCAATTGTTTAATGTCGTTTGGAATTTTGTTATATATTAATGGAGCTTTGCATACTACACTTTTACGCAGTAGCGCTGTTTTAGCAGGGTGAGCACATAGTTTATTGTTGTCTCGGCGATTACGTCTTACATTGTCTGATAGGCGAGGAAACAAGTGTGGGTTGCTTCTAACGAATAAAGCTATTTCCATTATATATAGTGATGGAAGTGTGAGAATTTTGTGTTTAATAAATAATGGCTTACAGCTCTCCGTACTTTGAATACCAAACATGGCCCGTATGCATCGTTTTTGCATTTTAAATACCATATCTGTGTTAGTTGAGTTGGCCCAAAAAATGATGCCATATCTGAGAACAGATTCAACAAGACCATAGTATGCCGAAAAAAGCGTATCTGTGTTGATAGTTGGAGCAAGTTTATGAAGGGCGTATGAAAGATTGCTGATTTTTTTACATAATACGTTAATGTGTTCTTTCCAATTTAATTTGCTGTCTATAATTAAGCCAAGAAAGCGGGTAGAAGTAACTTCACTTATCGTGTAATTATCATAAACCAAATTTATATTTAATGGATTTTGTGATCTTTGTCCAAAGTGCATTATATTTGTCTTCGTTAAATTTATTTTTAAATTATTATTGTTTAGCCATGAAATTATAGATGTCAATGCGTTTTTGATGTCAAATTTATAATGATTAATGCCCTTACATGCAATTGTAACAGTACTGTCATCAGCAAATAGTGTAATAGGCTGTGTCGTTGCATTTGGCAAGTCGTTAACATATATAATAAATAAGAGTGGCCCCAGTACACTGCCTTGGGGCACGCCATATGATACATAGCGCTTCTTGGAAGTGTATATTTCTTCATTTTTGGTTTCAAGATTCACTCTAGTTATTTCTGTTATTTGTTGTCGATTATTTAAGTAGGAACGAATTAAATCTAAGACATTTCCTCTAATACCGTAAGCGTCAAGTTTATTAATTAGTATATTATGGTCTACATAGTCAAATGCCTGTGACATATCGCAATAAATAGCACAAATGGGAAATCTTTTTGTCAACATGGCATATAATATTTTCAATGAATTCATAAATGGCCATATTTATGGTCTTATTTTGCCGGAACCCTTTTTGTTCATTGCACAAAATTTTGTGTTTTTCGAGGTAGGAATTTATTTCACCATAAAGATATTTTTCAAAAATTTTCGAGAATATTGATAGTAATGCTATTGTCTATAATTTTCCATTAACTGTTTATTTCCTTTTTTGAATAATGGTTTTATAATTGATAATTTAAGGTCTTTTGGAAATATTCCTGTTGATATACATAAGTTAATGATGTGACTCAGATGGTGGCATATATCCTCACTTACAGCTTTAATTATTGTTGTGGAAATACCATCGTATCCTACACTGTTCGTGTTTTTCAATGTTTTTATAATCTTATTTATTTGGTATGGTGAACTTGGTGCGAGAAACATTGAATTTAATTGGTGTTTTATTGTAGTATTTGCTTTTTTCCCGGCATCCGGAAGGGGATTAACTTTTTCAATAAAATAATTATTAAAAGCGTTAGCTATTTTTTTTAGGATTATCTATGCAAATTCGATCATTAATTTTTATGTTGACAATAGTTTCTTTAGGTGTATTGAGTCTTGTTTTGTTTATAATTTGCCACACTGTTTTACTTTTATTACTTGAGATTTTTATTTTATAATTATTTTGTGCACGTTTCGTTAGGGTTATAATTTTTTTAAATAATTTACTATATTTTACATATTTTAATTTGTTCTCTTTAGTTGAATTCAATCTGAATTTCCAAAGGAAATCTTTTTTCTTTCTACTGCAAACCTTGATTCCATGGGATACCCATTTTGGTTTACTATTGACTTTTATCAAAACTTGTATTTGCGGAAAACAAAGGTCATAAAAAAGTTTAAAATCATCAATAAAATATTGGTAGGCTATGTTTGGGTCATTAGCATGGTAAATATTCCAAAAAGATAAACTTTTAATACACATTTTAAATTTTTCAATGTTTTCTGAGCTATAATCACGTTTTATGGTACGCCAAAAATTTAATGTCGGTATTTTTTTAGCAGGTGCTTTGATTAACTGAGCAGTTTGGTCTGAGAGACCTAATTCTAAAATTTCAGTTTTACAACCCTTTTTGAAATTATGTGCAAAATTGTCAATACATGTTCGACTGGCTAGTCTCGTCGGTTCATGTAGTGCTAGCTTAAGATTATAACTTAATAATAAACATTCAAAGTCTAAAGTAACATTATTGCTTTTTAAAACATCTATATTAAAATCACCAGCTATTAAAATATTTTTTTAAATTAAGATTGGCAAAATAAGTCAAAAGTTTTTCCAACCTCTGAAAGAATGTATACAAGTTATTTTGATTGGGTATTCTATAAATACATATAATAACAATTTTAAAATCAATAAGTTCAATTGCACAGCACTCAAATACATAGTCAAGACAATAGTTACTAATTTCTGAAAATTCCCTGAATTTATGTTCTTTTTTCAGTAAGATGCATGTTCCTCCTCTGTTGCTGTTGCTTCGGCTGTAAGACGAAGCCAAAATGTAATTTGGTAAATTTAGGTTTAATTCCTGACCTGCCATCATAAAATGCTCTGTTATACATATAGCGTCTATAAATTTGTTAATGTCTCTGAGTTCTTCCAGATTTATACATAATGCATCTGATTTGTTAAGTAGTCCTGCAATATTTTGATGTAAGACATGTATATATTTTTCAGAGAAAAAACTGAGTGTCGGTTTCTTTTTCGTCAATTTTTAGAGACCTTGTCGAAATATCAGGAGTACTGTGTTTTATACTATTATTTTTTTGTATGTCGATCTGTTCATATGAACACAAATCAATTAAAATATTGTCCATAATACGGTCGTATATATTTTTTATTCCGTATTTATTAATTTTTCCTGTTTTATAAGAAAACATATCTAGTGATAGATCACGGTTGCAGTCAAATAGGTATGCGTATTCATTATTCTGTATGTCAAGATGAAGGAGATTAATAAACATTTCAACTTTAAAATTATATATAGGTGCTCCTGTTATATATGTCGGTACACAAATTATCTTATTAGTGTGGGTTATTTGTTTTAGGGAATCTTTTATCATATTTATTGTGTTAATTTGACTCCCCTCAGCTTTAATATCGTTTTCTCCAATACAAAAAATACAATAATCATTTCGGACATCAATCGGACTATTATATCAGATTTGATAGACCACAAATCCTTGCCAAAAAATCATAAAAAACATAAATATTCACGCCTGTCACCCAGATAGGTAGGCAGACACTACAGACTGCCATTTGGCACGATCCTGACACACCTCTCTCTCCTCCTCCACATCCATATACTTACGCATACATGCTCGCCCGTTAAGGATACTCCCAATTTGGTCCATTTTCAATAAATCGCCAATTTGGTCGATAAATTTTCGCCTACGACGTCCCTTTCCGACTGTGCCGTTCACTTCTGCAACATAAATTTGCTTTGTCACTCTTTCCTCATTCATTCTTTCCCCATGACCAAAATACTGAAGCATTCCTTTCTTAATCCTGGTCACAACATCATCTTGCAAACCACACTCTCCTCTTATCACACTATTTCTCACTCTGTCACTCATTTTTCGCCAATTACTTCCAAAATGATTCACGAGGCTATTGAAATTAAAAAAAACGTCCTAATTTCAATGGAGAATATGGCTGGGTGCTACCACATGCTTTGGATCCCATAAATTATAAAATTAAATCCAAACCCAAGCATACTACTGCAGGACTTCAAGATACTGCAAGCTCGTTCAGCGTTATCGGACCAATTATATTTTATATTAATAAAAAAATTAATAATTAAAATTTGAAGGTAACCTTCGTTAACATCGGGATGTTAAACAACTTAGTTCCACCGTGACGTGATGGGTGCTGAAAAGTGCCCGTAATATCGGGAATTAAAAAAGTGAAAATTAAACGCACAAAATGCGTAAAATTAGTTTTATTCAATGTGTAGTATTCGTGTAAATGTAAGAAATCATTATTTAATAATACTCCATAATGAGCAGGTGGGTTAGTCGAATTGGAATTTTCCTTTTCCCTCGCTAAAGTGGCATCCACTAATCAGCAGTAACGGTAAAATGGTTGTTTCGAAGTTTACATAAACTCAAAACAGTCTGTCATTTACATTTTATAATGTTATTAAGTTGTTAATAATCTCAATATATTTCGTAAAGAGGGTGTTTTAATATTGTGTTATTTCTGGCGCCAAAAATAAATTAAATTAATTGCATTTCGATGGCTAAATATCTGGTGGATTGAAAGGTCGTTTGTTAAAACAGTTTTATAGAAAAAATAATTTCGTTTATCCCTGTCGGCAACACTGAAATTGATACTGGCAATTTTAAGTGCTGATGAACCGTAACTTGCCTGATTGTTTGACTAATTAAAAATATCGAACTTGAATTTATCGCGTAGGTAGATACTGTGAAATTTACAGCGAGCACTCAGTCCCGGAGCTACCACGGCTCTTCAAACTATAAATATAAAATACGAATATATTTATTATACGATCACATCACTACCTATTAGGTCCGGATTTTGTAAATGGGAGCTATTTTCGTGCATAAAGATAGAATATAAACGGCAAAGTAGGCAAGGGACACCCTAGACGGAAGTTTATCGACGAAATTGACGATATATTGAACATGGGTCAAATTAATAGTAACTTTAACCGATATGACGATATGGATCTAGAGGAGGCCAGAAAAGTGTGTCAAAACCGTGACAAATAGTAATTTGTAGTCTCTGCCTATCCTCCAGGGTTACAGGATTGAGTTTTTATATAAAAAATTTTGTAATTTGTTTATAACTTGATTACAGAGTCTCGTCTCGTCGAAACAACTTATTTTGTGTGAATATGACCTCGTTTGATCGAGTCGGTCAAAATAACTCGATAACTAACGGACGCAACAACGATGATTTTATATTATAACTGGATACTCTCGCCGACTTCGCCTGGATTAGATCCATTAATGCACTGCAATTAAGATTTAGATAATCATCTAATAATAATCATAATAATAATAAATTACAATACCCCAAATATAATAATAATAATAAATTTATTGAATAAAACCATATTAACACTTTACTTTAGATAATCATAAAATTTATTTTATAAATTTTTCGAATTTGCAGAGAAATTATTATAATAGGTCCCCACCCATTCCGAACATTGAACCGGACAGATAAATAGACAGACAAAAAAATGCAAATAACCACCTGAGCTCAATAAAGGGCAATTATTTTGATATTACAGACAAACACTTCAATTTTGTATATAAGTTTAATTAAAAATTCGTTTTAAATAAAAGAAGGAGCTACTTTCACGAGGTAAATATTGTATAAACATTAATTTTGAAAATTAATTAAAAATTTACCGCTACTAGTACTTTATTACTTTTAAATGTTAAAGATTAAAGCCTTGAATTTAAATAAATTTTGACATAATTATATATGAAGCATTAAGTAAAGGTGTGTTATATAGGAAATATCCGCTTTCGTTAACTGGATCCCTGCTGACTATTTATTACAACACGTGAGTGTATGATGGTGTACACAGACCTCCTTTTTCATTCATACCTTAACATTGAATGAATATTACTAAACTCGTTTCCGTTTTATAACATCGCAACGGATTCGTAAAAATTTTATAAGCTGGATATCAGGTTTAATTTTATAAAAATATAATAATTTGTACAAAATGTTTTAACTGTACTGCAAATAAAACTTAATCTTGTTTCCGTTGTATAATTAAATTGGCAAATGTACAATGTATATATATATATATATATATATATATATATATATATATATATATATATATATATATATATGTCTTACCTTATAAGTGGGAATGTATCCATATATTTCCATACTCTTATACTCCCTCTGACATATAGGTACTACAGACAAAGTACTTCCTAATAAGAATATAAGCACTAAGACTAATAAGAATATAGACCGTGAATCACGTCCTCTCTTCTTTCACTGGCACATTCTTCAGTCCTTACAATATGGTATACTACGCTTGTATTTGTGGACGGCTATGCTGTACCAAATAAGAAGTGAATTTCTATTGCCATAACATAAAATTTATTAATTTTTGAATTTATATTGAAATAAATTTGAAATGTAATATTATCATGTAATTAGAAAGATATTACATATTGTGAAAGTAATCTGAATCATCTCGTTTAAACCCAGAGCGACATCAGAGGTGGCTAAACTAAGTACTCGTAAATAGCTTGAGTATGAGTCTCCGAGAGATGAAAAAGTGACCATCATTTCGTGGGATCCACGTGTTGTGAAGTTTCTAAAGGAACTGTATCCACAGGTTCTGAGAAGAGGGCTGATTTGTTTCTTGTTCAAAGACTAATTACAGTCACTTACCGAGCAAATGCAACCAGCGTTCTTAGCACTATACAATGGGAAGTAAGACTGTGATAAATTAAGTTTTTAGTTAAGTCTTTTTTCATCGTAATAAATATTGTATGTTACATGTAAATAGGCAGACAGACTAGCGATCGCATTAATAGATATCTTCCCCCTTTGTCACTGCCACCCTTAGCCATCAGAGAGCATGTGAGTCACTACCTGTATTCGCTAATCTGAGTATTTTACAAATACAAGGTATTCTATCACTCACGTGCTGCACATCACATCACATCACATGCTGCAGCTATATTATGATTGTAGCACGCATTTGTCAGCTTGACCGGGGAAGGACCACATTCTCACAGAATACCAGCGAAAAGCAGCTTAATGCGGCTGTGATAATTTTGTATGGTGAGTGTAGAAAACTGGGGGCTCTTTTTACTGGAAACGAGGCATTCCATCTTAGTCCTCACGGGTGACAACGCATCTGCATTTTAATTCTTAAACGAGTATAGATGAAGATATCTATGGGCCACCATCTTTTATGTCATCATTTTATGCTGAGAGAGGTTTTGCTGTTAAATATTATCATTTTGTGAATTTGTTTAAATAATATAAAACACGTTTGTAAAAATAATCCATTTTTATACAGAAAATATTTCTCAAATATATTTATTATTATATAATGTTTATAATAGTATATTAATTTATAAATATTTTAATTTGCAGCGATTTCAATGCTAATTGTATCGAAAATTATAGCAGTTGTAAAAGTGCTGTCTCCTCAATCGGTTTATCGTTACGCAGTGTATTTTAGCTGCGTAGAATGGGTCGGTACGACACTGGTGTGACCACAGAACAACAATTTGAATAGCATCATGATACTGCTATGTTTCGTTTAACGAGTGACAATAATAGAATACACATTTTATTGATAAAGTGGAATTTCATCTTAGTCCTTAGTGATGAAAACGGCTTAGTATTTTGATTCTTAATCAAGGATAGATGTAGAGTTCTATGTGCCAAATTATAAACTTATCATCAGCTGAACTTTTTGTAATTTTCTGAAGCTTCCTTTGGATTATACAAAAACATTTATTGCCATTCGTTTTTTTTTTACAAATTAGAAACTTGGTCAGTTATTGAACTGCATTAAACTGAATATTGCTTTCGACATTCTCGATCTCGTAATGTTTACTAATTATCTACGATGTCACTAAGGTGATATTTTCTGATTATTCAATCACTAACTATACAAGATTTGGTGAGATACCAATGGTGTCACTTACTGAAGATAAAAATCTCAGAAAACTCAATGTCTCTTAATTAATGCTTACATAAGGGGACACCAAAGGTAAGCTAAGCTAAATGGTATATCTAAAGTCGAAAACCAATATTAAGTGATTGATTCAGTAGTTTGTGTCACTTGAGTTTCGATCTAAGACTCGCAAGAATTATTTAAAATATTTCGGTCAGTAAATACTATACTATACACTATATTATATACAAAAAATCGTGAAGCTCCTAAAGTAATGCTAATACTGCTCTTTGTTTCATTGGTTTTGATTCGAATACTGGCTTAACAGCTCGACAGTCAATCGTACAGTGACCAGTAACACTGAGCCACGTGTTTCAGATATTACTAAAAGTTAATAATGTTAAGATATTTTAAAAATAATCACATTTAAAATTTAAATACTTTGATAGCGATCGATTAGCAATAAAAATACTGACACGTAATACCATCTCGACCCAACCAAGCCGTACCCATATATTTACTTTATCTTGTTCAATACACTTAAATACAAATTAATACAACCGAAGGACCGGGTCTTAATGGCGGCTGGGACTGTTTATTTTACACCTCAAATGGGACACGCTGGTTTTATTTTTAATTTTTTTACTGCACACACTCAGCAAGAGTTTGAGCTTCGCGGCTTTTAGCGTCTTTAAAATTGAAAGAAGAATAACAGTAACTATAAATTTTAATATTATTTCATATTTTGTAAAAAAGAAATAAGGTGTGTTTTTTCTTTAATCGGTAAACTGCTGGACACGTTCTTTCCCATTTAAGGGAGGATATGCCTAAATTATCATGATCATTGGCTGGATTGGCGTAATTGAAGGATCAGACATCTTGTACCTTTATGTATATATATGTATATTAAATAGAATTATGTTTATTATTAATGATTTAATATGTTTATATTTTATTATAATTTTAACGAAGAACTATATAGAATTTAATTTATATATATATATATATATATATAAATTCTATATATTAAAATATAATTATATATATATATATATATTATATATAATACAAAATTTATTTCTTTAACTTTCTATTACCGCCAACGCGCACGGAACAGTCACCCCCCGCTTAAGCTGTGTCACAGCATCATAACTTGTAATTTTAATGAGAAAATATTACAAATACAACAAATATTATATTATGCATTGCCCCTATTTGTAAAATAACTCAACTTGTAGTAAGTACCTCTATTAACTTTTTTAAAGGCTGCAGTTATATTAGTATTATAGTTGTAGCACGAATGAAGAACCACGCTCTCACAGAATACCAGTGTCAAATAGTAGCTTAATGCATAGTGTTTCTTATGGTGAGTGTAGAGAACCGGAGACCCTATATACTGGAAACGAGGCATTCCATCTAAGTCCTCACGGGTGACAACGCATCTGCATTTTGATTCATAATCGAGGATAGATGTAGATGTCTATGGGCCACAGCAACCACTTACCAGCAGGTGGACTGTGTGCTCGTTTGTCACCCTATCCTATAAAAAAATATTTTCCTGTGTCGTGGAGGCAGTTTACGTACAAACCCGGTGTTATTATTTGTGGACCATACAAATACTTGTTCCGTACAGGATTCGAACTCGCGGCCTTCAGCGTCAGAACTCATTGAGCTACTGAGCCAAGGAACCGGCGGTAAAATTATGGGTGTGGTTGCGATTTGATCTGTTCCGACTATAAACTTCCCATTTAGTGACGAATTGCTGATTCGATATTTTTGTTAAAAAAAAACTGGAGAATCAGTTTTAATAAAATCAAAAAGAAAAAAAGCAAATATACAATTAAGACGAACGGACCACAAAACGTGGAGATATAACTTGTGTCGAAAATTTAGATTTTCAAATATCAAACCCGTAACAATATAATTTCTAAAATATATATCTCAATCTGATACCCTAAATAAACAGTTAAAGAATAAATAATCCTTAAATTATTTTGCGGTCCACCCGATTTAACTCGGAAGAATTATCAATATTGCTTTAATATTCAAATATATTGTCAATGTGACTCGATGCTCGATAAGAATGCCCGGCCACACGCAGTAGGTCATTAGACACCTCGCCGATGGAAATAAATTAAAGTAAACGAGATATCTTCACTAACAATCTCATTCCGAAGGCGTTACCTTCATTCATAACGAGAAACAACTGCATCCACATTCTCGCTACTCCACGGATGATTACAAATTTGTCACGCCGATGAATTGGAGTCGATATATGGTAAACACTTATAAATTGACTAAATAACTAAATATAACTTATTTAAATTTGAAACAAATGTTTGGAAATAATAATATATAAAATATGTTTTTGTTTTTTATTGTAACATTGCTTCGTGTATGTTCGTGTCGATATTGTTTTTTTGGCTAAGTCGCTTATTGTGACCGACGACAAGTCTAAAACCGCGTCATACCTGGCTATTATGCCGGGGGTGCTGAGTTCGAATCTCATGATTATGGACTGAATTTATTATTTTAAATACATGATTAAATTCATCCCTCCCCCTCCATCATCGGCAAGGATGGTCCGCAGGTCTCTACCCTTTGTTGTCAACATTCACACATTTCAAATGAACGGTCTTTGGTAATAGATACATGAATCAAAGGAGTAGAATAATTACTTCACTCATTAGCTTTACAGCGTCTCCCTTCCATCCTGTAGAATCTGGCTGTCTTTAAGTTAAAATTGATTAGAGTTTTATGACAAGGAAGTGTTATTTATTATCTAGGTCTTCATAACCACTTACTACCATGTGAGATTGCACACCAGAAGTGGCTTTTTATAAGTAAAGACGCTTTTAAATGTTTACTGAGTAGATAAGAAGTTTCGACTATCAGGAGTTGCCACCGTAGTCAAATTTTCGACATAAACATTCGTATATTTTTTTAAAATAATTCAATTATTATTAAAAGTATTCTTACAACTTACTAAATTTTCTTTTATTTATGTCGAATGTAAGCTATTAATCCTATTATAAATATTTTTAAATCGTAAATTTCTTGACCTGATACTTAAAGTACAAAAAAATTTAACATATTTTTTATTTAATATCCTGAAATTTAAATTATAGTTTTCATTATTTTTAATGAAATTGAAGCGATAGACGCAAAGTGACTGTTAAAGCCATTGGATATCCACAAACAACTTCCAACTCCAACTGGTTCCAACTGGTGTCAACCCTCAGGACTATGATGTAACGCCTGTAAATATACTGGCTTGCCATACCGTTCAAACCATAACACAACAGTTCAAAGACTGTAGTTTTCCGGGAGAAATAGGTATGAGAATGGTTAACGGTTTCTCAAACAGGAAAGAGTCTTCCTACCTACTAGTAATTTAATTATAAAAAGTAAAAAAAGTAAAGTTACAGCCTATATACGTCCCACTGCTGGGCTCAGGCCTCCCCTCATTTCTGAGAGGGTTTAGGGCAAGGAAGTGTCCGCCGCGCTGCCCAAATGCGTGTTGACGAACTTCACATGTCTTCGAAATATTTTTTTTCTTATTCCTCAGACATGCAGGTTTCCTCACGACGTTTTCCTTCACCGCCTAGCACGTGGTAAATCAGCACTTAAAATTGCAATTAACAATTTCATTGGTGCCGGCGGGGATCGAACCCGGGTTACTCTCGCGTTCTGTTCTGTTTAATTATAATTTTAATGTAATTTTTAATTTCCTTAAAATTATTTTATAAATTTACTTACACACTGTCATTACATCACATCTTAAGTCTATTGCTGAACGTAGACCTACTCGCATAGTTCCATAGTCGTTGAGTGCGGTTCTGAGCCACCTGCATCAATAGACTACCGGCGTCTTTCGTCTGGTCATCACTTCATCTTGTGTTCCTTAGTATATCTATTGTACATCGTCCATATAGTGGCGGTTTGCCCAATATTGCGCTTTCTAGTACAAAGTTGCCAATCACGAACCTTGCTTCCCCATCGTTCTCGATGTTTCGTGCTATATGGCCAGCCCATTGCCACTTCAGCTTACGAATCCGCTAGGCTATATCAGTTACTACTGATCTGCGGGTATTTGTTCTCGTTAGTGATTTTATAACGCAGAGAAATTCCGAGCATAGGTATAGTCATTTTCTCTGCACGCTGAGCGACTTTGAGCTTTCTTATACGGCCAGCAGTGAAGAACCACGTTTTAGTTCCGTAATTTAACATTGGCAACACTCAATGCAGATTTTATACATCATTTCAATTCCGTGTGTAGAAGTGAAATAAGAAATAAAACTTTACTAGTAAAGTCTAATGCTTTTATACTAAATGATTTTATGTCAAAAAGTAATAACACTTAAAAGTTGAGCCCTCGAATTCCTAGAATATCATTCATTATTCAAATGGACATTTCGAACAATTAAAAATCTATTCTGTAGGCACACGAAGTCGTAGGTAAGGTTAACTACCCGCTCACTTGACGCTTTTGTTACCAATAAAAAGTATTTGTTATGGCTATTGCTATAAAACACTGATTCTGATGCTATGCCAGCCGGCGTTGAAAAAAAAAACCGATCGTATAGGCAATCTGTGTCCGACACTAAACTGAACGTTTTTACTTTTTACATGTCACTTAATTAGAGACGTGCAGGGAAAAGCGTACGTCGATCACAAAATACAACATTCAGGAGCAATAACGTCGTAAATTTTTGATTAGGTACTCTTACGACACGCGATTAAACAGCGATTGCGTTTGTGTGTATTTTATACAAGTTTGATCATTGATCATACAATCCCGGTGGATTACCGGTGTAAATGTTATGACCCATAAACACCTTCATATTTACTTCATTAAGATGATATCATGAAGCTAGAGTCCCTTACAAGGTTATAAGTGTAGATAACAAGATCTGCCTAGATGTCTGTCGTGGTTTTTTGTTTCCCTTACGTAAAATAAAGGAAAAAAAAACCAACCAAATAGAGTTGGCTCCCAGCGGGCACCAACGACATTGTTAATTGCAAGTGTAAGTGTTGTTTGTGAGGAAACTTACATGTTTAGTTAAAAAAATATTTCGATGATGTGTGAAGTCCTCAAACACATATTTAGGTAGCTTGGCGACTTATTCTCACTGTAAAGCTCCCAAAGCAATGATATACCTGTGCACAGTAGTTGGAAGTATGTTCATTATCATTACATTCCAATATAAATCTACTGTTGAACATATCCATCAACAAAAAATGCCAAAAAGCACCTGTCTTAAACCACCTGCATATATAGACTTCCTACATATTTTAACAGATCGTAATTTTTTGATTACTTACTATGCAATTATTTTTATTTGCAATTAAAATCGATACTCGTAACAAGCGGCAAATCTCATCGAATGCATCTCGTTAATTTACGACATTTGCGTGCACTATTCACTACGGTAAATCAAGATGAATGACAATACTGATCGAATCAGACTTTCATTGTTTAATACCACATTCATTACCGTATACAAGTTCGAGCTGTCGCCTTTTCCTTTCTACGAAAATTGGGTTGATTACGGATACCGTTTCATCATGATGGTTTCAACTCGAGTTTGAATGTGTCTCACATTTATTATCAATTTAATTTAGAGACAAACTTTAAGAATATATTTTAGATTAAAGAAAATATTACGTATGTTAATCAATGATACAACAGATGTAAAACGATAGTAGTTCTGTCAGATTAATTTGTTAAACTTAAGTAAGTTATATATATAATTTTTTATTCGTGATTATATTCTGTTGGACAATTTATTTCCAAAAAACAACATTTGTACATCTCCAAGATGAGGGATACTTTCCTGTCACCGCACGTCCGCATGACAACCAGCAACATTTAGCTATAGTTTATCGAAATTTGATACCAAAGCATTCAATCAACGAATAAGTTATTCGGGGTGAGTTTCCAGTGCTAACAAAGGATTTTGTCAACAAAATTTAACTGTTTAAGTCCACTTTAAATCTTATTTAGAAGATTAGAAAGTGCTACTCAATACGCCTGGTTCGCAGCGTTGGTGAAATGACGGCTCATTAATTATTCCAGCGTGCCGTTAGACAAGCGATTTTAATAAGCCATCGGTATCAACGGGCTTAATTTTCTCAGAACAATACAATTGGAAACTACTAATGAGTTAGAATGTGACGCAAGGCGCGTTCAGGTTACCTGCGCTTGCTCTAAATTCATTTAGAATGGCATCAATATGGCAAGGTACTTTAGTGTTTTCTCGCGTAATGATTTTCATTTGAATGTTCTGTGAAAGAAGTCTCTTGTAGCGTATATTACGGTCTTTTTTTATAGGGTAAGGGTACAAATGAGCACACAATCCACCTGATGGTAAGTGGATGCAGTGGCCCATAGACATCTACGTTTATCCTCGATTAAGAATCAAAATGTAGAATCGTTGTCACCCCTGAGGACTAAGATGAAACGTCTCGTTTTCAGTAAAAGGATCTCCGGTTCTCCACACTCACCATATGAAACATAGCAGCATTCATCATCATCATCATTCATCATTACAGCCCTTCACAAGTCCACTGCTGAACATAGGCCTCCCCCAAGTAATGCCACAAAGCACGGTCCTGAGCCACCTGATCATCGGCTTCCTGCATATCTTACCAGGTCGTCACTCCATCTGGGGGGGGTCGCCCTACACTACGCCTACCGGTACGAGGCTGCCACTCGAGAACCTTTCTTCCCCATCGGTTATCGGTTCTTCGAGCTATATGGCCGGCCCATTGCCACTTCAGCTTACTAATCCGTTGGGCTATGTCGACCTTGAGCGTCCTCATACGGCCAGCAGTGAAGGACCACGTCTCAGATCCGTAAGTCATCACTGGCAACACGCACTGGTTGTACAATCTAGTTTTTAGAGATTGAGGTATACCTGACGAGAAGATATGTCGTAATTTCCCGAACGCTGCCCAGCCGAGTTGAATCCGCCGATTGACCTCTCGGTCGAAGTTGGACTTACCTAGTCGGACTATTTGTCCCAGGTAAACGTACTCGTCAACAACTTCGAGCATAGTGTTCCCAACAACTACCGACATAGGTGTGACATGGACATTAAACATAATCATTTAATAGTTTTGTCCATGTTCATCTTAAGACCTATACGTTGGGAGGTACTATTGAGGTCATTGAGCATAGTGCTTAAGTCCGCCAGCGATTCTGCCATAAGGACTATATCGTCGGCAAATCGAAGGTGAGTGATGTACTCGCCATTGATGTTAATACCGTATCCATTAGAGTCCACTAGCTTGAAAACGTCTTCCAATGCAGCGGTGAAGAATTTCGGGGATATCACGTCACCCTGTCAGCATTAATCTACTATTTTTCGCTGGTATTCTGTGAAAGCGTAGTCCTACCCTGGTCGGGCCAACCCATTCGTGCTTCAACCATAATATATCTGTAGCGTGGTTCTACCGTGTATATTTCATAATAAGTAAGGCTGTAAAAGGAATACTCACTGCATTTGATGAAAAGTGAATGCTTAGGCCACTAGACATCCGTATTTATTCATTATTAAGAATAATTTGTAGATGTATTGACACCCCTGAGATTTAAGATGAATTGTTTTTTTTATCAGTAAAAAGAGTTTATGAACTGTATTTTTTATAGAATACGAGTGACAAACGAGCACACAGGATGCGTGGCTCATTAACATCTACATCTATCCTCGGTTAAGAATCAGATGAAGTGTCTCGTTTCCAGTAAAAAGGGTATTCGGTTCTCTACACCCACCATACGAAACAGAACAACATTTAGCTACTATTTGGCGCTGGTATTCTGTGAGAACATGGTCCTGACCCGGTCGAGCCGGCCCATTCGTGCTGCAACTATAATATAGCATCAGCATGGCTCTAACATGCATAAAACGTTTATTATACGCTGGTTTTCTGTGCAAGCGTATTCCTACACTAGTCGAGCTTAACTGTAGCCATAAAATCATACATCAGCGGAACTAGCATATAAAGACGTATCTCCGCTCGGACGTCGGTTAGATAACTCATCTGTACACTGATTCTTGTATAGGAAGGAATATCGTAATAGAGGTATAAAGTTCAGTCACAATCTCAGTCTTCATAATCATCATAATCAGTCCCGCCCTTTATATAGCTTGTGACCTGTAAGAGTCGGAATCCCATAGAGATGTAAAACTCAACTGGCTAAAAGCTTTTCTTTACTTCTGTGTTGTCACACAGAAATCGTTAAGCCATTTTTAACTTTATCCAAAAACTAGGGATTTCTCCTGATTTTGTGGAGGTGTTTTATAAAAATTGCATATCATACAAGCACTCAGACTCGAAAAAATCATTTGAGTATACCATCGAACTCGTGGTCCGCAGCACCTGCTTTCAATTGCAGTGAAACTACTGCACTTCTATTAAATATCATTACCAACCATTACAGCGTATAAAAGTCCACTACTGAACATTGGTCTCTCCATATATTATGATTTCTTATATTTACGCGAACACTACACATTGAAATAATACTAGTTTTTACGGAATTTATCGCGTATATTTTAATTTTTTAAATACCCGACGTTTCGAACGCTTTACAGCACTCATGGTCACGGGCAGGACTGAGATGTTCAACGTCCATATGTCATAGTTAACCGCGGTTACCATAGATTAAAATTTAACTTTTGTTCCGATCTATGCAGTATGAACTTATGGTATCTTGAAGTCTTGCAGTTGTATGCTTGGGTTGGGATTTAATTTTATTTATTATAGGATCCCAAGCAGATGGTAGCACCCAGCCATCTTCTCTATTGAAATTAGGATGTTTTTTGATTTCAATAGCCTCGCGAATCATCCTTGGAAGGAATCGGTGTTCTTTAGCGAGGATCTGCGGTCTATCAAATCTGATGTAGTGACGGGGGGCGATCCTGTACGTGTTCACAGACTGCAGACTTCCCGGAGCGTCGATTCTTCACATCAGCTATATGTTCTTTAACGCGGGTTTTTATTGATCTTTTAGTTTGTCCTATGTAGGAGAGACCACATTCACAATCAAGCTTGTACACTCCTGCATCTTGCAGAAGGACATTACACTTGACCGATGGTAAAAACTGACCAATCTTCTTCAGCGGCTTGAAGTATGTTTTGATGGAAGCGCGCTTCAAGATGTAGCCAATCTTGTCAGTGACTCCTCTAACATATGGCAGTACAGCAGGTACACGCTCGACTGTGGCCGGCTTCACTCGTTCACTGTGACGTAGGCGCGGGACTCGAAGCTTGTTGTCATGCAAAACTTGCTTGACATGGTGGAGCTCTGCAGCCAGGTGTTTACTGTCACAGATCCCTCGTGCTCTCTGAAACAAAGATTTACCCACGGTAGCTAACTGTGAAGGATGGTGGTGAGAATCACCGTTTAAATATCTATCTGTATGGGTCTTTTTTCTATACACAGTATGGCTCAAGGTGTTATCAGGATTCCGAATTCCGACCTTGAGCCATACTGTGTATAGAAAAAAGACCCATACAGATAGATATTTAAACGGTGATTCTCACCACCATCCTTCACAGTTAGCTACCGTGGGTAAATCTTTGTTTCAGAGAGCACGAGGGATCTGTGACAGTAAACACCTGGCTGCAGAGCTCCACCATCTCAAGCAAGTTTTGCATGACAACAAGCTTCGGGTCCGGCGCCTACGTCACAGTGAACGAGTGAAGCCGGCCACAGTCGAGCGTGTACCTGCTGTACTGCCATATGTTAGAGGAGTCACTGACAAGATTGGCTACATCTTGAAGTGCGCTTCCATCAAAACATACTTCAAGCCGCTGAAGAAGATTGGTCAGTTTTTACCATCGGTCAAGTGTAATGTCCCTCTGCAAGATGCAGGAGTGTACAAGCTTGATTGTGAATGTGGTCTCTCCTACATTGGACAAACTAAAAGATCAATAAAAAACCCGCGTTAAAGAACATATAGCTGATGTGAAGAATCGACGCTCCGGGAAGTCTGCAGTCTGTGAACACGTACAGGATCGCCCCCGTCACTACATCAGATTTGATAGACCGCAGATCCTCGCTAAAGAACACCGATTCCTTCCAAGGATGATTCGCGAGGCTATTGAAATCAAAAAACATCCTAATTTCAATAGAGAAGATGGCTGGGTGCTACCATCTGCTTGGGATCCTATAATAAATAAAATTAAATCCCAACCCAAGCATACAACTGCAAGACTTCAAGATACCATAAGTTCATACTGCATAGATCGGTACAAAAGTTAAATTTTAATCTATGGTAACCGCGGTTAACTATGACATATGGACGTTGAACATCTCAGTCCTGCCCGTGACCATGAGTGCTGTAAAGCGTTCGAAAACGTCGGGTATTTAAAAAGTTAAAATATACGCGATAAATTCCGTAAAAACTAGTATTATCTCCATATATTGCCTCATAGGGGGAATTTGCCACAGTTGCCACGCTTGGCAGGCAGGTTCTTTTATAATTTTGAGTTAATGAATTGTGTTTCCCTCTGTCGCCTCTTACGACACCCACGAGGTGATATGGGATAGTGGATATTCTTACACCGCCACCACATGGCCCGCTGCATAAACGGTATCAATGCTTTTATTTAAACTAATATGCAAGTTAGCATTTTATGTGGTTGGACTCTTTTTCTAGCTAGGAGTCCGTCCGGATTGATACCATCCTTTTACTTATTGCTGTCGCCAAGAGAATGTTATGTATACACTTCAGATTTTCAGCAGAGCTATTGAAAGTAAGTCCTTAAGGGTGTGGCCGGTGAGGAAGGAAATGGGGAGATCTCCCGCCGGGGAGCGGCCAACACTCCATGTGATAGTTCGGAGATGTTCTATATACTGTTTATGATTCGGAATGTTGATAGCGTGATTTAGGCTTCGGTGTATTTCGCTTGTGGCGCGACGACAGCGCCGCCACATCACCCCCCTGCTCAGACCGGAGGTCGATAGTGCGGTCTCGTTGTCGACGAATGTGCAAGTGCCAGGAGATTGCCTTGTAGTCTGCGGTGAGTCGAGAAGAAGGCAAGTAATCTGCGAGAGTGCCGTGAAGCAGAGGCGAGCAGTAAGGCTCAGAGCTGTGCCGAATATTGTATAGCGCAGAGAGTAGCTTGAAGGAACAGGAAGCATTATTATTCCAGTGCTGCGATGAACCTTGTGAAGCTAGATGGTTTGCAGGATATGAAGATTGCAGACGATATCTGCTCGGGAGCGAATGTGTGGGGTATTCTATGACGATGACGAAGCTTGAAGTTTCCGAAGGTTGTTTGGTTGCGTGTTCAGATCACGTCGGATGGTCACCAGTGTGGTCGTGGAAGGAAAAGGGCAGATCTCCCGCCGGGCAAGGTGTTCTGCCCGGGGAGCGGCCAACACTCCGTGTGATAGTGCGATTTAGGCTTCGGTGTATTTCGCTTGTGGCGCGACGACAGCGCCGCCACAAGGGTGACAAGCATTTGTAGCTTTATTTAATTGAAGTACTCGTGTTGTATGGTGTCCTCGAACTGCAGTCGCTTTTTATCAGGTGGAAAGTTACTCGTTTTCACTTGGACAGTATAAGAGTAATAAATAATTTAAAAAAAAATGTTTGCTTCTTATTGTAGGTAATCAGAAACATTTTAATGTAACTAATCTTCCTTTTTATGAAAGTATACGCCTAATATGCATTATTTTTGTAATTTCTTTTAATTTGGTGTTATGTGACAGTAAATTCATTGATATTTTCACAATTTTTATTATTAAAGGATAGAAGAATACGTCAAATAACGATATTAAAAATTATATTATTTGTTACTGATTTGTACAACAGATAATTTGGTATATTTACAGCTGAATGGTGGGTAGATTTATTTTTTATAAATTAAAATCATCGGAACAATTATAAGTTTTATCAATTATATTTTTATTATGCGTTGTGAATCAGTTGATGAGATGTTTGTATAATGAACATTGAACTGTAGTTGAGCTCAACGAAAGCGCGACCTGGCCAACTCGCAAATATTTGTGGGATTACGTCATTGAATATACCTACACCTTTTACCGCTAACAAACAAACATTAATATGGAAAGCTCGCCTCTGCCAATGTGCCAGCCAATGCTGCCCCACGAAGATGGCTATTGTCTTTTCAAAACGTGACTCCAAATGTTAATTGGACGATTAAAAGCCGAATGCGGGTCATTTCGACCATTACTAGCGAAGCCCTTTTGAATATGTATATTAAAATTATTAGATAAAGTGGGCACTCAATTTGTGCTTGGTTTCTAATGAGGTTATGTGCTTTCTTGTCACAGATGGCGCTTGTGTTTTGAATGCGCAAGCGCTGAGCCGGATGCGCGAAATGGTATTTGTTGTGTGCGTAACTGTGCGAATCGGATGCAGAATTTATATAAGAGCCCTTAGAGTGACAATAGCAGTAAATTAAAATTATGGTGTTGGATTAAATAATGAACAAATAAATTAAAGAGAAACATAATTTATAACAGATGTTTGTATCATCTTATCCTAGAAAATAAAGCTATAAAAAACGAGCAACATTCCTCTGTTTCCTTTTCCCTATATCCCGAGGTATTTGTAGTCAGCATAGCACATCTTGTTCTTCCATTCTCCTATATAAGCCGTCATCTCCTCACTCACTTATTTAGAAACCGTGGAAGAAATCATTTCTGCGAAACCCAACCTTTCCACGACGGTTAGTGCATTCTTAAATAGATCTACATCCAACAGTGGATTAAGAAAGGTAGCTGAAGTAAAAAGAAAGACGCCACAGCTTTTTACAGGGCTTTTAAGAGGCTGCAAGTCTATACTGAAACCACTGCTGCTATGTACAGGTCTCTAGGCCAACCAGCGACCGCCCGCGGCTTCGATATAATTTGAAATAACGGCAATTTCGTTTACAAGTAGTTGCTTCTTGAGAATTTTTAGATATTCTTGACTATTCCTTGACTATAATCTTTATTTCATTTATTTATTTATTTACAAATTCAGTTTAGGAAAGCTTACGAACTAATATCTTCGCAAAGTTACAAATGATAATAAGAATTGCTAATTACAAGCCTCCACATAGAGCGCGCTCTACCCAAAGACCAAGAACAGATTTCCATATCCTGAGACCAATACCAACAACAACGCCTAGAACACCATCAGCCGGCCTCGAGATAGCAGAGGCCATCCAACAACTGGTTGGCATTGCTATCGAGGTCAGCAGTCAGGTCCTGGCTGATATAAGAGCTGGGGCTGATGTCATCACAGCCGTGATGAAGGTGGTTGAAACTATAAAGAGAACCTCTCTGCGAAATTTCAGCTTTTTAGCTCCAAGATGCTGGGCATTGACGAATCAGTGAATGATTACAGTGAGTGGGGGTAAATCAGGTCTTTTTTATAGTCTCTTACTTTTATCTCCTGGTTTGTTACTTCTGTCACCTCTGACGACACTTATACTATTTTAAAATACCCAAAAAAGTACCAGTTGTAAAAAACTCTATTGATGACGATTAGCTTCGTCGAAGTTATGATACGTATTGTCGTGACCACCAATAAGCCTCCTTAACGCGGCGATATAATAAAATCATTCCTATAATATTTTTTTATAGGATAGGGTGACAAACGAGCACACAGTCCATTTGATGGTAAGTGGTTGCTGTGGCCTCATACAGTGGATGTGTGGTCATCTACATCTATTCTCGATTACGACTCAAAATGCATATGCGTTGTCACCCGTGAGGACTAAGATGGAATGCCTCGTTTCCAGTAAAAAGGGTTATCGGTTCTCTACACTCACCATATGAAACACAGCAGCATTAAGCTACTATTTTACGCTGATATTCTGTGAGATCGTGGTCCTTCCCCGGTCGAGCAGACCGATTTATGCTACAATTATATTACTAATATAAAATTAAATAATATAACACCACGTAATAACATGCCAATGGACTTATAAATAAGAAGCTAATTATGCTCAACCACCAATTGCAGATTCATAAAGTCCATGTAAAAGTCACTGTGTAGTGGTGGTGTAAAAATGTACGCTACTTCATATATGTCCCCATATAGCGGGTGTCTTAGACGCGACAGAGGGAAACAAGTCGGGAGATGGGTAACATCAATATCAATACCGCTAGGCCCCCAAAAGTCCACAGCTGAACATAGGCCTCCCACAAGGAATGCCACAAACCACAGGTCTATGCCACCTGCATTCATCGAATTCCTGCAAGTCTTACCATGTCGTCACTCCATCTAGCGGAGGGCGCTTTACACTTCGCCTACCGGTACGAGGCTGCCACTCGAGCAACTTTCTTTCCTATCAGTTGTCGGCTTTTCAAGCCACTTGGGCGGCCCATTGCCACTTCAGCCTAATAATCCGTTGCGATATGTCGGTCATTGTGGTTCTGCTGCGGATACCCTCATTTCTAAATTTATTACGCAGAGAAACTCAGAGCATAGCCCTTTCCATAGCTCCTTGCGCTTTTTTACGAGCTACCTTGAGCTTCCTCATACGGCCAACAGTGAAGGACTTGAGTCTCAGGTCCATAAGTCATTACTGGAAACACGCACTGTGCCTGACGAGAAGATGTGTCGTAATCTTCCGAACGCTGCCAAGCAAAGTTGAATCCGTCTATTGACGTCACGGTCGAAGTCGGATTTACCTATTTGTTCCAGGTAAATATACTCGTCAACAACTTCAAGCTTAGTGCTCCCAACAACTATCGGCATGTGTGTGAAGTTGACGTTAATCTTGTTTCTAATTTTTGAGCTATACCTGACGAGAAGATCTGTCGTAATTTCTCGAACTCAGCCCAGCTCTATTGAATTCGTCGACTGACCTCTCGGATGGGCAATAACTTCTTCCTAATAACAATAAATAAATACTGCGGTTGCCAATACGCTTGCCAAGCTTGGTAATCATGGCAAATGTCCCCCCCTCCCCAGGATATATCTATGGACTTTGATAGGCTGTGACGGTATCTCTTAAATCCAGATAACGCGGGTACTTTAGTTTTGTATCATGTGGCTACAGCTATTCCTAAAACAAGGTATCTACTGAAAAGCTTGAAAGAAATATAACAGTTGCCTGACTATGTATTGTATCAACATCATTACCAAAATTACATACCTTCACAAGTCCACAGCTGAAAATAGACCTCCCTCAAGGAATGCCAAAAATACGGTCCTGAGCCACCTGTATTCATCAACTTGCGGCATGTCTTACCAGATCGTGATCGTGAAGATCGATCGATCTTCGCCTACCGGTACAAGGCTTCCACTCAATATGCTTTCTTCCGAATCGGTGGAATCCATCGGCAAAACCGATGCTTTTTAACCGATGTATGGCCGACACGTTGCCACTTTAGCATACTAATCGACTGAATTAAATCAATTACTCTAATTATTTTGCAAAAATCCTATTTTATAAAGTTACTGTAATATGCGTTTGACAGAAAGTGCTTAAATATAATGTTATTTTGGTTATTTTTGCTTTTCATAAGTTTTTTTGTTATGTTCGACTGCCTCGTTGGTCTAGTGGTCGTAAAGATGACTGCTGATCATGAGGTCCCGTGTTCGAATCCCGGATCGGACCTAAAAGAAGGTATTGAGTTTTTCAGTCAAGAAATTCTCAGTACCAGCCCGAAATCAGGAAGTTAACGGTGATTCACTCCCGTGCCTCGGAAAGCACATAAAGCCGTTTGTCCTACGCCGGATCCCTCTCCTGTCGAGTTAGTTTGTCGTCCGTTCGGACTATGAGAGTAAGGGACAGTGCAACTGTGCGCATGCACACTTGGGCACTTGTTAGTCGCTATTGAGACTAGTCGCCACGGCCGACGGTTTGACGACATTGTTATTATTTGTTATATTATTTTATTGTTATAAAGTTATCATAAGTTGTACAATGGTTTGAAGATAAATCCGTCTTCAAGTAGAACCCTAGATCGTAAGCGATCTTAAGCGCATTATTACTTACATGTAATACTTTGTCCATTACTTAGATTTTGTCAATTTTTTGAAAATCATCTGCAGTAGGAAATACTGTTGTGGGCCCTTAGAGCAACACAAAAACTCCAATAAACATGATAAAATATTACGAGGTTTCCAATAACGCAATCTGTTGAATGAATAAGATGTATAGTTTTTATTATTATAAGTTAACATTTTTTTATTTCAAGATTCCCGTTACAATAATTGTTTAAAAGTTCAATATATAAATATAAAACTATAATAAGAGTTTTAATTATTAAAACTCTTATTATAGTTTTATTGTGACTTTCATGAAAATCAAAAAAATATTTTTAAGTATAAATTCTCAGTTTTACACTACAGTTAATAAAAGTTTGTATGAAAACATCAAGTCTTTATGGTGGAGTCCAATACATCGAATCGGTTTTTTCCCAGACAAAGTAATATATTTACATATCGTTTGGTTAGTGATTTGTAGTTTTTTCTTATTTCGAAAAGCTTCTTTGGTAAACTGCCAACAAAATATAATTTGTGCTGAATAACTTACTTTAACAACTAAATATTTACTAAAGCGGATAATGGTAAAACTTTTTATGCAAATTTTGAAAGTGCTAGTCACGCGATACTTTTAATAAATGATTTAAGATATTATTGAGAAGCTGTTGTGGCCTTGGATAAATAATATTATGTAATGTGTGTAATGTTTTATTTAATAAATAATAAAATAGGAAAAATAAACAAAATACTTATTGATTTAATTATTCATTATTGCATTCTCTATTACAATTTTTTTATTAGAAATTGGCTCACTCTTGACCATCTGCCATCTGTATGAGATGAAGCGAGTTTACTCAGGAGAAGCCATATGTTCAAACGCACCTTTAAGAGGTACAGGTTATACGCACTCGAAAAAATAGACAATAGCAGGGTATTTTACTCCTTGGCTGTGCGCATTATAATAGATGACTTATAGCACTTATTGTGAATATTCGAAATGTCAACCAAGTGTGACTAATAAACTGCAGTACTCCGATACTCCGATAGAAGAATGGAGGAGTTCGAACTGTAGATGACCGACAAACAAGCAAATTGCCGGCGGTGAGCTAAGCTGTAAAGATTGGATTCCACCAGCTTTTTGTCGCCAATAAGCTTCTTGTTCCACTGAGTCGAGAGCGGCAAGTTTATATTTTGCTGAACCATCCCAAAGGTGACGTGAGCCTTGTAGAAAGTTAAAGGCTTTCCAGGCGTGAAGTATCGCTCCACCTTGTTTAGAATACCCAGCTTTTTAGCTGCAGTTTGCGCTATTGTCTCATAGTTGAGGTTAGCACTCAACGGTTTGCCGAGAAGCTCGAGATGATGAGTATACAGTAAAAGCTCTTTATTCGCGGGGTATATTTTCCGTAAATATGCCGCGAATGCAGAAACCGTGAATATGGAAGTGTAATTTATTTGTGATTACAGGGGATACGTTCCTAGGTGACAAAATAAAAAACAAATATAAGAAAAAAACAATTTCATTTAAGTTTTTGACCATATTGGTTAATTATTATCTTCAGGCTTAGGGAATAGTTTAAAATGTTTTGTAATTTTTTCTTGCTTGGCTGTATTTAAAAGCTCCTTCAATTTATACTGATATTCAGCAGTGGCAATAGCAATTTGCCTCTTAAAAATAAGTTTATAAAGAAATCACAAAGCTCATTTACCATTCTTTAACCTTCACTAAGATTTTTCGAATTAAATGTCATGTTTCAATTTAACATTTCCTCCGAGTCGGTTTCAGTGAAATCTTCATCTTGGGATTCAAGCAACTACTGAATGTCACTT
Source organism: Parnassius apollo (assembly GCA_907164705.1). Lineage (NCBI taxonomy): Eukaryota > Metazoa > Arthropoda > Insecta > Lepidoptera > Papilionidae > Parnassius > Parnassius apollo. The sequence continues at coordinate 5,902,139 of CAJQZP010001172.1, forward strand.
GATTCAATACCTATTGGAATTCTTTTTATTAATATGTACGTATCGATGCACCGCTTAGATACGCGAATAAAGAAATCTTTAGCCGCGAATGTAGGAATTGGGTCGCATTTTTTTGATCCGCGAGTAGTGAAAACACGAATGAAGTAAGCATGAATAAGGAGCTTTTACTGCAATATAAAGAGCGGACTAAAACGGATATTTGTATAATTTTAATGCGAATTGTACGAAAGTGCTAATAATACGTACTTATGTAAAATTATATATTATTGAAGAGTTGTTTTTATTATAATCCTCATCCTTAATAAACAATTGAAAAACACTTGATGATTTTAAAAATAATATTTATACTTGTTTAATGAGTGTAAGCATTAATAATTGTATTTTATTTCTTATTCCACATCGCACGCGCACACATGTGTACTTTTACTCGTGTATTTCATATTTGTAAAATATATATATATTATAAACTTGGTAGTAAATTGTTATGTTTATTAGTTAAATTATTGCATAACTGCTCTGTGCTTAAATCCTTGTACTATGTTTTGGGAGAAGACCCTGACATTTAAGATACAGGCTCTGCCTAGTTTAGATGTCAGTAGCTTCATATTAATTATAGAAGTACAATGATTTTTAATGATTACACGATTACTATACGTTGAATAAAACTAATTTTACGGATAAAATCTAATTTGCATACTAAATTGTATTGTGGTTTAAATATTATTTTGGTCGTCTTGTAAAAATGCAGTTTTTGGTTTGTGTCGTTTTTGTATTAATGAGCAATACGTTATTAATTTGTATGTGTTGTATTGGCCGAAGAGGTTATACATAATTTTCTTCAAATATAGAATGAGGGTGACAAATGAGCACACAGTCCATAATATGGAAAGTGGATGCTGGTACTAGAGACTTACATCTATCCTCGATTAAGAATCAAAATGCCGATGCGTGGTTACCCTTGACGAATAAAACGAAATTCCTAGTTTCCAGTAAAATGGGCCTCCGGTTCTCTACACTCACCACACGAAACAGCATCATTAAGCTGCTATTTTGTGCTCACATTCTGTGAAACTGATTTACTATGTAGTGACGGAGTAAGAGAAGCTACTGACCCATGTCATCCCGTTGGTGTAGGGTTAGGGTAAGAGTCAACAGAGGGACACTAAAGCAGGAGATGGACAGCAGGATCTTCTTGAGAACGATTCAAAATAAAAATAAAATTGCGGTTGCCTGCCAAGCATGGTAATAATATCTCTGTACAAGGAAATCTAGGAGCCGTGGTAGCTCAGATGGTTAACGCTTGCTCTAAATATAACAGAACGCGAGTAACCCGGTTTCGTTCCCTGCCGGCACCAATGGAATTGTTAATTGCAATTTTAAGTGCTGATTTACCACGTGCTCAGCGGTGAAGGAAACATCATCAGGAAACCTGCATATCTGAGGAATAAGGAAAATAAATATTTTGAAGATATGTGAAGTCCGCAAACACGCGTTGTGGCAACGCGGCGAACACTTCCTTGGACTAAAACCCTTTCAGAAATTAGGGGAAGCCTGTGCCCAACAGTGGGACGTATATAGGCTGTAACTTTACTTTACTTTTATATGGAAATCTAATAAGGCACTCTTTATTAGCAGTAGACCTATGACAGGCTGTAAAGAGTTAATGATTGATTGAATTCTGTGAGAACGTGTAACTTCCACGTTCGCACCTAACTATTCATATAGCTACTGAGTGATTCTACCATCTAAAAATCTCCTTTGAATTCTTCATTGACTTTTCTAATTTCTTTACGAAAGGATATGAAAATAATAATATGAGTAGAATATTTTCATACCATCGTTATAGTTATTTTTCGTGTTAATGCAAATTTAGTATGTAAGAATTTTAAGCAAATTAAATGTTTTTATTTACGGCATTAACTATCCTTTGTTATTCGCAACAAGTACATGGTAAATTTATTACAGATATAAAACAAAGATGAATTTTAAATTTATAAGTAATATAAATACTTTGAAAATAAAGTTTGTTCGGATGCGTTTGGAATACGCGCAGACAGATTTCATAAAGTTTATCGACCCTACCACTAAAGGTAAATTTTAACAGATTATACCACTTTTTAAAACAAATGAAGAATGACTAATGCGCGAAATATCCTTTCCGAGTATCCTGCGTGACATCGCAAACAAAAGTAATAAAAAACACGTTCGGAATCAACAATTAGACGGTCATCGGTTGTGTAGAATTTCGTAAATGCAGAGAAAAACAATGCCATAGGTGTGGTATAAATTGTGTCCCGTATATAATGAGTACAGCAGGCCATCTGTCAGCGCTGCGTTGGCGTATGGTACGCGGCATATTTTATAATTACACAGGGTTGTACGTGGAATGGCAATCGCTCATTGGTCCGATCGCACGAACGTCCTGCGCACAATGCGAGGCGCATTACGAATGCGCGCGGGACGTTGTAGTGCCATCAGGATTTCTTGACCGCGATCTAGAAACAGGTGCTGACACCTCGAGGTACTGTTACATTACAGATCGTCGCAATGATAGAGTTTATGACCATACTCACTTCTTTAACTTTTATAGGTCAATGCTTGACTACTATTCCACCTGATCGTAAATGTTGATGTAGACAAAGACGGCTTAGCCAGAAAAAAAACTATCCACTTTTTCTCTGTAGATATTCCATATTGCCTCATTTCAATATTGTATAGAATGTAATAGTTTAAAAAATAAATCATAGCCATATACGTGGTAGAGCCACGCTGCAGGTGTATTATAGTTGTATAATGAATGGGTCGGCTCGACCGTGGAAGGACCACGCTCTCACAGAATACCAACGTAAAATAGCAGCTTAATAGTGCTGTGTTTCGTATGGTGAGTGTAGAGATATGCAGAAACGAGGCATTCCATCTTAGTCATCAGGGGTGACAACGCATCTGCGTTTTGATACTTAATCGAGGATAAATGTAGATATCTATGGGCCATAGCATTCCCTTACCATCAGTGGACTGTGTGCTCGTTTGTCACCCTTAACCTATAAAAAGCCAGTTAATTATGAGTATCCTTAATTTCCGTACAGCGAAAAATATTAAGTTTTGTTTATATAATCTAGACCTATCCAAAAAATACCAAAATTAACAAAGCAATTATAAAAACTGAACGCTGTCACAATCTTTCCTTTCCTATAAAAGTGTACTGCTGAACTAGGACTCTCCAGTATATTGTCTCATATAGGGGACGTTGGCATCGTTGTCACGACTGGCCTGCGGGTTGACAGCCGCAGTTTTTATAGTTTTGAGTTTTATCAGGAACATGCTGCCGCCCATTTCGTGTTTCAGTTTCCATCTGTTACGACACTCACGGCATGGATACGGAGTAGTAGATATTCTTACACCGAAACTAAGCCTATATACGTCCCACTGCTGGGCATAGGCCTCCTCTCATTTCTCAGCGGGTTTTAGGGCAAGGAAATGTCCGCTACACTGCCCTAATGCGTATTGGCGAACTTCACATGTCTTCGAAATATTTTTTCTTATTTCTGAGGCATGCAGGTTTCCTCTCAATGTTTTCCTGAACCACTGAGCACGTGGCAAATCAGCACTTTAAATTGCAATTAGCAATTTCATTGGTGCCGGCGGAGATCAAACCCGGGTTGCTCGCGTACAGGGAAATTTACAGCGTGCGCTAACCATCTGAGCTACTACGGCTCTCTGTCATCATATAAAAAATATTATGTACACAGAATTAAGTACAATTACAGCTTACAGCTTACAGCTGGGCACAGGTCTCTTCTTATTTGTGAAATGGTTTTATTACAAACAATTTCTCTCCACGCTGTTCCGTATGTGTATTGATGGACTTCGAGGACATGTATGTATCTTCGTTTTTTTTAATTTCTCAGACTTTCAAGTTTTTCACGATGTTTTCCTTACTCCGGCGAGTACGTGGTAAATAAACACGTAAAATTGCTGTCACTCTCCGCAGGGCATTATGGTCTGTTAAATTTACGACGTGCGTTAAATTTAAAAATGAAATTTTACTGCAATTTTAACGGAAAACAAAATTGATATTGAATACAATTGAAATTCTATTCATGGTGACATTGGAGCGCTAATACATGTGCTTAGCAGTACAGTTAAAGAGCGAACCGATGCCAAATATGCACACTGTAACGATTTTGAGGCCGTATACGGGGTATAAAGCAGTACCGAACGGTCGTGGCAAAAAGATATCGCTACTAACAGCTATAACGATTTGTTTATTTTAATCCCAGATCACTTTATGCTTATCTAAATTGTAATTGTTTTTTTTTTTACGAAAGCTATTTCTATTTGACTGTAACTGTCCTTGGTTATACTAACTATTAATCCCAATAGGGTGATTATAATCATTATCACAATCAATTTTAAGTCCACTACTGCACAGAGATATTCCCCTTTGGCAGGCGGCTTCACGATTGCTTTACCAAAGGCATCTTACTTAAATGTTCCTGCACATTGCCTGTCTTGTATAACTTACAAAATACTTCATTTCCGTTATATACGTTATCTATTATACTTAACTCTAATGCATATCATAAGAAAACAGGGGATGCCGTTATTTGGATGTGGCCGTTTTTTAAAATAAGGGTGACAAACGAGCACACGATTCAAAATATCTGAAGTAGATGCTGTGGCACATAGACATCATATCTACCCTCAATTAAGGATCAAAATGAGGATGCGTTGTAATCCCTGAGGACTAAGTTTAAATGCCTCATTTTCCCTTAAAACGGGTCTTCAGTTTCTACACTCAACACATGAACACAGCAGCATTAATTTGCTATTTTACTAGTATTCTGTAAGAGATTGGTTTCCCTGGCCGAGCCGACCCAGTTTTGCCACAACCATGATATAACATTAGCTCTACCACGTATGAAGGGAATGATGATGAAGATAATGAAAACAAGTTTCAGTAGTAAATAAGTTCGTCCGACAGGCTAGTATGAAGTTAATTGCTAAAGCGTTACAAGTCGTCTTTAGTGATTTGCTAAATCTGAGAAGGATCCTTCTCACGTGAGTATTCATTGATCGTTGTATATTATATGCTCTGATCTACGTACACCGTCTACATGGTGACGGCGGATATGTGTGAGAATCGTCATTTTGTTGTTCTCCTACTTGCTATAAGATAAAAAAAGATTATCGTGAACTTACATTATTATTTTTATTTTACAAAATTGTCATAAAATAACAAGGTGTGTTATTTGCAATGTAGAATATGCTGTAGCTAACAGTTTTAAAATGTATACACAGGTTTTGAAGACACCCCGTCCAATTATTAGGAAAGGTGGTATCAGCTTATCTTTAGATACGTTTCATGTCTGCTTGCTTGTAAAAAGACCGTTTTAAGTGTTTAGCGGTTTTTGAAAGAAGCGACCAGTTTTGGAGATTCGCTGTTTAATAACAAGCAGGCCTCTTCCGCGGCATCTCACAACGGAGCAGTCGGTACTTTTATTCTGTCTAAGATATCCATCGCAAACGTGAGTGTTGTTCGTAACTACACGGGATACATCTATGAATGTCTTTATTACTGTGGCTTTAGTCATTTGTAAGATTTTCTCATAATGATTGTCTCCAAAACGAGTACTTGCGCCGTCAAAAGCTTTTGTCTAATCGCTGTCAAAGCCCGAATCTTTACATGCGCGCATTGTAAATCGCATCCTGGTTTTAAAGACCAGTATTTTTAATTTACTGAACAAAAATTACAAGATTTTTTGATGAATTCATAGAGCACTTGTTTTTAATAATCAGTGTACAAATCTGTTACTTTTTAGGTTAATATTTCTGTTGATAAAATGTTATGTTCTGCGATCTAAACATGTGGATTAAAGTTTATTATAGTTTTATTGAAACATTCATAATATAGATTCTATCAAATTTATATAATGCTGCGTATACATTTGATTATTAGTTTCTTAGTTTGGAAAAAATGTAAAACAGAATCATCTTTTTTGTATTCCAGTAAAAGGAATAAAAAGACTATATATTCTACACGCCATTGTTTTACTTAATAAAGGACAGTAGCGTATACATCTTAATATAATACAAAAATAAACTTTCATATTAAGTATGGGACTTTTCAAATAATACTGTATATTGTAAAGGGAATACCTATAATAGTAGCTTTACGCGAAAACGCACTTAATTTCTTTAAAAACAAGAATCATCTGAAAATATTTGTACTAGTAAAATCCCGGATATAAAAGGTCTGAGGACCAATATTAAATCAATACTGCTCTTTTAAGGGCTATTTATACGCAAACGACGGAATTTCTACAACGATATTAAATTAGGGAAAGCCATACTAGCTTGTGGAAAATTGCCAAAATCGAGAATGTAAGCGACGATAGGTTTTATACTGGCTTTTACGGTAAGAGACAAGTGTTTTATCGCATAAGTTAGTCTGATATCAATAATTCATAGCGCAGCGATGTTATGCGCATCACCGACCGTTCCTTGGAAGCCTCACACTGTTCATTAGTAGTTTCACCGCGGTTTACTTTGGCAAAACCGCTGGGCCACATAATACGGCACATTGATATAGAATCTAACCAAATACGACAACTTATTATGTTTACTCTTTAATAAATTTCAATATAAATCTAAAAATTGCTTTCAAAAACGAATAATCTGTCAAAAATTATAGTTTTTGCCAATTTATATATTCTTTTATTTAACTACGAGTATTTTGTAAGAAAATGACGGAGGACGGATCTTTTAGCTCAAATCAGTTTTTGATGCTTAAGTCCTTGATCTTTTTTATTGTTTAATATTATTGTCTTATATATACAACATGTAACACAATTAACGCACTTTGAGAAAGTAGTTTGTTCAGAATCGTTTACTGAATCGATTCCTATCATTTTTAATATAGGTAATTTTTTATCCCAAAAATAATTAAAACTACGTAAATTACAGTCACACTAAATCTGTACAGTCAAAGCAAACTGAAATGGACCGTAACTTAAGGCAATAAGACTTTTAAGACTGCAGTTTTATTTGTATTATTACTAATTCTGTCATTCAATAAAAATAAAGAAAAATGAACTTTATTTCAAGCACGTTAAAGTCTTTGAGTTAGTGGATTTGTACTGTGACCACAACATTCTTCCGGAATTAGTATATAACTAATTTGATAAATAATCAGTGCATAAAAATGTTTAACTAAAAATTCAGTGTACCTATGTATTATGATTATAACATAATATAGTAATTGGGGTGTCTGAGGGTGTGCGTTAATTACGTTACATATTATATATATGTATATGTATATATATATATATATATATATATATATATATATATATACTGACTGACTGTCTCATCACGGTATCAACTAGTTTATTTATATACTGGTGACTCGCCTCTACTTCATTAGGGTCATTCACCTGTGTGGTGATATATTTTGACGATTTAGTTAAAATTTTCATGAATTATACGCGATGACCTACCTAAAGTAATTCTTTAAATTATTGTAAAAATCGCATCAAAATCCATCAGTGTTTTTAAATTTCAGGCGAATAAACAGGCCGATGTGTAAGGAGATTTCGTATTGACAAAGTTTGGGACAGGTACGCTCAAAACCCTGACTAAAGTGCGTCCGATGTAATGCGTTTTATATCTTTGATGACATTGGTAGGCCGTTCATATACCGTTCGTGTATTGACGATTTAATTACCTTTTGATACGGCTGCCTGGTGATATTGCGATGTGGGTGTCCGATATAGCTATGCTAATATGCTACCAGTTTGGACAGACGACGAGGTGTAACATTAGCGGGCCTTTGGATTACCATAGCCGAAGTTTCATTTGATAGACATGGACATCTGTTAATTAGTATCCTTTTAAAGCTTAGTACTAATACAGTTATCCAGACTTGATTTTGAAGAATTAACAATTATTATTTAATTTAATGTAGAAGAGTACACCACCTCAAAATAAAAAAAATGCACTTGGCAAATTACCTGTCAGGCATAGCACTATGGCAAATGACAAAAAACCCTTATAGAGTAAGTAATATAAGGTAAATTTTGGTGCAGGCCTATGCTCAGCAGTGGAGTTCGCAAAGGCTGTAATCTACAAGTAATCTATACAAGAAGATATAATAATAATAATAATGTCCTCCAGAACGAATTTCGGTCACGGCGACCTGCCGCAACGGAGACTAGCTATCGGCACAAGACAGGATTATAGTGCCCAAGTGTACCTTACTCTCATGGTTCGATGGGACGGTAAACCGACACAATCGGAGAGAGATCAGGCGCAGGACCAACAACTTTACGTGGGTGAGACACCGCCAACTTCCTGACTCCGGGCAGCTACTGAAAATTTCTTAATGGAAAAAAACTCAATAACTGATTTTTTGGGCCCGACCGGCAATTCGAACCTGGGACCGAACGATAACCAGCCGCACTACTACAACCACTAGACCAACGAGGCAATAAAAAAGGAAGATATAGATTTTATCAATATATGAGTATATTGATAAAATCTATATTACGAACATTACCTCTTCTTCTTTATTAGCCAGTAACAGTAGACTGTTGGACATAGGCCATTTTAAAAAGGATTTGCCTCAATCACTACTTTTAGTAAGCGCATTAATAATCATAAAACCATATGTGTTACACTTTTGACGTCAGAGTTGCCGTGACACTAAAGAGCCATGTTAGTTCATTGGTTAAGGCCCGGTTATTAGTAAATTACTGATATTCAAAACAATTTCATGGACTCTAATAAAGTTTCCAAGACCCAAAAAAAAATACATAACAAATTTAAGGATATGAGGTTCACAAATCTGCGGTTGAAAACATTATATTTCAAAATTTTTACGATAGAAAATTTATCTAAACTTTGGTCTTTTGAGTTTTATTATTTCGTTTCATTTCTGAAATACCACGTAAATAACTATAAAAATTAAACTACAATATCCAAACATGTTTTTAACAAACAATTCTGCGGTTCGTTTTTTGAAATTGCTATTTACTTTTTATAAATCTAAATAATATATAATAATATAATAGAATGCAAGCTCTGCTCACGCTAGTCGCCCGCCGGGCCTTGCCGAAGTAGGTTCTGTGTCTAATTTTCGCGTGCACCGCCGTTCCGATCTCGAAAATATTGCTCGCGAGTAAACTTAAGATTGAAGTTTTATATTTCAGCATATAAGTGCAGTTCATAATTGCAGAAATAATATAAGAATTGCAGAAATATGGGAAATAAAACAGCATATAAAAAATTATCAAAATTAAAAATACGAAGATTGAAAAAAACATTAATGTGAGTATGAATGAATACTATAAAATATATTTATTTTCACTTTTTAATAAAAACAAATAAATTGATAAATGCAACTTCACGTAAAAACAATAAAAACAATTGTTTTATTTTTACTTTATATGTCACAGTATAAGTATACAACAGTAAGACCACTGAATGTAGCAATTGTGACCTTTTTTTGTTTTCAGTGCAAAAGCACCACGGACCAAGGGCATGTTTAGATCACAAGAAAAACTCAATGAAAAGTAAGTATGTTAGCGACATATTATACATTAGGTATGTGAAATAATTGATTTTCGCCACATCCTTCACATGTATTTTATAAAAACCGGTATAAAGTACCTAAGTTAATCCTGGTCATATACTATCTGTGAACTAAATTTCATCCAATTCGGTGCAGTGGTTTTGAAGGATATTAAGTAACAAACAAACATCCAAACTTTCCGATTTATAATATTGGCGTGATTAGTAACAGTGGCGCGGACAATGGAAATTCATTTTTCGCACCTCTGTCAGCCCGCTTTATAGTTTAATAGGCTTTATAGGCCTTATAGTTTCTGATATTACTTGCTGACACGTGCTGTTTTAATAATTGGACAATGTATTTTTCAGACAACAGAGTAATTTGCCCAGCAGTAGCACAACTACACTGAATTCTAATGTACAGAATATAACGAATTATGTGTAAGTAGCTATTTAAAAATAAAGAAGCCCATATCGAATTTAAAAAAAAAATCGTTCTGCCATACAAATTGTCCAGTCAAGTAACATATTTTGTTTGGGAGATCGATTTTTTTTTCAGATTTCGATATGGGTTTCTTTAGGAAAGTTGTTAGTTTCACGGGTAGATGAACCCAAGGGGGTTCATCTACAATTTGAATTTATTTATTTTTCACTGAATTTTTTTTTTTCAGACCAACTGAAGACAATGACGATTCATACGTAATTAAGCCTGAAAAAAGCAATGAAGAGTTTCAGCATGTTCTAGGACGGCGGATCATTGATATTAATTACCTCTTGGAAGAGTTACAAAAAAAAGCTTGTCATAATGAATTGTTCCACTGTAACATGAGTAATTTTCGTCTAATGGGTGAAAAAAAGAGAAGGACTTATATCCTTTTTCAAATTTGAATGCAATATGTGCAAAAATATCTGTACAATTAAATCTGAAAACACACATGATACTGAAAAAATTAATTTAAACATTGCCGCGACCACTGGCATCGTTGCTTCTGGTATTGGTTATTCTCAATTTGAAGAGCTATGTTCAGCAATAGACGTTCCAGTATTTACTCTGAATACTTACACCAAATATCAAGATCAGGTTCTTAAAAAATGGGAACAAACTGCGAGTTCTTCTATGGCAGCTGCTGCAGAAAAAGAAAAAGAAATAGCTATCGAAGAAGGCCAAACCAAGGGTGGTTTTCCCGTAATTGATGTTCTCGTTGATGGCTCCTGGTGCGCTCGATCCTATGGTTCTAATTATAAAGCATTATCTGGTACTGCAGCTATTATCGGCAGAAAAACTGGTCAAATTCTTTACATTGGGGTGAAAAATAAATACTGTCTTGTGTGTGCCCGAGCTGAAAATAACAATATTTCACCTAAGGAGCATAAATGCTTCAAAAATTACGAAGGATCGTCAACGTCTATGGAAAATGAGATTATAGTCGAAGGATTCTATATCTGAAGAAGTCTTCTATATCTTCATACGGCCTCATATATGGTAGAATGATTGGTGATGGTGACGCGTCTACTTACGCGAAAATCCTACAGGCCAGACCATATGCAGAACAAAACGTTACATTACATACAACGGAAAACAAAATTCAAATTCTCAAATACGACAAAAAAACAGGCACGGTGACCGTAAACAAGAAAAGTAACTGGTACTACCAAATTCAGGGCCAGCTGCATGTTACGGGTAGGAAAGTTTGTTTATTAGGAATTTGGTCAGGTGACAATGAAACAATTTTCACAAAATATATTGAAAGAGATGATGAATTTTGGAAAACTATGGAGCCAAAGTTAGTACTTTTTTTATAAAAATTGCTTACTCACAGAAATTGTTGACAGCAGATATGCGCGTGGGATGGCGATCCGAGATCTAAAACTGGAATGTGACTCCATGTCTGTAATTGATGTACCAGACAAAGAAAATAACAGACCTGATTTATTCAGGACTGACCATCGAACGTCTAACGAACCTGACAAAAATTTTAAAAGAATTCACCAACTCAGTATGGAAGAGTTTTAGAAATTGTTTCATAGTTGATCGATTGGTTAAGATGTAGTTTTAGATCACTATTGTAATTATTTAACTTTGAATACTTACGCATTTGTAAAACTTACATAAAATTATTAAAAAGAAATTTAATTTAATATTTTATACAAAGTTTTTTTTTAAATAATCGAAATCAGTAAAAAAAAACTAAATACGTATAAATTTAATACATCATACAAAACATTAACTAAAGACGTAATTTGTAACTACTCACTGCAAACTAAAAACAGTTCAAATCATAAGAAGTGGTCCTACTGCAAACTATTTTGTACTGTGATCTGTAGTAGCACGGTGCCGGGATCAAGTGAGTTCATTTTTTTGGGGTGTTTGCGTTGTTTATTACGCGCGCGCTGGAGATGCGCTAAATACCTAAAGTGTCAGTATAAGAGTGCCTTAAGCGTTCGCTATAATTTCACTATCAAGCGAGCTAGCCTGGTTTGATCTGCGCTAGCAACACTAAGATTGTTGATTTAAATTTTAAGTGCTGATTTACCACGTGAAGAAGCAATATATCATGAGGAAACCTATTTGACTGAGAAATAAAAAAAAATTTCAAAGACTTGAAGTCGGTCAACACCCATAGTTGCAGCGCACTGAACACTTCCTTTCCCTAAGAAATTTTTACTTTGACGGTACTTGACGACAAAAGTCCAGGTATTTCACCTCTGACATATAAAAGATATTGTAACAGCTTTTATATCGTATACCTGTAACACCTGTGTTATATTACCCATTCATTATATATTTGTTTAGATGCAATGTCATAACCTAAACAGTACGCAAAAACAGTATCAGTGACACGCAATTTATACTTGTAAATGTGAGAATTTTACGGGATATAAGTTTAATAAAAAGTTTTGCCCATGTTATAAATCAAAGTATTAGGCGGTAAAATACGGATTGTTAGATCTTATTAAATGAAATTATATTTGCAGGATGCAAGGAATAAGGCTAAAAGTAAAACATAATACCTATAATATAATAAATTATAGTGTTTAATGTATTAAGATTTGAGGTAAGGTACCCAAAAATTGATACCTTACTGAGCCTGCTTAAAATTGTAAAAATAAAAAATATTTTTAAAGTATTTTTTTCTTTAACGATTTCACTTTTATAAAAATGAATTGATGGTTACATTTATGATTATTTATATGTACAACTTTTTTGTTCTATTTAATTTAAATTTATACAAATGTGTACTGTATATTAGTAACTTTTTTTCTTTAAATTAAACAAACATCATCCCTTTTTAGTGATTCATACGCGGTAGAGCCGTGCTGCAGCTATAAATATTATGATTGTATCACGAATGGGTCGACATGACCGGGAAGGTCCACGCTCTCACAGAACACCAGCGTCAAATAGCAGCTCAATATTGCTGTGTTTCGCATGGTAAGTGTACAAAACCGGAAACCCTTTTTACTGGAAACAAGGCATTACATCTTAGTCCTCAGGGGTGACAACACATCTGCATTTTGATTCTTAATTGAGCATATATTTAGATGTCTATAGGCCACAGCATCCACTTAAACTCAGATGGACTGTATGCTCATTAGTCACCCTTATTCTATCAAAGAAGTTTTAAAGAAAAAAGGAGGGAGATGATGATATGATTTTAAATCACAAACAATGAATTTTTCTTAATTTTGCTTTACATACTTGTATGAGAAACTTGCCTTTTAAACTAATTTTGATTGTGTAACTTGTAGTATAACCAATTTCAAATGCACGTCGGCTTCAAACATCTGTCTTAAACAACGATTACGTTTAATAAAGCAAAACCCTGTAATTCGCTGGGAGTTCCTCGAGCGTCCGACATTGGAATTTTCGTCGTCGAAAATGCATTTTCCTAACACATTATTGTTCATATTGCTCGCCGTCTGCCAGTCTACATTTAAGTTAATTATAGGATTACAACGGGTTGCATTTAAAGTGGTATTTTGGTAATATAATAGTCAGATGGCACGCCCGATAAGTGCCAACCCGATACTTGGAAAGCCTCGCTCATTACGCATTCGGGTCGCAAACAAAACGTACTCAGCCGCGAGGAACAAACGAATATAATAATTATGAGTCGAATGGATTAGGTCGAATTAACGGTTGCGATGTTACGAGATTACTTTTTCGACACGTACTACGGAGGTTTTGTTATGTATGTAGATAAAATTTGCGAAATTTCAGACATTTTTTACAATGCAATTTAGATTATACCATATTAATATATTGTTTTATTTCATAACTTAGCGATTGTTTTGATTAGATAAATAAGTTATAAAAACTTATTTTAAAATCAAACGTATTTTTCCCAACGTACATAAATAAAGTCAAGTAGTGTCAAGTAATAATCATCATCATAATTATTACAACCCTTCACAAGTCCAATACCAAACATAGGCCTCCCCCAAGGAATGCCAGAAAGCACGGTCGTGAGCCTCCTGCATCCATCGACTTCCTGTATGTTTTACCAGGTCGTCACTCTATCTGGTATAGGTATCAAGTAAATATGTCAGTAAATAAATTCATTATTTTTCCATTGGTCTTCAGGACTGGAATGTTTTGACTGGTGTCTGTCGGATACTTAAGTAATAATTATAAGTGCCCATGAGTTACAATAGAAGCAACGAGTGAGATCAGTGCAGCCGCTTCCGTAGACCATCAGAGAGCTAAAAAATGTGATTACCGCGGAGTGGGAAGGTATTTCGCAAGAAACCATAAGATATTACTCGCTAACATACTCAGACGAGTACAAGCTGCGATTGCAGCAAGAGGAAGTCACACTTCGTACTAAAATTTTATCTCTTTTTACCCTACAAAGAAAAAACAAACAAAAAATTTGTTTCATTTAAAGTTACAGCCTATATAAGTCCCACTCCTGGGCACAGGCTTCCACTTATTACTGAGAGGGCAAAGAATTGTCCGTCGCGCTGACCCAATGCGTGTTGGCGAACTTCACATGTATTCGAAATATATTTTTTTCTTATTTCGGAGACGTGCAGGTTTCCTCACGATGTTTTCCTTCACCGCCGAGCACTAAAAATGCCGGCGGGGATCGAACCCGGTTTGCTTGCGTGCTATGAAATTTACAGCGAGCGCTAACCATCTGACCTGCCACGGTTCCTCATATTAACATTATTTCTGATTAATTCAATCAAAAAAATGTATTATCATATATATGTATAATCAAAGTATGATAAAACTCACGAAAACTAGCCCTTGCTAATTAATTTACAAAATTTGGAGTTCAGATTCAGGTTCAGGTTCTTTGCTTAATTGCCCGATGTTTTTTGCAAAACAATTTATAAGATTTGTTTATAATTGTTAATTTATAAATGTCATATAATATTATAAGTGTTAATTTATAAGTTTCATATAATATTAAAGTGTCAATTTGTATAGTTAATTATAATGTATTAAAAAAAATGTAGAAGTGACGTTAAAAAATAAGTCATTTTTAAGTCATTTTTTTAACGTTAAAAAGGGAGAAATCGTTTATCAGCCCCTATAATGGAAACGCCGGACATAGTATGTGATATCAAGGGATATAACATTTCTAAGTAACGATTTCTTATATTTACGCGAACACCATGCATTAAATGAAACTAATTTTTACAGATTTTATCGCGTTTAATTTAAAATTTTAATTCCCGACGTTTCTGGTGCTTAACAGCACCCATGGTACCAAAATAAGCCTCACCCTCCACGACCATGGGTGCTGTAAAGCAATCTACATGGATATGTAGAGCCGCGGTAGCTCAGATGGTTAACGCTCGCTGTAAATATAATAGAACACGAGTAACCCGGGTTCGATGTCCACCGGCACCAATGAAATTGTTAATTGCAATTTTAAGTGCTGATTTACCACGTGCTTGGCGGCAAAAGAAACCATCGTGAGGAAACCTGCATGTCTGAGAAATAAAAAGAAAAAATTCGAAGACATGTGAAGTTCGCCAACACGCATTGGGGCAGCGCGGCGGACACTTCCTTGCCCTAAAACCCTCTCAGAAATGAGAGGAGGCCTGTGCCCAGCAGTGGGACATAAGTATATAGGCTGTAACTTTACTATTTTGGATATAAAATAAAATCCTGAAAACTTAGGTTTTAAGTTAAATCTAAAAATCACATTTATATATGCCACACAACCCGGTCGATAGACGTGACGTGTTGCTAGTTTATGAATAAAAATGAAATATATAACCATACATAAACCAGGATGTAATCCGTTAACACATAAAACATTATTTGCAATAATAACATTTAACTTTCAAGCAGGAGTATTTAAACCCGCACTTTCGTCGCATATTTACGGCCCTATAATTTAATGTAATGAGACGGAGTACAGCAACTAATTGGACACGTCATGCCGATATTAATTTATATATCGGATTGTTATTCTGTCCTTTGTTAATCGTGATTGTTTAAATGCTACAGGCAAACGTTTAACTAAAGGTTACGCTCTGTAATTAAATCTGCGTGATATAGACTCAGTTAGCGTTCCCACACCCTTTAAGTGAACGATCGAAAGAGATATATAAGCGCTTGAAGCTTTCGAAACAGTAGGTTGTAATACTCATTATAGAATGTGCAAAAATTTTTATCTCCTATATTGTGTTGGTGTCTTACATATATAATTTTCCAAGGACGTACAGACAAACAATTAATCGTAGTCCGTACAGTTATGTGCAGGATTCGAATGCATTGCCTGTAATGCTGCAGTTAAAAACGTTGAGAATACTACCGAGTCTTCAAAATTTAATTAAAGGTAAAGAAGACTGTGCATTTATATGTGTGGAATTTCAATTAAATATCTACACTTAGGTTGAAATACGTGTTTAATACATTAACATAGTCAATTCATTAGCACATAATTTTTTATCCCATTAACAGTCAAAACATCCATCCCGGATATGTGTCAAATATCTATTGTCAGTTACAGTCATCCATCGCGGCGATTCGATTCCCCCCATTTTCAGCCCTTTTGTTTAAAGAAAATACTTTTATTGCTATTATACTTCGCTTTTATCACTAATGTTATATTTAGGTGAGAAAAACATGTTTATTATATTTTATTGTATAAACCACAACATTATACCCATATAGGTATTTAAAAATAACACGAAATTAAATTAACTATTTCTCCCGGGCAGTAAATACAAGCCGCAATGGTTGCAACATATAAGAAATGACGCCACTAAGAAATTAATATACTGTTGAGGGGCTACATACTTAAAGAATAAACTTTAAGTATGTAACCTATTCTAAATGTTTTTGAAAATTTTCAATGATAACGTTATAAAATAGAAATAAAATGCGCATGAACGGTTCCGTACCCATCGTTCAAAATTTAATACTATGTAGGTACTTTTTAAATACTTTTGTAAAAGTAAAACCACGTCTCCTGTATGGAAACCTCCTTTAATTTATAACATAATTTTATTTTTTTATAATTTTTAGCGAATATAGCAATACTAACTTTGTGAGCATTTCAAGCGTCTACTTGTTGCCATTATTAAGTTCGAGCAAAAAAAGCAAAAAAAAAAACCAATTTTCTAGTAGGGGAACCCCTTTAATTTTTAATTTATTTTAATTTGTATTTTTTGTTATAGCGGCAACAGAAATACACATTCTCTGAAAATTTCAACTGTCTACCTACTACGGAACATGAGATACAGCCGGCTGAGATAAAGACGGACGAACGGATGGACAGTGAAGGCTCACTAATAGGGTTCCATTGGTTACCCTTCGGGTACGGAATCCTAAAAGTACCAACTTTTACAGATTAAGAGTGACAAACGAGTAATCAGTCCACCTGACAGTAAGTGGATACTGGGACCCACAGACGTTTACATCTATCTTCGAATTACACCTACCCCTGAGGACTGAGATGGAGTGTCTGGTTTATTTAATAAACTTGAGGAAGTTCACAGCCGGGCATGTGACCATGAAATCTTACATACTGGGTATTAACCTCTTTTACTCTCATAACTAACCTAAATATTACAAAATCACTCCCGCCACCCAGCGACGTAGGTAGAGGCAGGCATTCCATATGGCATACATGCTCGGCATAACTTAATATTACTTCAATAAACTAAGGTGAAACTTATATTTCTTAACTATTTAAATTTTAAAAGCGCTTTCTGCTGGAAGTACATATATCCGCAACGTTTACAAGTAATTGTTACACAATTAGGAGAAACCGTGCCAGTGCCAGCAGTAATATCTGCATGCGCTAATTACAAACTTTAGCGATAATTACTGCTTTGAGTCGACTTCGTGGCTTGTAGGAATACAAAATATTATAGTTACGGCAATAAAGGTGGTTAATGGTTTCTTTGTTATATAACAGGATTTGATTTGGTCCAACTTTTTCATAGAATTATGGTGACTAACGAGCACACAGTCCACCTGATGGTAAGTGGATGCTGTGGTCCATAGACATTTACATTTAAAATATGTGTTGTCAGCCCTGAGGACTAAGATGGAATGCCTCGATTCCAGTAAAACGGGTCTCCGGTTCTCTACAGTCACCATACGAAACACAGCAGCATCAAGCTGTTATTCTGTGAGAGCGTGGTCCTTCCCCGGTCGAGCCGACCCTCAACCATAATATAGCTGCAGCGTGACTCTATCACGTATAAAAATTATTGGAAATTCTTATTTTAATTTAATTATTTATTTTAATATCAATAGTTTGACGGACGAAATTTTCTCGATCCGGAATTTATTCTATATCGTAGAATTGTATTAACATAGACTATACTTGGACGAACACCCAGACCTGAAACAACTAATTAATTTTGTGTGCTCCACAAATAATATTTGTTCCATGAAATCGCCAGCCATTATTGCATTTTCTCGGTTTCTTGAGCCATATTCATCAGCAGGAGACGAGCAAGCTTCTCCGTCATTGTGTTCAGTACTTCTAAGTACACATCTGCAGTAATGCTTATCGCGTTTGGTAAGAATCTGTGATAAATCACAGCGGCGCTACACCACTAAACTGTGACCATCATTTTTCTAGAGGTAAGTTTTCGTTTAGGGCATCGTTTAGGTGCTGAACCAGAATTCAACAAAGTTGCTGAGGACTTGCGATTGTCAAACAGAACCCATTTTTTGCAGATAACAATGCAGTGCAAGGCACATCTCATCGCGTACTTCGCGCCGGCGATTATTGATTTCGTGGGGCAGTCATTTGTCAAGCATTTTTACTTTGCCAATCTGACGCAAATGAACCAATATTATTTTGATGCTAACGTCGAAATCTGCTGCTTATCAGCCGTAGATTGAGTATCATCAGCTTCCACAATCGCCTTTAATTCGTCATTGTCGACCAAAGTTTTCGGACGACCATATGGTTCATTTTTGAGTTCAAAATTTTGAGAAAGGAAGCGAGCAAACCAATAACAGGTTGCGTTCTTTTGTAATATTTGCTTCGTAAACGTCGTTGATGTTGGAACCGCTTGCGTCGCGTTCTGCCACGACGGTACTCATATTCCGGAATTACTCGAATTTATAACGTATCCTTTATGACGAAAAAGATTCAAATGCGATGAAAATATAAGGCCAATGAATAAACAAATGACTAATTTTGAAAAAAGAATTCTATGTTTTCAAATTAAAATTAATTTGAAATTAGAATTATAGTATGTGAGGGTAGTATGGTTATCCGATCAATATGGTCACTTTCTTATAATAACTCAAAAACTACAGCCTTATTTGCATAGAAGGATATATGATAAGATATCTCTTCATCAGACAATCACATAACAAAGAGTCAAAAGGACACAGCTTTATCGACGCCATTTTAACACTTGATATTATAGTAATCAAGAGTCGCCAGTTGACAATGAGGTGAAGTTTTTTGTTACACAGTGTCGTTTAATTGAGAAAATAGTTTAAAAAAAATTATAAGTTTCTAGAGTTTTATATTAATACACAAAACAATACCTCAGTGACTTTTCCTTTAATTTTCTACACATTATTAACTCTTTTTTTTTAATTTTTCTACTTTTATGAATATTCTGTGGTTGGTTTTATTTATTTTTAATGTAGTTAATATGAAATATAACTAATAGTAAAGCAAAAAATTAAACTTTACATTTTTCGAACAAATTAACTCCCCCGCTATGAAATCTGTCAACTATTACAACCTCATTTATAAGTGGTGCCCATCTGGTGGCAAAACAAGTGGATGCATTCACTGTCAATTTATTTTTATTAAAAGAAAGTAAATTAAAATTTCAATATCGCAAAATTACCTAACAGTAACTTTACGAAACTTAATGACATTCAAATGTTATAGCAAACATGTGAGCATTTGTTTAATTTAATTTGATGAACGATAGCAGTAATTGGTAAGGAATTTTCTAATCTTCCAAGTCAATCTTATTTCATGTTTTAATCTTAGTACACATTGATTGTTTTGCTTTTTAAGTTTTAAGTTTTCAAATTGAAATTAATTGGAGAGCATAATAACACTAGTTTACACGGTTTTCATACCCCAGTTGAAAGTTGTTATTTTGTTATTCATTTTTGTAGAATTATTCAAAAAAAATAATAAAAAATTCTGTCACGTCTAGTTTAAGAAATATTTATCAACTTAATTAAAAATAATTTTGGTATTAATACCTACCATACTTTTTATAACTATTTGAATTAGTTTCTCTTATAATGGACCAGCAATAATCCCCCAATACGTTATATTCCAAAATCCTTGATGTCGTTCTTCTAAAACTTTTAAATCTTGGTGAAAACATTCCCCTTGTTCATCACTCGTACTTCCTAAGTTTTCAGGGAAAAATTTGGATGCGAGTCGGAAAATGAATCTTTAATGACATCTTTACTCCCACCTTTTGAAAATTTTCCAATAAATCGGTAACAATTTCTTTGTAATTTTCACTTTTTTTATTTCCCAAAAAAATTCCTACAACCATTTTGAATGGCTTCCAAGCAGATTTTTCATTAACGGATAAAAGGCTTTCAAACCGAGAATCTTTCATGATTTTACAGATTTATGAGGCAACAAATATACCCTCTTTCAGCTTTCCCTCTGTAATGTTTGGAAAGATTTTTCGAAAATACCGGAAAGCATCACTGTTTTTGTCAAGCGCCTTCACAAAATTTTTCATAAGCCCCAATTCGGTTTAAAGGGGGTGAACACCTGATGTGCAGTAAGACACACATCTACCTTCCATACAAATCAAAATAAGATAAAATATATTTCTAATATAATATAATTGCAGCATCTCTACCACAAAATTTGTTTTTACGTGGTAGAGCCATGGTGATTTTATTGGGATCTACCAACAACGTATTTAACGTTCATTTTGCCCGGAATATACTCATTCCGAATAGGCCATTCTTTTCTAACATGATGATGTTGTTTCGCTCCACTATACCACAAACAAAGGAAATTACAGTATTTTGTGTAACCACCCTGCAATCCAAATAACACACCATAGCATTGGTGAACCAAATAGAAGGTGAACGTTTTCTCCTGATGACCACGGGAATAAAACGATTCTACAGCTTTCGCAAAACACATGAGGCACCCACTTTTTATCTTGATTTGCAACAGAGAATCTAAAATAATGAAGATATGCACTTTTCAACGAATCTACAATGGGTTTATATTTTCAAAAAAAATACTCTTTTTTGAAAATATAAACTGTCCATAAACATAACAAAAACGATCTGAACTTTGTTTACACTCTCCACTCGACATTTTAAATCAATCCGAAACAAAATAATTGTCGTTTGAAGCGAACGAATAAACAATAAACTGTCATCACCACGTTAGGTAGTTAAAAAAACATTCGACTGCAGAAAGAAATTGTGACGTGATAAAATATTTCTGCTAACACTTTTAGGTTTAAGAAACGTATATTAACATATTTATAAACGTTTATTTTGGGGTATAAAAAAAAAGTTCAATTTTGTAAACTAGTATAATCATTGTTATTCCTTTAAAGGTCCGTTTAAGGCAAACTAAAAGTGGACAAGTATTGAGTCTTTTTCAAGTTAAAAAAAATTTATACAAGCAAGAGTGATAAAAGTGTAAGTACCTACATACATAGTTTAAATGATTTTAAGCAAATGCTATATAGTTTTAAATGATTGAAAGTAAATGACATAGCTCATAGACACCTACATCTATCATCTTTTTAACCGACTTCAAAAAAGGAGGAGGTACTCAATTCGACCATATGTTTTTATGTATGTTACCACAGAATTCTTTCTAATTGAAACCATTTTGATGATTCTTTTTTGTTTGAAAGCTGGTGCTTCTCATCAGGTACCATATAAATTTGATCAAGATCTAAACAGTAATTTTTGAGTTATTCTTAATCATGCATATTTAATTGACTTCGACTGCATTGATGATGTTCTCATTTTATTTATGTGGAAGTCGGTTCTACAAATTTTTATTTTACCACTTGTTATAGATATAGAATGACGGTGTTACTAGATAATGAATAGACTAGATAGTGAATAGATATAGAATGTAGGTGGACTATGGTCTCCTGATACTAGCAAGTGTGGCCCATAGACGTTTACATGTTATCCTCGACCAAAGGAGGTCCAACTTTCTAATAAATGAGTATAAATAATTTAAAAAAATTAACTCTCTTTAAAAGTGCATCTCTCTTATATCTTAAGATTACACTTTAATCAAAATACCTTCGAGACTGAGAAGTTGCACTTATTTTTCTTGAAGGAGATTTTGGATGAAAAATTGATGTCCATTGAAAGCGGCTTACTTTGGCTACCCTGGAGTAAAAATTTCACCTACATGTCGATGTATATCTCCGCAATAACATCTTTGCTTCCAGCGTCTCCCTCACCTTGAAGACCCCACTTTTTTGACAGTCTGGGTGATGATTATAACGAGATTATAGGGGATAATAAAAGCCTTTACGTCTGTGTCTGCCACCAAGCAGTGTGGGACTTACTGAAAAAGCGTGCTCAGAGGCTTATTGGTGATCCAAATCTAGTTAAAACCAATTCACCATGATCTAATACTGGCGCAAAATAGCCAAGGCTTTCAATTTTCTAGAGTATGGATTTCACGACAGTTTGCGCAGAAAATGTATAATTTAAGTCCTCTCTCTCTCTCTCTCTCTCTCTATCAACTTCTTCCTTCCATTTGTAGTCAACATACCTCGCATTTGTACCAAACGGTAGGCTTCATCTTTCTTCATACGAACTGCAAAGTAGTGGAATAACTTTGTAACATCTGACTTTTCATCCGATTACAATTTGGGTGCATTCAAGGTAAAGAGTAAATAGACTTTTGTAAAGCTAAATCACTGCGCTTTACCATCTTCAGCTGCATCATCACATACCACAGATAGGATCAAGCACTTGCTTGGAATAGTAAAAAAAAATACTAAAAATAAGCTCGCAATTAAAATGCATGTTATCGCGCTAACAAATAGCACACTAATAAAAACAACCAATTACTTTTCCTCCTACATTTGGTATGCAGCTCAGTCCGAATCAAGACATTTTTACTGTGTTTTATAATAGTGAGTCATTCAAATAGCCGTTAGTTAGCTATAAAAGCACTGCCTACTCCTTGTACTCATTCCACTAAAAATTATGATTGTATTAATACGTGGTTTCAAAACTAACTTTATCGTCATTGGGGAAGTGACATTAGTCATCGCATTCATTGAGTGGTATTCACTAAATGATCGGATCTTTATATCAGACCGTAACAGCCTAATAGATTTTTTGCTTATTAATCAATAGAGCGGTAAATAAAGCTCAAACGCCCGATTTCTAAATACAAAAAATGTTTTGTTGTCTATTACGATCTGTTTTATTGCATAGGAAGTCTATTTAAAACTTTATAAAACATTGTGTTTTATTGCTCTTTCGCAACTAAGAATGACACACAATAATAAAATTTTTGCGGCGGCATAGTTCCATCTTGTGGGTGTCGTAAGAGTCGAGAGAGGGAAATCCAACAGGAGATAAGCTACAGCATCTGCTTGATAACAACTCACCATAATAAAACAATGCGGTTGCCAACCCTTTGCTAAGCGTGACAGCTATGAAGAGAATCTGTGGGGAAAGATAGGCTTCTTAGTTCAGCAATGAACTTATAATGGGCTGTAATGAATGAATGAATGGATGAATGAAGTTTTATAACCAGTATTTTTGTTACAATTTTTTATGAACTTTTAGAACGTGTTCGGTTCGTTTTTCCTCAATACACAAACAGAGTGCATAATGCTTCATGGCTTTAAATGAGTGCTAGCGCTTGTATTGAAAATGCATTTCCTGATTTCAGTAATGTACAAAAGTGACTATTTATTCTAAGTTTTAAGTAATACGCTATTAAAAAAAATTAAATGTTTAATTTAATTTTAATGTAAGCTATAACATTTACATTAGTCCCGCTGTTGGGCATAGGCCTCCTCTTATTACGGGCATACTTATTCAATAAATTTAAAAAAAGTACTATAATATGTAATTACAAACTAACTTAAATCTTAAATTTTTATGTCTTTTCATGCACTCGTCATGAATTTTAAGCAAATGTAAACTTTATTACATCCCGTTATATTCGTTTCTTTTACGAGCATGCATATTAAGTAAATAGGTGCACTTTCTGATTATCTGCTTCGTCAATCTTTTTACTTCATACAATTTGTATGCAAGTCAATACAACATTCAAAACTTAAAGCAAATATATTAAGATTGAAAAAGGACATTCAAATGCGTGAATAACGGAATTCGGCGAACAAACATTTGGAAATTTGGCACCGGACCAATTGTTGGTTGCGAACGCTGAAGAATAAGAAAGGCTAAAATAAATACATATTTAATTACTGGTATACCATTACAGCCTATTAAAAGTCCGCTGCTGAACATAGGCCTCCCCATAGACTAATCTCATAGGGGGGATATTTGCAATAGTTGCCACGCTTTAAAGGACGGTTGGTAAACAAAGTTTTTATTTTCAGTTGTGATTAAGAAGACTGTCGGCCCTTACTACACCCACGGATATAGGATAGTGGATTATTATTACCACCTTTACGCGGTCAACGTACTGGTGTAACATTATATAATATATTTAATTACTGGTAGCGATCACAGAAGTTGACTGTCGGTATATCGAAGTGCTGAAGTGTTTGTACAGTAGGGCTACGATGGCTATCCGAGTACAGAACCAGAGTACGAAACCTATCCAACTGCAGAGAGGTGTAAGACAGGGTGACGTTATTTCCCCGAAACTCTAAAACACCGCTGCGTTGGAAGACGTTCTCAAGCTACTGGACTGGAAAGGATACGGTATTAACATCAATGGCGAGTACATCACTCACCTTCGATTTGCCACGATATAGTCCTTATGGCAGAATCGCTGGAGGACTTAAGCAATATGCTCAATGACTTCAATAGTGCCTCCCAACGGATAGGTCTTAAGATGAACATGGACAAAACAAAGATCATGTTTAATGTCCATGTCACACCTATGCCGGTAGTTGTGGGAGCACTAAGCTCGAAGTTGTTGACGAGTACGTTTACTTGGGACAAATAGTCCGGCTAGGTAAGTCCAACTTCGACTCACACACTCCTGACTTCGGATTATACAACATATCATAAACAACTCATACATGGAGAGGGCTATACTCGGAGTTTCTCTGCGTGATAAACTTAGAAATGAGGATATCCGCAGTAGAACCAGAGTGACCGACATAGCCCAATGGATTAGTAAGCTGAAGTGGCAATGGGCTGGCCATATAGCTCGAAGAACCGACAACCGTTGTGGAAAAAAGGTTCTCGAGTGGCAGCCTCGTACCGGTAGACGAAGTGTAGGGCGACCCCCCACTATATGGAGTGACGACCTGGTAAGACATGCTGGAAGTCGATGGATGCAGGTGGCTCAGGACCGTGCTTTGTGGCATACCTTGGGGGAGGCCTATGTTCAGCAGTGGACTTGTAAAGGGCTGTAATGATGATGATGATAATGATGATCACAGAATTGTGAGAGGTTCTATGTTGAAGCAGTTACAATCAATCCTCCCACCCCCTCTTTGTGCTATAATGCAAACCCCGAAAATTTTAACTCTAATCACAATTTTTTCATTCAGTGTCTAGGAGGCTGCATTACAGTAAATGATATAAAAGATAAGTCCCTGGAAACTGTGTATGCGGTTGCAGCTAAGGTCTACAAGACCCATCGTAGAATATCTTAAAAATGCTCTAATCACACTCCTAATGTCATAGAGTGGTTCTTCCGTTGGCAAAGTATCACATATGGTTACTGTTGAAAACCGGAGAACCCTTTAACCAATAACGAAGTCTTTCATCTTAGTCCTCAGATATGACGATACACCCGCATTTTTGCATCTTAATGCGGATAGATGTGGGCAACAGCATCTACTTATTTATGAACCCAGTTGTATGCTCGTTGGTCATGCTTTCTTATTCATATACAAATTTTACAAATATAAAACGTAAACGCAAAAATATAGTTCGTATACCCCCCACCTGCTGAGTATTAAAATCTTCATTGGCGCTGTACCATTGCTGGTTGGCAGCGATTACACGCCCTTAAAATATTGTAAATTTCATTGATATGCAGATTTCCTTCCTGCGTTTTATGCAATTAACAATTTCATCAATGCGGACGGACATTAAACTTTGTTTTTTTATCATCGATTATGCGGAGAGTCGTGTACCCAGGACTCTCTGCCTAATTGATGCTACGATGCCACAGACAGACACACAGATACACATATATCACCCCTCTGTTTGCGTCGGGGGTTAAAATATGCTTAGTACATACGATACTGTACCTTAACGAAGAACATTTTACTTAGAAATTATTATGATAGAAAGCAAATCGCTATTAAACAATAAACAAGATAGATAATACGATAATAATTTCTTATATTTATGAGAACACTACCTACATTTAAATAACACTAGTTATTACGGATTTTATCGCGTATATTAACTTTTTTATATACCCGAAGTTTCGAGCATGATCACTGGGGGAATCCCTGAGACCATGGGTGTTGCAAAGTGCTCGAAACGTCTGGTATATAAAAAAGTTAAGATGATACAATCTTTAACTGTAGACACACCTTTAACCAAACTATAATTACTACAAAACGTAATGAGAACCGAGTGGGTGGGATCATTTAAAAGGCAGTAAACAAACTTATTTCGACCCACGCCGGCAATTAGTTCGGCTAGAATTAAATCGAACGTTCCCTCGAAACTTTGAATTAAAACCTTGCACGCCAAGTAAATGTGAATAATTACGTCTTTAATAATGCTTTTGTTCTCGAAGAGTCGACGAGAAAATTCAAGTAATTCAATTGTTTAGGACTATTTAATTCGAGTCGGCCAACATTCCGCTTGCTTTCTAAACTTTTTGTTCAGTGTTTTGGAGACATACAATTGTATACCATAAACCATAGTCCAGTTTGATACACACAATTAAAGCTAGTTACAAGATTATAATATATATAACCTCAAGTAATCAAAACTTTTGCTTAGTGAAGTGGCGGTGCAAGAATATCCACTAACATATCGTGACAAGGATGTCATAAGTATCGACAGAAGTAAAACGAAACTGGAGATGGGTGGATGGGGATACCAAAATAATAAAAAAAGCAATTGCCAACCTCCTTGCTAAGTTTTTTTGTTATAGAATAAAGTGACAAACGAGCACACAGTCCACATGATGGTAAGTGGATACTGTGGCCTATACACATCTACATTTAGCCTGGATTAAGAATCAAAATGCAGATGCATTCTCACCATTGAGGACTAAGATGGAATGCCTCGATCCCAATAAAACAGGTTTCCGGTTCTCTACACTCATCATACAAAACACAGTTTTACGCTTGTATTCTGTCAGAGAGTGATCCTTCCTCGGCCGAGCCGACCCATTCGTGCTTCAACCATAATATAGCTAGAGCGTGACTCTACCACGTACGTAAGTGTGTCAACTATTGCAAAATGTTATCTGCAGTGGACTTTTATGGGCTATAATGGGTGGATATTATAGAAAAAAATATAGCTAAAGCAAGACTCTAACAGGTCAAATGTATTGTGCATGTAGATTTCAAACAGTAAAATATACTGAACCCTTATTTATGTAGAGAAGCAATCACAAACAACGATAGAATTTTTGTAATCTTATTACACGTAGGACACAAAGTGTTAACGGAGCGCGTATTCCGCTCCAGTTAACTCATTGTGCGTAATGTCTAGTGTTTATCATTTATTTTGTAATTTACTAGAAAATGACGAAGATAATTTTATTTTATGTCATTATGCATTGCAGTAGTGAATTCTGTGGTTTTGAGTATTTATTATATATTACAATAAAATAGCAATAATAAACATATAAAAAGGATTTTTATGTAATTTATTTGTTTTCGCCTTGCCTTAATTGTCTTACCTGCACATCAAATTAAACGTGTCTAATATACGACAAACATGGTCAGTTAAACTGATAATTCCAACTGATCAGTTCAAACCAGGATTGTTGATATTTTTTTAAATATCGGATTTACGAAATATCGATAATTATAAATATATCAATAATAGACTTTTATATATAAGTTTATTTATCGATATTATAAAAAATATTGACATTCCTAGTTTAAACTGATCAGTTGGAATGATCACTTGAACGGACCGTGTGTGTTATCGATTGGACACAAAATGTGATATCTAATTTAAAATACACAACGTCTAAGTTACTTTACTTTAGTTATCAGAGTTTGATATGATTTGAAATACACATTGGCTTTGTGTAATAATTTCTTGA
Organism: Parnassius apollo; assembly: GCA_907164705.1. Classification (NCBI taxonomy): domain Eukaryota; kingdom Metazoa; phylum Arthropoda; class Insecta; order Lepidoptera; family Papilionidae; genus Parnassius; species Parnassius apollo. The sequence continues at coordinate 5,930,551 of CAJQZP010001172.1, forward strand.
TATATACATAAAAGAATTATTTAAATTTACTGTTTGTTTTTTTATTTCCCTATATTTTGAGTTCTTTTTTTGATTTCATGGTCAAAATCCATAAGATTAGTTTCATTCATCTTCAGTTGTTGTTGCGTTTGTAGATAAAACTATAGGTGATAAGTATTAAGAGTTTTCTTTTTTCTCAGAATTTTTAAATGATATTTTTTTAAACTAATTAAATAAAATATTATTATACCCAATGGTACGACTAGCGCTCTCTAGCCTGAAAATGCTTGGAATATTTTCTCAAACTCACGACGCATGGCAGCCGAGTTGGTGAGCGCAGCGTTTAAGTCACCTTCGCAATGGTAATAATCGTATTAAGATTGGGGTTTAGCGTTATGGAAATGATTTTCTGATCCCAAAACTTCTTCCATATATCAGCAGGGTGCAATCTAAAAGAAACGTTAGCATAATATACACACTTACCACACATATTAATATTGCATAATAAATAAAAATGTAAAATAAATTTATAGTTTGATCATATTGAATCATTGCTGTCCCGCATAGTGGCAGTGTAAGAATATCGACTACCGTATATATATATATATATATATATATATATATATATATATATATGTGTGTGTGTGTGTGTGTGTGTGTGTGTGTGTGTGTGTGTGTGTGTGTGTGTGTGTGTGTGTGTGTGTGTGTGTGTGTGTGTGTGTGTGTGTGTGTGTGTGTGTGTGTGTGTGTGTGTGTGTGTGTGTGTGTGTGTGTGTGTAAGGAAACTGAAACAGGAGACGGGCAGTATCATTTTCGTAAAAGCAACCCAAAATAATAAAAAAGCCGCGGTTGCCAATCCGCCAGCCAAGCTTGGCAACCATGGCAAAATCGCCCTATGAGACAATTTATGGGGCAGGCCTATCTTCAACGGTGGACTCATTATAGGCTGTGATGGATGGATGATGAATTGAATCACCCTTATTGTTGAAGTTGTCCTAGTCGATATAAACCGTGCCAACATTTTTAAATTTTATCCGATGTTACGAGTGCCATCTGCGCAGGTGAGTGCCACCAGAACTAAAACAGAGTATCTTAAAATTAGTGCACAGAAAATACGAGAAGGTAAGACATAAGCTGTATAATATAGGGATACATAGAGGAATTGGAGTCACAAGATAATGTCAGAAAGATCTAGTTGCACATAGGTGGCATTATAACCATCTCGTACATATAACAGATATGAAACACCTAATTCGGGAACGGGAAAGAGCATTTAATGATGTCTAGTGTTGCGATCACTAACCTGTAAAGCGAAGTGATTTCATTAATTTATAATTAAGAAAAAATTATCTGTAGTAAGTTCCAGTTCTTTGTATTAAGTCCAGCCTTGGTGCATATTCAGCAATGGATTAAGCCAACTGAAGATGATGTTAAAATTAGAACTGATTCATACATGGAAATAATTCTTGTGTTAATTTAGACGATAGCCTTTTTTACTAATCTAATTTTTTTATAGGATAGGGTGACAAACGAGCACACAGTCCAACTGATAGTAAGTGGTTGCTGCGGCCCATAGACACCTACATTTATACTCGATTACAAATCAAAATGCAGATGTCTTGTTACCCGTGAGGACTAAGATGGAATGCCTCTTTTCCAGTAAAAAGGGTCTCCGGTTCTCTACACTCGCCTTTTGAAACACAGCAGCATTATGCTACTATTTTACGCTGGTATTCTATGAGTGCTACAACTATACAACTAATATAACTGCAGCATGGCTCTACCACGTATAAAAATAATATTATACACATAAATACATTTTCTCTAAAATAATTTTAGCCAGACATAATTGAAAACTTCTTTAAATAGACTAATCAGAATATTATTTGAATATAGGATTAGGACACACTTAAACATATCATAATGTAACGTTTAAAGAAACATACTTTTTTTGAAAAGGTAAGGATGACAAACAGGGCGATACTCGTAGTCCGCAGATTTATACTCATTTAAGAATTAAATGCCGATAAATCGAAAATCATTGCCGTGTAGTGGCGGTTAAGAATATCCACTACCCCACATCTTCCCGTGGGTGTCGTAAAAGGCGGTAGAGGGAAACAAGCAGGAGATGGGTAGCAGCATCTTCCTGATAACAGCAACTGAAAAAAAACTGCGATGTCAACCCGCTCGCCAAGCGTGGCAACTATGGCAATATACCCCCATGAAGAATTACACAAATAGACGGCCCCAGTCCCCGGCGGCCCCGTTATTTCTGGCTATGGTGGCGACCATGGTAACGGTGGGGCAGGGGGTGCAAATAATCTCCGGTGCAGGTTCGGTTGCCACCTACGACGACTCGACCTGGCAACATTTACGCACGCACCCTGAGGACTGACGAGAAGATCCTGGAGCTGGAAAAAGAGATTAGACAAATTGCGCTGGAATATTATAGGATTATCCAAGGTTCGAAGAGAGGGGAGGACACGGTTATGCTCGAATCCGGCAACTTTCTATCATCGGGAGGGCGACCATCTGTCCCAAGGGTGTCCAACACCTGGATTTATCGTCCACAAGTCTCTCGTTAACAACGTTTTAAAGATTGGGAGTGTATCGACGAGGGTTGCGTACCTTATACTCAGAATCACCAAACGGCATTCGCTGAAGGTCAACTTTACCCCAACTCAAACATCCCGATATGAGGAAATGTCTGAGGACATTTCCAAAGCCATGCATTCCTCCAAAACTCACCATACGGTGTTATTAACGGGAGACTTCAACGCAAAACTGGGCACACGAAAGAACGGTGAGCTGAAGGTAGGGAAATTTGGGATAGAGCAACGGAACCCAAGGGGCCAGCAGCTGGCCGACTTCATGGATAAAGAGGGACTTTTTATGATGAAATCTTTCTTCCAAAAGCGATGATGGTGGTTTCTTCCAAAAGTCGAGCCCGATGGTTCGACAAAAAACGAGATTGACTTCATTATGACGACCGACGCCAACTGATCAGTGATATCTCAGTGACCGCAGGGGTGAAAACTGGCAGCAATCACCGAATGGTTAGAGGCACACTGAACATAAACGTTAAGTTGGAGAGGTCTCGTCTAATGAAGTCAACGCTCCTACAAGGATCCCCTCCGCTTTCAGTGCCTAGAAGATTGAAATGCAGTGGACGATATGAATGACAAGCTCGTGGAAACTGTCCATGCGGTCAGAGCTAAGTTCTGCAAGACCCGCCGCAATAGAACACAAAAACTCTCTGATCACACTCTTAATTTCATGGCTATTAGACGGGAGATGAGGCTGCAATCGTCGACACATTTGACAGCATACAGGTAACTGAACAGACAGATCTCCAAATGCATGCGGCAAGACTTACGCAACTTTAATACGCTCGTATTAAAGAAGCGATCGAGCGGAACAGGTCTCCAAAGTCTTTTCCAGAGATCTGTCTGCCAGTAAGATCCAACTGTCAAGGCTGAAGACTGAGTGTGTCAGCATCGTTTCCGGGACACCTGGGATTTTGAGTGAGAATGAGAAATTCTATTGGCAGCTGTACACATCATCAATCAAAGCATCTTATCCGACACTATTCCGATGATATCCCGGACGTCAGTCTAAGCGAGATTAAAATGGCTCTCCAGCACCTTAAAAACGGCAGGGCCCCAGGTGAGGATGGAATTACAGCGGATTTGAAAGCGGGTGGAACACCGGTACTTGAAGTCCTTCAGATGCTTTTCAATTCCGTCCTCCATGGTGGCACTACTCCAGAGGCGTGGAGCAGAAGTGCGGTGGCCTTGTTCTTTAAGAAAGTCGACAACGCTCTCTTGAAGAACTACAGACCGATTTCCCTTCTGAGCCGTGTCTACGTGCTGTTTTCGACTCATTACGAACCGACTCGCACACAGACTGCACGACTTCCAGCCTCCCGAGCAAGCCGGTTTCCGAAAAGGCTTTAGTACCATAGACCATATACATACCCTGCAGCAGATTGTACAGAAGACCGAAGAGTACTATTTGCCACTTTGGCTGGCGTATGTGGACTAAGAGAAAGCCTTTGATTCCGTCGAAATTTGGGCGGTGCTACCAGTCCCTTCAGCGTTGCCGAGTTGACTGTCGGTATATCGAAGTGTTTCTACAGTAGGGCTACGATGGCTATCCGAGTACAGAACCAGAGTTCGAAACCTATCCAACTGCAGAAAGGTGTAAGACAGGGTGACGTTATATCCCCAAAACTCTTTACCGCTGCATTGGAGACGTTTTCAAGCTACTGGACCGGAAAGGATACGGTATTAACATCAATTGCGAGTTGCTCACCTTCGATTTGCCGACGATATAGTCCTTATGGCAGAATCGCTGGAGGATCTTAGCACTATGCTCAATGACCTCAATAGTGCCTCCCAACGGATAGGTCTTAAGATGAACATGGACAAAACAAAGATCATGTTTAGTGTCCATATCACACCTAAGCCGGTAGTTGTTGGGAGCACTATGCTCGAAGTTGTTGACGAGTACGTTTACCTGGGACAAATAGTCAGACTAGGTAAGTCCAACTTCGACCGAGAGGTCAATCGACGGATTCAACTCGGCTGGGCAGCGTTCGGGAAATTACGACACATCTTCTCGTCAGGTATACCTCAATCTCTGAAAACTAGATTGTACAATCAGTGCGTATTGCCAGTGATGACTTACGGATCCGAGACGTGGTCCTTCACTGCTGGCCGTATGAGGACGCTCAAGGTCGCTCAGCGAGCTATGGAGAGGGCTATGCTCGGAGTTTCTCTGCGTGATAGACTCATAAATGAGGATATCCGCAGTAAAACCAGAGTGACCGACATAGCCCAACGGATTTGTAAGCTGAAGTGGCAACGGGCCGGCCATATGGCTCGAGGAACCGATAACCGATGGGGAAGAAAGGTTCTCGAGTGGCATCCTAGCGTACCGATAGGCGATGTAGCGACTAACTAGGAAGTCGATGAATGCAGGTGGCACAGGACCGTGCTTTGTGGCATTACTTGGGGGGGCCTATGTTCAGCAGTGGACTTGTGAAGGGCTGTAATGATGATGTTTATGATGAAGAATTAAAATGCAAATGCCATTATTTATAATCACGAAGATGAATTGCCTAGTTACCAATAAAAATGGTATTCGGTTCTCACTATACGAAACAGCAGCACTATACTGTTATTCTACCCTTATTTCACACGATTATATTCTGTGTAAGCGTGGGTTTTCCCCGGCTAAGCTGATCTAATATTATATTAGAGTTATTAAATCATTATAATAATAAACGTTTGTTAAAGGGAATTCATTGCTTGTTGTTAAAAATGTTTAATCTATTCATAATGCATAAAAATCCGATGGAGGAAATCTTTGATAAGGGTGATTGTAAAACTTCATCCAATAAATCAAATAGACTTGGAGGGGGGTTAGTTAATCTGGGCCAGGAAATTAAACGCGGAATTACCATAATTGATACGGTTGGAGAGAATCGGAGCAGAAAACTGATCTCCTTTATAAAGTCTTTTGAAAGGACTTTCGTGAAAGTGTCTTCAGTAGTATTCTGCTAGAAAGAGATTTATAGCGTAATGATTATATTGGTAAGAAAAAGTTAATGGAAAATTGAAAAAACGAATCGACTTTCTTATGTTACGACAAAGTTATCGTTTCATTAAGACATTTAATTTTTTTTTATAGGATAGGATAACAAACGAGCACACAGTCCACCTGATGGTAAGTGGTTGCTGTGGCCCATAGACATCTACATTTATCCTCGATTACGAATCAAAATGCAGATGCGTTGTCATCCGTGAGGATTTAGATGAAATGCCTCGTTTCCAGTAAAAAGGGTCTCCGGTTCTCTACACTCACCATACGAAACACAGCAGCATTAAGCTACTATTTGACGCTGGTATTCTGTGAGAGCGTGGTCCTTCCCCGGTCGAGCCGACCCATTCGTGCTACAACTATACACATAAATGAATTATCATCGAGTATGTCTGGCAATTATTCATCATTTTATATTAATATTATTACCTACATATCTACTTTTACGTAAAAAGTCAAAAAATTGTCATTTTTAGAATCAAATCGAATTTTTATGTTTTTTTTAATATCCGAGTGGACAAACGAGAGCGCGGCTCACCTGATGGTAAGTGACTAGTGACTACAATAAATGTGAGTTAATAGTTCATCTAAATACAAGTGTCGTTGAAATTGCAATTCCCACATAAAGCAACTCTTAAAGAGGGAGTCTACGTATCTGCTGTCATCCTAACGGTTATATCACTTAACCATCAAAAGTAATCCGTCAAACACCATTGCAAAAGTATCGAAACCAACCAACCCGCTTGCCCTTCGAGGTGCCTGGTTGCCTACGTTGTGTTATTCTGTAATGGAGTAAATATTTATAAATTACGGCACTGAAAATTTCGGGAATCAAGGCAGTGACACAACATTACTATTTAAAAATGTATTTATTGCTTTTCGAAGTATTTTCCGCGAAATTTAACACATTTTTCCATACGATGGAACCAATCATTGAAGCAACCATCCCATTCGGAAGTTGGGATCTCCGAAATGGCCGTTTTGTGGGCGTCCACAGCTTCTTCAGGTAATGAAAATCTTTGTCCACGCAATTTTTTCTTTATTTTAGGGAAAGTATAGAAATCAATAGGGCTTAGGTCGGGGCTGTACGGCGGATGGTCTAATAATTCTATGTTTTCTTGCTCTAAAAACTCTTTTGTTCTGTGTGCGGTGTGAGAACTCGTATTGTCATGATGAGGATGATGCGGCGGTTGTAGTTCTCTTTACGGAGTTCAGAAACGACCTGTGGCAAACAAATGCTAGCATACCATTCTGCATTAACTGTTCTTTGTCCCACAAGAGGAATAGTCGTAACATGGCCGGTTTTGGAGACAAACGTGGCCACCATTTTTTTGCAACACTCCGAACGAACAATTTTTGTTGGCTTTAACTCATTTTCGAACACCCAAACTCGTGACTGGTTTTTTGTTTCGGGTTCGTACGCATATATCCAGGATTCGTCACCTGATACGATGTTGTATACAGCATTTGAGGATCCCGCGTGGAATCTTTCGAGAGTTCTGATGCACCAAGTAACGCGAGCCGCTTTTTGCTCTTCACAGAGCGAATGCGGTATCCATCGGGAAAACAACTTTTTTACACCTAATTGTTAATGCAAAAACTCATGCCAATCAAAATTGCCTAATTTCGCTATGTCACATGTCGATCTTCTCATTTGCTTACGCACAGCATCAACGTTTTCTTGGGTGACTGCAGTTTTTGGACGACCTTGACGGGGATCATCACTGAGCTTGACACGTCCACGTCAAAATTCAGCAAACCAGCGATAAATTGTGGTCTTGGATGGGGCTTTATCACCAAATGCAGAAATCATCCGGTCAACACACTGTTTTTGTGTTAAACCACTTCGAAAGTCATAATAAATCATCGCACTAGAATTTTCTCGAGTCAATTCCATTTTCTCAACGACTTAACAAGTTTGACAAAACCTTGTGACAAGACCGAGAATCTTTTTTTAGTTTTTTAGTTTTTTTTGTTCTTTAGAAATAAATGATATTCGATTTTTAATACCAAGGAGGTTTCAATTAAAAAGATTTTAATGTGTCAGGAACAGTGGAAATATTCTATTCCCGATACTTTTAGTGCAGTCTAGTATAAATCTTTTGTACTCTTTATAACCTTTAGTAACGTTAGCTTAAAATGACAAACTTAAAATGACTTAAAATGACTTTGGTTAACAGCACATTGATGTCTATTTTAGGTGTTATAGTGTAAGAGTTGTTGTTGTAGTGCAAAACGTAGGTTCGAATCCAGAATCCAGTCTAAAGTATACTAATTGGAGTGGTTACCAGGTGTTCCAGTAGTAAACTAGTGGTAGGACTATTTCTACCTAAGAGTTCGTCTTGGTCACCTACCAATCCCTTACCTATTTCTACCGAAAATAGCAGTGCTTGCATTGCTGAGTTCCGGGATCTTAAAGGTATAGAAGGGTAAGAGCTATTACAATTACAAGAGGAGGATTGAGGTATTCTACATTGATCCTCAGTGACAACGCATATTTAGATTTGCTTTGTATAAAGTTGGCTGCATGTGTCCAAGGACTCCAGTAGCCAGTTACCATGAGGTGGACCCTAAGTTCGTTTGTCATATAGGTAAGTTTTATGGAAAAACACTCTAAAATACTGACGTGGTAAAGCCATGGCAACCTGGCTTAGCTTCAGCATAGAAGGACCACGCTCGCATAGAATACCAGCGTGAAATAGTAGCTCAATACTGCTGTGTTTCGTATGACGAGTGCAGAGAACCGGAAACTCTTATTACTGGAAACGTGACATTCCATCTTAGTCCTCATGAGTGACAACGTATCTGCATTTTGATTCTTAATCATGGATAGATGTAGATGTCTACGGACGATTTTATTATATGGTTGCTCGTTTGTCACCTTTTTATAAAACACTTTTTAAAAAACCGTGATGATGATTACAAAGGACAAGTCAACAGATTACTTGCCAATTTATAGGATTTTTCGTTGGTGCAATGAAAACTGACGACAAATCTAATAAATTTATATGGGTTTTCCAGACGTTTGTGCAGGTTTGTGTTTATGATGGTGATAAAGTATTAATTCAAATAAAAACTTCACTTTCACAGCACAATGACAACAAAAAAAAAAAACATCGAATACTTTTAATAAATTATAAAATATTTATAATTTAAGTATTTAAACATATAAAATCACTTAAAAGTTTGTCCTCCCACCTGCCAAGCGTGGCTACTGTGGCAAAATCCTCCTTTTTGAGGCAATCCATGGGAGAGGCCTGTGTCCATGTTAATGGTAAATCGCGTAAATTATTTTCATCCATACGGATCGCAAGTGCCTTATTATTTAGATTTCTGTGGTACGCACAATGAATGGTATTAGAAATGGTGACTCATCGATCCCGTACCGTCAACATGCACAGTACTAACATCGAAAACCGGCAAATAGCAGTATGTCGTTATAACGTTATATTATTCGGTTTATTGGAAATTTTCTATTAATGGGAAAATATTTAAAAAGTATTGTATGTGTAAAAGTATTGTATGGATATATGTGCGCAACCTACATACATTAATTTTAAAATAACATTTAAAACTGTGGTGGGATCTAATAATGTAGCGTTATTTAGTCATAAGATAATCATTAAAGACCGTTTATTTTATCTTTTCAATATTTCTATTTCAATAAAGCTTCTAAATTTTTCGAATTAAATTTAGTCCAGATCACTTATGGTATTACTCTCTTTGTTCGTGATGTTTTAATAAAATCGGTTTAGCCAGTCGAAGATTAGTTCGGACAGAGAGACAAACGAAAGTTTTAAAATGGTAACCATTTATAAAAATTTCATATCGCATATAATATTTTATACAAAAATATTAACTAATAACATCAACAATCATTAAGAAGAAAACTCCCAGAACGCGTCGCAAATTAGCAAAACCAGATTGAATTTATTTTTATAGTTTATGGCATATTGTTATAATTGTTTCCAATGACAAGTTGGACTGAGGTTATAGAACGTACAAAAACGCATATCGCAACGTATTTTTTTTTTTTTTGGAGTCTACCGGCGTGTGCGAGTATATATAGCGATAGTATGCCAGCGAGAGGTTGCGCCCTCCTTTCTGCCAAGGAGGGTCGCGTTCGTATACGGCTTAGAGATCTCTAGACAGATCGTTAAGCCAATTCCTAAAAGGTTGAGTTTAGTGGGTAAAAGTCACCACATAACCACGCAGCCAGCTGCGTGGTATGCTATGAGCATTCTCAACCTCCCTCCCGCGCTTTCCGGAGGGTTGCCCATATTTGCTTCGGGCGCAAAAACAAAAAAAAAAAACAGCGAGAGGTGAATAGACCCCACGGCATTTTCAATCCCATTCTTTGGGTATAAAACACACAACATATTAGTTTATTAGCATCATGCCGTTAAAGCCATATCTTATTATAATTGCCTATAATTTTGAAAACAAAACACATTCTTTAAAAACGATCATAAATACGATATTATACAGAATTCCACTACGTATTGACGCCGAGAACAAAAATTAAAATGTAATTGACGAAAAATAATCATAATAAAATCATTAAAAATGATTAATAACCCGAAGAAACAAACAGATTAATATCGACACGCGTCAGCAATAAAAATACTTAACCCTACCTATTCTTTGTATTAAAGTCTTGTTTGAATTAATCAAATCATTCTACAGATGCTTATCTGTGGGAGAGTGTATCTTAAAAATTAGAGCAGGAAAGAACATCCGACATTGTTTTCTCTCGCCCACAAGTGAATGTCTCGCTTGTAGTTATTTTATGCTGTATAGATAGGTATAAAGGATTGTAATCATCTCATTGTGTGAGCTAAGATGTATCTGTATTGTTATTAGGTGACTGTGAAGTCCCGGCCTGTTATTTAAAAATAAAATTAAAATTAAAAATTGTTCATTGAATTTTAATAACATTTTTTGAATAAATGAAAATAAAATTTTAAAAGCTTCAAAAGTCACAGTTAGAACAACTATTCTTGTAACATTGTTGTGCGTCATTAAGTTTTGATAACTTGGATTTTTGAATTTATGTTTATTTCAACCTTATAAAATTTTATTTTGCTCTACGATTTAAATTTTTAGTCTTTTTTATAGCTTATGGGTGACAAACGAGTATACCTAAGTGTTAGTGGTAAGTCTAAAAATGATTTTAATTATTATTATATAAATTTCTAATAAAATCAAAAGCTATAAGTATTTTATTAATATGTCGTAAGATATTATATTCTACGAATAGAGGTATAATTATCCTGTTGAATCTCAAATTTTCAACCGACTTCAAAAAAGGGGAAGTTCTCAATTCGACTGTATTTTTTTGTGTGTTACCTCAAAATTTGGTGGACCGATTTTGATGAGTCGTTTTTTATTTTCAGAAAGCTGGTGCTTCTCTTGCAGTCTCATATAAATACAACAAAAAAAGATGAAGATCAGACCAGTAGTTTTTAAATTTCTATTTATTTTTAGTTTTTAAATTCCTTAATAATGCGTATTTAATTGACTTCGACACTTGATGATGTTCTTATTTTATTTATTTTTAAGTCGATTTTACATTTTTTTAATTTTATCAGTTGTGTTAATAATTATGATATTTATAAAGTTATCTATTCTGAAATCACAATAAGAAATTACTTTTATATTAATTTATCACTAAGAGCGTTATAAATAATAATTAGTGATGCCCTTTCATACACCTTTTGTGGGCTCACTTTCCGCCGCCCGTACCAAAAGCCGATACGATAAAACAACATGTGTTTCTTCACCTAACGAATCTTCCATAGCATAATGAGTACGACAATGTAAAGTGGGGACGTATTTACATAATGTCAACTAAGTAGGTGTAGGAGTGTCACTGGAGGCACACACTCGAATGTCATTAATCGAACGCCATGGAATGCTATTGTTGTTGCTCGTCTGTGTGTTTTTTAACTGATGCTGGATCGTGATTGTGGATGTGATTATGACAGGTCGCCGAGAAAGTACATGTTCGTACAACTGTGCATGTGTGTATTATCACCTTATCATTTAGCTCTTACCAGTATTGACGCGTCTGTAACCATGTTAGCATTAATGGATTTTTAAATGTGTTCGATGTGCGTGTAATTGGATTCTAGAGTTATTTCTATAACTTTCAAATGTAAATTAACCATATGTAAAACCTCGCCAACATTTTTTTATTAGTATCTTAAACATGTTTTTTTGTAACTTATTGAATTCGATGTCTTATAAAGGTGAGTCGAGTGGCATAATACATTACACCGTCTCTTCGTAAATAGCAACCTAGATGGGTATTTTACCCGCAGCTGAAAGTGCATCAAATCTTACTCAAATTCTAAAATGCCCAATTACAGCAGTAAAATAATAACTGGTTGCCAAAAAGGAAAGGGAGGATAATGCGTGTACTTGCAACACATTTACTACAAAACTTATATATACTATAGAATATAAACTGGAAAAAGAGAAACGTCTCAAGGTGCAGGTGCTAGAGTAAACAAACAAACAACAACCGTATAGAATTAGACTGCCTCTAAAGATTATTCGTTAAGTTATAATTTTCAGAACTCGAAGTCAAAGAGTAAAATGATCGTATAGGGGCACAATGGTTGTGGATCGGGGGTATCGACGCCCCGCGGTGCGCTCGCGCATGTAGCACACAAAATGAGATAAAAGCAAGAATAAAATCCTTATATAAATTAAATATTGTAGATCTACGTCCGTTCAGATACAAATAACTTCGAAAACATATCACGAAGTTTATTAGTACTTCTTCTGGACTTTTGACAATGAAATGAGATTTAGTAACGTTCATTACGTATGTTTTTATAGGTTCTTATAAGCTACTGCACATTTGTTAAAGATATTTAAATACTAAATTATTCCGAGATAAAATACTTATAAAATCATAGATTTATAGTACTCGACAAAATAATGTTTTTTTTTATTAGTTTGTATATCCAACAAATGAATAAAAGTTATTAAAGACTTAGCGAGGCGATTGGTATACCAATACGATTTTTTCTGTTATACAGTAAAGGCTTTTATCAGGAAAAACCCACGCTTATTGCTTGTAAATGATGGCAGCGAAGCGACTTTAAGTAACAATACCATAAAATGTTACAGTAATTTGAAAAAAATCCAAGGCGTTTGTTTTATTGCTCTTATTCATAATACGATTACACGGACTGTGACGCACAAATCATAAAAAATCCTTCCAACATTTCAATTAAAGTAATTCATTAAAGAAGTTACAATCATTTTTGCCTCGTTCTTTGGTTTGGGCTCAGGAACATGAAACACTCATTCTGTTCAATAATTATCGTAATGTTGGACTTAGGGTTATGCCTTAGATCCTTTGAGGAGTGACAAGTGCGAGTGGCAAGTGCAACTGACAAATGACAAGTGCTTAGTGCGTGTGAACAGGCAGTGACAAGTGATAAATGGGAATAAAATACGCACTTGTTACTTCTCACTTGCCACTCGTATTTGTCACTTTTGGTCCGGTTTACATTTTGAGAAGTGACAAGTGCAAGTAGCAAGTAAAACTGTCAAACGAAAAGTGCTTAGTGCGTGTGAACAGCCAGTGACAAGTGATAAGTGGGAATAAAATACGCACTTGTCACTTCTCACTTGCCACTCGTACTTGTCATTTCTCAAAATGTAAACAGGGCCTGTCTTTGGGCCATGAAAACCCTGAAGTTTTAACTTATTTTCTAAATCTCGACATTCATTTACATATTTTCAGTTAGAAAAAAGTATCGACAACATTTAGATGTTTATGTTATATAAGTATTATCATCATACCGTGAACTTTAAGAAACAGGGTTTTTATTAATGATTTGACCATCTATCTATCGAGTTTGCATATTAAAAAATGAAATATAAAGTCGAAATTATACCCTCACCTTATTTAAAAGTAGTTAATTGACCTGAGAAAAAACAAAATCAAAACTATTAGTTTAACTTCTAATAGAAGTTTTGCAAAAGTTATAAAAATTGCTCGAAACTATGTAAAAACCCTTCGGCAAAAATGGTGTCATACAAGCATGACCGTGGGAGCACGACTGTTCCTAGTATAAAAATATAAAATTATGCTTGTTATAATATAAATAAATTACTACAGAGAACAATCATTCTCTGCAGCAATTTATACAAATGATATTTAACACCTTTATCACGGTATATTTTATCACTTTTAATAGTAATTATTCATTTAATTACTATTCTGTTTTTAAATATTATGTTACAACTACCACACAACGTAGGCAATAATTGTCAATGGCGTTAAAATCGACGCAACATAGCCGCTGCGCTTAAATCAAAATAGGCTATAATAAATCTTAACAAAGTGAACCAACCGTAATTTAACACTGGCACGTCTAGACAACAGACTAAAGTGATTTACCGCCTAATAAACAGGTTATAATTTATTACTAAATACAAAACCAGATCGAGATCTGATAATAAAAATAATGAACACAGCTTAATGTCGTATTTGATTAGCCCTAGCCGTCTAGAAGTTTTAAAAATCCCTGGATAAGTAAAAAATACGATATATTGTCCACAAAATCATATTAAAACATAAACACCTATGTACATTATGCAAATTAATTATGTAAAAGAAAAGTTGTCCAAAAGTTATTGATATCTAGGCACACGACTGTATGTCAGACAAGTTTGAAGTTTGAGCCACGTACCGACAGTGTGTATAGTAGAAGCCATTTTCAAATATTTTATAACTGAAAAAAAATAGGCTACATTATATATATATATATATAAAATATATATATATATATATATATATATATATATATATATATATATATATATATATATATATTCTATAGAGCGTGGTGCCTGTTTAGATCTCACCTCATTTATCAGTACTTAAAACTGACAACCCTTAACGTCACTTGAACTCAACTTGGCACTCTTTGCTCCTTGTTAACGGACAACTTCATTTTACCTTTCAACGAATTTAAAAGATAAAACCGAACCGACCGAAATTCGGTCACGACGGCCAGTCTCAAAATAGACCAGCCATTTGTGCAGGACAGGACTATAGTGCCTCTATACCCTCATTCTCATAGTCCGATAGAACCACAGAAATCTAAATAATAAGGCAATATTATTTAAATTTCTGTTGATAGAACGGTAGCCCGACACGACCAGCGAGAGATCAGGCGCAGGACCCACGGCATTACGTGCTTTACGAGGCACGGGGTTCACACCGCCATATTACTGATTTCGGGCTGCTTCTGAGAATTTCTATACAAAGAAAAACTATTTTACTAAAGTGGGAGGATATTAGAAGATAGTGCCTACCCTCAAAAGAGCGTATATTGGAAAATCGAAAGATTAAAGTCCAATTTGACTACCCAGATATCGCAGGATTACGATTTCAAAAAGACCTGAGCATCTCAGGTAGCATGATGGCTGAGATAGCGCAGTTTATAAAACAAAAAACACACAAAAACTATTTTTTTTATAGAATAAAGGTGACAAACGTACTCGTTTACACACCACAGTACACCTGATGGTAAGTGAATACTGTGGCCCATAGAAATCTACATATATCCTCGACTAAAAATCAAAACGTAGATGCATTGTTAACTCTGACGACTAAGATGGAATGCCTCGTTTCCAATAAAAAAAGGTCTCCGACTCTCCACACTCACCATACGAAACACAGCAGTATTAAGCTGCTATTTTACTCTGATATTCTGGTAGCGTGGTCCTTCCTCGGTCGAGCAGAGCCATTAGTCCTACAACCATAAAATAGCTGCAGCGTGACTCTACCACGTATTAAATACAATCAGAGACCAGAATGAAACATATCAAACCGCACCCGCAGATATTTTATATTTTTCGTATGTTAGTATTAATAAAAAAAAAAATTTTTTTTATAGGACAGGGTGACAAACGAGCACACAGTCCACCTGATGGTAAGTGGTTGCTGTGCTGTGCCCATAGGCATATACATCTATCTTCCATTACAAATCAAAATGCAGATGCGTTGTCACCCGTGAGGACTGAGATGGAATGCCTCATTTCCAGTAAAAAGGGTCTCCGGTTCTCTACACTCACCATACGAAATACAGCAGCATTAAGCTACTATTTCACGCTGGTATTCTGTGAGAGCGTGGTCCTTCCCCGGTCGAGCCGACCCATTCGTGCTACAACTATACTACTAATATAATTGCAGCATGGCTCTACCACGTAAAAATAGCAATGTCAAATGTCATCCCAAGTTTACAGTTTCATTTCTGCCGATTTTCAAAGTTTCTTAAAGACTTTCCATTACTTATAACCTCAGTCATAATGTAATGATCCGTTGTATATGTTAGTATGTACATTTTACAATTAAAACAAGAACTTTTAAATTTTAAACGGAAATCAACTGTAGAAACTTGTTCGGTAGTGATTTAAGAATTTTAAATGGAAAATAAATAATAAAAATAAAAAAAAGGTTCTTCGATAGTAAATCGCGCACTTGCCCTTGGAAACAAGAGGCATATAAGTAAGTAGTCAGTTATTAATATAATCATTACGAGTAAGGTACGGGCTACATCTGTCGGTTAAATTTGCATAGTCCCTGATTGGGATGCAAGATTAATTCCCGTAATATTTTTTGTTTCGATCACCATTTAGGTGCAATCAGGCGGGTGAAGAAAAAAAGATCATTATCATACTTCAGCCCTTAAGCTATTTTTTCAGACGCCAAACAAAGGGGCGCCTGTTTGTTATTAGGTTGGGGCAATAATATAATACAATTACTTTTTTCACGAAAAAAATCTAAAAAACATCATTCAAATCCGCCAGCTGATCAAAAGGTGAATAGTGATTAGAGCTTATTAGAACTTATTAGTTTTTGCTACATGTTTCAAATTTAGAAATAAGTACGCTGCAGTTTACCAAAATATTAAAAACACAAAACCTAATGAATAACACACCACGACCCTAAAGAATAAACGAGAGAAATTCATAGAGTGACTTATCACTTCATCTCGCAACAGTAACAACCCCCGTTGCAAAGGCATCATTAGGCGAAATAAGACCATTAGCAGTCCTTTCTCTTAGCAGTCATGAAAGGGTTAAATCGGCCCTTCTGGCATAATGGCTTTATTCTATTACAGCCGCTTACACGCGCGATGTAATAAATATGAATGTTGAACAACGTGGATTATGCTCCTTCGCCGGGGGTCAAAATATTTGAATATGCGTCGGAACAAATTGTGAAGGGTTAATTGGCAGTTGGGTGTTGCCTTTATAAAATTCTTTGCGGTAATATAGACCGTTGCGATATTATTTGAAAGATTATTATGAGATTCGAAAAATTTGGGTGTTCTGCGAAAATAACTTGTGATACTATTATGTTCGAAGGCCTGTTAGATACTTAACACTATACTGTCCATTTCCATATGATATACGTATTTTAGATGAAAATCACTGATTTTTGCTTCAATTATCGTCTATTTTCTGTAAAGTTTTACGTGGTATGCAGCTATATTACTGGTATAGTTGTAGCACGGATGAGTCGGCTTGACCGGGGAAGGATCACGCTTTCACAGAATACCAGAGTAAAATAGCAGCAATAGAGACCCTTTTTACTGGAAACGAGGCATTCCATCTTAGTTCTCACGGGTAACAGCGCATCTGCATTTTGATTCGTAATTGAGGATAAATGTAGATGTCTATAGGTCACAGCAAACACTTAACATCAGGTGGACTGTGTGCTCGTTTATCACCTTTATTCTATAAAAAAGTGGTAAGTGATTGCCGTGGCCCATATACATCTACATCTATCCTCGATAACAAATCAAAATGCAGATGCGTTGTCACCCGTGAGGACTAAGATGGAATGCCTCGTTTCCAGTAAAAAGGGTCTCCGGTTCTCTACACTCATCGCACGAAACACAGCAGCATTAAGTTACTATTTTACGCTGGTAAGCTGGTACGCGGTCGAGCCGGGCTACAACTATACAACCTACAAATACAACTGCAGCATGGCTCTACCACGTATATATTTCTGTGAGTTCACTGTTTTCCCATAGAAGGGAAGATTTGCGTAATCACTACGATTATTAATATACGGATCGATTATTCAGACAGACTGAGGTCAAACCTTTAACGCTACGGGACCCACAAGATCCTTTGGGCTAATGCCAAGAGGCAAGGGGTGATTAAAGTCTACTTATTATAATTAATAAGTTGACTTTAATCACCCCTTGCCTCTTATAATGCTATTTTCTCCAACATCACCTCCAAGCGGTGCATCATGTTAACTAATGAATTTATCACGAAATACAAATGGCGTTAATCCGAAAACATTAAAATAAAATCCCACATAATAAATTAGAATAAGAATAATTACTTAATATTAGTTATTACATAATACCTACCTTATTTTAAGTTAATTTTAAAACACAGAATTCAAGTTCACGGATATCGCGGACAGCAATACGAATACTACTACTACTATATTGGTTCTACGCATACCATCCCGCCTGCCCGTTAAACCTTACAAATCGAGAGTCCAATATCCAAAAGTTAATTCAGAAAGAATATATGAAGTGTTCTTTAAAAACTTCTGTTGCAATAATATTTTAAAAAATCCTCCTTTTTTCGTCCATAATATCAACTACTAATGGCAGAAGCACCGTTATAAAAAAAATCAATAAAGCCCTATCAAGATCGAAATGGAAATAAATCCCAATTCAATTAATAATATGAATAAATTTACTTAAAATTATATTTGGTTAATATTTTTAAGTAGCTTAAAAAATCTTTGTAGCTTCAAAAGATGGTGAAAGAAATTAAGAAAATGTTTATAGGTACGTGTAAGAGAATCATATTTTAAGTTATTTTAACAAAATCAATATTTGTTTGGGATTAATTACCAGTATGTACTAGTATTATTAGTGCTTTGTGGCATTACTTGGGGGAGGCCTATGTTCAGCAGTGGACTTGTGAAGGGCTGTGATGATGATGATGATGATGATGATGTACTAGTATTTACCATCATTTAAATAAAAACATAAAATATGATATTATATAAGAAGTTGTTATGTTTGCAATGACAATGGAATCTGTGAGTTTCTTCAAATAACAAAACACTTCTTATTGCGTAATATTATTAGAAAGAGTAAAAAGTAATATTATATTTCATGTTGTTTAAATGGAAACAAATTGCCTGCTAGTTTATGATAAATATATATTTGATCATAGTATTCGTAAAATCAAATAATAGAAAGTGAGACATAATAAAAATCGAAATTCTGGAATTTTAAAAATTAAAAAAAATCTTAAATCGTCTTCTGCTGCCGACTGATACCAATATTTAGAAAATAACTTCCTAAAAGACAAACCAAATATATATTTTTTTAACAAAAAAGAAAAATTAATGAATATCGTAATGCTGACTTCAACTCTTAAAATATCAGAAACATTATGAGAGCTCTTCAAAAATCAGCAAGTGTACCATCGCCGTCCAACTGGTTTCGTACAATAATTATTCAGAGAGAATCAACGTCAGCGTCGATGGCTAATTACAAAGCGCTGAATGGGGCTTTGCCTAGTGAAAAGAGTAAAAAAAAACAATTATTAACGATACAGTGGCCGCCGGAGTGGCCCGGTGCGCTATGTCACATCTGTTCCACTGCTAACCCTCGCAGATTAAAGTGATAATTATTCTGGAGCCATAATTATTGGATTTAAGCTTATATTCCCTTTGTATCGTGTTAGTCTGATGCGGCCTGGGATGCGGTGTACAATAGTTTTTAATTCCTCGGCATATTTATTAGAATATTTCTTTTTGTTATGTTACTGTGATTTAACATTACTATCATTTAACGATTTCTTACATTTACGCGAACACTAGACATTAAATGAATCTAATTTTACAGATTTTATCACGTTTAGTTTCAACTTTAATTCCCGAAGTTTCGGGAAGATCTAAAAATAATCTGGAGGTATCCGTGCTTAACTATGACATTGGGACGTTGAACACCGCATTCCCCCCTGTAACCACGGGTGCTATAAATTCGGGAATAAAAAATAAGTTAACATCTGCTTGGGATCCTATAATTAATAAAATTAAAACCAAACATAAGCATTCCACTGCAAGATTTTAAGATACTGTACGCTCGTCCTGTGTAGTTCGGACCAAAAATTAATGTTCAAAAACTATGGACTCACACAAAGCGTCGAGAATCAAAAAAATTAAACGCAATATAATCCGTAAAATTGGTTTCATTTATTTACCTTCATATTTCTATAATACTTTAGGTGATAATATTTATAGAAAGCCTAGCTAATTTAGGAATAATAACTTTAATTAATAAATTGAGATGTTGATAAGTTAGTTAATATACATCCATTCAACCAAATATAAAAATAATCAAATCTCACGTACTAATGATGAAAAGCAGTGTCAGCACAATCGGCACTGCGCTAACACAGTGCGAGGAGTGTACATAAATACGAATATAAGTCATTTCGTACTAGTTCAATATTTAACAGTCCTTTGAAAAGGCTGATAGAGATTATATTCTTAAATAAATGAACTTTGAGTGTCATAAGATAAATTTACTAACATTGGTAAGGTCATATAATGTACGACATTTGCATTTATGTCATGTTAAATATTAGAAAAAAAGAAATAATATTATATGAACTAAAAACCGCTTACAATAAATACGTTAGAAAGAGGTAAACATGGAAAATTATAAAAATTAAAAGTGAAGTCTTCTGTGAACGAACGTCAGCTAGAAATGCCAAAGTTTAAAATCGCGTAGAGTTTTAGTGTTGCAATCCACCCTAACCTTTAAAGCATATGGCGGGCCACGTGCCGAAAGGGTTAGATCTTTTGTTTCTTCGCTTTGATAAAAAAAGAATAAATAAATGTGAATGATGGTATCGTTTTCAATGTGCACTGTAATTACTGTGATTCGACTAATTGTTGCGTTGGGGGCCTCGCTGCTTTTGTTTTTAACGCGAATCCGCTTTGACCGTGTTTTCGCATGCCATATTGAGATTGAAGTGTTCTCTCTTTGTTGTGTATATTAATACGGTTCCATTCATAAATAATCCCTTAAGTATGTTTATAAAATAGGCAATAGTGCTCACTAGCAAGGTGGCCAACATTATTAAGCTCTGTTCAGTAATATTACTGTTTCTGTTTTGCTTCTGGGATCAAGTTTAGCATCTTATGAACATTTCCACAGCTTAAATTTTACCATAAGCGGTACGTGTAAAACTTATGGCATTTTTAGATCTCCACATGATAATCTATTGTCAAAAAAAAGTACTAACAGTTATTGAAATGATTTTACGTGTACAGAAATTTGCGGCGGGAAATTTAGCCTTTATACTAGGATATTATACCCGTATTTCAGGGCTAGTTCCTTTTCAATTCTTAGTTCAGCTTACACTTATTACTTCATCGATATATATGATAATCTTTTCAATTATTCATTAAAAGTAGGTCATGGATTGAAATATGAATGAATTGGCCCTGTTGCAAGAAAAGATAAGCGAAATGCATTAAAATGGAACTATGGATAGACCAAATGCAGATCGGAAATTTTATATCGTTCAACAAAACAAAGATTAGTTCTATATCAATAATGTGCCAATTTATTATTATTATCTATCATCAAAAAGAATACAAAGCTTATGCTTGAGCTTCTCTGTCCTAATATTTATCCAAATTTCATGACATTAGCTCTTGTCACAAAATCAAATTCATTTGTAATGAAAGACATACCATGCGTATTTTCTTCAGAATCAAATTTTAAATCAGTCCGACAATCAATCCCACATTTTTCTTTTTTTGATTTTGTACCAACTCTGGATCTAAACAAACATTAGTTGTTAACAAACATTATATTTGAAATAATAAAATAACGATAACCATAAAACAAAATTATTCTCAAAACTAATAATAAAACCCGTTTTAATGTTTTTGATTAAATGATGTCATTTAATGCAAATTCTGTTTATTTTTATTTCAAAACTGTGCAAATATAAACAGTTATGAATTAAACCAGTCTTGTCAGATATGTCTATATGGTATAGATTAGGCAAAAGGAAAAACCTTACGATGGAACGCTTGTCGAATTTCTCGTTTCATGATAAAATTACTATACCTCAATATTTCATAAATTTTGTTGGTTCGTCGTTCAGGCTGCACTTCTTTGGAGCTTTAATGAAATTAAATCTAAAATAGTTATCCATATATTGTCCGAAATTCCTTATTTCACTCACAATGATGGGTAAAAGGCGAACTTAATGCCAAAATAGTATTTTATACCAAATAACTTTTAGTAAGTTTGGTTTAAATGAAATTAAAGCTAAAATAGTTACAACAACATAAAAACTTACTATTTGTAATGAATGTATTTGTTCTCGATAAATATATCCTATAAGGTGGTCATATATTTACATGTGTAGTAAAGTTGAAGTATGAATAAATTCAAAGAAATTTCAACCTTCTGACAAAACAGTGTTGATTGCAATTTAAAAATCTTTCATAAGTGTGTTGCATTCACATCGTAGTTTAATTACACATTCATATGCAAATGTGTATAGTCGAATGCCGCAAAGATTCGTACGTACATTTTACCAGCAAATATGCATTCATGCGTGCTCCAGTACATGTCGGCACCATAATTAGCACTGATATGAATGGAAGGTTTTTGTCAGAAATTGCCAGAGTTTGAATGTCGGTAAATGTAAAGTGGGCTTTTTAATTCCCCGCGAGTTCTACATTTCCAATTTTTAATTTTATAGAGTATCTAGACATCAGAATGTTTTTGACTGGTATTGAGTGGGGTGATGCAGAGCTTTCATCATGTTTTAGTAGAATTGATAGAAAATATATTAAATTTTATTAATTCAATAGTGTTATGTTTTTATAAGAATATAAAATGAGTTTTTATTTAAAGAACATTTTTCACTCTATATGAAATGCATATTGTGTTTATCTCATGTATCGCTTGAGCTATAAAACGTAAATGATCAGTTTTTGTCACCAGGCAATGGAACGATGGTTAAGAATCAAGAAATGTGCTTTAAGCAATAAAATAAATCTTATTTTAAGTGATATACCTGATCTCGAGCCCTAAACAAGCCAACAAGGCCGAGTCTTCGTTACGGGCTTAATTAAAAAACAAAATCAATTTTATTAATTGGAAGTGTTAAAAACGGGCGGAAGAGGCGTTCGGGTCCCGTATCTCGCTCGTATCTCTTCTTTAATCCGACAGAGAATGTGTTATTTTTACTTTTCTCAGTGGATTTCGAATAAATTTTATCGCTCGGGACTAATTTGGTTACAAATTTATTTGGCTGTGGAATCGTTAACAAGGGAGTGCGTCCTCATGGCTATCGGGACTGCACTCTTTAGTACTCTGACATGGCCATTATAACAATATATTGACACTTGAAACTTGATAAAATGAAGAAGACACTACACTTAGGATTAAATAATAATCTTTTTCTCTTAAATAATAATAATATGGAAGGGTTTTGGACAGTCGTAATTTTCAATGTATAAAATTTTTATTGTTACGAGTGTCTCGCGATCGTTTTTACCCATTTAACGTAAGAAGCCAAGACATTGATATCCGATTGTTTATATTACTGTTGTTTTAATAACTGTGTCACGGTCCTCATATTCTGCATCAACAATAAAACGAGTCATTTGCACTTTGTCGTAAAAATAAATGAAGTAAA
Organism: Parnassius apollo; assembly: GCA_907164705.1. Lineage (NCBI taxonomy): Eukaryota > Metazoa > Arthropoda > Insecta > Lepidoptera > Papilionidae > Parnassius > Parnassius apollo. Next base: position 5,953,885 of record CAJQZP010001172.1, read on the forward strand.
AAAAAAGAATTAAGTTTTTGTCAAAAGAGAAAATATTGTGCTAAAAGTTGAAATGCTTACCTTAGTAAGACATGTCTCGGATACTTTTAATTTGGCCAACTGCGAGAACTATATGCGTCGTAAATTCCCATTGATAACCGCTCGCGCCTTGTCATGGTAAAAATTACTCCAATAAATTATGTACGTTTTCTGTTAAGCATAATTTTAGAGTATAAAACTGTCGATGGTAAAAATATCGATATCAATTTTAATATTTCCTTTTTGATATATTTCATCAGCTAAAACTTCATTGCTGATCATGTATCTCTCGCGATCAAGAGCCGTGGTAGCTAAGATGGTTAACGCCGCTGTAAATATAACAGAACACGAGTAACCCGGGTTCGATCCCCGCCGGCACCTATGAAATTGTTAATTGCAATTTTCAGTGCTGATTTACCACGTGCTCGACGGTGAAGAAAACATCGTGAGGAAACCTGCATGTCTGAGGAATAAGAAAAAAAATATTTCGAAGACATGTGAAGTTCGCCAACACGCATTGGGGCCGCTAGCCGGAGACTTCCCTGCCCTAAAATACTCTCAGAAATGAGGGGAGGCCTGTGCCCAGCAGTGGGACGTATATAGGCTGTAACTTTACTTTACATGCATCTCTCCTGTTCTTGGGGAGTGATCGCAGGCAAATTGGCGTAGAACTACACATTTGACACTTTCGTCACTCCCCCCCATCGCCGGTCTGGCTACAAGACGGTAAAACCGCTGTCTATCGGAGAGGCCATCAAAACTTGCTGGTGTTTTCTATAGCTACTTTCTATAAATTATTTAAAATATTGGCGCGTATAACAGGTGGTTAATAAAGGAAACAGTAGTTGATTATTAAAGTACGACATACAATGGAGGACATTATGCTTTTTCACCTAAAAAATTTGTCTACATACAAAAAATTAATTATGGAATAAACTGCAAGAAACTTATAGGTTTTAATGAATTACTCATAGTTTTATTAAAAGAAAATAGTTTTAAACGCCATCGAATTTAAGTAAATAAAGATGGTGAAATGACACTAAATGTAAATATAAAGGAAATGGAAATACAGCAAAAAAAAACTTTTTTTGTAAAAGGCAACATCTTTTGGGAGCATTCAATCCATTCGTTATCCTTTAACATCTATGTTTATTATTTACCTATCATCTGGAATATGGAGACCACGTTTCAACCGTATGACTGTAACGCACATAGGTCGGCTCGATAGGCTAACAACACTTGCACGAAATATACCAGCGTAAAATGCAGCATATATGTATAGTAACTGAAGACTGACCCTCAAGGAAATCCATAAAACACGATCCTGAACCACCTTTATGTCTCACTAGGTTGTAACTCCTACTTGTGAGGGGCCACCCTTCATTCACACTTGAAAACCTTTCTTCTCTATCGATTATTATTATATCAGTTTATTCAGAGTAAATAGAAAATATAATGAAACGAAATCTTATTGAACTTCTTTTTGTATCGGTTTAATTAATGATTTTATGAAATTACCTCAAGTTTAAACAAAACTCGAAGTTAGAACAATATAAGAATTAAATATTTTACATAATATTGTAAACTAAGACAAAGTAAACGTTTTGAGTTATAAATTTAACTAGAAGTGAATGCATAAAAATAATACACATTTCAGTACCATACTGAACATTGAAAATGAGGTGATCGATTGTTTACCCAAAACAATGCATTCGCTTCGCACACTAATTAAAATATGATATTTCTTTCTGATTACTCCTTCTTGTAGCATGTATACTAAATTTCAAGTCAATCGGGTACAGTTTTCGAGATATCGTGATGAGTCAGTCAGTCAGTCCGTGGTATTATGCATATATATATATATATATATATATATATATATATATATATATACATATACATAATAATGAATCACATTCGTCGTCAATGGCACTGTGTAATAGGAACTCTAAAATTTCCTTTATTTTTAGATCATTCTATGTAAAATTCTAGTCATAATCTAAATTATAATAAAATAAAATGAAGAAAACATACCTAAAAGCTACTAATTATTATTTTAGAAAAGCTACAATAAACAACTCGTCATTATTAACCATAATATTCACTTGAGATGAACAATCTCGGCACATAACAATCACATGTTCTAGACACATGTGTTTTCCACATTTGAAACAACTATACTTTGTTTTGCGGTTCTTTTTCCTATCGCAATAGTAACAAAGACCTGCAAAATGTAGAACTTGGTTTGAAAACGATGCTTCTTGGCCATTTCAGAAATATTTCAGCAGGATTTCTTTTATTCTCAGTTTTATAGTTTGAAAAATAGTCGAAGAAGTATACTTGTACCTGAGTTGATTTTCCATGAATGAATAACAATTATCTTCAATAAATCTTCGTCTTACAACACTTTTTTCATTATTGTGTTCAAAAATCACTTGTGCATTTACAGTTGTAATATTGATCAAAGTATAAAACAATACCAACGGCCACGTCGACTCCAGATTTTGTAGTATTGTAGTGTAGTACAATATCAGGTTTTCCTGAAAATCCTAGAAAATCTAAGTCTTCGTAATTCATTGTCTACAACAATATTAAATTTTATAAAAATATACCTTTATATTATAATAAAAAAAAACATAAAAAGTAATAATAAGATACACAAAACATGAAATATTTACCCCGGTTTCACTTTAATTGCACTGGATCGTTCTGGAACACAATCGGTCGCACGCGGAATCTGAGACCGCAAACACAAATAAGGAAGCATATGTGCATGCGACGAATGTCACAGGGTTACTGAGGGGTGCTACCTCACCTTCCCGAGGATATCACGGAAGCACAAGCGTCTATTGTTTATGGTTTTAGTAAATTGACTAAAATAAGTTTGTTGCGGACTCGGAGACCGCGCGCGACCGTTGGAAGGTTAAGTAATTTAAGTGTAAAAATTAATATAATTCGCCATGTTGTGGGTCCACCATTATCCACCGTGCCTATCACCCTATATACGGTGCAAAATATTTAGTATTGCACTCACTAATCAGCGAATTTGCATTACGAAAAAGCTGACGTTAGGCTGAAGTTTTTTGATGTTTAAAACAAAAAAGACGCATTCGGATAATAACCATCTCTCTGTCAGTTTTTTCTGCAAAGTAATAGATGGTAGGAAATGTTTTCTACCTCGGTCCATTTGGATAGTCACCACCTTCTTACTGTTTAATACCGCCTAATAGCAATGCCTGCACTGCTGCGTCCCGGTTTAAAGGGTACAGACCTGTTATGGGTTATGAGTACAAGTAGAGTCTGTGAGGCATTCACCTTAGTCCTTAGAGTTGACAACGCGTATGTAGCGTTTTTATTTGAAGTTGGTTGCAGATGTTCATGGGCTGTAGTAGATATTTACGATTTAGTGGACAGGAAAATCGTTTGCCACTTTAATTTTGTTGTTGTAACTTTGTACTGTAAAAATCCAATCACTGTACATTTCCCTGAAGAACAGTATTCTGTCAGGATTTAACACTTCTAGTTAATCGGAACCTAAGATCCAAGTTGTTCGGAATAAACAGATCAGAGCATATGGGACGTCGCTGAAAACGGCACTGCCGCGCGTTGTAGCTCTTACCGCTAAATACTGCTTTGCACAGAGTTGAACTTAAAATTTAGATTTTAAATTCAGTACTAATACTATTCTCCTCTTCTATTACTAATCGTATTTTCAAAGTATTTACGTATGGATTACGATATACGAAACGAAATCATCGTTACTTCAAGTCGGCCATTCACATTAGAGTATCATAATGGTCTTTGTTATGTTACATGGTCAGAATTCCTCTTATAAGCCCGTATCCTGTCACATAAAAGTTGACAATAAGCCGTCGTTTATAGCAAATGACTTTACTTCATAATATTATGAACAGCAGAACTCTTTGATATTTGCTTTAAACTATGACTAGCAAATAAAGGAAAATATACCTGCAATATTGCTTGGTTATATTTATATTTTATAGTATGGGGTGACAAACGAGCACACAATCCACCTGTAAGTGGATGCTGTGACCCATAGACATCCACTTCTATCCTAAATTAAGAATCAAAATGCAAATGCGTTCTGACCCCTGAGAACTAAGGTAGAATGCCTCGATTCCAGTAAAAAGGGTCTCCGGTTGTCTACATTCACCATACGAAACACAGCAGCATTACGCTTCTAGAAAATAATCTACCTCAGTATTAGTATTATTTTGTTGCAGGCCTATCTTCAGCAGTGGACTTGTGGGGGGCTGTTAATGATAGTGAACCACGAATATCTCGTTTAAATTGTAGTAAATAAACAAAGTTTTAGCATTTTATGATTATTTTTTTAATCTAAGCTTATCAATTCGTTAAAAATATTTTGTTTTGTTAGAATAGTTATATTTTGCTACTGTTTTCTAGGTCAAGAATCGAAACTCCAAATTTTGGGTACATAAATTCGTTCCATGCACATTAGAATTGCGAAGTGCAAAACATTGTCGTTGATAGAGCAGCGATGATACATACATAACGCGTGGACAAACATACAGTGCGACACGTAGGTTTCTTTCGTGGCTTGTGATAATTAGGGATTTTTTTCGCAAAACTGGAACTCTCAATATAATATGCAAGAAGTCGATGGATGCAGGTAGCTCAGAACCGTGCTCTGTGTCATGCCTTGGGGAAGACCTATTTTCAGCAGTGGACTTGTGAAGGGATGTAATAATAATGATGATGATGAAAACTGAAATTTCATAAAAACTTTTGACTTATTTTTTTGATTTATATTTGCTATATTTAATGGTTTCAGATAAAAAACGTTATACATAACAATAACTTCTTTTAATGTAATTTGTGTAATTTTTTTAAAAGAAATGAAAAAAGAAGAAAACAAAGTTCTAAATGTAAATTCATATTATTTTAAATCTATTTTAAACGATGTTTAGTCGACACTTATGATAATATAATAGATAACGTCGATAAGCTTTTCTAAATGATATTTAGAAAAACTTATCGATTTAATAGAATGTGTTGATATACATTTATTTCTTCTATTTAAGAAGGAAAAAATATTATGATTTTTTATATTTACGCGAACATTACATATTCAAATAAAACTAGTATATTTCTACGGATTTTGTAGCGTATATTAACTTATTTTATATTCCCGACGTTTCGAGCACTTTACATCACCTATGTTTACGGGTTGGACTGAGGTGTTCGGTGTCCCAATGTCATAGCCAACCAATAGGATACCAAGCAGATAGTAACACCCAGCCATCTTCTCTATTGAAATTAGGATGTTTTCTTTTATTTCAATAGCCCGCGAATTATCCTTGAAAGAAATATTCTTTAGCAAGAATTTGTGGTATATCAAATCAGATGTAGCGATGGGAGGGATCCTGTACGTGTTCACAGACTGCAGACTTCCCGGAGCGTCGATTCTTCACATTATCTATGTGTTATTTAACGCGGGTATTTACTGATATTTTTGTTTATCCTGTGTAAGAGAGACCATATTCACAATCAAGCTAGTACACTATTGCATCTTGCAGAGGGACATTACATTTAACTGATGGTAAAAACTGACTAATCTTCTACGGCGGCTTGAAGTATGTTTTAATGGAAGCACGCTTCAAGATGTAGCCAATCTTGTCAGTGACACCTCTGACATATGGCAGTATAGCAGGCACACGCTCGACTGTGGTTCGACACTCGTTCACTGAGACGTAGACGCTGGACCCGAAGTTTGTTGTCATGAAAAACTTGCTTGACGTGTTGGAGCTCGGCGGCCAGGTGTTTACTGTTACAGCTCTTATGTGCTCTCTGAAACAAAAAATTTGCCGTGGTAGATAACTGTGAAGGATGGCGGTGAGAATCAGCGCTTAAATATCTATCAGTGTGGGTCTTTTTTCTACACACAGTGTGGCACATACAAGATCGCCTCCGTCACTATATCAGTTTTCATAGACCACAAATCCTCGCTAAAGAACACCAATTCCTTCCAAGGATGATTCGCGACGTTATTGAAATCAAAAAACATCCTAATTTCAACAGAGAAGACGGCTGGCATTCTATAATTAATAAAATTAAATCCTAACCCAAGCATACAACTGCGGGACTTCCGGGGATATGTTCATACTGCGTAGATCGGTACGAAAATTAATAATTTCAATCTGGAGGTAGCCATGGTTAACTATGACATTGGGACATTAAACACCTCAGTCTCCCCCGTGAACATGAGTGCTGTAAAGTGAACGTCTGAAGTATAAAATTAGTTAATATACGCGACAAAATCCATAAAAAATCGTTTTATTTATATGAAACAAATATTCATTACTGACATAGGAACTACCTACCTACTTTTAAGGAATTATTCTTAGTCGCATACGTTTTAAAAATGTTTTAAATTTTGTAGCAATTAATAAAAAGCATATGAAAATATTGGTAACGTTTAAAAAACCGAAAAAACATTTAACATTTCCTAATTTCTTAATGAAATTATTAATCAAATTATCACAGGTGTTATTTAAATCAATATACAATCAGTATGTGAGCACTGAATAGTCGCGCGACGTTAGTAACGTCACTCAATCGAGTTTTTTTAATCTATGAATTCGTTCGACCCAAGGTCTCCCACCCACGAAGTCAAGATTCATAACTGTTTGATAAGGTTGTAAATGAGAATTAAGCTTAGGTTTAATCCTTTTGTGGCACAAACTCTTTAAATAGACAAGCTTATACGCTTAAGTAACGAAACATGGAATAGTTTAATATCGTACTATATAACTATTAACATATTATCTTTAATTTTTTGGGTACCAATTTATAAAGTAGATTTTAAAGTAGTGATAGAACTTAATTATGGAAACTTTTCCTTTGTCTCGTACCCATATACGTTGGCAAAGACCAGGTTAGAAGTTATTTCGTCACGCTACAGTAATGATAGTTAAAATGCATATTGTAACTTATGATTCTGATGCTACTGATCCTGGAAAGTACAATCTTTACATGGAAGAGCTACGGTGCAGCTATATTATAGTTGTAGCACAGTGGGTCGGCTCGACCGGTGCAGGACCACGCTGTCACAGAATACCAGCGTAAAATAGCAGCGTATGCTGGTGTATTTCGTATGGTGAGTGTAGACAACCGGATACCCTTTTTACTGGACTCGAGGCATTCCATCTTAGTCCTTAGGGGTGACAACGCATTTTCGTTTTGATTCTTAATTGAGGATTAACTTACCATCAGGTGGACTGTGTGCTCGTTTGTCACCCTGTGAAGAAAAAAAACTACCTTCATTGCGTTATAACATATTATTATATACAAGATTATATAGCAGTCATATGTATTAGTAGTTAGTTGATTTGCAATAAAACAGCTTTTCATTACTTAAGCTATTTGCATAGGTTGGTTTATACTTTTAAACATACAAATGATTAACCGATAACCAGGAGAGTGAAATACAATAAAGTTAAATGGATATTGTCAATTGTAGAATTTAATTGAAATCTTAGTAGTGTTTAAAGACATCATTGGATGAAACTTATTTTACAGATTTTATCATGTTTAATCTTACATACCTTATTTTTACGAGTGTGAGGGAATGGAGAATTTACATGTGTTGCGCACATATTACATATTACATATTCTGTCGGAGATTACACGTGGTAGAGCCTCGCTACAGCTATATTATGGTTGTAGCGTGAATAGGTCTGCTCGACCGTGGAAGGACCACTCTCTCACAGAATACCAGCGTAAAATAGCAGCTTAATACTGCTGTGTTTCGTATGGTGAGTGTAGAGATCCGGAAACCCTTTTTTTATTGGAAACGAGGCATTCCATTTTAGTCCTCAGGGGTGACAACTCATCTGCGTTTTGATTCTTAATCGATAATAAATGTAGATGTCTATGGGCCACAGCTTCCTTACTATTAGGTGGACTGTGTGCTCGTTTGTCATCCTCATTATATAAAAAAAACGTATACCAGCACTATTTTATTGTCCTATATCTAGATGTCTGGTCTCCCTTTAAGCCGCCGTGACTCAAATTTAGTCTGTCGGAGATTATTATTATTATAAAATTCGAACAGCCTGAGTTTCATTTCCGGAGTTAATAGCGTAAAATTTCAATTGCCATTAGGTTGGCAGGTATCAAGGATGACAACACATTTGCGGCTGTCCTTTTCGAAATGTTCCGATCTGATTGGTATATGGAGCTAGCAAAATAGGAAAAAAGTCCAGACTGAATTTCGGTCACTGCGGCCAGCTTCAACGGAGACTAACCATCAGGATTATGCCTCCTATCCATCAACCGACAGAATTATAGTACCGAAGTGTATGCGCGATCACAAGTGCACAATCTATTTCCTCACTCTCATTGTCCGATGGGGCGATAATCCTACAAGACCGGCGAGAGATCAGGCGAAGGACCAACGGCTTAACATGCTTTCTGAGGCAAGGTGTTAAAACTTCCTGACTCCAGGCTGAAGCTTAGAATTTTTTGACAGAAAACTCTGACAACTGATCTTGGCCCGACCAGGGATTTGAACCCGGGACCCCTAAACACGTTAACATATTAAAATCGAGCCCCTAGTCTGTAACCTGCTCCTCAAAATGTCTTATTTTATTATTTAAAATTTATATTTTAAACTACAAAACTTGTAAAATATTTTATATTTAAATTTAAATTGATAAACGGCTCCATTCATCTCTTACACAAGCAAATTGCTTAATTAAACAACTTAACAAACGTTAAGAACTATCGAGAAACGTATAATTCGATTTGAACAAGATGGGAATCCGTGTATATTTTTGAAATCACGTGTGCCACATTCAGCCGAACTGGGTTGACCCCCGGGTCGGGCTCTCGTCGGCCGTATCATAATTACCAGTGAAATAACCTGATTGTGATCACCTCACGCACACTCGTACCTTTGTATTTGCTGTGCCAGTGGTACTCAAAAGGCAAAATAACTTCTGAAGCTTCTCAATTCCATTGTTATAGATGATTATAATAAATTTTATTTTTCGACAGCAAAAAACTTAATTGAGTTTACAATTTATACTAAGTTCTTTTTATTGAACACTTTAAATAATTTTAATCTGTCAATGCATACTTCAAAAGTGTACACTTATTTGTTCAACGTAATATAATAATAATAATATAATGATAAATATATATAATAATATTAATTTGTACACCATACAAAATCTATTTCAAAATAATATTACATATTATTTTAAAATAGATTAAAATTACAAATAATATGATATGATAATACTTAAAACTTAATTTATTTACGAGCACATCTTTCAATGATTTTTCTCTCGTGATAAAAACTTAGATCATTCACCCAAAAAAATGACTTAATATGCAGTAAATTATTAATATTATGCTACTTCTGACCTTCAATTTTTTGCACAAGAGCCTACGAAATGACGAGGTCAGAAAAATTGGTACCAAGAAATAGTTTCAAAACACAACTAAAACGTTCCTTGGACACACCCCTGGAATTATGCGCGGCACTTAATTAAAAAAAAGTTTGAGAAACTTACGAAACAACCATGTATGCCAATGTTCGTACAAGCCATTCGTGTACTAGTAAGGCACCCCGAAGTCTTTCACATACCGACACAACTTCACTATTTTGTCTAACTGCCTGTTAAATAGCCGAGTCGAGCCGTCGATACATCAATCACACAAACAAACACATATCATTTAAGAATCATTCGTTTTTTTCTCTTCAATTAGATCTTTTGTAATGGCGGGATAAAAACGGACATAGTCTGAAATAAAATGAAACGGGCCGTTTAACACTGACTTTCGTGTGCCTCAAAGGCTATTGTTAAATTTGTATTGATGTTTATTTTTTAAGAAAACTTGCGTGAGTGATAGTATTTGGATTATTTTGTGAAAAGTGACAAATTATAACGTACGTAAAAAATATTGCGTGTAGCGTATTTTGTTTTGTATACACACACATACAGATATAGAAGAAGGGTGACAAATTATCACTCAGTAACCCGGTAACCGGATGATGTGGCTCATGGACACCTACATCTATCAATAAAAATAAAAATGAATGCCATTACTGAGGACTAAAATGGAATGTCTCATTACCAGTTAAAAGAATCTACAGTTCTCTAAACTTACCCAAGCCGTACATACCTACTGATATTTTATGTTGACATTCTGAGGTCAACCGACGATTCCAACTCAGCTGAGCTACGTTAACAAATCTTCTTGCTCGATATTTCTCAGAATCTTAAGACGAAACTGTACTTCAACCAATGCGTGTTGACAGTGATGGCTGATGACTAACGGAATTTAACCGTAGCCCCTCTTCAATAGTGGCCGTTTGAGGAAGCTCAAAGTCACTCGCGCGTACAATGGAGAGAGCTATACTCGGAATTTATCTGTTGCTCTGGAAGCTGTGAAGGTGGCCCGGAGTTTCTTTGCGTGGAAGACCATGTTCAGCAGTAATAAATAAAATAGGTCTATGCTCATCAGTGGAATTTTTATAGGCTGTAATGTGAGGAAAGATGGATGTATAAAATAACACAAAGGAGTAAAGAAAAAATATTACTTGAATTTTTCAATTATTCAGACTGTAAAACTATCTTCTAAGAAACTGTTATCAGCGACACATTCTATTTTTATACGTTTAATACGAGACTAAACAAATACGAGACTTAGTGTAAGTTTTAGATATTTTAGTTCACATAATTACTTAAAAAATAAACGTGATTATTTTCATAAGTCCACTGCTGAACCTGGGCCTCAACCAGAGATTGCTTCATACGGTGGATATTGCCACAGTTGCCACGATTGGCATGTGGGTTGGCAACCGCAGTTTTTCTATTTACTAGTTTTTATTAGAAAGACGCTGCTCATCTCCTGGTTTGCACTCTGTCGCCTCTTCCGATATCCACGAGACGATACGGAGAGTAGTACGGGATATTCTTACACCGACGCTACACGGTGATATATGTTAAATATTTTAAATAAATCATCATCATCATCATTACATATATACCCTTCAAAATTCCACTGCTGTACCTAGGCCTCCACCAAGGAATGCCACAAAGCACGATCCTATGCCACCTGCATTCATCGACTTCCCGCATATCTTACCACGTCGTCACTCCATCTAGCGACCCCCGAGGTCGCCTTACACTACGCCTACCGTAAATAAATAAAATGTATAAATTAAGCTTATTTGAGAAAGTTATTTTTGACATTATTTATTTTAACCGACTTGAAAAAAGAGGAGGTTTACAATTCAACGGTTTTTCAACCGACTTCAAAAAAGGAGGAGATACTTAGTTCGCTGTAGTTTTTATGTGTTACCTGAGAACTTTTTTCTTGGTGAACCGATTTTGATGATTCCTTTGAAAACTGGTGCTTTTCATAAGGTCCCATATAAATTTGATCAAGATGTGTGTTTAATTGACTTCGACTACATTGATGATGTCCTCATTTTATTTATATTGAAGTCGATTGTACAAAATTTTTAATTTTACCACTTGTTTTTACGTATTTTGTGTGATCGATTGAACATAATGCGTCATTTGTAAACAGATTCTGATTTCACCTCAGGGGTGGCAAACTAAGAAGATGAAGGTTTTAATATAGATGCATTAAAATCTTTAAACGAAATTGAGACTAATACATTTCTTTGTCCAATAAAAAGGTATTATAAAAAGGAAAAGCCGACTTCAAACAACTAAAAATAATTCAATTTATTATTCTACACATTACGTCTTAGCACCCACTTCAAAATGTAAATTTGTTTTATTCTTTTTGGTTACTTATTTCAAATCAGCTTTTTCAATTTGCGAAAGTAATCGAATGTATTCATCAAATATAAAAAATTCATTATATAGTTTGTGTAGGTAAATGCTGAAATCTCATTATAAAATTAACAGACTATTGTATTAGTCACCAGATTACCACACAATATAAGTTATAATATGGAGTAAATAAGCATTAAAAATTGTACGTGGTAGAGCCATGTAGCAAATAAGTAGTATAGTTGTAGCACTAATGGGTCGGCTCGACCGGGGTACCACGATCTCACAGAGAAATAGAAGAATATCAACGTAAAATAGTAGGTTAATGCTGCTATGTTTCGTATAGTGAGTGTAGAGAAACGGAGAGCCTTTTTACTGGAAACGAGGCATTCCATCTTAGTACTTAGGGGTGACAACACATCTGCGTTTTGATTCGTAATCGAGGATAGATGTAGATGTCTATGGGCCACATCATCCACTTACCATCAGGTGGACTGTGTGCCCGTTTGTCACCCTATCCTATAAAAAAGAATAAAAAGATTTATAAATGTTGATAACAAAAACATGTACCTCATATACTTAAATACCGTGCTCCCTCCATAATATAGACCATAATATTTTTACCACGTTATTATTAAGTCACTTTTTTGTTTGTCTGTCTATCGTTTCGAGTGGAATTTAGTAATTGATTTTAAACTAACTGCTTGATGAGATCGAAACTTGAAATTTTGAATATAGCTGAAATTCGGATGACAATGCAAGAATATGACAAAAAACACGTGGTGCTTTAAAATTTAACTACATTTTTTTTAAATTCACTTATTTACAATTGTAAACGTCGATCGGTATAATTGATTATCGAATCGGGCATCTGCTAACTGGCAAACATTTAATTTTCAAGAAGTTAATCAGATTACAAAGATCGCGAGCAGAGTACTTCGTCATGAATTCTGCCATAGAATTTACCGATAAAACAGAAACGTCAAACCCTACGTACCATAACACAATTATTATTTTGAAACGAAGATTTTTGTTTCTGAAACTAATTATATAATGTAAGAAAAGAAGACTCTAAATCATGTTTCCTTTCATGGGTGTTAGGAGGAAGCAAAATTGATAACAGCAGCATTTTTTTTTTCAAGTAAAGGAATTGCAGTAATAATAGTTGACACGTTTAATGAGTTCACAAAAAAGTTGTTAGTATATTGTTGAACACAGAATTCTTCTTAGTTGTTGCAATTGCTGTAATTCCTACGTTAGAAGAGTTGGATACATTAGTCGACTTGCACCAGTAGCTTGCAAGTGTCTAGTACCAACAAGATATATAGGTATTTACTATACGGCACCCACTGAACAAAACCAAAGTCCCGACTTTTGAAATAGATGATCATGCTGCAATAATCTGTCAGAGACTTGGAGCTTCCTATTGTCATCATCATTTATTCGTCACGTCGGTCAACATCGACATATATATCCTTCCCACTAAATTATATGTTGCAACGATAGCTAAAATATAATTATACTGATGTTTAACAAAATTAAAAAAATAAAATGTTTTTAAATATGGAAGAGTCTTATATAAATCTTTTAATATTCCTGTAGTCCAATATAACAGTAACATATTAAATAAAAGGACTATCTTTAAATTTAATTAATTAAATTTCATTTTTATGTGGTAGAGCCATGCTGCAGTTATATCATGGGCACGAATGGGTCGGCTCGACCGTGGTGTGACCACGCTCTCACAGAATACCAGCGTAAAATAACAAGTCAATGCTGCTGTGCTTCGTGTGATGAGTGTAGAGAACCGGAGACCCTTTTTACTGGAAACGAGGCATTCCATCTTAATCGTCAGGAGTGGCAATGCGTTTACATTTTGATTCTTAATCGAGGATAGATGTAGATATCTATGGGACATAGCTTCCATTTACTTTCAGAAAAACTGTTTACTTGTTTGTCACTCTTATTTTATAAAAAAAAACATATTGTATTTATTAACTACCAAATTCCACGTCTGTCTCATAGCATCATTATTCGGACGTCTGACAATTCGTCAGCATTGTCTGAGAATTCAGTAAAGGGCAATCTTTAGCCGATTGGGTGCGACCTTATCTCGCTTTATGGTTCGATCTTAAAAAAGATTTATGATAACGCACGGCGAAGTCGAAACCCACAAACACTTTAAAATAAATGACAAGGAGTCACTTCCAATTGTGATGGAAATGCTTTCTGCAGTAAAATTAAACGATAACCCTGTCGTTTAGAGAGATTTAAATGGCTTAGGTGGTTTTATTGGACCAGCCTGCATTTAGTTTTGTTGGGTTGTGATCATGTTCAATTTTATGTGCACCGCCTGAGACGCTCCTAGATTTGTATTTATCTGTGTCACTTATTATGTAAGTCACTTATATACATACACTGCTGCTGTGCCATTTGCACATATTTGTATGTTACCATTTTAAATATTTAATCGTCTTTTAATACTGTACACTTAAAAACTTTCGTTAAAACTCTTAAAAGCTTTCAAAAGAATTTCTTATGCTCCTTAATTTGATATTTCACAAAAGTCCGCTCCGTTCTACTCTTTGTTTGTGACAGATACTTTTACAATATTATGCGAAGATGAGATCAACCGTGGCCGTAATACAGACGACGTTATAAAAATGATGAATGGTCAAGAAAATTAACAGAGTACTACAACTTTTAAAATACATTATTCTTGTATTACCAGATAGATAGTTTGAAAGATTTGTTTGTAAATAATTTTTGGTATTATTTAAAAAACCATAGGTTAACCCACCAGTAGAATTTTCTCCTTAATATGTAGTGATTACATAGGTACGTAAATTGCACAAGAACATAAATATAAACTACACTTTTCATATTAAAAATATAAAAATATAAAACCGTGTAGTGGCGCGGCGTAAGAATATCCACTACATATATCGTCCCGTGAGTGAGGAAACAGGTGATGAGTAGTACAATCTTCGTGATAACGACTCAAAATAATAAAAAACTGTGTTTGCAAACCCAGCTACCAAGCGTGGCAACTATCGCCAAATCCCCCCTCCCCTCTATAAGGCAATCTATCGAGTAAGCCTGTGTTCAGTAGTCTCTATCTCTTTCTCTTATTATTATATTTATTTTAATATTTGAAACATGGCAACAATCATAAACATTCGAAAATTTTCAATTTCGTGTTATTTTACGTTTTATATTTGAACCTCACTCATGGCTCACTCTATACTCACTCTACCTCACAAATTAACCAATAAACTTAGTAGGGCAGATTCTGATCGACGACTACGAGTATCTAAAACGCTATGAGCCTTGGTCATTGAGATTACTCTATTCTATATTGAAAAGGAAGAACGTCAAGTTATCTTAAGAAATAATAATAACATTACAATATTTTGTACATTAAGTGCATTCGGGGTGTGGTGACTCGGATAAGTAAGAGAACGGCTTATGAGTTCCTTCGAGATACAAAGCAAAGTACTTAATAACGAATAGAAGTGGCATTATTTAATATTTTACATTTTATTTGCAAAGAAAAGGCTTTCAAATTTGTGATATAGGTTTGATAGAAGGCTTCAGGATTGTAGAGATAATGATCTTTATCATTTTTATTTAGTCTTCGGTGAATCTCAAGACTCGTTGGAGCAAATGAAAAAATAATAGATTTTTCATTTTTATCATATCATTTTCAATGTATTTATTCGCTTCGGTTCCAATGCCTTTAGAGAGACTGTAATCATCGATTTCTCAATTACCTTTTGAGCGAATTTACATGGGTGTATCAAATATTTTGTTCGAGTTTACATCTCAGTGCCGTGACATGGCGCAACGTATTATTGATACCCCTTAGTCTCGAAACTTAATTACTACCTACTACTACTAACTTATTTAACTCGCAGTAAATTACAACAGTTTTGATATTTTCCGCATAGCTGCATAAGCTATACTTATTTTGAAATTGTATCGAAATTGTTACAAATTTTAATCTTATTTTGCTACTTAGAGGACTTAAATTTGTGGGATGATATTTTATCGAAAATGCGTGAAATTATTTATCCTTCATTTCATCTTTTAATGACATTATAAGCGAAGCTAAATGAAGGTAATAATGGCTTTTCAAGTAGTCAAATGTCAATGTGTAATATAAATATCACTTTTTTTTTAAATTGATTATATATTTGCTTGATTTTTAATTTAGTTGATTTACAATAACCATGTTATCTACGCTTGCTACTATGTGAAACTGTTGGTTATCAAAGAGTTTGTGAGAAGTTACTCCGTCAATTTATACGAAGTAAACAACAGTTATTAACGCTATCACGGTAGGAAGACCATTACTATGGTTTCAACGAATTCACCATCACATCGTAACAAAATACGCCAAAAATATTTTTGTTTTTGAATAATATAAACAACAAACATATTATCTTTGTGAAAGTCAATTTATGACCTTTTTTTCCTGTGCAGGAAAAAGGCAGCAAACTTTTCAGCCTCATCTAATATGTCATAATCCTAGTTATGTAGCACATTCTGATTAAGCATTATTTTAATCAAGTCGTCGTAATTCAAATAAAAATAGAAGAAAATTTCAAATACGCTTATAAGATTTTCTACAAGATGATTGCTTACCTACTACCTAAAAATAAGCGTTGCTGAGTTCAGTATGAAATAATTATATAATTAAACCTTTTAGACGTAGACATGAAGATAATATCCCTTTAAATGCTGCAGTAACACCTTTTAGAAATCACTTTGAAGCCCTATAGACCAGTTTGTCCCCTCTGTCTATTCAAGAACCACCACAGAATCGAACCGTAGGCGTCGCTAACGATTTCCAAACCCAAGCGCGCCGTGGAGAGTACCCCCACACTGCGACAATTGTGTTATTTTTATTTTATTGCCCGCCTGTAGGTGCGACGACAATTTGTTTTATTAACGACACTTAAACAGTACTTATTAAAATACAGCTGAGAATTATTTTTATTACAATACTCTTTCTGGTCCGCAGTGAAATTGAAAACGTAAGTTCATTTCGATGAGAGCCGAAGTTGAATATTTATTTTAATGCTTGGTTTGTTTATGTGCACTACATTCAAGATAAAAAGATGATGCAGTTGAAGTCGTTTATAATGCAAGCAGGTGGTTTTATTGTTCTTAAAAAACTGGTAACGGTTCACAAGAAAGTAATAAAAGTGTTAAATGAAATAAAAGTGTTAAATTATAAAACTGATATTCTGTGCATTATACGAAATCGTAACAAAAAAAAAATTAAAGAAACATCTTTCAATCTATACTTAAAATAGTGACCCACCCGGCTTTGCTTAGGTAGGATCCATGAATGTAGGGTCATTAAGATTTTTTTAAATAATCATAAATGTCTATTTATTTTATAAATGTTTTGATTTCATAAAACAAAATTCTAGAAATTTCTCAAATAAAATGGAGCCTAAATCTTTCCTGGCATTGCTATCTATCTGTTTGTGAAGTCTTATTACAATCATTTCAGCTATTTCGAAAATAACCGGACAGATAGACAGTCAATTTAAAAAAAATGATTATTAACATCTTAATGACGTGTATATTATTACACCATGAGCTCCATAAAAGGCAGTCATTTCAGTATTACAGAGAGATTTTATTAATATTTGTATAGATTCCTAAAATTTAAGGCATTTTAGCTAGTGTTTCTGAGTGCTCGTTTTCCAGGCCCCATGGTCTTCGCACATCGAATGTGGGGAGTCCGTTGCGAAGGTAAAGTTAGAGACCTCGGTGGAAGGCGCGCCATGTATTCTGTTGCACCTTACTTAATAAGGAGATGGAGAGGAGTAATCCTCTTCTGAGGAGGTGCCGTCAAAGGCAGGCCGGTGCTGATAGGCCGCAGATGTGTGCAAAAGTGTTCCTGTGATATGCGACGAAGGTGGAACACCGTGAGTTTTAGTCGGTGCGAGTCCCACATAACCCGTTATTGCCCCCGTGAGACGAGTATGCGTAGGAATTTCTCCATGTAAAAGAAAAATAAGGTATTGTACATTTGGCTTAAACAGGACGGTTATGCCACCATATATTACATAGCAATACCAATGTCCCTCTGAATGTCGCATTGAACGAATTGATGTGATGGATTAACAATAATAAATATATAATAAAAATATATTCACTATTGATCACACTTTCATTACAGCCCATAAACAGGACTGGACTGCACATAAGTCTCCCACATATATTGCCACAACTAGTACGGTCTTGAGCCACCTGCACCTATCGTGTTTAATCAGGTCGCATTCCATCTAGTGGGCATCATCATCTTTGAGGCAAATAAAGTTTCGCAGTACCAGACGTCTTGTACTTAGAAACTGCTGCTGCCTGTCGCTGCTCTAAATATTTTACATGTAGCATAAACAAGTTAGTTATAACGCCATCTATCGGAACCCGTAAGGTTTTTTTTGCATTTCCATCATAACCTCTTACGACACCCACGGTACGAAATAGGATAGTTATCATTTATTTATTATTAGCGGCCCGTCCGGTCTTCGCCAATTAGGTATTCTTCTCCTGTGGGGATCGCTGATACTGGAATCCTAACACCGACGAAATCTATTGGGAAATCCCCAATACTGCGCTTGAAAGAACCTTTCTTCTCCATCCGTTGTCGGTTCTTCGAGTTATATATGACCGGCCCAATGTAACTTCAGCGTACTTACCCACCAGGCTATATGTGCAGTTACTCTATATCTGCTAAAAACAATTAGCAGATATTCTTATACAATAGTTACGTACTTACTATGTAGTTTTTCAATACATTTCAATTGTCTTTATTTCGTTAATAGGTTCTGATTTCCTTAGCTTCAAATTAACCTTCGTTGACGACTCATTGACACTAACGACTGTAGCCCCATTTCGTGCCAATTAAAACAATTATAGTTCGGATCGAACTCATCAACAATCTTTGTTTGAATCTTTAGCTGTTTTATACAATATTCGATAAAATTAAAGTAATATATTGTGATGATATTGTATTTGTAGTGTGTGTTTCCCCGTGTATGTTGCACGATGCAGAATTATGATTGCAGCAGGAATGTGTCCGCTCGCCCAGCTGCTTAAAATGCTGCTGTGTTTCGTATGGTGAGCGTTGAAAACCGGAGACCATATTTACTGAAAACAAGGCATATTGTCATAGCATTTTGATTCTCAATCGAGGTTAGATGTAGATGACTATAGGCCACAACATACAATTACTATCAGGTAAACTGTATGCTCGATTGTCGCCTTTATTATATTTTAGAAAAAACATATCAATATTTTTCCATTAGTATCGTAAAAGACGGTTATTGGAAAGATTTTGTGGCCAACGATAGATGTCGTGGGATTTTTTCATGGCGTTAATTTATTTTGTTCTGATTAACTATTCTCTTCAGAAAAGTGCCATTTTTACCACTCACTGTCTGATTTATAGATTTATCAAAACCTAGACCATTTCCAGGTTAGTTAGGATCTTGAAATGTAGTATAAATGTAAATCAATAAGCGTATACAAATAAAAAATCCGAAAACTAAAAATTATCGAAATAATATGTCAACAGTTGACAAAGCAATCCGTTTTAAGTACACTACTTGAAACTAAGTGCACCACCAATAACTTTATCGACATTTAATAGAGACATAGCATTATATTTTTCTGAAGCAATTTTTATTGCTAACTCTTAGCATATATTATATCCGTAGTGTGAACAGTCCATAAATTGATTTCCATGTCTCTAGCTGGCAGTTCCAAGATTATTAGTATATTAACTAGAGATCCTATGATTTAAGCAATGATCATATGATTGCTATGAAACTCGTAGGGCGTACCCCCTCTAGATGGAGTGATGACCTACTAAGACAGTCTACCAAGTAAGGAAGGATGCAGTTGGCTCAAGACCGCGCTTTATGGCATTACTTGGGGGAGGCCTATGTTTAGCAGTGGATTTGTGAAGGGGTGTAATGATAATGATGATAATAATGAAATTGGCGTCTGATCAGATCCTAACTCTTTAATTTTTTTATTAAACAACAATTCCGACCGTTGTTTCTACCGAACATGACCCCCTTATCACGTTTGCATGTTTGGTGAACTTATACTGTATAACTCAGGGTATTTTCCGAACCAGTGGTAAATTAAAAATAAAGTTACTTTTAATAAGTATTATTTTTAATTTATATTGAATAAAAAAGTTTTAGTTTCTGTTACTCGGAAAGCCCTGTAAGGAAGGAAGCTTCGAGAGAAGCGCTTTGTGCCAAACCTAATCGAAGGCCTTAACTATGTCTAAACTAACCTAGTCATTAGTATCAAAGAGTCGTCAACGAAGGTTAATTTGAAGCAAAGGAAACCAGAACCTATTAACGAAATACAGACAGTTGAAATGTATTGAAAAAAGAAAATAATGTTTCAAAGTAACTATTATATAAGAATATCTGCTAAAACCAGAGTAACTGCACTCATGGCCTGGTGGGTAAGTACACTGAAGTTATAATGGGCCGGTCATATAGCTCGAAAAACCGACAACGGATGGGGAAGAAAGGTTCTTTAGTAGCAGTCTTGTGTTGCCAAGCGCAGTGTGGAGAGACTCCCCACTAGATTTCGTCGGTGGTAGGATTCCGGCATCAGCAATCCCCATACGAGAAGAATACGTAATTGGCGAAGACCGGACGGGCCGTTAATAATAAATAAATGATAACTATCTCATTTCGTACCGTAGTTGTCGTAAGAGGTTATGATGGAAAATGCAAAAAACAACCTTAGGGATTCCGATAGATGGCGTTATAACTAACTTGTTTATGCTACATGTAAAATATTTAGAGCAGCGACAGGCAGCAACAGCTTCTAAGTGCAAGACGTCTGGTACTGCGATCCTTTATTTGCCTTAAAGATGATGATGTCCACTAGACGGAATGCGACCTGATTAAAACTATGGATACAGGTGGCTCAAGACCGTACTAGTTGTGGCAATCTATGTGGGAGACTTATGTCCAGGCCAGTCCCGTTTGATGGGCTGTAGTGAAAGTGTGATCAATAATGTATATATTTCTTAATCCATCACATCAATTCGTTCAAAGACACATTCAGAGGGACATTTGTATTGCTACAAAAATCTCAAGTTTCTGAAAGATGATGGCATAGCCGTCCTGTTTAAGCCAAATGTAAAATACCTTATTTTTATTTTACATGGGGAAGTGCCTACGCATACCTGTCGAAGTTATCGTGAGACCTACGACATTCTAATGGTACCTTTATTAAAGAGGCAATTGAGCGAAACAAGGGTCTTCGTCGGAAGATTGAAAGGAGCCATATTACGACACTAAAGACGTAATGGCAAAACCTTCCGTCAAAGCCTAAGATTCTTGCTGAGACCGAAGGCTATTACAGTACACTATATGTCTCCCAAAACCAGTAATCTGACTCCGAATGCGACGATCCCAGAGACACACTAACACTCTACTTTACCGACGAGCTGCCAGATATCTGTTGGGAGAAGATCCTGGGGATTCTTAGCACCCCCTGTCCCGCTATTGCCATGATCGCTACCACGGTCAGGTACACAGGGACGGTCGCGAACAGGGGGCTGTGTTTTTTTGTGCTTACCATTGGGAGGTTACGCTGGGCAAGCGGGCTGGCGATCGGTTGTAATACCGTTATCTATCTATTTTACAGTGTATATATATATATGTATGTTATATATATATATATATATATATATATATATATATGTTTGTGTGGGGTGTGTGTGTGTGTGTCTGTCTAT
The DNA here is from genome assembly GCA_907164705.1 of Parnassius apollo. NCBI lineage: Eukaryota > Metazoa > Arthropoda > Insecta > Lepidoptera > Papilionidae > Parnassius > Parnassius apollo. The sequence continues at coordinate 5,975,500 of CAJQZP010001172.1, forward strand.
GATGTTACCTAAGCGACTTGTTACTATAAAATAAAGTGACAGATTACATACATTTATGGAAAATATTTAAATATTAATGCCGTCAGAAACGACGAAGCAATCTGTTGAAAGTCGTAAAAAGACAACAAGAAGCCCACGAATATTTATTGGTTGATTTTATTGGTCGCATAAAGAAATTAAAGGTGTGCATATATCACAACGACTGATGGATAACGTGCGTATGAAGCTAAGTAGTGCATTTTATAAGGTAACTTTATAGTATTTAAGTCCCATTCTAAAAAAAAAAAAAAAAAAACACCCGGGGGGGAAAAAACCAAAAAAAAAAAAAAAAAAAAAAATTTTTTATTATTAAAAAAAAAAAATTGATTAAAACTACTTTTACGGATTTTATCGCGTTTTATTTATATTAATTTTAATACCCGACGTTTCGGGTGCTTTCCAGCACCCATGGTCACGGGGCACTGAGGTGACTGACGTCCCGATGTCAAAGTTAACCCGGAGTACCTTCAGCTTTTTAATTATTGTCTTTGGTCCGATCTACGCAGAATGAACTAACTGTATTTTGAAGTCTTGCAGTGGTATGCTTGGGTTTAGTTTTAATTTTATTAATTATAGGAACCCAAGCAGGTGGTAGTACCCAGCCTCCTTCTCTATTGAAATTAGGATGTTTTTTAATTTCAATAGCCTCACGTATCATCCTTGGTAGGAATCGATGTTCTGTGGCCATCTAGAATACGATCGCAAACTGCAGACTTCCCGGAACGTTGATCTTCACTCACTATTTAAATTTGGGTTGGGATCTTAATTAATAAAATTAAAACAAACCCAAGCATACCACTGCAAGACTTCAAAATACAGTTAGTTTACTCTGCGTAGATCGGACCAAAGACAATAATTAAAAAGCTGAAGGTACTCCGGGTTAACTTTGACATCGGGACGTCAGTCACCTCAGTCCCCCGTGACCATGGGTGCTGGAAAGCACCCGAAACGTCGGGTATTATAATTAATATAAATAAAACGCGATAAAATCCGTAAAAGTAGTTTTAATCAACTGCTAAAGATGTTAAGAGTTACTTAAAGAGTTAATAAAAGCATATTGTATTATCATCGATGATGTCTCTTTCCTAGAGTGGTGATGTTGGGAGTAGTGGTGCTGAGATTAGTGCACGCAATTGAGGGAGGGGCTCTTCAAACTAGGTAAGACAGGTCATTTTATTTTGTTGAGCAGATGGTTGCAAAGTAACTCTTAACATCTTTAACTATAAAAGTGTCAGTTGTAGGACTGCACGTCAGATGTAAAATAAAACTTGTAAGCATTATTTTTGGGTTGGTAAAAATATTTTTAGGAGGTATTTTTATTAGAATTTTTTTAACAACGTATTAATATAGTAATAAGATTTTCATTTATTGATGCTGCGTACATTTCAATTCATTCAGTTTTTTTATTGATTTTATGATCGCTGTTTTACATAAAAAGTAATGATTATTAGCAATACACTAAAAAAATTGTAAATACATACGTATACGTGACGGTCACGCAAGTTCAGTGCTTTTTCCCCATCCCAAAAGTGCCCAACGTTCCTAACGAAGCTTTTACTTCAAAAACATTTCTATCTAACTCACCTTCCAAATGTTGTATTATGGCAAATACCACCCCTATTCCATTAAGCAATTCATGGGCAAGACTTTTTAGCAGTAGAGTTTTGATAGACTGTAACAGATACTTGGTCGTCATCTTCTTTTGTGATTGATATTGAAGCATGTACTTGTTTCAGCTATATTTTGTTTAATATCCATTTTTAAATATCAGATAAAAGTTTCGCTTGAGATAAAATATATTGAGTATATTTTATCTCTAGCGAAACTTATATAATATTGAATTAAATAATATAGTTTTATATAATAAAATATCATAATTGTTGTACATTTATGTTTTGAAATCAATTTAAAGTATGAGACGTTACATGGTGTGTTTCATCATTATCATTAAAGTCCTTCACATGTCCAGTGCCGAACATGGGCCTCTCCTAAGGAATGTCACAAAGCACGATCCTGAGCCACTTGCATCCATCGACTTACTTGGTGGACAATTCATCTAGTGTGTGAGTCAATGTGGGACTGATCCCGGTGTGCCGAGATGTTTAGCCGTGTATGCAGCGACCTCTGGATATGTCAGCAACGCATGGGCATCTGTAACACCTTTTGTAACACCTATGGAATGTGTCCTTAGGAACCTAGACATATTACTTTGGATGGCCTCTTCAATCTTTGATATTACGTGGTGAAGTGCCGATTCCGTCTATTTACCTAACGTGTTGTTTGTCGAGTAGTGGTAAGTTAATTAGCGCCAACACCCTTAGTTACCTTTTACATGTCCTCTCCATCAGCTTTAGGAGAACTGATGTGAGACTTAGGGCTCTGTAGTATCTAAATCCTAAGGTCTGTATAACCGCTCTTACCTGGTTTGGGTATGAATGTGACTTTCAATTCCCTCTCATGCTCTCATTATGGCAACAAGTCTGACTATAAGGGCTTTACCCCCGCACTGTGGGAGTGCCGGATATAAGCCGTCAGGTCATGCCGCCTTATAGGGGAGGAGACTGTGAACGGCCCTATGGGTTTTATCTACCGTAACCACTCTCTGAGCTAAATTCTAGTCTTCTTCCGTTGGTTTCAGTGTATCGTAGTGCCGGTTTACCCCCTAAGTAACTACCTGGGTAGTGGGTTTCAATTAGGATGCGTTGAAAACCCAAGCATAACACTGCAAGACTTCAATGCACAGTAAGTTCATTCTGCGTAGATCGAACCAATTATAAATAAAAGCTGAAGGTACTCTGGGTTAACACCGACATTGCGATTTTAGTCACCTATGTCCCCCTTGACTATGCATTCTGGAAAGCATCCAAAACGACGGGTAATAAAATTAAGCAAATTAACCGCGATAAAATTCGTCAAAATAGTTCTATTCAATGGGGATAGATTTCTGGAAATGATAAAAAATATTGTTTCAACTTATAAATTACAAACCCAAGGTAAAATTGTATATAAAATCTCTTTATACATATATATACATATAAAATTAATAGTAATTGAAACCGAACATACCCTCACAATGTATACACAAAAACCAATAACCAATAACGTAAAAAGCTGACACTAATACATATTAATACATTCCGAACTAATTTCAATGAGGAAGAGCATATCTATAATTTCCAAACAATCTTAACACGAATAACTTGTTTTTACTACTGTGCTTTATTCCATAACCATAGAGTTCATAATGGAGCAACTATTTATTTTCTAATAGTAAAAAAATTTTGGAAAAACTTAACCAGCTGGAGACGTGTTGAGATTTAAGCCCAGGGTGTCAAGTCATCGCTAGTTAATCTATTTTAAAATACACTCCATTGTTTCAATTTAATATTTAAACTTAATTAAAAGCTCACCTCTGAATAGAAACTAAAAGACGTGATTGATTTTTTGTGTTACTTTAAATTTGAATACGATAAAAAAAAGACTGAAATTACAAGTGGGTAGTTCCTAAACACTACATTCTTTTAATGCGCCTTTAACATGTGGCTACATCAATTTAATAAAAATATAGAAGTATATCTATCTCATAATTGGCATCTCTATTAATAGCATATCTCGTACAGATCGATATACTCAGTGACCTACAAAATTGGTATAATGCAGACTTTCTAGAACATTACATCCCTTGTAGTAGAACAACGCTACAGCGTAAAAAGGCTACAGCACGAACATGTCATCGCGGCTCGGAAAGAATCACGTTCAGTTTGTGCCAGCGATAAATAGCAGCACAAGTACATAAGTTCGTATGTGTCGAAGAGCTGCTATACTACATTATAGTTACAACACAAATCACACCCACTATCACAGAATACCAGAGTAAAATATAAACGACATAACGAATAAATATAAGCGACAGTAGCCTAATGGCAGGGCGCGGACTGCGAACTCAAAAAGGTCGTGGGTTCGAATCCAACATTCAACTACTCGTAACACAAGCAATTTAAGCTTACCATGAGTGGTTAAAGGGAATATTAGCAATGTTTATAGCATTGTTAATATTCTTTCAAAAAAAAATAGCGGGTTATGATGGTGTTCTTCGTATAGACAGTGTCGAGAACCAAATATCCTTTTCACTGTTAACGAAATATTTCATCTTAGTCTTCAAAGCACAGCCCGCGGCTGCGCTTCTCTTCTGTGAGAGCCGCATAGGCTAGCAGCATTAACATCGTCGAAAGCAGATAGTCTTCAAAGTTGTCAAGGATAAATGTAGGTTGTGGATGTAGGGATTTACTACAAGTACAAAAATTCAGTGTCAACTTTGAAATCTAGCTCTTTTTAAACGAAACTGAAGAATTTAGGAAGAAGATAGGCTCCAACATGCAAACCTAATTAGTCAATTCCCATCTCACGAAATATCTTTTGATACGTGCGCTTGGTTTTAAACTAACATGAACACGTTACTCCAAGTGGTAATCTCATTCTGTGACTCTTCTCTTACTATATATAAATAATAAAAAGGATTTATAATTACCAGTAAACTTTTTTTAAAACGTTGCCTCCACACTAGGAATTTCTCCAGTATCACGGAGGCATTATTTGTAGGAACAATTATTTGTATTCCATACAGAAACAGAAACAGAACTACTTACTATAATTACTTATTCCGTGCGGGATTCGAACCCGCGGCCCTTGGTGCCGCAACGCATTGCTAAGCCATTGCGCCATGGTACCGTCTACTAACTTTACATGCGCAGACGATTGTGTTATATTTGTATGCTTGCATGTGGACTGAGGTATTTGAACATTAAGACAAACACCTCAGCCCCCCCCCCCTGTACCCAAGGTTAAAAATTAGTATAGTTACTTAAATTTAATGCGATAAAATCCGTAAAATTAGCTTTATTTAAAATTAAGGACATTCTGAGAGAGTAGTCTGGTTGAGGGTTTTATGCAAATTTGGTTATATTTTAGTGACATGTTATTGTCTCCGTTTCGCGCCTTTGTACTTTGGTTTGTGACATTTGCTCCTATTCTACAAAATTCAACTCTAAAAATGTTCGACTGCCTTCAGTTTGATGCAAGTTAATATATTAGTGGACTTCAACTTTAGAGGTCAGATGTTAACATAATTGAGAATAAAAATTTTCACCACCTAGACAACTAAAGTAAAAACTCCTCATACTAACTAAGCAAAGTGAAATAACAACTTATTGAAGTGGATAAACCCAAACGTATAAGTTAAACACATTAAAAAACAAGGAAAAATTTAACTCCTACGACAGCAGAATTCTAATTCCAAAATTCAATAGAACGTCGTTCAAAACAATATTCACAGCAGTAAAGCTCCGAGCTAATCAGAACGGTAAAGATTGTGTCGGAAGACAAGATATAAAATATAAAAAAATACAATCATAAATACAATAGAGCAAGTCATAGTGTCCGACGTCGGCTCTCAATAGATTGTAGTGATAGTCCTGGTCGGGTGTTTGCCAGTACAATTATCATTACCGACTCAAGATTCAGTCGAGTCACCGTGTTGTGGGTGACCCGCATTAAATCGGTTAATTCAAACTATTTATCAACTCCATTCGTTATGCATAGGATCAGATTTTGAAATTGTTTGATGATGTTATGGCATTCGATTCCTATTGTGCGCCGCTGACTTAGTTTGATGGGAGTGTACTTGTTAGCGGAGGTGTGATTGAATATACGAGTATAGATATTTTAAAAGTTAAGAGAGTAATTTAATAATGAGTAGTTTACCAACTGATGTCATGTAATACCGTTGAATGTCCACAAGCAAAGCCTGAACGGAGTAGGCACAATGAGGCGATTGTTCGAGACCAATGAATAGATTTACAATGCACGCCTGACACAAATGAGCACCTAATTGGAACGTTACGGCATCACATACTAAAACCGTGCACAGATCGTGCGATAGCCTTAATTCTCACGTGGCAAAGGACTTGAACTCACCTTGCGTAAACAAGATTAACGTGCTTCGCCTTATTATTTTATGTAGACGGACACAATATAAATTTTTTGATTAATTATTGATAAAAATCACACTAGAATACTTAATTCTTATTGGTTTTATTATAAACAGTAGTAGGAAAAGATTACTAAGAAAATTTATTTATCACAACACCCCACTAATAATGAATATGACCATAAATAGTGGTTTCTGCGCAACATTAATTATTGACATTTGCGGCCAAATGGCTCTAGACAGTGTGTTAGCTAAGTTCGGAAAAGAAAAGGTCGAGCCACCGGTAGCGTATAAAATAAAGAGATAAAATTATTTATTGAAAAATAAATTTATGTTATCTCTTTTATATAGAATAAGGGTGACAAACGGGGACACAGTCCTCCTAATGGTAAGTGGATGCTGTGGCCCATAGACATCTACATTTATCCTCGATTAAGAATCAAAACGCAATGCGGTGTCACATCTGAGAACTAAGATGGAATGCCTCGTTTCTAGTAAAAAAGTGCACTTCACATACGAAACACAGCTTTTTATGCTGCTATGTTACGCTGGTATTCTGTGAGAGCGTGGTTTTTCCCGTCGAGTAGACCCATTCGTGCTACAACCATAATATAGCATGCTCATATATATAGCTCATACGGGGGATTTTGTAATAGTTGCCATGTTTTGATGGGTTGTCAAACGCATTTTTATAGGATAAATTAGAATAGAATAACTTTTTTTCAATAGAAATTATTATGTAACCATTGGTTCAGAAATACCTGTCTTGGGAGAACCAGCAAGAAACCCAGCGAGATTATTTTTTACCGACTTCAAAAAGGAGGAGGTATTTAATTCGACTGTATGGTCTTTTTTATGTGTGTTACCTCATAACTCTTCTTTGGGTGAACCGAATTTGATGGTTCTTTTTCATCTGAAAGCTGGTGCTTTTCGTGTGGTCCCATATAAATTTAATCAAGATCTGACCAGTAGTTGTTGAGTTATTTTTGATAATGCGTATTTAATATTTTTTTATTTATTTTTCTTTACTATACACATATATATATATATATATATATATATATATATATATATATATATATATAGATACTATCCCGTATAAAGGGCGAACTTAATGCCTTATGGCATTCTCTGCCAGTCAACCCTGGATGATTTGAGAAACTGTGGCAGGTGTAAACAATCACTTCATAAATAAATAATAAGGATTTAAAACAAAATAAAATGCAAATGAATAGAATAGATATAGTTACTAAAATCTACATACTTACTTAAAATCTAATATATAATATAGGATAAATCATAAATATATAAACGGGTACTTCTATACAAAATCTATAATAAGTAAATAAAATATTATGAGACAAAAATAAAATATCACAAAGAGAAAAAAAAAACACAATAGTCAGATAGTCAGGTGATTCTTACGATAGAATTTTCGAACTAGTCTTTTAAAATAATTCATGTCAGTAGGTTTCTTGATATCAACGGGCAAGGTATTCCAGAGCAGTATGGACTGCACATTAAGAGAGGAATTAAAGAAACCACTCCTATGTGGTGGAATACGAATTTTAAGACTATTTTAGTAACGGGGAACTCGATCGTGAGTAGAATACAAATATTGAAAGTTATCCTTAAGATTAGAGGGAGAATTGGGGTCATTTAAAATTGAATGTAGTACTTGCAAAGTTCGGGAGCTACGTCTTTGACGAATAGAGAGCCATTTAATTGACTTCGAATACATTGATTCGGTCGTATTGAAGTCGGTTGTACAAAATTTTTAATTTTACCACTTGTTAAGACTAATATTTTTTATTATGTTCGATTGTTGTCCGGAAGATGCTGATGTCTTCTCATGTTTCAGTTTACCTTTGTCACCTCTTGTGACACACACGGCACAATATCTGGTAGAGAATATTCTTATGCCGCCACTACAACGCGAACCTTAATCTTACCTATTGCTAATGGTAAATATGGCTATTGGTAATGGTAAGTGCCTAGTTACATTGCTGGGCTTCGATTTAAAAGTTAACACACCCAGTATAATTACTGGCGTTGACATTTCACAATTTATTCCTGCTGACAACGCATTACTGTGGTATTATTTATGAAGTTGCTTCCATGTGTCCATGCGTTGGGTTTTAATCCATCAGGCAGACTTTGTAACTCTGATGTATAAAAGTCTTAGTAGTTGGAGTACCTTCTTTCCACGCAACTTTAATATGCTGCAGGGCCTACGCCGACTTTGCGTCTGTTTGTGTTTTTGTTGTACCTGTACTTCTGACACCGTATCCTAGCTTATCTCCAATTACACACATGTAAGATAAGTAGAGTGAATGCCTGTATGGGTGTATGTGATTCTTACTAAAAATATTGTTACTGAAGTCAAAATGGGCTAAAATGATTCACCTTTATCTTTGGCTACTACAAATAAAGATAACTATAAATACGATTACACTAAATTTGCACTCATTTCATATACGAGTATTAATGTGGATAATGTTTCATGAATAATGTTTCGTAGACAATTTTAGCACTTTTGATAGTTTTTTTAATTATGTCATATTAAATATTTATTTTTATGTAACGTACCGTTTCAATGTCACGTTGTACCGTTTCAACAATTATCTATGAGCTTATTGTAACGTGCCGTTACTATAAGTTCATAGATAATTGTAAAATAATTTTCGGTGGTTCGGTATAAAAAATCATCTTAAACTTAAAACAGATAAGGAATATGTAATGTGCATATTGCTACTTACAATTATTCTTGAGTTAATGTGTTCTAATGAAACAAACCAATAGGTCTCTTAGTTAAGCGGGCGTTAGCTTAGGAGAGTAGGAACAGGTCAAAAGAAATTGGCGATCGACGATAACCTCAAAGTGTATTTGGTGACATTCTGAAGTGTGTCACTCAGGCTTCGTGTAGAGTTGCATCGTGACACCCCTAGTGGCGACTTCGTGATCCAAATTAATTAAAACGGAGACACAAAACTAAACTTATCACGATCGGTATGCAGTATGGATTAATATGGATACAGCCTACTTATAAAAAACCAAAATACTACAAACTCTTCGATTCGACCACAGCGAGATATCGTCTTAGAGCCATTTTTTCCGTATTGTTTTTGATGTAATATTTACCATAGTAAGTAAAGTTTTGAATTAATTAAAAAAAAGAAAAGTTTTAAATGAATATAAAAATTTTAAATGAATTTTGAAAGAACCTAATTTTGTTCGTTTAAAATTTTAAAATATTATGTTAGCGATGCAGAAAGAATTATTGTGAAAAAGTTATCATAATATTTATTGGACATGTAAAATAACACAGAGCCTTTTTAAAGATTTAATTTACATCAAAAAAAAATATAAAAATGTTTGGTGACATAAATATCCAAACACACTGGTTGGCGATTAGGTTATCGCATTTTATAGCACAGCAGTTAATGCAAGTTGATATACGTCTGTTGAAATAATAAAATAAACCATAATACCAAAATACAAAAAGTGCATCTTTCAAACAAAATAAATAGCGTAAAAAATTACACGAAATAAATCACCTGGATAATATTAGTTTACTGACCTGAAGTTACCTGTAAAAGCGGCAACATCGCAGCGACACGGCGGCATTGACAAAGGTTACCTACACTTGCCCATACATAGGCAACTAGGCACGTGTAAGGCGATGCTCATGCGATGTTATAAACAAATCACAGACTTTATGATATTGTTTTTATCCAAATAATCACTCTTATCGGTCACTATAGTTTGATAAATAAATCAAATTAAACTTATAGATTTTCAAAATGTCCGCCGTGTACTCGAATGCATAACTGACATCGTCGCATGATATTATTTCGGAGCTTGCGAAGTAGATCACCATTGGCGGCAAAATTTTTTTATTTTGTCGAAAGCCCGAATAATCCTTATTTTTATGTCCTCGACAGTCGTTACTTCCGTGGAGTACACCTCATTTTTCAAATGACCCCATAAGAAAAAATCTAACTGTGTTAGATCCGGTGACCTTGCTGGCCACCGAGAAGGTCCGTATCGGCCAATCCACTGCTCTCCGAACATTTCAGTGAGGCGCTGTCTGGCAGCCACCACTGAATGAGCAGGTGCTCCGTCAAGCTGATACCATTACCGGCTATTTTCCCCTAACGGTAATCCATCAACGTAATCCGCCACTGGGCCGTCAAGCAGTTCCAAAAACTTAGGCCCACTACTTCGATAAACACGGGACCAATAATTTGATCTCCGTGTATTCCAGCCCAAACATTAATGGCAAATCTGTATTGGTGCATAGACTCTCGACACAGTTGCGGATTTTCTTCACTCCAGTACCGTAAGTACTGCCGATTCCATATTCCGTTGCGCGTGAATGTGCTCTCGTCAGACCACGTTAGGTTAGCTAAAAAGTTAGAGTCATTAGCCACTCTGCTATGGATCCATTGGCAGTAGGATTCCCTGACTGGCTTATCTCTATCTAATAAAGCCTGTACCTTTACATATTTGAACGACCGTTGCTTGTTTTTTCTTATTATTTTGTGAACAGTCTTGTGGTGTACACGGAATTGGCGAGCTGCTCTACGGAGACTTAAAGTTGGATTACGAGCGAAATAATTCAATATTTGTGCGAAGAATCTCCGGGAGTGCGAAGAATCTCCGGGAGTGCGAAGAATCTCCGGGAGGAAAACCGGCGACGAGGTTCGCCACCCGTCACGTTCTGTCTCCCGGAGAGGCGAAAAGTGGATTGCAGAGGCCCGTCTGGCTACGTTGAATGTATGTGGGGCAATGAATGATAAAATGGATGAAGTATGCGATATGATGTATGATAGAGGAATAGATGTGTTATGCGTAAATGAGACGAAAAGGAAGGGGAAGGATGTCACTACACATGGCATGTATACCGCATACTGGTCTGGTGTAGACGAGATCGAGCGAGCATGCCAGGGAGTAGGTATCATCCTTTCAGAAAGAATGGGCCAATGTGTGAAAGAGTATGAATGTGTAAGCCCAAGACTGCTATGGATACGAATGAAAGTGGGCTTAAAGAAGTTGTTTGTGTTAGGGGTCTACGCCCCAGACATGTCTAAGCCCACTTATATCCGAAAGCAGTTTTGGGAAATGGTAAGGATGGTGTTAATGAAGTGTAAGGGAAATGAAAATATTATTATGCTAGGAGATTTTAATGGAAGGGTTGGGGTCAGGAGGCTTGGTTATGAAAGGATATTGGGAACGTTTGGTGATGAAAGTATAAATGAGAATGGTGAAAGTCTCCTCACCGTATGTATGGAAAAGAATCTTTTTGTGACGAACACTTGCTTTCGCCACAAGAGGATTCACATGTATACTTGGGAAAGAGGTGACGATAGAAGCATGATAGATTTCATAATTGTGGATGAAAGATTGAGGGGCGCAGTGGTAGATACGAGAGTTTACCGGGGTTCTAACGTAGGAACGGATCATTATTTAGTTTTATGCCGAATTAATGGTCTATTCAGGCGTTGGCGCCATCGATCGTCTGTGTCTACCACTGCGTTACAGCGTATTAGAACAGAAAGGTTACAAGATGAAAGTGATAAAAACAAGTTCAAATGTAGACTGAAAGAAAATATAAGTGGTTTGGATGAATTATGTATGAAGGAGTTAGACTTGGAGAATATATGGCAAAATGTAAAGAAAGGTGTAGTGGATGCAGCTACCGAAGTATGTGGTGTTAGTAAGAGGAAGAATGAAAGGAAAAATAATACGTTATGGTCGGATGATGAGATACGTATGGAAGTTGAAGCAAAGAAGAGAGCATGGCTAGATTTACTAGCAACAAAGGCTGCTAATTCTAGTGAAACGAATAGTGATATTGAAAGAAAAAAGGCAGTCTTTAGACATCTTAATAAGAGAGTAAAAGAAGTAGTTAAAATAAAAAAGCAAGAAAGAACGGATAGGAATGATAGAAGAATATCGGATAACTTCCAGGCAAATATTAAAATGTTCTGGAAACTTGTAAGAACTGCCAGGGGACATTCAAAACAGCCTATGATGAATGCTATAAGAGACGATAATGGCTGTATTCTGAATGATGAAGTTTGGAGTTTAAAGAGATGGAAGGAATACTTTGAAAGCGTGTTTATGAGTGAGGAGGCAACGTGTGTATTAAGTGAAGTAGAAATACCAAAAGAACAGGAAAAAGGTAGCGAGATAAGTATAGATGAAATAATGAAAGCAATGAAAAGCATGAAAGCAGGTAAGGCTGCCGGATATGATAGAGTTTCACTCGAAATGCTAAGGGCTAGAGAGGAAGTGGTGGCAGGCCTGCTGCACACCTTGTTTAATTTATGCTGGGAACTGAAGCAGGTACCGGTAGACTGGTGCAAAGCCGTGATAGTCCCAGTATATAAAGGAAGAGGGTCGCAGCAGGACTGTAAAAACTACCGTGGCATCAGCCTTCTTAGCATTGTGGGAAAACTGTATGCTAAGGTACTGATTGAAAGGGTCGTGAAAGAAACTGATGGAAAAATTTGGGATGTGAAAGCGGGATTTAGAAAGGGAATGGGATGTACAGATCAAGTCTTTTCCATGCTCATGATCGCGGAGAAGTTTCAAAAAGTTTTTTATGCGTTCATGGACTTGGACAGTGGATAGGGATTTGCTATGGCAAACACTGAACTCATTTGGGTTGAGCGCTGGCTTGATACAGGCATTGGAGTCTCTTTATAGGGACTCTAGTGCTTCTGTTAGGATCATCGGGGTCTACTCGGACTGGTTTGACATCCATAAAGGTGTCAGACAGGGCTGTGTGGCTTCCCCGTGGCTGTTCAACCTATTTATAGACAGTTGTTTGCAAAATTTGAAAGTTGAAGAATGCGGATTAAGAATGGGTGAGTTAACCGTCAAATGCCTTTTGTACGCCGATGATTATTCTTGTGTCGTCGGCGGCCGAGTTGCAAATGATGGTTACATTAATGAACGGATCATTAAAAGAAAGGGGTATGAAAGTGAACGCAAGTAAGACGAAGGTTATGGTTTTTGAAAGAGAAGAAAGTAAAACGATTTGTGAAATAAGAATAGAAGGGGAAATGATCGAGCAAGTAGATGAGTTTGTATATTTGGGCTGTGTATTTAGCAGGGATGGGAGATATGATAAGGATATAGAACGACGAGTGAATGCAGGAAATAGAGTAAATGGGGCCTTGCACTCTATTGTGAAGAGTGAAAATGTGTCGAATAAGGCACGTATGACAATTCACAATGCTGTGTTGGTCCCTACTTTAACGTATGGTAGTGAAAGTTGGGTGTGGCAGAAGAAGCACGAGAGTAGAATAAACGCAGTAGAAATGCGGTCGTTAAGGAGTATGTTAGGGCTGAATCTGAATGACAGGGTAAGAAATTGTGTAATAAGAGAAGAGTGTGGTTTGCAAGATGATCTTGTGACCAGGATTAAGAAAGGAATGCTTCGGTGGTTTGGTCATGTGGAAAGAATGAATGAGGAAAGAGTGACAAAGAAAATTTATGGTGCAGAAGTGAATGGCAGAGTCGGAAAGGGACGTCCTAGGCGAAAATTTATCGACCAAATTGGCGATTTATTGAAAACGGGCCAAATTAGGAGTACCCTTAACCGACGAGCATGTAAGCGTAGGTGTATGGATGTGAAGGAGGCAAGAGAGGTGTGTCAGGATCGTGCCAAATGGAAGTCTGTAGTCTCTGCCTACCCCTCTGGGTGACAGGCGTGAGTGTTTATCTCTTTATATAATTCAATATTTATTCTTCCTGAGCCACGGCTACTCGCGGAGGAATTTCAACCTGACGCGGGATCAAATATTTACCGTCGCGTAATCTTTGGACTGCCCGTATAAAAATACGTGAGTCTGTAGGACATACACGTGTGGTAAGATACCTTCTCTCGATATGTTCGTAATGCCAAATCCGCGTTTTGGTGGCACTCTACGTAAATCAAAATAATGTCGGTGTATTCCGACGTCGTGAAATTGACACGAGGCATCTTAAAACTTATAAAAGTTAAAACGTTAAAAAGACTCAATTTTAAGCGAGCTGTTACACCACTTTACTAAGTATATTAAATATGTTTTTTTTATCTAGCGTATTAAACGTGTCCTATCACAAATAAAAAAATATAAAGCAGTAAAAGTAAGCGTCCAATTTCGCACAAACTGTCACACCACCTTATCACAACTATTATTATCCTATTAAAGTGTCCTACACAAACAAATCAAAAAACTTTTCAAAATGTCCACAAAACTAAAAACAAAACAACAATTAAAATTTAACAGTGGTAGAGCCACGCGGCAGCTTTGCTGTTGCACGTATGGGCCGGCTCAAGCCGGGGTGGTACCACGACCTCACAGAATACCGGGGTGAAGTGGAAGCCCTGCTTCCTCGTTTCGCCTGGTGAGTGCAGGCGACCGGAGGCCCAAATCCCCCCCCCCCATCATGGTAGCGGAGTTAAATGACGATAGACTACCCCAGGAGGGTACCAGCACCCCTGGAGAATTCCTCGCTGAGCATCCACGACCATGTTTCTCCACTTCTGAGCGTGGGTGCTCAGGCTGCCCCGCGTATTCTGGGGGAGGGGGGACAAAATTCCGCTCAAGAATACAACTGCTCGGGGCAAACGCAGCAACAAGACCAAGGCGACTCCTGTCACGCTGTCCGTGAATTTCTGCAATATCAGGGGACTTCACTCTAACCTAAACGCCGTCCACTACCATCTCGAGACGGCGAGGCCGGCTCTGCTCTTTCTGACCGAGACGCAGGTGTCCTCTCCGGCTGATGTCTCGTATCTCTCCTACCCGGGGTACAAACTGGAACACTCCTTTGTGCCTCGGGCTGAAGTTTGCGTTTACGTCAGAGAGGACATCTGTTCTCGACGCCTCGCCAGACTTGAAGGATCGGACCTGTTCATCCTTTGGCTACGCGTAGACAGCGACGACCATCCGCGCGTATACGGGTGCCTCTATAGGTCCCATAGCGGTAATGCCGAAACAGACCGACTCTTCGACCACGTCCAAGTGGCTACAGATTCGTTGCTACAGCAGATCCCCTCCGCAGAGATCGTGATCCTCGGCGACTTTAACGCCCATCGCGCCGAATGGCTTGGTTCACGTTTAACCGATCATACGGGGAGATCTGTTCATGATTTTGCCTTGGCATATGGTCTGACACAACTGGTTACTTCGCCTACGCGGATTCCAGATGTGGAAGATCATGCACCTTCCCTATTGGACCTTCTGCTGACCACTCACCCGGACAGATATCAGATTTCCGTCGACGCCCCTTTAGGCTCCTCGGACCATTGTCTCGTCCGGAGTGTGGTGCCACTCACGCTAAAATCGCAGTTGCATTCTGCAGGGGATACAGGTCAGCCGATTGGGATGGGATGCGGTCTTTCTTTGCATCCTACCCTTGGGGGCGGGTTTGCTTGTCGCCGGACGATCGCAACGTTGTTGCGGATTCTGTCGCTGATGTGGTACTTCAGGGTATGGAACTTCTTATTCCTTCCTCTGTGGTGCCCATTGGAGGCAAATCTCAGCCATGGTTTGGTCGCTCCTGTAAAATAGCATCATGCTATAAGCAGGAGTGCTACCAAGCCTCGGCTGACACGTCAGCATCCCGGGATGTAAACACCAGCGCTCTAAAAAAGAAGTATAATCCCGCCTCTAGGTCCTTCAAACGAGTCATTCCCAAGGCAAAGTCAGAGCACATAGGCAGAATTGGCGAGAAACTAGTTCACCTTCCTTCTGGAACCCGTGCATTCTGGTCTCTCGCCAAGGCTGTCCAGGGGAATTTCTGTCAGCCATCGTCTCCATCCCTGCACAGGGAAGACGACTCACTGGCCCACACCGCAAAGGAGTAAGCCGATCTTCTAGGCTCTTTCTTTGCATCCAACTCGATTCTCGATGACGGGTGGAGTTCGCCGCCGACCATCCCGCGGTGTGAGTGCTCCATGCCGGAAGTACAGTTCACACAGCGCTCGGTTCGCAAAGCACTCCTCTCCCTGGACATCCACAAGTCGAGTCGGCCTGACGAAATCCTCCCAATTGTGCTGAGGACGTGTGTTCCAGAGTTTGCACCGGTTTTAAGGCATCTTTTTCGGTACTCCTACTCCTTAGGCGTAGTCCCAAAATCATGGAAGACGGCTTTCGTCCACCCGATCCCTAAAAAAGGCGACCGCTCAGACCCGTCCAACTACCGGTCTATCGCCATCACCACCTTGTTCTCCAAAACAATGGAGTCCATTGTAAACTGCCAGCTCATGAGGTACCTTGAGGATCACCAGCTGATTAGTGACCGCCAATGTGGTTTTCGCAGTGGTCGGTCAGCTGGTGATCTTCTGGTCTACCTAACTCACAAATGGGCGAAGGCAGTAGAGTCCAAGGGGGGGGCATTGGCCGTTAGTTTGGACATTGCGAAGGCCTTCGATCGGGTTTGGCACAAAGCGCTTCTTTCGAAGCTCGCTTCCTCCCTCATAGGCTTCCCGAAAAATTGTGCGATTGGATCACCAGCTTTCTTGCAGATCGGAGCATCAAGGTCGTTGTAGACAGTGCAAGCTCCGATTGCATGCCTATTAATGCTGGTGTTCCACAAGGCTACGTGCTATCGCCAACCCGGTTTCTTCTGTATATCAATGATATGTTGCAAACCCGTAACATTCATTGCATGTTCAGATGACAGCACTGATGATGCTCTTTACACCGGCCGAGCCAATATTTCTCGGGAAAACGTCTCCGAGTGCCGTGACAAACTTGTGTCTGAAGTCGAGTCTTTGCTGAACAGAGTCTCGGATTGGGGGCGACTAAATCTAGTCCAGTTTAACCCCCAGAAGACACAATTTTGCGCGTTAACCGCTAAAAAGAACCCTGATTCAAGCAGCCAGCCAACGAAGCGTCGAATATCGAGTGACGTGCAGTTTCGTGGTCAATTGGAAGAGAAGGCCAAATTGGCCTCTAAAAAGCTTGGAGTGCTCAGCTGAGCGGGACACTATTTCATGCCGGCACACCGCCTGAAACTTTACAAGGCGCAGGTTCGGCCGCACATGGAATAATGTTCCCATCTCTGGGCTGGGGCTCCCCCAGTACCAGCTCCTTTCACTTGACCGCATCCAGCGCAAAGCGGCTCGAATCGTCGACGACCGAGTGCTTTCCGATAGGCTCGATTCACTGGCGCTGCGAAAAGATGTTGCATCTCTTTGCATTTTCTTTCGCATATAGTACCATGGGGAGTGCTGTGAGGAATTGTTCAGATTAATCCCAGTCGCCAAATTTTGTGAACGCACTACGTGACAAACGTCCCGATACCATTCACACCATCTGGATGCTTGGTGGTCCACCACAGTACGTTTCACAAGGAGTTTTCAGCCGCGTGCGACCTTTCTGTCGAATAGTTTACCACCGGCGATTTTTCCGGACCGAAACGACCTGGGGACCTTCAAGACAAGAGCTTACTAATTTCTAAAAGGCCGGCAACGCACCTGCAATTCCCCTGGTATTGCAGTTGGTCATGGGCGACGGTAGTCACTTAACATCAGGTGAACCGCATGCTCGTTTGCCCCCCTCTTCTATAAAAAAAAACTCAAAGGACGCCTTACGCGAAAATTAAATCGGCACCGGCGTCGGACTAAGTGACTTAAATTATCGTCCCATGCGCCAGAGAAATACGAATATAAACAACACGCATCTTCACACCACTCCCTTCCATTTCTTATCACTTCACGCATAGTGAATTATGCCTTCGGACATCTGTTATAAGTAAATTTTTTGCTTGAATTTGTTTTCACACACTCGCACCGCGCGGTCCCTTTGTTTTTAATTTCGCGCATATGAATTATGCCTTAAATCGTTAGTCTTAAGTATATTTTTGCTTGATTTTTCCTTTATTCGTGTAATTCGGAATGACAACGTTTGAACTAGGTATCTTCGCCTTTGCCGGCCTTGGGTCTTTGACCTTTAGTATTCGTCAGTTGACAAATATATGCATTTACATGATGTTGTTTATTATTAAATCGAAAAAAAAAGGCTACTGGAACTAGAATGTTAATTTTTACATTTCTTTTAGTTGTGTATGTTAAAAGAACGTTATGTAGGATATATCTTTTCACTTAATGTGATAACTTCAAAGTCACTCTGTATAACAATCGAAACAAATACCTTATTTTTTAATTACGGTAATTGTATAGAAGTTATAACTTACATACTTACCTTTACATACATACATACCTATCGGTCTAAGTCGTAACCCTAATGTTTGCTTCACTGTAGTCGGATAAAAATTAAAAATAACTAACTCAAATAAATTATGTTTCATAATACTCACTTCTAGACCTATAGCATAATATCTACAGCAAAAGATTTAAGAATCACATACAATCGTTATTAATCTATATAGCGTGTACACGATGTGATCAACTCCAATGATTAAAATTGTAATTTAAAAAAACAGACTGCGTAAAAAAATTACTGAAATAAGATAAAAAATTTAACTTACTTTCACAACTAAGACTATTCTAATGACACTCGATATATTAAAATCCATCAAGGCGTTAAGACATACATATGATAATGTATGCACAAACTTCTGGGGCAGTCGGTCAGGTATAACATTTTTTAATCACAAATTACTCTGATGACTAGGTGCATGTTGAAAATCATTTTCATTTAATATAATAATTCATTAAATTAAAAGTCACTCGGTCATGTCCACACGATGATGTGAAGTAGTATCTTGACATCAGCCCACCGCTGAGTGGTATGAAGCTCCACACGCCAACCGTCACATTTCAAAAGCACAATATGCTAATTAACATGGCTCTTTTTTGATTTGCACTACGAGCTCTCAGAAACGAATGCAAATTCACGACGGGCCTTTAATTACGTTCCAAACACGACTGGCGACGGCGTTAAGATGCAGTTTTGAGAATTGTCAGTGTTTGCCCAGCTCGTATGTACGCAGTGAGATTTAAATGGTAAGAGGATTTAGAGAAACCACATTCGGAGTGACTATGGAAAATGTTTATTAACTGCGCCATTATCAGGGCTGGATCTACTCGCAACATATAGTTGACTTTACCGAAACGATTGTTGGTTTTTCATTCATTTTGAAAGAAATAACATTTCAAAATGTCATCAATAAAAATTAGTGATAACTATGTAACTACTACACATTATGTATTTTTATGATGATTTAAAGGAAACGATACATGACAATTAAAATATTTAAAATATATTAGATAGATAATTAGAAAAACAATTATAAACCGTCACATTTAAAATTAGTTATAAGGGATAACATTTTGATTTTTATAAGATAATACAAATGATCTACAATAATTTTACATTAAGTGTCAATTTAATTCAAAATCAATCAAAACCCCTGATCGTAATATGCAATCGGGAGTGTCACCAATCAACAATAGAAGATGACACTAATTCTATCCATCACCGGACCCAAAAAGGGTAGAAGTTCATTAAAGGATGCATTCCTCGAGTATTATTCTTTGAAAACTGGTAATAAAAATAATAACAAGAGGGCCACCCTGCCAAGTGCTATCAACTCCATCTGTTGTCGCTGCGGACAAACTCGCCTAATGAACGATGATAAATCATATTCGAGAGGCGGCTTGCCGGCTCTTCCATGTTATTTAAAACGTTTGCATTTCTGCGTCGTTCTTTCTTTGTGTATTTACCATTGCCAAGTTATGTTAGGCATGCATTGAATAACGCTTGTGAAGGAAGCAATGGACAGATATATTTTATGTATCTGTTCAGGTAGGACAAACAAAGTTGAAATTGTAAGGTGACTCTCGCCCCGTGTCCCTGCCCGCAGAGCATTGTGCTTACTAATGATTTTATGCAAATGCAGCCTCTTTAGATCGAAGTCTTAGCGCGATCTCGAAGCGTCAGGTACGAAGCTCATTATTAACAATTTGAAATATGACTTGGGAATTTTTAACAATGTGTAGAGAGATAAATTGGTTTTTTATCAAATATCAAGTGGTTGATTTTTATGTTTAACTTGCGTTTATTATGCAAATATAAAATATAATGTGATTTCACTTACAACTTGCTCAGTAACGAAAATTTAATAAGCGTATTTGGTTTTTAATTTAAGTTGATTAAGTGATAGAAAGAAGAATTTGCACCGGTTAATTTATTATAAACAATATACCCAACTTCAGTCAAGTTTCATGAAAAAAGTAAAAACCTATTAATTGATGTGATGGTGAAGTAATATCGTCAACATCTTCAAAACAGCAAATCATAGCCAGATTATAAAGAAGGGTTTGTGTGCAAGAGACTTTTTACTGGAAAAGAGGCATTCCAATTTAGTCCTCACGGGTGACAAGGCATCTGCATTTTGATTTGTAATCGAGGATAGATGTAGATGTCTATGGGCCACAGTAAAGACTTACCGTCAGGTGGAGTGTGTGCTCGTTTGTCACCCTATCCTATAAAAAATATGTTACACATCAGCTTAACCCATTCACTGCCCCGTGTACTACATATAGTTCATTACAATTGTCTTTTATATAGGATAGGGTGACAAAGGAGCACACTGATGGTAAGTAGTTGCTGTGGCCCATAGACATCTACATTTATCCTAGATTACGAATCAAAATGCAGATGCGTTGTAAGTTCTCACCCATGAGGACTAAGATGGAATGCTTCGTTTCCAGTAAATAGGGTCTCCGGTTCTCTACACTAACCATACGAAACACAGCAGCATTAAGCTGCTATTTTATGCTAGTATTCTGTGAGAGCGTGGTCCTTCCCCGGTCGAGCCGACCCATTGATTCTACAACTATACTACTAATATAACTGCAGCATGGCTTTACCACGTATAAAACTTACTACCACTTGTGCCTTACTATTGTGTCTGAAAATCGGACAGTGAAAGTGTTAAGACGACTTGAAATAAGATATATTAAAACCATTCAATGATGTTTAAATCCTATTATTTTATTTTTATTATATTTTTCACTGTTGAAGGGAAGAGTCTTAAAGGAAAATTAAACATTTAATTAATATATAAACCAGGTATCAAACATAGTCAATGATTAAAGCAAAAATGCTTTCGACTTCTTTGTTTAAAGTTGTTTGCAGGTTTCCATGGGATAGTGTAGTTATTTTAATGATATAAAAATATCATCATCATTAGAGTCTATTCGAAGTCTACTGATGAACATTGACCTTTTCCATGGGTTAACTCGTAGGGAGGGTATTTGCCATAGTTGCCAGACTTGGCAAGCGGTTGACAATCGCGGTCTTTTATTATATTGAGTTGTTATTGGGAAAGTACTTATGCTCATTTCGTGTTTTATATCCCTCGGTCGCCACTTACGATACCAACCCCATGTAAATGTGTATAGAAGAAAAGATGATAAACCTCTAGACCAATATTAACGTCAAGAGGACAATGCCAAGAGCACAAGTACCTAGTACATAAGGTAGTACATAAGTTAACCTTCCATACAAAGGGAGAACCGTTACTCTCAAACATCCTTGAACAGTACAAGGTCGGTACATTATACGAGCGTTTTTCAACGAGGATGAATAATTACCGGCGTCGACTGTGCGGCGACGACAATCCCACGTTCTTCCGTCAACGCGTAGAACAAAGGAAGAGCGTTAATCGTTACTTAACCTTAATTTCTATAATTACGAACCACTCAGCAGTCGTTAACGTGCCGTTGTGATTTATTAACCGAGGCAAACGGTGGCTGAATAACTCAGAAAACTCGAATATTTCGCTAATGTTCTGTTTTCAACCAGTGACAGGCGTGGGAATATTTAAAGTTTGAAATCTTAAAATTTATGAAACGGATAATTTGAAAAGTTCAAACTGTTGGGTAAAATTTGCCTAATGCATTGTATGTGACGGGAGAATTTGTCTTTTTCAATGCTTTGCCGTTTTCCAAACAAAAAAAATGTTACCACTTGCTCTCTGTTCTATCAGAATTTCGGTACTTCAAAATTTTATAATTACTAGAAGCTCTGTTGTGTCGCCACCCGGCGCTTTGCTATTCTTAAGTTACTCGAGATTCATTGTAATCTCAGTCAAACTGACATCATAATCCACATTAGACGATATTTAAATATCACTTTAGAGGAATATATCATAAGGACACAAAATTGAAAGCGACTTGTAAGTTATCCATGTATAAGAACAATATTAAAAAATAATAAATATTTTTCATATACGGGGTCATTTTTCAAATAATAGCCAAATTGAAAACTTAAGTTCAAATATATAAATAATGACGTACCGTTATTGCAGTTTTTGAAAATACAAGTACATGAGGCTCAAATTGAATGTGATTTATGGGCAACGTTTTTGCCTACCGATCGACTTCCGAATGTGTTCACGCATTTTCAATTTTAAAGATAAAAAAGACAGAACGTTTGAGATTTTTTTAATTAATTTTTGTTCACCATTTGCCTATATTACTTATCTGAACCTTCTCTGTAAATTTGGCCGGTTATTGCAAAATAACCCTGTCTAATGGATCATATTGTAACAATACAGGATAATAAACTTTACGATAGCAAATTCCATGACCCTTGCACTGGCGGGTCGTGTTGGAGATATTGCATTTCATGTCCTTTGTGTTCGCTTATATTAATTAGCGCCATTTACATTAAAGCGTTGACGAACATTCCTGTCACTTTGACTTATTCTTATTCGTGATTGGTACCATAAAAGACTATTCGTATTTTTTATAGAATAAGGGTGACAAAGGAGCACGCAGTCCACCTGATGGTTAGTGAATGCTGTGTCCCATAGACATCTATTAAGTATTAAAATACAGATGCGTCATCACTATGGACTAAGATCGGGACTAAGAATGAATGTCTCGTTTCCAATAAATAGGGTCTCCGATTTTCTACATGCACCATACGATTCACAGCAGCATTAAGTCTATCCAGATCCAGGTAACCTATCGCCAGATTAATTTACTAAACATATTCTCGAAATATTATATTTCAATGATTAACATGCAGGTTTCCTTACAACTTTTTCCGCATCGCCGAGTTATGAATAGGTCAGAACTTAAAATTTCAATCAACAATTTCAGTGTTGCCGTCGAATATTGAATTCGGTTGGCTCAAAATTTACGACGAGCGCCTCAACTGAAGGCTCATTATTTGAGTAAATGATAAAATTTCATAGTAAAAGGAAAATCCGACGTATAAACGTCCCACTGCTGGGCACAGGCTTCCCTTCATTTTTGATAGGGATTTTAGGCCCTAATGCGTTGGCGGTTGTCGATTGGCGAACTTCACATGTCTTCGAAATAGTGCATGCCTTAAGCGCAAAGCGCGTAGGTATGTTCTACTAGCGACTAAAATCAAGAATCCAACGTTTTGTCGCATGAAATCGTATCTAACAATTATATTAATCATATAAATTATATAAAAATCACAGAAAGATAAATGATTGATATACTTATTATTTTTATTTTTATCCTGCGAACCTGGGTTGCTCGCGTATTGTGAAATTTACAGCGAGCGGTAACCATCTGTTTCATAATATATAAATAGTAATTCAAAATGTATAGGCATATTTGAATCAAGTTTTTGATAAAAAAAAGTATTGGGTTTGGTACCTTGGTATAATTTTTTTTTTCATAATACTATATTTCCAGAATTAGACAATTATTAAATCAAATATAGATAAAATTATTAATGCATCGATTACAGGTCTAACAGCCTTACTAATTAAATAGCTAATGACATTCAAAGCCATAAATAAAAATAAAGAAAATATTTCCTTTTGATTACTACACGAAGAAAACACGTTTTGTGTGTAGGCGGTGATAGCAAAATAGCTTGACTAAAGGTAAACATGCAACAAACGTTAATCAAAGGAAATAATCTAAACAATTTGTCGAATTTAGCCGACCATAAAAACAATTGGCAAAAGTATGTTAATGGAAAATATACATCCAGCTGAACACGACGAAGGCTTGTCATAGCGGGTCCTATTAGTCAGCCACAAACAAACATTCAAAATTCTAAGTCTTTTAATTGGCATTAAGTATGACGACAGACAGTGACTTGCCTAATCCGACTCTTAATAATATATCTAATGAGTTGATACAAAAATATAAAAAGGTTCTCCATTTCATATCTCTTCTCAATTTTTGACGTTCAAAGTTAAAAAATATTAAATTAATTACTATATTCGTTCTATTATACTTCATAAAATAAGTTTATTGGTTTTATTTTTTTAAACTATGGAAATACATGTAAAAATCACAAATTACGTGCTAATTATAATAAGTAATAACTCATTTCTTAGCATCCTGGTGATTTCTTAAATGGCGTATCAGTTAAAAAAATATGTTTATAAAAGGGTGATATAGTCTGCTCGCAGTAACGACTTTTCATTTGGCGGTTAGCAAGTTCTATTTTTTTTTAATTGCTAATTGAAAACTATATTAATTACATTTTCAATAACGCATCGAATGTAATTGATTTGAAATCGATAGACAGACATCATTTACTATCGAAATATGCAACGAAAGAAACGGTTCACTATAAATAGAAAACGAGAGAAACTGTTAAATATAAAGTAAAACGTATACATGAAAACACAAAAATGTATTATTTAAATATTAAAATTGAACTCTAATCATATAAGGTGATGATTAGTTAAAATAAAAACTTCTGGAATGTTTACAATTTGCTTATTATACAGTACTAGTCTCACATAATTTTAACTTGAAAGTTCTGAAGTTGTATCCACTCTGTACATATACTCCAGACTTACTTGGATACTTGGATTCCATTGTGATCTGTCACGTCTAGGAGGTCGGTCGGTGTAAAGTTCATCAATGCCGAATTCAATTATCGGTTACACCATTGTGTTTTGCTCTTTCGATTTATATTTAAATACCAGACGTTTACGAGAAATGTATTGTGAAATTAGATAAGTGTTTTATTGTGTTTAGTAAAACGGACCGCCCGCTTCGCACTATCGAAGTTACTGCTCGTTATCTTTCAAAAAGAATAATTATGCAAACTGCAGTCTTTAACTGAGTTTAACTTGTTACTATACTGATACATAAATAATGTTGATAAATTGTAGTGGTAGCGACAAATTGAACATCTAAAAATAATAAAGAAAAACTTTACACGTCCACTTTTATAATTTAAAATTACTGGACGCAGGGCTATTTTCGTTACTATGTTCTTTTATAACACAGTTAACTTTCTTGCACAGCTTTCCCCCTATAGCTCGCTGAGCGGCCTTAAGTTTCTCATGTTTCCAGCAGTGAAGAACTTTTACTTCAAGGTTTTGAGAAAGATGTGACAAATTGGAATCGCCGATTGACTTCTTGGTCGAAGTTGAACTTAACTAGCTGAAATGGCAATGGGCCAGCCTTATAGCTCGACCAACTGACAAAAGTTGGGTCATTAAGGTTCTTCAGTAGCAACCTCGTACTGACAAGCGGAGTGTAGAATGGATGTCACTGTATGGAGTGACGACCCAGTAAGAAATGTGGCATTTGGGTGATTAAGGGTTGTTATGACGATAATAATGACGATTATGATGATCATGATGTAAATTATAAAATGTGTTCGCATAATGCGAAAGTTTTTTTATGACTTCAAACTGTTGATTTTAATTAAATAAAAGGCATTTTTTAGACATTAGTATCCATAAACGCTATCGCCTGTCAAAATTCTACCAGTTGTGTAGAAACATTGCTAAATATATATTAGTTTGTATAGATTTTTTGTAATATTTTCCCGTACAGTAAATCGCTCGCCAATAGGCGAGCAATAGGCGAACGTGATCAAAATGCTTTCCTTTAATTGCTAATGCTAAATTGTTTTGTATAGAAAAATTATGTGTCATTCAACTTTTTCATTTTACAACATAAAAAAGTAAATATAGCCTATATATGTCCCACTCCGAGGCACAGGTTTCTTTTCGTTTGAGAGAGGTTTTTAGGGCATGGAAATGTCCACCGGGTTCCAATGCATGTTGACACGTCTTCGAAATATTTTTTTAAATTTCCCAGACGTGCCGGCTTACTCACGATTTTGCTTCACAGACAAGCACGTGGTAAATGAGCACTTTAAATTGCATTGATTAAAACTACTTTTACGGATTTTATCGTGTTTAATTTAATTTTAATTATTTTTATTTTTATTTCCGACGTTTCGAGTGATTTCCAGCACCCATGGTCACGGGGGACTGAGGTGATTGACGTCCCGATGTCATTGTTAAACCCGGAGTACCTTCAGCTTTTTTAATTATTGTTTATGGTCCGATCTATGCTAAATGAACTAACTATGTCTTGAGGTATAGCAGTGGTATGCTTGGGTTTAGTTTTAATTTTATTGACTATAGGGTCCCAAGCAGGTGGTAGTACCCAGGCTCTTTCTCTATTGAAATTAGAATGTTTTTTTTAATTTCAATAGCCTCACGTATCCTCCTAGGTAGGAATCGCTGTTCTTTCGCGAGTATTTGTGATCTATCAAATCTGATGTAATTGTTGGGGCCGTCTAGGATATGAACACAAACTGCAGGCTTCCCGGAACGTTGATGCTTCACATCAGCTATATGTTATTTTACGCGGGTTCTAACTGATCTTTTTGTTTGTCCTATATAAGAGAGACCACATTCACAATCAAGCTTGTACACTCCTGCATCTTGTAGAGGAATATGATACTTGACGGATGGTAGGAACTGACTAATCTTCTTCGGCGGCTTGTAGAATGTTCCAATAGAAACTCGCTTCAAGATGTAGCCAATCTTGTCTGTGACACCTCTGACATATGGTAGAACAGCAGGCACACGCTCGACTGTGGCCGGCTTTTAAATATAAGAAATATAGTAAATATAAGAAATCATTACTTTTAATTGCAATTAACATCACAGAGACACGTCTTGCTCGCGTATTGTGCAACTTATCAAGCACTTAAAGCCTGAGCTACTACAGCTAATATTTTACAACATACATGCAAGACTTACATTTTTGTACACATTATTCTTCTTTTTTTGCTACAAAACTCATGAAAATATTAAGCGTTACGGATGTGAACAGCAGAACGGCAGCAGTAACAGTAAATTATTTCCTAAAGAAGAAGAAAGTAGGAAGAATGAATAGGAGTACGGTGAGGAACAATTATAGAAAAACTGAGGAACCGATTATGTGTAACGAAAGTATATTGAAGCGAACTTTTTAGTAATGAAGTAAGTAGAGAGATTAACGCACGCCATACAAAACGGGGATAATATGAGTTTCTCTAAATACTAAAAAGGCAAATTGAAAGCCATTCACATGCGTACACGTGAAGTTCATCAAGTTGAACTTGACCTGAGCCTGGCCTCTTTTCTGCTTAAACCTCAGAAAAGACAGATATAAATAAATACATTTCTGAAATTATGCAAATATCACGATTTGTTAGTATTTTATTATGATTATAATTAATGACATTGTGACATTCCTTGAGCTAGATCTATGTTTAGCAGTGGACTTGTGAAGGGCTGTAATGATGATAATAATGATAACGAATTGAAGTAAAAAGTTTTGTCTTTGACATATTATGTAAATTACAATAATTTAAATAGTACAAAGCGTTAAAAGAGATTACAATTTTAGTATATCATGAACAATAAAATTTTCCAAAAATACAGCATATTATTTGAACATCGGTAAACACCATCTTGCATGGAGATACAAGTTTTGACATCACATACGCGTAGGCGCCTGTCTCAATATCTAAAAGCACAGAAGCCCTCCAATTAAGCGATAAGGTTGTCTCATAAACAAAAATGTATCGGTGGATGGACGAAGCGACAATTTCTTTGGTGGTCTCTGTGGCCCGTTGTAATCTGTCATCCCAACTGTCAAATTACTAACGGGCGAGCGAGCGAGCGGCTACCGAACTTGTTGTAGATAACACTGGCACTGCTGCAGTGGAACATAGAATAAAAATTGACAGAAACGCCAAATCGTTTACTTATATTGTTTTGATTTTTCCACAAATATATTTACGAAAAAATGTGTTAATTAAATAAATTTTTGATTAATATATTAAATTTTTGATTAAGTCCATGAACATGAGTTTTAAACAAATTTAAACACAAGAGGAATACTAGGTGATCCAAACTCTTTTCGGCCACGAAATCCGTCTTGGTTGGTACTATTTGGTTTCAGACACATAGCATAAGATGTAAAATGAATAATGATACAAACAAAATATTTTATTTTACTGCATATTTTAATAGTGTGGGTATCTAAGTATAACATGAAATAAAACATCCTTTTCCATTTTGAATAAAATACAGAAGTGGTTTCCTATGTAACAGGTGCTTTCCAGAAAAATTTACAATCTATCTAGGGACCAAATGGGGTAATGGATTCTTTTAACTTTGTCACCATACGGCACAATATTTACGCAAAATACAATGGATATTAATGTATATAATAAATCCGTTTCAAAAATAATTGAAAGTACGAGTATTTTGTTTATTTAATTAAATGTTTATGGTTTTTTTATATTTTCTTTCCTCTTTTTTTTTATTTTTTTTTGAAACGACATGCCAATCCCATCATGACTTAAACTAATTACTGCCAATAGAACTATATATATATATATATATATAATTAGAAGTACTAATACACTTATACTGAACATTAATATAATACTATATAGCACCTCTCTCTTGATATCTGATTTTGATACATATGTACTAGATCCACATTCAAAACATTTTCGTTAAATTCTTTTTGTTTATGATATTTAAAGTATTTTAATCATCTTTTACCTGAATTATTATTCTTTGCCAATGCACAAAATAAAATGAATGAATGTAGGCGTATCCACCAAAAGACACCTGATTACTCTTATTGGATTTTTTACATGGAATGTTAATTAATTTCTGCTGTCGACTGTAGTCAAACAAAACTTAAAAAAAGGATTAATTATTATTTCTGACAATGAACGGCTCGTATATTTTATTATGTGCAATATTTTGTTTTAAAAACATAAAATCGCACACTAAAATAGAAGGTAATAAGGATTACATTTTACAAAGTGATTATGTTTAATTTTTAGGTATAAAACCAAACTTAATGTGTTAAAGTAGAGGAAGATTTTTGATTACATAAAACAAAAAAACGTTCTTGTGTGAGATGAAATGTTCCAACTTTTTCTTCAAGCAACCAATACGCAGTACATCTATTTGAATTAAGGAACGATGCTCTGGACACCGACTAATGGCAGATGAAAGCAAACTAAATTACGTAAGGCATGCCAGCTAGTGCAATCTAGGAAAGACTTATGTAGGTCACAGTCAAAACCAGTTATCATATATTATTAAATGTAAGGCTTATGGTAGATATAGAACTTGTGGTAGATTTTGGTGTTCATAACAGTGATATTCTTGTGATCGCCAATAACTACCACAATAATAACAACAAGTTTTAGAATTAAGTGAATATTCTGCATTGAAGTTAAGGGCTGGTAAAGGTATCAAGCGATTTGGTTGATACATTTTTGATTTATACGTGGTAGAACCATGCTGCATTTATATTAGTAGTATATTTGCAGCACGAATGGGTCGGCTCGAACGGGGAAGAACCACGCTTTCACAGAATACCGGCGTCAAATAGTAGCTTAACGCTGCTGTGTTTCGTATGGTGAGTGTAGAGAACCGGGGACCCTTTTTACTGTAAACGAGGCATTCCTTCTTAGTCCTCACGGATGACAACACATCTACATTTTGATTGGTAATCGAAGATAGATGTAGATATCTATGGGCCACAGCAACTACTTACCATCAGGTGGACTGTGTGCTCGTTTGTCACCCTATCCTATAAAAAGAAAATACAAATTTCGACCCATACTTTTTTATTTGTACATACCTGTAACCTGTAACGATGTTAAAGTTTCTTAAGCGAAATCATACAAAAATTATATTAATTATAAAAGATATTGAATATTTTTTAAATGACGTCACTATTCTCGTGGCAGGTTACACGTAACATTTTCCTTTTAGTACACTGAAGCTTACATCCACGCGAGGCAGTTGTATAGATCCGTAAGCCATGGCAAATAGGGACGCTCACTTATTTCCATTTTCTCATAATATGTGAAATGTAACGCGTACCTGATAAAGTCGTAAGCGTAAGCGTGATATGTAATACCAAAGATACAATAAGCTACTTACAATATTCTCTAACGCCAAAAAATATTTTTTTAAATAGCTAATTTAAGAATATGCGGCAAAGGAGCTAAGCATTTAGTAGCTAGTCGCAGGTTCTAATTCCTCAAAAAATATTCTCAAAGTTTCACAACCAAATTACCGTTACAAATTACCGTTAAAAATATATTAAAGTCAAAAATAAACTCCATTTGCCATAGTTGCCACGCTTGGCAAGCGGGTTGGCAACCGTAGTTTTTTTTATTTTTAGTCGTCATTAGGAAGATTCTGCTGCCCATCTCATGGTTTGTTTACTTCACGTACGTGTTTACGTCTCTTACGACACCCACGGGATAATACGCGGTAGTAAAAATTCTCACACCACCACCACACGTTGAATTACCGAATTGTCTGATTCAAAAATAATTAATCCATTTTCATTTTTAAATTTAGCTGTTCAGGATGAAATTTCCGACATCCGTTGGCGGCCAGAATTTCGTCTGTTAACTATTAGGATGCGTACTGGTTATGATAGACTTTGAGAAGGAGTTGGCATATACTCGTACTAGCTAATATTAAACATAAAAGTATGAGATCTAATTCTATTCGAATTGGACTAATGAAATACAAATAATTTTAAAGCGCGACCGAAGCAACGGTCGCAATCCTATAAATATTCATTGGTAATGCGCATCCGAGTTCAATGTAGCCACGATTGTGAATAATAAATATAAACAAATACAATCACGTATGGTATTATCGTTGTTGAATGAAGAATAATTCTCGATATATGCCAAGCAATCAACAGTTTAATGGCGCGAAGAACACGTGGACTTATTGAAATGAATGGCAGCGCTTAAAGAAAATATCATCGATGTTTTATACTTTTTTATTTTAGTCGTGTAAGTATGTAATAGGTATGTAATATTTACCAAGACGTTATGTATTTGCTATTTTAAGTGTAAAGTTACAGCCTATATACATCCCACTGCTTGGCACAGGCCTCCCCTCATTTCTGAAAGGGTTTTAGGGCAAAGAAGTGTCGCCGCGCTACCCCAATCCGTGTAGGCGAACTTCACATATCTTCGAAATATTTTTTTTCTTAATCCTCACACATGCAGGTTTCCTCACGATGTTTTCCTTCACCGCCGATCACGTGGTTAATCAGCACTTAAAATTGCAATTAACAATTTAATTGGTGCCGGCGATATCGAACCCGGCTTACTAGCGTTCTGTTATATTTACAACGAGCGTTGAGCTACCACGGCTCTATTTTATGTCTGAAAAATTAAAAGTTACTGCGTATTTTTATAGCATAGGGTGACAAACGAACACACAGTCCACCTGATGTTAAGTGGTTGCTGGGGCCCATAGACATCTACATCTATTCTCGATTACGGATCAAAGTGCTCTAAATGTCTAAATGCCTCATTTCAAGTAAAAAGGGTCTCCGGCCAGCATACGAAACACGGCAGCATTAAACTACCATTTTACGCTAGTATTCTGTGAGAGCGTGGTTCTTCCCCGGTCGAGCCGACCAATTTGTGCTACAACTATACTAAAAATATAACTGCAGCATGGCTCTACCACGTAAAATAATATATACGTTCCCCTGCTGGGCAGAAGCCTCCAAACATATTTGAGAAGGTCACGGAGCGATTGGTGCACTAGCACAAGTCCTTAAAATATTTAATATTTTATTCCTCAGACATGCAAGTTCCCTCGCGATGTTTTTCATCACCGTTAAAAACGTCGTGTACTATAAATGAAGCATGACAATATGTACTACTTTGTTTAGTTTTTTTTTTAATATCAGGCATTAAATATGTAACATGAAAAAGCTGTGTATTTATTATAACTTCAGCACTTATTGGTCTACTCGACTAGGAAAAATCACGCTCTCACTGAATACTAGCATGGAATGGCAGGTTAATAATGCTCTGTTTCGTATGATGGGTGACTCAGAGAAACAAGAAAAAAGAGGTCATATAGAGTAAACATATAGAAAACATATAGATGGTAAACATATATATGGGTAAACATATAGATGGGTAAACATATAGATGGGTAAACATATAGATGGGTAAACATATAGATGGGTAAACATATATATGGGTAAACAAATAGAGAATGAGAACCATTACAGTAGACTTCTTTTCTAGTGACAAGGCCATTTTGGTTCTGAATTGATGATAAATGTAGGTGTCTATGGGCCTCAGCATCAACATACCATCAGGTGGACTGTGTGTTCACTGACATAATTTACATTAGAAAGTAACGTTTTTTTAAAGAAAAAAAGAAAAGAAAATTTATATAAAGCTATTGCCACACAGTAGGCTCACAATTATAATATTTTTAGGTATGGAATAACCAATTTATGAGCAAAACGAAAACCCCGTATTTGTTACGCATATATTAAACTATGGATATATACAATATAGATCCCCTTAAACCATTACATGTTAAATGATTCAATTTCTCAAACGTACCACGCTCTGCCCGCAACAGGAACATTTCGATATTAAAATCCATCAATCGCAATGTAAAAAGATCATCCAGATCTATAGGGTCAAAGGAATCTGCGCACTCATAATTCCAATGATTACGTGTCATTACTCATCTTCAAATAATAGTTTGCACCCCATAGTTTACAGAGATTTTAACTATTATGAAGAACCTCGAACGAAATACAGCATGTTTTATTACAAAACTAGCGGTTCTCTGCGACTTCGCCCGCGTGTATTTTAGAGTTTTTATTTTTTTGCGCGGAACTCTTTCTTAAATAAAAGTTACTCCTTATAAAATCAGCTATCTGCCAGTGAAAATCCCGTCAAAACCAAACAGACAGATAAACTTTTTAAATATTGTTTGTTTGTTCTAAGTATCATATATATTTTCATACGCATTTAGTAAAAAGCTGTTATTTTGACATTGCAAACAGACAGTTCAATTTTATTTATTTGTATATAGATTCCATAGTAAAATATAGTACTTCTGTAGTTAAAAAAATGTTTAAGTTATAGTTTATTTGAAACGACTGCCGCCATTCTATCCATCCATCCCTTACAGCCTATAAAAGCCCATATAGATAGCCTCAAGGAGCGAATTTGCCATAGCTGCCACGCTTGGCAAGCGAATTGCCTAACGCATTTTTTTTTATTTTGAGCTGTTATCAGATGCTGCTGCACATTTCCTGTTCCAGTTTCCTTCTCTTAACTCTTACGACATCCACGAAATGATACGAGGTTGTGGATATTCCTATACCACCACTACACGAAACCACCGTTCAGGACACTGCAATACAAAAGCTTGGACACACGTTCTAACAAAGCTGAAACACAGATTATATATTGTGTGAGTGTATACAAGCTTGCAGCTGATCGTTTTGTTCGATGTATATGACAAAGACACGCTCTTGTTTTACATATTTGCCAGTGCTTGAATGCTAATCCACTAGATGGTAATTGGTGAGTTGACGAAAGAAGGTAAAACACACTGACGTTCGCTTAAAAAAGCTTATCCTCGAAGACACCCACATTGTTTCAGATGGAAAGATGTTGGAAAATAATTCCACTCCTTTGCTGTACTCGCAACGGACGAGGAACCACGCAGTTTGGTTTGAACGTGTGGTATATGAACAACAAAGTAATGGAGACTGGTCAAGCGTCTGGTTGTTGGATAGTGAAAGGTTTTTATTTTCTCAGTGATGGTCGCTCAAAATGTATAGATACCGAAAGCCTTGCTACCTCCACGTTGCCAAACATTCCCATTTCAGGCCCAAGTTTGATTTCAGTGAAAAGCATTCGTGTTTCCCGTACAACTCGGACGGGCGAAACTCAGTGAACTATGCAACAGCGTTTGTTACTCATTACGCCACATCTACTTTCTTAGTTAGTTAGCCTTGCGAATCTTACAGCATCATCTGACTCAGGGCTCAGGACTAATTAAAAATGACCTTCCCCGTACCGGGAATCGAACCCGAGCCTCCTGGGTGAAAGCCAGGTATCCTAACCACTAGACCATACGGGAGTCAGACGCCACAACGCGCACCCCGCCGAACGCTCTCCACTAAGACCTAAACCTTAAGACCTTAGGCAATAATGCTTAGGCATAATGATTTCTTATATTTACGCGGACACTGCACATTGAATAAAACTGCTTTTGCGGATTTTATCGCGTTTAATTCTACTTATTTTTAATTCCCGACGTTTCGGGTGATTTGCAGCAACCAAGGTCAATGCGACACTGGACCATGGGTGCTGCGAAGCACTGAATGCTTAGGCGTTACAATTAAGTATTAAAATTATCGTATCAACTAACTATCTTACAGTCGACCTTATATATTTGTAGTCTTCATTTCTTCATATAAGCAGTGTTATGTACTTATGTGAACTTAAGCCATTCATAATCACGCGCTATATACCCATTAAACAGTGCAATATGCAATACTTTTAAATATCAATAAAAACCATTTTGATTTTTTTTTGTTTATGAAAAATAATCGCTTACACGCATATTTGAACATACTGTACATCACAGCAAGACGCAATTCCATCCACACTTTCATTAATTATTCCAAGTTAGATAAGACACTGCATTCTTAATGACTCTCGGACCAGGGCCATTGCTCATCGACGTGTGACTGTGAGCGCTCTTGCTTTTATTTTGTCGAGTGGAATCATTAAGCTTTGTGTGCATCAAGTGGGTAAGAGCCTCCATTATAGGCATATTGTCAATCTGTAGTTTGAATTGGTTCTATGGATTTCGTTCACAATGCATTTATAAAATAAATGTAATGTAATAAATAAATAATCAACGCCAAATTAAAAACAAAGGTAAATGAGGCTCATAGTGAAATTATTTATTATAGTGGCACAGACCTTGCTCAGCGCTGAACGCAGTGGGTATTTTAGGAGTGGAATATAATACAAGATATACCAGCATGTATCGGATATTGTGATATATAATATTTCTCCAAGTCCCTATTCCATCAATAGAGAGCCAAAATAAAGTGAAAATTCGCTTATGACGTAATTACACGGTAAAGGTCACAATATTAAGAATAACTGTTCTATTATAAATAAACCCGCATTTTATTTGTCATTCATTGTTGATGTTTATTCATTCATTGTTACGTGTATTCGTTCGTGTATTCGTTCATTGTTTAATGGATTTATTCTGTTAGTTATTCGTTTTCATATCTAGATGTACTGCAGTTGTCACTTGTGTCCGATACTTTTAAGATTTTTAGTGACATTAAGATACTTTTTAAGTAATCTCCTGAACAAGCATTTCTAATAATACACCGGCATGCACCTATAGGGTTTGGCAGATGAATTGAGGAGCACATAATCGACGGCGCACTGATAACTTTCCGTCCTGACCGTAGAGTTTGCATTTTATATTTTTAGATGGATTTTCAACTGATTTACAGAGCCTCAACCGCCAATCAAAAAGGTAAATCAGAAGCGGGCGAGGCCTATGAATTCCCTACATCATCTCCTATCTCTTAGGACAAGCAAAAGCGTACTTTTACTTTAAAGGACTCATATATAATAATGCCCTTCAGACCATATTTCGGTCACGGCGGCCAGCCTCAAAGGAGACTAGCCGTCGGCGCAGGACAGGATTATAGTGCCCAAATGTACGTGCAAGCACAGGTGCACTCTCTATTCCCTCACTCTCTTCATCCGATGGGACGGTAAACCAACGTAACCGGAGAGAGATCAGGCGCAGGACCAACGGCTTTACGTGTTTCCGAGGCACAACGGTGAGACACCGCTAATTTCCTGACTCCGGGCGGCTACTGAGAATTTCTTGACGGAAAACTCAATAATTGGTTTTTGGCCCGACCCGGGATCTGAACCCAGGACCTTATGATCAGCGTTCGCACTACTACAACTACTAGACCAACAAGGTAGTCAAAATGTATAATACCTACATAAAGTTACATAATATGTGACAATATGTCATTGGTACCTACAAATTGTGGCCCTTAAGTCTAAGAACAAATTCAAATCGCAGATCAAAGTGTCTTAGTTTTCATACTTTAAACATAATACGTCAAGTAAAAACAAACGAAAAGTCAGTATCACTTAAAAAGATTTTTCGTGTACCCTTGTGTTGGAAAGCCTTAGACATTTGTTTCGACTAACAATAAAAATGAAGCAATCGTGCTTGGAGAGCAATAAAGATGTAAGATTTCCAACGGTCGCTTGGTAATTTAATCCGTGATAAATATTGTTCGCGTTTTTTCAAGTTTTAATAACAGATTAATTCATTACTTTTGGATGTAAGACGTATTTTTAGCTGATCTGATCCTACCTTGTGACAGCCATAGTAGTTCAGGGATAAGCGTCTGCCTTTAATATCACAGAAGGCGAGCCGAGTTCGACCACCGGCACCAAATAAATTGTAGTTTACAATTTTAATTTTTGATTTAAAACGTGATCAATTGTGAAAGAAAACATCGAGATGAAACTTTTTACCGAAAAAATAATATTTTATAACAAAATTTCTAGCGTATGTGAGGTTCCCCAACAAGAATTAGAGAAGCGCGACGAACTCTTTCTTCTTCCTTCCTTGCAAAAATGAGAGGACGCCTACGCTCAGAACCAAACAGTAGAACGTATGTTACGTTCTACCTGATAGTATAAATCAATGCCTGATAGTAAGCGGATGCTATGGCGCAATATATGTGCTTCTATTCTCGATTACGAATCATCAAAATGAGGTGTATTTATATAAACAATATATAAATACACCGCATTTTTATTTACAAAATTATATATACGTAATATTGCATCATAGGTTTAATTTGCCAGTACGTTTTAATTTGCACAGATATTAAAAAATTAAAAAGACTTATAATGCTATAAAAAAGTCCATTTTATTTAAAACGAGCACACCGTCCTCCTGATGGTAAGTGTATGCTGTGGCTCATAGACATCTACATCTATCCTCGATTAAGAATCAAAATGTGTTGAAATATCTTATTATTACCAGTAAAAAGGTACCAGCATTATGCTGATATGTTACGCCGTAATTCTGTGCAAGCGAGTTCCCAATCAAGCAAACTCATCCGTGCTGCAGCTATTATACCTACGCTGCAGTTAGACTCTATTACTTCACAATTTTTTTTTAAATTTACGATACATGTGCACTTGTTTAGATTTAGAAAATTTGGGCCTTATTAATATTATGTTTTAAGAGTGTTTTTTCTGTACCTATTAATTTGTTATAAAAGGCATTATACACAGCTATATGTTAAAGCATACAACTTGCGATCATTCTTTATTTAGGGTAAGCCGGGTATTTTTTATGCCTCAACCACT
This sequence comes from Parnassius apollo, assembly GCA_907164705.1. Taxonomy (NCBI): domain Eukaryota; kingdom Metazoa; phylum Arthropoda; class Insecta; order Lepidoptera; family Papilionidae; genus Parnassius; species Parnassius apollo. Next base: position 6,013,030 of record CAJQZP010001172.1, read on the forward strand.
GTCATTTTTTGAAAAAGTATCATAAACCCTAATAAAGACGACGGCTCCTTAAAACCATTCCGAGTTCGATAGTGAAGAAAAAAATATTAAAAGTGAAATCCTCCAGAGCTTTGATTGACCACAAATCAATATTAATGATCTAAGCCAGCGGGTGTTCTGGCCTGTGGCGGCGTCTTTTTCATACCCGTTGAATAAAATGAGACAACGAATGTTTGGACACCTCGGCCTTAAAGCGTTTTAAGTGCTAAACGAATAAAACCATTAATTACACGCAATTCAATGTACATATTGAATTTATTCAAATGGTGATAAATGGCGGCGTTGGGAGAAGCAAGAAGCGCGAAAGAGATGTGTTGCTGGCTCTTTTACAAAACATATTGGACGCCTCGCTGGAACGCACTGTCAGAGGATTCACTGACAGTTCATAATAAACGAACGTTCAGCGAGGTTATTTGATTTTAATTATTATAATTAAAACTGTCAATTTTCTGTATCTACAAGTTACTACCATATTTTTAATGGAGGCAATATTTTTACTGAGATGTTATAGATTAAAATATACTTAGTAAGCGTAAGCGATCACTAACCCACTTGAGAGGCGTGGTAACTATGGCAAAATCCTCTATGATATATTGAAAAATAGTAAAAAGCTACAATTACAAACACGTTTGCCGAGAGTGGCAATTATGGCCATTATTCTTAAACATTCTTACTCACAATTTATTATTTTAATTTGAATTCAGCACAATAAAGTTCTATTTAAGAAGGAGAACAATGCAATTCTTTATTTAAAGAAGTTAGATTATCTCCAAATCTTTTGAATTAAAACAATCCCTGATTTCTGTCCCCAGCCCTTATTAAGCTGAGAGCCTCGTTAGAGAGGCCAACAAATCTTCGCTAAACTCGCTCTGTGACAAACACAAAAACCATAAAATTAAATTAATGCCTTTTCACCACTTCCCACGCGGCGGATAGTTGAGGTCGTTAAGGAAAACTTGAAGTTCTCGAGAAATTGTATTGTTATCTTGTCTTAATGGTTTAGCCAATGTTAATTGTAGTTTGAGTAATATTATATCATATTTTTCTTCAACGTACCTACAGTTTTTTTACGTATTTATTTACTCTATTTTTTAACGTTACTGGCGACGCCATTGCATAAGCTTATATAGTTTTATTTAATTCGCATTAATTTCGACGGCTCCATGGCTCAGTGGCTTAAGCAATGGGTTGCCGCGTTAAGGGCCGAGGGTTCGTATCCATACAACAAAACGTAACAAGTATTTCTATGACCTACAAATAACTGTTTCATGTCTGAATGTTTGTCCTTGTAAATATTACGTATGTAAACTGCCTCCACGACACAAGAGAAGTTTCTAGTGTAGAGGCAATTTTTCGAAAATAAAAATTAAATAAATAATCCGTGTAGTAGCGGTGTAAACTATCATCTCGTGGGTGTCGTAAGAAGTAGCAAATTGAAAAAAACCAAGAGATGGGAAGGAGTGTCTTCCTATAAAAAAATAATAATAAAAAAACTGCGGTCACCGAGCGTGGCGAATATGGCATATATCCCCCTGTGAAACAATCTATGGCTCCCCCATAGATAGTTTCACCACCAATGTTCAGCTGCGGGCTTTTAATAGGTTGTAACGGTAACACATCTACGGTTTGGTGAAGGTTTCGTGGCTATATGTCAGAGATATACGACACACACCCACTACCACATAAATAGACTACAACAGGTATTATCGAATTTAATATTTTATATGAAATCTATATTTTTTATTGTACTTGTAATATAGCTATATATATCGTATATACTCTATATATATATATATATATATATATATATATATATATATATATATATATATGATGTATATACTGATTTCTGAGAGGGTTTTAAGGCAAGGAAGTGTCCACCGCGCAGCCCCAATGCGTGTTGGCGAATTTCACATGTCTTCAAAACATTCTTTTTTACTTCTAAGACATGCAGGTTTCCTTACAATATTTTCAATCAATTGTAAAAGGTACTAAATTTACAATTAAAACAGTCCGCTTAAACCACTGTGAAATAGACATCGAGCGCTAACCATCTGAGCTGCCACGGCTCACAATCATAATAATAGAAAGTATTTTTTTTTAATTTTGAAATAATGAAATATTATCAAAGACAATTAAAACAAAGTTGACTGAATTATATATACCTTTTTAAATAACTGCCGTCCTTCAAATCACTGGACCCAGACCTAGGACCTAGTGAGTATAAGGTTAAATTTGTTTCTAATTTTACCTACCTAAATTGGATCTACTTAGTACCTACGTCTAAAAATACTATCTAATATTTACTTTGATATTAGTATTGTAACTAAATTAATATTGCTTTTATGTATTAAGCGAAAAGTTCAAGAAAGATAATAAGCAATTCGTTAATAAGGGCGGCGACAAACGAGCACAAAGTTCACCTGATGGTAAGTGGATGATGTGGCTCATAGACCTGCATATATCCTCGAATCAAAATGCAGAAGCGTTGTGAACCCTAAAGACTGAGATGGAAAGCCTTGTCGCCAGTAAAAAGGTTCTCCGGTTAGAGACTCACTCATTATAAGAAAAATAGTAACAATAATCTGCTATTTTGTGAAAGCGTGTTTCCTCCCCGGTTGAGCTGACCCATTCGTGCTACAACCATATATAGCTGCAGCATGCCTCTACCGAGTATAACTGTTTCAATCCATACTTGCTCGGTATTTAAGAGAGATATAAACCCAAATTTTGCAAGCAGATGATGGGGATCGGCATTCTCATTTCATGTCAACTTTTGAGGACTTAAAAAGACTTGTAGACAAGACAAAATGTGTCATACATCAACGTCATTATAGCCTTTCAAAAGTCCACTGTTTAAGGTAGGCCTCATTTGTTTGCGTAGAGACCGGTAGCCATAGCCGAAATTTGGGATGGAGTATATTATATGATACTGTAAAAATCCGGAGTGAAACTCAACGCGCCACCTACCATAAGCTAAAAGGCAAAACGGCGTCAAGTCGGGCCAGCTCGTTATATAATATAATATTATGTTGTATATTGTATCACGGTGCACACTGAGTGCTCATCTATTATTTTCAATTAACCTACAATAGGCCTGTTGGAAGCAATTCCAATATAGAATTATCTGTGCCTTTGAACAATTTTTCTTTTATCTATTTTCATTGTACGTATGTGCATAAACTGTTAAGTTATTTTATAAACTTACTTTACAGTTTATGCACATACGTACAATGAAACTATTACTAGGAAGGTACCTATTTATAACGATATATAGCAGTGTATTATTGGTACAAACAAATATAATATTCCTAATGAAATTTAATATAATTAAAATTAACATTATTAATCTCTACCATGAGGACAGGTATTATAATATATCTATTGGATTTTATTGAGAAACAAATATTAAAAAATATTGGGTATATATGTACAACATAAAAATTAATATAACCGTTGGCACATCTGTACAAAGTAAGAAAAAAAACACTCTTTGCCAACATCTTGTAACTGTTTATAAGCTAGCGCCATCTAGCGATGGGTAGCATGAGGCTAACATTGAACGTAGTCATAAGCATGTAATTTATGTAGACTTATAAATATTCTTCATTATACAATTTAGTTCAAATAATATTTACCGAAATATAATACATACACAAAAAACATTCGTGTATTTGCTTACTCTTAAGGCGATCGTCGCATAAATCAAATTCGAACTTTGTACCGACATAATTTAAATTTTTTAATAATTATTTTGTATATATTATCATATATATTATTTATAAAAACCGCTTCATGTCATAAGTCACTTCTAATAACTTTGAAAGAATGCTTCCCTGGTATACAATGAGTACCAACAATGGATGAACTATTAATTGGCGGTGAAAACACGTCGTAAACCTGATGGTAAGTAGATGCTGTGGCTATAAACAACTACTTTATCCAAAATCTACATGTGTTTTCAAATGAGTCCCTGATGCTTTTATTTAGACAGTTTAGTTAGCTAACCGAAATTCTAGGCATTAAAGGGGCAGTACCGTAAGATGTATAGTAAAAGAAGAAAATAATGATTAATGCCTTGAAATTATTACACTAAGCGCCGATTTTTCATTCCTCAAATAAAATTTAATCAAATAATAAAACATAACATAATGAAATAAAAATTACAGTTTTATGAACAGGATAGTTCAATTGTTTCATGTTTTATATACAGACTAATGTATAAATGAATGAAAAGTAGTTATAATTTATTCGATTGATAACTTTGATCTGACGATTGAAAAATCGGCCCTTAAAAGTCGAGCCCGGGGAATTGAACTCAAGCTCCTACACGAAAAGATGACATCAAAGGGACGAGCAAAACATGCAGTATTAACCAGGTACTGTTTTACTATATGGTCGCCGGTGAAGGTGAACATGGTGAGAAAGCGTGCATGTCTGAGAAATAAAATATTTCATTAACATGAAATCCACCAACGTACCTGAGCAGCGCGGCGATCTCAATGTTCTATAACCTCACCGCTTTTCTGGTGCAGAACATTTTTGATTATTGTAATTAAAAGTCTAAGAGAACGTGTTTGTTTTATCGGATTTTCTCAGATTTATCTATTTTTTAAGCGTAATGTGTAGTCACATTACGCTTAAAAATAGATAAATCTGCAGCCCGTGTACACTTGTAACAAACTCCGTACAGAAAAAATTGTCAGCCACTAACATGAAACTTCAACACAGTCTTCTACTAGAACACAACAGCCGAGCAGCAAAACTGCTACTAGAGACAGTGAAGTGTTAGGTGTGGATCTCTGTCATAGACGTTGTGGTATTACTACTACGTATTACGTACGCTAGTAATGTAGTTCGATGGTCATAAAACGAGAACTATCCCTTAATTATCATCACATTTGAAAGGAGCCTAGGCGATCACTGTAGCGAGTGGGCATTTCAGTAGAGAGTACTTTACGCATTTTTAGGGTTCCGTAGTCAACTAGGAACCCTTATAGTTTCGCCATGTCTGTCTGTCCGTCTGTCCGTCCTCGCTTAATCTCTGTGACCGTTAGCACTAGAAAGCTGAAATTTGGTACCAATATGTGTATCAATCATGCCGACAAAGTGCTAAAATAAAAATTGGAAAAAAATGTTTTATTAGCCCCCCTATATGTAAAGTGGGAAGTGATTTTTTTTTAATTTCAACCCTAACGTGTGATATATTGTTGGAAAGGTATTTAAAAATGAATAGGGGTTTACTAAAATCATTTTTTGATAATGTTAATAATTTCGGAAATAATCGCTCCAAAAGTAAAAAACAATGTGTGTCCCCCCCCCTCTAACTTTTGAACCATAAGTTTAGAAAATACGAAAAAAATCTGGAAAGTAGAACTTTATAAGGACTTTCTAGGAAAATTATTTTGAACTTGGATGGAAAGAACAGTTTTTGTACAAACTCATAAGTGGGAACACTTACTGTGACGGACGGGAAACTACGGAACCCTACACTGAGCGTGGCCCGACACGCTCTTGGCCGCTTTTATTGACGCTATTTTCTTTCACTGACGTATTTTACAGCCAATAAAGTCACGGTTTACCGTACCGTAGTGGCGGCATAGGAATGTCTACTTCCTCGTGTCGTATGAGGCGAGAGAGGGAAAGAAATCAGGAGATGGGCAGCAGCGTCTCCCTAATAGCGATTAAAAATAAAAATAAACTGCGGTTGCCAACCAGCTTGCCAAGCGCGGATACTATTTCAAATATCCCCCATATGAGCCAATCTATGGGAGAGGTCCATGTTCTGCAGTGAGCTTTAATAGACTGTAATGGTTACTGTAACGGTAATAGTAAAGTCACGGTTATAACGTCATCTATCGGAAGGTAAAATATCTTTCAGCCATTACTCTAAGTTGCTTTTTAGGACACTCAAGGAAAATATGAATTAAAAGGCATGAGTTAGCGTCATGATGTAGTCGAGCATTGGCTCATAGTAAGTAAAAAAAAAAACAATTTATAATGGCGTCCATCGCAATATAAACTGATTTCTAGTTACTTTCGCTAATTGCCCCAGTGTAGCCAAGCCCATCTGTAAGTATCCACATAAGCTTCTTATCAATCGGGGTTGGAGTCGACAAGCGTCGTATCTTTCTTTAATTAATCAAAGAACCTCACCCACGTAAGTATGAGCTACAAAATTACATATTTTTTTACTAAATTTGTTTGGGAACCTGAATAGTAGCCATATATAACAAAATATACCTTTTTATATTCTTATAAATGTATTTTATTTATTGCTAGATTATAGATTTTTTTATAGAATAAGTGACAAAAAAACACACAGTCCCTATCCTCGATTAAGAACCAAAACGCGGATGCGTTGATGGAATGCCTCAATTCCAGTATAAAGGATGTCCAGTTCCCTTCATTCACAATTCGAAACACAGCAGCATTTAACTACTATTTTACGCTGGTATTCTGTAAAAGCGTGGCCTGCCTCGGTCGAGCCGACCCGTGCTACAACCATACAAATATAGCTGCATGCATATGCTTCTATAAAAGCTCTATCACGTATAAAAATGTACATATTGGCATTTGTACCAGCTTGATATACTAGCTTTTGCCCGCAGCTTCAAACGCTGCGGGCAAAAGGCACGCTTCTAATAAGCTGTCTGTACCTTCACGGTATGGAAGACGGCAGCATTTCCCAAAGCAGTTTCCCAAAGTTGTTATACTATATTAGCTTTTACCAGATAATATGATATAACATGTCTACTTAGTAGTCGAAAAATATATAATTTCTATTGCTACAATCCAACAATGGGAGTTATTAAGTACTTTTACTGTATATGAGGCATTCCATCTTAGATCCTAAGGGGTAACAAAGCATCTATATTTTAATTCTTAATTGAGGGTAGATGTAGATGTCTGTGGGCCATTTTACCATCAGGTGGACTGTATGCCCTTATATCACCCTTATTCTATAAAACATGTAGATCACATCTATGTCATACCTACAATCCATGATATAAATGATTTTCATTCTGATTTGTAAAATAATAATTGACCGAAACTAGCTAAGAACGCAATTATCAATAAAAAATAAATGGGAGATATATGAGCTGTAGGCCAAGTTGTGTGATTTATTATTTGCAATTTTTTAGATTCTCGATACTCTCGAACAGCCAACATACAACTTACTATGCGAAAGTCAAGGAGTTTCTTAATAAATACCACTTTTGAAGTCTGACCGTCAGATTTATTAATGGTCATATTAAATGCTGTTTTTGACGGGAACCTTTAAAATTGATATAGTTTTATTTTTTGGGATAATTGTAAATGTTTAAGGAACGTGGGATTCCTTTAATAAAACCGAATTCCGGTCATAGCGGCTCTTCTCAACCGGGACTAGCCATCCGCGCGCCCAGGTGATACACTGTCAACTTCCTGAATTAGACGCCTACTGAGAATTTATCGACAGAAAAAACCCAATAACTGATTTTGGCTCGATACAGGATTCGAGCCGCAGTAGCTCAGATGGTTAGCGCTCGTTGTAAATTTCACAGTACGCGAGCAAACCGAGTTCGATCCCCATCGGCACCAATAAAATTGCGGCGGTGAAGGAAAACATCGTGAAGAAACAAAAAGTTCACCAACACGCATTTTGATACCGCAGAGGACACTTCCTTGACCTAAAACCCTCTCAGAAATTAGGGGAGGCCTGTGCCCAGCATTGAGATGAATATAGTTTGTAACTTAAACTTTAATACTGTATTAGCCGGAGAGGACAATGTTGCCTACCTAATCCGTTTTGTAAACTCCTTGCAGTAAGAGCAAAAAGTTTGCATCCCAGTTCTGCAAATGAGATTTTTTGAATTCATCTCAAAGTTTCAGCAATGGATAATCCCTTTCTAATATAATAATAAGGCTAAATCTAAAATGTTTATGTACTAAAAATTAAAATAGGTCGGTCGTGGAAGAAACTTCATATGTTCTATCGTCAAGCTGCAATTACATATTTCCAGGTGTTCCATCTAATAGATAATAATGGTTTATGGCCTTCTTTGTTTAAAGTCAAAAGTTAAAGTTAGAGCCTATATACGTCCCACTTCTGGGCACGAGCCTCCTCTCATTTCTGAGAGGGTTTTAGGGCAAGGAAGTGTACGCCGCGCTGCCTTAATGCGTGTTGGCGAACTTCAAATATCTTCGAAATATTTCTCAGACATGCTCGTTTAATCTCGATTTTTTCCTTCATCGCCGAGCGCGTGGTAAATTGTTTGAAGTTGATAGCAGGTTGACATCTAATGGCTGCATTTCCTATTCAACATCAAGAGAATTTCTAAATAATTTGTTACTATAATATTACAAAAAAAATTATATTTGCTTTAACAGTAAAATAAATATATCTATAAATGCAATAATATATGCAAGTAAGTTAGATTTATTGCAAATCATTTCAAATTATTAATAATCTAAAAAAGATCTTCCCAACTGATAAGTCGCAGACCTTTGTAGTCTCCCAAAAAGTTTTCCTGCACCGTTTTCCTATGAAGACATATTGCTTTTCGCGTTTTTGAACTCGCGATCTCAAAGCGTATTTACGTATTCACACTCGCATTACTGTTAGTAGTATATTCGAGATGAGATGTGGGCCTGTGTGAGATTTGTGTGTTGTAAGCGTTAGCTCAACGATACTAATATAACTCGACCCACCGCACCCCCCGCTCCAGTATGCAAAGAAAGACGAAAATCGGATGACGAATGCAAGTGCGGAGGTCTAAATCCAATGGTAATATACGACGTAGGCTTTCATGAATGTGTGTGCGAGTGTGTTGGTATGCCAGTCGCCTCTAGGCGCGCAATAGACGGGGGTGGGCAGCCCAAGAGGATGGGGTATAAAGGAAAACCATTTACATTTGAGCGATTCGTCCAATTTAAAATTCCTACAAGATAACTTAGACACGGGTGCCATTCTTTTGAAGAGGCGAGCATCATGCAAGGGACATTCGTGCACCTTTCTTTGAGTAGTTTAAAATGGAGTTTTAGTTTTAACGAGATTTCTGAATCATGGTTTCTATTTATACAAAAATAATACAACACAAAGTTTGTAATACATCATTTATTTTTAAAAGGTTTGATAAATTGGTTCGATAGCGGAACACTACAGAGTTTGGTTATGAATATGAATCCAGAGCGTGTGAATCGTTCGGGATACGTTCCATCAAAACGTCATAGGTCGCTCTCAGGACAAATTTGCCCGCTAGCCCACGTCCCGCGTTTTACGAGCCACGCCGACGAAGATTCAGCACCCAAGGGAGACATTCCGCCTCCAAAAACTTTACCCGTTACAAATTTGTTTTTTTTCCCAGCCTTATCTGCTCCCCGCGCTTTTGGCAAACCCAATTCCGTATTCAAAAATATTTCTGCAAGTATTGTGCTCGTACGGGAACGAACGTTTTATTGCTGCCCATATAACGTTTTAAAAGTTAGTCAGTTTTGCCACGCCGCCGCGTTTTTATATTGTACGAGTAGGTTCAGTAGCTGTTGTCTGCTACTTTTGTTTCGACGATAATTATTATTATAGTTTTATAACGGTTTTTGTAAAGTTTTATGTCTTTTTTGGTGTTTACTTAAAGTTTTTACTGTTAGGTATCTTTGTAATGGTTCTATCTAACCTCGTGTAGGTATAAGATTTTTATGATTTCATTTAAAAAAAAACATATTAAATACATATATATATATATATATATATATATATATATATATATATATATATATATATATATATATAATATAGCTAACACAAATATTCTTTAATCCCAGATTCAGATTAGCACGGACGGACAGATAGATAGACTGACAGATGTCTTTATTGAAATGTTATTCATATCTTAACTTAATGGCACACTAATAACCCTCTGAGCTCCATAAAAGGCAGTTACTTCGGTATGTAATAACATACCTACATACAGACACTATAATTTTATTATTAAGTATAGATTTGAGATAAGAGGTTCTCTCATGATGTGAGCTACTAAAGCAATATTTTAAATTTATAACTTTTATGAAAACTTTATTTGCAGTAGACCTGAAGTAACCGATATAGCTTAAGCTCCAATGGCAATGGGCTGCCCATATAGCTCGCAAAACCGACAATCGATGGGAAATAATGGTTCCGGAGAGGCAGCTTCCCAGCTGATGGCGATTCCCACTAGATGGAGTGATCACCTGGTAAGAGCTGCAGGAAATCTATGGATGCAGGTAACTCAGGAACGTTCTTTGTGACATTTCTTGGACCAGGCCGTTGTTCAGCAGTATAGTTATCACGGGCTGTAATTATGATAATAATATGTAATTCATAATTATAACTTATGTTTATGTCATAACATAATATTATATTATACTTTTTATACAAATTTAAGAACCACGAATAAACATATCAAATAACAGCTTAAGTGCAAATAAATAGGTAATTTTTTCTTTCAACCTTAACGTAACTTAGTCGAAATATGTTGACGCAAACTACTATACGAAAGTAGCCCATACAATCTACAGTAAGTTCTAATCAGGCAAAACACGAACGACGACAATACGTTGGCGTTGTTAGTGGCTTATTTTGCATTCATGGAATTTTCTTAAGCATTGTTCAGTAGGACAGGGCGGCATAAAGTCGGCATGTGGGGGCCCCGGTGCCATCCAATTTACCATTCATATTTCGAAGCCAATCGCCGAGGTAATTTCAAAGGTCGACACGTTGACGTACATATGTACGTACGTGTGATAGAATTTTGTATTGCACAATACCAAACTGAACCAACTCGTTCAGGGAAGGATTTTGTTAACCTGTGTAAATATCATTGAGATCTTTTTTTTTTCAAGTGAATTCAGAAAATAGTGACTCCAATTTACATAAAGTTTATATATCTTTTTTTTTAATTTTAGTAGTAGTTTAAAGTAAAGTAAAGCAAATTTACATCCTATATACGCCCCACAGCTGGGCATAGGCCTCCTCTCACTTCCAAGAGCGTTTTATGGCAAAGAATGGCCGTCGCGCTGCCCCAACGCATGTTGGCGGACTCCTATTCACGATGTTTTCCTTCACCGCCTGGCACGTGGTAAAAATCGGCACTTAAAATTAAAATTGTTAATATTTGATGAAAAAAGATTCTGAAATAAATCTATCCACATTCTAAAAATGATAAACACAACTAATATATTATTTTTCATATCAGCATGTAAGAATCCACTGTTGAGTGTAGACCTTCTGTATTGTAAGATATATTTTGATACACGCATCTAATTATAAGGTTCCGTGGTTTCTTTACCATACGCCTACACCTCATACCAAACTAAAACGAATTTAATAGTAAAGGTAAAAATGAGTGTACAGTTTTTTTAAATAGTGTAAGAATAACAAACGAGAACACAGTTCACCTGATAGTAAGAAGATTTTGACCATAGACATCTACATCTATTCTTGATTAAGAATCAAAATGCGGATGCGTTGTCACCCCTGAGGACTAAGATGGAATGCCTCGTTTGCAGTCAAAAGGCTCACCGGTTCTCTACACTCACCATACGAAACCCAACGGCATTCCGCCGCCATTTTACGTTTGGTCGGGCGTGGTCTCTCCGGATTCTGTGAGCCAGAAACCTCTTCAACTATTATCATCAATGTTCATGTATTGATTACAGCCAATCAAAAGTCAACTGATGAACATAGGCCTCCCTACATAGTCACATATTTGCCATAATTGCTACCTTTGCTACCGGCGGTCTTGCACCCGCAGTTTTTTATTATTATTAAGTACTGTTCATCTCCTGTTCCAATGTCCCTCTGCCGCCTCTACGACACCCATGAGATGGTATAGACTACTCTAATAGAATTCTCATGCGCCGCTTCTACAAAGAAGTATAAGAACAATTTATTTCATTTCATATTCCAAATAACTATTAAAATTGAATTAACAGACCATTTTCTGCAATATTCAAATGATTGTAACATTTGAATGATGAAATAAAAAAGGGAACAAGAATAACTAACCGACCATCAACCTTTTTTTAATTGATTTTTATCAATAGTCACAGTACAGTCAAGAGTTAGAGTAGATTTCGACAGTGCTGAAACAATGCTTAAACAATTGGTATAAAGTACAAATAGGACAACACCTAGCGTCTAATCTTCGGACAGTAGCGACGAAGCAACATTGTAACGTTTTGTCGGGGACCGCCTTTTGTTAAGACCTATTGACTACGCTATGCGAAACACTCGCCGAACAGTCGCAGATTTATTTTTGTAGACACAAAGGGATTGTAAAACTCATACTTAAATTTATTGAAAAAGGTGTTTGAAAGTGAATATCGAATATATTTTCCACATCATATCTTTAGCGAACCTATAATTTTGCAAATGGTGTTCAAGATTCTTTTTCAATTACATCTGAAAATCAATTGTTGAAAGCTGTTATTAAAGATAATAAATAAATATCGTACAAAATAAAACTAAATCCGTAAAATAAAGAGTAAATGCACAAAGCTAACATATGTCGATTATTTTTTTAATATATACATTTACTTTATTTCCGACTTGAGATTTTTTTGAAATTCTTGTTTTAGAACAGTTTCAGAATCAGTTTAAACAGAGTGGCGATATCCGACTTAAGACTTCGTACACTTATCCATAATGCTACTATTGCTCACTACAACTGTGTGGGATTTTTCAACGATTAGTTTAACTAATCCTTATAAACTTACTTACTTAGGATTCAGAGCGACTACTACCGGATACTTAACTGTGTAGTGGCGGTGTAAAATATCCCGTATCGTCCCATGGGTGTCGCATAACAACTAAAAAACCAAGGTAGCCAACCCACCTTCAAGGCATGTCAACAATGATAATATACCCCCCCCCCATTTTCTCCACTAAGACACGTGGTATTATTAAAACAACAATTTCAGGCGTTTTTCTGAACTGTGATAGCGTGATTCTTCCTCAGTTGACTTGACAACCATTACCAGTGACATATAACGTCATGATACCGTATTGTGTAAGTACCGTATTGAGTAGTGCGAGAGTAAGTAATGAGAGCCGAGAGTAAGTAATGAGAGCCAAGAGTAAGTAATGAGAGCCGAGAGTAAGTAATAGAGCCGAGAGTAAGTAATGAGAGCCGAGAGTAAGTAATGAGAGCCGAGAGTAAGTAATGAGAGCCGAGAGTAAGTAATGAGAGACGCTTTTTACTTGTAATGAATCTTGTACTCAATGATGTCAACGCATTTGCAATTTGCTCGATGGACAACAGAATCCACTTAAGTTTTATACACTTAAATAAACTTTGTGCTCGTATATAGCTTAATTGTGTAAAATATGTAATTTTTGAATTTTAAAAACTTAAATATTAAACCCAATACTAAATTACAGAAATATTTCGCTGGTACCATGACGTCTCCAAACGACATTTCAGAACCTCCTCATACAGTTTCAATTTGATTTTCTTCGTACGCCGACATTTCGTTTTAAGTAGCAATCACGATATGTGATTTCCTTGCTGTAGCCACCTAAACTACATGTCTATTGCTATAAAAATATTAAATGATTTTAGGTTAGGCTTACTGAATATATAAAAGTATTTTGTGTAATAAACAACTCCTACTTAAATATTAGTTTGTTATTTAGTTATTATAAGCTAGAATTTGTTTACAATATAAGTAATCGGAATTATGGAATTTAAGTAGAATAATTGACATTGATTAAACAATCAGTAAGTTGGAGTGGAAACAGGCCATATAGTTCGAAGAACCGGTGACCGATGAAGAAAAGTTTTCAAGGGGCAGCCTCGTACTAGGATACCTACATTTACCTACATTTTTTATAGGATAAGGTTGAGAAACGAGCACGCAGTCTACCTGATGGTAAATGGATTCTGTGGCCCATAGACATCTACATTTAACCTCGATTAAGAATTAAAATGCAGATGCGTTGTCACCCTTGAGAACTAAGATGGAATGCCTCGATTCCAGTAAAACGGGTCTCCGGTTCTTTATACTCACCATACGAAACACAGCAACATAAAGCTGCTATTTTACACTGGTATTCTGTAAAAGCGTGGTCCTTCCCCGATCGAGCTGACCCTTTCGTGCTACAACCATAATATTGCTGTAGCGTGGCTTTTATTATTCTCCCAATTGTATTTGTTATTAAGCAATGAAAGATAGTAATGATTGGAAGTACTATTTTACTAATTACATTCTATTTAGTTGCATTTTATTGTATCCTATATTCTTATTACTTGAATAAAAACTATTATTTACGGAATCCTTATTACTTATTTATTAAATATATGAAATGATTGTTTATACCTCCCACAGTTTCTCAAATCATTCTGGGTTGACTGGCGGAGAATGCCATAAGTCATTAAGTCCGCCATTTATATTCCTTATTATTAGGTGCATAGTAAAAGTTAAATAAAAATAAAAAAGTACTTTAAAAAAAAAGAGTGCGCGATGGTGAGATTTCTATTATTTTTTCAATCGAAATAAGTACAGTTATCTCATGCAAAAAATTTGTTTTAATAAAAAACTATATTCTGACTTCAAGTAAGTAAAAAAAATATCTTTGGAAGTCAGTGCTAAGACATAGTGTATAAAAAATGTATTAAAAATTAATTTAATTAAATTTAATTTAATTCGCTATACTTGCGATACCAAAATTTTCACTTTAATATTATCAGAATCGACTACCTTTTAACCACATAAATTAATGCAGAGTTAATTCAGTTTCGGGGTGCTAATAAGTCATCATAAAGCAACAAGAATAAACGTACATACCTAAAATGTATACTTAAACCTTTTAATATGTTAATCGATTGCCAATCAACTTTCTCTAAATACAAAAAAAAATTGTATATATAACCTTTAGCCCAAAGCATGTTCGTATCAAAATCTATTAGCAGTTATCGATACGTTATTCCATTAACTGAACCGTTAGTCTGTTCATACATTTTATCCATTCAATGTTTGATTAAAAATATTTCACCACATATAAAAGATTATTTTAAAGAGCTAACACTATAAACAAATTGTTTGTTTAAAATTAACAGATTTGATGTATTTATGGACATCGTAAAGTTTGTTGACATTCAACAGTACATAAACGTATTCTTCACCAACGTACTTTGTGGTTTGGAATGGCTCGAATAATGTGATTATGTAAATTTTATCAGGAATTAGAATTATACATGCTTATTAGCAATATTTTAGATTTAAAAACGTTACGCTAGCATCACCTTGAATATAATATATTTGTTTATTTATGTATTTTAAATGTTAAGGGCATTAAACTATACTACTAACCGGCGCGTTACTGCCGAAGAAGTCATTTCGGAAATATTGTTTTAAATTTGGAAGAGTTATATAGCTTTAATAGGAATGATAATATATTAATTGAAGTTGAATGATAAAATTTTTCATTTACACCTATTGTAAGTTACCTTCGCTCAAGTGCAAGCAATGTGTTGACAAAATTTTACTGAAATCTGATGAACGGTACAGCAGCGCAATAAATATGAACAAATAAACATTATTTTTCATATATTAGATTTAATATAAAATAATTTGATTTGCCTTAATAGTTCCAAATGCGTTAGCTGGTGAGCCTCTACCGACCAGCAAGGGAAACCTTTAAAAGGTAAGAGGAAAGGCGACCTATGTATTCTCTAATATCTAATCCATTGTTTTTCTCGGAATTACAGTTGACGCGAAGCTTCAATCATTGAGCTATTATGTACTACGTACTAGAGGCGACACTCCATTCAGCTACTCTGTTCCACCCAACTGCGGTGCATACACCGCACTTTAATCAGTCACTCGCTAGGCGCTTGTAAAGTTGTCACGTGTTGTGTTGAATAAAAAAAATCTCTTGATAAAAATATGCCATCTTGTGTACTAAGATACTGCACAAATAATTCAAGAAATATCAGTAAAAACCGAGGAATTACTTTTCATCGGTTAATAAGATACTTAATCAATAAAAAGGTAGTATAGATTAATAATAAAACAAATTATTCCTAAGAAGCCATCTCGTGTCATGGCATATAGATTATGAAATTAATATGTTCAGATGCGATATTTCTGTGGGTACTTAAGTATAGGACGATTTTTTTTATAGAAGAGGAGGCAAACGAGCATGCGGCTCACCGGATGTTAAGTGACTACCGCCGACCATGATCAACCGCAACACCATGGGAATTGCAGGTGCGTTGCCGGCCTTTAGAAAGGAGTAAACTCTTTTCTTGAAGGCCCCCAGGTCGTATCGGTCGGGAAAAATCGCCGGTGGTAAACTATTCCACAGAAAGGTTGTACGCGGAAGAAAACTCCTTTTGAAACGTACTGTGGTGGACCGCCAAGCATCCAGATGGTGTGGATGGTATCGGGACGTTTGCCGCGTAGTGCGTTCACGAAATTTGGCGGCTGGGATTAATCCAAACAATTCCTCAGAGCACTCTCCATGGTATATGCGAAATAAAATGCAAAGAGCCGAGCCGATCGGAAAGCACTCGGTCGTCGACGATTCGAGCCGATCTGCGCTGGATGCGGTCAAGTGGAAGGAGCTGGTACTGGGGAGCCCCAGCCCAGAGATGGGAACAGTATTCCGTGTGCGGCCGAACCTGCGCCTTGTAAAGTCGCAGGCGGTGTGCCGGCATGAAATACTGTCCCGTTCTGCTGAGCACGCCAAGCTTTTTAGAGGCCAATTTGGCCTTCTCTTCCAAGTGACCACGAAACTGCACGTCACTCGATATGTCAACGCCGAGAATTCCGATACTGGCTGAGGCAACAAGGGAAGTGCCTTGAAACTGAAGAGATACGACAAAGGGGTTCTTTTTAGCGGTTAACGCGCAAACTTGTGTCTTCTGGGGGTTAAACTGGACTAGATTTAGTCGCCCCCAATCCGAGAGTCTGTTCAGCAAAGACTCGACTTCATATACAAGTTTGTCCCGGCACTCGGAGACGTTTTCCCGAGAAATATTGGCTCGGCCGGTGTACAGAGCATCACCAGTGCTGTCATCTGCATAGCAATGTTTACAAAAACAGGTTTACAACATATCATTGATATGCAGAAGAAACAGCGTTGGCGATAACACGCAGCATTGTGGAACACCAGCATTAATAGGCTTGCTATCGGAGCTTGCACCGTCTACAACGACCTTGATGCTCCGATCTGCAAGAAAGCTGGTGATCCAATCGCACAATTTCTCGGGAAGCCCATAGGAAGGGAGCTTCGAAAGAAGCGCTTTGTGCCAAACCCGATCGAAGGCCTTCGCAATGTCCAAACTAACGGCCAATGCCTCCCCCTTAGACTCTACTGCTTCCGCCCATCTATGAGTTAGGTAGACCAGAAGATCATCAGCTGACCGACCACGGCGAAAACCGTATTGGCGGTCACTTATCAGCTGGTGATCCTCAAGGTACCTCATGAGCTGGCAGTTTACAATAGACTCCATTGTTTTGGAGAACAAGGAGGTGATGGCGATAGGCCGGTAGTTGGACGGGTCTGAGCGGTAGCCTTTTTTTAGGGATCGGGTGGGCGAAAGCCGTCTTCTATGATTTTCGGACTACGCCTACTGGGAGTAGGAGTACCGGAAAAGACGAGTTAAAACCGGTGCCAACTCTGGAGCACACGTCCTCAGCACAATTTGGGGGATTCCGTCAGGCCCACTCGGCTTGTGGATGTCCAGGGAGAGGAGTGCTTTGTGAACCAAGCGCTGTGTGAACTGCACTTCCGGCATGGAGCACTCACACCGCGGGATGTTCGGCGGCGTACTCCCCCCGTCATCGAGAGTCGAGTTGGACGCAAAGAAAAAGCCTAGAAGATCGACTTTCTCCTTTGCGGTATGGGCCAGTGAGTCGTCCTCTCTGTGCAGAGATAGAAGAGATGGCTCACAGAAATTCCCCTGGACAGCCTTGGCAAGAGATCAGAATGCACGGGTTCCAGAAGGAAGGCGAACTAGTTTCTCGCCAATTCTGCCTATGTGCTCTGACTTTGCCTTGGCAATGACTCTTTTGAAGGACCTAGAGGCGGAATTATACTTCTTTAATATATTATTCTTAATATATAATTATACACATTTTTTTCGTAGAATCATATATAAGTTATTATAATTAGGCTAAATTTTTCATATTTAAATCTGCTTATTATTCTTTTATTTTATTTTTAGGTTTCCACATCAAAGTCAAAGTGGAATAAATTCGTCCATTTTTAATTCTCGCGTGCCTTGTATTTATGAACGACTCATATTCTAATTTAAATAAATATATTTTAATTTAAATGTTATGTTGATGTTTTGTTTTCTAAAAGTTTTGTTAAACCTACATTTAGTATGTTCTTTTTATATTTAACATAGATACCTTTTAAAATATTCAGATAAAAATGTAATTAAAATGTAATTGTGATATAATATCACGTAATATTATATTAAATAGGTAAATATAATATACAATATAAATGACAAAATTTAAATTATTCTCGATATAATTTATTTATTTAACAATACAATCTACTATTACCTACAGATCATTCTACCTATGTTTATTCTATGATAAAAAACAACCGCGCGAACACAGACTAGCGTACATTTTTTGTTTGAGATAGCTGTTCTAGTACATAAGTACATATTACTTCAATGGCTTCAATGGACCCTCATATATCTAAACTAGCTAGCAAACTTAGCTCTGCAGTATATGCTGTAAAAGATTAAGGGGTTTGTGTTGAATGTGTTGTGTACTAGCTGTACAGCTAGATTAGTTTATTTTAGTTATTTCCATAGCCATAATGTCATATGGATTCTTGCTATGGACGACTGACATTGAAACTATCTTTGTTTTGCAGAAAAGAGTCATAAAAGCAATTTACAACCTAGGTCCGAAATAATCTCTTGGAGAAAATTAAAAAAAATATTAACTTTTGCTTCCCAATATATTCACGAAAATTTAATGTACATACACAAAAACAAAAAGAGTTTTGCATATGATATTCTGTAAATACTGGGAACAAGCACAAGTTAGTGGTACCAGTTACTCAATTCCAAAGAGTCAGTAATTTCTACATGGGGTAATGTAATATACGCTTTTACAACAAAGTCCCAGATAATATAAAACAGTATCTATCAAATATTTGGGATCAAAGACATTTATTCTTATAAGAATTTACAAAAATTCACTTAAATGAGAAATACATTAAAAACAAAATACATAATGAGTATTAGGTAGTACAATCTAGTTTTTAGAGATTGAGGTATACCTGATAGAAGAAATAAGAACCGATAACCGATGGGGAAGAAAGGTTCTCGAGTGGCAGCCTCGTACCGGTAGGCGTAGTGTAGGGCGACCACCCACTAGATGGAGTGACGACCTGGTAAGATATGCAGGAAGTCGATGGATGCAGGTGGCTCAGGACCGTGCTTTGTGGCATTATTTGGGGAAGGCCTATGTTCAGCAGTGGACTTGTGAAGGTCTGTAATGATGATGATGATGATTAGGTAGTAAGTGGTCACCGAGCGTGCCAGGCAAAGTACACAAATATTTTATGTCACAAAATTATATAAATAGTGCGGGTAGAAATTTTACCATCATAACAGGATTGAAGATCGCCCGTGCAAACAAAAACAAACGGTGCAAGCGAACACAGATACGTGGATTTAAAGATTCTTTGCTAGAATTGACTAGCCATCATAACGAGAATTCTTGTAATATTGTATTAATTATTAATATGAATGTTTAATGATATTTAGTAACCGTAGTGATGGTTTTTAATATTTATTCGTTTATTATATGTTTATTAACTTTTTTTTTTAGGCAGTTAGGTGTTTATAGTTTGTGATTTTGTAGGCTATTTTAACAGTCTTTTAAATGTTAGCATACTTTTAGCTTCCTTGATATCTACAGGCAATTTATTGTATAGTTGTGCACTTTCATAAGTGATGTTCTTTTTTCCGTAGTTGGTTCTTGGCCGTCGCAGAATTAAGTTATTAGCACTTCTTAACATTTTAGTTTGCACATTTTTCTTTTTTGTAAAGGTTAAGTTAGTATGTAGGTTTTTATTTAAAATTTTTCGTGTTAGTACGCGAGGAAGTATTTGTATGATTGTTCTATATTAAGTATTTTAGTATCTTTGTATATTTTGGTTATAGATGTCAGGAAATCGTAACCGAAAAGAATTTTGATCAATTTGTTTTGCGCGATTTGAACAGAATTGAGATTAGTTTTGGCAGCTGATCCCCAGATTTCTACCAGATAATCGATGTGTGTCTTAGCTAGGGAGTTATAGTAGTAATAGCGTATATTCCGCGTAGTGCTCCGGTTAGGGATATCAGTTTTTGTTTTTTTTTTCAAGTGTTCTTTCCATGTCAGTTGGTTATCTAAAGTAAGGCCCAAATACGCTTGTTACTTTGTTGATTACTATGTCATTAATTTTTAGAGGTGTGAGTTCGTGTATTTTTTTTATTCTTTGCTGCAAAGATTATATAGTTTGTTTTGGCTATGTTTATTGTAAGTAGATTTGAGCAAAACCACTTATTTATGTATGTTTAGATCATTTTGCGCGTCTTTATTAATTTATTCAATATTGTTACCGAAGTAAAATAAGCTGGTATCCTCCGCATATAGTGATAGGTCTCCTTTTAGTTCTAATGTGCTTACATCGTGTATGTAAATAAGGAAAGGCAATGGGCCTAAAATGGAGCCTTGAGGGACACCGTACGTTATTTGTTTTAGGCTGCTTTTGTGTTCTGCAAGTTTAAGTATCTGATAACGGTCGGAGAGCTATGAATTAAGAGGTTCAAGAGGCTTTGGTGTTATACCTATATCTTGTAACTTATCCAAAAGATTTTTATGTGAGACTGTATAGAACGATTTTTTTAGATCAATGAAGATGCCAAGAGCAACATTTTTTTCATCTATATTGTTTTTATTTTGGTAACAAGGTCTACAGTCGCTGATAGTATGCTAGATTTGGGTCTGAAACCATATTGTTTGTTATAAAGAAAATTTATAGAGTTTAAATAAGTCTCAAGTCTGTTATAAATAATTTTCTCGAAAATTTTAGTGACAACGGGAAGAACCGATATAGGCCGGTAGTTGCTGGGGTCAGTTTCGCTGCCAGATTTGTGAATAGGTGTAACTTTGGCGATTTTGAGACTACTGGGAAATATACCTTGTTCTAGACAACTATTTAAGCATAGAGTTAGTTCTGAGCTATAAGGTTTTTTACGCATTTTATGGACTTAGTATTGAAGTTATCAATGCCCGAGCTAGTATTTGGATCTAAGTTGTTTATTATTTTAATTACCTCCTCAACTGCAGCCGGTGCCATTGCCGTTAGTTTTTTATCGTTGTTGTTAAGTTTTGCATTTATAAAGATTCTGTTATCATGGTACTGAAGGGAATTTTTTTGTGCTAGTTCTGCTCCAATAAATGAAAAGAAGTGGTTGAAACATTCGCAGATCTCTTTTGTATCGGTTACCGAAGTTCCTCCTATTAGTAATTTGGGTGGTATCGATATTTCTCTAAATTTGTTATTGCTGAGGTTATTTATTAATTTCCACATCTTGGCTGGATTGCATTTATAATCTGTAAATTTCTTGTAGTAGTACTCTTGTTTCATTCTTTGAATTTTATTAGCAACTAGGTTCCTTTGTTTTAGGAAGTTTTCCTTGGCGAGTTTATTCTCTGGATGGCGTTTGTATTGTTCACAGAGGATGTTTTTATAAGTAACATCCTTAATTTTGGATTTTTAATTTTGACTTTTTTGAACTTACAATTCTCTATACTTTTCATAAGTTTACTTCAAATCTTGTGTATTCTTTGTTTTCGGTACTTTCTACGTTTTTCTAGCGTTTCATATAGTTTTTTGTAATCGAATGCTGCATTCTATTCTTTCTTTAGGTTCTGGTTTGAATTCTTTTATTTCAAAAAAGATCTGCTTATGGTCTGATATAGACGATTCAACAATTGCCAGATGGAATTTGTTTTCCTTTAAGTCTGTAGATATATGATCAAGAATAATTTTACTTTTTGATGTTTCACGAATACAATACTGAGGACATATTCTATTAATTATTGAGTAGCCGCATTCTAGGAGTGTATTTTTATATTCTTCAACTGAGCTGTCCAGGTTAAGCAGGTCTAGATTAAAATCACCAAATACTACGGCTCTTTTTTATGATGTAGTAGTAATGAAAGAGTTTCTAGAAATTTTGTAACGTTTGTTCTACCAGGCTTGTATACTGCGCCAATATCTAGTGAGAATTTATCTATGTGTATACACAAGAACTGGTTTTCATCTTTTTCGAGTTCATCAACATAGCAGTGTTTAATAATGTTATGGACAAATATTGATAGTCCACCGCCAATGACATTTTTTCTGTGCTGATGGTAGTGAGTATATCCGGGTAATTGAAATCTCTTGGCTTCATCATTAGATTTAATCCATGTTTCAGTAAGAATAAGCACATGTATCGTAGATTTGAAAGATTCAACAATACACCTCAATTCATCGAATTTTCCAGGCTTTATGATACTTCTAGTATTTGCGTATAAGAATGTTAAATATTGTTTATTGGTTATAAGGTTAATATAATTGTTTGTTATTTGGTAAGTAGTGTTATGTTCGTTTGCTTTGTCACTCATGCATCGAACTTTTTTGGTAATGTTTTAATAATTTTGGGTATATTTTTAATATACTTAATACGTATATTCTTCTCCCTCTTCTGTTCTACGTTTCAGTTCTACTTTCCGATGTTTAAGTTGATTTTGTTGAAATGGTGTCTGATCAGTATAGAATTTAATTTTACTATCTTTTATGTTTCCTTTATTGCGCAAAATAAGCTTTACAATTTCTTCCGAATCAAATGTAACTTTTATTGGACGATTCGTTCCTGGCTTGTATCTTCATATGCGTACTTTTTTTTGATTCAGGGCAGTCTTTGAGTAAGTTTTTGATAGCTCAACTACTTTAGTCTTGTCTAGATCAATACGTTCCTTGGCGTCCGTTGACTGAGGTTCAGGAATACCAGCAATAAGTATGTTCTTCTTTCTCATGCTTTGGTCGTTTAATTCAGACAGTATTTCTTCATATCGCTTCGTATCGCTTGGTAGATTTTTTAAGTTTCCTACATTAGACTCCAGTGACACAAATTTATCCCCAGCTTTCTGTGCAAAGTTTTTGAGACTTTGTATTTCGTCTTGAATGTTACTTTGATTTGTGGCTAGGTTTGTTATCCGTTGCTCAGTCGACCGCATAGCATCTCTAATGTCTTGAATTTCACATCTTATCATTGCGATGTCATTCCTAATTTCATTAGCACTCTCTTTCTGCGCATTGATTGATGAAGTTGAGTGTCATCATTTCTGTATTTTTTTTTCTGAATATCAGAGAGGTGACATTGGACCTGAGCATATTCGCCGTCGGAATGCTTGCGTTTATTACGAAAAGTAATCGTTGAGGGTTCGGAGATTGACGCACTGGGCATGTTTGATAGATTTGGTTGGGAACCACTACGCTCAAAGTTCGTGTCGCTTCCAGTAGGTGATCGAAGTACATTCATGTTTACTTCAACGTAACAAACACTTTGGTTTCTATGACGCACGCACTGAGATGTCAGACCGAGTAGAGAAATTGGAGCCCGTAGCGTCTACCCGAGGGGGTGAAGAGCGGTTACCGCCGGTCGTCAATTGGTCACGCGCGGAGTAAAAAGTAGTAACACAATGCACACGCGTAATGTTAATTACAAGTTTTATGTTATGAGGTAAAGGTTGAAAATAGTTTGACTTTTACAATTTATTTTTTAAGAATAATCAGCAACACGTCCGCCTCGCACGCTCGCGCTTGTGTATTCTATATTTACTAAGCAAAAATTGTTTAGTAAAGGTTATTATATTACTAAAGAGTACATGATGGATAATTACCCCTGGGAATTAGGTGGTTGCCACCATGCTGTTTCTTAATGTCTTAATAACAATTGTATGAAATATTATATTGTAAATTTTGCCTTTTTTTTAAAGTTCCGCTGGGTTTTTTGCTGGTTCTTCCCAGGACAGAGGTTCTTTTTTTGAATCACCGTGACTTTCAGTAAGTATTATATATAATCTCTATAATAAAAATGATTCTGTTCTATTCTATTCTAAAATATTTCATGATCTGCCATCCAATATACCAAACGCTTCATATTTGGTATCTACTCTCTACTAAAAGAATGCCATTTTTAAAACACACTAATTGCAGCCGTTCACCTGTCTACTATGCCGTAGGTCTTGGATTGGAATCCTAGCTGAAATGACTATATTACTCTGAGCTAAACGCTGATGACGTGGTAGCTTAGGCTCTCCGTAAATTTCACAACTCGCGAATAACCCGGGATCGATCTCCGTCATGAAATTGTGAATAGCAATTTTTGTGGATGATACCATATACATGGCGGTGAAGGATATTATGAAGAAACCCGCATGTCTTAGCAATAAAATAGATCCAGGACATGTGAAGTACGCTAACGCGCACGCTGTGACAGCTTGGCTGACTTATTTAAAAAAATATAGTTATTTAATAACATCCGACAGTACAAATAAACTTACAAATGTTTTTCCATGTACCGCCGATTCATAGCTTCGACCATGTTCAATCGGTTCGCGTTGCAACTTTAAATGAGATTCGACTGATTAATGTTTCTTTCTAAAATATTTTTAATATTTTATGTTAATTAGATTAGAAACGAATAAACCATTCTAAATATATTCTTAAAAGTAGAAATTAAAAAAAAACGAGTTAAAATGTGCAAAAAATTAAAGAGCATACCACGGAGGCATTGTTTTATATATATATATATATATATATATATATATATATATATATATATATATATATATATATATATACCTATAATTGTATTTTGTATATAACCTGAAAATTGATAAACCATTACTTAAAACTAATTTCTTATTTCTAATACCATTGTGTAATAAGAAACTTTACCTCAGTCCTAGCTTAGCAACTAGCGATATCTGGTGATCGGAACCTTTACTGCTCCATAACTTTCTCAAAAATACGAAATTTCGATATTAAACTTTGAACACAGTACATTTTAAGGACATTTTATGTTTTAATAACGTTTTCCTATACTTACAATATTATATGATCCACTTATATTATAGGGTACAGATAAAGTGACAAAATTCTAAATTTCTATCATGTGAGTAGGTAAAACGAACGCAATGACTGACGAGATTATTGAAGTATAGACTAAGCCTAAACGTAAAAACCGCATGAAGAGCGTGTACGGTAAGGTACTCGGCGGTTACATATAATAAACATACGTTGTTATGCTTCGGCATAACAACGTATGTTTATTATTTAGGGGTTTATTCAGACGTTGGCGGTCTGTGTCTACCACTGCGTTACAACGTATAAGAATTGAGAGGTTACAAGATGAAGATGTGAAAGACAAGTACAAATGCAGACTGAGAGAAAATATAAGTAATTTGGATGAGTTGTGTATGAATGAGTTAGACTTGGAGAATGTGTGGCATAATGTTAAGAAAGGTTTAGTGGATGCAGCTACCGAAGTATGTGGTGTTAGTAAGAGAACGAATGAAAGGAAAGACAATACGTTATGGTGGGATGATGAGGTTCGTATGGAAGTTGAAGCAAAGAAGAGAGCATGGCTAGATTTACTAGCGACCAAAGCTGGTAATTCTGGCGGTAAGAATGATGAGAATGAAAGAAAAAAGAAGTTTAAACGTCTAAATAAGAGAGTAAAAGAATTAGTTGAAAGGAAATAGCAAGAAAGAACGGATAAGAATGATAGAAGAATATCGAATAACTTCCAGGCAAATATTAAAATGTTCTGGAAACTCGTAAGAAATACCAGGGGACTTTCAAAACAGCCTAGATTGAATGCGATACGAGACGAGAATGACTGTATCCTGAATGATGAAGTGTTGAGTCTAAAGAGATGGAAGGAATATTTTGAAAAGCGTATTTATGAGTGAGGAGAAGTGTGAACTAAATGAAATAAAAATTCCGAAAGAAGATGAAAGAGATAGAGAGATAAGTATAGATGAAATAATGAAAGCAATGAAAAGCATGAAAGTAGGTAAGGCAGCCGGATACGATAGAATTTCGCTCGAAATGCTAAGGGCTGGAGAGGACGTGGTGGCAGGCCTGCAGTACACCTTGTGTAATTTATGTTGGGAACTAAAGCGGGTACCGGGAGACTGGTGCAAAGCCGTGATAGTCCCAATATATAAGGGAAAAGGATCACAGCAGGACTGTAAAAACTACCGTGGTATCAGCCTTCTTAGCATTGTGGGAAAACTGTATGCTAAGGTACTAATTGAAAGAACTGATGAAAAAATTTGGGATGTGCAAGCGGGATTTAAAAAGGGAATGGGGTGTACAGATCAAGTCTTTTCCATGCGCATGATTTGAAGTTTTTGGCGAAAAACCAAAAAGTTTTTTGTGCGTCCATGGACTTTGAAGAAGGCTTATGACAGAGTGGACAGGGATGTGTTATGGCAGACGCTGAACGCATTTAGGTTGAACGCTGGTTTGATACAGGCATTAAAGTCTCTGTATAGGGACTCGAGTGCTTGTGTTAGAATCAACGAGATCTACTCGGACTGGATTGGCATCCATAAAGGTGCAACACTGTGTGGCTTCCTCGTGGCTGTTCAACCTATTTATGGACAGCTGTTTGGAAAATTTGAAAGTTGAAGAATGCGGGTTAAGAATGGGTGAGTTAACCATCAAATGCCCTTTTGTACGCCGATGATCAAGTCATACTTGCGTCGTCGGCGGCCGAGTTGCAAATGATGGTTACATCAATGAACAGGTCATTAAAAGAAAGGGGAATGAAAGTGAACGCAAGTAAGACGAAAGTGATGGTTTTTGAAAGAGAAGAAAGCAAAACGGTATGTGAAATAAGAATAGAAGGAGAGTTAATTGAGCAAGTGGATGAGTTCGTATATTTGGGATGTGTATTCAGCAGGGATGGGAGATATGATAAGGACATTGAACGACGAGTGAATGCAGGAAATAAAGTAAATGGGGCTCTACACTCTATTGTGAAAAGTCAGAATGTGTCAAAAAAGGCACGTATGGCAATTCACAACGCTGTATTAGTCCCTATTTTAACGTATGGTAGTGAAAGTTGGGTGTGGCAGAAGAAGCACGAGAGTAGAATAAATGCAGTAGAAATGCGGTCGCTAAGGAGTATGTTAGGGCCTTGACAGGGTGAGAAACTGTGTGATAAAAAAAGTGTGATTTGCAAGATGTTGCGGTGACCAGGATTAAGAAAGGAATGCTTCGGTGGTTTAGTCATGTAGAAAGAATGAATGCGGAAAGACTGACAAAGCAAATATATGTTGCAGAAGTGAATGGAAGAGTCGGAAAGGGACGTCCTAGGCGGAAGTTTGTCGACCAAATTGGCGATATACTAAAATGGGCCAAATTAGGAGTGCCCTTAACCGACGAGCATGTATGCGTAGGTATATGGATGTGGAAGAGGCGAGAAATGTATGTCAGGATCGTGCTAAATGGAAGTCTGTAGTCTCTGCCTACCCCTCTGGGTGACAGGTGTAAGTGTTTATGTTGTTATATGTCTATACTGCACGCCCCACCGAACGCTAACAACTAAGGCATTAGGCATATACCTAGTCTAATTAACACTGAGTTTTTACACATAGAGAAATAAATAATAATAGTTTTTGACACAATACATAAGAAACGGTAGAACGAAGCTGCTATATTAACTTGTATTCATAACGGTCAGTAACCGTCGAAAGTGCCACGAGAAAGGACTTTTGCCTACAATACGTCGGATTATCATTTGAATGCGAAATCAATTTTCCCTTCACTCGACCATTCCGTCGGTTGCTACAGAGGGAACCCTTCTGTTTTAACAGAATATACACTTCAAGAAACTTAATACATATCGTCATAATTTGTCTTAATCATAATTTGTTTATAAATATCTATTTCATATTTATTATAACATTATATATATATATATAATAAAAGAGTGCATATAGTAGTAACAAAATAAGCGACAGTCCGATTCACAATAAATGTTTTCTGTGCTTCAAACAAAGAAACAAATGTGCCTTAAAGCCTGTAATTATGTATTAGTGGAACAGCTCTTCAAAGCAATCTTGATATTGAGTAGAGGGTTTCCTGACGCTGAATATGCTTCCACAGTAGATTGTCTCATGGCAGGATTATTTGCCATAGTTGCCACGCTTGGCAGGTGGGTGAGCAATCGCAGTTTTTCTATTATTTTGAGTGGTTATCAAGAAGTTGCAGCTACTCTGTCGTACGTCACAACACGGCGTTAACAAAGATAATTGCGATGAATTTTGTTCAAACAATATTGAAATAATAAGCCTTTCGTCGTATAGAGGCAGAGCAGCTGACGGACGTGCTAAGTCACATCACTGTGTAGGAGCGATGTAATATCTAATTCCACGTAATATCGTCCCGTGGGTGTCGACAGAGAGAATAAACCAGAAGACAGGAAGCATCTTCCTGCAGGCGTGTCAAATATTCCGTATCTCTATCAGGCAATCTATGTTGGAGGCCTATGTTCAACACTAGACTATTGATAGGCTGTAATGGAAAAAAAAGCTTTAAAGTTCACTTAAAATTTGATTTTCTAGTACAATTATGGCTTTATGTAAACGGATATTTTAACTAATAACGATTTGCGAGTGGAGTCGTTATTTAACCTGTTTGCAAAGACAATAATCTCGATGTGCCTGAACGCTCCGCCAATAGGGAATGGCGACGATATATGAAAGCTTGAAAGCCTATTATGCAAAATTGTCTGCAATTTCCTCGGTATCCGTTAAACGATTTGCAAATGCCGATTTCACATACGTCATAATTCTTCAACACACAATGAAATTGCAACTCGCTTTTTAAGCTTTCCACGTATTTGAGAGACGACTACGTTTATTACGAGTACCATACCTTTTTTTTATATTTCACAAACGGATTATACAACATTTCTTAAAACATGTTTTATTTATTTATCAAAAAAAAATTGTATGGTTCATAGGACAAACAATATTTATGTACAATCTAAAATCTTACTTTATACGTGGATACTAATACTATCATATGGTTGTAGCACGAATATGTCGGCTTGACGGAGGAAAGACCACGCCCTCACATAATACCAGCGTGATAAACAGTTTAATGCTGTTGTGTTTGGTATGGTGAGTGTAGAGATCCAGAGACCTTTTATCCGAAAACGAGGCATTCCATCTTAGTCCACAGGGTTGATAACATTGAGATATACTGCTACGTATAGCAATATAGTTCAATGGTTGATAACGATTCTTAATCGGGGATAGATGTAGTTGTCTATTAGCTGTCATGTTCGTTCTTATTTTATATAAAAAAACAACAATTTAATTTAATTACTGTCTCATTTGATGAGATAATCAACTTGTTACATGTTCTGTATTATTTTTTTACTTACTATAAGCCGGTGCTTGACCACAAACCCCACCTGTTGGTAAGTGGTGATGCAGCCTTAGATGGTAATTCGCACTGTCTTAGCGTAACAAATGCCTATTCACTCTTGCCTTGAAGACGCAGATAGCATTCGGACGGAAAGATAGATGCCGGCAAATATTTCCACTACTTTGCTGTACGTATTAAAAAAGCCGAAGCAAAACGTTTGGTTTTAATGCGTGGAATATCGAAAACTTACTTGTATATAATACCGAGAAGCTGGCTACTCTGCGCCTATGCTTGAGCCCATTCTTGGTACTGGCACGCCATGTTAGTTCTTTTTTACTAAGACTGTGTTTGACTACAAACCTATCCAGTGTGATAAGTGGTGACAAATCTAAACGGTAGATCGCACTGTCTTTGCGTAACAAAAGCCAATTCAATCTTGCCTAGAAGACCCAGGCTGTAAATGGATGTAAAAGCAGACGAAAGACAAACAAAGCAAAAGAAAGTTAATCCACTTTTATGCTGTGCGCATTACCAAAAACGAAGCAGATCGCGTGGTTCGAAAGCATCCTGAGTGTCTGGTTGTCCGATGGTTGGAAGATGAGGGTGGGATTAAACCATGCAATTCCTGCACACACTGTTGATAATTATAAATTGAAAGGTGGACGATCAAATAATTGAATAAAGAAAAAAATTGTTGCAATTTTACGTGGTAGAGCCACGCTGCTAGTTGTAGTATGAACGGGTCGGCTCGACCAGGCCAGGACCATGCTCTTACAAAATACCAGCATAAAATAGCATTGTGATGCTGCTACGTTTCGTATGGCGAGTGTAGAGAACCGGAGCCCCTTTTTAATCATTCATTCATTCCATCTGAGTCCTCAGGGGTGACAATGCATTTGCATTTTGATTCTTAATTGAGGTGAGGTAGTTGACGTAAGTGATGAGGTGATGTAGATATCTATGGGCCACAGCATCCACTTACCATCAGGTGGACTGTGTGCTTCTTTGTCACCCAATGCTATAAAACAAGTAACAAGGTACTGATTCTCACACGGTAGATTTTTGGTAGTTTTTTATTCACTCTACAATAAGGTTTATATCATCGCACCAATAGACTTCACATCAGGCAGGTTGTTAGAACGCAGATATGATATCTAGACATTACACCTGACAAACTTCCACTATTTCATGGTCACCAGTTTCCTTCTGTCAACCAGTAGAGTTCGTTTGCAGTGACATATTTAGTTTTACAATTTTATACAAATAAAGCTTTGTTTTTGAAATAACAGTATTTTTATATAACAGTCCTAATTGGATTTCAACAACGAGAAGGCATTCGAATTGATCGCGATGAAAGACTCTTAAAAGGTCTTAAATTGGCAATTACGAATATAATAAGAAAGCAAGTAAAATACACATAAAGAGAATAAAATGAAATGTAAATGATAATATATACAAAATACTGTAAATCGAAAAAGTAAAACCCAGGAGGGGCCCCGACTGAATGGACACCTGATATACATAATATGTACAGTGCATATTAGTGTAAGCGAAAAGTATGCAGCGAAGCAGGACATTTGGCGTGCATTACAAATACTTGTATGTAGTCTCCTAAAGACAGGGGGTGGGGGGTTTGGCTCAAAATGTATTCACTCTCACTAGTCAAGCCTTTCTATCATCCTTTAAATACCTGCATTGAAATCTATTCTAAGCTGGGAACATCCATCATCTATTTTATCAGCTTGCCATGATCGCCATACTTGCTGCGCCTGGCAAGCAGGTTAGCAGATGTAGTATTTATAATTTTGTGTGGTTATCAGAATGATACTGCTTCTCATCTTCTGCTTCCGTAACCCTTTATCGCTTCTTATGATATTATGGGGTAATGGATATTACACTGCCATCTCACAGTTAAGCGTTCCCTTAAAAATGCCACCAAACTAAACACCAGCATCCACTTCCTGCATTTCATCATCATCATCATCATTAGAGCCCTTCCCAAGTCCACTACTAAACATAGGCCTCCCCCAAGGAATGCCACAAAGCACGGTCCTGAGCCGACTGCATCCATCGACTTCCTGCATGTCTTACCAGGTCGTCACTCCATCTAGTGGAGGGATGCTCTACACTTCGCCTGCCAGTACGAGGCTACCACTCGAGAACCTTTTTCCCCCATCGGTTATCGGTGATCAATATAGTCCTGCATGTCATGTGATGAAATAATTGAAGACATTTCGCTATTAATATTCGTAGAGCCTTTTAAACTATTATTTTAGGCATAGGTCAAACGGCACGGCAACTCAATTTCATGTGAAACAATGAAATTTAAGGTTTTTCCTTTGCTCGTAAGTTGTATTAGTTCACGGATTTGGGGCTTGCCTTATAATAAACTGCCTGTTTGGCCGTTTCTCGATACGAAGCACCAAATAAAGGCAATAATAATATATACCTATTATGAGATTTTCTCATAATTAAACAAGTATTATGTTTACCTCTTCGACTGCCCTGTCGGTCTAGTTATCGTAAGTGCGACTGCTGATTATGTTGTACCGGTTTCGTATCCCGGGCTTAGCCGCAAATCAGTTATTGGGTTTTTCTGTCAAGAAAAACTTTTCCTCAGTAGCAGTCTGGAGTTAGTATCTGGTGGTGTTTTCCCCCCGCACCTTGGAGAGCATATAAAATCATTTCTCTCGCGCCTAGCCTCTCCCCAGTCGTATCAAACTGTCGTCCCATCAGCCGATGCGAGTGAAGGAATAGAGTGCGCACCTGTGCTCAAGCACCGGGTGTGCTTTCACAGTTCACACCAAGACCGAAATTAAGTCTGGAGTACAATATTGTAGGCTTAGTAGTGGTAGAGTCACGTTGCAGCTATATTATGATTATAGCACGAATGGCTCGGCTCGACCGGAGTTAGACCACACTCTCACAAAATACCGGCATGAAATGGCAGCTTAATGCTGCTGTATTTCGTATGGTGAGGAAAGAGAACCGTAGACCCCGTTTACTGGAAATGAGGCATTCTATTTTAGACCTAAGAGGTGACAACGCATCTGCACTTTCATTCTTTATTGAGGATAGTAGATGTCTTGGGCCACAGCATCCACTTACCTACCCTATACTACAAAAATATTTATGTAAATATTTAGATCCGCCATACTTGATTTCCTAATTTAAATGCAAACCTCGAAAAATGAACATAAGGAAACGACGGCGAACCTTAACGTAACCCATTCAGAAAATTGCCTCAACAGTGATATTAATGATAAACTTAGATTATAATATGTCACACATTACGACCCTAGCGTACCTAATAGGAAGCATTAAGTAGGAGACACGAAACTAAACCCCACTAAATACAGTACAAAAGAAAAAATAACGACCACCGATCACGCATCTAAAACTTAGTCAAATTAAAAGTTGACTGCAATAAACAATAAAATATACCGAATAGGCTCTCCTTTCATTTGGTACAAGTTTTGTAATATCATGATCATCATTCGCTTGTGGTTCGTATTTTAAATTATTTAGTACAGTTTCGTTGTTTTTATCGTTGTTAACAATAACAGAAAGTACTTCTTAATTTTGTCTTTGATTTTGTATTTAAAGTTTTAGTACTTTTTATTTAATTTGTTACATTGAGGCTTAATTTTACGGTCTAAAACCGTCCAACTGCTGGGCAAGTCTCTTCATTTTTAAGAATGTATTATCCATTACATCTACCACAGTCAGTAAAAGTTGACTGCTGCAGGTCTCCCCTATAAATTGCCTCATTTTGATTTTGCCATAGTTGCCACGATTGGCAGATGGGTTGGCAATCGCAGTTTTATTTTATTGTTTGTGTTATTATAAGGAAGACGCTTTTTGTTTTCAGATATCGTGTTGCTTATTACGAGACACACGAGATGATATGAGATAGAGGTGTTTTTACACCGTTTCAACACGGCTAAGAAGGTTCAGAAAGTTAAATCGCCGGTCCACTCCTGTGCGTGTTGAATGCTTGCCAATGGAATATGTCCTCGAAATATTTCATTCTTTAGAAATACATGAAAAATGTTGATGTGTTTTATGTGTTGTGGTAAATCAGCACTTGAAATTGCAATTAACAATTTTTTTGGGGGGTCGAACAATCCGCTCGCCTGTTTGCCTCAAAGACATTAACCGGTTGGCCTAATGTGAAATTTAGAGCGAACTTTTAGCCTTGACCACCAATTTTAGTAATGCTATCATCATCATCATTATTATTACAGCCCTTCACAAGTCCACTGCTGAATATAGGCCTCCCCCAAGTAATGCGACAAAGCACGGTCCTGAGCCACCTGCATCCATCGACTTCCTACATGTCTTACCAGGTCGTCACTCCATCTAGTGGGGGGTCGCCCTATACTATGCCTACCGGTACAAGGCTGCCACTCGAGAACCTTTCTTCCCCATCGGTTATCGGTTCTTCGAGCTATATGACCGGCCCATTGCCATTTCAGCTTACTAATCCGTTGGGCTATGTCGGTCACTCTGGTTTTACTGCAGATATCCTCATTTCTGAGTCTATCACGCAGAGAAACTCCGAGCATAGCCCTCTCTATAGCTCGCTGAGCGACCTTGAGCATCCTCATACGGCTAGCAGTGAAGAACCACGTCTCAGATCCGTAAGTCATCACTGGCAACACGCACTGGTTGTACACTTTAGTTTTCAGAGATTGAGGTATACCTGACGAGAAGATGTGTCGTAATTTCCAGAACGCTGCCCAGCCGAGTTGAATCCATCGATTGACCTCTTGGTCGAAGTTGGACTTACATAGTCGGACTATTTGTCCCAGCTAAACGGACTCGTCAACAACTTCGAGCTTAGTGCTCCCAACAACTACCGGCATAAGTGTGACAGGCACATTAAACATGATCTTTGTTTTGTCCATGTTCATCTTAAGACCTATCCATTGGGAGACACCATTGAGGTCATTCAGCATAGTGCTAAGGTCCTCCAGCGATTCTGCCATAAGGACTATATCGTCGGCAAATCGAAGGCAAGTGATGTACTCGCCATTGATGTTAATACCGTATCCTGTCCAGTCCAGTAATGCTGTAGTAAGTATTAATTAATAACTCCTAAACTAAACTCCACATTAAGGTAATTTTTCACATTTTCAATTTCACAAGCGTGTGAAATGCGATGCAAAAAGTATTGTTGTTTTTTATTCATTTACGATTCATTTCTCTCTTGTCGAAATGATGATAATGTTGAGACGTATCTGTGGTTACAGCCTTATTTAAGGTAAATTTAGAATATTATATGAATTCTAAAATAAACGTAAGTTATTATTAATGGCAGTATTTAAATATTTAGATCACCCCAAAGGAATTTAAAAAATAAAATAATACTTTTAGACCTAAGATTGGCAACTTCGTTCAGGGATATATAGCTATTCAATTATATAAATACAATGAAAAACGCTAATCTGGTAAGATATCTTGGCTACAAATTACTTAAACGAGCGATGGTTTAAGCGGTAAGTAAAGAAAAAAATTGCCATAAGAAGGTAGTAATTACAAAATGGCCATAATGATCCTTGTTAGCTATTCACAAACGACTTTGGAAATTCATAATACGACATTGATTAGATTGTAGCCATGAATACTGAGCTTCACGTGTAATGACAATTTAAAGACTTAAAGGTCGATTTTATTATCATATTGTATGATTCTTACAGAACTATTAGCCCTTATGACAACAATATAATGGTCTCAGCACACGCGAGCAATTTTTCTTTTTGCTTCCTCGTGATGGGCGCAAAGTTTGTTTTTCTGTTAGAAATACTTACGTAGTTTTACTATCACTTGATATTGGATTGTTTGCATAAAAATTCATTATACTACTTCGTCCCGCATCGTAAGAGGAGATAATATTGGTAATTTTCTTTCTAATTTATTTTAAGATCCATACGGCCTCCGATAGATGGCAGTATAATCGGCTTGTATTTTATTATACTAAATAACTAATAACTTATCCACCAATTGTGATGATCACAATCATTAATAAAGGCTTAGGAGGCCCGTATCTAACAGTAGACTCTTACAGATTAGGTAATAAAAAACCTATTAAAAATTAACATCAAAGCTAGAAAATTTTCATGTCAACTTACTAAATTAGCACGGGAAAAGCCTACCTTTATTTTTAAACTACTGCTATTTTTTTTATAGTAGGGTGACAAACGAGCACACAGTCCACCTGATGGTAAGTGGTTGCTGTGGTCCATAGACATCTACACGTACATCCATTCTCGATTACGAATCAAACTGCAGATGCTTTGTCACCCGTGAGGACTAAATTGGGATGCCTTGTTTCCAGTAAAAAGGGTGTCCGGTTCTCTACACTCACCATACGAAATACAGCAGCATTAAGTTACTACTTGACGCTGGTATTATGTGAGAGCGTGGTCCTTCCACGGTTGAGCTGACCCATTCGTGCTACAACTATACAAATAATATAACTGCAGCATGGCTCTACCACGTATGACTGCAATAGCATAGCTTAATAGCTTTTTAAATCATGTTTCATATACAGACAATAATGACAAGGATATAAGTTATGTGAATTAGGAAACAGCCTGTTATTTTAGCAGCAATGTTATGATAATATCATGCTGGTTGATTGCGGCTTGATTTCAACTCACCGTGTAGTGTCGCTGTAAGATAATTCACTAGTTGTTGATAGAGGAAAACTAATACAGAAGCTAGGTTGCAGCGTTATCCTGATAACTACTCAAAATATTTAATATGGAAAATATTCCGCCTACCAGGCAATATACCGGGGGGGGGGGGCTATGTTCAGCAGTAGACTTAAATAGGCTATTCTGATGATTAATGTTGCAACTGTCGTCTGATGCGTACCGGAAATTGTCAAATGCGCATGATATGTTACTGCGCCGCGAAGTGTGAACACAGACATGCTCATACGCACCTAACTGTACCTTGTATACAGTATATAGGCTGGAAAGCAAGAGTAATAATATGAACGTAGATTTTAGACAACGATTTCTTAAATTTACGCGAACGCTACACATTTAATAAAATTATATTTACGGATTTTATCGTGTTTAATCAACTATTTTAACTTAGTTTTTAATTCACGACGTTGGTCGAATGGTCACGGGGGGGACTGAAAATTTTGACGTCCCAATGTCATAGTTAGTCCGGCTACATTCAGTTTTAGAATATTAATTTTTAGTAGATTTTAGATGTAAAGCTGAGATCAGATCTGTGATTCAACTCAAAGGTTTTATGTAAAAGCTAGTAAAATTACAGGTTTTATACGTCCCCCCAGGTTAAATCGCCGTTAAATGATGATTTTGTAATAACAAAGATTTGGTGTCGTTGTTAAAATGTATTTTTTCTTATGTTAGGATTCAACAAAGTATATCTTGCTTAGATTTCATTTTCTTCGGTAGACTATGATTCCACGAGGCTTAATGACTGTATATAGTGCATGTTCATAGGTACAACACAAGGAGTAATGAGAAAGTTAATGTGACTTAAGTAACGAGAGGGAGGGTCGCGGGACCGCACTAATTTATTAACTACAGCTATCGATGGGCCACCCATACAGAAATTAACTTCTCTATATTGCCTTCATCGTTGTGCCGTATTTCGACTATGCAGTCTTGATTTTTTTATAGAATAAGGGTGACAAAGGAGCACACATTCCACCAGATGGTAACTGGATTCTGTGGCGAATAGACATCTACATTTACCCTCGAATATCTCGTTTCCAGTAAAAAGTGTCCTCGGATCTCTACACTCACCATACGAAACACTATATGTATTAAGTATAAGTATGTATTAAGCTGCTATTTTACGCTGGTATTCTGTGAGAGCGTGTTCCTTCTCCGGTCGAGCTGACCCATTCGTGCTACAACAAATATAGCTGTAGCGTGGCTCTACCACGTATGATTAATTTAGGAATAAACGCTTATTATTAGGGACAATTAAAAATGTTTAGCAAGTTATCATCTGGAGGGTTTGTAATTTCCTTTGTTATTTCAGTTTAATATTTTAAAAAAAATCCCGAATCTAAAATGTTTTAAAATATTCATCCTCATCACCATAGAAAACACGACGGTGCTTCAGGTAGTGTCTTCTAAAAGTGTAGTCATTGGTTTCGCGGAAAAGAATCAGGTGCTCTCATATATTTTGTCCGGTTGACTATTGTTCGCCAGTGTCTTTTCTTCCTATATCCACGCATTCCTTCCGCACGCACTGAAGGGGGAGGGGGTCTAGAAGGGGACGACGCGATTTTCGGCCAATAAGAAGCGCGCCTTGTTAAAGCGAATCTTGTTTTGGGGTATCAAGAAACCACACATACAGTCCATCTAGTAACATCTCGCATAATAAGGCCAAGGCCCAACCTGCGAATTGGACTCAAGAACCCCTAGGCCTGTCGCTCAACCATTTTGGTTCTTACAAGCCGGATTAAAATCGGGGCAATTGGCCCCACCAGTCATTGTAAAAGAGACGAAAAATATAGTGATTTGCATAGATAATATTGCTAGGTGCTGCTATTTGCATTGGATATTATAATTTAAAAAAAATTCAAATCCAAGCAATTCACCCCTAAACTTCAAGATAGCGTAAGCTCAGTCAACGTACATAACTAAAAGCTGATAGTAGCCTGGGTGATATTAAATATCTCAATCCTCGTGATCATGTGTACTGAAAAACAATAAAATTTTCGATTTAATTAACCACCAAAACATTTATTTACTTTAAATGATACAAATCTAAGTTTGTTTCATATTTCATCATCATTATCATTCATAAGTTGACAGCTAAGCATAGGCCTCCTCATGTGATGGATGCAGGTGGTTCAGACACACAGTCCTGAACCATCTGCATCCATCGTCTTATAGTTTTTGCATTTCACGAGTGCGGTCGACCTTTGGATGTGGTTTGACATATACATACACAGTGTGAAGGTGTACTTGCCTGGCGGAGAGGTCGGCCGCGAGCAGATGCCCGCTCCGCCAGGCACGCACACTGTCACACTGCGCATGGTAGATGTCGAACCATCATGAATAGAATGAATTGCAAGAACTCTACCAACTCGTCTCTACATCTAAGGCTACTCCCCATTTATTTGTATTACTAACATAAATCTGTCAAACCACAAAAAGTCTAAGTTCGACAAAAACTCCATCAAACAGAGTAAAGTATCAAGATGGTTGTATCTAATATAGTAGTTCGTCACGGCAACTTCTAATAGGCATGATATTTTGTTATACCTTAAGTTTTACATAGATTTTCTTATACCACGAAGGGGCTGTTATTTTAACCTACACCACAGGTATGTCTATTAAGGCTATTACTATACTAATCTAAATTGATGGGGCATCCAAAGTGGAACATATTCTCATAACATTAATTTTTCCGCGTAAAAAAATGTAATAAGCATAAACCGAAAGTTCATTACTTAAGGATAGCTGTCATATTACTTGTAGACATCATAACTTAAACCTTACTTTCTTTTACGTATTTGTCGTCTTTTTAATGCTTCGAATGAATATCATTAAATTTAACCAAATTTGAAAGATCGTATTAAATATTATATAGTAAATATATGAACTTTACCCAGTAACTTTAGTTACAGTAACGGTTTAGAGAAATTGTCTATTTATTCGTAATCCTTAAACTTTAAATAATATTATAAATTTAACTAAAATATCTGTGTATATTGATTAAAACTACTTTTACAGATTTTATCGCGCTTATTTTATTTGATTTTTAATTACATTGGCCTTCGCCCCTAGATTGCCTCATATTTTTGGCATATTTCTCACGTTTAGCAAGCGAGCTGGCAATCGTTGCTTTTTACAAAGTCCTTATTATACGCAAGTTATAGAATAAAATAAATACGGTATACACACACACATATATATATATATATATATATATATATATACATATATATATAATTTATAACTGGATATAATAAAATCGATACGACTTAGGGACTTTCAAGAAACGAGCTTATTCCTTTTAAACGGGCCGGCAACGCACCAAGGAAATTCCTTGTTGGTGCAGTTGTTCATGGGCGGCGGTAGTCACTTACCATCAGGTGAGGTGTGTACTCGTTACTCCTATAAAAAAAAACATGTCGTAGATGTCGTATGAGGCGACAGAGGAAAACAAATCAGGAGATGGGCAGCAGCCTCTTCCTAATAACGACTAGAATATAAAACTACGGTTGCTAACTCGCTTGCCAGTCGTGGCAACTATGGCAAATGAGGCAAATTATGGAAAAGACCTATGTTTAGCACTAGATATTAATAGGCTGTAGCAGTAACGGCATACGCACATAGTCTAAAGACCGATTTACACTTCGACAAGTACAGTAGTGAGTTAACTTGCGAACCTGGCGAGTTAAGTTTGAACCTCGTTTGAACGGCAATAAGCGAGTTAAGTAGCAAGTTAACGATTAAGTTGAACGGGATAGCCGGCCGAGCTATTTTTCGGCGAGTTAAGTGCGAAGTGCTGCCCTCCTGCGCGTCTCCCGCCACCCGCAACTAAACTCGCCGCTCGTGTAAACGAGCGAGTTTAGTTCAGTGCATAAGTTGACAGGACGCAACGTTTACGCGCCAAAATGTACAATTGTACTTTTATAATGAAACTCGCCACAAAGTTTGTACGATAGTGTTTATTGAATATTTATACGTTTTATATTGAGTTTTAATAATAAAATGGACGGAAGATAACACGTATAAATTCGTACAGGAGTATTTAGAACACGAATGTTTATATAATAGTAGAAGTTCAAATTGTAAAGTTAAACCTGCTAGAGATGCTGCACTCATGAAAATTCTTAAAAACTTCTTTAACAACAACCATTAATACTTCTCTGACTGGATCATTTAATTCTAGACGTAATTCTAGAACCATCTTAAACGAAAACCAGAAAAAAATCTGTAGTCTTGGAACGTCATACTCCAACGAACTCTATGAACTAATGTTCTAAACTAAACCCGCCACGAAGACATTGTTTGAACGCTACTGCCCACTTAACCCTTTACTGTCAACTGTCCTGTAACTAAACTCGCTACTGTACTTATTGAAGTGTAAATCGGTCTTTACATATATCAGGTGCATAAATACAAAATCATGTTCATAAAAATAAATGAGAATAAAATTTGGTCGTACGTTCAGGTCACGCGCACAGACTCATTGGCAATCAATTATCCACAATTTGAAGCATTCATACACAGCATGACAACCGCACGGACAATTTGTAAGCGGGCACTAATTGCACAGAGTAGTGAACTTTCACGAGAACGTCGCGGCCGTGTTTAGCGCGGTCGAGTTAATTAATTTAGGAAAGTCGACTTTTTAAATCACCTTTTTCTATAGCATAGGGTGACAAACGAGCACACAATCCACATGATGGTAACTGGTTGCTGTGGCCCATACATCTACATCTATTTTCCATTACGAATCAAAATGTAGGTGCGTTGTCACCCGTGAGGACTAAAAAGTTTCTCCTGTTCTCTACACTCACCATACGAAACACAGCGCATTAAGATACTATTTTATACGCTGGTATTCTGTGAGAGCGTGGTCCTTACCCGGTTGAGCCGAACCATTCGTGCTACAAATACTAATATAACTGCAGCATGACTCTGCCACGTAGGAAACCTTACCTGTACTTTTTAGTGAAAATTTAGATTTTCATCGCGGTACTTATTTTATTAGGCCTATAATTCCTGAGTGTTGAGAGGAACCTGCTGCAAAAAGGTCATCTTAGTGATCTGTCATCTTTGAGAGAATGAAATCGTTTGAGGAAAGCCGCCTCAAAACTCTAGACTTCAAACGCTAATTGCCCAAAGAGAAATCTAAGCTCTCCTATTCGTATACGAGTACTTACAACTCGTCTAGCCAACGCTACTGTCACATATACCAAATGGCATTTAAGTTCGGTCTAGCGAGCCATATAAGAGCACATGATAGGCAAAATCCATAGTTCCTAGAGTCGCCGTCATCGAAATCGATGGGGAGGACTGAGGACTACACATTTATTAGAATTATATATATATATATATATATATATATATATATATATATATATATATATATATATTTTTATATAAAATTGCATCATATTTTACTGAGAAACCTAGTTAAAACCAACCGCATTCGTCACAAAACCGATCAAATATTATTGCTGAGCTATAATACAATACAAATACCCTTTATTGAATACTAAAAAAATACAACATAACAAGAAACAAAGAGAAAAACAAAAGGCGGTCTTATTGCTATGCAGCAATTTCTTCCAGACCAACCAACCTAAATAGGAAATAAAAATAAGTGAAAAGTTAAGTAATGGGTAGAGTTCACTATAAATAATATTATAATCTATAAATATAAAAGAAATTTAATAAACATTCCGGAATTTACTTAATTGACAGACTAGTGATCGTAAAACGACAGGAATAGATAAAAGGAGGAGGGATGATTTAGAAGGAAAGATAATGTTTTTTAACTTGGTTTTTAAAGGAGTCTATTGTTTGAGCACGTTTTATAGTTGATGGTAAGGAATTCCAAAGCTTAACTCCAAGGACTGAAAAAGATTTTCTGTAAAATGTAGAAGAGTGCAAGGGACATAGAAGGGAAAGGTTTTCTAAGGATCGAAGGGAAAGTTTGTGAGAGGAGCTGAGAAATTGGAAACGTTCTCTAAGGTAGGGAGGACTTGATATATTAAATAAAACGCAGTAGAGAGCAGAAAGGATATGAGTATTCCGACGAAGACGGATTGGAAGCCACTTGAGCTTAGTGCGGTATTCTGATACATGGTCATATTTACGAAGTCCAAATATGAACCTTATACATAGATTTTGGAGTCGCTCAAGTTTGTTAAATCTTGCTCTTCGGTAATGTCTAGATAGCTTATGTCAGCATAATCGAAAATGGGGAGCAGTAAAGATTGGGCAAGCATAATTTTGGTGGAGATGGGTAAGAAGTAATTCATTCTTCGGAGTGAACCATAAGCTGCAAACATTTTACGAGACACTGCGTTGATTTGAGGAGACCAAGAAAGGCTAGAATCTATCAAGATTCCCAAGTTTTTCACTACATCCTTATAAGAAATTTGAACATCGTTAAATGTTCTGAGGTGAGTTTTATTTAATTTGGAGATTATTCTTGAACTACCAATAATAATAGCTAGGGATTTTACCGGATTAACAGTTAACCCATAAGATCGACTCCAGTCAAGAATACACGCTAAGTCCTTGTTTATATCACAAATTGCTTTTGGCAGATCCTCTACGGTTGTTTGTAGATATATCTGGAGATCATCAGCATACAAGTGGTAGAGAGAAGATATTCTGGAGGTTATAGAATTTATGAAGAGTGCAAATAAGAGAGGAGATAACACGCCACCTTGTGGAACGCCAGCAACGGTATCAAGCCACGAAGACATTCTGTCTTGTACCCGAACACGTTGGCGACGTCCATATAAGTAACTACGAAACCAGGCAATTGCAGTTGGAGATATGTTAAGAGAACGCAGTACACCAATTAGTATATCATGATTTACATCATTGAAGGCATTGCTGAAATCCAGCAACACCATCACTGTGACTTGGCGGTTATCCATTCCGAAACGTCGTCAATAATTTTTAATAATGCTGTGGTCTTACTGTGTCCCGGCCTAAATCTGGATTGATATGAATTGAGGATATCATTTCTTGTGCAAAATGAATTTAATTGTTGTGGGACAAGACGTTCTAGGACTTTGGGCAGAAAAGGAAGAATTGAAATG
Source organism: Parnassius apollo (assembly GCA_907164705.1). Taxonomy (NCBI): domain Eukaryota; kingdom Metazoa; phylum Arthropoda; class Insecta; order Lepidoptera; family Papilionidae; genus Parnassius; species Parnassius apollo. The sequence continues at coordinate 6,056,358 of CAJQZP010001172.1, forward strand.
AGACGATACTCGGAATAACTCGAAGGATTAGCTTTTTTGGGCAAAGGAATGATTTGGGCATATTTCCATTGGGAAAAGAAGGAGGATGTGGATATAGAAAAATTTAGGATAAAGGTAATAATAGGTGTTAATATATCAAGTAAGGGAATAATCATTTTACGACTGATTTCATCACTTCCGACAGCGTCAGAATGGATAGAGAGTATGTTTCTCCTAACATCACAATCTGCAAATTGCCTAAATACAATTGGAGGATAGTCAGGAGTGGGTAACGTTGAAATTTGAGTTGTAGTTGACTTTGAAACATTATCAGTGCAAAAAGCAGAAGAAAAGTGCTGATTAAGCAAATTTAAATCTATATCATTTTGAATCGAGCTTGAATGTGATTTTCCAAATCCAAGAGACCTTAGAAATTTCATAACATGGCTTGGATCTTCGTTTTGATGATAATGATCCTAGTGAGAATATAATATAATATCCTAGTGGCCATAGCAAATGGTCATAACAGTAGAAATTATTTTATTATCGTCGATTTTTAATATGTCCGCAAGATAGATTATTCAGACGTCAGTAATTAGGTGAAAACTGAATCACAAAATTGGCAATATTTACAATTAGCAAAATGATTATTTAGATCTCTTACCCTTTTAACTGCCATTTTTATTGATGTACCTCTTTATTGAAAAGAATAAAGCACTGACAAAAAGTACCAACTATAAGGTGCAGTAGCGTGCTGGCAGCATTACTCGGTTATCTACAACTGTATCCATATTTTTAAGTGTACAATATGATCACTTCATTCGATGGGAGTTCCCTACGGTACGGCTTGATATTTTAAGTGGGCAAAATGCATTAAGCATCGAATTCTCTTCTGCTAAACAAACTTTTATACTAGATAAAGTGGTAAATGCAAATATTAATAACAAATATGTAAGTTTTATGCTCTAAAGTACTTGGTTTCTCTGTACAATTAGTTTAGATTGGCCATTAAAACCGTCAGAGATTCATGCAAATGACCTGGTGCTGCACTACATATTGTGAGCTAACAATCAGCACCAATCAATAATCTATTGGCAAGCTTAATGACTAGCCAAGGATGTCCGCCATTTGCCACCGTTCGTAATTGAAAGTCAGCGATTGGAATAATTGAACGAGCTCAATAATCAATATGAACTTAATTAAAAAGATCAATAATACTTCAACGATTGTATTTATCTAAAAACTGTCATCTTTATTGCACGATACTTGTAACAGATTGATACCTAATCTAAATATAATGAAAGGTTTTGTTAATTTCTTAGTACTATTAAGTATTCAGCGGTATGACAAAAATATATTAATATATTAATTATATTACGTTAAATACGCACTATTTCCTCATATTCTAGACCCGTGCCATGTTAGCTCAGGCACTAAGCACACGCTGTGAATTTCATAGTATCCAATAAACCGGGTTGTATTCCGGCACCAATAAAATTATTGATTGCAATTTTAAATGCTACACGTGGCAAAGGTGCTTTTCGATGAAGGAAAACATCGTGAAATAAACCTGCATGTCTGAAAAATTAAAAAAAAAATATTTCGAATACTTGCGAAGACCATCAACACGCATTGGAAATCGTACACTATTTTCTTGAAAAGCCGCATATCATTTTTGTTGTTCTTATAAAGGTTTCATTAAAATATCTGTTAAATCATTTTTATAGAATAAGCGTGACAACAAACACACAGTCTACCTGATAGTAAGTGGATACTGTGGGCCATAGACATCTACATTTATTCTCGATTAAGAATCAATATGTACATGCGTTGTCAGACCTGAGGACTAAGATGGAATGCCTCGTATTCATTAAAATATATCGTATAAAAGTATAAAATAAATCGGTTCTCTACACTCACCATATGAAACACAGCTGCTAATTTACGCTGGTATTTTGTAATAGCGTGGTCCTACCTCAGACCTATTCCTGCTGCAACCATAAATATAGCTGCAGCTTGACTACCACGTAAACACTTCCTTAGAGCTCATTGCATTTTAAGAAATTTAAATTTTTATATGAAACAAATCCATCGTACGAGTAGGTACAAGCAATACCGGTTGGTATTCCATTTGTTAGAATTTTAAAACGACTCAAACCAAGCCAATGCTTAACTCCTTAAAAATTACATATTATTATCTACCTAGTCCGGCTATAAGTTCTGTCACAAATGAAAATTCATTTTTTTAACGAAATTATGTAATAATAATAAAACTTATATGTACATATTTATTAGTCTCAGCAAAAAATAAAAACAATATTTTATTTAAAATGGACACCTTTGGCTTATTTTATACAGGCCTTTAATCTGGTCACGAATCTATGGATTTACGCACTGTTTCCATGGGAAATTTCGCCAAGCCAGGCTTGGGTAGTTCGTGTCTTGTGACCAGGTGCAGAGTCCTGCTGAAAACCCCATGATACATTTTTAAAAAGTGTACTGCTGAGAGGTTTCACAAAACGATCCAAGACTGTCTCTTGATACACTTTGGCTGAAGTTTTCACTTCTTTTTCACAAAAATGAGGCTTTGTGACGCCTTGATAAGACACGCCCCACCAAACCATCACTGACGCAGGATCATGACCACGTTGTACCTTTCTGACCACTTAAGCAGCTTCTTTAGAATTATGAGCGTACACTATATATAATATATCCTCTTTACCGATGAAAAAATTTTCACGATTGAAGAGCACTACAATAAACAAAATGATATGTTTATTGTAGTGCTCTTCAATCGTCAAAATTTTTTCATCGGTAAAGAGGATATATCTGTGCCCTTCACCTGCGTATCGCGTCAGAAGGCGTTTTGATCGATCCATTTTCTTTAATTGTAAAGATTGATTCAGGGCATGTCCTGTATATTGACGATAAGCACCGAGCTTCAGGTCTTGTTTTGTAATACGCGACAGAGTCCTAGCAGGAATCTTCATTTCTCGCGACAAGATTTTTTGCTTCCTATTGGGATTTCGACGAATTCTGGCTTTAACAGCATTAACAGCCTTTGTAGTTCTAACAGCACGCGGCCGCCCCTATCTTTTATGGTTTTCGATAGAAGAAGTGTTGTTGTATCTCTTGATATGACGATATATTATGAACATACGGCTGATACCAAGCTTTTGAATTGTCTCGAATATGACCGACGGCTCCATACCCAATTTGTGCAAGGCGATCATCGCAATCCTATTTCCTTTAACACCCCATTTCAAAAATATGTGAAACGGCGCGAAATCGAAAGAACTTTTAAAAATAATGAACGCGTTCCAAATTTAAAATAATTAAAAAGTTGAAAAAAAGTTTTTATGTAACAGTATTCATGGCCAGACTAATTATAAACTTTATCATATTTCATACATACAAAGTTAAAAGTTAAAGTTACAGCCTCTATGCGTCCCACTGCTGGGCACAGGCCTACTCTCATTTCTGAGAGGGATTTTAGGACAAGGAATTGTCCGCTGCGCTGCACCAATGCGTGTTGGCAAACTTCACATGTCTTCGAAATATTTTTTTCTTATTTCTCAGACATGTAGGTTTCTTCACGATGTTGTGCCGGGGTAATGTGTTGTGTTGGGCGGGGATTGATCCCGTGTTGCTCGTGTACTGTGAATTTACAGCGAGCGCTCAAACAATCTGAGCTACCACGGCTCATGGCATTACAACTTTCTGAAAATCCTTTAAATAAAATTTTACACAAAAAAAACTATATCGCATAAAAATAATTATGCTTAGACCACCAAGTGCGATCGTCAAGCCCACGCACTGTCCAACGTCCCATAAACTAGTAAAGTAAGGAATCCCACACTTTGCCGAGCAATTGTTGTCCAGTGTTAATAAAACGAGGTATATTTTAGTTATTTTGACAGTTCTAAGCTATTTCTAGTGAAATACACACAGCCGTTCTATATAAATAGCAACATATTAAAGTATAACGTGGTAGAGCCATGCTGCAGCTATATTAGTAGTATAGTTGTTGCACAAATGGGTCGGTTCAACCGGGGAAGGGCCACGCTCTCACAGAATACCAGCGTAAAATAGCAGATTAACACTATTGTGTTTCGTATGGTGAGGGTAGAAAACCGGAGAATCCTTTTACTGGAAACGAGGCATTCCATCTAAGTCCTCACGGGTGACAACGCATCTGCATTTTGATTCGTAGTCGAGTATACGTCTACGGGCCACGTACTCGTCACCCTTATCCTATAAAAAAATCTTCTTGAAATTAAAATAATTCATGAACAATCAAATAATTATTCTTCGAGCTGAAATATATATACTCACGTAAACTGCGAAAATAATGATGATTTCATGGCAGAAGGGCTTAAATATATTTAGAAAAACGATAAATTAGGGTAACTAAATGAAGAGCAGTTCATAAAATGTGGAAGAAGGAACATAGGCCATGTTACTGTTAATAGGCTAATGGTTATAACAGATATTTTTGAGGATGAATATATTATGAAAACAGAAAAAATAATTCTGAAAAGTCCAATTTTATTTTGTAATTACACAATTATTTTGCGAAGTACATCCTTTACACAATAGGCTTGTGCAATTTTACTTGTAACTAAAATGAACTAAAATAATTGAAAAATAATAAATGTGGAAATATTGGATTACTTTTCCAATTCAATAATTATTTCTAATTTAATTGTAAAGGACAAATTATATTATACTTATTATGAAAATATATTTATTAAATTGAACATAACATGCTTGTCGATAAAATTGTTTACTATCCGTAACGTCCGTATACCACGACAAAATGGTTGGAAGGGACTAGAGAACCGCCTACAGTGCTCGTGAAAGCGTTCAGCTTACGACTTGATTTGTGATTTCAAAGATTATTGCTTGTAAACTATATTATTGAGTTTCTGTAATTTAGTTTTAAGCTTCAATTGCTTTGTAGCGTCGATCCATATAATCACCACGGTATTTAAATAGGGTTCTGTGGAAGTACATACTGTAAAATTTTTGTTTGAACAATAAATGTTAATAAAGAGCTTCTTAATAACGTTTACAACTTTATTATTGTTTAATAATTTAAACTTTCAAATACGACTTAGATATTTTTGTTGAAAATTGATGGTTCTGAAGTTTTTTTTAATTAAGAAACAAGCTTTAGTTTTACAAACATCTTAACAATCAAGCAAGTCAATCCGCCCTCGTATATTATTACATCTCTACGACTAGAGATTTAGAACAAACCTTACTATCTCAGGATTAAACTTTGCATACATGATATGCGAATTCTTTGGCTTTATATATTAATAAGAAGAATTTTCGATTGAATTTAGTAGATTTTCGTAGACGTTTCGCACCCTTGAAGTTACTCACTGACGTTTTTTTCCCAAATGAAAATAAAAAGGAACATGATGGGTTGGTCCATTTACGCTGCCACCACAGGTCGAATGAATACATAACATAAACATAACACAAACACTCACGCCTGTCACCCAGAGGGGTAGGCAGAGACTACAGACTTCCATTTGGCACGATGCGATGCTGACACACCTCTCTCGCCTCCTTCACATCCATATACCTACGCCGACATGCTCGTCGGTTAAGGGTACTCCTAATTTGGTCCGTTTTCAATAAATCGCTAATTTGGTCGATAAATTTTCGTCTAGGACGTCCTTTTCCGACTCTGCCATTCACTTCTGCACCATAAATTTTCTTTGTCACTCTTTCCTCATTCATTCTTTCCACATGACCAAACCACCGAAGCATTGCTTTCTTAATCCTGGTCACAACATCATCTTGCAAACCACACTCTTCTCTTATCACACAATTTCTCACCCTGTCATTCAGATTCAGCCCTAACATACTCCTTAACGACTGCATTTCTACTGCGTTCACTACTCTCGTGCCTCTTCTGCCACCAGAGAGACAACTTTTTCTGCCACCAGAGCGGCACCACTTACAAATGAGGTGTAATATTTGACAGATTTCATATCGGAGAACAGAAATCAATTTGTTCGAAAATCAATAAAGGTCAATGTTTCTTTATGTATTGTTATATTTTATATTAATTAGATTAAAAATAAATAAACCAAACCAAAAATATTCATAAAAGTGGAAAAATACAAAAGAGTTAAAAAAACTTCAAAAAAATTGAAGAGCAAACCCCTGAGGCATTGTTTTGTGTAAATTAATAGCGCATAATAATCTTGAAACTGATAAACTTTATTTGATTCATTGATGGATTTGAAACTAACTTCTCAATTAAATTACATTGTAGAACAAAAAACTTTACCTATGTGTCTGCTAGCGACATCTGGTGAACGGAAGATTGTTAGCCCTCACTGTTAACTGGGACTGGATTTCCATGCACAACTTTTCTAATAGCTAAATAGATATCGAATTTTGAAATAATAGTAACCATTTTTATTTTTTCTACTTGAAATGAAAATTTATATTAAACTTAATTCTCTACCGGCAATGATGATGCAGATAAGAGTGCGAGGTAGGATGCGCGTGATGAATGGTTTAGATATTTATTTTATATTTTATAGGATAAGGTGACAAACGAGCACACAGTCCACCTGATGGTAAGTGGTTGCTGTGGCCCACAGACATCTACATCTATCCTCGATTACGAATCAAAATGCAGATGCGTTGTCTCCCGTGAGGACTATGATAGAATGCCTCGTTTCCAGTAAAAAGGGTCTCCGGTTACCTACACTCAACATACGAAATACAGCAGCATTAAGCTACTATTCCACGCTGGTATTCTGTAAGAGCGTGGTCCTTCCCCGGTCGAGTCAACCCATTCGTGCTACAACTATACTTCTAATATAACTGCAGCATGACTCTACCACGTAAAAAATATTTCCTGATTTTGTCAAAATTATATATCTAAACATCTAATGGTACAGTTGTCACAGTTCTTGTTTTAATTATAGTCGCAATAACATTATCTAACGTAGAATTTTACGTCAGAAGCCCAATTTATAATTATTTTTTCAATTGAATTTCAATTCATAATTCAATTTCTTGCTTTGTTATTGATTTGTAATTATTTATGTTATCTTTGATTTTTTTGCAGAATATGGTGGCAAATGAGCTCACAGTCTGATGGTAAGTGGAAGTTGTGGCTTATAGACAACTACATTTATCTTCGATTATGAATCAAAATGCAGATGCGTTGTCACTCCTGAGGACTAAGATGAAATGGCTCGATTCCAGTAAAAAGAGTCTCCTGTTTTCTACACCACACCGTACGAAACATAGCAGCATTAAGCTGCTAATTTTACGCTGGTAATCTGTGGTGTTTTGTGCTGGTAATCTAATTCCCCGGTCGAACCGACCTTTTCGTGCTACAAACGTAACATAGCTGCTGCTTGGCTCTACCACGTAAAAATTTGATACAATATTTATGTATTTATTATTATTTTAGTTTGAATGGAATTCCATTCAAACTAAAATAATGACTTATTTACTTTTTATCGTCCTGCAACGAAGTTTTTTTATATTTAAATTTATAATACCTTTACGACATTTTTATTATGACTGTGGTGGTGCCTACGCATTGTTCCACTCATTCTTTAAAATAATGTGTTAGGCCGATAAGGTTACGTCAATATTTCAAAAGAAAATTATTTTATTGAACCTAGTCAGATAAATACATACTTATTTTTGAGTTCTGTGTTTGAATTAATTCCAATAAGATTGTGACACTTTATATAGCTTCTTCAAATATTCCAATATCAGAACGAATGAGTGACTTTGTTTCATATTACGTACAGGCCATTGTCATTTTTATATTATTAGTTTGGCACAACATAGCATACGTAAAGTTGACTGAACGATTTTAAGCAGGTGGGCAATGCATATTTTAATTAAGAATAGAAACAAAATAACACGAAAAAATATTTTTATTCAAATTAGTAAATTGTATTGCCACAATTGCACATCATAAAAATCTGTTTTATCTTTGCATCACATCGCAAGAGCATGAATCTCAACGAATTATTTGATAACCACCGACCCGATTAAACAATAAACATACTCGTATGACAGTTACATACCTACACGCTACCAGATTGCGCAGGCGCTGCTTTATGACGCGTCGTCAGATTTAACAGTTTTTTTGTGTCTCTTGTTTCGTGGTTAGAATTTTGTCAAAAAGTTAATTATTTATTCTAAACTCTTAAAATGTTTTTAAAATAAATTGAAGCGACATTAGCCAGTAGTAGTAAAGATCGTGGGTCGAAACCGCCATTCGACTAGTGGAGTGGACCACTCCTAGCACAAGCATTTTAAACTTATTTTGAATGATTACAGGGAATATTAGTAATGTAAATAACATTGATAGAGTCTCTTTGAGGAAAATTTAAAGAAATAAATATTTTTACTTTGGCCTCTCAGTATATCTAAGAAAATTTTATGTATGTTCACAAAAGCAAAGGTAGTTTTAAAAGTGATACTACAATATACACTCTGTGAACTCTAGTAACAAACACAAGATAGTGCTACCAGTTTCTCGACTCCATAGAGTCAGTAATTCATTCTTGGGGCAATATATACGCTATCACAACAAAGTCCCGGAAAATAATCTCTCTATTGCCAAAATAAAATATTTAATTTAAAAAAAACTATATAAAAAGGGTTTTTGTAATATAAATGAATACATGGTTGATAATAACCTCTGGCAATGAGGTGGTCGCTTACAAGCTGTTTCTAAAATAAATTTTGTAAATAAATTGTGACCATAGTCATTGTAATTTTTTTTTAAAAGTCCCGCTGGGTTTCTTGCTGGTTCTTCCAAGGACAGATGTTTTTTTTTTCGAACCAGTGGTGGAATAAAAAATGACTTTTAATAATAATTACAACATGTAATCTATATTGAATAAAAAATTATTCTATTCTATTCATTGCTAGTATTTAAAAAAATAAAAAAATATGTCGATATCAACTATTATCGCTGCTTCCCCTCTGGGTTTTACACATGGCGTAAATGAGATAGAGATAAAGTCATGTTTAAAGCCATAAACGCCACGCATGCATTTATCGCATTATTTACATTGCAATGTCGGGTAGAACACTATTATCTTAAACTTATTATATTATTGAGATATAGTAGATACTGGCATTACCTTAACGCAATAAAAACCTGCGATTGCCAACACGTCTGCCAAACGTATGTGGCAAAATGTCAGCTGTAATTCTGTGGGTGAAGAATTTTATGTAATAGAAAAAGAAATGTAAATGCCATATTAGAAATTTGCACTTTCTGACGCCCTCGTATACCTCGTAACTTTATTTTAATTATCTTCTTGCTATCTTTTATTAAGACAATGTACTCGTATGTTAGTTACGTGATATTTTTTTATTTTAAAATCCTTATTGCGTCCCCTTAGAAAAAAAATACATAGGGCGGACTTAATGCCTAAAGGTATTCTCTACCAGTCAACCCATGGAGTGGTGAGAGTTAGTCGTAGGTGTAGCAATTAAAAGAAAAAAAAGAGAAACTAAAATTAATACACATTATATGTAACAAAACAGATTATGATATAATATTGTAATACTTTTCAAAAGAGCAAATAGCTGTATTACTACTACCTACTTTTAATAGCATATATCTCTATTAAATAGTACCTGCCATAAAATGGCACTACAACCAGTGTTATTTAGTGTGGGTTACACTATTTTAGTTTCAAGGTGTCAAAGATTTCAGGATATTATTAATCGTTCAGTTTGTCCTGATAATATCTGCACAGTTAGTTCTGTCTTTATTCTCCTATATTTATAATATACTAGTGATGATTTCTAGACCTCGACAACAGCGCCACCAACGTGGTCCAAATGTAAATATAAACCATTCAGGGACCCATTCAAACACACAAAAAATTTCATCAAAATCGGTTGTATGGCTTCCAAGTCTATAACGGACATAGATAGAAACATTTTTGAGTTAAACTTTTTTGTAGTTCACTTTCCATTTTGTATATTTTTATGTTATTTATGATGTGTTTGTACACTGGTGGGGTCAAATTTCAGTATGTCAGTTCCAAAGAAATGCAAAAACTACAATTGTTAAGTGTTGCTGTTTGTGGAATTTTAATAAAAATATGATCACATTAACAATTTATTTTGAAAAATGTAAATAATTAGTAATACATAAATTAGAAAATAATTTGATTTCTATATTTATTTCCGTTCAAATAAACATAATACACCAAGTAGTGTAGTGTAAATATATCACCGGGCAGTGTAAATATATCATCCCGTGGGTAAGAGGCGACAGAGGGAAACAAATCAGGAGATGGGCAGCAGCTTCTTCCTAATAGCGATTAAAAATAAAAATCTTCAGTTGCCAACCCACTTGCCAAGCATGGCAACTATGGCAAATATCCCTATTATAAGGCAATCTTTGGGGACGCCTGTATTCAGCAGTGGACCTTAATAGACTTTAGCGGTAATGGTAAACAAACCTAAAAACCTTTGATATACATCGTTGAAAATATATTTAGCTACTGCAAAAACAAACATATATCATGAGTTCAAAGCGACACCAGACAATATTTCTCGAATTTCAAAAACACCAGATTAAGGTGAAGCGAATGCCTAATTGTGATTCTACCCACGCCGCCTCGCCTCTGTCTCCAAGAATGCATTAAAAATATTGCTGCAAGCCTTTTTCGCACGGGAATTATTATTATGTCTTTAAGTAATTGTGGTAGGTAACATGCATTGTTAAGATTATGATGTCATGTTTGCAGGCAGGTGAGCGTCCACTTAGTACTTGCCTGAGATTAGTAGCGACATCTGTTGTAGAGTAGCCGACATTCGGCGAGTTACGTCACGCAAAGAAACATTTATTGTGCAATATAAAACACGTATATTGTACTTGCAAAAAGAGGAACTATTATGAGAATTTAGAACGGAAAGGCATGTATTTAGTGCGGTGATTTTAGGATTCTGTGGATTAAACAAACGTTTATTGTGCTTGTTCGTGTTTAACAGTACTATTACCTAGTATTTCGAATATTATAATATTATATATATATATATATATATATATATAAATAAAATATATATATATATATATATAATATATGGTCTATATATATTACCGTAACTCTAAGCGTATATTATATTATTCCAATCATAAGCAAATCTTTTTCTTATCGAGATCTACTTAAGTTATCATACCATTTACATCTTTAATGAATTTCTTATTAAATTTTAGCATAAAACAGCCGAATATTTACCACACACTGAACGCTTTAGCTATATTATGGTTGTATCACGAATGGGTAAGCTGGATCGAGGAATCACCACGCTCACCGAATTGCAGCGTAAAATAACAGCTTAATACTGCTGTGTTTCGTATGATGAGTGTAGAGAACTGAAGACCTTTATTACTAGAAATGACGCATTCCATCTTAGTCCTCAAAGGTAACAACGCATATGCATTTTGATTCTTAAACGAAAATGTATGTAGGTGTCTATGGGCCACAGCGTCCACTTACAATCGGATAGACTGTGTGCTCATTTGTCAGCTTTATTTTATAAAAATAATATAGTGATATAAATACGGTTCCTATATTGCTGTCGTAACTAGCTGATATTCGCGACTTCGCTCGCTTATCTATGGTTTTGTTACATATTGTGATGAGTAAGCTAGTTTAGCGGGAGGCGTGTTTAGCAATGCGCATCCAATTATTGTTTCATTAATAAATTTGTATTGTATTGAATGCTTTAAACAAAATCCTAGATGTTTTGTCTTTGTTGCTACATAAAAAAGGATTTTAAATTTCCTATTTTATCATTTAAGGTGTAGATTTTTTAAAGTAGCCTCAACTGTCTTTATACCGTTTTTTATCAAAATCAGTTCAACTGTTTAGCCGCAAAAACGTAAACAGACAGAGTTACTCTCGCATTAAAATTTTAGAGTAGGTATAATTTATGGGATACCAACTTATTTTTAAATCCGGTGTAATAGATTAATATATAATTATTTTTAAACTAACGGTATCTCATTAAGAAAGTTTATCTGTTTTGGTCAGTTTTAATTCAACCGTGTCCAGAACAAAGGATCCCTCGTTTCAATTAAGGCACAGATCCGAGATTCCGTAAAATTCCACACAAAAGTTATAACGTGTGTTGGCTCTGAGGTATTGAGTGTGAATAAAGGGTCGTTTGATGTATGCCTATATTAGAAATACGTGGAAATGAAAATACTTTCTTGTGTGTTACGCATGTACTTTCAATTTGTAATAATTAAAAACATAGTATCAACATATATTCTGCATGCATTCTCATCATTATTCTTCTACCACAATTCTTCTTCTTACTTCCCTTCTTGGTCTTTCTTTCATACTGGGCTAGTGTAGTTATGTTTCTAGTAAGTAGGTACTTGCTGGCATTTTTCCTAAGTAGATGTTACGACAGACTCTCAGAATTCAGCATCTTAATTCTGCTGTGTTTCGTATGGTGAGTGTAGAGAACCGGAGACCCTTTCAACTGGATACGAGACATTTCATCTTAGTCCTCAAAGGTGACAACGCATCTGCATTTTGATTCTTAATCGAAGATAAATGTAGACGTATACGGGCCAGCATCCACTTACCATCAGGTGGACTGTGTGCTCGTTTGTCATCCTTATTCTTTAAAACAAAAACAATTCTCTCGTGCAGTGGCAGCGTAAGAATATTCACTAACTCATATCGTCCCGAGGACTTCGTAAGAGGCGAGAGAGGGAAGCAAACCAGGAGTTGGGTAGCAGCGGATCTAATTACTTCGATAACAACTCAAAATTGTTGTCACCCAGGAGATAAAAAAGGGTCGCGGATACCAACCAAAATTTCCCGCTAGCCATGGGGCCATCTATGCGGGAGGCCTATGTTCTGCAGTGGACCCTTTTTTGGTTGTAATTTGTGACTTTTATTGAATGGAATGATGGATGGATTCCTCTAGACTTTTCGATTGGCGCTTTTATTTGCCACACAGCAAAAACATTTTGATGTTTACATAATCCTAATTGAGAATTGATGATGGTAGTCAATGAGGACATCCACGACTTCTGACACCAGGGAGGCACATATAATGAGGTTGTAATATTTGACAAATTTCATAGCGGAGAAGATAATTTTTTGCAATGGCAATCAAAACATGTGTTTTTGCTCAAAAGCGATTGTTCTTAAATTGAAATTCGAAAATTAAAAAACGGACTTCCGTTAAAAATGTACAGCCATATACATTTCATTTAATTTCCAGAAAGGTGCTCTGGGTTTAAAATCACTTCAGGTTTGTTACAATAGCATCTGCAACATTAACTTTCGTAGGTGGGACAGGACTATCAAGATGATCGCTCAGAGTCAAGTCGTCAACAACGCCATGATGGCACGTATTAATGTAAGCATTTTCCCAGTAACGCGGACATTACATTACACTTATCTTAACTAAACATTTGAGTGGGGCGTTTATTACGTCACGTATAAGGAATGACGTGATGACGTCTGCGATGAACTACTTAACCGTTGTTTGTTCTTAATTGTCATTTGTTCAAATATTTTCATAATTCCGTATCTGTGTATAAGAATTCATCACCTCCTTCTCTCGTGGGTGTCGTAAGAGCCGATGTACAAGTCCCAAGTCCCCATCGGGAGTCCCGCCCAAGCTTAGCCATCCATTAATGTGGCGTTAATTAGAATTTAGATCATCGAACACACTTATTTTCTCAATTTATCGTTTTTCAAAGAAAATCCAAGGTTTTCGATTGAAATAAAAAATCTGTTTTGTCTTTTTTAATCTATCTGTTTTATCACAAACCATTTCGAATATTAGCCCGGTTATATAGACAGGCAAAGAGATAGACAGACACAAATTTTAAAAATGGTTATTTATGTCTTAATAGCATGCAAATGATCCCTTTCATATATATATCACGCGGCCCACACCTTTCAATATAAATAGATGATATACTCATAATGAAACGTTTTACCACTTTAAAACGTTGTCCTTTAATTTATTTCCTCCAAATAGGAAATGCCGACTAGTGTATCAGTAAAGATACTCACGTACCATGTTAGTAAGTTTCGTGCACCAGCGCTCTAATAAATATGAGAATTAATGGTTCATGCCGCCGAAACACTGATTTTAATGCTTCGTGACGTGCTTTGACAAGTCATATATTTTTTTGGTAGAAGGCAAGTCTTGAGGATTGATAGAGTCAAAGTTAAATAAAATATAAATAAAAGAAATGATATTTTACTGAAAATTATCGTAATATAAATCTGAATAGTTAAATATGTTTAAACAGAACCTTTATTTATCTTATTTTAATAGGTTAAGAATAGAAAGAATAATTTATAGATATATGTAATTATTTACGAAGCTTGTAAGGTTGGATGCTACTGCGTGATCTGAGCTGCAGTGCTCATTACGGTTTTAATCATCATGACGCAACAACTTGTTCTTCAAATACCAACCGCATCTGCACGTGGTATTTCTTACTAATGAATATCGGAGGACATAAATGACAAGCTTGTGGAAACTGTCCATGCGATCGGAGCTAAGTTCTGTAAGACCCGTCGCAGAAGAACGCAAAATCTCTCCGAACACACTCTTAATCTCATGGCTGTTAGACAGGAGATAAATCTGCAGTCGTCAGCAGATTTGACAGTATACAGGCAACTGAACAGACAGATCTCCAAATACATGCGGTGGGACTTACGCAACTTTAATACACTTCGTATTGAAGAAGCAATTGAATGGAACCAGGGCTCCAAAGTCTTTGCCAGAGATCTGCTGTCAGAAAGAGTCAATTGTCGAAGCTGAAGAGCAAATGTGGCAGCATCCTTTCCGGGACACCTGAGATTCTGAGTGAGATTGAGAGGTTCTATGGACAGCTGTACACGTCAAAGTTGGAGCCACACGCAAGTGTGAGTAACAATGCAAGAGGAATTCTTATCCGACACTATTCCGACAATATCCCGGACTTCAGTCTGAGCGAGATTAGAATGGCTCTCCAGCACCTTAAAAACAGCAAGCCCCCGGGCGAGGATGGAATTACAGCGGAGCTTTTGAAAGCGGGTGGAAGACCGATACTTAAAATCCTTCAGAAGCTCTTCAATTCTGTCCTCCATGGTGGCACTTATTTTATGCGCTGCCATACACTACATGCTGCTATACAATGCATACACTGATCTTTTTAATTATTATATGGCCACATTAAAGGTGCTATAGTCACTTTCAAGAAGAAATCACTTTAAATACTTTTAAATTTGATGATTTTTCAACAGCTGCTATGAAATGTTAATAGTTATTCAAAACTATTTTTTATTTTAATTAAATTAGTAGCAATAGTCTCATATTTGTACAGCTTGGGATACATTTTTACCATCTCATTTGTCTACTGAATTGACTACTAAATTTGTGTACTATGCCTATAATCTACGCACAAGTACAAGTAATAAGTTTTAGTGCAATCTGATGAACGGTATGGCAGCGCATAAAATAAGGACCTATTCTGGAGGCGTGGAGCAGAAGTGCAGTGATCTTGTTCTTCAAAAAAGGCGACAATGCAGCCGGAATTCACTCAAAATAAAAACGATTCGTAATGACTGTCGAAAATTGCTAGAAATTGGTCTGTAATTCTTCAAGAGGTTGAAGAATTACACACCAATTTCTAGCAATTTTCGACAGTCATTACGAATCGTCTCGCACGCAGACTCGACTACTTCCAGCCTCCCGAACAAGCCGGTTTCCGAAAAGGTTTCAGTACCATAGACCACATAATATATACCCTGCGGCAGTTTGTACAGAAGTCCAAAGAGTACAATCTGCTACTTTGCCTTACGTATGTGGACTATGAGAAAGCCTTTGATTCCGTCGAAATTTGGGCGGTGTTGCAGTCCCTTCAGCGGTGCCAAGTTGACAGTTGGTATATCGAAGTGCTGAAGTATTTGTACAGAAGGGCTACGAACTGCAGAGAGGTGTAAGACAGGGTGACGTAGGTAATATCCCCGAAACTCTTCATCGCTGCATTGGAAGACGTTTTCAAGCTACTGGACTAGAAAGGATACGGTATTAACGTCAATGGTGAGTACATCACTCACCTTCGATTTCCACATAAACTAAGCAAACTAAATGTCATACCTATGCCGGTGGTTGTTGGGAGCACTAAGCTCGAAGTAATTGACGAATATGTTTACCTGGGAAACTATCATTAGAAAATTGGTTTATCCCAACTTTAGGACACTAATGAGTCTATTAGCTTGCTTTTTATCGATTCCAAAGCATTAGAATGATATCTTGTAGCACCCGCCCATCTGGCGCTATACAAAATGTAAACAACTTACCTTTGCAAAGACGCCATCCATGTGGTTGCTTTGGCCTTGAAATTAACTAAAAAAGCAAATTTTATTCTATTAAACACGAAGACTGTTAATGTATTACAACTATTCATCTTTGAAAGTTGCTTTTCTTTTAGGAGTAAAAGCGTTATTTACAAAAAAATTGAAGCTCCAATTCCATACGAATTAGGAAATTCCTCATAATTAGCAATTTCTTCATTTTTCAACGAATAACAAATAATCCTGAATATCTGAATATAGGTTTTAATGGTATAAAAATATTAGCTTTGCTAAATAAATTCTCACGCCCTCAAGTACAAAACAAAGTGTGAACATCAAAGCATTCAAGAAACTCGTAACATTTTGGAATTGCTAGCTTCGTAGACGGTCCACTTGAATCCAATTTGTTACAACGGCCACGTTTGGTTTTTCTCACGACGGTAGCTTAATAACGCTGCATCTATACGAATACTAAGTGATTGTTTTATTTTTTACCAAGAAAAAGGGTTCGTCCAATTGAATTATAAAAACTCCTTGTCGCTTCGAAAACACAAGGGTTTGTGCTGAAAAATTAAGTAATGATATCAAAATAAAATTGCAACTCTATATTTTTCTTACTATAAACTAAGCTCAACTTATTCAATAAAATCTCAATTTTACCAAAACTGATCGTTAACAGATCTCAGAAATCAGATTCATTTTACTTTTAAAGTTACTAAGTGGGTCATTATAGCTATTATCTAATATTGAAAAAATTCGCTATCGTATGAGTTAACTGATCTGTATGCAAAGCAGTTCCTTGTGTCATTATTTTACATTTGAAACATAGTTTTTGAGGTGTACTGATCGATTTGTAAAGAGTCGAGTTGAAAAGTCTACCTTAATGAAATTGTGGCAGAGAGTTAAAATATTACCATTTCCTTGAATTTATATCAAATTGCAAACTGGAGATTATACAGGACCACCGTTTAATACATATTGTCCAATTAAATAATCGTCCCATATAGAACATACCCGCGATAGACTTAAAATCTACCCTTTCTGTAGCGGTACAACTAAAGCTGGTAAATAAAAAAATGGCAACCGACTGATGGCAGGGAATCTAATCAAATGTGTGTTACGTTAACTATGACAAATATCCCCCCTATGTGGAAGGCCTATGTTCAGCAGTGGACTTCAATAGGCTATAACGGTAAACGGAATATATTGGTTGCAAAATCCATCACCCATACTCGTATTGTGACACGGATGTCGTAAGAGAGAAGCAATATCCCTTCTACGAGTGCGCCCTCCTTTCTGCCAAGGAGGGTCGCGTTCGTATACGGCTTAGAGATCTCTAGTCAGATCGTTAAGCCAATTCCTAAAAGGTTGGGTTTAGTGGGTAAAAGTCACCACATAACCACGCAGCCGGCTGCGTGGTATGCTATGAGCATTCCCGACCTCCCTCCCCCGCTTTCCGGAGGGTTGCCCATATTTGCTTCGGGCGCAAAAAAAAACCTTCTACGAACGAATATATGTTCAACATTGGAATTTTGATATCTGAAACTGTGATGTCAACTCTACTAACAGAACTCTATTAACAGACTCGATGACTAATAAGCTATACTGTCATCAAATTATTTGTAACAATATATTTTTTCAGACACAATTACCCTAGTTAAGTGTAATTTTTTTAAGTGGTAGATTTACGGTGGCAGAGCCTCGCTGCAGCTATATTATGGTTTTATTACGAATGGGTCGGCTCGACCGGAATAGGCCACATCTATATATGTCTCACCGCGGTGCCTCAGAAAAGAAGAAATGAGAATGCCTTAAAAATAAGATTTTGACACTTACATCTATCTACATCTCGAGTTGTAAATTTGTTAGGAAACACCCAAAACTCTACTCACCTATTAAAAAGACTAAAAGAAATAATAGAAATAAGCTTAAGATACCCTTCTCCAAATTAAAATTAGTTTCAAACAGCTCTCACATTATGTCAATAAAGATTTATAACCATTTACCAAATTCCATAAAAATCCTGGAAAATCCTGTGCAATTTAATAAACAATTAAAAATATTTCTTATTAATAAATGTTACTATAATTTAAATGAATTTTTTGACGATAAATAACGATAAAGTAAGAATACTTAGACTATTCATTGTGTTTCAAATTAAATTAATTTATATAAAATAATATTGAATGTTGATGATATGATAATTTGTAATTTATGTTTAAAAATTAGATAATACGAAAATAGTTAGCCCTCTAGTGTTGCTATGCCCTTGCGGGGCGTCACATGTATACCGATCAAAATTGTACCATCTTAAATTTGTAATGTGACATGCAATAAACAATTTGAATTTGAATTTGAATTTGAAGACGTAAAGTCGTGTCGGATTACAGTCCCATCGGATTATGAAAGTGAGGGAATAGAGTGTGCACCTGAGCTTGCGCATATATATGTCACACTTGGGCACTATAATCCTGTCCTGCGCCGCCGATTGATTCGCCGCCAGATTGGCCGCTGTGACCGAAATTCGGTCTGGAGGACATTATTATTATTGTTATATAATTACACAGATACTATAATGCCTTCAGAAGTGACAACGCATTTGTAGTCTTTGTCCAAGGTCTGAAGTAGCCGCTTACCATCAGTTGCGCAGATTTCCAACGACCAAACTTTTCGTTCGACTGCCTGAACAGTTTGGGATACGTAATTTATTTCAACAGCAGCAGCTTAATGCTTCTGTTTTTCGTATGGTGTGTGTAGAGAACCGGAGACTCTTTTTACTGGAAACAAGGTATTACATCTTAGTCCTCACGGGTGACAACGCAACTGCATTTTGATTCTTAATTGGGAAAAATTGTAGATGTCTTTGGGCCACAGCTGCCATTTACCATCAGGTGGACTGTTGTGCTCGTTTGTCGGCCTTATTCAATAAAAGAAAGTTTTGTCACCATTAATAGCCACTTGAACGTTGTTAAGCAAAATATGTCATATAATTATACATTGTATATTTGTTATTCATAGCAAGCTAAAATTAAAACACCAGAAACCAACATCGAAATGGTTAGTTAACATTCGCGCCGGCAGGGCGCGATTCCGTGCGCCACGGACTCTAATGTTATTCATGCGTCTAGCTATTTGTATTAGTTACAAATGAACGGTTACCGAAATCATTTAAATGCTAATTCAATAATTAAGCCGATCCACCCGTGGAAGCGTGCCCGACGACTATTGATCCGGCAATAGTTATCGTGGTGACTGCCATTGTGTTTCATTTACGAGTACATGCTATCCATTATGTACTTGTGGCTTGGTTTCAAGTTTTGGTAATTTATGACGTTTAATAATTTTTTTTAACATTACTCAAGGAAAGTAGACATATAAGAATCAATCATTAAATATAAATTAAAACCGAGTACAAAACCTAAATGAAAATAATTTCTGAATTTGGGGCTTAATTTTTCGATATTACGTGGAAATTTTAGGTTTTGAAGTCACTTTTTAATTCTAAACTATATCTTAGCCCCGATTTCAGAAGGTATTTATTATGAGGAAATTATTTTATTCCTTTTACTTTTTTAATTCGGTTTTGCTTTTTTAAGTTTAATTTTTTTTATCCTATTGAATGGACTATGTAATATCACAAATTCAAGGTAACAGATAGAATGTTCTCTTTACATTTACAATAAAAAAATCGTGTATTTATTCACCCTTAGGGGTACATTTTTTGCAAATTTATATTGGACTACTTCTGGAGATGGACTGTTTAATAAAAAAGAATAATTTAAATGAATTAAGCCGTTTCTGAGAAGATACATAAAAACACATACGTCGGATAAATAACCTTTTTGCTTTTGAACTCAGTTAAAAAGAAACAGAATATTACTGGTTTATCATTATTTTTAATTATTAGCATACAGTCAATTCGGTGGAGAACAGTATCGTGTCAAGGTTGTATAAAAGTATCTACAACCACTTTCCTCGTGAGTGCCGTATAATAGTTGACTTTATACAAAGCAGCAAAATTTTGAGGTCTCCGATAGATGGCAGTATGACCTTATATAGTCTTGTATATACTAGATGAGAAATATCAAATCCAACTGCGGGGAACAATGTCAAATACTCGTACGTGAGACATCTGTCGATAAGCCTGAAAAGATTTCAGCTATGGAATATTATCTTTGCAATAATACTAAAAATCCTTCCATAACCTCTGTATGAGCTCAGAAGATAAATACAGAATAAATGTCTTTTGGCATTTTTTGAGCATCATAATTTTGACCTTAACGATAACCACGAATTGATACATATTTAAATGACATATTTAAATGAAATTCGTTTTTACGTATGCTATCAGGTATATTCACGTTTCGAACACTGCAGCTCCCACGGTCACGGAAATATTCGACGTCCCGATCTCATTATTAACCACTACTACCTCCAGATTAAAATTATTATTTTTGGGTCCGATCTAAGCAGTATGAACATATAGTATCTTGAATTCTTGAATTTTTTACGCTTGGTTTGAGATTCAATTTTATTAATCATAGGATTTCAAGCAGACGTTAGCACCCAGCCATCTTCTCTATTGAATTAAGGATATTTTTTGATTTCAATACCCTCGTGAACCATCCTTGGAAGTTATCGATGTTATTTAGCGAGGATTTGTGGTCTATCAAATCTGATGTAGTGACCGGGGCGATACTATATGTGTTCAAAGACTGCGAACTTCCCGGGACCTCGATTTTTCACATCAGCTATGTGTTCTTTATCGCCGGTTTTTATCGGTATTTTAGTTTCTCCTCTGTAAGAAAGACCACATTCTCAATCAAGGTTGTATACTCTTGAATATTACAGAGCGGCTTGAAGTATGTTTTAATTGAAGCACGCTTGAAGATGTAACCGTAACGTCGTGAATATAAAATAAGTTAATATATGCCATATAATCCGTAAAAACTGGTTTCTCTTAAATAAAATGTGGTGATAGATTCTTTTATAATGCCACTACGTAAATCACGGCTCGGGCACAGTTGAGGAGATGTAAGTTAAGAAACTAACTGTTATAGCCTAACACATTAAGTCGACACTGACGTTGTTTTTTGGCTACCAGTAATATCCTTTGTCAGTGTCCGTTGATAGTGCTATCCACTATCAACGGGTCTGTGAAATACAGCATGGAATAGAATTTTCTATCGAATTTTCAGCAGGCAATTTTCAATTTTCCCTTACCGCTCAAGTTATGCCTGCAGTCACATTATTGGAAAGACTTGTATAGGACTTAATAAAGGAGAAAATTACCCATTCACAATTGTAACAACGCTTTCAGATTGAGGCGAATATAACATAATGATAATAATTAATTATTAATAAAAATCCTATTTAAATACAGTTATTATTATTTGGAAAACTATATAGATACCCCAAATAATAATAACTGTATTTAAATGGGAAAAAAATACGTTGAAACGAAGTAACTCCAGTTCTGAACTAGCTCTGTCCAATTAATTACGACTAATTGCAAAATCATTTATGAATAAGACATCAATAGTTTTTTGTTAATGTTTCTTTACATAATAATAATTAATAGTTTCATTACTTTTATATAAAAGTGCATGCAACTTTATTGAAAATTTATTCATTATAAAAACAATAACAGATTTTTATAATATGGTTTTCATGTAGATTCTATCGTGATAAATGTGTAAATGTGAATAAACTAGCTGTGATATGTGATTTATTAAATATAGGTTTAAACCTTTTATCAACATGACATACGTACATAGTTATTTTAAATGCTGTAATAATAACATATCAAAACTAGTTTTATCCTTAAAAGCAAGCAGTTATATACAATTAATAAGGCGACAACTTACTCTAAATTTCATTTATACTTGATAAACCTTTGGACACGTGGGCAAAACAACTAAAATAAAACTTTAAATAAAAGTTAACAGCACTATTTATACGATATTGAGATTGTGATAGCCAACTTATAAAGGTTCAAAAAATACATTTAATAAGAACTGAAACCTGACTTCAAAGGACTAAATGGAATAAAAAATTTGAAGATAATAAGGTTAAAATAATTTAAGTGTCGGAATATTTTCTCCGATTATATTAATATCGGTCCGATTATATTAAAGGATCAACATAAATGGCTCACAATCCCCAGATATCGCTAAAACACATTGTAAAACTACCCTTTTTTAAATTATCAAAAATAAAATACTATGTAATTCATAATATTGGCTGCTCTTACTTAAGTTAAACAAAGATGGCATTTGTAACTCTAACGCAAGTAACAATAAAGGCCCCATCCAATCTCATTTCTCCACAATGACGTCGAGCGAGCTCCAGAAGTGAGCACTTGTTATAACGCTTAAATAAATTAAACTCATCATTCGGACGGAGTCGCGGGATCGAATTAGTCGTCTCTTTGTGCAATCAAGCGAGCCCTTCGCGCCCTAATGAATATGAATACGGCTGAATTCGCCCGGAATACTGGTATCCACCCGCGGCCGTCGACGCAACTCATTACTTTGACCGATGCTTACACCGAACTGTAAGAATATAAAATGACAATGAAGACCTAAAACTCTTGTAATACTGGTATCCACCCGCGGCCGTCACACTCAACACACCAACTAAAAAAAAATGACAATGAAGATCTAAAACTCTTGTAATACTGGTATCCACCCGCGGCCGTCGACGCAACTCATTACTTTGACCGACGCTTACACCGAACTGTAAGAATATAAAATGACAATGAAGACCTAAAACTCCTGTAATTAAAATTTACTCATAAATTGTATTGGATGACGGCTGGCTGTATGAGGCTACATGAAAACATTCATCACTTAATGAGCAATTAAAGATGTAATGGGATTATCTAAAAGAAGGCTATCACAATGGCGATGACGACGAAGAGAAGTAGAAATTAAAAAAAAGTACACAAAAGTAAATAATATTAGACAAATTCCCACTACAGTCTGAGCCTCTTCTTATTCTTCTTCTTCATTATCATCAGCCCACAATATTCCACTGCTGAATATGGGCCCATTTGCTCATTTTTCTTAATGGCCAAGTTTGACAGAAGGGTTAGTAGTTGCAGTACCAGACGTTTAGCACCTTCATAGCTGCTCCCTCTTACCGTTTTCAGTATTTTATCTCTGATATATACGAAGATGCTCACGGCTTTACCATAGCCGCAAGTAACGTATAAACGTTTGTTTACATCAATTCTCTTTCCATCCGATTACAATGTGCATAGCATCAAGGCAAGAGTAAAAAGGTTTTTATCAAGCTAAGTGAGTGTGCTTTACCACATTCACTTACCACCAGGTGGGATAGTATTTAAGGACTGGCTTACAATGGTTAAAAAAAATGTACTATGCATGTGTCGCAGTAAGATGGTGGAATCCTTAGGGATATAGCTGTATAATGGAATATAACTATGATACGAGCACGATCTAGTAATGTAACTATCTTACTAGACTAATTTAGGGATATAATTTTAAGTATATGTTGACCAAGAATGTCAGTCAAAACTAATTTGGATTCATACTTTTTGAATTATTCAAATTCAAAAGTTTAATTCCTTCAATATTATATTTTATATCATTGTAATGTATGCGGCTTTAAGGTAGCCCAAGGGCAACCCCAGCCACACCTTAAACCTATTGTCAAAAAGTTTACATGAACAACAATACATCAGGAACTGAAGATCCTAGGTCAATGTCGCAAAATTAGTTGGAGGACTCTTTATTTAATTTTCAGCAGCTTTCAAGTTGCCTAAAGATTTATCTATTTATATATTATTATATATTATCTCTTTGGTCCTGAATATTTTTTTCATTGCACAACAATTGCGATCAATAATCTTCACCACATGACGATACTTTACAAATAACATGAACATTTTCTACACGAGTGTGCTCCTGTACATACAATTATAATTATTTCACTAGATTAGTCTTGTAAGATAGTTAGGAACCGCTGACACATAACTATATTACGGTATATAGCTATATTCCGAGAGATATAACTATATCACGGCTTTAACCATCTTGCTGCGACATAAGTATGTTTCGTGCTAAATTATTACAGCACGGTGTGATACGCAGTTGTCTTACGGTTATGAATACGCAAATGCAGCATCTGTTTCACTCTACTGTCTGTTCATTTTAGTTGTGGTTCACATCGAATTTGTTGTTTAATGAACTTCAGTCATTTAACTACCATGTTAACAACTTAAAATTAAATGTATAAATGTATAGCGTGCATGTTAACCTAAGAAAATTGTTCGAAAACGGGTACCAGTTTTCAAGAGGCTGCCTCGTACTGGTACACAAAGTGCATCCCCCCTGGACTTCAGGTTTCAGGACCGTACTTTGTGGCATTTCTTGGGAGTCTTATGTTCAGCAGTGGTAATACCGCAATAATAAATATCTTAAGCCACCATTTACGAGCCACATTTCATAGGATCATCACTCTACCTTATATATTTATATATATGCTAATATATATATATATATATATATATATATATATATATATATATATATGTGCACTACCAGGTGCTCTTTTAATATGAGATTCTAAAATGAATGAAATATCAGTATCATATTTCGACTTTCATAACTGTAGCCTATTATCTCGTACAAAGAGTCGTAGTTTTTATTATAATCTTTGTTCTAAATGTAAATTTCCCTAGCTGCTAATATATATTCGGTATAAAATGGTAAATTTGTTCTCATTTTAACTTAAAGTTGTAATAAAACCCATCAACAAAACTATTATCACGCTATGAGCATAACAAAACGCCACTTGTATATTAACTGTAATACAACAATGGCAGTTAAGCAATCTTAATGACATAAAAGAATGAGTAAAAATTGTAGAAAACAGTACGAGTCACACAATCGCTGCGACTCCATTATCTCCTTCATTACCGAGAAAACACGAACTACACACTTTCCGGCCAAATTGTACCGACAAAAGTCCGAAATGGCGGAACCGAGTCGAGTTCCCATGAAGACATAGATTATAACAACGATAGTGGAAGCATAATAATTAAACGTAGGTTGGTTTAAAACAAAAAAAATGTCGGCAGAACCGGTAGCGAGCGTGCCGCCAATATTAAAGAGGTTTCAACACGATGCTCCCGGGTCGACTTAACAAAGGTTTACGCGTTCCTTGTAAAATTAAACCGATGTTTATCTGAGTGTAGTAATATTCGTGATCGTCATCGCACGTGCACTAGTTATAACTAACGAACGTCTCTGGCCTTTTGTTTGATGAGAACGAATAAGGTTGGGAACTCACTGTGAATATTCTAAGTACCTATACAACTTAATTGATAACGTTATAAAATACAGTAGTACTCTTTGCACTTATTTACTGTAAATATATAAGCATGTCTCGTGATTCCCATCATCCCGTTGGTGTTGTAAGAGGCCACTATGAGAAATATCAGAAAGACCTCATATCTTCCAATAGATGGCGTTATTACCATACCGGCGGAGCAGCTTCAAAGGTGAGTGACGTTTAGTACTGCGTAATTGCTTCCTACAACGAGGGATACCTTTATTCAGCAATGTACTTTCACAAGCTAATAAGAGAAAAAGAAGAAATAATATATTGTTAGCACTAAACTTATTACAGTGAAATATTTTAAATAAGTATTTTCTACATTATCCGTGTAATGGCGGTGTTATAGTATTTTACACAGATTACACTATTTCGTCCTCTGGGAGTCGTAAGAGGCAACAAAGTGAAACAAACCATGAGAGTGAGACGGGCAGTAGCGTCTTCCTTTCAAAAACATGTGTTCAACAACCCAAATCATCTGTGATCTTTCCTCTGCAGTGGATTTTGATAGGCTGTGATGATGATGATTTTCTACGTTATAATTATTCAACAAATTTTATCATTTATAATTATAATTTTTTTTATAGGATAGGGTGACAAACGAGCACACAGCCCACCTGATGGTAAGTGGTTGCTGTGGCCCATAGACATCTACATCTATCCTCGATTACCAATCAAAATGCAGATGCGTTGTCACCCGTGAGGACTAAGACGGAATGCCTCGTTTCCAGTAAAAAGGGTCTCCGGTTCTCTACACTCACCATACGAAATACAGCAGCATTAAGCTACTATTTCACGCTGGTATTCTGTGAGAGCGTGGTCCCTCCCCGGTCGAGCCGACCCATTCGTGCTACAACTATACTACTAATATAACTGCAGCATGGCTCTACCACGTAAAACAATATGTTTTAATTATTACACAAACAATTTATTACACATACAATTATAATTATTCATCTAATATTATGGAAACAAAAATATACTAATGAGATAATATTATATAGTATGTGTGTAACCAACCTTAATTGTACAGCAAGTTTTAGGCAATAATCTAATCTTAAAGCACAGATCAAACGTGTCAACAAGTACGTGTCCGCCCTTCACAATACGAGAAAACCTTAAAATGTTTAGAATGATACATCACGGTTATTATCACGGGTTTCAGTTTTTTTTTTCCTGCAATATGGTAGCCTTTAATTGTTAGATATAGCTTGGAAACGTCTATATTGCAACAGTAGATTTAGATACTGAAACCATAAAGAAAATTTGAATAAGGCTAGCAGATTCAAATAATCATTAATAATATTAGTAGGACCTTCACACTGGCCGTAAAAAGAAGCTAGAGGTCGCTCAGCGAGCTATCGACAGGGCTTTTATTTGTATGATAAAATATGTATTGAACCAGAGTAAACGACATTGCTCAAAGGATCCTTCAGACTATAGGCCAACCAAAACTAGAAGAATCAGAAAATCTGGTAGGAAAGGAAGGTCCGGACTTTGTACCTAGTACCGGCAACATGAGTGGAGTGTAGAGCGGCCCCCACTAGGTGGAGTAGGTAAATGCAGGAAGTAAAAGTACGCAGGAGGCTTAGGATCGTGTTATATGGCAGGGGGTTTGTGATGGGCTAAACTCTTAATCTCCAATAACGCTTTGTTTTAAATAAGAAGTCATGTACCAACTTCTTAAAGAAGCCTTAAGCCTTAAAGAGCCCTTAATTGGCGCTTTTCTAATGTTTTCGGTCAGAGTTCCAGTAAAAAAAATAATGTGGTTAAAAATTCTATGTAAATTTTTGGATATAAAAATAAAATACAATATATAGAAGAGACAATTGAGAAAAATCATACAAAGCTATTTTATATTTTAAAAAATCCGTTTTTTTAAACATTCTTAACCGTCGTATCAATTGTCAGCGAACATTTTCTGCGAGATAGATACAATAATCGAAAATTTTAAATTGGTTAGTATAGGATGAAATCAATAAAATGGATCGCATAAAGGAAAGAAGTAGTAAGTAAATGGCGAGGAGAGCTGTTTTATCTATTATCAACAATATTATCGAGTGACGCGCCCACAGTCCAACATACTCGTAATGTACGCGAACTATCGGCTGCGCCTCCGTTTTACATACAGCGCGCTCGGAGAATTTAGATTTTAGAATTAGTGAACTTTGGAGATGATCTTTTCGCTTAGTATTCTTCTGGAATTATTTAAAATCCAACCCTCTGTTCAATTATAAAAATAATTTATTAATTCGTTTTAATGGAAGAATGAATTACTGGAGTTTCCATCCAGACGGTAATCGTTTTGTAATATTTTTTTCATGGTGAGCACGACTGCTGACCTTGAGGTCCCGGGTTTGAGCCCCGTGTATGGCCGAAATAAGTTATTGGTATTTTCTGTCACGGTATTTTCAACAGCAGCGAAGTCAAGGAGTTGACGGTATTTACCCCCGTGCCTTAGAAAGCATATAAAGCTGATGGTCCTGCGCCTGATCTCTCTCCCGTCGTGTCGGATTGCCACCCCATCGGACTAAGAGGATAAGGGAATAGTGTTCCTCTGTGCTTTGCGCTCACACTTGTGCACTGTAATCCTGTTCTGTGCAGATAGCTAGCCTTCTTTGACTTGAAAATATGTGTATTGTTTTCTATAAATTGTTACGAAGATTATTTACTGAGATGGAATGCTTTTAAACCCAAACTGTAGACCCATTTTCTGGAAACGTTCAACATCCACTTACAATCTGGTACTATTATTCAACATTACTAGTACTATTAGTCACCCTCATTCAATAGGGAAACAGCCAACTTCAAACAAGGGAAACTCGCACATCTATACGCGTTGTCACCTCTTATGACTATGGTGGATTGCCATCACAGTATGTTATTATACCGAACCCTTCAGACCGGAACGCTGCAGTGCACGCTCTACTGTTTGATGGTAGAAATAAGTAAGAGGGTGGTACCTACACAGACTCCCAGGCAGAAAATCAATCCTACCACCTACAACAACACAGATATTTACTTTAAATGAGATTTTAATCATAATTTCAACAATAAAAAAGCTACCGAAATCAGGTAGAAACAATTTTATTTCTTATAAATAAGCACCAAATAGTAATTTTTAAGTTTTTTTTTGACGTGACAACGTCTAATAAATCGATTAACGCCGGCTGCACGCACGAAAGAAGATGACTCATTGTAACGTTACGATCATTGTAATGTTACGATCGGAGCGAGAGCACTGCACGAGCGAAAAGCACGATCAGCTTGAGCGTAAAAGTAAATTTATGAATTAAATTGTAGATTTCTTTTCACTCCTTCTTTGTATCCATAAAAATACTGATAACTCAATAAAAATGATTCAATTTTATTCATAAAAATACTATATGCAATCATTTCATCAATGATTTGTTATAACGTTCTCACGTTAAACTTCCGTCCGTAAAGTTTAAAAACATCTTAGCCGTGAACCGACTTTACAGACAACCAATTTTTTATAGAATAAAGGTGACAAACGAGCACACAGTCCACCTGATGGTAAGTGGATGCTGTGGCCCACAGACATCTACATTTATTCTCGATAAAGAATCAAAACGCGGGTGCGTTGTCACCCCTAAAGACAAAGATAGAATGCCTCGTTTTTTAATTATTTCAAACTTTTGAAATCAGATTGGAAAACAAAAAAATTAAAAGCTGTTAAGAAATTTGTGAATAAGTTATAAATTTAGCCTCTCTTTTAGCAGTATATGTTTCTTTTTTTAACATGGCACATATTCGACACTTTGTATTTGAAATTAGAACATTGCTATACAATATTTAAAAAATAATCTACTTTTAGCGTTACTTTTGTTAGTGACTAAGTTTGTAGAAGAGCGGCAAATGGATAATTTAATAAAATAGACTGTATACCCATAATGCAATAGTCACGATGATGATATGTTAAAAACTAGTCATAAATATGTAAAGAAATACTACTAAAAAAACATAAATCCTTGCAACGAATAGAAAATAATATAAAAATTTCGCGACTACCGCAGCGGGTGAAGAGTGAAACTTATTATTCGAATTGCAAATACTCTTCCTATATTACAGCAGCGAGCAAGCGAGTGAGAGTCGGTCACCCGTCTCGCCCCGGCCCGAATGTTTTTAAGATTATTGCAAACGTCTCGCAATCCGCTGACAATGGCCGGTTGATGTTAAGAATGGTTGTTTCTATTTATTTTGCGGTGGAAGTCAAATTGGAATTGTAAAATTCTATTTCAAGTAAATAATTATTTACAAAGTAAAAGATTTAATTATTTTTTCATTGTCATACGCAAGTTTTCTCTGGTTATTAAAACTTACCCTCCTTTAAAGGTACTTACAATCGGTTCAACGACCTAAAAGTGCTCTTGGCCACCGATATCAAGAGTCGTCAGTGTTGTCTATTTTACACGACCTCTCTCCAATTCATGACTTCGAGTTTGCGCAAATCCTTCTCTATTTCATCTATTAAGCGACATCTGAGAAGACTGGGGTTGATTTTTCTATATTCCAATGTTCGATAGCACAGTCTAAGTTTTTGCCTGCATTGCAAAGGAGTTGCGAGTTCGAATCCTGCACGGAATAGGTGTTTTATTACCTATGAATAATTGTTTCAGGTTTAAATGGCATTGTGCAAGTTTATTTTTTATTAAGAATTAGGTTTAGTAGTTTCACGATTTCATGCAGTTTAATTTTATTCTCTTTTTTCCATCATCTTTTTGACTACTCTCCGTACCTTCCTTAGAATCTTTATTTTTCTGTTTTTTTTTTTTTTTTTTTTACTTTGGTAGAGCCACGCTGCAACCATATTGTAGTTGTAGCACGGATGGGTCGGCTTGACCAGGGTAGAACCACACCCTCATAGAACACCAACGTAAAATAGCAGCTCAATGCTACTGTGTTTCCTATGGTCTTGTAGAGGAGACCGGAGACCCTATTTACTGCAAACGAGGCATTCCATCTTAGTCCTTACGGGTGGCAATGCATCTGCATTTTGATTTTTAATCGAAGATAAATGTAAATGTCTATGGGGCCACAGCACCCCCCTAAAAAATATAATTAGTATAAAAAGAAAACCTAAATACTACAAATTAATTAATATAAATAATATATTCCAGAATTTACTACTCCAAGGAAGGAAAAAAAGAAATCTGTTCCGAATTTAACATATGATAAACCTTTAAAATCTCATTCACTCATTGTAAATATAAATGCCATATACTAGTAGTATATACTATAGTAAAACTTAATGACCTGATAAATGAGAAACCTCCATACTACTCTTAGTCGAAACTTTAGCACTGAATTACTTCTGTTACTGGGACAAAATAAACCTCTATATCTGGGATTAGTTCTTTCGATTTTACCGTCATAATTACCTCTCTAATTGAATTATATACATATTTATTTTATTTTGCTTAATTACTTTTGTTTAACAGCTTTTGATTGTTAATAAAGATTATAACTCGGGTATAATGTTTACAAAATAAGTTATTTTATTTAATAATCGCAACTCTATAAACGAAATAACCTCTATTAATGGAAGTATCTGTAAATAATACGGGTATATATTTATACCTGGATATCTGAGTATGTAGCAGTATAGTTGTAGCACGAATGGGTCGGCTAGACCGGGCAGGACCACAGAATACTAGCGTTAAATAGCAGCGTAATGCTGCTGTGTTTCCTATGGTGAGTGTAGAGAACCGGAGACCCTTTTTACTGGAATCGAGGCATTCCACCTCAGTCCTTAGGACTGACAACGCATTTGCATTTTGATTCTTAATTGAGAATAAATGTGGATGTCTATGGGCCACAGCCATCCACTTACTATCAGGTAGACTGTGTGCTACGTAAACACAAAAATAGCTGAATTATTCGGTATATATTATGGAAGACTCCTTAAGCAGCGCTTCTGACGGACGTGGTGAGAACCAACATTTATCAACCAGCGTGATCGGCTGGCTTCCCTCGAGGCTACTGACCCCTATGCCTAGTTGGTGTAGTGCTCATAAACGCGATGGCTGTTCACGAGGTTCCGGGTCTGAATCCCAGGTCGGGCCAAATCAGTTATTGGATTTTTCTGCAAATTCTCAGTAGCAGCTCAGAGTCGGAAAGTTGTCGGTGTTTCACCCCCGTGTCTTAGAAATCGCGTAAGGCCGTTGGTCTTGCTCCTGAAGTCTCTTCGGTCGTTTCGAGTTACTGTCCCATCGGACTATGAGAGTGAGGGAATAGAGTGCACTTGTGCTTGCGTATACACTCGGGCACAGTAATCCTGTCCTGCGAAGATGGATGTTCTACGTTGAGACTGACCGCCGTTACCGAAATTCGGTCTGGAGGACACTATATTATGGAAGGAATTTAATTCATTTTACTATATGGAAAGATTTCTTTTTCTTATCCCTTCCGGATAGGAACTACCCTCGTGCTCATTGCTGCAAAGCAACTGAGAGTGCATTGCTGTACTCTGGTCTAAAGGCTATAGAGAGCCATTGTGATAAGAGGCTATGCCATCTTACTCATTAGAGGTGACAACGCATCTTAAAGTTCTTTGTTTGAAGTTGGTTGCACTTGTCTTTGGACTGCAGTACGAACTATTTCTTTTTATAGAATAAGAGTAACACACGAGCACACAGTCCACCTCATGGTAAGTAGATGCTGTGGCTCATAGAATTCTACATTTATTATCAATTAAGAATCAAAATACGAGTGCATTGTTACCCATGAGAACTAAGAGGGAATGCCTAGTTTCCAGTAAAAAGGGTCTCCGGTCCTCTACACTCACCATACGAAATACGGTAGCATTAAACTAAAATTTAACACTGGTACCGTGTTGCCTGCTCCTACCCCAGTCGAGGCGACCCATTCGTGCTACAACCATAGCTGCAGTGTGGATCTACTACGTTCACAGGGACAGTAAATTCGTTCGCTATCCCAATTTTTTTCGGAAATCGAAGTTATAGCTCTAATTTAGTCTCATTTGAGGGTTAGTAATCACAAAGTATAGCTAGAAACAAACATATGACGTCTTCGTGGTACAGTGGATTAGCGTTGAGTTGCAACGCTAAGGGCCGCAGGTTCGAATCTCGCACGGAACAAGTATTTGTACAGCCTACAAATATTCCTATATATTACATATTCCGGGTCTGGATGTTTGTGAAATATATGTACGTAAATTGCCCCGATACAGGAGAAGTTTTTAGAATGGAGAGTCAACATAGATCTTATACAAAACGTGTTCAACCTATCAATAATCCTTATAATATTTCTTTAAACCATAGTATAAACTAAAAGTCTTTCAATCAAAACAGTTTTGTATTAATTCTGAATCTTTTCTTTTCCTTTTTAAAATGTTATCCTCACAATAGGATTTTATTCTGTGTCGTGGAAGCAGTTTACATACATAAATTTTATTAGAAAATACATCCAGACTCTGAATATAATTGAAATCTAATTATTTGAAAGCCATGCAAGCGCTTGTTCCGCGCGGTATTCGAATTCCGCGGCTCTAGAGCGTCAAACTAATCGCTTAGCCACTTCGCAATGGCGCCGTTAGGACTCTGCTAGGATTTGTTTCTAGGACCATAGGACCAGCTACGTACTCTTGCTACACACGCGAGATACGCGTTCATTCCTCTACTTCTTTTATATCATCTCGCAATGGTCCAGAATGACTTACCTGAAACGGCACGTATAGTAGGCAGTCGGCGTTTTTTTTACATCTGGCAAATACTAGATGATATGAATGATAGAACTATCATATATAAGAGGCCTAAGGTCTTTATGGCCCTTTTCATGCGTGATTTTTGTTTTGTAGTAAATCATACGGAAACATCAAGTTAGTGTTTAATGTCAATCCATGGAAATCCTGGTGCTCCTGGTGAAAGACAGAAAGAAATAGATATAATTATAATCACATAATAAAGGTATTAATATAAATATAATCAAGATTGCAACGCGGGACACAAAACCAATCAAGGCATGCGGCAGTTTTCTGCTATGCGATCGACATGACATTTACAACGAAACTTAACTTATTTAAATAATACTTATTAATAAACTTTATTTAATGAAAATCTCCTAAATTATATCTCTGGAAACGGATGGAGTGAAATCGTTCATGGAAACATGGGCGTCGCCGCAAGCCATCGATTCCTGGAATAGATATTAAATTGAGTTAGGAGAAAAACTTTTCAATTTACACTGTCTACACAGATTATATTTTCATTGCAAATATTTGTGTTTGAATTTATAAACCCGTATTTCCTTGTAAAAATTATAAAATTACAAAATATCAATAATGTCATAAGTATTATTAAAACCTTTTTTATTTCATGTCCATTATTAAAAGTAACTTCGCATCTGTAGCCACATGTCTGACCATTAGACTGTTAGTAACTGAACTTTATTCGTGTTATTAATACGGAAGAGAACAAAGTACATAATCGATAATTTCTTAATAAATTTAGAACAATAAAAATAAATTGTTTCATTGGTAGTATTCAACCCATTCATTTGTTAAATTTAAAAACCTTATTATTCACAGTATTCTTCTACGGATTGTAATTAATAGGACTCTCGATCCGGAAATATCTTTTCACTCGAGCAAACTCTGAGAAGGATACTACAAAGGCAATCGAAATAGCGTGGAAATTAAACTGTGCAAATTCTCTATGGTAGGCGAGAATTCCCCAAATTTCTCGCACAAGTTAGAGAATTACGAGCAACCCTTGCCTTTTAACCCTTCTTGTCATTTGCGAAGAACAAATTAATCATCATCATTTACATGCAGCGCCAGTAGCCAGATTTGTTTCTACGATTATGACACCCTCGCTTGTTAGCGTGAAGGGTGACGCGGAACAGATTTCGAGGACCTGTTTTAATATTTTTGAATCTTAATTTAACAAGAAAATCGCCTAACGCCGTTCTTTTATTTGTGAGGCTACGATCTTTCGGATTCTTTTTTTTTTCACTTTTACAAAACAGTTTTTTTAACTTTGATAGGTTAGATTTGATTATAACTTTTTATTAATTAAAAAATATCATTATTTATTTTTCTATTAAATATATCTAAAATGCATTTTAGGTATATTTTCTTCTGATTTTAATAATTGAAAATCACAGAATTTAATGGTTTAAATGATTAACACTTAACTGAATGTTTTTATCTCCTACAACAGGTTATTAATATTTTTACTATTTTTACATATTGTGTTGTAAAGATGCCAAAAATTAAATAGATGACTAAACGTTATTACACGAATAAAGTATGGCATGGTGATAGGTTTGTCAATTTATGTTGAATAATTTAAGAGTTTCGGCGTCTCCATACTGTTACTATGTACTAAATTTCGTGTCAAACATGACAATAGCCAGAAGTCGCTCCGTGAATGAGTAACGACAATTATTGCGTTCATTTGGATTTAGCACAGCGGGCCCTTCGGACCGACGGTCAGTGAAGGGTTGACAGTGGGGTACGTGACGAATTGTCCTTCTCTACACAAAATTAGGGTAATAATCCATTTGTGTTGAGTATGTTCGTCCGAATGTTTAATTACCAACACATTTATCGAAAAAAACATCAAATTATTTTTAAAAATTTACAAATTTTAAAAAGATTTCGTTTTGAAATAATACTAGTTTTTACGGAATTTATCGCGTATATTTAACTTTTTAAATACCCGACGTTTCGAAAGCTTTACAGCACTCATGGTCACGGGCGGGACTGAGATGTTCAACGTCCATATGTCATAGTTAACTGCGGTTACCATAGAATAAAATTTAACTTTTGTTCCGATCTACTCAATATGAACTTATGGTATCATGAAGTCTTGCAGTTGTATGCTTGGGTTGGGATTTAATTTTATTTATTATAGGATCCCAAGCAGATGGTAGCACCCAGCCATCTTCTCTATTGAAATTAGGATGTTTTTTGATTCCAATAGCCTCGCGAATCATCCTTGGAAGGAATCGGTGTTCTTTAGCGAGGATTTGCGGTCTATCAAATCTGATGTAGTGACGGGGGCGACCCTGTACGTGTTCACAGACTGCAGACTTCCCGGAAGCGTTGATTCTTCATATCAGCTATATGTTCTTTAACGCGGGTTTTTATTGATCTTTTAGTTTGTCCTATGTAGGAGAGACAACATTCACAATCAAGCTTGTACACTCCTGCATCTTGCAGAGGGACATTACACTTGACTGATGGTAAAAACTGACCCATCTTCTTCAGCGGCTTGAAGTATGTTTTGATGGAAGCGCGCTTCAAGATGTAGCCAATCTTGTCAGTGACTCCTCTAACATATGGCAGTACAGCAGGTACACGAG
Organism: Parnassius apollo; assembly: GCA_907164705.1. Taxonomy (NCBI): domain Eukaryota; kingdom Metazoa; phylum Arthropoda; class Insecta; order Lepidoptera; family Papilionidae; genus Parnassius; species Parnassius apollo. Next base: position 6,092,408 of record CAJQZP010001172.1, read on the forward strand.
TTTTCGTTTTATAATTTCTTTAAGAAATAGTAAATAATGTTATCTTTTATAGCGGCCTTTCGCGATAAACTTTTAAAGATTTACCGTGGAAGGAGATTTCTTGAGAGACGCGACAATTTTCGATCGGTTCATTAGTTCTTTCCCCTCGTTACTTCGAAGAGATTGGAAAGGAAACGATCGCGAAGATGTTTGCATTGCTTTTAATATTCCAGGATTAACGACACCTTTTGAAACTAAAACCGAAATGAGTTTTGACGACAAAGTACTGTCCGATCTTTTGAAAGCTTTCGTACCAACAGCGCCGAGTCTTGTTAATATAAAATTTATTACCTAAAGTTAAAATTATTCGTTCCTATTGTTCCGCTCAAGAAATGTGACCTGAACAATGCCTCCATAATTTATTTTTCGATGCATCCTTCTTCTATACCGCAGATAAAGTCGTGATAACAAATGGTAACTAAAATAATAAAATAAACTGCGACTCTGTAGCGACATATTTTACTAATAAAGACAAAACAACCATCATACGGACTCACTTCGCAGTGTCCATACGTTACCGAGATAAAACGAAAGATTCGAAGCCGTTGAATTTATGCGTTATCGAACTTAGACTGATGTTGGAGTTGAAACAATGGCTGATCGTGGCGCCCCATGCGGCGAGGTGCGGCATCACGAGACGGTGCGGCCAGTCCGTACGGCCATTTAGCGACACCTATTATGGAGTAGTGTAACATAGCGTAGAAAGGGTTTGTAAATGTAACATACTTGCAAATTGAATATTTCGAATAACATGCAACAATTACAAGTGGTAAAATTTAATATTTTGTACACCCGATTTATTTATAAATAAAATGGAACATCATCAATGTATTAAGTGAATTAAATACGCATTATTAAGAATAACTCAAAAACTACTGGTCCGATCTTGATCAAATTTATATGGGATATAAATAAATTTATATGGGATACAAAATTATCTGAGGTAACTCACATAAAAAAACATACAGTCGAATTGAGTACCTCATTTTGAAAGTCGGTCGAAAAATTCTATATAGTTTAGTTTAAGTTTAGGAAAGGATTCTGCACAGAATCTTATACAATCTTTAAAGTTACAGAAGGAACATCGCTCCATTGGATAAATTTTGCCAAAAATATTCATAAGCTGTCATCAGGCAACTGGACTTTCGCCAGATGCGGCAAACCGACGGCAAAATATTTCGCCGCAAAATACTCACTCGAGCAAATCACCCCAGCGCTATTTAAAATCAGTTTTGAGAAATTGAGCGGTTGCCATTTAAAAGTTTAGGAAAAATTAAGTGTCAAACTTTTGGAGCTTACCTAAGTAGAATAAAATAATTTTCATATTCAATATATATTATAAATTATTACTATTAAAAGTCATTTTGCATTTAATAACATTATTTCGGAAAAATCCTTTCCTGGGAAGAACCAGCCAGAAACCTTTGAACATTACCTACTGACATAGAACAATATGAAGTAGTTTCTACAATTATTTACAAAATTCATTTAAAAAATAGCTTGGAATCGATCACATTATTACTAGGGGTTTTATCAACCATGTAATTCATTTATACAATAATAATCCTCTTCATAAAGACTTTGTTTAGTATTTTTTTTCTAGGACTTTGATGTCATAGCAAAAACATTGCACCATGAATGAATTACTGATGCTGTGGAGTCGAGTAACTATACTTGTAACTATCACCAAGTAAAACTAGCTTGTGTTTCTTCTTAGTGTTTACAGAGTGTATTGTTATCACGTGTTTTTGAGTGTAAAAAAGTCATCAGATACGATTTTTATGTTTGTGGATTATTTCTGTTCTACAGTACTTAAGCTTAATATTGTATCATATTACATCAGTAATTTCACTTGTACCTTTTGATGAACATGCTTGTTGTCATACATTGATTTTCTGAGTATGAACAGAACAATATGACCAGAAAGCGATCACTCGCTGGACCAACGGTTTTTTTTAAAGAATAAAGGTGTCAAACAAGCACACATTCCACCTGATTATAAGTGGAGGCTTTGACCCATAGACATAAATCCTCGATTATGAATCAAAATGCAGGCGCGTTGCCACCGCTGAGGACTAAGGTGGAAGGCCTTTTTTCCATTTAAAAGGTCTCCGGATTTCTACACTCAGCATACGAAACAGAGCAGCATTGACTGCTTTTTACGCTGGTATTCTGTTAGAGCGTAGTCCTTCAACGGTCGAGTCGACCCAGTCGTGCTACAATAATAATATAGCTGTAGCATGGCTCTACCATGTAAAAACATCCAGCGCAGAGCGGCCCGAATCGTCGACAACCGAGTGCTTTTCGATCGGCTCGATTCACTGGCGCTGCGAAGAGATGTTGCATCTCTTTGCATTTTCTTTCGCATCTACCACGGGGAGTGCTCTGAGAAATTGTTCGGATTAATCCCAGCCGCCAAATTTCATGAACGCACTACGCGGCAAACCTCCCGATACCATCCACACCATCTGGATGCTTGGCGGTCCACCACTGTACGTTTCACAAGGAGTTTTCTTCCGCGTACGACCTCTCTGTGGAATAATTTACCGCCGGCGATTTTTCGGACCGATACGACCTAGGGACCTTCAAGAAAAGAACTTACTCCTTTCTAAAAGGTCTGCAACGTACCTGCAATTCTCCTGGTATTGCAGTTGTTCACTTAACATCAGGTGAACCGTATGCTCGTTTGCCAACTCTCCTATATAAAAAAACATGAAATGCCAGGAAATAATATGATTTCCGATTGTTTGTGATATACTACGCCGTGTACGCCAGTCGTAACATATCCAGACCGACGAATGAAAAGGTACGAGAAATTTAGTTCTGTGTTTGATATTGAGGGCTAATAATTTTCTGTTCACCAGATGTCGGCAGTTGGAATTGAGGTTTTTTATAGAATAAGGGTGCATGAGCACACAGTCCACCTGATGGTAAGTGGATGCCGTGGCCCATAGACATCTACATTTATCCTCAATTAAGAATCAAAACGCAGATGCGTTGTCATCCCCGAGCACTAAAATGGAATGCTTCGTTTCCAGTAAATAAAGGTCTCCGGATTTCTACACTCATCATACGAAACACATCAATATTATGCTGCTATTTTTTAAATTTACGCTGGTATTCTGTGCGAGCGTGGTCCTTCCCTGGTCGAGCCGACCCATTCGTGCTACAAGCGTAATATAGCTGCAGCGTGACTCTACCACGTATGAAGGTAAAGTTTTTTGTTACACAATATCTTAAAATTGAGAAGTTGTTATTAAAATAAATGTTTATCGGTGGCTCGAGTATTATATAAATACACAAAACAATGGAACATTGGTTTGCTCCATAACATCTTTACACTTTTTAACTATTTTTTAATTTTTTTTTGAAATATCCGTTGTTTGGTTTATTTGTTTCTAATCTAATTAATATAAAATATAACTAATATTACAGAAATAAACAATAACCCTTGCATTTTACTAACAAATTAACTTCAGCGTCTTGTAATCTATCAAATATTTCACCTCATTTTTTAAGCAGCGCGGCTCTGGTGGCAAAAAGGTCGTGGATGCCCTGTTGCTGATGTCACTTATCGAGCGTGACGATCGAGGCAAACCCTTTCTTCAGCGGGAGAGGTCTATGTCCTGGAGTAGACTTCTTCGAACTGATGATAAAGAACAAACTGCATCTTTATCAGCATTTTCATTACCCATTCCGTTATTGTGGTACATCACAAACCTTTGACGCTATTCAAATCTTCGGTATGGTCACGTATACCTATATATGGGATAAACAACATGTAAGGGATAGTTATATCGTTAACAAACTTGTTTAGTAATTTGCTATGCTCTTCTAACACAAGCATTTAAGCTTTCTTGGAGTGGTTAGAAGTGTTACTGTCAAACTTTATTTAGTAAAAATATATATGAGGTATCATATCCCTTTGGTGTAAAAAGAGGTGAGGGCAAGAAAAGTGGTTCCCGACAAATAGAACTTTAATCAACTGGAAATTATACCAGCTATATACTCGAGACCACTCTTGCACCACGGTCGCCAATCCACCTTTGGCGTGACGACAACGCCGCCAACTTGCCAACCGAGATGATTATTGATTACAGTCCATGTCCAACAGTGGACTGTTTTGGGCTAATAAAGAGGTTCCCAACTCACTTATTATATATAAATATATATAACACTACTCTATGTGCAGCGTTACTCTGCATTCTGGTAGTATATGCAATGTGCTCCATGATAATTATTAAAATATTCTTAAAACGCAGTAAATGAGATAACTTAAAATCTATAAACATTGTAGCGTAGGTACAGTCACGCACTATTTTTCGAAATGCGCGTTTACCGCCATTCGGCCATTCCGCCATTATTTATGCCTCGCATTAAAAACAAAATGATATGCCTTCGCCGCTGAAAATCTAAAAAGAATAAGCAATAAAACGATAAAACTCAAATCTGATACATACTAGGGCCGCAACACCCCGCTGGGAGTGGAAACGGGACAGAACTATTCATCGGCGGAATAAATGCGACGCTACTGTTTCATCTCTCACCTCTATCGGAACGCGATCTCCGAACCGTCCTAACTCGTTCAGTAATAAAAGAAAAATCAACCTTAGCACAACGTTTTAGGCGTCTAATATCGATCGTAGATTATAACAAATGGATTCGAGATTAATATAGTACGAAAGCCACCCCCGCCTCACACCACCCCATTTGGCGTTCAGCATTCAAATAGGAATCGAACGGATGACCAAAACATAATATCGTTGGAAGATTCAGCCACCATAAATCAAATGAGGAATAATCTGTTTCGGAACGAGATAGTCGCCGATGCCGCGCCACCATAAAAACGCAAAACGTTTTGTCTGATTGAAATCGTTACGTTACGGGTGGCTTTTCTTCGTGGTATTTCTCTTTTTTATTTTTTCCTTGATGTATAATCAATGCGTTAACGGATGGCCGCCAACCGTGGTCTCTGTGTACATTTACTACGCGAAAAAACTCTAATTTTGAGCTGGGAAATAATTTCTTTTTCACTTATACTTTTATAATTGCAAGAGACTTTGTAACTCTATAACAATTTTTTTAATAGAATAAGGGTGACAAACGAGCACACAGTCCACCTGATGGTAAGTACATGATGTAGCCCATAGACATCTACATTTACTTTCGGTTAAGAATCAGAACCAGATGCTTTGTCACCCCTGAGGAGCTGAGGACTGAGATGGAATGCCTCGTTTCCAGTAAAAAAGGGTCTCCGGATCTCCACACTCACCATACGAAACACAATAGTAATAAGCTGCTATTTTGCGTCGGTATTCTGTGAGAGCGTGTTCCTTCCCCGCGCTTGCCGAACCATTCGTGCCACAATAATAATATAGCTCCAGCGTGGCTCTACCACGTATAAACATACACCATACACACGCATTTATTAGAAATGCAAGTTTAAAATGATGATTTAATGACGCACTTAATGGCCCATCCACTCATCCATTACAGTCTATAACAGTCCTCTAAACGTCTGAACAGGCCTCTCCCATAGATTGTCTCATTGCCATAATTACCACGCACGGCAAGGCGGCAAACGCAGTTTTTAATTACTTTGATGTGCTATCAGGAAGATGTTGCTGCCATCTCCTGTTTCAGACTCCATCTGTCGCCTCTTACGTCACGATATAGGACGTTGGATGGACCGAACGATCAATTAAATCTAACTTATATAATCTGTATTTACCCAATTACATAGTGTAACGTAATTGCCATTGTAAAAAATTTATGTTACTATAGTCATGCTTTCCTTTTTTTTCAAGCATCTAATTTTTACATGAGAAAGGGCTCCTTGTCTGAGCTTAGATGGCGCCTCACTTTATCTTCTAGGCATTCCATTATAGTTATCATGGGTGACAACGCATTTCAGTGTATTAGTGGGTTTGTGCTCCGTTGCGGCCGCCACGCTGCTCGAGTGCGAGATAGAATTATATTAATTTTTACTTTATCTCCCCGGCGTGCTCATTTTCATTAACTAAACAACCTATGACTTGTTCACTGCTAAACGGAGATCCTAGGTATATATATTTTTATAGAATGAGGGTAACGAACGACCCAGTCTACCCGACGATAAGTGGATGCTGTGGCCCATAGAAGTCTACTTCTACCCTCGATTAAGGATAAAAATGCAGATGCGTTTTCACGCCTAAGGACTAAGGTGGAATGTCTCGTTTCCAGGAAAAAGGGTCTTCGGTTCTCTGCACTAACCATACAAAACACTGCAACAATATTTTACGATGATATTTTGTAAGAGCGCTGTCCTTCCTCGGTAGAGATGACCCATTCGTTCTACAGCCATAATGTAATTGCAGTATATCTCTGCCACGTATAAATTGCCATAAAACGTTTTCTTAAGTCACCTGAAATTATCGGTTTTCTAAGATTTACCACGTACGAGTACTTGAAAACATCGTGCGAAAACATTCATGTCTGAGAAATGAAAAAAAAAAATTTTCAAAAACATGTAAGGTACTTTATCACGCGTTGAGGTAGGGCGATGTGATTCCTTGCCCTAAAACCCTTTAACAAATGAAAGAAGATCTGTGCCAAGATATGAGTCATAGGCTGTAACTGTACTATTTTATTTTATTATTTATTTATTAGCACCTACCACCAAAATTCTTTGGGTGTAATCGATCTCCTTTTTATATCATCAATGTTAGAACGAATTATATTTTAATCCAAGAGAACCTATTAACCCGTCGAAATATAATCCGTAAAAACCTATAAAATACGCTGCAAATTGCACCACATGTGGTCAACCTGTCTCATAACCATGGCACATGCCATGCCTACCTTCGACAATTACCAAGTAAAAAAAAACTAAAGAAACTTAAACATGTGCAAGAAAGAACAAACTATAAGATCTTATACGTAAAGTTGATAGTTATTCTAGCAAGAAATATTTCAAAGTTGGCCATCTGTTCCGGATGATAGTTATCAAAAAATTAACAATTTGTTTAATGTAAATGAAGCGAGGTCAAGTCGTCGATAAATTATTGGACCGTTTAGCGAAGCATTTCGACTGTTATGCTCACCGAATGTCACCTTTCCTGTACTGAGTATTTGCTTATCTGTTTTAATCGGGGACCGAAAATTTTAATGTTTTTTTTATTGGTCGTCACATGCATCTTTCAACAGCTGCGTTGGGCTACGTGTCTTGACTTTAAGTTAACCATTTAGCATTTCTAGTCATGTTCGAAACCGATGAATGCACGAAATGGAACTCCACTATAGTATAGTATTGTTTCCTTTAATTTCTAGTTGTTTTCGTGTCGCTTAACTGATAAAGATTTAATAAGCCAGAATATACGTGTTGAATTTAGACTTCAATTGAATGCAACTATTTTAACCATAGAATACTATAGATAATATACAATAGAATGGCTGTCAACCGTATTTTGTACGAAGATCAGCGTCGCAGGGAGCACACAAACAAGCAATTACGTGGTATTATCACTACTAAAAACCTGATTCGCTGTGTTGACGGACTTGTAGGCTTTTGATTAATTTTCAAGATCATCATTAAAATAGTTTAAATTTGAATACATATTTATTTGTAAATAGTGTGCAATTTGGCATTTTCTAAATAATTTGAATGCGAAATTCGGAAACGATTGTAACGTCAAAACACATCTCGTGTTGACATTTATACGTGTAAATTGACATGTCAGTGACATTTTAGTGGCTAAACGGGCTCCGCCCACTCCCCCGTTCTATTATGTATGTATTATAGTATTCTGTGATTTTAACGGACACGTTTAATTTACTTAGTTTTAATTTTCGAAGTTTCGGATGCTTCACAGCACCCATGGTAACGGGGGTACTGAGATGTTTGACGTCCCAATGTCATAGTTAGCCCGGCTATCTTTAGTTTTGGTACGAATTTCAAAACATTTCAAATGGTACGAATCTTTTGTGTGTGCTCTGGTGTGTCCTCTCAGCAGTGACTGTACTTTGCCAAGCGTTGTGCCAGCTTATAAGTTGGTGAATCGATTTGGCTTACTATGGGACTCACACAACCTCAGTGCTAGATTTCTACCAAGCATCATCAAGTTTACGTACAGCATCAAGTCGACAATTGAACATTAGTCTTTTTTAAAGACTTAATATCAAACACAGCCCTGTGCCACCTACCTTATCGACTCGCAACAGGTTTCATTAAGTTGCGACTTCGTCCAAAAGTGGCAGTTCTAGAAGCTGAACTTATTGGAACTACTTAATTTGATACTTGCGAACCTTTCATCATCAGCGGTTAAGGGTTCTTCGAGATATATAGTCAGAAGTCATCAGCTTACCGATCTATTAGGCTGAACATATCTGATAAAATCCATATTAGGAATAGAACAGATGACGTTCTATTCCTAATATGGATTTTATCAGATATGTTCAATAAAGCTTTAAATAGGTTTTTCGTGTAAAAACTAAGAAATTTCATTTGATTTTGAAATCGATCGTATAGTAAAAGATGTATTAACGTAGAAACAACCTTATCTGCATTATTTTTATCTTAATGTGTGTTTTATCACTATGGGAATGCACAAGATTTACTAATTTACAGCTAGATTTATTCCGGACTTGTTTCTATTTAACATCATGCCGAAGAATATATGTTCGTGATAGCTCTTCATTTAGGCGTCAATAATAAAATGATATATAACGGGCAAATAAAAAGTCAAATTAAGCTCCCGCGACTCCCAAATAGACAATCGCATGATGACAAGTAATTATCAAAATGTTTGCTTTCAAAGTTTTTTACTATCGTGACTCTTTGAACAATAAATCTCAGTCTAATGAGGTATTTATGCGAGCCCAGTCATCCTGTCAACGATTAATCCTTTTTTTTTTACAAACGGTCTAGTCTTGCGTGTATTTTGGTTAAATTTTTTAAAAGCAGCTTGTTTGTTCCTTTTTTAATTTGAATGTTTTATACATTGATAGAAGGTTTTTTTTAAATAACACGGAAGTAACAATTGAACTTACTGTCCACCTAATATTTAGGGTGTGTTTCGAAATAGAACCCAGTATACTGACCAATACAAATAATGTCATAAATCGACGCCATACTGGTGATTCGTTTCAAAACATGCTCCAAAGTTATTATATCCTGTTTCAATTAATTTGTGAAGAATGGAGATACCAGTAACAATTCCATATTTTTTTGTATTTGAATAAATAAAAACAAATTCTGGCATGCTTCATTCAACGTACACACAATTAAAAATTATTTTAATATGGTGGGATATCCGAAACAATATGGCGGCAATCAATGACGTCATTTAAATTCGCCAGTATACTGGGAACATTTCGGAACACAGCCTTAGTGACTACTGTAGACCAAGGATATCTGCAGCCAACTTCAAACAAAGGAGGCTATAATTCTGCGTTACTACCTCTGCAGGGTGAGACGAAATGCCAGTCTGAAATTATACTGGCTATCCCCACAGACCGGACACAGCAGTGCCGACAACTGCTATTATCGGCAGAGCTAGGTACGGAGTGGTCCCTACCCCGGCGATATCCTAGGCAGTCAGGCAATCAAGGAGTCCTATCACCACTAAATGATGTATTATTAAAAAAAATCTATTTTAATACTACATTAACGTTAAAGAACAGCGATCCCTTCCAAGGATGATTCGCGAGTTTATTGAAATAAAAAGACAAATAATTTCAATAGAGAAAATGGCTGGGTGCTACCATCTGCTTGGGATCTCATAATTACTAAAATTAAATCCCAAGCTAAGCATACAACTGCAAGACGTCAAAATATTATAACCTGACTGCGTCGATTGAAACAAAAATTTATAATTTTAATCTGGAGATAACCGTGGTAACTAGGGATGGGCCGAATATGGATTTCACCGAATACGAATATTCGGCCGAAAGTTCGGTAAAACTTTTACCGAACCGAATATTCCGCCGAACTTTATTCGGCAGCATCACCTCTATACCTAACCAATTTATGTCGAAACTTGTGTACGTAAAGCGCGCGGGATTAGCGCTGGACCAGCGCTGGACCTTGCCCCTCGCTCATCATCTAGTTGTGAACAAATTGCCGGCTTATGTTTTGACTATTTTTGTGAGAAAAAAGTATTTGGTTGTGTTATTCTTAGTGAAAATTGATAATTAATAAAAAGTTTATATGATAAAAATGAGTGGCAGGATATCTACTATTTGGACTTATTTTAGAGAAACTAACGACCAAAGTAAAGCAAAATGTACTTTGAGTCCAAAAACATTTTATCAAGCTTTCTATTTGCTATAATTGGAAATAAATCTACATTGCATCAAAAACATAAAACTATACAAGTAGACTTAAAATTTGGTACCACCTTAACGAATGTTAGGCGATTTCGCCGAATATTTGGCCGAAAACGAATATTCGGTAAAGCTGCCGAATATGCCGAATACCGAATATAAAACGAATATTCGGCCCATCTCTAGTGGTAACCATGACATTGGGACGTCGAACACTTCAGGCCTCCCCCCCACCCTTCCCCCGTGACCAATGGTGTTGTAAAGTGTTCGCAACGTTAATTATAAAAATTATTACTAGCAGTCCGCTCCCCTCTATTAATTTACCGTTATTTAGATTATTAGGTACTTTTTTAATTTTTTTCATTTAAAAATAATCTCCAAGTTTTTCAGAAAAAAATTATAGCCTAGAGTACTCCTGGCTCTCTATCTGTTAGTTAAGTTTCATTACAATCGGTTAATCCATTTTAAGATTAGCACAAACAGACAGACAGACAAATTTTAAAAATAATTATTCATTTCTTAATCGCATGCAAATAACTCCCTTCGCTCAATAAATTGGATTTATTTCGATATTATAGACAAACACTTGTACTTCTACTTTACCGCATCCAGCACAGAGCGGCTCGAATCGCCGACGACCGAGTGCTTTCCGATTGGCTCATTCACTGGCTGAGAAGTGATGTTGCATCTCTTTGCACTTTCTTTCGCATCTACCACGGGGAGTGCTCTGAAAAATTGTTCGGATTAATCCCAGCCGCCAAATTTCATGAACGCACATCACGGAAAAATTCCCGATACCATCCAGACCATCTGGATGCTTGGCGGTCCACCACTGTACGTTTCACTAGGAGTTTTCTTCCACGTACGACCTCTCTGTAGAATAGTTACCCCACCGACGATTTTTCCGGACCGAACTTAGGAACCTTCAAAAAAAGAGCTTACTACTTTCTAAAAAGCCGGCAACACACATGCAATTCCTCTGGTATTGCAAATGTTCATGGGCGGCGGTAGTCACTTAACATCAGGTGAGGCGTATGCTCGTTTGCCCCCTTTCCTATAAAAAAGGAAAAAACAACGAAGTTTGTTTTCCGTATACGCTGGCAAACAAGCAGTCGATGAATGCTCAGATGTGGACGATGAGCTCTAAGGAAGATAATAATGAAATAAAGTAACAGCAGAAATAATAAGGTGTATGGTTTTCAACATGACCGTATCATCCTGTGAAGTATACATGTGGCCGAAGTAGGAAAAGGGGAGATCTCCCACCGGGCAAGGTGTTCTGCCCGGGGAGCGGCCAACAATCCGAGTGATAGTTCGGAGAAGTTCTATATATTATACTGTTTATGATTCGGAATATTGATAGCGCGATTTAGGCTTCGGTGTGTTTCACTTGTAGTGCAACGACAGCGCCGCTACATCACCCCCCTGTTCAGACCAGAGGTCGATATTGCAGCCTCGTTGCCGACGAATGTGCAAGTGCCAGGAGATTGATTTGTAGTCTGCGGCGAGTCGAGACGAAGCAAGTAATCTGCGAGAGTGCCGTGAAGCAGAGGCGAGCAGTAAGGCTCAGAGCCGTGCTGAACACTGTAGCGCAGAGTGTAGCTTGAAGGAACAGGAAGCATTACTATTCCAGTGCTGCGATGAACCTTGTGAAGCTAGATGGCTTGCAGGATATGAAGACTGCAGACGATATCTGCTCGGAAGCGAATGAGTGGGGTATTCTATGACGATGATGAAGCTTGAAGTTTCCGGAGGTTGTTTTGGTTGCGTGTTCAGATCACGTTGGATGGTCACCACTGTGGCGGTAGTATGAAAAGGGGAGATCTCCCACCGGGCAAGGTGTTCTGCCCGGGGAGCGGCCAACACTCCGAGTGATAGTTCGGAGAAGTTTTATATATACTGTTTATGATTCGGAATGTTGATAGCGCGATTTAGGCTTCGGTGTGTTTCACTTGTAGTGCAACGACAGCGCCGCTACATACAAGTTAAAGGTTAAAGCTACAGTATACGTCCCACCGCTGGGCACGGGCCTACTCTCATTTCCGAGAGGGTTTTAGGGCAAGGAAGTGTCCGCACCAGTGCGTGTTGGCAAAATTCACATGTTTTCGATATATTATTTTTTCTTAATTCTTAGACATGCGGATATCTTTACGATGTTTTCCTTTACCGCCGAGCACGTGGTAAATTAGCACCAAGAAATTGCAATTAACAATTTCATTGTTGCTGGCGGGGATCGAACCCGAGTTACTAGCGTCCTGTGAAACTTACAGCGAGCGCTTAGCCCCTGAGCTACCAAGGCTCATGTGTGGAGTTTAGTTAGAATCTACATTAAAGCAGAGGAAAATTGAAAACAATGGCAAAAATGGACATTACCTCGTAATGAAAATGATTGCAGAAAAAAGTTAACAAATTCTTTAAAGTGTCACTGTGTCTAAAATTAGTACACTTTCTTAATTGTGATTGAATGTGTGAGATTTTTTTTACAATAATTATAAAACAAAGTTCTCCCAATAAAAATAACTATAAATCATATTGCGTGATGGTAAGCGTTCTTAAAAATGGAATCACGACTTACTGGTAGTAGCTAATTAACATAAGAAGGGTGCATTTAATTAAAGCGAACGCGAATGTGTTTAATTGCCGTGTAATTGACGTTTAGTATAGACTATATCTCTACTAGATAATATCTGTTTGTAACCGTCACAGTCGCTTAGTCTAGTATTAAAAGAAGCTTTTGTAACATGTTGACGTAAACAATTTGTTCTAATTGAATTAATCTATATACCAATTCGAAGTTTAAAAATTGTAGCTGAATTTCTGGTATAGAATTACGCTGAGTACGAGTATTGCATTCATTGATTATTTTTAACACAAAAGTTTTATAAATTTAGGGTTAAAATATTTTGCAGTTTTACTACATATTTTCTAGATGACTGTCTCGATAGTCTTTTTATAAGATAGGGTGACAAACGAGCACACAGTCCACCTTATAGTAAGTGGTTGCTGTGGCCCATAGACATCTACATCTATTCTCGATTACGAATCAAAATGCAGATGCGATGTCATCCATGAGGACTAAAATGGAATGCATCGTTTCCAGTAAAAAGAGTCTCCGGTTCTCTACACTCACCATACGAAACACAGCAGCATTAAGCTGCTATTTTACGCTGGTATTCTGTGAGAGCGTGGTCCTTCCCCGGTGGAGCCGACCCATTCGTGCTACAACTATGCTACTAATATAACTGCAGCATGGCTCTGCCACGTCTAGTCGTAGGCGTGACTGCATGATCATGAGGTTCCTTTCGAATTTTTAAAGTTAATAAAATTAAAAAAAAATTTGAAGGCCGGAGTCAGGAAGTTTTCGGTGTCTTACCCGTTGTGGAGAATATTAGTAGTCCGTTGGCTTGGTAACAAACTGTTGCCTGCCTCGTTGGTCTAGTGGTTATAGTAGTGCGACTGCTGATCATGAGGACCTGGATTCGAATCCCGGGCCGGGCCAAAAAAATCAATTATTCAGTTTTTCCATCAAGAAATTCTCAGTAGCTGCCTGGAGTCAGGGAGTTGGCGGTTTCTCAACCACGTGCCTCGGAAAGCACGCAAAGCCGTTGATCCTGCGCCTGATCTCTCTCCGGTCGTGTCGGTTTACCGTCCCATCGGATAATGAGAGTGAGGGAATAGAGAGTGCACCTGTGCTTGCGCATACACTTGGGCACTATAATCCTGTCCTGCACCGATGGTTAGTCTCCGTTGAGGCTGGCCGCCGTAACCGAAATTCGGTCTAGAGGACATTAACATACTGTTACCAATTTCTCCCGCCAAGCAGAAGGGTAACAGAGCCAGAAAAATTATGTGGTTTTTTATGTACCTATATCGGTTTTAGTTCTCAGTATTAACAACGCATCCATGACATCGAGATACTATGTACTACGTACCATGAGCTCCTTTGTTTGAAATTGGTTACAAATATTTATAAGCTACAGTAGTTACTAATTATCAGTTGAACTGTTTTTCAATGTGTTACAATGATATTTAAAACAGCGTTATATACGTGGTAGAGCCATACTGTAGTTATATTAGTAGTATAGTTGTAGCACGAATGGGTCAGCTCGACCGGGGAAGGACCACGCTCTCACAGAATACCAGTGTGAAATAGTAGCTTAATGCTGCTGTGTTTCGTATGGTGAGTGTAGAGAATCGGAGACCCTTTTTACTGGAAACAAGGCATTCCATCTCAGTACTCACGGGTGACAACGAGTCTGCATTTTGATTCATAATCGAGGATAGATGTAGATGTCTATGGGCCGCAGCAACCATTTACAATCAGGCGGACTGTGTGCTCGTTTGTCACCCTATCCTATATAAAAAAAGCTTTTATGGCTTGTTACTAGTTTTTAAAATCATATATCAGTTGTGCAGTGACACTTGCTTGTATCTTTTAGACTAGTAAAAACACAGAAATCTAAATAATATGTCTTATTATTTAGATTTTTGTGGTCAAAAAAGTCAACTTCGGTATGATAGATTAAAAAAATTGTTTTCCGCATTGCAATGTCGATCAAAAATTTATCATTTTTACTATCCTTCCTTGTTTTATTTATTTTTCATATGATTTAATTATTTTTATTAGGTATCTTTTATAGAATCTTAAATATATAAATTTTCTTTACAAACAACCATGTCTATAAACTAAATGAGAAGACATAAATGTCATTTAACAAACAATTTGTATTTTAAGCATAAACAACTTCTTCGTTTAATGATCATTGTTACAATTACTTGACTCCGTTCCAACTTGATATGCATATTAGACGCTATTTCAGTGAACCGACCACTTCCAGGCATTATAAGCTACTTGATCTGAATATGCGGCAGTAAAGCCGACAAATTGGTAAGCAGTACGTATTCGCTGTTAGAACAGTTAATAGAAACGAATTCCGAAGCGTCGTTACGACGAAGACATCCTAAATCAAGCAACACAGCCCCGTCTGCATTCCGTACTCATTGGGGCAAACTTCCTCTAATTAACATAAGCACCTCTTAACATAAACAAATTGATGCGACGATAAACTCGATCGTCACGTAATGTTACCCATTCATTACTATAATTAACACTTTGAGCCATAAATTGTGCGGGCAGTCTGCCGTGACGTGCGCGTCTTATAATACGAACGGCTATGTTATCTTGCCGATCGTTTTGGAATTATTGATGGACGTCGTTTGCGATTGAGTGCTGAAAGGAAAAAGTGGGTTTTAATTTCAAGAAAAAACTCTTTTATAATACGAGATCCGGACGTTTTAAATCCCTGCTTAACGTAAAGTACAATTACGTTCTAAAACACGATAGCGAATTGGATTATGCGTTAAATTGAGTGTCGTTTCAAAAGTACCATCAGTTGAGTCAATGCTCGTTTCATTAAAAAAAGAGCACGCTTATTACCCTAGTACACTAGAACCCAATACTCATAACAAGTTCCTTCTGAACATGCTTGCACTCTTGGCCGTCGGCCACGCGATCTCAATATTGGATGTCTTTCATTGTCGCTGCTACCAATTTAGTATGAATTTTAAATCGATGTGGTATACCGCCATCTATCGATGGCGATCCAAACTTTTTGTCATTTCCCATAGTCGTCCCTTACAGCACTTACAAGAAAGCAATAGAGATGGCTACATATACCTATACTTTAATTTAAAAAAAATCTACTTTAAGAGACAGACTTCGTACCTAGAAAATAATGTTGTTCATGATAATTTTTAGATGAAGTTGATTCTTTCTCGTACTTCTGTATCAGCCTTTTGTTCCACTGCTGGTTAGGTATACGTCTTTTTAGGAATTCGGCAATTGGTGTTTATAACCTTTAGACCAATAAAGAAAGAGAAGGAGCGCTGACGCAGAAACGCAAAAAACGCGAACACACCCAAGTACACATTTTCCTCTTTCTTTTCCAAAGAGGCCGTCTATCGTCGTTATATTTGACAAATATACCGCTTTTGGTGCTTTTGTCGAGCTGTAATTCCACAATACGGTAAAAGTGCTATTAAGATCCTCATTTATCTATTCTAGAGTTATAGATTATACATATTATATCATATTATAACTCAATTGAAGTGCTTCTATCGTCCTTATTCCTTTTTAAGGTTTCATAGTGTTAATAAGTATATTTATAATTCGACTTTATATCCTACGCCTGTACAAAAGCTTTACAAACCCCTTTTTACCTCCAAAGCCATTATCATACTACTAAACGACTAAGTACTTTATCACTCTATTTTAAAGAGATTTATATACGGGTATGAAAAATACAAACTGTCTTAAACAGCTGTTATACAGCAAGTGAACGATACAGTGTCTGCTTATTATTGCTTGTGTGCTGCTTGGGTGTAGTCCAGTAAATAAGGTAATGAATTTTTTTTTTTATAGAAGAGGGGGCAAACGAGCCTGCGGCTCAACTGATGTTAAGTGACTACCGCCGCCCATGATCAACCGCAACACCAGAGGAATTGCAGGTGCGTTGCCGGCCCTTTAGAAAGGAGTAAGCTCTTTTCTTGAAGGTTCCCATGTCGTATCGGTCCGGAAAAATCGCCGGTGGTAAACTATTCCACAGAGAGGTTGTACGCGAAAGAAAACTCCTTTTGGAACGTACTGTGGTGGACCGCCAAGCATCCAGATGGTGTGGATGGTATCGGGAAGTTTGCCGCGTAGTGAGTTCACGAAATTTGGCGGCTGGGATTAATCCGAACAATTCCTCAGAGCACTCTCCATGGTATATGCGAAATAAAATGCAAAGAGATGCAACATCTCTTCGCAGTGCCAGTGAATCGAGCCGATCGGAAAGCACTTGATCGTCGATGATTCGAGTCGCTCTGGGCTGGATGCGGTCAAGTGGAAGGTGCTGGTACCTACTGGGGAGCCCCAGCCCAGAGATGGGAACAGTACTCCATGTGCGGCCGAACCTGCGCCTTGTAAAGTCGCAGGCGGTGTGCCGTCATGAAATACTGTCCCGCTCTTCTGAGCTGGCCAAGCTTTTTAGAGGCCAATTTGGCCTGCTCTTCCAAGTGACCACGAAACTGCACGTCACTCGATATGTCAACGCCGAGGATTCCGATACTGGCTGAGGCAACAAGGGGAGTGCCTTGAAACTGAGGAGATACGACAAAGTGGTTCTTTTTAGCGGTTAACGCGCAAACTTGTGTCTTCTGGGGGTTAAACTGGACTAGATTTAGTCGCCCCCAATCCGAGACTCTGTTCAGCAAAGACTCGACTTCAGACACAAGTTTGTCCCGGCACTCGGAGACGTTTTCCCGAGAAATATTGGCTCGGCCGGTGTAAAGAGCATCACCAGTGCTCTCATCTGCATAGCAATGAATGTTACGGGTTTGCAACATATCATTGATATGCAGAAGAAACAGCGTTGGCGATAGCACGCAGTCTTGTGGAACACCAGCATTAATAGGCTTGCAATCGGAGCTTGCACCGTCTACAACGACCGTGATGCTCCGATCTGCAAGAAAGCTGGTGATCCAATCGCACAATTTCTCGGGAAGCCCATAGGACGGGAGCTTCGAAAGAAGCACTTTGTGCCAAACCCGATCGAAGGCCTTCGCAATGTCCAAACTAACGGCCAATACTTCCCCCTTGGACTCTACTGCCTCCGTCCATCTATGAGTTAGGTAGACCAGAAGATCACCAGCTTACCGACCACGGCGAAAACCGTATTGGCGGTCACTTATCAGCTGGTGATCCTCAAGGTACCTCATGAGCTGGCAGTTTACAATAGACTCCATTGTTTTGGAGAACAAGGAGGTGATGCCGATAGGCCGATAGTTGGACGGGTCTGAGCGGTAGCCTTTTTTAGGGATCGGGTGGACGAAAGCCGTCTTCCATGATTTTGGGACTACGCCTAGTGAATAGGAGTACCGGAAAAGACGCGTTAAAACCGGTGCCAACTCTGGAGCACACGTCCTCAGCACAATTGGGGGGATTCCGTCAGGCCCACTCGATTTGTGGATGTCCAGGGAGAGGAGTGCTTTGCGAACCGATCGCTGTGTGAACTGTACTTCCGGCATGGATCACTCACACCGCGGGATGGTCAGCAGCGTACTCCCCCCCGTCATCGAGAGTCGAGTTGGATGCAAAGAAAGAGCCTAGAAGATCGGCTTTCTCCTTTGCGGTATGGGCCAGTGAGTCGTCGTGAGTCGTATATGGAATTACAACAAGGTTTAGATTCTTAATCTTTTTGAATTATGTGGTTCTAAAATTTAGATTTCAGTATCCCCTTCATCTTTAAATTTCAAACTATGACAAAAAACGAATAAATTTTTAACCTACTTCAAAAAAGAGGAGGTACTCAAATCGACTGTATTTTTATGTGTGTTAACTCAGAACTTTTTTATAGGTGTACCGATTTCGTTAATTCTTTTTTTATTTGAAAATTGATGGTTCTCATTAAAAGTTAAAAGATTAAGTTAGAGCATATATACGTGCCACTGCTGGGCACAGGCCTCATCTCATTTCTGAGAGGGTTTTAGGGCAAGAGAATGACCGCCGCGCTGCCCCAGTGCATGTTGGCATATGAACTTGACATGTCTTTTAAATTTTTTTTCTTATTTCACGAACATGCAGGTTTCTTCACGTTTTCCTTCACCGCAGAGCACGTGGTAAATCAGCACTTAAAATAGCAATTAACAATTTTATTGGTACCGTCGGGATTAGAACCCGGGTTGCTCGCGTACTGTGAAATTTACAGTGAACATGTAGCTCCTGAGCTATCACGACTCTTGTTGCTTTTCATGTGGTACTATGGTAATTTGATCAAGATCTGACCTGTAGTTTTTGGGTTATCCTTAATAATGCGTATTTAACTGACTTTGACTGAATTGATGATTTTCTCATTTTATTTATATTCACGTCGTTTGTACAACATTTTTAATTTTACCACCTGTTAACGAACATTTCTCATCAAGTTACATGCGAAATTACAAAATTACTGTTATAAATCCAAAAACAAAATCCTCTTACGGCCAACTCGGGTAATTTATGGCGGAGCGACGAATAATCACGGAGGTGTCGTATAAATCGTGGACCATTTGTAAAATAGGAATTACGACTCGCCATCCGGGGCATTGTCACCCTCCCCGGAGGTGGCTTAGCTTTCACCCGGGTGAATATCGGTGTAGACTTCGCTTAAGTTTTCTTTTTTGCACATTCTGAAATTTCCATTTCAGTTTCGATTGCTTTGTATTAAATATTCCTATTTTTAATATACAGCCGCTAGTATAAATTAGTAAAAGTTAAAGATAACTTTAACATAAGTTAAAGATACTAAGAAGTATTAGAACCGCGATAGGATATCTGATAATAAGCACTCACCTTAAAGTTTAATTAGGCTAGAAAACTGATTCATTTCCTGTCAGCTCCAATGAAATTGGTATTTGTATTTTCAGGTAAACATTTACACGAAATGAAGGTGAAGGAAAACATCGTAAGATTCAAAAAACTGATAGAACTCCTTACTAGATCGTAGGACTCCTTGCCTAGGAGTCATACTGAGAAGGTACCATCTACTTTGTATAGAAGAGGGGGCAAATAAGCACGCGGGTCGGCTGATGGTGACTACCGCCGCACATGAACAACCGCAACACCAGTGGAATTGCTTTTAGAAAAGAGTAAGCCCTTTTCTTCAATGTCCCCAATTCGTATAAGTCCGAAAACATTGCCGGTGATAAAAAATTTCACGTCGAAGTTGTACGAGGAAGAAAACTCCTAGTAAAACGCACAGCGGTGGACCAACCGCCATGTAACTATGATGGTAGGATTAAGAAGGTAAGAAGAAGAAGTATCGTGAATTTTGACGCAATGTGCGTCCGTGAAATTTGGCGGCTGGAACTAATCCCTCAGAACACTCCCCGTGGTAGACGCGATAGAAAACGCAAAGGGATGCAAATAAAATGATCCACTTACTTATTTCTGGCACCAAATAGTATTATTGCATTGTTTTGTTCCACTCTGAAGATTCAGTATAATTGCAGGTTATAAGGTATTTTATCTAAGTCCTCAGAGGTAACAAGGCATCTACAGCCATCTTCAAACCCAAGAGGGGTTTTGAGGTTGGCTGCAGGCGTCCACGGACTACCATAGTCACTCACCATTAGGTGGATTGTAAATACGTTTGTCATTTCAAATTTTGTAAATAAAACAAGAAGTGCAGTAGGGTCTGCCAACATACATTGTGACAGCGTTGTCGGCTATTTCTCACCTTACTTCTTAGATATAGCAGGAAAAAGGTTGGTATAGCTACGCTGCAGCTGTATTGTAGTAGGAACACAAATGGGTCGGCTCGACCCGGGTAGAACAACGCTCTCATAGAATACCAGCGTAAAACAGCAGCTTAATGCTGCGGTGTTTCGTATGGTGAGTGTAGAGAACCGGAGACACATTTGACTGGAAACGAGGCTTTCCATGATTTCTGGGTCTCGACAACATCGCCATTTAACGGGTAAAAATGTGAATATAAACTATTTAGGGACCCATTCAAACACACACAAAAAAATTGCATCAAGATTGGTTGGATGGTTTCCAAGTCAATAACAGACATAGGTAGATATTTTTAAGTAAATAAGTCTAGTATTAGGTCCATAGATTATTTTATTTCAGATAATCGATTACTGAATTCAGTACAGATAGTCTCGTAAAATAGTATTTGATATTAGTTTTATTTTTATTTAATTATATAATTATGTTATACATGATGCTGACCATCTTTAGTTAAAGTTTTCGCTGTCGCCTTTCACGACGCCTACGGGACGATATAGGAAAGTCGATTCTTCCACCGATGTCGACACTTGCGCCCCCGCGGCACGCGGCCATCGCTTGTTTTACAGTTCATAAATCATTTCTGAGATTTCCCCGAGAATTTAAAATATAATTTAGAATTTTGAGGTATTATTAGGTTGTGCCATAAAAAGTAAGTGAAAAAATAAAGAGTGAAAAAAAAAAACAATTGATAATAAAGAAAGGTTCTCGATGCAGGTGGCTTAGGACCGTGTTTTGTTGCATTTCTTGACAAGAAGCCTGTTTCATCAGCGGACTTGTAAAAGGATGTTTTGAGTTCGTCGTAAATACGAAAATCTATATTTTTTGTTATTCGAAACGAAGCTTTTGTTTGACTCAAAAAAATTTTATACACTTGACCAATTTTTTATTCCGTATTACAAAAATAAAAACCAATTTTATTGCTCTTTCAGAATTCTATAACAGTTTTACCCCTTCGTCGCGAGAACGCGTCACTAATGTATTTGGAATCTGGCTGGAGCTTTATCTATCGAGAATTACTGTTTCGAACTCCTGTTGGCCCTCGGAACTACATTTGACTACAAATAATAAATCCAGTGTAAGACCGGATAGAGCCTCCCAGTCTGCATTGTGGGGAAGATGGAACGAGATAGTTATTCTTCCGGCTATAAGATTCGTTTGACAGTACCTACTAAAATAAAAGTACCATTTTTTATATAGTCAATTCACCGTTGTGGCTCTATTGAGTCTACAGCTGAACATAAGCCTTCACCATAGATTGTCTCTTAAGGGGGATATCTGCCATAGTTGCCACGCCTGGCAAGTGGAGTGGCAGCCGCAGTTTTATATTTTTTGGCGCTATTAGGAAGACGCTGCTGCACATCTCCTGATTTGTTTCCCTCTGTCGCTTCTTATGGCACCCACGGGATGATATGGGGTATTGGGTATTCTCTCGCCGCCACTAATAACAATAATAATAATAAAAGTCTTTATTTGTCTAAAAAAATTACAAATTCATCAACATAAACAAATCTTCTTATTATGCTAGTTAGAGACAAAATAGTCTATGAGTCAGTGAATGTAGGAGACTCACACACCCTGGTATTCTGCCATAGCCTAAAAATGCATGCATGGTAGTCTGCATATAGTATTAGGTACTACAAGGCATGATCAATTTGATACCCAATAACTATAGTATGTGAGGGCAATGTGGTCTCCCGTTAATATGGTTACTTTTTTATTACGCAAAAACCACAGTCTTGTTTGCAAAGATGGCTTTGTGATACGATAGCTCTTCATCGGTCAATCAAATAATATACGGTCAAAAAGGCGCTGCTTTATCCACTTCATTTTGACAGTTGACATTATAGTAAATATTTCAGTCGATTTTAATATTGTGTAGTGTAGTTAGTTTTTTAATTGATTTTTCGAAGTATTCGTAATTATTACCAAAGCTAGTATGCTATTATTTTCTCAATATATATGTTATAGTATATAACTTTGTGTTTTGTCTGTGCCCTACTCCTAGTTTCGTTTTTATAGGCCGCCAAAGTCTAAGGTGACCATATTACTCTCACGTACCTTATATTACTGGACGGAACAACTTCTTCTTTGCACAGAGTCTGTCTCGGTAGACTTTTTTGTGTTTGCCTTTTTCAGCCGCCAAGGAGAGCAGTGTGTCTATTACTACATTTATATAATATATCTGCAGCGTAGTAGAGCGACGTTGCAGCTAATATATTATGGTTTCAGCATTAATGAATGAGATCGACTAGTGTACGACCACGTTCTCATAAAATACCAGCGTAAAATAGCAGCATAATGCTACTGTGTTTCGTATGGTGAGTGCAGAGAACTGGAGACCCTTTTTTTACTGGAAACGAGGCATTTTATCTTAGTCCTCAGGGGTGACAATGCATGTGCATTTTGATTCTTAATAGAGTATATATGTAGATGTCTTGGGGCCACAGCATCCACTTACCATCAAGGGAACTGTGTATCTGTCATTTGTTATCCTAATTCTATTTAAAAAAAATACTGTGTGTTTCGGTCTGAACGATTCATGGTGGTAGTATATGTAATTAACACTCCAACTTAGTCCTCAAATGTCACCACGGATCTTTAACCTTCTTAGTCGGAAGTTGGTTGCGGTAAGTGGCTTCTACTGACCATAGGCCACTTACCATCTGGTGAAACGTAATTTCCTTCGTCACTTCGGTGTTGTATCAATGAAGTTTGAATATTTTTTTTAAATATATGTTTAAAATATACTTTTTAGACTATGCCTAGATTTTTGAAGCGATCATTTTGCCATACCTATATTTATTTATACATTTATTTAATTCAAAAACTCTTGTGGCTTACGGAAAATCCAACACGCACGAGATTAAACTTTACATGCAAAAATATTTTAAAAAATTGCATCCAATTATAACAAAAATTAATAGTTATCACTTATAAATTAATAATTAAAATGAATAATCATAAATAAAACAATTATACAATATGTATAATAGTCGTAGTATAATATAAAATATCATCTCTTTAGATATCTTAAAAATTTGCTGGGATTTCATATTTAAGCTTATATGAAAAATATCATAACAGGGAAAATGTTATAAAACCTCAGCGGAGTCGTAAAACTAACAGCCTTCGCGAAAGGACTGGCACAATTAAAATTTAAGCCTTTGTCCGTTCTAGCCCGACTTCCCCTTAACGGTGTATCGCAGACTGGGGCTTTATACGAAACTCTCCTCTCCACGAAAATGCACATTAATATTAAATGGCTTGGAAATGCTGTGTTGCCGGGGTTGGGAGGTGGGGAACAGGGTGCAATAAAAAAGAAAACGAGCGTAAATTTAGCTAAATATTTCTGCATAATGCTTAGGTAATTAATTTATATGTACCTATAAACTATGATTTCTTGAATTAAAACAGGTATACTATCACAGTTAGAAAAACTAGGGTTAGGAATAATATCGCTTAAATTTTTTATGGTATAGGGTGACAAACGAGCGCACAGTCCACCTGATGGTAAGTGGTTACTGTGGCCCATAAACATCTATATCTATCCTCGATTACGAATCAAAATGTAGATGCGTAGTCACCCGTGAGGATTAAGATGGAATGCCTCGTTTCCAGTAAAAGGGTCTCCGGTTCTCTACACTCACCATACGAAACACAGCAGCATTAAGCTACTATTTTGTGCTGGTATTCTGCGAGAGCGTGGTCCTTCCCCGGTCAAGCCGACCCATTCCCGCTACAACTACACTACGAATATAACTGCAGCATGGCTCTACCACGTATAAAAATTTTAGCTTATTTTTAATTTCTAACGTTTGAGTGCTCAGTTATTTACAATATTATGCTTGATACAAACTATATGATTGACGATACATCACTTGATGTACAATGTATTTTTTGTGACATGCAGATCATCTTCTTCGTTAGTCTTACTGAAACTCAAAAACGGCTCGATTGGAGAAATAATAAAAAATAATCAAAAAAATAAAGAATGGGAATGAATTATCTGAACGTTAAATCACATGAATGTCATCTTGGCTAACTGCCCTGTTTTTTTTCACTTACTGTACCCTGTACTTGTTGTTTTGAGGTATTTTATAATGGTAATTAGTTGTATACTTAATATAAACTTAATATAAACCCGCTTTCCGCAGACAAATTTACCTTTTACGCTACTCAGTCATGAATGCCCGTGTTTTCACAAATGCAGCGCAATGACGCACTGGAAAACTTGCATAGCTATTGTGTCCAGTGTGTGTTCATTGTCATCGTGACCGACTCTCATCACCGTCACCATTTTCACCCACTGTTCACAATGATGTTCACACCACTAACCACTATTAGAAATATAATTTTCGAAATATTTAATTTTTTAAATACCTACACAATACTTCTTCGCTTATTTACTGTTTTAAACAGTTCCCAAAATTATCTCATTTCGACTTGGAATTTCTCTTAAAACGAGAGGGCGTTCCTCTAGATGGATCACGACCAGGACGATCCTTGGCAAGATGACGTAGTCGATGGATGCAAGTGGTTTAAGGCTATAGGTATTTTATGGCGTTATGATGGGCTATAATGAGATGATGATGATATAATATAAAGGTTAGGGTAGCCTTAAAAAAGTGGTTAAACTTTTGGCTATGGCGCAGCAGGCCGCGGGTTCGAATCCCGTAAGGAAAAATTATTTTGTAAGGCCTATAAGGAGTTCTTTCGGGTGTGCATATTTGTCAGTGTGCAATTTATGTACGTAAATCGTGACACGTAGGTACGGATAACCAAAAGCTTTACCACTTCTACTGTGCTTTGATAAATTCTTGGGCCGTGGTAGCTCAGAGAGAGAACCCGGGTTCGATCCCTGTCAGCACCAATGAAATTGTTTATGTAAGTGCTGATTAACCACGTGCTCGGCGGGGAATAAAAACATCCAGAGGAAACCTGCATATCTGAGAAATAAGAAAAAAATATTTCATGCAACACGCATTGGGGTAGCACGGTGGACACTTCCTTGCCATAAACCTTCTCGGAAATGAGAGGCGGCCTGTGCCCAGCAGTGGGACGTATATAGGCTGAAACTTTAACTTTAACAATATTGCCTATGTATAATTCAAAGACAAATAATTTTAAAAGAATGGATGTTTTAATATTTTCAATATTTTCGCATTACGGCAGAGGATAAGTTTACGAATACCACGCTATCAACCGTAGTAACGTCAACCGTCCCATTTCCCTAACAAAGCGCGCACTACGTATTTTCCTTGTATTAACTACGCTACACTATCCCCCTTCGCCCTACCCCCTTAATAGTTTAACCATCCAATAAGAGATGGCGCTGTAAACTAGCTCCGGTGCTCTCTCTCACGAGCAATTTACTCCTTACACTAATTAAAAGAGCGAGCGAGAAAAGCCACGCCTACAGTCGAGAACAAACAGACGGGGGGATCGGTTCCCACCAATCCGAAAGCTTGATTATTTGTAATTAGAACTGGGTCTCTTCCTCTCAACGAGACGGCCAATGAGATCTGACATTGGGTATTAATTCCAGCGGTAAAAATATTTTAATTAAAGGAAAATCCGTTAAATGGGTTCATTTGTGCGAGCCAATCTTTTAAAGAATATTACTACAAAGTAAATATTTCAAGTCTTATATTCTTACTTTATTATGAAGTATCTACCAAATATAATAGATACGACTTTTGATTAATTTTCCAATCTCGAAGAAACTTGTTTAGTATAATGCCTCCCTTAGGGACTTAAAGGGTTAAAGGTTGGATTTGAGAATTAGAATTGTAATAACGAAAAATATGCAAACATTTTTATTCATTGTAATAAAGCTTTTATATTAAAATATAACAATGAATAAATAAATCTAATTTAATCACAAATATATTACGTCTACTATATTTTTTATAGAGTAAGGGTGACAAACGAGCACACAGTCCACCTGATGGTAAGTGGATGCTGTGGCCCACATAGACATTTATCCTCGATTAAGAACCAAAACGCAGAACTAAAATACAGCTGCAGCGTGGCTCTACCACGTATAAAAATGTCTTAACTCGTGTGACAAGTATATTTTTCTCTGTAAAATATAAATGAGCTGGTATTTATTATATACATATCTATATATAATATATATATATATATATATATATATATATATATATATATTATTAAATTAAAACACCATTTCAGCTTACTGAAGTGGTAATTGGCTGGTAATGTTGCTCGAGGAACCACCAACCGATGTGGAAAAAATAGGAACTCGTACCGGTAAGCAATATGTAGAGCCCGTCTCCCATTAGATGTAGTTACGACCTGGTAAGAGTTGCAGGAAGTCGATGCATGTAGGTGGCTTAGGAACGTACTTGTGACATTCTTTGGGGTTGGCCTTTGTTCAACGTTGGACTAGTAATGGTATGTAATGATGACTAATTGGTTTAAACAAACGACACTTACAAGAAATATTTCAACATTCATCACCACTTTTATACGTCGTAGAGCTCGTGTGTAGTACATAAAATAGAAGCCTAATGCTGCTGTTTCATATTGTGATGGATAGAACCGATGAGAGCCGAAGGTTCTCAGGGGTGACTACTCATCTTCAGTTTAATTCTTTACGTCTTACTAACAGGTGAACCGCGTAGGTAAACTTATATCATCCTATTTTTGTAAAGTAAAAAATTAAAGTTACAGCCTATATAAGTCCCACTGCTGGGCTCAGGCCTCCTCTCATTTCTGACTTAATAATATTATTAAGTATTTGCTTTTGTATAGAGCTATCTTATTATAGATCTACCCTTAATTTAATACTCGTGTTTTATGGCCGCTTGGGTATTTCGTTGGGCACTTCTTGATGTTACGTAATTAGATTTATTTGAAACTATTCTCCACGTACGAGATTATAAAAAATAGCCTTATAACTTTCCACATCGTTGTTGCTTAGCCCAATTTAGTTAATACAATAATACAATAGATGTTATTGAAAGAAAAAACCTTAATATCAAACGTAATTTATTTTTCTTAGTACTTAATTTTAAAGTAGGAAATTAAAAATGAGTGAAGTTTTTGCACAACGACTTCTCGACTTAACAAAAACTTTCTCATCTCTCCAACATTGAAACAGCGCAATCATTCAAGATGAGAACTTTTGAAGGAAGAATCGGACCGACCACAATGAGCGGACCAACTTCTAGCTGCCAGTTTGCATATAGAGATAAAAGTGGGGAATATTAATGTGAATCGCCTTTCCCGAGAGCCCCCTTTCTCCCTTGTCTCCCTTGCTGGAGGAGGGATGAGTGGGGTGAGGGGAGGGCACTTTCTTTCACAGCGAGTGGACCGCGGGACAGTCGTGATTTTAATTATATTGCGACGTGAGACCGTAGAGAGTTATGACTCCACAGAAATTTCTGGACTTGTCTATGTAATATCCATAACTATTTATAATTAACTGATATAATGCAATGCTATATCAAATTATTTCTAATTACATGTACATTATTTTACCTTTATTGGTCTAGGTACGTACAGTTTAATTATCAAATTATAAAATAACTTTAGTATGCATGATAGTTTAAAAATTCCACATAAATTAATAAAATAAGGAGTAAAGTCTTATATTGAATCAAATAAAATTTATATTTGGATATAAAACCTCGGCATATATTTACAGCACATACTAAACTTAGATAATTTTACCATTTCAACCAAAAAAGCTCCTAGATAAGCATTCTAAAACTATTTCAATGGCAATGTATAAACTAAACCCCTTATTCAACTGTACATCCAACTCTCATAAATTTCTTTCGACAAACTAATGTCAATGTAAGAACGCCATTAAACAAATTCCGAGTCTTCACTACACCTAAATGTGTCTGTGTGCAAATAAAATAGCTACAGAAAATGAACAAATGTGTGAGTATTGTGTTACAGAGTAAGCATTCCACAGTGTTTACTAAAAAATATTTAAAAAAATTATGTTGTAAAACTATAACTTTACTTTTAAATTAAAGTCTCTTTCAGGACTATTTTAATTTTTAACCCCCGACGAAAAAGAGGGGTGTTATACGTTTAACGTGTGTATCTGTGTGTCTGTCTGTAGCATAGCTCTCAAACGGAAGAACCGATTTAAATTTGGTTTTTTTGATCGAAAGGTGACTTGATCTAGAGTGTTCTTAGCTATGATTAAAGAGTTTTTTCAGCCATTTGAAGATCATCCGCTCTTTTTATTTCGGAGATTTTTATATGTCTAATAAATATGATTTAATGCCATAATAATTCAGGCTCTGAATTATTTAGAATTCATTTCTCATAGTCTCAAATTTAGATTTGAAACTAGTTACAATTCTTTGAAAAAAAATCTCTTAAATTTTTATAGTTAGGTAACCATGTGTAGTACATGTAGTATAGCCAATCCACGCTAATATTATAAAAACATGTTCGATAGTAAGTTCACTTTTCAAAAATCTACACTATAGGTACAAGTGGCATAAGTGTGTCTCTGTGTACAAAATTAACTTTAAAACAGCTTTATTGGCGTTTGCTGCCCAAAATAATGCAGGGTAACTTACGTTAAATAAAATAATTATAGTTTGTATTTTTGTTTTCGTTCAGGTGTATTGCAAGTTGCAGGCACATGTTTCACACAAAAAGCCACGTGGGTTGGCTAGTCTGCAATAATTTCTAAAAACGGTAAAGAAGAACGATTTTTATTTAAGACGTCGCTCGAAAAATGTCTGCTCTGTGGCTGAGGTGATCTATCCATTACACATACGTCACAGTTAAAGGGCGCATATGCATATGTGGGGGCGTATGTAAATACGTAAACGTTAAACTGAGGATGTGTGATGTTGAGGCTCCAGAGCGAGAGGTCTCTCTCATTATCGACCTCGGGTCACGGCGCATGCTCCAACTTCGGTCTGTATCCTAACGAACGCCTTATTGCGACAGCGGTTCATCGGAGTAATTGAGTTACGACTTTTTACGTAGCAATTTCGTTTTTCTCTTAGAACCGGGTCGCTCACTAATTGGAGCGATTTTTTTCTTTTCTTTACTACGCCAGATATTGAATTAACTTTTATTTTAGATTGGTCTATTCAAATAATACTATTTTCCTCTATATTTTGTGATAAAACATTTTGTAGTTTAATATACTAATACACGTACATAAAACACAATTCAGTTATTAACAGGACTTGTATGTTTGAATTTCAGATGAACCAAATTTTTAATAAACAATAGTAAATAGGAGTCTTTCTTAAAAAAATTACAGCTCTTTCATCTACCTACATTAGGTAAATTTTTGAATTTGTGAGATAGGTACATACGTTGTTGGAATTAGAGGCTTTGAATATTCAGTAATACTTAGTTCACGTTCGGCTATTTTTGTCAACTCGGATTCTCATCTAATGATAATAAAAATCTTCTTTTTAACCGACTTAAAAAGCAGGAGGTTCTCAATTCGAGTGTATGTTTTTTTTTGTATGTACCTATGTTACGCGATATCTTCGTAGATTGTGAACCAATTTTGATGACTCTTTTTTAGTCCCATATAAATTTGGTCCAATGATAATAAATACGATTTTTTAACCGACTTCAAAAAAGAGGAGTTTCTCAATTCGAGTGTGTTTTGTTTTGTGATATCTTCGCACATTGTGAACCAATTTTGATGATTGTTTTTTTATTATATAAAGGGTAGGTATACTTTAAGGGTAGGCCCATATAAATTTGGAAAAAAAATCACCTCTAAGGGTAGCAAATAAATAACTTCTTTGTTAGCAACTTGAAGTCGGTTTTTACTTTTTGTTAAAAGTTGTAATTATTATTATTATCCTTGCATCTCCTTTCTTAGTAACGTATCTGTATTCTTCAGTATACTTTAGTAGACGGCTCCGGGGGACAGTGGCTGGACAACCAGTTGCAGCGCTGAGGACCGCGGGTATGAATCCGGCACGGCATAAATATTTGTATGGCGTACAAGTAATTATTCCGAGTTTGGCATGTTTGTTATTGTGAAATTTATGTAAGTATGTAAACTGCCCTATGATACTGTAAAAAATCCTAGTGAGAGGTAATATTTGTAGGAGATAATATTTAAAAAAATGGAGAAAATATATAATTTTATGCCTCATATTTTTTATTATTTTAGCCTTTCTCAATTCTTGCTGAATATTCGAGTGTGTCTACTGATTGCTAATTTACATAAAATAATAAAGTTATTTTGTAATATTCAAAACAAATTAAAGTTTCATTATTTTATTGCGTTAATTATGTACTTATTTTTTTATATTCTGGACACTTGTAGTTACATCTTATATATTTAATATCGTCAAGTTGAAAAATCAAAAGAATATTAATTACATGTTTAGTCACTGGCGGGGACTGACGTAAAACTGGCACAATTTCGTTAAAATATTGGCACAAAATAATAAAACGAAAGATTATTAATTAGGTAAGATATATCTCAACTGTAATGCTTCGGCATACATTTTTGGTTAACAGCCTAATGGGTAAATGAAACGTGGATAACTTTGCATATGCAATTTAGATGAAAATTTAG
This sequence comes from Parnassius apollo, assembly GCA_907164705.1. NCBI lineage: Eukaryota > Metazoa > Arthropoda > Insecta > Lepidoptera > Papilionidae > Parnassius > Parnassius apollo. Next base: position 6,123,622 of record CAJQZP010001172.1, read on the forward strand.
TTTAAAAATAACTATGTGAAATTTATCTCCAATATTTTTTTTATAAAATTAAAGTGGCAAATGAACATACAGTCTACCTAAATGTAAGTAGCTTCTGCAGTCTGTCGATACCTGGAAAGAACAAAGACGGTTACAAATGCGGTGTCATCTCCGAGGACTTAGGTGGAACTCCTCTTAGCCTGTAATTATAGTGAGTATCTACACCGTTCAGACAGGAGCACAGAAGTGCATGCATGTTTGGCAGAAGAAATAGTTTAAAGAATTTAAAATCCTACTTTTTTAATAACTTAGCCCGATCTCCCAGTGTAGTTATTGGAACAGTCACAATTGATTCAGATGCGCCGGTCGCATGCGACCAGTTGCAAGGGATCAAGTATTCATTAAATGGCCGCTGCCGGTGGATCGGGCTTCATATTCAGCAGACGCCGTTGTTAATAGTTCGCTCGGCCGGCCTTATCTTCGACACTCAAACTTATAGCGCGATCTAATCTACTTGATACTTTTGATTCGTGCATAAGGTCATTTAAATAACTTTAACAAATTGTCATGATGGAGTCCATCAAACCCCCCTACCCCCCAATTAATCAATGTCATCTTATAGATTTCGAAAGAGCTTATGAGGTTAGTAAAAGTAGAAAATGCTTGAAAATATTATAGCTTCTATGGTGGTATAAACATTTCGCTTATTACAGATGTAAAATAACTAAACCGGTAAAGGCTGGTAGCGTCAAAGATTAAAGACGTCTGGTACTACAGTTGTCAATGCATCCACCAAACGTGACGATTAAGGATGAAGAGGTATATGTCTAACTGTGAATTTTAACGGCCTGTTGAAGGAAATAATAAAGAAGTTCTTGAGCTTTTCGATCACTCCAAAAATATTTTGATAATTGACTTTTTTTTACTGCCTCGTTGGTCCAGTGGTAGTAAACGCGATTGCTTATCGTGGGATCCCGGGTTCGAATCCCGGGTCGGGCCAAAAACAGTTATTGGGTTTTTCTGTCAAAGTTTTTCAATAGCAGCCTGGAGTCAGGAAGTTGGCTGTGTTTCACCCCTGTGCCTCGGAGAGCATATAAAGTCGTTGTTCCTGCGCTTGATCTCTCTCCGATTGTGTCGGATTACCGTCCCATCAGACTATGGGAAGTTATTGAATAGAGAGTGCACCTGTGCTTGCGCATACACTTGGGCACTAAAATCCTGTCCTGCGTAGATGGCTATCGGTCTGGAGGACATTATTATTTATTATTATAATATTTTGAAAAATGATATTTATACAGAACTGATTGACTCAGTGTCTGAAAATTTGCGTTATCTCTAAAACTTAAATTACTTGAATTCACGTAGAAATTAAGTATATTTTAATTTATAAATATTAATATAAGATATAGGTGTTACGCTTAAGATAGTCAAACTTTCACTTATTTCCTGTTATTTTTGAACGTAAAATATGTCGCTTGATGCTTCATCATCATCATTATCATCACAGCCCTTCACACGTCCACTGCTGAACAAAGGCCTCCCCCAAGGAATGCTACAAAGCACAATCATTAGCCACTAGCATCCATCGACTTCCTGCATGTCTTACCAGGCCGTCATTCCATCTAATGAGTAAAATAAAGAACAAAAAACTTAGGAATGAACTTATAAATTTAGCCCGATTTTGAAACTATTTGCAACACAATGTAATATTATGTATATTCTATTTTTCTTTATCAAACCTGGAAATATTTATGTAGATGATAGTATTATTTATAAACCTTTGTGGTTTATAGATACTATTTTACTTACGTTTTTGTATTCAACTTTGAAATGAAAAATGATAAAAATCCGTGCATTTTAGTAATAATCATCACCATGGCAGCCTTTTACACCACTGTTGAACATAGGCCTCTTACAAGAATGCTATAAAGCACTGTCTTAAATCTCCTGCGTCCATCGCCTTCTTTCTCTTTAATAAATTATAATAGTATTTCAAGGGAACCCAAGGCAGCTTTAAAACTACTCACTTATCAAGATACAAGCAGGTTTTAAGAATTCGTATTGTATTTAACTGGTTATTATGTGATAGAGCAGCATATATTAGTAGTATAGTTATAGCACAAATAGGTCGGCTCGACTGGGGAAGGGCCACGCTCTCACAGAATACCAGCGTAACGTAGCAGCTTAACGCTGCTGTGTTTCATATGGTGAGTGTAGCGAACAGGAGACCGTTTTTACTGGAAAGGAGGTATTCCACGGGTGAAAATGCATTTGTATTTTGATTCGTAATCGAGGCTATCCTCACCATCATACATCTATATGTAGATGTCTATGGGCCACAACAATCACTTACATTCAGGAAGACTATGTGCTCGTTTGTCACCCTTCTCCTATAAAAAAAGTAATTAAATATTCGAAAGCAGTTATATAATAGCTTTCACGTTTATAATCACCTTCATGATATTGAGCTTAAACTATATCAAATTATATAAAAATAATTTCAATATATCTCAAGGAACATCGGTCGTACTAAATTACTCAGTTTCTTACCTTATGTATTAAGCTAGCTATAAAGGTAGAGAGGGATGGGGTTACTCGTTTGTTAACCTCCACAGTTATGAGATAGGTATATATTTCTACATGACTGTACTTTATACTTTATTTTTTTAAAATAACATATATTTATTAATGTGTCACATATCTGAAACCAAATTAATCAAAGTTTCAACAGTTTAATTTCGACAAACCTACGAAGCTTTTTTATTTGATAGGCATTTTGGTTACCATATTATTCTTTGATCTAATTAAACTTTAAAAAAAACACAAATTTATTGTATAATAATCTACGGAAATTTTAATTGATTAATGATAACATTTAGTTATTATAATTTTCTTATAAAATATTCTTAGTTCAAGAATATCACTTTTCATTATTATCGATTTAGAGCTCGCATGTGATGACAGTGTTAGAAATACATCACCCCATTTCATCTTGTAAGTATCGTAACAAGCGACCTCTAGCAAAGCTAGAAAGCTGGCATAGTTACAGATAGATGGTGTCAAAACTATATTTTTAACACAGTTGCTTAAAAAGCGGCGTATTGCAGGGACGTATAGCAATCGAGATGTGGGCTATTACATACTCGAGTTTTTTCTTTACCTTTTCCGAATTCGTGCGTTCTCTTTCCCAACTGTCAAATAATGTCTATTAAAAAGAAAAAACCAACCACGAAGTTTTTACAAAAAAAAAATCATAGAAGTTTTTGTGATTCATACAAATATTTCTAAAAAGAAGCTACTAATTTGTTTCAATATCAGATTTAATGATTTGATTCAATGAGTTAGGTTAGGTTTAATTTCATTTCTTCTCATTAAATTTCATTTTCATTTCATATCAATAAAAAAAATTCACTGAAGACCTGGCTGTATGGGCATAGGTTCCTTTGCCTACCCAGAATGGGTGAAGAAAACATAAAAAATCTCTGCTTCCACTTATAATTTACACACATTTTTTATTTTATTTTTTTTTTTTTATTATATTTTTTATTTTTAATAAAAAAATTATAAAAAAAAAAAATAAAAAATATAAAAAAAACTACTAAAATTTTAAAATTTTTACTTAAAAAAATAAAAAAAAAAAAAAAATAACCACAAAAAAAATCTTTTACGGTTGGCGCCATGTTCCAAAAATGTTCTTTGCGAGTTTAGTTGTTTGTTGCACAAAATGAGTAATTTCGACGATATTTTATTTGAATGAACACCACCGGAACTCAGTATAATTGCACAAAATGCGTCGGAGAACATTTTACCGAAAAAGTCAAAAAGTCGAAACATATCTACATACGACGAATTTATTGCTTGGAGAGAAGATAAAAAAGCAAATAGTTTTTCAGAAAATGTTATACTTATCCGAACTCTGAGCAAAATTAAAACCTTTTACGTTATGGTCGAGATTTTCGATGATAAAAAGTATGCTGAAAATAAGGAACAATGTGTATCGATATAAGTGAATACCCAAAACTAAATGCTTTTTTAAAACGAAAATCAGACGGTTTTACATCTAAAAAGTCGAAAATGTTAACATCGAATAAAGTGGTTTTGGAACGAAGCTCCCGATGATCGTTATTTAGCCACAAAGTTAATTTATTAATAAATACTTATATTTTTCTTTAGTATTCAGTTTACGAAATCGAAAAATACAGTCAATGTATTATTTAAAAAATATTAATCAAATCCCTTTTTTTGTACAAAGTTGCAGAAGGCAATATTACTTATTCATTAAACAATAAACTAGAAACTGGGTAAAAATCACACAATACATTAATTTAAAGTCCAGTCCGTCTCCTTCACATGACAATACTGAAGAGAACGTTCGTCCATCTATCTACCTTCGTTGATAATGATAATTCATCAGATTCAATTCCGTCAACTAGCAAACGCCATTGTATAACACCTTTGACAAATATACATGAACAATCATACGAAATTAATAATAGTTTGTCTCAAACAGTAAATATGCAACCTAAAATTTCCCCAGTTAGTATAAAAACTATACCAATTTTAATGTATATGTGAATTATAACTTTTATAAGAAATAAGTGATTAGTTAGTTGAGTTTATTGTGTTTTTATTATTTTATTAAATTGCTTCATTTTTTCGAAACTGTATTAAAAATAGTTGTTCAGTACACGTGCGGAACCGTCATTGCAACTTGTTCCGACAGTCAACCCTCACCTTCGGCTGCGCCTCGGCTCAGGTAGAAATTTGTCGGAACTCTTTGCAATGACAGGCTTTTCGCACTCGTAGTGAAATATACTATTTTTACATCAAAGACGAAAGAGACCAGTTACAAAACGTGGAACAATTTCAAGCGTGACGGTAATGGAAAAACCTGCCTTTAATTGGAAAGTTATGTCCAGCCGAGGCTGTAAAAAACAAGAAGAAATGATAAGAGAGTAACGAGAATATGCGAATTTTTTTCCAAGTACCAACTATTGCAGCAAACGGTTGCTGCAATATCCATCCAAGAATGCTAGCTAGCCTTGGAAATACTGGTGATGAGGAGCAACAATTTCCCATCCCCGTCTTCTGATAAAACTTACCCTAGAGCACCATTTATTTGAACAATATCTACGACTATAATGTATGGAGATTAGGTAGCGGACAGACGCGCCCGCCGGTTGATCCGACAAGATACATCAACGTCGCCGTGGACAGTGGCCATCCCCCTTTATGTTTGCCCACAGAAGATGTAGGCAAGCAAGGAAAAGGACTCACTTTTTCAAAATGACAATTATTAAATTTAATACGTTAAAATGTATAAGCCGACCAAAATCACTCAAAAGAATAAGATCCTTGCCGATAGAAATTACATTATAGAATTTTTTTTAAATTTTTAATTTTAATCTTAAGCTATTTTTTTAGTTTTATAAACACTGAATCCTGGCTCTTATTGATAATTTCTTGACAAAAACCTAATAGTTGATTCCAGTTATTTAAATAAATGTTAGAATAATCATCCTAAATTTCATTCTAAAAATCTGACACCAGTAAAAAAAGGAAGCCCGACAATTTATTAGAAGTCAAAAGTAACCTCGAGTGGCCATTTAGGATCAATTTTTGTATATTTTTTCTTAAACTGGAGTTTTTATGTGAAAATTGTTTACATACAATATTAAAAAAACTATAATAAAGAAAAACTAAAACTTAAAAATTATATTGCCATACAGCCCGAGTTTCCGTGGTATCATGCCAAGAACGCTGCCTGCGTTTCCTCGCTGAATACCTATACTTAGCCTTTGAGTGAGGAAAAAACCAGTCTTTTTATCACCAGCAGCGACGACCGGTCGTGGATACAGTTCCTTTAGGAACTTCACTGCACGTGGATCCCACGGACCGATAGTCTCCACGAAAAACGGCACAAAAATGTAGTCATTTCTCAAAAACTCATATTTGCGCCATTTCAGCTGCCTCTGATGCTGCCCCGGCTCTAAAAGGGGTACCCTTGAGATGAGAGGCCGCCAAAGTGTCTACGCAGGTAGCATCCCAAACTAGGACTTTACTTCTCTCCCAAAGGACCAAAGTCATACCGTCGGGTCTCTTGCCATCGTCTCTAAATATCCCGCAAAGCTCTTAAACCGAGGGAACATTTATAGAGACAAGAGAACCGTGACGGGAAAACCTATTAGCACTTTTCTAACATGAAACCCAGACTGCTACCACAGGGGCACTTGTGAGATTGCCAAAATGCGACGATGCACAAGCTTTCCCCATCAAGTAATATGCCGAGATTACTTGATGGTACAGCGTATAACCAGGAACTAGATTCCCGAGTCGAAACACTTAAAAGGCGAACCTGATCTTGGTCACTATGAAAATTTTGAAACAAATCTTTCTGCACACTCCATACCAATGGAATATCCCGCTGTTTTTGTTGGTTATCTTCCAGTAGGACATTTTTTCCGGGAAAGAGCGTTAGCCATGTTTGCCTTGCCTCCGCAGCGAAGCACAGGTCTACTTTATTATTCAAAATTATGTTACATGAGTTATTGACACTATGCACTTAAGCAAGGAAAGCAGGCAATGCAACGTTAAAACGATTTCTTACATCAATACCACCAAAATTTATAGGTAAAGTGGCTTGATTTCCGGCTGTTTTATTTAAAGACAAATTTAGAATTTTTTCTAAAGCTATTTTAAGATTATTATTTATATCTTTAAAAATACCCGAACATTTCCAGACTGGAATTGAGCGTAATAAGTATGTAAAAGTAGGTACAAGAAGACAATATTTTAAAATAGTAAGAGAATTGTGGTGGCTTAATATATATAATTTATAAACGTGGTTTAAAAATTGATTAAATTTTGTTTTTTAAACAGGTAACACTATCGAAAAATAACGGAACAGCGCCGAGGAGGTATAGCGATGATTCCGCATTGACAGTTTTTATTCCTGGAGAAATACGATTGAATTTTTTAGTTAAGTATCTTTTTCAGAACTAGGTAAATTATTGGAAATAAATATTTCACATTTATTGCTATTTGGATCAAGACCAATATTTTTAAAATTTTGAAGAATTAAGATCACTGAGGACGTCATCTGCTTTACCTCCTAGTGTACTGTCATTCAGTTTCCAGATATGCACATTGGATTTCAAATTCGAAATAATAGGTTGAATTTCCAAACTGAAAAGTGCTGAAACTAGTAGGTCACCCTGCTGAACACCGACAGCAGAATCAATGATATGGTTTTCATAAAAAAGTTCGAATTTTGACTGTAACATTGCCAAACGTGTTGATAAATTTCAATGGTTATGTTAGCCACTTCTTTCAGCACGGTTAATTTATCGATAGAGTTGAAGCCTCCCTAAGGTCAACTTTCAGAAGAACATCTGCATTAGAATCTGTTAAAAATGTAAGAACTGAATGTATCGCCGCCTCACAGTCAACTTTAGTGAAAAAGCCTAGTTGGGTAGGCTGAAATTTGTTCTTAAGGTTAGAGATTATATATATATGCCTGCAAGCTAATTTTGAAGTTAAGCGTCCGTATATACCATACCGTTCGATGTATATTTAATACCGTTATTCTTTTTTTTTCTTTTGAAGGCACACAACCTTGCCCCAATTGGGATTGACATTATTCGAGAGCATAAAATTACATAATTTTGTAATGTCATTTTAAGTATTCTATCGGCGTCACCTGCAGTCTTGCTTACAATACTTTTGAGATGTTGAGGCGTAATCCCATCAATACCGCCGGCAGTGCCATTCGAAAATGACAAGATTGCATTAAAGTGACTTTTGGTTCCATAAAAGTTATGGGACGCAGCGGTAAATTCTGAGAAACATTGAGTGAAGGATGCTTCCGACGAAGGCCTTCAAGAGCTTCGACATTACGAGAATAGTCGTTTGAGAATAGAGTACGGGATGCGTTTTAAGTCGCCGTCCATTACTTTCGATTCAACTACTTGTTTTTGTCAAATTTAGGACGAGGTTCAGATAAATGAGTATCAATTGGGCAATCTAAATTTTGAAGAGAAATCTCTTTTGATTGAAACATAATTGATTTATTTATTGTTTTATTAAAATGAAAATGGGAATATGCGAATGTAAATAATTCTTGCGAACTCTTTTCACAATTAGTAAAACAATTTTGAATAATTCATAACAATGCTTAAGCAAGTTACATCCGCGCATCTCTGGAAATTATTTTAACCACTGGTACGTTACTATAAAATTTGTGTCATTGGGGATATTACTAAAAGAGTTATTAAGTTTAGGATTCAAATAAATAGAAAAGTTTTTTTAATATGCCTTTATTCTATCTCTTAAAAATAAAGTTAATCCATAAAACAAAGCTCTTTCCATACTTTCCCTTTTCCCAAATCCAAAGAGTAATAGCTTGGCGGACATGCGGACACAGCTTTACATACCTAAGCATGCTTGTTAACGTTAAACATTAACGAACGAACATAACTCGAACACGGTTCTTTACGGCCACCATAGTTAGGTAAAGGCTAATAATAACTTGATTTAATTAATACCTAACCTTGACAGTAAAGATCGTACCTTTCCATCACCATTTTCTCATCGAAGACTCTTCCGTCAGTTACGTATCTGGACGAATTCCTTGCATTGAAGATTTTTTAAATAGAACTGTAATAGAATATAGTCCACCTAATGGTAAGTGGATACTGCAGTCCATAAACACCTGCAATTTACTTTTAACAAAGAAGATTAAAGATGCATGTCACCTTCCAGGACTAAAATGTATTCTAGTTCTCTATGCCCTTCGGAAGAGTTTTTGACGGCAATGATAGGTAAGAAAAACTTACTAGACGGACTCCGAGGCACCGAAACAGTCCTACCACCTAGAAAAATTTATAGCTTAAAAAATTATCATATTAAAATGGTGCTTCTAAAGGATCTAAGATTTAGCGTTTTTGAAGGAATTTCAAAAAGACTTGGAGTAAGGTCTTGTATATTACATATTATTATATTCAAATATTTCAAGTATGCATTTATATGTAAATGCTTTTTTTAAATAGTATTTTTAAAATTATTTGCAATAGGGAATTAAAAAAAATCATGTCCCCACTACGTTTGTTTTACAGTACAGACTCGTAATTCTTACGTTTACTATCTTGATATTGTTTGGGGGTCCCAGCGCATGCACACAATTGTCTACGCGACTTAATTAATTTTATAAAATAAAATTGATCCAGCCAATAATTTATTTTGGCTGAACAATTGTCAGTAGATCATTCTCTATCGAATAAAGCCGTCATTTTTGGTATTTGTGAGAAATGAGGTGCGAAAATTATTAATTGACCTTGAAAAAGTGTAATGCTTAATAAATTTTTTTCTATCACTGACCAATAGATTAAACCGATTGACCTTTTATGACCATTTTCTGACCTTTCAGATGGTATAATTGGTCAATCAAAAATTCACATATGAGGTACTAAGATCGCGGAGCTGACAGCGTGGTCCTTTTCTTATTGAGCCAACCCTTGTGTAGTTCTAACACATAAGATCGTTTACAACATTATCCAACAAAGCAAAATATATTTTTCTGCTTGAAAAAAAAATTAAAGGAATGAAATTTTCGACCATTTTAGTTTATATTTGTAACCTACGCATATAACTTGTTATAATAGTTAAAAGTTAAAATACTCGAAAATGCCTGATTTATATTGCTTAAAAGATTTTATAGAGTAACTCGACTTCAACGTAAGGGCTTTACTAATAAAAATATACCTAAAGTCTTCATGACGTAAAATGGTGCTGAACGTGGATATAAATTTTTGAGAAAAACATTTATGCTTAATATTACATCAGTCATGAAGCTTAATATTACAGTAGTTATTCATGCTTAATATTACAGCAATTATTTATGCTTAATATTACAGCAGTCATTTATGCTCAATTATTACAGCGGTCATTTATGCTTAATATTACAGCAGTGATTTATGCTCAATATTACAGCAGCCATTTATGCTTAATATTACAGCAGTCATTAATGCTTAAAATATTACTGTCATCATTTATGATTATTATTACTTAAGTCATCAATATCACAGTATTTATGCTTAATATTGCAGCAGCTGCATGTAGTGCGGTAAATTAATGATAAAACCCAAACTAAAAGCAAACCCAAACATTTAGTCACAATATTTGGTCATTACTCTACCACTCAGTTATAATAATGCGTATAATACTACCAACTTCCTGACTGTGGAATGGTACTGAGAATATCTTAACAGAAAAAAATCAATAACTTTTTTTTGCCTGACCCGGGGTTCATATACACTCACCGGCACGGAAACTTGGCCACTCGTGAATTTGCTGATTATTTGCACTGAAACGTTTTTTTAACAGTAAATTAAGGGTAGATGCATTCAATAAGTGTCTCTAATGGTTTTAGAACGTAGAAATTTAATGTTTACTTCACCGAAATTTTTCTTTTCAAGATAACATGTTTTCACTAAAATTAACATCTTTCCATTGTCACTTTAAAAACACTACAAAGTTAAAAATTTAGTCTGTTTCTTTATTGTCTATCAGTTTTAATATCGGGTGTTTCCTCCTCTAGCCCTGATAACCGCTTGCATTCGATCTGGCATGCTTTGAATGATGTTTCTGACATCAACTTGCGGTATGCTGTCCCAAGCGGCCAGCGCTGCATTTCGGAGCTCATTTAGAGTTTGTGGCGGTTTAGAGCTGGACTTTATCTTTCTTTTGAGCATACCCCATACATGCTCAATTGGATTTAAGTCCGGGCTACGAGCTGGCCACTGTAATTTTTGTATTCCAACCTCTTCCAGATATTCCTCTACACAATGTGCGACGTGCGGGCGTGCATTATCGTGCATGAGGAGGAATTGGTCGTGTCCAATGAATCCCGAATAAGATGATAAGATGATAAAATAATATGACCGTGGTATGTTTACAACAAAGGGGTGAAGACTGGCTTCTCAATTCTTCAATTTGTCCCATTGTGGAAAGGAGAGGAAGAAATTATGTTTTGAGATTTCTGCACACACTCTGCAAAATTTGTGGCTGGTTATTTTGCGCCTGTGCTCGTGACTGATGTTACTGGCTTTACGTTTACAAGTGTACCTAACTTCCTTACAGCTTTTTACCGTAGAGACAGAATAAATAATAGCCGTAGACCCAATGAACCGCTCGCAGTTCAAGTTCGGGAAAATGTATGGTGCTGTTCGTTTTACCCAAGGTAACACGAGTAGAGAGTCACAATGGTCACAGGTAAAGTTTTTTTCTACGGACCCGAGCAGTCTTATCCCCCAAATATATTGTATAAATTATTATTAATAATAGCTACAACTCACAGATATTTTTTCATGTCACTTCCAGAAAGCCTTAAGTTTCGGACCGGGTCGGAACAATGTTTTCGTTCGATCAGTGGCTCGTGCCTTTGAAATGAAATTGAGTATTAGAAACGCAGTCAACGCAAGGAATATTTCCAATTTGTTTGTTAACTTTTCTGCTTTGTTGGAACCTCACATTATTAATAGATATCTGCTACGAATTATAGAATAATTGTGTTAAAAACTGACAAACTGACGCTGTTATTAAGTGCAACTTCGCCTAGCATGTAGAGATTTCTCGTATTGACTTCTAAGCAGTTCAAAAGGTAGATTATTGAAATATTTTTAACCTCCCAGTGGGAAGTAATTGTAATGGATCCGATTTTGCAAAATGGAAATTTTAACATGTCTCCACGTTTCAAGGTCTTTAGAGTCGAATAGTATGGTTTTTAAGAGGATTATATATATGTGTGTACGTTTGGATTCAATTTTCGCCGCGTGTAACTCGAGAACAAAGAGTGATATTGATATGGGACCAGTTTCATTTAGCGCATAATTATGTAACTTAGACCTCATAAAATTTTGAGGAAAATCGATAAAGTATTTTTTGTGCCAAATGAAAAATTGTATAAAATATTAAAACATATGATATTTTTTATTCTTTCTACTGGAAAATTAGTCGTCTGGACCTTTCAGGTTGCACCTAGACCACTTTTTTATTTTTACATTTTACCTGCTAACTTTTTTATAGAAAAACGGTGACTGGTAAACGAGCACATAGTCCACCTAATGGTAAGTGGATGCTGTGGCCCCTAGACATTTATATCTATCCTTGTTTAAGAATCTAAATGCATAATCATTGTCATCTCTTTGGACAAAGATGGAATGCCTCTTTTTCAATAGGTTCTCTACACTAACCATAACAAAATTAGCAGCATTAAGCTGCTATCTGACGCCGGTATTATATGAGAGCATGTATTAATAATGTAACGTGTAACGTAGATAATGTTACGTGGTAGAGCCATGCTGCAGTTATATTAGTAGTATAGTTGTAGCACGAATGGGTCGGCTCGACCGGGGAAGGACCACGCTCTCACAGAATACCAGCGTGAAATAGTAGCTTAATGCTGCTGTATTTCGTATGGTGAGTGTAGAGAACCGGATACCCTTTTTACTGGAAACGAGGCATTCCATCTCAGTCCTCACGGGTGATAACGCATCTGCATTTTGATTTTTAACGGAGGATAGATGTAGATGTCTATGGGCCGCAGCAACTACTTACCATCAGGTGGACTGTGTGCTCGTTTATCACCCTATTCTATAAAAAAAATATTCAGTATTCTACATGCTAATGTGATGATGATTCTGATTGTTGTTTATTACGTTAATTAATCTGTGAACACTTCGATGATTTATGTTTTATCAATTAACCTTTTAAATATTTGGTCTTTACCTAGTATTTTTTTAAAGTATTTTTTTCTATATTTTTTATTTCTATTAATCAATTAATTCACTTATGCATTCGTTGTTTATTGATGTACTTTTTAAATAAATCAGCAGGACGGGAGGCAAGAAATTTTTTAAAGGCATTTTGTACTGCCCCGGGTATTGAATTTTTTTCCGTAAAAAGTTATCTAAATTCTGGAAAAATAGAAGTCTGTAGGTGTAAGGTCTGGTGAGTACGGAGAGCTTCCAAGTCCAGCTCTTGTAACTTGGAGACCGTCTGTTGTGCAGTATGAGGTCGTGCAGATGCACCGGGGACGAGCGATTGACCAAAGCTGGTATGAAACGTGCGAGCTTTTTCATCATTGTGTTCAGTTATTCACAGTACACATCTGCAGTAATGCTCATCCCGTTTGGTAAGAAACTGTGATGAATCACACCGGTGCTAGACCTCCAAACAGTGACCATTACTTTTTCTAGTGGCTCAGCGAGTTGGTTGGATCCTGGTTCAGGTGCTGAAACAGGATCCAACAAACTTGCTCAGCGCTCGCGATTGTCAAATTCATTTTTGTGGCAGGTAACAATGCAGTTCAATTGCAGTTCAATTCCTTCGATTGTGTGTCTGTTGAGCAGTGCAAGGCACGTCTCAACGCGTACTTTGCGCTGGCGATCATTGAGTTCGTGAAAACTCATTAGCCAATCTTTTTTACCTTGCGAATCTGACGCAACTGGAGCAATACTTTTTAATGCTAATGGCGAAAGCTGCTGTTAATTCAGCCGTAGATTATGTATCATCAGCTGCACAATCGTTATTAATTCGTCATTGTCAACCAAAGTTTTCGGATGACCTGGGGTTTCATTTTTCAGGTTGAATTTTCCAGAACGGAAGCGGGCAAGCCAATAACAGGTGGTGCGTTCGTTTGTTATATTCGCTTCGTAAACGTCGTTGATGTTGCGTGCCGCTTGTGCCGCGTTGCTACCACGACGGTACTTATTTCGTATTTTATAATTACTCGTATCTTTGAAAACTCAAAAGATTCAAATGTAATGAAAACATAACGTCAATCAATAAACAATTTACTAGTTTTGAAAAAAAAAATAATTCCATGTTTATAAATAAAATTAATTTGAAATGAAAATTCTTAGCCAAACAAAAATTATTTTCATTTGAAATGGCCAGTACTGCAGAACGGCAGTTACTTTGGTAAAGACCTATCATAATTCTGTAATTATATTGTTATATTTTCTCATGAAAAGGAATATTTATCAATGTGCATAAATACAAAAACTTGCAACTAACAAGCTTTAAGTAAAAATAATTGAAATTAGAATTTATTAGAACGACAGTTAGGGTGTCCAATTTGGGTTCCGTGTGTAGCAATAATGCGTAAAAAACTCATCTCCGCCACCCACCGTCCCTGCGAGCCCCCGACACCCGGGCTACAGTGAAATATGATGTTTTCCTATTCCGCGCGGACGCGATTAGAAAATTCGTCGGAGTGTTCGTGTGTTGTTTTGTAATGTAGCGTCCCTTTATAGTTTTTTTAATAACATCGTGTCACTTACTTATAAAGTAAATTAAAAAAAGCGTTGCACACTTTAAATAAAATAAATAACATTTTATTTCAGATTTGAATACCCAGGGAGAGGTTAATAACTTCAAAGAAATTGTAATTATTTTTGAGTAATAGATGAAATCTATACAAATAAATAAAATTGAATTAACGGTTTGTAATAGAAAAATAACAGCTTTTTACTAAAGCATATAAAAGTATATATGGTACTAATAATAAAAAAATTGTCTTTCTGTCTGTTTGTTCCGCCTAATCTATCCGGCGTCATGTTGTTCGATGATAGAAGGAGAATGTGTTAATAAAATGATACAATTACTGCGTACAGATCCATAATTATACGCTCATAGTCGAGGAAAATATCATTTCACAACTAACAATAAGCATCTTGGCCATATTATATAATGTCTAAGATGTTAAATTAATAATATATAATCATAAATTAGGGTTTAAGATAAAGGAAAATACAATGAGGTTAAGGGAAGAACTATAAAACCCTACCGTTTGATCGTTATAAAGTACGGCGCTGGCTACTTGCTTAACTTACATATTTAAAGTAACGTTGGAGTCTTAATTCTGTCCGAGGTGGTAATTTCTTTTCACAATTAAAGAAGAATATCTTGTGAAGGAGCTCTGCAACATATGTGTGACAAACGAGTACACAGTCCACCTGATGGTAAGTGGATGCTGTGGCCCATAGACATCCACATTTATCCTCAATTAAGAATCAAAATTCAAATGCGTTGTCACCACTGAGGACTAATATGGAATGCCTCGTTTCCAAGTCTCCGGTTCTCTAAAATCACCCAACGACACACAGCAGCCAGCGTAAAGCTGTTATTTCACGCTGATATTCTGTAAGTGCGTGGTCCTTTCTCGGTCGAGCCGACCCATTCGTGCTGCAACTATACCAGTAAT
The DNA here is from genome assembly GCA_907164705.1 of Parnassius apollo. Taxonomy (NCBI): domain Eukaryota; kingdom Metazoa; phylum Arthropoda; class Insecta; order Lepidoptera; family Papilionidae; genus Parnassius; species Parnassius apollo. The sequence continues at coordinate 6,138,863 of CAJQZP010001172.1, forward strand.
ATAGCTACAGAAACATATACGTACATAACATGGGCTCTACCATGTACCTATTAAATAAAACTTAATATAATTTGAGTAACTTATTTAAATTAACGTTATTCTACAAGTTTTAGTTGGTTTCTTAATTCTATCCGAGGTAGTAATTTCTTTTTAGAAGTAAAGAAGTAGCGTAAAAGCTTATCCTTCTATGCTTAGATTTATTTTAGCGTCATTGTGTATTTACTTGTGAATTCTTACTGCTTTCCCACGAACGTTTCCTAAAGTCGTTATATATATATATGTGTATATGTATTCCATTTCATTCAATAATTTTGAAAGTAATAATCTTACAATGTTATAATTTCTAAGAAAAAACAAAGTAACAATAAAGTTAAAAATGTTATACATGTGCGTCGCCGTTGTTCCCCATTCCTTTTCGTTTTGATAATATTAGCATAAATCACGGATGCTGGCTAGTTCCCGTCGTGGGATCAAAGCCTATATATCAAGCTAATGCTGATATGATATGTTAAATAAATAGTGACGCCTATCGGCTATTTGACTTGGGGCGAGAATCGATAACGAATGTTGCAGAACAAAGAAAATACAAATCGAACAGAAAAAGTTAAATAAAAATCCAAAGTATTGTTAGTAAGTAGCTTAAATACGTCCCACTGATTGGTGGTTAGATCTCTTCTCATTTCTGAACGAGTTTTGGTTTCTAGATCCATTTTAAGCACATAGTAACACTTACATAAGAACATTAATACAGAGTTACGTACTGTAAGGATCCTTAGATCTAAAAATAAACCCTCAAGAAATTGAATAAAACAAGAATCCAATTTTGTGAACGCCATTATACTTTTCGGTATTAGAAATAGGGAATGTACTAATATAAAAGTCACACATCCGTCCTGTTGACTTCATTTCACTATCAATACGTCGCTTCAAAGTAAATAAGGCGTGTCGCTTCACACTATCTACAAAGAAATTACGCGTTACTCTCTATCGGGTAGGGAAAGGAGGGAGGCGGTGACGTCACAGTCGTGGCTGCTTCGAATAAATGTGATGGAAATTGGAGGATTTGTTTACCCATATTCTTCTTACACTTTTGACACTAAAAGGTGGAGCGGGTAACATTTTGTCACTGTGGGTGTGACTATTGTCTAACCTATGAATACTTATGTGTGGGTGTACATACGTTAAATGTGATAGATTTTATGTTCCTGAAAGTAGTTACAAATAGCTTAAGAATTGATACTATGTATTATACGAAAATTTCACAGTACTCAAGCAACCTGGGTTCGGCACCAATGAAATTGTTAATTGCAATTTTAAGTGCTGATTTACCATATGGTCAGCGGCGAAGGGAAACCTGCATATATCTGAAAAATAACAAAAATTTGTTTCGAAGATTCCCCAATGCGTGTAAAAGCGCGAAATGAAGTTCGCCTACACGCATTGGGGCAGCGCGGCGTACATCTCCTTGCCCTAAAAACCGTTTCAGAAATGAGAGGAGGCCTGTGCCCAGCTATGTGTACGTATTTAGGCTGCAACTTTTAACAGTATGCATATTGAAGTTAAAACCTACAGCAACCCAATGCTGGGCAAAGGTCTCCCCTTATCTCTGAGAGAACTATGAAACTATTAGTCCGTTTCGATACTCCAGTGTGTGATAGTGAATTTTATATTCCTCGATTTCTTTTAAATTCTCAGACATGCATGATTCCTCACGATACTTTCCTAGTACGTGAAGCTGCATTTTGATGTTGAACCGAGAATGGATGTGGATGGCCAAGGGCCACTACATCTATTTACCATCAGATAGACTGTGTGGTGTGTGCTCGTTTGTCACCCTTATTTCTGAAAAAATTATAGAATGTCCAGAAAATAATAGATCACATATGACACGTAATGATAAAACAATTAAAAATTTGTTGTGATAACCCTCAATTCAATCTATTTAAAAATACTTAGAATAAAACATCAGGTAGATGTATTTGTCAGTGTTCTACGGTGGAGGCGTCGCAAAACCAACATATTTATCCCCAACACACATCACATACAAACTAGAGTGCGATTACCTAATATATTCCGGTGTCGTGTGCCTTGCTCCATTTTTCTATTAGTCTGAGCTAGGGTTACCAGCTATCTCGGTTTTAATAGACAGTTTCTTTCCTACTTCCATAAAATCTTAAACTATTTTTATATTTTTTAACTTCTTGTCGTGTTCCACAAGGCTGCGTGCTATCACCAACGCTGTTTCTGCTGCATATTAACGATATGTTGCAAACTGAAAACAATCATTGATATGCAGACGACAGCACTAGCGATGCCTTACATACCGGCCGTGCCAATATTTCTCGGGAAATCGTCGCCGATTACCGGGACAAACTTGTGTCTGAAGTCGAGTCTCTGCTTAACAAAGTCTCGGATTGGGGGCTACTAAATCTAGTCAATATATAAAAGTTTGCGCGTTAACCGCTAAAAAGAACCCCTTTGTGTATACTGCCTCAGTATCCTCGCCGTCGACGTATCGAATAGTGTGCAGTTTCGTGGTCACTTGGAGGGGAAGGCCAAATCGGCCTCTTAAAAGCTCGGCGTGCTCAGCAGACCGAGATGGTGTTTCATGCTGGCACATCGCTTGCAACTGTACAAAGCGCAAGTTCGACTTCACGTGGAATACTGTTCTCATCTCTGGGCCGGGGCACCCCACTACCAGCTCCTTCGACTTGACCGCATATATACTTAAGAATCAAAATGCAGATAATATACATTATCACCCCTGCAGATAAAATTAAAATGCTACATTATATATAAGAAGGGCCACCAGTTCTCGTCACTAGCCACACGGAGCACTGCAGTATTATGCTGCTATTTTACGCCGGTATTCAGTATGCAATCATTTATTTTTGATAAAGAGAGAAAGAGAAAAAGAGATCATTTTATAAAGGTCAATAAAAACTATCAACACTTTTTCGTGTTTTTGTAATTAATTAAATTTTGAATAAAACAATTTTTCAGCTACGCACCAACATGTACTTTGGCGACGTAAGCCAGCGGGGCGAGACTGATCTGGTACTGTCGTCATTGATTTTGCCCGCAAACGTAGTAATTATCGCAAAACCTCCTTTCAGCGAGAGTGACCTTTTAAAGGCCAGCAGCCTTTCTAAGATGATTTACAAGAGGAAAGATCAATTTAATTTAGTTTATAATTCATTTATTACAGTCCACCGCTAAACATAGATTGGCTAATAAGGGGAATATTTGCCAACGTTGCCTAGCTAGGTGGTCGGGTTGGCAACAGCTCCACAACGCACAATTTAAATTTCAGATTTATAATTCCGAGTTTTCATAGCAGAATGGTAAACCTACTTAAGTTACCTGAAGATGTGTGGCAGAGTAATGAGAAACACTTTATTTAATTGAAAACTTTACGTGACAATAATATTGCCGCAGAATTCCTTTTGGTATAATAGCAAATATTTTTTTAATATAGATAGAAAGTATAAATCATAACTAGCTATCACCCGCCCATTTTGCTGGGCGTCAAGTAAGTTTTCCAGGTTAGCTCTAAGCTCACTGTAAATTTCACAGTACGTTAATTGTTAATTGCAATTTTTAATGCAAATGCATACATTGCCTTTACACCACCGGATCGATTTCGGTCACGCCGCTAAAGGAAACTCTAGCACTACGACACGTCCGGAAAGAGATCAGAATAGATCGAAGTCTTTATATACGTTCCGAAGCACGGGGTGAAGTCGTACAACTTGCTAACTCCGGGCTACTTCTGAAAGTTTTAAATAGTAATGCTCGCAAGCCTACCCATAGTACTCGTAGCATATATTTTGACCAGTAGGCCTCACGGTCGTCAAAACCTGCAGCTGTATTAGATTAAAAATTAAAAACAATCAAATTTTAATATTGTCCACAGTAAAATATAAAACATAGATAATATTTGTTCGTTAATATTTTTTGCGCTGCCATACTGTTCATCAGATTGCGGCAAAACTTTCTCAACATATTGCTTGCACCTCCGGAAAGTTTATAGGCATATTAAGACCCGATGGGCGGCGCTATTGCAGAATCCAGATATCACCCGTGCGAAGCCGGGTCAGATGCTAGTAGTAAACTAAACATATAGCAACAGTAAATTATTGTAATAAGATAAAACTAGACCTAAAAAGTCGATTTAGCGACATATAATTTTATTGACACAAAGTCAATGTCCTTTGAGAAATAAATAGGCCTTTTTATTTCTATTCCTAATAATGTGCTGAAATAATGTAGAAAAGGAAAACTTAATAGCAAGGTCGGGAAATAGGCCATGCTTATCTAAGAACGCGTAAAATTTATGTTAATGATACTTACACGAAGGGAAATAATATACAGTTAAACCAAAGGAGAAGAAAACATCCCTCGATAACGCGTCCTCGTTAAATGAGCATAAGGGGTGTTATTACATAAACACACTTTCTAAAAGCGAATGACTTTTATAAAGCAAATGACTTTCTTTGCTAAATTAATAAGAGTTAGGAGTTCTAAGCTTCTCAGTCCTGTGCCAACCTCTACATTTTCTGATAATCTTACTCTATTCTTGGAGTAAAACTTTGTGTTTTTTGTCAAATAAACATTTCAACCTTATGTTTGTTCAAGAAACACGTAAAGAATCATTATTTGTCACTCTAACCTCTCTCCTTCCATTTGAAGTCACTGAACATTCACCTAAAGTCTGCAGAGCATAAAGTGCACCCTACCCGTTCATTTTTTCCTCCTTTAATTTGTTTAATCCGTTTTTGGGTAGTCGAATGAAATTGCTATGTAGCAATAAGGCCACTCTCAATTGTTTTCTCTCAATATTTGTATATTTTGTGTTATACTATTCTTTTCTCGGTGTACAATAAAGAGTACTGCAGTGTATAAGATTCCATACATTTTATTAGTGAGCTTAAATGTTTACCTGTATAACGATCTATGCTCTAAACGCATATTTTCACACGTCTGTACTTAGAACATAGTAAAGTAAAAAGTAAAGTTACAGCCTATATACGTCCCACTGCTGGGCTCAGGCCTCCCCAAATGCGTATTGGGGGCCGTGGTAGCTCAGTGGTTAACGCTCGCTGTAAATATAACAGAACGCGAGTAACGCCCCGAATTGCAATTTAACATTACTCTCCTGCATGTCTGAGGAATAAGAAAAAAAAATTTTCAAAGACATGTGAAGTTCGTCAACTTAGAACATAAATCTTTATTAATCATAAGTTTTCTCTTATTGCAGAATATGAGACCGACAACACCAACTATACAATTTGTAATACGACTTAAGAATCGAAAAATTTCCTCGAGACAATTAAACTCATTGCTGTGATAAATACTTGAACTTATAGTGCAGCGTGTCCTGAGCATGCCTTTTGCCACTGTCCTATTTAATCTTTTGCAAGATGTCATAAGCTGCAGCATCAGCTTGGTCATCGTCCATTTGATCGACCAAAATATCGCTGAGTGACCCTGATGATAACAACTTGCAAAAGATTAGGACATTTTTATATGCTCTCATAAAGCCCCGAGCCATAGATATGGTTTAATTTTTTTTCTTCAATGATGATATGTGGCTCGGTTCTCGCGTTCGAAATACATCAGAGAAGAAAGAAAAATTAAGTAATAATTAATATTCAATAAAAAAAATAAAGACTTCGCGATCGCCTTAAGAATAGCCACCGAAAAACTAGAAAAGCACGCAAAAAAAACGTCGCTCGGAGCAACCAATTCATTTCTCTCTATATCCGGTTATCGTCGGTTTATCATACGCCTCGGGCACGCTGTAACTGTACCCTAGATTATTTTAAGCTTCATCCCTTAACGTTGATTAAATTGCACGTTTGGAACATTTTGCATCTACCCTAAAATAGACTTTATTATTTATTTTATTTCATTTACATATTTTATTAAGTATTTAGATAATTCTCTTTTGTTTTAGATTAGTATAGTAGTAGTATTTTGTAATAGATACAAAGCGTGACAAACTAAGTGGATGCGGTTACCCATAGATATTAACATCTATCCACGAATAAGAATCGAAATTAAGATGCGTTTTCAAGATGAAATGCCTCGTTACCAGTCTAAAAGTCTCTACACTCGTCATACAACAGCATACAGCAGCATTGGGTTGCTATTTAACGGTATTCTCATAAAAAAGTTTAATGCATATCTATGTAGAATATCATACGTGGGTACCGTATCGTACCGTTGGTACCTATTACAAAACATTTGCCGCTAAATTCTCCTAGCCTCCGACGGCTGGCTGCTGAAAATATTTCCTTTTCGATAAGTGTATGCTGTTAGCCCTGCGGGCTTTACAGCTTCATCGAAATAGAGACGACTTACGAGCTATTGAGAAGGACTTACGGGCTATTGAGTGTTGAGGCACTCTGGCCCCTGCTTTTAGAGTGATTCAAGGCCCCTTAGACTCAAACCAAAAACGTCCCGTGCCACGCGTATTAGTAGACCTCGTGTACGGGGTGGTGTGTGTGTTCTGTACTGGTGTTGTGTCTGAATGTGTTTGTGTAACAGTGTTAGTAAATTGAATTCCGTCTCCTGTGGAGGGAGGAGAAGGGATCAACCTTTACTGGAAAGTGATCTCACCATCGGGATCAAGAACGACATTCTTAGGAAGTCTCCTGGTGAGAGGGGGGATCATACCTCTCCTCCCTAACCACAATGAATTTATATGTTCTTTAATCGAATCAAAGTATCTTAAGGATAATTTCTTAAGAAGAAAATAAATAATAATGATGATGATAATTTATATGAGATGAAAACTAAGAAACATATTTTTACTAAGCCCGATAAACAAACCCTTTTCCAATTTTTTTTTACTTCGTGTTATACATTTCAAATTATTATTCCAACTGGCGAATCTTAACACGATGTGAAACCGATACAAATATATCTCTAAAATATAAGTAAATTATTAAAAGTAAGTATCAGTTCATTTACTTTAATGTTACTATATATAGTTTGTATTAACATGAATGAGTTGTCAAAGGTCCCCCAAAATGTAGCAACCATGCGAATGTAGGAAATACTGGTCCTCGCCGGCATTTGCTTATGTGCCTTAGGTACTTAGGAACATTTTTAACATGTTATGAAATTATGAAGGAGTTTTGTATGCAGCTCGCAATGCCTTAAGGCTCTTTGAATTCTACCAAATTGTAAAGTTTTAGTTTAGTTTTAGATCTAATATATAAGCAGCTATACCGTTCATCAGATTGCGCCAAAACTTAGTCAGCTTATTGTTTGCAATTGGGCAAAGGTTATAGGCATAGTACAATTATAAAACTGCCAGCTCATGAGGTACCTTGAGGATCACCAGCTGATTAGTGACCGCCAATACGGTTTTCGCCGTAGTCGGTCAGCTGGTGATCTTCTGGTCTACCTAACTCACAGATGGGCGGAGGCAGTAGAGTCCAAGGGGGAGGCATTGGCCGTTAGTTGGACATTGCGAAGGCCTTCGATCGGGTTTGGCACAAAGCGCTTCTTTCGAAGCTCCCTTCCTATGGGCTTCCCGAGAAATTGTGCGATTGGATCACCAGTTTTCTTGCAGATCGGGGCATCAAGGTCGTTATAGACGGTGCAAGCTCCGATTGCAAGCCTATTAACGCTGGTGTTCCACAAGGCTGCGTGCTATCGCCAACGCTGTTTCTTTTGCATATCAATGATATGTTGCAAACCCGTAACATTCATTGCTATGCAGCACTGGTAATGCTCTTTACACCGGTCGAGCCAATATTTCTCGGGAAAACGTCTCCGAGTGCCGGGGAAAACTTGTTTCTGAAGTCGAGTCTTTGCTGAACAGAGTCTCGGATTGGGGGCGACTAAATCTAGTCCAGTTTAACCCTCAGAAGACACAAGTTTGCGCGTTAACCGCTAAAAAAACCCTTTGTCGTATCTCCTCAATTTCTAGGCACTCCCCTTGTTGCCTCAGCCAGTATCGGAATCCTCGGCGTCGACATATCGAGTGACGTGCAGTTTCGTGGTCACTTGGAAGATAAGGCCAAATTGGCCTCTAAAAAAGCTTGGCGTACTCAGCAGAGCGGGACAGTATTTCATGCCGGCACACCGCCTGCAACTTTACAAGGCGCAGGTTCGGCCGCACATGGAATACTGTTCCCATCTCTGGGCTGGGGCTCCCCAGTACCAGCACCTTCCACTTGACCGCATCCAGCGCAGAGCGGCTCGAATCGTCGACGACCGAGTGCTTTCCGATCGGCTCGATTCACTGGCACTGCGAAGAGATGTTGCATCTCTTTGCATTTTCTTTCGCATATACCATGGAGAGTGCTTTGAGGAATTGTTCGAATTAATCCCAGTCGCCAAATTTGGTGAACGCACTACGCGGCAAACGTCCCGATACCATCCACACCATCTGGATGCTTGGCGGTCCATCACTGTACGTTTCAAGAGGAGTTTTCTTCCGCGTACAACCTCTCTGTGGAATAGTTTACCACCAGCGATTTTTCCGGACCGATACGACCTGGGGATCTTCAAGAAAAGAGCTTACTCCTTTCTAAAGGGCCGGCAACGCACCTGCAATTCCCCTGGTGTTGCGGTTGATCGTGGGCGGCGGTAGTCACTTAACATCAGGTGAGCCGCATGCTCGTTTGCCCCCTCTTCTATAAAAAAAAATAACTTACTAGGTGGCACGTGTATCGTAACGACAGATTAATTTGAAAGTTATATTATTCAATTTCAATGAAAGTATTATCATTCATAATTAAACAATATAACTCTTTCAAATTTAAAATTATATTTACAGTTTTTCTTCTGCGGCAGCAAAGCTCTCGTTGCCAGATAGTTAATAATGTAAAATGGCGGTTTTCTAGACCTTTTTCTATTTTTAATGTTTCTGAAGGTGCCTATGCTCAGCAGTGGAACGTCTTAGTTTATATCCATAACCTTAATAATCCCCCAGACCTTTAGAGCAGGGGGCTTATTAAGGTTACGCATATATCAGGGGCTCGAAATGTCTGATACTATGATAAGTAAAGTAAAAATATAATTTAACTTTACACTAAATTTCAGATCCAATTTTTGTTTTTTATAAGGCTTAGGATCACTTACTGAGCATAAAATCACAAAATGCTGACAGATCTAGGTGGCGCTTCAAGCGCCATCTTGAAACAACGTTATCAGCCGATATCTCGGAGACTATGCACTTCAAGGCAAAAGTTATTAAGACCATTATTGTAGAAAATAAAATTTCGTATCTTTTGCTTCCAGTAAACTTTTTTGTAAAACTTACCGTTTACTTTATTTAACTTAATTAATTAATTAATTAATCAATAAAATGCAATAATCCATTTTTTAAAGATCAGTTTATTCTCTACAAATTTTAATTCAAACTTTTTTTCTAATGTCAATACTTTTTGAGTTATAGGACGTTTAATGGACTACCGGGCGTAAAGTTGAAAATTTCAACGGCCGAGCTCGGACGACGCTCGACGGGTGACGCGGCATCAATGAGTATCTTGAAATTTGGATTAATGCATTTTATTGATTAATCTAATATTTCAAGAGTTATTGAACGCGTAAGAAAAACCGGGTCAAGGTTAAATATGGCGCTTGAAGCGCCACCTGGATCACTACTGTCAGCATTTTCTGATTTTATGCTCAGTAAGTGATCCTAAATCTTATAAAAAATAAATATTGCATCGGAAATTTAGTGCAAAGTAACCAAAAAAAAAACATCTTTATTATTACTATATTTGATATTTACTTTGAATCATTTCTAATCCGGAAGAGACCTATGTCCTGCCGTACTTTTGAATTATATCAAACCGCATAGTAGAATTTAACGTGCAGGGACTGTGTTTTACTATTAAATTAGTAGTATAGTTGTAGCACGAATGGATCGACTCGACCGGGGAAGGACCACGCTCTCACAGGATACCAGCGTAAAATAGCAGCGTAATGCTGCTGTGTTTCATATGGTGAGTGTAGAGAACCGGAGACCCTTCTTACTGGAAACGAGGTATTCCACCATAGTCCTCAGGAGTGACAACGCAGCTGCATTTTCATTCTTAATCGAGGATACATGTTTATGTTTATGTGCCACAGCATCCACTTACCATCAGGTGGACTGTGTGCTCGTTTGTCAACCTTATTCTATAAAAAATTGTCTCTAATGTAGCAACTAGAATGATTTAAAATTCTGAAATACTATTCGAGTGTAAATCCATTTGCAATGCGGTCCCTCAACTATTCCAAATAAAAGGCATTCCTCACACAGAAAAGAAACCTGGGGAAAAGAAAAATATAATAATTCAAAATGGCGTCTGGCCACTTAATAACTGGCTGACACCATTGGGAAATATAATTTAATTTTTCTTCGCCCCTATCTCCGTTACTCTTGGAAGAGATGCATACGACTATCCTTTTCCTGTATTTCCTTAGTTGAGCTCCCTGCCTTCTTTCTCCCGAAGCTTTCGTTTGTTCGGAAGGTCCCGTGTCACAGTGTTCTGGGCAAGAAATATTTGCGATATTGTGTATTAGGTGATTTGTGTATATGAAATGTACGCAAAGCAAATTTATTGTGCCACTAGATTTCCATTAAATGAATAGTGGAATGGAGGAAATGGAAATATGAAACAAGGATTAATAGTTGAAGCAACGATTTTCCGTGTAGTTTGTAAAAATTGTCATTGTATCGCATTTAAAATCTAAATACCAAAATAATTTTTATTTTTAATTTAATTATTGGTATACGAATGTATCATATTCTTTGGGAAGCCTCCAGTTTGTTAAATACTAACTGAAAATAATAGCAAAAGCTTGCTTAGAAATTTTGAACACATGACAGTGTTTAAAATAATAAACAATATATCACACTCATATTAAACCCTTTTTAAATTGTATGTAAAATATTGCCTATAATCAAAATATATAAATAACAATAGGCTTCTAGGCATATCATACGAGACCACTGCTAAGGGTAAGTCTTCCCCAAAAACTGTCTCAAAACACGATCCTGAGGTTATAGCCCTCGTACAAGTACATCGACTCGAATATTTATAATCAATTTATCACTACCCAGTTCTTCGTCTATATAACTAATTATTAACGACAAAAACAATGACTTCTTCTTTAAACATAATAAGAGTAAACGTAGTTAAGCAACATATTTAATTTTACACTGTGATATACACTAGATAATATTATAAATGTAAAAGTATGTTTTTTTTGGGCTGGATATAATTTAATAAAATTTCGCATAGAAACAAGCTAGGTACATCGTGGAATATTATAAGTATAGGATACTTTTTATAACGCTATGAACTTGCGATAGTTTAATAAGTATGGGCCGCGCAAAGCAGGTTAGTAACGTCTAGTACCTATACATTATTTCACATGTAAAATAAGCCTATAAAACTTCATAGACTGTTCCACTTAGGTACTATAAGTCAAGGCAAAAACTGTATTTACGGAGGTCGCCAAGGGGCCAGGTGTGAGCATAATATTCTAATGTCGGTAAGAGCGACCCGCCATCCATAATAATATAACACGCGCCACCCTTCTTTACATAGATGGCAGAATGTTCGTGTCTGCATATCCAGGTCCGATTTCAATATTTTAAGCTTTATATACGTAGCATATTTTTTTATAAAATCAAAATAACAATCGAAGTTATAGTACACTTGATGGTAAGTAGCTACTGGAGGACATGAACACCGACTTACTTCAAAGAAAGTAGGCTAGTTGACTAGAGCTTCAGAGCTTGCTCTGAAGACTAAGATGGAATGTTTCAGCCTTTAATTATACTGGCTCTCTTCATCCCTCAGATCATAGGGTATGGTGTGGTGACAGTGACAGTGCACGCAAATGTGGGAGGGTGTGAGAAACTCTTCGAAGAGAGTGAGGTAAGACACAACATTTTTATTTTTCACGTCAATTTTAGCTAAATAATTTTAACAACTTAAATATAATCGATTACCGCAAAATAACGCTTATTTCTGTTAATTTTTAAAAAATAATTTTAATGAAAAAAAAATTATTTGCAAATTGTATGTGGTTTTATTTCCTCTAACTCACACGAGTATCGGTAATGCGGGGTCTTTGACAATCCTCTTACTCCTCGGCCAATGCAGAGATAATAAAACCACATACAATTTGCAAATTAATTTTTTTTTCATGAAAATAATTTTTTTTAAATGTGTTTTTTTTTTTAAATATTTCTGTATGCTTGGATACTGATTCTGATGACGCAGTTAACGGGAACCATAGGGTTTTTGTTACATGTTGTATAGATTTAAAAGGCCAACCAGAAAATTTCTGCTCCTGATAGATTTTAGCCGAGTCAATCGTCTCCAAATATTACGAAAATTATTATTGGCATCTGATATACCGTGTCACAAGATCACACAGAAATTGTACGTAACTTTTGTAAAGTTTGAGCCGTGCTAGTCTAGCTGGTACTAATAAGTTTATTATTTGCATTTAAAAGCTGATATACCTAGAACTCTACAATAAAGGATACTTGTAGGCAGGTCAAAAGCTACATCAGATATATTTTCCTTTTCTTCTGTTTTACTGTTTAACTGCTGGAGATTAGCATCTCCTAGTGGAAGGACAAAGGACAAATAACAATTTTGCAGGAAATCGGCGAGAGCACTACCAGATGTTTCGAACCTTTGAAGCAGCTCCACGTTTCCAGTTCGGATATTTTACGTTTTGCGAGATGATTAGGTATACTGCCATTTCCTAGTAGTCATCAGAATATTTCTGGCATTTTCCACAATCGCTTGTTGCAGCACCCAATGAACTGATCAATGGATACACGTACAATGCCATCGGACGGCACCAAAATAATAACATTTTTCCCTAAGTGCAGCTATGCTTGCATTACCAAACGAACTATAGGTACTTTTGTACTATCAATGCCTCAACCCGATGCTCGCCAAAGCAGTTTATTCTGTGACCAAAGTGCTGATCCGGTGTGGTTAGTATGGACAAAGCTCTCAAGTAATACGTCATTACCTTTATCTATAAGGGTTTGAAATGCGTTTTATCAGCCAAAAGTACACAAAATAAGCATATTTTCATAGAGGTAAGCAAAGTGCAGTAGCAGAATATCTTTGACGTCTTATTGTTATATGACGTCATCGTGGGGTAGAAACGTTAACAAATCCATCACCACATCTGGACTTTTTGATCTAAATGCCTTTGATACATAGCCGTCTCGTATATTATGTCCGTAATAAAAACACCTTATAGCAGCACAAGGGAGCAACCTCAGTAAAGTAAGGTAAAAAAAGTTTACTGCGATCACGGATCTTGCTTCCAAAGCCAGAGCAAGACTCATGTCGATCTCAGAGAACTTCTGTTCACACTTTAAGAATTAAAAAGTGTCACAGAAATTCTCAATTCATTTACATTATTTCATCGACACATAGGCCGTTAGAGGATATAACGCGTTTTAATTTTATTTTATATTGAGCAAAGATAGTAACATATTATGTTTAATATTTATTTATCTAGAAAAATTGTCATTATTTCAATATACTTCTATCATGCTGTAAGTATATAAGCGCCATCTACTAACATATACCAATACTTGCTTGTATATCAAATATGTATAATGGAAACACTAAAGGTGTAACGAGTTATATTAGTTCAAGAGAATTATACAAGATGGCGCTCTACTCAAAAATTAAATTACTATCACTAGAAACTTCCTGTCTCCGAGCTACTCCGAGAATATTTTGACAGAAAAATCCCGGGACCACACGATTTGCAGTCGCAGACCACTGGATCAACGAGGCAGTCACAAAGTACACAATATTATAAAGGGAATATACATAATAATATATACAACGTCTAAAATAACCCTGTGGTTCCCGTTGCGTGCGTTATCAGAAACGGTATTCAAACGTATATAAATAACTTTTTTTCCGAAATCTGGACAATAAAAATTAAATCTTTTTAAATACAATTTTATTTGCATATTTTATGCGATTTTATTACCTCTGCATAGCCCTGGCGCAAGGTATTATCAAAGACCCCGCTTGAGCGATATCAATTTGCAAATAAAAATTTATTTAAAATAAGTAAATTTTTTACTATGGTCGCGTTTTCTGAAATAAAGTTATTTCTGTACTGACTACTGATTCTGATGACACACTTAACCACAGAGTTTTTGTTACATTATTATGTATATATACTTTATTTTAAACAAGTTAGCTAATTTACAAAATTTATCATAATACAGTGATTGAGGTAAATATTCTATGTGGATGTCACTTTAAGCCGTCTGCATGTCTGTAATCATCTAATCAGAAATAAGACACAAAACATCTCGAGTACCTATCAACTTTGTTAGCTCAATGTCTATTACAGTATTTACACAATGATTACATAGGTATTGAGTAAGGTTCCGCAAAAAAAAATCCTATGCATGTCTAATACCTACATGTCTTTTCGTGCACATTTTTATAATATTACAGTAATTAAGCATTCGACCATTCACGTGATGGTAAGTGACCACTTTAGTCCATAGGCACCTGGAACCAATCTTAAGAAAAGAAAACCAAAGGCGCGTTGTTACTTCTTAGGACTAAGTTTTCTCTGGGCCGGCGCTCGGCGCGCGCCACTTTCCGTAAGAGCCGGCGCGTAAATCGTTCCGTCTCACATTACACGCCTCTTGACATCTTTTACCTAATTTATGAGCTCACAGTACATTCATAAATAGCTAAAGAACTGTACTAGCAAAATAACATAAAGTAATAGTAATTTTGTTATGTTTGAATTGAATATATAGCAGTTTGTCCAGGTAGTTTTGAAAATTCACGAGTTCTTAGAGAAATTTATTTACAGTAGCGAGTACGTACAATATTTGAAGTTTTATTTTCTTTTATTGTAACCTACGTAAAATTTCCTAAACAAAATATTATTTTTTAAATATTTATCATATAAAATTATTTAGTTTTGTCGGATTAAAGCGACTAATTTACGCCACGGAAGCGTATCGGGCGGGCAAAGTCAAAATTGTTAGAAACGGTCCTATGCCACAAATATAACTTTTATCGGCTATATTTTTTTTCACAGTATCAAAAATGTGTTTGTCTCAAACATACAAAAAAATAATGTCGTATCTCTAAAAAATATAACTGTAATTGCGCAATTTTTAGATCCATTGCTCAAATTAAGTACTTATATCTTTATTGTATTTTATCTTCTATAAGTAACAAAATGAAGTATACTCGTAAACATAGAAAGAAGAATAAATAGTCTTTCTAATGATATGCAACTTAATAATATAGATTAGGCTTAGAAATATACAAAAAAATGGCACTATCTTCTAGCCAGAGTCACGCACACACATAAATGCATAGTTTTTGAGTACGAACCTACATTATTTTGAGTTTTTTTTATATAAAAATACCCACATAGTTGAATTTTTTTTGTAAATGTAATTTTGAAATAAAGGAGACGGTCCATTTCAGGCCCAGTCTATGTACACTATACCGTAAAAAAACGAAAAATACAGCGATTTTATTTAAAATGAAATAAGAAAATAAATAAAACCAATTTTTTATGATTTTACAAGGTGGCACCCTTCCAGTCATAAAATTATATGTCAAGTGTGATGTGTGAAAAGTGACTAGAGTCATGAAATAATGTAGTTAGTGTGATATTTTTGGCCAGCGTGAAAAAGCCATTTTTACGCTGCTGTGTTTGGTATGGTGAGCGTTGAGAACTGGAGACCATTTTAACTGGAAATGAGGCAATTCATCTTTTTCCTCGAGACTGACAACATATTTGCATTTTGACTCTTAACTGGTGATGAAGATGTTTATGGGCAATAGCACCCACTTACCATCAAGTGGACTGTGTGCAGGTTTGTTACCCTTATGATATAAAAAATAAACTAGGATACGTATCCTTTGTAGTGCGGATCACGCGCCGCGGGTGTTTTTGATATTTATTGTCAAAAGAACCCGCGGCGCGGGTCTTCTCAGTAGCAGTCCAGGTTCAGGAATTTGCTGCGTTTCACCCAGTGCTCCGGATAGCTCGTAAAGTCGTTGGCCGTGCGCCTCATCTCTCACCGCTTGTATCGGATTACCATACGTACAATAAAACTTTGAAAGTGTAATGAAAAGTATACCGGTGCTTGCGTATACACTCTTGCACTTCAATCCTGTCCTCCGCAGTTGGCAATATCCGTTGATATTGACCGCCGTCACTGATATTCATTCTGGAGGACATTACTGACTTAGTAAGTTTTGGTAGGCAAAAAGTAAAAACGATAACAATGCATTTTATTTTACGGAACCCAAGATGAAATACAAAAGTTTACGCAAAGGCAAATAATTAAAAAGGGTTCATTGTAATTGTGATTTTATGAGTGTAAGTTATTTAAACACGATTTCTCCTAATATAAATAGAAATCCTATTAATATAAATAAAAAAGTCATATATTATATATACTAAAAATATTGTGATTTTTGATCACACAAAATATAAGAGAACATTTTACGAATGTTTTGCTTATAATTATATGACACAACTACATTTAAGACTAACTGTGCTCTAATAAATAGAGTACACCAAAATCTTATTCACGTTTGTTTGTAGAAAGATTGACGAGAAATCCACTTTTATCACTAATATCTCTGCTATTATTGTTGTAATAGAGGCTTGATAGCAAGCCTACGTGTACCATTGTGACAGTGGAGGCATTGCTCGACACTCGAGACACGTTTAGTGTGATTTCTACATTTTTGTTGAATTCTAACAAAAATGTACGAGAAAATAAAAAATACTACAGTTGCAGTGTCACCTATATATTTTAACATTGCAGAATACTGTTTATTTGGTATTAACGTCGGTGTGATAGTCGGTATAATTTTGTATTTTATTGTGGTGAATAAAAAATATAATACAGTAGATGGATTTCTGTTTGGCGGTAAAAATATGACTGTTATATCTATTTCACTCGCTCTCATTGCTAGGTAAGTAATTTCATTATATTTATATTCTTCCTATTATTCTTCTATGTCAGCTCATCAAAATTCCACTGCTTGACATAGGCCTCTCTCTCTTTGAAGAGAAAATTTGCCGTAATATAATCGATAATAATAATAATCGATATTTTACGCTTGGCGGTAAATTAAGGGATTTATCGCCATCTCACGGGAGCCATAAAATATTGCTGATATATTTTAAAATTTTGTTGGAAATGGGATACCAAACATTGTGTATATAAAGAATTAGCTAATAACCTTGTTATAGCCCATGTAGTGGGGGTAAAAATACCCACTACCCCATATCTTCTCGTGGGTGTCGTAAGAGGCGACAGAGGGAAACTGAGGCGGAAGATGGGCAGCAGTATCTTTCTGATAACAACAAAAACAACAAAAAACTGCGGTTGTCACACCGCTCGCCAAGCGTGGCAGCTATGGCAATATACCCCCCATGAGCAACGACACAAATAAATGGCCCCCAGTTCTCGGCGGCCTGGCCACAGTTGCGACCATGGTTACAGCGGGGCAGGGGGTGCTAAGAATGTCCGGTGGAGGTTCGGCTGACACCTAAGATACTTCGAACTGGTGCATATAACGCACGCAGCCTGAAGACTGACGAGAAGACCCTGGAGCTAGAAGAAGAGATAGACATGTTGCGCTGGGATACTATAGGATTATCTGAAGTCCGAAAAGAGGGGGAGGACACGGTAATCCTCGAATCTGGTAACTTGTTCTGTCACCGGGCGCCTATCTGTCCCAAGGAGGTGTTGGATTTATCGTCCACAAGTCTCTCGTTAACGACGTTGTAAAGATTGGGCGTCGGCGGTCGATGAGGT
This sequence comes from Parnassius apollo, assembly GCA_907164705.1. Lineage (NCBI taxonomy): Eukaryota > Metazoa > Arthropoda > Insecta > Lepidoptera > Papilionidae > Parnassius > Parnassius apollo. The sequence continues at coordinate 6,156,699 of CAJQZP010001172.1, forward strand.
TTACGTACTTTATACTCAGAACCACTAAACGGTATTCGCTAAAGCTCATAATAGTTTACGCACTAACTTTGGCACATCCCGATGAGGAGGTGGATAAAATGTATGAGGATATATCTATTATACAGTATAAGATTTATTATAAAAATTAGCCATGCATTCATATACCAAACAAAGCCCGACTACTACACAACAATAAAAGATGTTAATGGAGAGACAAATTCAAAACAACCACGCAAAACAACGTTTACACTAACATCTGATAATATACCCAGCACAAGAGAGAACGGTGAGCTGAAAGCAGGGCAATTCGGAATAGGGCAACGAAACCAAATGGGCCAGCAGCTGGTCAACTTTATGCAGAAAGAAGGACTCCTTATGATGAATTCTTTCTCCCAAAAGTGACCCCACATAAAGTGGACCTGGTCGAGCCCTGACGGTTCGACAAAAATTAGATTGACTTCATTATGATGACCAGACGACAACTGCTCAGTAATGTCTTAGTGATCGTAAGGGTGAAAACTGGCACGATTACCAAATGGTGAGAGGCACACTGAACCTAAAAGTGAAGAGAGGTCACGTTTAATGAAGTCAACGCTCCGTCGCCCTTGTGCTCTAATCCAAGACACCGAAAACTTTTAGCTCGAATTACAAAAATCGAATCAAAATCGAATGTAAACGATTCAGTGCCTAGAATACTTCAATGAGGTGGACGGTATGAATGACAAGCTTGTGGAAACCGTCTAAGCGATCGGAGCTAAGTTCTGTAAGACCCGTTGCAGAAGAACACAAAAACCCTACGATCACACTCTTAATCTTATAGCTGTTCAACGGGGAATGAAGCTGCAGTCTTCAGCAGATTTGGCATCATACAGGCAACTGAACAGACAGATCTCCAAATACATGTGGCGGGACTTACGCAACTTCAGTACAGCTCGTATTAAAGTAACGATCGAGCGGAAAAAAGGCTTCAAAGTCTTTGCCAGAAATATGTCTGTCAGAAATAGTAAACTGTCGAAGCGATAGGCCGAGTGTGGCAGCATCGTTTCCGGGACAGCTGGGATTTTGAATGAGATTGAGAGGTTCTATGGGCAGTTGTACACGTCACCGTTGGAGCGATATGCAAGTGTGAGTAATAATCCAAGTATCTTATCCGATACTATTCCGATGATATCCCGGATGTCAGTCTGAGCGAGATTAGAATCGATCTCTAGGCAAAACGGCAAGTTCCTAAGAGAGGAATGAATTGCAGTAGACTTTCTGAAAGCGGGTGAAAAACCGATACGTAAAGTCCTTCAAAAGCTCTTCAATTCCTTCCTCCATGGTGGCACTACTCCGGAGGCGTGGAGCAGAAGTGCGTTGGTCTTGTTCTTCCAGAAAGGCGCTAGGTTCACTTGAGGAGCTACAGACCGATTTCCCTTCCGAGCGGCTCTGTTTTTAGGAGAATTACGAGTCGTCTCGCACGCAGATTAGACGACTTCTAGCCTTCCGAACAAGCCGGTTTCCGAAAGAGCTTAAGCACTATAGACTACATACATACCCTTCGGCAAATTGAACAGAGGACCGAAGAGTACAATCTGCCACTATATCTTGCATATGTGAAATATGAGAAAGCCTTTGATTCCGTCGAAATTCGGGCGGTGCTGTAGTCCCTTTAGAGGCGCCAAGTTGATTGTTGGTATATCGAAGTGCTGAAGTTTTGGTACAGTAGGGCTACGTTGGCTATCCGAGTTTAGAACTGGAGCAGAAAACCTATCCAACTGCGGAGAGGTGTAAGACAGTGTGATGTAATATCCCCGAAACTCTTTACCGCTGTATTGGAAGACATTTTCAAGCTATTGGACTGGAAAGGATACGCTATTAACGTCCATGACGAGTACGACACTCACCTTCGATTTGCCGACGATATATTCCTTATGGTAGAATCGCTGAAGGACGTAAGCACTCACTGCTAGCTGTATGAAGAAGCTTGAGGTCGCTCAACGAGATATGGAAAGAGCTATGCTCGGGGTTTCTCTGTATGACAAACTTAGAAAAGAGGATATTAGCAGTAGAAGTAGAGTGACCGACATAGCCCATCGGATTAGTAGGCTGAAATGGCAATGGGTCGGCCATATAGCTCGAAGAACCGTTAACTGATGGGGAAGAAAGGTTCTAGAGTGGCAGTCTCGTACCGGCAGGGGATGTGTAGGGCGTTCTCCCACTAGATGGAGTGACGAACTGGTAAGACATATAGCAAGTCGATGGATGCATTTAGCTCAAGACCGTGCTTTTTGGAATTCCTTGGGGGAGGCCTATATTCTGTTGTGTGTGTGTGTGCTTGTGACTTGTGAAGGGCTGAAATAATGATGATGTTGATGATGTTAGCTTTTGAAATCACTTAAACGTTGGGTTGAGATAATGGTAAGAAAAATATTAGTACTATTTACTTAAGTGAGTTTTTCATTAATGTTTAATTCGGTAAGAATTTTTTTTAAATTCAAATTTGTTAAAAACACTTCAACTTTATGTTAATGATGGGTAGTCTTAAAATATTATGTGTTTGGAGACTGTCTTTAATAAAAACAGTTGTCTAAACTCCCTCGTTTCACTGTCGCTACTGGTTCAAAATTTGTACTCGATTTTTAAAGTACTTGCTTACATCCGATTGAACTATACTTGGCAAATTTATATAAATTTAACGTCAATGTTGAATTTTTTTTTATAGGATTGGGTGACAAACGAGCACACAGTCCACCTGATGGTAAGTGGTTGCTGTGGCCCATAGACATCTACATCTATCCTCAATTACGAATCAAAATGCAGATGCGTTGTCACCCGTGAGGACTAAGATGGAATGCCTCGTTTCCAGTAAAAAGGGTCTCCGGTTCTCTACACTCACCATACGAAACACAGCAGCATTAAGCTACTATTTCACGCTACGTACGTACTACGTACGTTTACGTAAATATAGATCCGAATTCTGACCAACACTTTTAATAAAAGCGCGTTTATTATTTTATGGAACATATACTTTTTATTTGTTTGTTTTCAGTCATTTAACAAGCATAACCTTACTCGGAGTGCCAGTCGAGATCTACCTCAGGGGAACGCAATACTGGGCATCCGCACTTTCGCTTATCGTTGTCACTCTTCTTACAGCTGTCATTTATTTGCCTGGTAAATATTAATGAACTCATGTTTGGTTTAGAACAAAATGATTCACCTACAACACTTAGGTTATGAATCTGTTGTGAGTTAAAGTCGCATACAAATTACTTCGAAAGTTTGTCTATTCAACTATTTTTTTAAGATTTTTAACTTTTTAAAAAAAGTTAAAAATCTTAAAAAAATCTGAAAAAGTTAAAAATCATACTACGATCTTATCTGGTGGTCCTGGGAGGTAAATTGCATTATATTAGAAAAAAAATATTACTCCTCTCTTTAAGTCACCCGCATTCAATTCGGACGGAATGACAGGTAGATAGGAATTATATAAATCATTCCTACCCTTTGCTATGCGCATTAGAGGCAACGTAGCAGTAGCATAACGCTTATAAAACATTTATTTGCTACACTACCGAGTCATAATTAAACATTTTATTTTCTATTTATTTATTTAATTTATACAATAAAATTTACCTTATTTGTAGGATTTCACTTGAGTTTCAGGTATTTCATATAATTAAACTTTACAATACCCACAAAGTACTCTGAATGAGGCGTTGAATCTATTTACGCATAATTTCATAATTGTAACAAGGTTTTGTCCTTGTCCCCCAGGATCAGATAACTGTTATCCTTAGGAGACGTTTATGGTTAAAAAAATGTGTTATCCTTTTCAGTATTTCATAAACTGCAACTGTCATCGAGCTTTGAATATCTAGAAATAAGATTTTCGACCCACACTCGCACGATCGCGGCTGTGCTGTTCCTCGTCAGTAAGCTGATGCTCTTGCCGATAGTACCATACGTTCCACTTTTAGCATTTAGATTGGGTAATGTATCATTATTTATCATAAATTATACTTATATTATATTTATACTTTATATTACCTAAACGATAGCTTTTTTAATACTGTATTACTTTATTATTTATATTAACAATAAAAATCTCCCGGTAGATAATAATTACGAATACACCGAAAGTACTAACTGTGCAGGACATATTATGGAGACAGTTTAGTTAAGAGTTTAGATATATTATGTAGTTTAGTTATTGTTTGAGCTTTTCACAATCCGATGTAATTGTAATGATAATCACATATTTGTAATATATCTAAAAATCCTTAACAATAATTTAGCTACTCTGCACCCTTACTAAGTCATAGTAAAAAAAATCATGGAGAGCATTTACTAAATTTGTGGGAGATACATTCATTTAACTAGCAGTCGGAGTACAAACACGAAAATAGTGAAAAAGTAAGTGGTAGCCATTATTACGTAACTCTTTTTGACAAATATGTCTACTAAAGGTATATACGTTGTTTTATTGGAAGTTCAAGGAGACTCTGCTTCTTAACACTCTAGATCAGCACACTGGTGGTTCTGGGTGGTGGTGGTCCGTTTATTAAACATTTAGCTGAGGTCACTCTATACAAATTTTGCTTCATCAAGGTAATACGTGCTTACACAATGATGAAGTTGTGATGACTGCCGTCCAAGAAGCATGGTTCTAATTTCGAATAACTACTCTAATCTCCAGACGTAGCTCCAGTTACTTTCTCCTTTTTTGCTCTGTTCAAGAAACATTGGTAGAGGCATGCTGCAGTTATATTAGTAGTATATTTGTGGCACGAATGGGTTGACTCGACCGGGGAAGCACCACGCTCTCACAGAAAACCAGTGTAAAATAGTTGCGTAATGCTGCTGTGTTTCGTATGGTGAGTGTAGAGAACCGGAGATCCTTTTAACTGGAAAAAAACATTTTATCTTAGTCCTTACGGGTGACAACGCATCTGCATTTTGATTCGTAATCGAGGGTATATATAAATGTCTATGGACCACAGCAACCACTTACCATCTGGTGGATTGTGTGCTCGTTTGTCACCCTGTCCTATAAAAAAACAGTTCCGGGGTAAGAAATTTAAAGATTAGGAAGCTAGCAAGGTGATGGCCGGCGGACAAATTTCGGAGATACAAAATATTTTAATATGTAATGGAATTCAGGGTTTCGGGGCATTCTTTGGGGGAGACACACGTTCAGTTGTGGACTTGTAGCTAAATGTTTTTATGTGAACACTTTGGCAACTAAAAATTTCTGGTTTTAGAATCGTGATAAAATCCACTAATAGACAATTTGCTTACTGTTAACACATATAAAACTAATTACGAGTACAATATTTTCAGTGCTAAGAACAAAAAAACTGAAAATCACTTAACTCTCCGCATAAGTGACGAAATTTAACCAAAGTTAGTACAGAAAAGTATCTTGAACTCCACCTAGATAAACATTTAACGTGGCAGCTGCACCTATCTAAATTAAGATCTAAGCTATCTTCTATCATGGGTGCGCTTCGAGGCATTCGCTGTCTGCTAAAATCAGTGAGATATAAGGAGTAACAGAAAAACATATTTCTAGACGACACAATAATATTTGACAAGACTTAGTGGGTTGATTGGTCTAAGGACTAAGAAAACCACGAACTAACTATTAAAGAAAAAATATATTATACTAAGGAGCAGCGAGATATATAGTAAATTGCCTAATAAAATAAAAGAGATCCTTTTTACTTTATATAAAATATTTTAAAGCAGCAGATCTCAAAAGATTTTTCTCGATTTTAAACCAATAACTTATTTAAAAAGCCAATGTAATTTCTTTAATTAATTTGATTTTACCACTTACATAAAATGTAACCATTAATATAAAAATACCATTTAAATTGGTTGCAAATATGAACAATGTGTAATTGCTTTAGACTTGCTTTCAATAACAATACATATGTAATTGTACACCTACCTTTCTTGTTACACAACAATGTAGAAGATTGTGCATATCCACTACATAATATACCATTTACGAGTACCTGCCGTTTGTTTTGTATTTAGTATCTAATAATTAACTTGTTATTTCTCATGATAGGTGAATTGTGTTCCTTTTGAGAAATAAATCTCTTTAACCGTAATAGAATACCAACGAAGGATTGGAGATAAATACCAACGTTGTTAGTATTAAATCGTACGTCTATAAATTTTATGACACTCTTCCATTTTATATATTCCAGTTACCAACCCTATAGCTGGTCGAATAACAGCCGTGGTTTGCGTATCTTGCGCAACGTTTAGCGCAGTTGGAGGACTTCGGGCTATCGTTAGCATTGGTATAGTGACAACTTTCCTGGCTGTGGCAGGAACGGCTCTGCCAAGTGGGCTTGCTCTGTTGCCAATGGGATTCAAGCGAATGTGGGAAATTGCTAGTCATGGAGGGCGGCTGGTGCTTTATGAGTAAGTATATTTTGTTCCTTCTATTATACTTTATAAGCATACTTAAAAGCATACAAAGATTAGCAACCAATACCACCTTTTGGGGAAGAGGAAGATTCCTAAGTTAAAATATACACATTGTTCATAATATGGCTGCAGCGTGGTAGAGCCACTTGCCGCCAGCAAGTGGCCAGCGCCGCCAGCCAGAGCTTGATGCCGGTGTGTTTAGCATGGTGAGTGTAGAGATCCGGAGACCGTTTTTTACTGGAAACGAGGCATTCCATCTTATTCCTCAGGGTTGACAACAACGCATCTGCCGATTCAATCGAGGAAAATTAGATGTCTATACCACAGCATTCAAAACCATCAAGTGGACTGTGTGCTCGTTTGTCACCCTTATTATATAAAAAAAAAACTCTTTTTTGAGGCATACTGCCAGTCTCTTTTTAATTTCTTATATTCAGTCTTTCTATTCGTGTTCCGTATGGGTCAATTACACACAAAGGGCATATAAAGAGTTAAAGATATAATATAATAATGCATTTAGAGTTCTGTTGGGGCTGTCCCACTTCTGCAGCCCTTCAGGCATGTTCTGCGGGACCTGCACCGACGGGTTAGACGCGATAATGCGCAAAAAACCTCGGTTGTAAAAGGATTATAGAAGTGACCGTTACCCAACTCTAATTGGAAACCTGAAAGGTTTTCTTATATACTACATTTTAGATATGCAGAAGTAATTGTTTTCCTAATGACACCCTTCATTACTCAATGTGAGCGTGTTTGTTTATGTGAGTGTTTCACTCTAATTGTTTTTTGTTTTAATATGACACTAAAAAGTATGATAATGTTTTGATTGAAGGCATATAAGTATATCAATGAAAATTAATTTTAGCCCAGATCCCGAATTGGCACATCATACGTCGTTCTTCGCTGTGACCTTAGCACTCAGCACCAATTGGCTCTGGAAGATAGCTCTTAGTCAATCAACGCTTCAAAAACTGTTAGCCGTACCAACCATTGGCAAAGCTAGATTATGTCTGGCGATCTCCTGTGTTGGAGTCATACTTATGAAGCTACTTTCATGTTTCCTTGGCCTAGCGCTATACGCTTGGTATGCTGGCTGTGATCCACTTCTAACTGGCCAAATTAAAAAGCATGAACAGGTTATTATATTTTATTTTATTAGACTGTGTTAAATAAAATTACACCAGTAATTTATCGATAAAACTTGTATACGTTTTCCATATCATGATCGTAGGAAGCGCCTGAAAACTATACTCATAACCTCTAAATTAAACTGTATTATGATTATCTTCTGTTAGTAATCGTGTAACTTTCCGAACCACTTAATCGATTAAGGTCTATTCACATTATATTGCTCTACTATATGTTAGGACTCATCTACTCTACTCCTGCCTATTCCTGCCACCAAATGGCAGTGCTTGCATCGCTGTGGTTCCGTCTGAAGGGTATAGGGAGCCAATATTGTTCTGGATGTGAGACATTTCATCTAAGTCCTAAAAGGTAACAACGCATATGTTGTGGTGCCGATGGGATCAGTAGCCACCTACCATCAGATGGACCGTAAGTTCCTTTGTCACTTTAGTTTTATTAAAAAATTGTTAAGACCCAGCTATGTTAATATACAGTGGTATACGCACGCGGCAGCTTTGCTGCTGCACGTATGGGCCGGCTCAAACCGCTGCGATACCACGATCTCACAGAAAACCAGCGTGAAGTAGAGATTTACCTCTGTGTTCCGCTTGGTGAGTGCCGGTGGCAGGAGGCCCAATTAGACCCCCCCCCATCAACATGATAGAGTACCAGCCCTCCTGGTAATGAAGAATCCCTCGCCGCCCAGTGTATTATGGGATGACAAACTTCCGATCAAGGCAAAAACTGCTCGGGGCAAGCAATAAGGCCAAAGCGACCCCTGCCACGCCATCCGTTGATTTCTGCAACATTAGGGGACTTCATACAAACCTAAATGCCGTCCACTACCATTTGAAGACGGTGAATCCGGCCTTGCTCTTTCTGACCGAGATGCAGGTGTCCTCTGCGGCTGATTCGTATCACTCCTACCTGGGATACAAATTGGAACACTTCTTTGTGCCTCGGGCTGGAGTTTGCGTATATGTCAAAGATAACATCTGTTCTTGACGCCTCGCCTCGGCAGTCTTGAAGGTTCTGACCTGTTCATCCTTTGGCTACGCGAAGACAGCAACGACCATCCACGCGTCTACGGGTGCCTCTATAGGTCCCATAGCGGTATTGCTGTAACAGATCGACTCATCGACCATGTCCAAATTGCTACAGCAGATCCGATCCGCAGAGATCGTGCTTCTTGGCGATCTTAATGCCCTTCACGCCGAATAGCTCTGTTCACTTTTAATCGATCATGCGGGGAGATCTGGTTATGACTTTGCCTTGGCATATGGTCTGACACAACTGGTTACTTTGCCTACGCGGATTCCAGATGTGGAGAATCAAGTACGTTTCCTGTCGGACCTTCTGCTGACCTCTCATCTGGACGGATATCAGGTTTCCGTCGACGCCCTTTTTAGCTCCTCTGACCATATATATAATAGAATGAGGTTGTTCTTTGCATACTACCTTTGGCGGCGGGTTTACTTCCCACCGGATGATCCCAATGTTGTTGCTAATTCTGACGCTGATGTGGTACTTCAGGATATGGAACTTTTTATTCCTTCTTCTGTGGTGCCCATCAAGGACAGATCCCAGCCATGGTTTGGTTGCTCTTGTAAAATAGCATCACGCTATAAGCAGAAGTGCTACCGGGCCTGGGCTGACGCATCAACGGCCCGGGATGTAAACACCAACGCCGTTAAAAAGTAATACGATTCCACCTCTAGGTCCCTCAAAAGAGTAATTGCTAAGGCAAAGTCAGAGCACATATGTAGAATTAGCGAGAAACTAGTTCGCCTTCCTTCAGGGACTCGTGCATTCCGGTCTCTCGCCAAGGCTGTCCAAGAGAACTTATGCCAGCCATCAATCTGTTCCTGATAAAAAGGATCTCTCAGTCATACGGACAGACGGGAGGACATGTACTTCTGAGTTGGCACCAGTTCGAACGATCGAAACGTCTTTTCCGATACTCTTACTCCCTAGGTAAAGCTTTCGTGCACCCAATACCTAAAAAAGATAACCGCTCTGGTTTAGACTGCGTTTGGACATTGCGAAGGCCTTCGATATGGTTTGGCACAAGGCGTTTCTTTCGAAGCTTCCCGTGAAGTTGTGCATTTGGATCACCAGCTTTCTTGCAGATCTGAGCATCAAGGTGGTTATGCATTCTCCTATTACAAGCCTATTAATGCTGGTGTTCCACATGGCTGCGTGCTATCACCGACGCTGTTTCTTCTGCATGTTAATAATATGTTGCATTACCGGTAACATTCATTGCTATGCGGATGAAAGTACTGGTGATGCATTATACATCGGCGGTGCCAATATTTCTGGGGAAAACGTCCCGAGTACTGGGACAAATTTGTGTCTGAAGTCGGGTCTTTGCTAAACAAGGTATCGGATTGGGGGCGACTAAATCTAGTCCAGTTGAATTCCCAGAAGACACAAGTTTGCGCGTTTACCGCTAAAAAGAATTCCTTTGAAGTATCTCCCTAGTTTCTAGTCCCCTTGTTGCCTAAGCCAGTATCGAAATCCTCAGGGTCAACATATCGAACGAAGTGCAGTTTCGTGGTCACTTGAAAGAGAAGGCCAAATTGGCCCCTAAAACGCTTGGCGTGCTCAGTAGAGCGGGACAGTATTCATGCCGGCACACCGCCTGCAACTTTACAAGGCGCAGGTTCGGCCGCTCATGGAAAATTTTACCATTTCTGGCCCAGAGCTATTATTGTTACCATTTCTGGGCCAAGGTTCCCTAGGGCCAGCTCCTTACATCCAGCGCAGAATGTCTCGAATCATCAACGACCGAGTCCTCTCCGATCGGCTCGATTTTCTGGAACTGAGAGGAGATGTTGCATCCCTTTGCATCTTCTATCGCATATACCACGGGGGGTGCTCTGAGGAATTGTTTGGATTAATCTCAGCCGCTAAAGCGTCACGTCGCGACAAAATTCGGGATACCATCTACACCATCTGTATGCTCGGCGGTACACTACTATACGTTTCACTAGGGGTTTTTTCCTTGTACGACCCCTCTGTGGAATCGTTTACCACCGGCGATTTTTCCGAACCGATTCGCCTTGTGGACCTTTATTATATTTAAGTTCAATATTTCGGGACTAAAATGACTCATATTCACAATATATATGTCGACTGCATCGTTGATCTAGTGGTTGTAGTAGTGCGACTGCTAATCATGAGGTCCCGGGTTCGAATCTCGGATCGGGCAAAAATGTATATGTTATGGAGTTTTCCATCAAGACCTTCTCAGTAGCTGCCCGTAGTCAGGAAGCTGGCGGTGTCTCACACCCTTGCCTCGGAAAGCAAGTAAAGTTGTTGGTCCTGCCTCTGATCACCCTCAGGTTGTGTCGGCTTACCGTCCCATCGGACCATGAGAGTAAAGGAATAGAGAATGCACCTGTGCTTGCGCATACACTTGGGCACTACAATCCTGTCCTGCGCCGATGGCTAGTCTCCGTTGAGACTAGCCGAAATTGTGTCTAGAGGACATTAAAATAAAATTAAATGAAATGAATGATTTAATCAATATAGATTATTGCATAATACTTATCGAAAGTCATTTTTTTATTTACAATTTTCACACCATTATTATTATAATTAATGGAATCGGGCGACACTTTGCGGAAATCCATTACATAAAAGTTAATAAAAACTAATTCACACATTTTTTCAAATTCAACGCCTGCTCAGTTATATTAGTAGTATAGTTGTAGCACGAATGGGTCGCCAACCACGCTCTCACAAATACCAGAATAGTACTAATCTGCTTATTCATTGAGTGTAGAGAACCGAGACCCTTGCAAATACTCCATCTCACCTCTACAACATTGCATTTGTGGAAGATAATGTAGATGTCTATGGGCCGCAGCAACCACTTACCATCAGGACCTCTTCACCCTATTCTATAAAAAAAACACTAATCCCAGCACCACTACTCCCAACACCACTACACTAGGAAAGACACGTGTTTCGCCTCCGCACGAGGCATCCTCAGGTGATGCAGACTCTGCGGTGGCTACGCTGCGCTAAGTACAAGTCACCAATATGTGCTATCGTCGATGTTGTGTCTTTCCCGATGTAGTGGTGTTGGGAGTAGTAGTGCTGGGATTAGTGGTGACGAGATTAGTGCACGCGATTGAAGAAGGGCGGGAGGTGCTCTTCAAACTAATTAGCACACGTCATTTTATTTTATTGAGCGGATGTGTGCGAATTAATTGTTAACAACTTTAATACCACTATTATTATTATTTATGGGGTATCGATATAGTTTTCTCATCTGGTTGGGCTGTATTAATATATAATTGTAAATGAAAATGATAAATATACATGAATATCAATAAAATAAATAAATACATTAATAAATAAAAAACATCCAGGCGGAAGCGCTCGGCAGGGAGACCAAACGGCCTAGGGTTAGGGGGAAAGTGAAAGAAACAATGCGGGTAGTATCGAGGAGCACCTCCTTCTGCATTTGTTTACTATTATTATTATATTATGTTGTTGGTCCTTTCCGAGAGACGGAGCTGCAACACCACCAACTTTCTGATTTCGGGCTGCTTTTGACAATTTCTTGTCAGAATATCTCAATAACAGATTTTTGCCTGACCCGGAATTCAAACCAGGGGCCCTATAAACAACAGGCACACTTACGACCACGACCACGACACCAACAAGGCAGTCACCAACTGTATATCATACAACACTATTTTTGCATGTAGATACGAAAATAATTATTTTTTCACAAGGAAACCCCAACGGGTAATATAAGACGGTCCTACTCGTAATGGACTGACGTACTCGTAAGTTCCTTTTTACTTTAGGTACTTTGTTCTTAAACTAAAGGAGAGTCTAAAGGAAGGTCTTTTGGTCTTGACCTCTCGGTCGAAGTTGGACTTACTTAGTCGGACTATTTATCCCAGGTAAACGTACTCGTCAACAACTTCGAGCATAGTGCTCCCAACAACTACTGGCATAGGTATGACATGGACAATAAACATGATCTTTGTTTTGTCCATGTACATCTTAAGACTTTTCACAGTAAGCTTGGTTAAATACCTACCGGATATAATTGTAACACTCTTTTTATCCCTTCTTTAGTGCGGTTCATAATTTTAGGTAGTTATTGAAAATTTAATAATAATTATCATTCTCTGCATAACCTATAATTTATTCTGTGGTGTAACATCAAATATTTAAAAAAAATCGTGATGCATAAGTAAGAGAAATTTTTCAATGTCATACGATCTCAGGGCTAATATTTTTACAGTATAATTTTTTCACTGTTATGTTTTGTTAGTTTTAACAAAATTTTTATATTAGTGTTACATATTTAATACGTATTTTTTTGTTTTAGTTGGTCCCTCATTTTTTGAACAACTTAGCTGCAATGTTTCCTGGAATTTGTGGTATTTTCATCATCGCAATATTTAGTGCAACTGCAGGGTAATAATGAAAATGACAAATTAATTTTTTTATTTTTCTTTTATTCAAAACTTTATTTACAATTTTTCAGTTGCATCGCGTCGTTGATAAACTCAATATCAGGAGTTCTTTTTGAAGAATTTATCAGGCCTTGGATGCCTCAGAATACAAACGAACTGACGTGCTGTAAAATAATGAAGGTAAGTTTCATCGATATTTTTATTTTTAATTATTTAAATCGAAACATAGTAGCAGAATCTCGTGTAATCCCTCTCCTATAAAAAAAACAATAACAAGTTAAAAAGAAATAGTTTGGATAAGAACTTTAAAAGTTAATGACTTATATAATATTATAAGTACCTACATGTATCGATCCATAAGGATAGTGTTCTCACCACTACTTATTTGTTGCTCGTCATTGAAAACTAAATTTAATCGTCTAAACATAATATAGTCATTTATTAACTCGTATATCCACAAAGATTTGGAGGTATAATGAAAGATTATTGTTAAAAATATATATGAACCTATTCATCAAATATATTATATTTTACAGTCAAAACTCACAACCACTTTTAACTGCTTAAATCGGGCCAAAATGGTTTTGACCGATGCCCTTAGTCAAAACAGTTTTGACTGGTATTTGTATCCAAAAGTGGTTTTTACAAATGTTCTCAGTGATGTGATTTGTCCAACGTTCCAGTTCAATTCTTTTAATATATGGTTAACGCCGCACCTTACACCTATTGTAACTGAAATAGCCTTATCATTCGAGTAACTCGATACTTATCAAGTAGTTTTGACAAAGGACGTTGGAATTTTGACTGATTTTTTTAGTCAAAAGTGGTTTGAACGGTTATGAGTTTTGTCTGTAACATACACATCATCTGCACGTAGAATACTGCTGAATAATGGTGCCCAAACTTATGGCGAAAATCCGTATAAAACTGGTGATGAAGCACTGTCTTGGTCGTAGCATATTATTAGTCTGAGGCATATCATTACATATCGGTTTTGTATTCATTACCACCTAATGGTGAGTAAAATCTTGCAGGAATCTCCGATCGGGGCATATTTGGTCAGGCCTGTGTCTTGTAAGAGTATAAGTCCAACGCTCGCTTGCTTTCGATTGCAAAAAAACCGTCGAGCTTTGCTCATGTATGATATTAAATACTCGGTGTGACCGCCCTCATTATAACTTGATTTACAATCGATCCGAGTGCCCTAGCGTGATTTTGTTTTTTTTGTCTAGACGATAAGATAAGGAATAAAGTGACATTTGTTATTTTGACAAAAGTTGTGTGACAAACAATAACAATTGTGGTAGAAAATCTTAATAAAAAACAATAAAAGACGCTACCCTCCGTTGCATTATTTACCACTAAATCTAATGAGAAAAAAGGCTTTATTTTGTCCGTGTTTAGGAGTAGTAAATACATAGTGACTATGAGGAACACAAGAAGGATCTCGGAAACATATTCGACTTAACCCAAACCACGATGGGAAACAGCGTCACAGATAAGAGATATCTGGCTATGTGATCGTCAGATATATTGCGGCAGACACTCCGCCTGTCGATGCCAAGAGTTACGAAGCATATAATAGGTCCTCTATATTATTGCGTTCAACAGTGGACTGCAGTGTACTTGTAAGGAAGATAAGAAGTAGGAAGATATTGAATAACATATTGCTTATATTTGAAATTTTATTTTAGGTTTTGTGCATCTTAGTTGGTGTGTACTGCGCCGGTGTAGTTTGGACAGCTAAAGAATTAGATCGATTACAACATGTCGCTTCAGGAGTGACGGGTGTAACAGCTGGAACTTTGTTAGGACTATTCACACTGGGAATCGTATTTTCACGAGCTAACTGTTCCGTATGTATAATATTACAATTTTACCTTAACGCTCCCTGAATAATAATTATAACGCCATCTATTTTCTTTTTCGCAAATTCCGAAGTTTCCCTTATTTTAAAAACGTGTCGATTGTTGTATTTAGCGTCATCTATGAATCCCAACGTGCATGACTACAAATATCGCGTAACAAGTAAACAATTACATTATCCTTGTTAGTTATGGACTGAAACCCATAACGTAGATGTCACTTTTGTAAATAGTTTAGAATATATTTTTAAAGTAGTTAAAAGTACTAAATAGATAGCTGGTGCAGAGACTTAGCATAGATCTGTGGCGCTGAGAGCCTCAGGTTTGGATTCCGCACGGAATAAGTATTTTTAAGGCCTAAATATAATTGTTCCGGGCCTGGAAGTTTATCCATGTGCAATTTATGTATGTTAACTGCTTCTTCAATGCAGGAGAAAATTCTAATGAGTAACGTTTTTTAAATACGTCTAAATATAAAAAGATCGACTACTGGAAGGAAAGAATGGTTCTACGGCACAAATCGACATCCATTATAGATTAAGATAAGTAATTATCGAATTACACAAAATCGATGATTACTTACAGATTGCTTAGGCTAAGGGCCGTATTTTGTAAAAATTTATGGGCAGCCCAATGTTTAACAATGTTTAACTTGTAATGAGCTATACTTAAACCGTAAAATATTTTTGATGATATTGATATGTTATTATTGTTTCTTAACATATATTTATTCTTAATTGTATACCTTAACTAAAAGGATTACGAAGGGCGGAATTAATGTCTTTTGACATTCTCTCCCAGTCAACCCGGTACGTGTGGAAATAATGTGATAGGTACCAAAAATAAAAGAACGTTATTGTAAATGAGTATATATATATATATACATATATATATATATATATATATATATATATATATATATATATATATATATATATATAGCAGCGGAGTAAGCATTTTTGGCACCCATACTGCGCAATCCTTTTGCATGTGAAAATGAGTATGCAAAATATCGCCGATTCCATGCACCTTGCCCTCGCCACAATTGATTCAAAAGTCTTCTAAACAGTTTCTTTACTTTTTCAATATTTTCTTACTTAACGGCAGTGTTTGGCCATCCTGACCTGGTCATCTTCTAGCGACTCCCTAACATGCTTGAATTCTCGGCTCCAACGTTTCCCGTCCAGACTACCCGTAAACTGTCGATATCTCTTCAAATATTTCAGTCGGCGTTTTGTTCTTCTTTGTGAGGAATTTTATGACAGCTCTGTACTCCAATTTCGTAGAATACGCGGATGACAGAGTCATGATGATGCTTACGGATTAATTACTAAAAGCGTAATGATGCTAATGATGTGAAACTCTGTATTTATACTAAAGAGGGTGTTCGAAAATTAATAATATACAGCACAAGACAATAATGACACTTGAAAGTACTTTGCCTCAAAACTTTTCAGCCGCCCTTCGTATATATACATAATATATAAACACATATTTTAATGATAACACTGATCATATATGGGATATAAATTATTACACATATGTAGCCCATATTTATACTACACCTTTACTACTTAAAATAATTTATTATAAAGTCAATTTAATTATTTTAATATCGCATTATAAGATTCTAACATGTACTTAAAAGTAAATATAAAGTAAAGTATATTTACTAATTCTAAAAACATAATAAATTAAGGCCAAAGGTGTCACAATATTTTTAGTTAAATATTACAGTAATTTTTGAGTGTAATTTAAATTTGTCAGGTGTATTGCTTGTTTTGGTTCAAATATCAAAGAAAGAAATCGTGTAGAGGAGTGACGATGATAATCACTAGTCTTTAGAAACGTATCTTTATATAGGATAAAGTTTATAATAAGGTAGTTGCATCACACTTTACAGAGTATAATTTCTATATTGAAAGCTTTATAGCACAGTTACTCTTCGACTGAAAGGTAGGGCTTAATCAAGATATCATGAATAACATCAAAGCTTTAAAGGATAGATATTATACTCTATGACTAAAAGATACGTTTTCTTCAAGAAATAATAAATAAGTAATGGAAGCAGTTACATAAAAGACGTCTAGACTGCAGAGTTTTCGCGATAGTCACCTATAATGCGTGTCTAAGCTATGCCTTATTATTATTATCTTGTTGTATGTATGGAGTATTCCCATCTGGTTGGGCTGAATAAATATATATATTTATTAAAGGATTTTTTTATATAATAAGGAATAAGTGGATCTACTTTTATCCTCGATTAATAATCAAAATGCAGATGCGATGTCACCCCTGAGAACTAAGATGGAACGCCTTGTTTCGAGTAAAAAAGGGTAGGGTTTCACAGAATACCAACGAAAACATGCATCTAAATGCTGCTGTGTTATGTATGGTGAGTGTAGAAAAACGGACGCCCTTTTTACTGGAAACGAGGCATTCTATCTTAGTACTAAGGGGTCATTTTATTGATTGATTCTTACGCGAGGATAAATATGAATGTCTATGGGCCACAGCACTTATCATCAGGTGGACTGTGTGCTCGTTTGTCACCGTTATTGTATAAAATAAAATAAATATGTAACTTATCAACTGCACAAATTACGTAATTTTTTTTTATAGGATAGGGTGACAAACGAGCACACAGTCCACCTGATGGTAAGTGGTTGCTGCGGCCCATAGACATCTACATCTATCTTCCATTACAAATCAAAATGCAGATGCGTTGTCACCCGTGAGGACTGAGATGGAATGCCTCATTTCCAGTAAAAAGGGTCTCCGATTCTCTACACTCACCATACGAAATACAGCAGCATTAAGCTACTATTTCACGCTGGTATTCTGTAAGAGCGTGGTCCTTCCCCGGTCGAGCCGACCCATTCGTGCTACAACTATACTACTAATATAATTGCAGCATGGCTCTACCACGTAAATGTAGAGTTTATCCTACTCTTCCTAACATACCTAAATTATTTGCCGTAATATCAGGACGGTCTCCCGATTAGATTGGATAGACTACAAATATATGCGAAAAAGACCGATTATTACTAAGGATGATTAGTGAGGTTAGTTATTTTTTAAGAAGTACTAGCAATGATGTTAATGTTACTAATACTCCGGTGAAGTTAAAATTCCACTCTCAGTAAGCATAATAAATATGCTTGCGATAAGAATGGTATATTATGACATTAGTAGAATGCCAGATTGCAACTTACGGTTTTTAAGTTCGCGGTCCGAAGGTACCGTTTAACATTTAGCCATTAGGCTATTGATATTAAAGATCATCCTAATTTCAAAAGGAGAGAGGGTGCTTTTATAATTAATTTTATTCATAACTTTTAATGTATTTTATATTATTTTCGACACATACATAATAGTTAATAACATCAAAACTTTTAAATGGGTTATATGATATACATAATTTGAAACAGCGCAATTAAATTAGTTATAAATGAAAATAAAAATGTACATGTGAGAGCAATCATATCCCATAACCTAAAATTAGCCCTTAAGTAATACACGTTGGGCACATACTTTTGAAATGCTTAAGGTTCTATTTAAAATTAAATAAAAAAAATGTATATTTGCCAAATGCTATTGGATATTTAATCAATTAGCGTATGTTCCAATAAGAAGTAACATTAAGAATTCACTGTACCGTTCTCTCAACAGGGTGCTCTGAGCGGCTGTCTATTAAGTTTACTACTCTGTGGATGGCTTTTGATAGGCGCTGAAAACGCACTAGCTACGGGAGCGTTGACCTTTCAGAGCAAGCCTTTAGTCACCTCTGGCTGTGGTAAAGCGA
This sequence comes from Parnassius apollo, assembly GCA_907164705.1. NCBI lineage: Eukaryota > Metazoa > Arthropoda > Insecta > Lepidoptera > Papilionidae > Parnassius > Parnassius apollo. The sequence goes on from CAJQZP010001172.1 coordinate 6,175,373, forward strand.
ATTTTACGCATATTTTCGCCAACATGACAACAACTATTCCCAACGCTGCGTAAGTATCTAATTAAATGTTATTTATAGGCAGCTAAGTGTGAAATATTCGTGTTATAACGCACATTGTTGTATTGTGTGATTAAACCCTTTAAATTGATGAGCTTTTGTCACAGACATCCGCTTTATAAGGTTACACCATTCATTTTGCTTATGTATTGTTTTTTCGTCTAGAAAAATGTTGTTTATCTTCATAATTACGATCTCTGTCTATAAACGAAAAAGGTCCCTGCTTTCTATTTACCTTTTATAGTGAAATAAATTCGCATTTCTTGCCTTTAATGGGATACCTTAAAAATAAACGCAACATTAAACCTTAATATACTGGTTACGATAGTTATAAATTCTAATGTAACTCGGGTTTCCCTCACGCTTGATCGGGGTTTTCCTTTGGGATTATTGGCGCAATATTATACAGTTATACTAAATTTGCTTCAAATTGACCCTAAAAAAGTAGAGTTCAGTAGTAGCCTATGTACCACTACTGGGGCACAGGCTTCCTGTCGTTTCTGAAAGGGTTTTAAGGCCTCCCAAAAATTACAGAGTACCATCTATATACAGATTACAGATTTGTTCTATGTTATTTTACATATACATATATACATAAACACTCACGCCTGTCACCCAGAGGGGTAGGCAGAGACTACAGACTTCCATTTGGCACGATCCTGACACACCTCTCTTGCCTCCTTCACATCCATATACCTACGCATACATGCTCGTCGGTTAAGGGTACTCCTAATTTGGCCCTTTTTCAATAAATCGCCAATTTGGTCGATACATTTTCGCCTAGGACGTCCCTTTCCGACTCTGTTATTCACTTCTGCACCATAAATTTTTTTTGTCATTCTTTTCTCATTCATTCTTTCCACATGACCAAACCACCGAAGCATTCCTTTATTAATTCTGGTCACAACATCATCTTGCAAACACACTCTTCTCTTATTACACAATTTCTTACCCTGTCATTCAGGTTCAGCCTTAACATACTCCTTAACGACCGCATTTCTACTGCGTTTATTCTACTCTCGTGCTTCTTCTGCCACACCCAACTTTCACTACCATACGTTAAAGTAGAGACCAACACAGCATTGTGAATTGCCATACGTGCCTTTTTCGACACATTTTGACTCTTCACAATAGAGTGCAAGGCCCCATTTACTCTATTTCCCGCATTCACTCGTCGTTCTATATCCTTATCATAGCTCCTATCCCTGCTAAATACGCAGCCCAAATATAAAAACTCATCTACTTGCTCGATCAACTCCCCTTCTATTCTTATTTCACAAATCGTTTTACTTTCTTCTCTTTCAAAAACCATAACCTTCGTCTTACTTGCGTTCACTTTCATACCCGTTTCTTTTAATGATCTGTTCCTTAATGTAACCATCATTTGCAACTCTGCCGCCGACGACGCAAGAATAACTTGATCATCGGCGTACAATAGGCATTTGACGGTTAACTCACCCATTCTTAATCCGCATTCTTCAACTTTCAAATTTTGCAAACAACTGTCCATAAATAGGTTGAACAGCCACGGGGAAGCCACACAGCCCTGTCTGACACCTTTATGTATGTCAAACCAGTCCGAGTAGACCCCGTTGATCCTAACACAAGCACTAGAGTCCCTATAAAGAGACTCCAATGCCTGTATCAAGCCAGCGCTCAACCCAAATGAGTTCAGTGTTTGCCATAGCAAATTCCTATCCACACTGTCATAGGCCTTTTCCAAGTCCATGAACGCACAAAAAACCTTTTGGTTTTTGGTCAGAAACTTCTCCGCGATCATGCGCATGGAAAAGACTTGATCTGTACATCCCATTCCCTTTCTAAATCCCGCTTGCACATCCCAAATTTTTCCATCAGTTTCTTTCATGACCCTTTCAATCAGTACCTTAGCATACAGTTTTCCCACAATGCTAAGAAGGCTGATGCCACGGTAGTTGTTACAGGTCCTGCTGCGACCCTCTTCATTTATATACTGGGACTATCACGGCTTTGCACCAGTCTACCGGTACCCGCTTCAGTTCCCAGTATAAATTAAACAAGGTGTGCAGCAGGCCTGCCACCACTTCCTCTCCAGCCCTTAGCATTTCGAGTGAAACTCTATCATATCCGGCAGCCTTACCTGCTTTCATGCTTTTCATTGCTTTCATTATTTCATCTATACTTATCTCGCTACCTCTTTCCTCTTCTTTCGGTGTTTCTACTTCACTTAGTACACACGTTGTCTCCTCACTCATAAACACGCTTTCAAAATATTCCTTCCATCTCTTTAAACTGAAAACTTCATCATTCAGTATATAGCCATTCTCGTCTCTTATAGCATTCATCATAGGCTGTTTTGAATGTCCCCTGGCAGTTCTTACAAGTTTCCAGAACATTTTAATATTTGCCTGGAAGTTATCCGATATTCTTCTGTCATTCTTATCCGTTATTTCTTGCTTTTTCCTTTTATTATTTTAAAATTTATAAACATGATATGTTAAGAACCTTTTGATGCTGCTCTCTACAGTTAGCCAATTATCTTTCAAGGCCAATAAATCTGTTGTCATCTCCTATAGAACTTTCGATACATGTTATAAAATTGTGGCCATTTCGTCCTGTTTATCGTATGAATTGAGCTACGCAGCCAACTGCTACCAATTTGGAAGAAGCCTTAGGAATTCGATCAAGTGATAATAATGATGATGATATTCGTAAAGTAATGATGCATAAAAATACTATATCATAAAATATTACACTCATTTTTTCTCCGACAGTGATATACTTGATCATTAATAATTTAATAATGATTGACCGACAAAGCCCGAAGAGTAAAAATAAATAAAACCTTTAAATATGGTTTAGTATTTATTTCATTTATTAACATCTTATGTAAATAATTTTTATTTTAGAAAGCAGCTTCCAACGAAACCCCTGCAGTCTCTGTTTCGTATATCATTTACGTACTGCCCGTTCGCCGGAGCGATAGCGGTACTTATTATTGGAGTGCCCATGAGCTATCTCACAGGAAAGTCTAAAACTGACTCCATGAACCCCGATGTATTCTGCCCACTCACGCAGAGTTTCCTACATAAATCAATACAGAAGAGCGCTTCGGTGTCAATGGAACATAGAGCACCTAACACTCAAGAAGTTTACATGGCGTTGGACGAAGCTCTGAAACATTTAAAAGAAGTTATAGAAAGATAATAATTAAAAATATTGTTTTATTTTTTATTCATGGTTAGAGATAAACAACGTAATTGACATTGCTTAACAAAATTATTAATTAAAAAGTCGGTAATAAAAACTCGCTAGTCTTTTTCAAGACACCTCAATAATAAAGAATAATCCTTAAAAAATATTACTATGATGCCTAACATTGTGTTCTTTCTTAAATAAATGTTCTGTTGTAGTTAACCAGGTCTGATGGTGTACAAAATTATCCATAAGGTTGAAATCGGCTAGGATAGTGAAAAAATAATATGTAACTGCAAAGGAGTGTCGCGAAAGGATTCTAAAGTGATAATTTTTCCTTGAATATTATTTTTTGTGACTTTTTCCCATTGTAGTGAAGTTCTAGAAACGAAGTCAATTAAGGCTTTCACTAGACTTTTTTCCGCTCGCAAGAAAATAAATGTTCTCTAGATTTTCGTCGTTGTTGCCTCAAATTGGTTGGTTATTAGAAAATATTATGTTCTTAATTGCTTTTATTAACATTAAAGTAGTTTGGTGATCGCAGTGCCAGACGTGTCTTGCCTTTCCCGTGTTGATATGTGATGAGAAAATATTTATACAATTCTAATTAAATAATGCGTATCCCATTTTTTTATAGGACAGGGTGACAAACGAGCACACAGTCCACCTGATGGTAAGTGGTTGCTGTGGCCTATAGACATCTACATCTATCCTCGATTACGAATCAAAATGCAGATGCGTTTTCACCCGTAAGTACTAAGATGGAATGCCTCGTTTCCAGTAAAAGGGATCTCCGATTCTCTACACTCACCATACAAAACACAGTAGCGTTAAGCTACTATCTTACGCTGGTATTCTGTGAGAGCGTGGTCCTTCCCCGGTCGAGCCGACCCATTCGTGCTGCAACTATAGGCTAATATAACTGCAGCATGGCTCTACAACGTTTAATATTACGCTGATAATATTTATAGATCAAATTTTTTATAGCAACGGGATTTCATGGATAACATGTAATTATTGGAACAATTTTTTTAATAACATTTTTTCTTCGTAATTTAAATAATCATTTCTCAAATAAACATCATTTTGGATTTAAAGCAGCATCATGATATTGACATTTTGTTAATGTAGTGTGATTATTATGTTATATTTCTATTTATTGATGAGAAAACTAATTTATTTAGATAATATATTTAGTATATTTGATTTCCAATCAAAAAGTTTAATTCATTTTTAATATCCCAACCCCCCCCCTCCTCATAATTATTTTATTATTAATTATATCAATTTTATTCATTATTATTTCTATTATTATAATAATATTATCTATAATTTTATCAAAAAAACCTAAATAGATCGAGAAAAATGTTCTCCATTTGAATGTGGATTTGATCCAAAATCCTCAGCACGAATAACCATAACTACAGCACGAATACCATGCCCATAACTGCAAACCTCAAATATGAAGCAAATACCTAGTTAATTATTGATGTTTCAACGAGTCTACTTTGAAGTACAAGTACTCCTTTGCAATGCAAATTCAAATTGCGAAGCCAGGTTATGTCCGGGAGACGATATTATTCAAAGAGGACTTAATCGATGAAATGGAGCTTAAGGAATGTATTTTAATTCACGGTTCACTGTTTACGACAGATTTTGTTATTCTTTAATTAAATTTATACGATATAACCTATTCGCCATTAAGTATAAGTATATTTACTTTATTTTTATTAACTTTTGATCAAAGTTTCATCTTTTAGTAGTAGGTAAACTCTTACTACCTCTTTTTTACAACTTAATCTTTTTGCTATAATAATAAAAATTGTTTTTAGATAATTTTATTATTAAAAATAAAGAATCCAACCGCTTTTCTAGAAGTAAAGTTAAGATTACAAGAATGCTCGAGTAATCGCCACATTGTGTTTTTGCTAAATTCATATTGGTAGAACTCAGATAGTACTTTGATACTCCAGATTAAGGTAAATCTTTGACACTTCGTACGTCACCGTTTTTCTAATGTTTCCTCTGGTTGTCTCTTACTTAACCCAAGAGTGAAAAGCAAAATTAGTTTATAATTTCAAAGAAAATATGGTTTTACTACTAAAGAACACATGTTATTTTAAGAATAAATTAAGCCACATCCTAAAGTTTGGCTGCTATAAGGAGACGGTTTCTAAAATTAGACAAATACTAAGGAAACGTCTTATTTATCGTATTATTTCTTACGCCACCACCATCAATGCCATGTTATTTTTATAGGAGAAGAGGCCACTTACGAGCATGTGGCCGAACTGATGGCGTATAACTAACGCTGCCCATGAACAACTACAACACCAGGGGCATTGCAGATGCGTTGGTGGCCTTTTAGGTTTGTGCTCTTTTCTTGAAGGTCCCTAACTCTTATCGGTCCGGAAAAATCGCGGGTGGTAGTCGATTCCACAAGGAAGTTGTGCGAGGAAGAAAACTTCGTCTAAATCGCACAGTGATGAACCGCCAATCATCCAGATGGTACGGATGGTATTACGAGTTTTGTCGCGATGTGCAGTGGTGTAATTGAGCGGCTGGAATTAGTCCGAACAATTGCTCAGAGCACTCCCCGTGGTAAGTGCGATAAAATACCTAAAGAGATGCAACATCTCTCCGCAGTGCTAGTGAGTCAAGCTAATCAGGAACAAAATCGATCGCCGACGACTCGAACTGCTCTACGCTGGATGCGATCAAATGAAAGGAACTGGCACTGAAGAGCCACAGCCCAAAGATGAGAATAGTATTTCACGTGAGGCCAAAGCTGCGCTTTGTAAAGTTGCAGGCTATACCGGCATTAAAAATATTGTCCCACTCTGCTACGTACGCTAAGCTTTTTAGAGGCGAATTTGGTTCTCTTACAAGTGACCACGAAACTGCACGCTATTTGATATGTCGACGCCGAGGATTCCGGTACTGGCTGAGGCACCGAGGGGAGTGCCCTGAAACTGAGGTGACATACGAGGAAGGGGTTTTTTAACGGTAAACGCGCAAACTTGTGTCTTCCGGGGATTGAACTGACTCAGTAGCACTCCTGCTTATAGCGTGATGCAATTTTACAGGAGTGACTGAACCATGGCTGAGTTATGCCTTCGATAGGCATCACAGATAATGAAATAAATAATTCCATTCCCTGAAGTACCACATCAGCGCCAAAATCAGAAACAATGTTGGGATCATTAGGCGAGAAGAAAACTCGCCCCAAGGGTAGGATTTAAAAAAAGGCCGCATCCTGTCCCGAATTGACCGACGTATAGTGCCAAATACGGTGACAATCTGCAGAATGCAACTGCGATGGGAACGTGGGTGCCAGCGTACTCCGGATGAGACAATGATCTAAACAGACAAGAGGGACATCAACGGAGACCTAATATCAGTCCCAATGAGTGGTCCAACAGGGAGTGTAGATGATCCTCTACATCTGGGATCCGCGTAGGCCAAGTAACCGGTTGTATCAGACCATATGCCAAGGAAAAGTCATAAATAGATCTATCCGCATACCACATGAGCTGGTCCGTGTCGGCATTACCGCTATGGGACCTATAGAGGGTACGGTAGACGCGGGGATGATCGTCGCTATTTACGCGCAGCCGTAGGATGGACGGGTCTGTACCTTCAAGACTACTTCAGCCCGGGGCACAAAGGAGTGTTCTAATTTGTACCCCAGGTAGGAGAGATAAGAAGTATCAGATGGAGATTACACCCGTGTCTCGGTTAAAAAAGCTGTGAAAAGAGTGTTGCAGAAATTCACGGATAGTGTGGTAGAGGTCCGTTGGCTCTGAGCAGTTTTATCTTGAGAGGAATTTCGCCCCCCCCCCCCCTCCCAGAATACGCTTGGTAGCCGGAGCTCCCACGCCCAGGAAGAGTGGTCGTGGAAGCACAGCAAATAATTCTTCGTCACCAGGAGTGCCGGTACTGGGATAGTGTTATCTTTAACTCTACTACATTGTTTGGGGGAGGGAATTGGGCAAAACATTTCATTACCTTATTTCTTTATTTATTCTATTGCTAGATGAAATTTTAAATTACCATTGGTATACGTTACCAGTTTCTAACAAAAGCTAAATGCTATCAAATTCAAACGCAGTAGTATATAAAACTGTTGATGCGAAAACGCTGTAATGTACACCTTTATGTTCAAATGGAGCATATCTCCTTAATTTCAATGTTCTAAACCAAGGTATATCTATAACTCAAAAAGAATAGAACGCAACACATCTTACGAGGATAATCGACGCCAGCGTAAGGCAATAACTTGAAAATAATAAAAATGATAATCTTGCTTTAAACTCAAACACATTGGTTTATTGTGTAAGTATAAGAAGAAAGCACAGCTAGCCTCAATGCGCACTAAAAGTTCTTTTAATTTATAGTTTTTTTAAGATGATATTGATACCAGAAATTTCTATTGTCGTAAAGGACAAAACACGAGATTCAAGTAGAGCCAAAAAACAAAAAATAAAATTGTTTTAGTCCAATAACTATTTCAAACAAAGTAATATATTTATGATTTCAAAAGATACCCCAACTAGTTTTTCGTGTTCTATCCCCATAAAGTAACAAAATTAACCAAACTTAATTATAGACGTAAATGAGAGTCCTTTACAGCCCACAGAAATTGAACTGAAGTACTTTACGGCCTCGAAAAATTAGAAAAATTTAAAATTTATCTAAATATACTAAACTATTAACTAATATGAAATATATAAATAATAAAAAAGCAAATTAGACTTTTCATTCCTTGAATCGAGCCCGGACATTTTCGAGTGCAAACTGCAAATCCAAATCTCTATCATTTGGTTTGGATTGAAATAACTTTCCTGTTGATATATAGAACTTTCTTTCGCCGGTAAAAAAAATTTACATTTGAAACTTTTATTTATTTCTAAAAGTTTTTAATTAATTTATCTAAATATACTAAACTACTAACTAATACCAAATATATAAAAAAGAAAATAGAAAATTTGACTTCACATTCCTATAACCGAACCCGGGCACTCTCGAGTGCAAACTGAAAATCCAAACCTCTATCAAATATTAATTATTTGAATACTCACTACTGTAATAAACAACGTATTTAAAATTCATAGGTTTAAAAAATTACATTAATTTTTTTTACATATAAAGTAATCAATAAATGTATAAAAGAAAAAAAGAAAATTCGAGTTCATATTCCTGGAATCGAACCCGGGCACATTCGAATGCAAACTGCAAATCCATACCGCTAATAGTACCAAATGCACAATTGTAATAAACTACGTTGCTAAAATTCATAGGTTTATTTTTTTATGTACACACATCAAGATACAGAAGCAGTCTTATCGTAAGTTTGTACAAAGGTTCTACTTATTCCATAATTTGCTAAAATATCTTCCAGTACACCCATAAAGGAAATTATATTTAAATGGCAAACTTAGTACATACATGACTACTACTAATGAATAAATAATATACAAAATGTTACGAAAATTATATAAAATAAAACAATAAATAAAAATAAAATAAATCAGTAATTTAGTTCAGTTTATTGTTTTTCAGTTTAGTGTTGTAAAAGTAAATATTTATTATTTAGTAATAATTAAATGTTATAGCAATAAGTAAAACCTTTTAATATCATTCATTTGTCCGGCGTTTGATTTATATGAACGTTTTTTACTCTTCCTACCCTTCCGGGTTGCTTTTATGTCCCATATTTACAAATGGTAATTATTAACAAGGTACCTTACTACGCTATTTTAACTTTAAATCGGCATATATACGAAAAAAGAATATTTATGGAAAGAAAAATATTTATGAAACATTGATTTTAAAAATAAAATTATACAAATACATTAAACAATTTTTACGTAAATACTACGGCAAAAAGAGCGACACGTTCACATACCATCAGGGCCTCGGCCGCAGTGCATTGAGTAGAGTAATATACCGTAGTGTCTGTACACCGACGTTTACACACATCCGTACGTATTATTTCAGAAATAAGAATATGCGATTTAAAATAAAAACTATTAATTGGACTAAAAGAATTAAAACAACAATAAATTAATATGTAGCTTGTATAATAATCTGACAAAATCAGAATGATTGCATGTATATTAGTATGGTTTTTACTCGTTAAAAGAAATTTTTAGAGGTATCTTTTTGACTTTTTTTCTATCGTATCAAATAAGTAGTATCATGTTTTCAACACAACAGTTAACTAGCATATATCAAGAAAAACATCATATATTTTTCTGTTTTTGTTTAATGCAGTGTATCATATACTTTGACGCATTATAAAACTTGCATTTAGCTCCTGTAGTCCCCTTAAAGCAGAGCCTAAGTGGGTAAAAGGAACAAAAAAACTAAGAATCTACTTAAGTAATAGCTACAATAGATAGTAATACCAAGTGAAATAAAAGGATTTATATCATATTTTTTATTTATTAAACAAAATATTTAATAAAAAAATTATAAAAATGTTATTCTAATAAGAAATCGAAATTTAAACAAAATGTGATGTTATATTTTTCGCAAGTAATCGTTGATGTGCTGAAAAAAAACTCAATATTTGAATAATCAGCTAATAAACTAATTTATTTACTAACCCATCTTAAACCATCTTAAACTTAATAATAAAATTGGAATAACCAAAATAAGCGGTGAGCTGAAGTTAGGGAAATCTGGAATAGGGCAACGGAACCCAAGGGGCCAGCAGCTTTCCGACTTCATGGAAAAAGAGGGACTCTTTATGAGTAATTCTTTTTTCCAGAAGCGGCCCCACAGAAAGTGGACCTGGTCGAGTCCCGACGGTTCGACAAAAAATGAGATTGACTTCATTATGACAACCGGACACCAACTGTTCAGTGATCGCGAGGGTGAAAACTGGCAGCGATCACCGAATGGTTAGAGGCACACTGAACTTAAGCGTTAAATTGGAGAGGTCTCGTATAATGAAGTCAACGCTCCGTCCCCCTCGTGCTCTGATCCAGAATCCCGAAACTTTTCAGCTCGAGTTACAAAACCGCTTTCAGTGCCTAGATGACTGCTGATGATACAGTGGACGATATGAATGACAAGCTCATGAAAACTGTCCATGCGGAGATAAGTTCTACAAGAACCGCCGCAGAAGAACACAAAAATTTTCCGATCACACTCTTAATCTCATGGATGTTAGACGGGAGCTGCAGTCGTCAGCACATTTGACAGCATACAGGAACTGAACAGACAGATCTCCAAATGCATGCGGCACTTACTCAACTTCAATACAGCTCGTATTGAAGAAGCGATTGAGCGGAGCCCTGGTGGCTTTAAAGTCTTTGCCAGAGATCTATCGGGCGGAAAGAGCTAACTGTCAAAGCTGAAGACTGAATGTGGCGGCATAGTTTCTGGGACACCTGAGATTTTGAGTGAGATTGAGAGGTTCTATGGGCAGCTGTATACATCATCGTTGGAGTCATACGCAAGTATGAGTAACAATCCAAGAGCAAGTCTTTTCCGACACTATTCCGATGACATCCCGGACGTCAGTCTGAGTGAGATAAGAATGGCTCTCCAGCAACTTAAAAACGGCAAGACCCCGGGCGAGGATGGAATTACAGCGGAGCTTCTGAAAGCGGGTGGAACACCGGTACTTAAAGTATTTTAGAAGCTCTTTAATTCCGTCCTCCATGGTGGCACTACTATCGAGGCATGGAGCAGAAGACCGGTGGTCTTGTTCTTCAAGAAAGGTGACAACGTTTTCTTGAAGAACTACAGACCGTTATCCCTTCTGAACCACGTCTACGTGCTGTTTTCGAGAGTCATTACGAATCGTCTCGCACGCAGGTTCAACGACATCCAAGCCTCCCGAACAAGCCAGTTTTCGAAAAGGCTTTAGCACCATAGACCACATACATAGCCTTCGGCAAATTGTACAGAAGTCCGAAGAGTACAATCTGCCATTTTGCCTGGCGTATGTGGACTGTGAGAAAGCCTTTGATTCCGTCGAAATTTGGGCGGTGCTACAGTCTTTTCAGTGGTGCCAAATTGACTGTCCGTATATCGAAGTGCTGAAGTGTTTGTACAGTAGGGCTACGATGACTATCCGAGTACAGAACCAGAGTACGAAACCTATCCAACTGCAGAGAGGTGTAAGACAGGGTGACGTTATATCCCCGAAACTCTTTACCGCTGCATTGGAAGACGTTTTCAGCTACTGGACTGGAAAGTATACGGTATTAACATCAATGGCGAGTACATCACTCACCTTCGGTTTGCCGTCGATACAGTCCTTATGGCAGAATCGCTGGAGGACCTAAGCGCTATGCTCAATGACCTCAATTACTAAGGGAGGTACTCCTCCCAACGGATAGTTCTTAAGATGAACGTGGACAAAACAAAGATCATGTTTAATGTTTATGTCACACTTATGCCGGTAGTTGTTGGGAGCACTAAGCTCGAAGTTGTTGACGAGTACGTTTACCTGGGACAAATAGTCCGACTAGGTAAATCCAACTTCGACCGAGAGGTCAAACGACGGATTCAACTCGGCTGGGCAGCGTTCGGGAAATTACGTTACATCTTCTCATCAGGTATACCTCAAAACCTGAAAACAAAATTGTACAACCAGTGCGTGTTGCCAGTGATGACATATGGAACTAAGACATAGTCCTTTACTGCTGGCCGTATGAGGACACTCAAAATCGCTCAGCGAGCTATGGAGAGGGCTTTGCTCAGGGTTTCTCTGCGTGATAAACTTAGAAATGTGGATATTCGCAGTAGAACCACAGTGACTTACATAGCCCAACGGATTAGTAAGCTGAAGTGGCAGTAAGCCGGCCATATAGCTCGAATAACCGACAACCGTTGGGGAAAAAAGGTTCTCGAGTGGCAGCCTCGTACCGGTAAGCGAAATGTCGGGCGACCCCCCACTAGATAGAGTGACGACCTGGTAAGACATGCAGGAAGTCGATGGATGCAGGTGGCTCAAGACTGTGCTTTGTGGCATACCTTGGGAGAGGCCTATGTTCAGCAGTGGACCTGTGAAGGCCTGTAATGATGATGATAATGATGAACCAAAATAACAACATATTTTTCCCACCAGAACTCAAAAATGAAATAATTGACATTCTTAAGTATTAATTACTTGGCATGTAACTTCAGTCATTTAAAATTATTGCTAATAAAACTGAAACAATTTTTTTTTCAAAAAAAAAAAAAAAAACATATTTTTTTATAATAATACAATTAAAATAACCACTAAATTTAATATTGAAATAATTGTTTTTGTTCCAAAATTCAATGCACCCAGTGGGGTCATAGTTAGTGTCCCGCTGGGAATATTGAAGACATTTTTAAAGTAAAATGTCGATATCGTCTTCCTGGTCAGTTTCAGGAAGAATGTCTTTAACAGTTCCTTAAGACGGTAGATCGAAATACTCCTCATGAAAAATATAGTAAACTGCTTTCTGCACATTTTTTTTTCTTTTGATTGGAATCGGTAGTGCACATCTTACAATCCAGTCTTTTTGACGTTGAACATCTAGAGTCAAAAAATATTTAAATAGGCCCATTCTTCTATCCTCTGATACTTTGTAACATTTTCTAGCACATACATTTTTTTTTCGTTGACTTCTCTTCTATTATACTTCCTGATCTTATTTCATACGACATAATAGCATTTTTTTGTTTTTTGTTAAGCTTACGTTTGTTTTCCTTTTTGGTTTTTGTCTTTAAGTTTTCTATGGTAATGGTCCCCTTTTGGTTCTTATCTGTTACTTTTTGCTTTTTATGGTACACTTTTTTATTTTCACTATTTGAATTCTCGGACTCATTCATGTTCCAATGGTGGTGAAGGGTCTTCATTATGAGAAAAATAATCAACTTAGGAATTAAATATTTTATTAGAAATTTATTACTATGTTTGAGGTGGTCAGAATTCATATTATCATAATCTTTGGTGTCAGTTGTAGGATCAAAAAAAAAAAAGATTTTAATTGAGTGATTGATGAAATAATGTAGTTGGTCAACGTAGTCTGTTACTATTTCAGTGCAAGAAATGTCATGAGAATGATGCGCCCGTGGCTCATGTATAACGTCAGGAGAAGTAGTCTGGGTAATCTTGGCATGTCCTGGATAACGTAAGCGGTAAGTGCTTTGTCAATAGGAGTAGTCTAAGTGATCTTCATTATTTCAGGTTCAGGTGCAAAGACAACATCACCCTGGCTATGTTCTGGATAACGTCACAGGTAAGTACCTCGTCAATAGGATTAGTCTCAGTAATCTTCTTCGTTTCAGGTTCGGGCGCAAAGTCAACATCACGCAGAGACATGTCCTGAATAACGTCAGCAGTAAGTACCTCGTCAATAGGATTAATCTCAGTAATCTTCTTTGTTTCAGGTTCAGGCGCAAAGACAACATCACGCGGAGGCATGTCCTGAATAACGTCAGCAGTAAGTACCTCGTCAATAGGATTAATCTCAGTAATCTTCTTTGTTTCAGGTTCAGGCGCAAAGACAACATCACGCGGAGGCATGTCCTGCATAACGTCAGCGGTAAGTAACTCGTCAATAGGATTAATCTCAGTAATCTTCTTTGTTTCAGGTTCAGGCGCAAAGACAACATCACGCGGAGGCATGTCCTGCATAACGTCAGCGGTAAGTAACTCGTCAATAGGATTAGTCTGAGTAATCTTTTTTGTTTCAGGTTCAGGCGCAAAGACAACATCAATCGGAGATATGTTCTGGAGGTGTACGCTGCACACGTTTGATGTCGCAGTAGCACTTTTGACAAGATACAGCACGTGGCAAAGCGGCGCGACACAAAGGTGACCGTATCTTAGTGAAAAGACTATAAACGCCTTGTTCGGGTGTTTTCGCTACTCGGCCCGAGTATTCGCCAGTTTTCCACTCTATGTCGGCCGTGAAAGAAACTCTCGTGTGTATACATGTTGGTATTTCCATACTTGTCATTATTCGCTTGACTCGTAAACTTTGTCACAGGTTGTTATAATTTTTGTTATAAAATAATTAAAATAATAATATTAACAAAAATATCTATCTACAGTGATGGTTTGGAGTAACGAATCTGTTATATTAATAGAACTTTATCAAGGGGAACCTAAAATCACCATGGGAACCTAGAAATCGGATTTCAATAAATACATATTAATGAAAATAAATATTTCATCACATCAAATTACAGCCTTTCACAAGTCCACTGCTGAACATAGACCTCCCTCAAGGAATGCCAAAAAGCACGGTCCTGAGTCATCTACATCCACCTTCTTCCAGCATGTATTGTCTGCTCGTCACTCCATCTAGAGGGGGGCTACCCCACACCCTCCAAATAAATATTTATGAGACTATAAATATCAAATAGACATAAAGTCGTGGTAACGAGACGGACGTCATCCATGCTTAAAAGATCTACGTTGAACGAATAAGGACGAACATGTAAACGCGCGACGTTCTCTTCCACGAATAACTTGACAAGTTACTCGCCGAGTTGCTGGTGCCGATAATCTAAACATGCCATTACTAACTAGTGGATCATGTGGAAGCTGTGACTTTAGTGTGGATTACAACCCGCACGCCGACGGCGCAAATATGTCTTGATTATCGACGTACAAGAGGCATTTGACGGCTAACTCCAAACAACTTTGCAAAACAAATTAAACATACTCGTAAGCTACACAGCCATGTCTAGTAACTTTATTTATTTCAAACCAGGCCCGATTAATCCTGACATCAGCTATACACACCCTACGAGAACCTACCCTACTCGTATATGAAGATTTTAATGCTTGTACCTGGCTAGCGCTCAAACTAAACGAGGCCGTTGTATTTCATAAAGCTGCGCTGTCCACTTACACTGTCAAACGCCTTTTTCAAGTCTTAAAACGCACAGAAAACGCTGGTTTTTGGCCGAAAACTTCTTTTTGGACATGCGTAATGTTCCAAATATATAACGTTAAATTAAATTTGTTTCGATAGCAAAATGTTATATGAATATAAAAAACAAGTATCGTAGTAAACACGTGATTCTCCACAAACAATCGAGGGAAATATATATATTATACTTATATATGTATATATATTTAGCATTATACTGCTGGCTCTGTAGAAAGACCGTCAATCTAATTAAAAGCTATCATTCCAAGCCGAGTTAACTCATTAAGACCAAGAAACAAAACCTTCTTACCAACCACGTAAAATCAAAGATAATTTGAGTATCAATGAAGATAATGGATGTTAACTGCACGACGTAAATAAAGCAGCCCGATATGTAAAGCGACGTTGTATAGAAATTGCCATACCTAACAGTCCTTTAGTAATGATAATGAATTTCAATCAAAGATTTACTTTAGAGAATACTCGTTTGTATATTATAATTTTATGAGTAATAATGTATTAGAAAGTATAGCGGAAGATGTGGTATTGTGCTCAATATAAAAATTAATATTAGTGTGTATTATTGACCTTAATATAATATTAATAATCTATAAATATTAGTAAGGAAATTTTAAATATAGGCCGGTATTCGTAGCAAATATTAAAGCTAAACATTCACTACAATTTCAATCAAAATTTCTAAATCATATTATTTTGTTACGCAAAAGTACACCTTCTCATATATTATTTTATTGTAGTTTTATTGTAGCAATAAAGTGTCAGTTACGCTTCAACAAGAAATTTACTAAAAAGCAATTTTCTAGTCTTTCTTGAATAGCACGACAGTTTTCTTAGATAAAGGAGAAATGTACCTAATGTTTATTATTTGCGCATATCACAGCCCAAGGCACGCGACATTAATTTCTAACCGTAGTCTTTTGTCTGGAGAAGTATGAATTACAAAACCGCGAAAATTATGATCATACCGTAACAATACAAGATAAGAAATAACGGATAAATTAAAAACAATATCTGTAGTATAATGCAATCTTGTTTTGTAATGTTTTTATGATGATAAGTTTTATTCTGTCGGATTCAAAATACCTAGTATATAGTAATAGTATTGGTACTGTTCTATTCATAATTTTGCTACATTCTACTCGCACAATCTGGACAGTTTCGGTTGTTCTTTGGATATGTTAAGTAAAAATAGTGCGTAAAATGAAAACAATATGCACTTACAACACAAAAACCGGGGTTTGTACTCATCAATGGAATATTTAAAGATGCTAACCTTCTATTTAATTAACCAAAATCTAATACCAGACTTAACTTTTTTTATAATTCTTTCTTGTTATATTATAGAATAGGGGTAACAAATGAGCACACAGTCCATCTGATCATACCATACATATCTATCTACATTTTAGCACCCATTTGAGAATCAAAACGCTGATGTGTTTCTATACTCACCATATTACGAAACACAACGGCGTACAGCTGCTATTTTACACTGATATACCCCGGTCATGTCGACAATGCTACTCCATAATATTGGTGTAGTGTGGCTCTACCAGGTAAATAGACAATATGAAAACTTAACTATGATAACCTAGAGTTGTTTTTGTTATTAAAATGATAGTATAATATGTTAGTGCTTACCACAAACTTACTAGAAACACGCGTCTGCTCGCTATAATCTTGTAGGTGTTCTGTTATAGTGTACTTAGACTCTCAGTGTAGATTATGCACTTGCTGCGGTTTTTAAATTTATGTAGCGTGCCTTGAACCTTGTCACGAAGTACTGTATGCACAACTCTCTCCCTTTGTCTTGCTAGTATGTTGTGATATTTAAGTGCCTAAGATTTGTATGTTTTAGTAAAAGCTAGGATAAATTAATATTAACGGATTTGAAATGTTATATATTCTGTAAAACCCATTTTAATTTTGGGCAGTAAAACGCTAATTTCAGTTGTAAAAGTTTTTGGTAAAATGTTGTTAATTTGTTATATAACGTAGGAGGGTTCGGATACCGTGCAACTTTTGGGTAAAAAACTCTTTTCACGTTACGAACTGTAACCTAATTTAAAGGCTACATTTAATTATACGTACATAATATAACAAATAGCACAAATCTACGTGGTAATACGGGTTCATAACGTTTTTGCACAAAAAGGAATTATAATATATTTATGGAATTTATATATTTAGGAAATTGGTGATAAATATTATTTTTTTTACATTCACAATAAAAGTTTCTAATAAATACAATAGGTACTATTTAACATATTGTTGCGCGCCTAAGTTGATGTCTGGTACCTGGCACTAGCGCCATCTGGTGTCGGAGAACCAAGCGAGAAGGGATTTCTAGAAAATGACATTCCTGAATCCTCCACCAACAGCGCCATCTAGTATCGAATAGAAGAACTAAGATTTCTAGAAAGCCCCACACTCGAACTTTCTGCATCTGGTCGATCGGGGGCCCGTATTTGCTGCAATATTCTAGATGTTTCGGTGAAAGACCCCTATATAAAGCCGTTGATAGTCGCGATCGGGGCAGTATTGAATTGGCGATACAAGCGAAGCTTCAGAGTGAAATAAAGTGAACTAAAGTGATCAGTGCGATTAATTATTAGTGTGTTTTAAGTTTTAATTGGTGTTCGACAATTAAAGTGCCAATTTTGGTAATTTAATCGGTAGTTTTTATTATCACGAACCCTAAGCTCTTAACAATATAAATTGTACATGGACAGAATTACAGACTTATAACAATCATCTATAAAAAAGGAAAGAAACTGAAACATCCTACACAAGGTCTCTAATTCACTTGTCAAAGAATAAAATAAATATAAAGTAATATCGGTAGGCCCACAAATATTGCAGTTGTTATGTATGAACCCGCGATCAGCTGCACCGTACCGAAGCCCTCGAATTGTGCGTTTAGTATTGAAAGGTAGAGCTATTGCATAAATAATAAAATAATGTTTTTTTTTCTCTGTAACAAAGCAATATACTTAGAAAAAGCGTATTTTTTGCAACATGACCGTGTCTCCAGGGATAAGTAAATCAAAAATGCAAGACTACTAGAGGTATTAAAGCGGAGTTTAGAACCCAATGTTTTACCTACAGGGAATAAGTGAATGTGTCAATGTTGTTTATTTTTTACAATTTGGTGGCTTCTATAAAAATTCAATGGAGAATCTATTGCAGTAGCTCTTCAAAGTACCTTTTCTAAGAAAACTCTTCTCGAGTGAAGTCTTTGACGCAATAGAAAAATCTCGGAGCATTTTAGTGAACTAAGTCCTGTGCGTCCAAATGTGAGATAAATCATGAGAAGTGTAGTTTACAAGAAGTTGTTGCAACTATGATTAAGGAAGGAATATTTCGGTGGTTTAAAAACCTAGATAGAATGAATCCGGAAAGAGTAACAAGCATATTTATGCTGCAGACCGTAAGTAGCAGAATCGAAGAAGCATATTTATGTTGCAGACCGTAAGTAGCAGAATCGGTGAGGCAACCTATACGAAAGTTTATCGACTGAATTGGCTATAAATAAAAAAAATGATTATTAGTACCGTTAACCGACGAGAATGTTTTCGAATATATATGGATGTGAAAGAAACGAGAGAAGTCTGTCATATAAATAGATTTGTCAAGTGCGAATCGTGCCTAATAAAAGTCTGTAGTCTCTGACTTACCCACTGGGTTACAGTCTTCAAAGTTTATATTATGTCAATGTTTATCAATCGGTGGACCCCTACGATCCTTTATAAACTAGAAGAAGAAATTAATGAAGTATTTTAATTGCGAAATAAGAAAAATCTTGAATCTTACGTTTATGTTATAAGTAGATTTCCGAGTATATATATGTATAGAACTACGCATACATGCTCATCGGTTACGAGCATGTATGCGTAGGTATATGGATGGGGAAGAGGCGAGAGAGGTATGTCAGGATCATGCTAAATGGAAGTCTGTAGTCTCTGCCTACCACTCTGGGTGACAGGCGTGAGTGTTTATGTGTTTAGATTTCCATGACTATAATAAGTTTATCAGCAAACAAATTATATGCTTGTGCCGTTCAAGAACTTCATATTTTATTGTACAAACTTTCATTATTTCTTGTTCTAAGTGATTCAAGTAAATCATCAGGGCAAATGTAGTTTTAAGATCTTTTTAAATATCCGTTTGTTTTAGCTGTCAAATTTGCATGTCCAATGAAGCAATGATTTGCTAAAGTCAGCGACGATGTCGTTGATTTTATTTTATAGTTTTTGCTACTGCCAATATCCTGGCTTGTTTCCCTTTGTCCCCTCTTAGGATACCCATGTGACGATATGGGGTTCAGGATATTCTTACACCGGAACTGCACAATTACAACGGTTGCCTGAGACCAACCTGAATAAACTTGTTGTATTCTGTGCAGAAATATCTTCATCTAAGGATCGTAGAGAAGTTGGCTGTTCAAACAACAAAAAAAAGATAGAATTTACGTACTTACTTAATGATTTCTTATATTTACGCAAACACTACACATTGATTAAAACTACAGTTACGGATTTTATCGCGTTTAATTTTACACGTTTCGTACATATAATGGGTGCTGCAAAGCACATGTCCTCGATGTGCCCATATATGTAGTGCGTGCTGGAAAACACCCAAAACGTTGAAAATTAAAAAATCATTTCAAATTAAATTCGATAAAATCCGTAAAAGTAGTTTTAATCTATGTACATACTCGTTGATATCAGGAGGTGTAAAAGCAATTCTATTTACGTTTATAGCTTTCTCTAAACCCGCACATTAAGTTTGATTCAATGGTAGTTCGACGGAATCTGTGTTCAGCAAAATACTGTCCTCCGTCGTAAACCTACATCAAGCCCTCTGAATCGCTCAAGTCAAGATCCGAGAAAATTTATGAAAATAAGGTTTTTATTTTTCTTGTAAAGTTGGACATTTCAGAATACCGGCGATGGGCGAATCTATTTGTTCACTATAAAGTTTTATAGTACTCTCGACGAGTACAACAAAAGCTTGCTTCGGTTTTGAGACGCATAGAAATCTTTCTGCTCTATATAATACTATAGTAGTTATAAATTTTATTCTCATTCATAAATCTGTGCATATTTACTTTAAAATATCGAAGTGTGTAAATAAGTTTTTTTATTAACTATTAAATTAAAACGCTCTGAAATATGCACGTATTAGATAAATACCTATCACAAAAATTAAAAACATCTAACGTGAATAATTTATATGAGGCGGCTTCATGTAACATATATACACACACACATATATATATATATATATATATATATATATATATATATATATATATATATATATATATATATATATATATATATATATGGCTATGGCTGTTAGACGGGAGATGAGGCTGCAATCGTCAACAGATTTGACAGCATACAGGCAACTGAACAGACAGATCTCCAAATGCATACGGCGAGACTTACGCAACTTTAATACTTCTCGTATTAAAGAAGCGATCGAGCGGAACCAGGGCTCCAAAGTCTTTGCCAGAGATCTGTCTGCCAGAAAGAGCCAACTGTCAAGGCTGAAGACTGAGTGTGGCAACATCGTTTCCGGGACACCTGAGATTTTGAGTGAGATTGAGAGGTTCTATGTGCAGCTGTACACATCATCGTTGGAGCCACACGCAAGTGTGAGTAACGATCCAAGAGCAAGTCTTATCCGACACTATTCCGATGATATCCCGGACGTCAGTCTAAGCGAGATTAGAATGGCTCTCCAGCACCTTAAAAACGGCAGGGCCCCAGGCGAGGATGGAATTACAGCGGAGCTTCTGAAAGCGGGTGGAACACCGGTACTTGAAGTCCTTCAGAAGCTCTTCAATTCCGTCCTCCATGGTGGCACTACTCCAGAGGCGTGGAGCAGAAGTGCGGTGGTCTTGTTCTTTAAGAAAGGCGACAACGCTCTCTTAAAGAACTACAGACCGATTTCCCTTCTGAGCCGCGTCTACGTGCTGTTTTCGAGAGTCATTACGAATCGTCTCGCACGCAGACTTGACGACTTCCAGCCTCCCGAACAAGCCGGTTTCCGAAAAGGCTTCAGTACCATAGACCACATACATACCCTGCGGCAGATTGTACAGAAGACTGAAGAGTACAATCTGCCACTTTGCCTGGCGTATGTGGACTATGAGAAAGCCTTTGATTCCGTCGAAATTTGGGCGGTGCTACAGTCCCTTCAGCGGTGCCAAGTTGACTGTCGGTATATCGAAGTGCTGAAGTGTTTGTACAGTAGGGCTACGATGGCTATCCGAGTACAGAACCAGAGCTCAAAACCTATCCAACTGCAGAGAGGTGTAAGACAGGGTGACGTTATATCCCCGAAACTCTTCACCGCTGCATTGGAAGACGTTTTCAAGCTACTGGACTGGAAAGGATACGGTATTGACATCAATGGCGAGTACATCACTCACCTTCGATTTGCCGACGCTCTACTATGCTCAATGACCTCAATAGTGCCTCCCAACGGATAGGTCTTAAGATGAACATGGACAAAACAAAGATCATGTTCAATGTCCATGTCACACCTATGCCGGTAGTTGTTGGGAGCACTATGCTCGAAGTTGTTGACGAATACGTTTACCTGGGACAAATAGTCCGACTAGGTAAGTCCAACTTCGACCGAGAGGTCAATCGACGGATTCAACTCGGCTGGGCAGCGTTCGGGAAATTACGGCATATCTTTTCGTCAGGTATACCTCAATCTCTAAAAACTAGATTGTACAACCAGTGCGTGTTGCCAGTGATGACTTACGGATCTGAGACGTGGTCCTTCACTGCTGGCCGTATGAGGACGCTTAAGGTCGCTCAGCGAGCTATGGAGAGGGCTATGCTCGGAGTTTCTCTGCGTGATAGACTCAGAAATGAGGATATCCGCAGTAAAACCAGAGTGACCGACATAGCCCAACGGATTAGTAAGCTGAAGTGGCAATGGGCCGGCCATATAGCTCGAAGAACCGATAACCGATGGGGAAGAAAGGTTCTCGAGTGGCAGCCTCGTACCGGTAGGCGTAGTGTAGGGCGACCCCCCACTAGATGGAGTGACGACCTGGTAAGACATGCAGGAAGTCGGTGGATGCAGGTGGCTCAGGACCGTGCTTTGTGGCATTACTTGGGGGAGGCCTATGTTCAGCAGTGGACTTGTGAAGGGCTGTAATGATGATGATGATGATGATATATATACAATACGTAACAAAAACCCTGTGGTTCCCGTTAACTGCGTTATCACAATCAGTATCCAAGAATATAGAGATAATTTTTTTTAATAAAAACACATTCAAAAAAGTTTAATTTTGATAAAAAAAATAATTTGCAAATTGTATGTGGTTTTATTATCCCTGCATTGGCCGAGGAGTAAGAGGATTGTCAAAGACCCCGCATTACCGATACTCGTGTGAGTTGGAGATAATAAAACCACATACAATTTGCAAATTTATTTATTTTTTTTCATCAAAATTACTTTTTTAAATGTGTATTTTTGAAAAAAAAATTATTTCTTTATGCTTGGATACTGATTCTGATAACACACTTAACAGGAACCACAGGCTTTTTGTTACATATTGTATATATATATTTTAAATGGTTAATAAATTTATATACGATTAACTTTACACGGCAGAAGCATTATTTTTTGCCACACAGTGACTATTTAAATCCCGTTGGTAAAATACAATTATATCTAACAGATTTTAAAGATATGAACAGAGGAGCTTTTCATAAAAGTGACTTAAAAGATATTGGCAACAACTAGAGACTAGCAACAACCTGCGGGCAAGAAATTAATTCGTGTAACCTAAACGAGGGAAAATCCCTTGTTAACAAACGTATTGTTATATGTCAGAGTAGAGCCTCATTACGTTGAGATGAAACAAATAAATAACTTAAACGAATTTAAAGTGCCTTTTAGTTTTAAAATTTGAATTGTAAATTTACAAATTTATATTGCAATTTAGCGTCTAAAAATATTTGTTTTCATCTTATATTTTATTTTTATTTTATATGATAAGATGACAAACGAGCACACAACCCATCTGATGGTAAGTGGTTGCTGTGGCCCATAGACATCTACATCTATCCTCGATTACGAATCAAAATGCAAATGCGTTGTCATCCGTGAGGACTTAGGTGGAATGCCTCGTTTCCAGTAAAAAGGGTCTCCGGTTCTCTACACTCACCATACGAAACACAGCAGCATTAAACTACTATTTGACGCTGGTATACTGTTAGAGCGTGGTCCTTCCCCGGTAGAGCCGACCCAATCGTGCTACAACTTTACTACTAATATAACTGCAGCATGGCTCTACCACATAAAAAAGTAATTTATTTACAGCGTGCGCTTTCCCTCTCTTACCACAGCTCTCAGGTGCCGGGTTCGATCTCCGCTGACCCTATGAAATCTTAAATTTAATTATTTCCTTAAAGATGGCTACAGGTGTACATTTACTGCACTAAAGATAAAGAGTATGTTCATTTGCTACTAGTTTTATAAGAAATCTGCTTATTTACTACGTGCCTGACGATATAGGAATACATGCATGTCCAAGAAAAAAAATATTTTAAACACATTAGGAGTGGCGAACTTCATATGTCCTCGTTGTGCGCTAAGGGTAGAAATTAAAAATATATTTAAAATAAAAATGGAAAATATATAAAGGTCTAGTTACCTTATCTTATACCACTCATAGTTTTGTTGTAAAATGATATGAAAGTAAAAAAAAGTTGATTTTGTATCTAACATTTAAGAGATTTCAAATATATAGTTAGACCTTTTTGTGTAAAATAAGTTAAATATTTCCAGTGGATTCAGTAATTGTAAAATAACAGTTAATTATCAGTTTTTCGATGATCGTGAGCAACCTGAAATTGAACTTGAGATACCCGAAGAACGAAGAAAACGATTTGGAAACATTGAAAGCTCCCACTCGGGATATTTGATACTGATACTGATTAAAATTTAAATTTCTAGTAGTTGATAGCACTTTGATCGTTCAGATTTGTGAAAAGGGTGCAGAGTATTCTGATATATTTACGCAGATGAAGATGCAACCAATTAAGTTTATTACAAAATGAAAATACTTGGTCGTATTTACGAAGACTATAAAATGTAGCTGAATGCAATTGTTAGAATAACGATCAAAAGATATGTTAATATGTTGTTCAGGTAGTTCTGAGCTAGATAAATATATGTATCGACGTAATCAATATTCGGCTAAATGAGAAATTAATAAGCAGGATCTTTATTACTAATTTGTATTCGTAGCAAGAAATCTTTATACCGTAAAGAGATCGCAAGGATACATAGTTTGTGTAGTTCTGTAGTTTCTAGAATCTGTGCGTACCATGCGAAGCAGCTAATAAATTGCAGACCGAGTTTCTTAACACTTCATTCTTAATGGTAATATACCAAAAAGTAATTTAATGATTGCCGCGTGGAGGATCCATAAATCTATTTCGTCATGTGGTAGTCATAATAACTGAAAATGTAAAATGCCAAAAATATCTAATATAGCTTATTACGATAGAGATTAAGTAACCAGGTCGGCGAGAAAAAGCAGCGTCAAAAGTGCCAAACATTTATAGTATTTCAATCATTAATTTACCTTTATATAAAACGAATCATCCCTTATGGTCTGATAAGAAAAAGAATAACCCCAAATATAAACCTGGACAATTAATTTTGATACAAAAAGTCAACCAGATGCACAATACACAAAGAAGTACAGCAGAAAAAGAGAACTAAGCGAATCTTTGATTTATTTAGATATTATTTAGAGCACAACGAACATGCTTTCCTTTTTTCTTAGATTTTTTGACTGAACGTTTCGTTCGGAATATTTTTATTACCTAGTATTACTTTTACTTATTTAAACAAAGTTAAGTAAAAGGCTTATGAAATTATTATCAGAATATATTAGAAAGATAATATTAAGTAACATACTTACAGTAGATATTATTAACAGGAGTATTTAAACGTGCTTAAATTAATTAATAATGACTCTTCAGATAATAAAACCCTACCTCTTATACTAGCTTAATAAATGGCCATTTTAGTGACTTGGATGCAGACTACTTGTTTCAAAATATTTATTCAACTGATTTTAATGAAGAGGGGCAAACGAGCAAGCGGCTTACCTGATGGTAAGTGTCAGCCACCACCCACGATCAACTTCATAATCAGGGGAATCGAATGTTCGTTGCCGGCCTTTTAAAAATAAGTAAGTTCATTTCTTAAAGGCACCTAAGTCGTATCGGTCCGGAAAACCCCCCCATGGTAAACGATTCCACAACATAGTCGTGCGAGTAAGAAAAATCTTAGCTGCACAATAGTAAACCGCTAAGCTTTAAGAAAAATAAAAATAGAAAGTACGAGTAAAAAACCCTTACCCGCAATTTTCAATCGTTTTTCTGTCCGCCAAAATGAGTGTATCTAACGAAGAAATTCGATACTTTCTGAAGTTTTACTACAAAAGAAAACGAAAAATGCGAAAAAAACGTTTATGGACCTAATTAATTGTCAGTAAGAGTAGCACAAAGTTGGTCCAAGCGTT
Organism: Parnassius apollo; assembly: GCA_907164705.1. Taxonomy (NCBI): domain Eukaryota; kingdom Metazoa; phylum Arthropoda; class Insecta; order Lepidoptera; family Papilionidae; genus Parnassius; species Parnassius apollo. The sequence goes on from CAJQZP010001172.1 coordinate 6,201,077, forward strand.
CTCAGTCTGTGAATATTGATGTCAAAGATGCAGTTAGCTCTGATCCCCCTTATACGAATATAATCGATGCCATTTTTGGAAAAGTGAAACAATATCGACATATTACCGACCTAGCCAAAGAATTGAGGATTCACCACAAAACAGTTTTGACCTATTTGTAAAAGTCTGGCTATACATAAAGGTCAATTTTTGGGTTTCACACGAGCTCGGTGAAAAAAACCTAATGAATCGTGTACTCATATGCGATTCTCTATTGAAACGTAATGAAACCGAACCATTTTTGAAAATATTGATCACTGGTGATGAAAATTGGATCACCTACGACAAGAACGTGCGAAAAAGATCATGGTCAAAGGGTAGTCAGACAGACTGTAGCGAAAACCGGATTATCACACCTAAGGTGATGGTGTGTGCATAGTGGAATTGGAAGAACATTGTTTATTATGAGGTTTTACCGCCAGGAAAAAAACTATCGATTCAGATCTCTACTACCAACAACTAATGAGACTCAAGCAAGAAATTGAGAAAAAACGGCCGGGATTGATCAACAGAAAAGTAGTGGCCTTTCATCATGATAACACCAGATCACACATATCTTTAGCCAATCAGCAAAAATTGACGGAGCTTGGATGACAAGTGTTAATGAATCCACCATGTGTACCATAAGATTTTCATGTGTTTCAATCTCTTCAGAATTCTTTGGGTAGTATTAGGTTAACACCAAGAGAAGAGTCTCGAATCTACTTGTTGTATTTTTTTGGTCAAAATCCCTAATCAATTGTTCGGTGTAATTCCAGCTGCCAAATTTCACCAACGCACATCGCGACAAAACTTACTGTGTACTTGTATTGATATTATAACCAGCTAGATAAAAACAGTACAACCAAGAGATTTTTCTTCAACTTTAGACAAACAAAATACGAAGGAACATTTTTCCCGACCTATTACTTAGTACCCGGATGACCGAGCTTTGTTCGGTTTTTATTTTGAAATTACATTTAGATACAAATTACATACTGATGAATAATATTTTTTGATGTTATTGACATAATAGAAAAAACTGAACTGGTTATTTGAATAAAATATCATGAGTGCAATTAGTTTAATTAAAATTCATTCAATAAATTCAGTCACAGTGTTTGCGGTCGCCCTCCTCCGGAACGGCTTTTTATGAAATTTTAAAATCTTATATGTATATTTGGTAAGTATGAGAATAGTTCCTAAAGTATATTTATACCCTGTAGGTGGCGCTGTTGTTGAGATCTAGAAATCACGTGAGCAAAGCCGGGCCGGACCGCTAGTATACTGAACGACCTCTTTGAACGTCTGGAAAAAAATAGCAATAAATAAAAATATATTATGGTTGTAGCACGAATGGGTCGCCTCGTCGCTCAACCGGGAAAGGACCACGCTCTCACAGAAAGAATACCAGCGTAAAATAGCAGCGTAATACTGCTGTGTTTCATAAGGTGAGTGTACAGATCCGGAGACTCTTTTTTACTGGTAACGTGGTATTCCATCTTAGTCCTCAGGGGTGACGACGCATCTGCCTATTTATTCTTAATCGAGGATAAATAAAAGAGTCTATGGCCACAGCACCCACTTACCATCGGGTGGACTGTGTGTTCGTTTGTCACCCTTATTTTATTTAAAAAAAAAACTAATTTGAAATAAGCTTTTAGTACTAAAAAATGACAACAAAAGTTTTGAACTAAATGAATACATCAACAATCAATATTACATATATTACTAAGGAATCTACGGAAATTAAAATATTACGTACCCAAATAGTAGCATTTATTGATAGATCAGTTTCATAACACGTAAATGTAAAATGAAATAAAAATTGTATAATAATATCAGTGCCATAGGCTTTTATTCCGTTCACCTCTTACACCCAATTCAATAAAAATAATCCAGTACCATTAAACTATTATGTACTACGTACATATTACTTCAATGTCCAGTACATATTAAGTATATATGTTTTATAACATACAATACATAGTATTCACTCCGAGACCTTGACGCTTAGAAATATATTCTAAGGGCAGTATGAACGTAAATAATCTATAATTCATTTTTTTGTATTTAATGTATTTCTAGCATATTTTATATATACATTTTTGCTTTCTACGATCCTTCTACATCTAAACTAACTACGTTAAATCTCACACTATTCCGTGCGCGCACTATGCTTAAAAAGAAGTATAAGTTTTCACTTCACTTATTAATAATACGTACAAATGTTTTAAATTTTGTTATTTATTTTGTATATTGTATTTGCTTATTTAATATAATATTACATAATATTATATCACAATTACATTTAAATGATATTTTTATTTGAACATTTTAAAAGGTATCTATGTAATAGGTCTTAACCTATGAAATTGTCGTTCTGCAATATTGGCCATTTGAAATCGAAATAATTTTTGTTTGACTAAGAATTTAATGTCAAATTAATTTTATTTAAAAAAAAAAACACAGAATTCTTTTTGAAAATTATTAATTTGGTTATTGATTAGCGTTATGTTTTCATCGCATCTGAATCTTTTTCGTCATCACGTTAAAAATTCGAGTAAGATGGAATATGAGCACCGTCATGGCAGCAACGCGGCACAAGCGGTATTCAACATTAACGACGTTTACAGAGCAAATACTACAAACTAACACACCATCTTGTTATTGGTTTGCACGCTACCGTTCTGGAAATTTCCACCTGAAATTTATTTACTTATTTATTAGGTCTACCAGCGATTTCACATTACATACGTTACATGCATTTCTTAAAGTATACACATTAAGTGCACAGGGTAAGTAAAATCATTTAAAGGTTAACACGACATGCTTTTTTGATATTAAAACTGAATAAATCTAAAAATGAGTTAAAAAAACAGAATCAAACCAAAATCCGAAATAAAAAAAAAGCGATATAAAATGAATTTGGTAAAAGCCTGCAAAACCTTATCAATTTAAACAGATGTGACTGGCTAACTAGGTAGCTGATAATTAAGTTACGAAAAGTGTTAGGGGAGTCATCTCTATATCCAGTCTAACTTTTTTCTTAGTAATTATATAAAAAATTAAATCTAGCAATGAACCACATTGGTCATCCGACAACTTTGATGAAGTTAAAGACGATTGTGAAGCTGATGTTACTCAATCTACAGCTGAATTACCGGCAGCTTTCCACGTTAGCAAAAAAACTCTGTTTTAACATAAAAAATAAACATTTTAATAAAATAATAATAATCCTTTTAGTATAACTCGAAATTATTATTTCGTCCACTTGTATTTAGTACATGACATCACTGTCACTGACATGTTTGTTCAATGTTATTTGAAGACCATTGTAAATTAAATTATTGGAGCTCATCATAGCAAATGGTATCCTTATCGTAGTATGGTAATAAAAATCATATATTATTATATTTTATTGTAAAAGCTTCGCGACATTTATTTAAAATAGTTAAATAGTTTTTTCTAAATAACTATCGATACATGTACAAAAAGTTTAACAAATAAGATGAGTTTATTTGTGAGCGAATTTTTTTGAGTATAAAAGAAATAAAAAAAAATCCTTTTCATGTTAAATATTTAATTCTTAGCTATCTTAATCCTTATGGGCCTTTCCAAGATTAATAATCAAAAATAAAAAAGTACAGATACCTACTCAGTAATAGAAATTTATCATTATCAACATCATCAACAGGTGTATCAATGCGTGATTTATGATTATCTTTCTATTGACTGGTATACGTCACTGATTGATTGTGATTGTGATTGTGTAATTCAAACAATATGCACTTGAGACTGCCCACTGTCCTAGACCCTAAGTGGGTCTCGATATTAATATGTTGAGTTTGTTGTTTGTCAGATAAAATAGAAGGCGTTTACGTCGGTATGTTGAAGAGCACTGTAAGCTAAATTAATTTCGCAAAACACATATTTTTTATATTTATGATAATTTCATTCAAAAAAACTTTGTGTGTTTTACGCAAGAGGTGGCAAAATGCACACACGCTTTCAGCAATATTCTGCTATTTGTTAAAATTCACCAAAACATCTAAACGCCGCTGGTAAATTTAATACTGGATATTAAAATTGAATGCGAAAGTATGTATTTAAATAAATCATTTTCTTTGACAAAAAAGTATTATGCTAATTTAGTTTGTGCATCTGTCGTAGTCGACTTAACATAAGGAGGAGAAACAAGTAACACCAGATAACGATTAATTAATATTTTTTAATAAATAAGGGTTAAAATCAACAGCAATCATACGAAAAAATCAAATCGCAACACAATCTTATCTTTTTATTAATGTATTATCACTGAAAAAACAACAAAAAATGCCTCCTACCTTTAACATGATAGCATAACTAAAATAAATTCAATAAAGGGTCAATATTTTATTAAATACTTGAATAAATATATTTTAAAAATAAAACAAATAGTAAAAGGATAGCACACCGTACATCTCTCCTAAATAAAATAACGAATAATTACTAGTGTTAATTAACATACATTAAACAATAATGATTTTTTACATACAATCTTCTGAAACCGGTGTGTATTTTAGGCCACTGTCATTTAGAGTGGTTACAACCCATGCACCTTCTGGTAACTTCCCTGATTGTAAAAGTTGAACTGCAGCAGCAACGTTGGCACCACTTGTATATCCAACGTACAATCCTTCCTTCTCTCCTATTAGATTCTTATATTTAATAGCTTCTTCGTCCGTCACGCTGATTGTTCCATCCATATATTCAAATTTAAAAAGGTTAGGTACACAACCGTAACCCGATCCTTGTAGTAGATGCAAGGGCTTTGTAATCTCCTTTCCTTTGATAGGCTCGGAACCTGATGGTTCTACTACAAATGATTGTAATTTTGGGTTCTTTTCTTTTAAATATCTCGATGTACCTGTGAACGTACCAGCTGTGCCTACGGTTGCAACGAAAGCGTCAACTTGATGGCCAGTTTGTCTCCAAATCTCAGGTCCTGTTGTTTCGTAATGCGCTTGAGCGTTCGCTTCATTATTAAACTGATTCACATAGTACGCTCCCGTTTCGTCCACTAACCTCAAACCTTCCGCTTCAGCCACTTTCACATCAGCAAGAGTAACGTTACCGTAAGTTCCCTCCACTTGTGGCACCCTCATACATTTCGCGCCGAGAGCTTCCATATGTAGTGCTCTCTGTACACTGTTTCCTTTAGACATGGTGATAGTTAAAGGATGGCCTAGTATTGCACAGACGATGGCCAGACCACAGCCTTGGTTACCCGATGTTACCTCTAATACTGGAGCTCCAGGTTTTAAGTCACCACTCTCCCGTGCTTTTCGTATCATGTACAGTGATGAACGGCATTTTATTGATGCGCCAGGATTCATGAATTCACATTTTGCCAAAATACGACCTGGCCCTGTATACAGCCTATCGAGAGCAACTATTGGAGTTTCACCGATTAATTCCAAGGCTGAAGCCTTAATTTCATTAGGAACACTGTTGCCTGTTGCCATAATATGTCCGTTTGTAACACTTTTCGCTAATAGTTAATTGTTTCACTGTGTCTTAAATTACACTAATGCTTGATTTCACACGTAGTGCTTTAAATCGTAGCCGGGCAGCGAAGGTCGATGAGACGAGTGCACACGGCTCCACAGCAAAGTGAGCTAGTAATGACGTAAAATAAACTGAAGCAATAATCGATTCGAGACGACATCGATGTTAAAACAAAGCCGTCTTTACGATAAATTTCTGTGAAATTAAAGTTTTTGTGAAGAACCAGCAATTTGCCGGTTTAGCGTCAAAGTCGCTATATTCAAAAGCCAATACGAGTTATGAAAAATTCATTGTTAATTCTATCATTAAGCCTTTTACCAGCTCTGAACAAATTTGATCAGTTCTAAAAGAATGAAACAAGATAGAAGATTCCTCATAGAATTTCGTTTTATTACGCGCAGGTGAAAACGATTCTAACCCAACTAGCGTACTCATCGAATATGCGGCAGCTTTAAAACGCTTTAAACTTTCTTTGACGGCTTCGTGACCCAGAGGCTTAGCAATGAGTTACAGCGCTAAGGGCCGCGGATTCGAATCCCGCATGGGACAAGTATTTGTATGGCCTACAAGTAATTGTTCCGGTTCTTGATGTTTATCCTTGTGAAACTTATGTTTGTAAACTGCTCCCACGATACAGGAGAAAATCCTAATGTGGAGGTAACGTTTTTTAAAAGAAAAAAAGCATTAATATAATTATAATCGGTATAAATATTATTACCTTCTTAAATGTTTATAAGTTAAATAATTTTATTTGTAATATATCTAAAACTGTTTCAAAATGTAAGTTTATTTATACAAAATCGCATTGGTTGAAAAGAGGAAACGAATGTTTATACCATATTTGGAAGAAAGTTAATTTGATAATGGATTCGCAATATTATGCTAAAAAGTACTTGTCGCCTGCAGCGCTTCGAAATATCATAAAAGATCGGTATACAAAAATTTTAGTAAATAAACTAATACCACAAAAGGGCACTATACCGTTCTATTTTCGTATAATAAATGAATATATACGCGAAAAAGAAAAAAATAAGCGACACGAACAAAAAGAAAACTACAGTCAAGAATTCTATTCAAACTTAAATAAAATTTGAATTTTTCGTAAATAAAGATATTACATTTCAATGTAAAAATAACTACAATACGATAAAATGTTTCCATTAAAACATAGCGGTAATACTAGGTAACATAGAAATGTTCAAGTTAACAATAGCTCGCATAGGTGCAATAGATGTGATCTGCTTAAGTGAAACTTTCATAAAACGATGAACTGAAAGTAATCTAAATTAGTTTCGTATTTTTCTAGAGAACAAAAAAGACGTGGTGGTATGTGCATACTCCTAAAAAACAATTAATAAGGAGCTTGCACTAACTATTTTGAATCTTGTGGTACAGAACTTTTGGACTACAATCTTATTATTGTCCGTATTTATCGTATACGAAACTCTATTATTATTGCCTGGGTATCTATATAGTTTTCTCATCTGGTTGGGTTCCATAAATATATAATTGGTTAAATATATAATTGCGAACGAAAATGATCAATATACATAAATAACTATAAAATAAAATAAATACATAAAAATACATAAATAAATAAAAGCCCAACCAGACTATTATTATTATTGGGGGGTATCAATAATATTGTGTAATAAGAGAAGAGTGTGGTTTGCAAGATGATGTTGTGACCAGGATTAAGAAAGTAATGCTTCGGTGGTTTGGTCATGTGGAAAGAATGAATGAGGAAAGAGTGACAAAGAAAATTTATGGTGCAGAAGTGAATGGCAGAGTCGGAAAGGGACGTCCTAGGCGAAAATTTATCGACCAAATTGGCGATTTATTGAAAACGGGCCAAATTAGGAGTACCCTTAACCGACGAGCATGTATGCGTAGGTGTATGGATGTGAAGGAGGCAAGAGAGGTGTGTCAGGATCGTGCCAAATGGAAGTCTGTAGTCTCTGCCTACCCCTCTGGGTGACAAGCGTGAGTGTAGTTATGTTATGTTATGTTATGTTATGTTATCAATATAGTTTTCTCATCTGGTTGGGTTCTATAAATATATAATTATAAATGAAAATGAAAAGATAAATATACATAAATATCAATAACATAAAATAAATATAAAAATACATAAATAAATAAAAGCCCAACCAGATGGAGGCCCTCGGCAGGGGAGGGAGGTAGAACCAGATTGGACTCATACAATCGCCCTGGAAGATACCCCTTCTTATCCTTATGTGGCTTTCCGCAGCCATCATCCGCTCACCCAGATGACAAAGGATCGTACTCCACTGCCCCATACATTGCTCGAGGAAGTCTTTAACTGTACAGTCTATCTTGTACAGCTCGAGGACTCTCTTTAGCCATGTATGGGGCACCGAGTCGAATGCCTTTCTGTAGTCTATCCAGACGGCGTAGAAGTTCCGACGGTTGCGTTTCACCACTTTGCCAATGACCGCGTCAATGAGAAGTGGTTCCTTGGTTCCACGACCACCGCCCCGACATCCATTTTGAGCGCGCGACATCACCTGATTTGAGTCCAGGTGACGAGTGATTCTCGCGCTCAAAGTGGATGTTAGTGTCTTGTATATGGTCGGTAGACACGTGATGGGGCGGTATTTGCTCGGGTCTGTGGTATCTTGGTCTTTAGGAACCAAATGAGTAATCCCAGTAGTGAAGAGACTCGGGAGCGACTTCTGGTTGAGAGCCTCTTAGAACTGTCGGGCGAGCACAGTGTGACACACCATAAACCCCTTCAGCCAGCAGTGATGCAGCCCGTCGAGTCCCGGACTTTTCCAGTTCGGGGCCCTACGGACCGCCTCGGCTACGTCATCCGGCGTTATAATGACGGGGTTATAATAACGCCAATAATAAACCGAGGTTGTCACCTCCGCCCGCCAAGCGTGGAAACTGGCAAATATCCCAAATATGAGGCAATCTGCGGGGGAGACCTATGTTTAGTGGTTGATATTTGATAGTTTTTTATAGGATAAGTTTGGCAAAGGAGCACACAGTCCATCTGATGGTAAATGGTTGCTGTGACCCATAAACATCTACATCTATCCTTGATCGCAAATCAAAATGTAGATGCGTTGTCACCCGTGTGGACTAAGGTAGTATGCGTCGTTTCCAGTAAAATGGGTCTCTGGTTCTCTACATTCACAATACGAAAACGTGCCTTCCTCGGTCGAGCCGACCCATAATAAACACTCACGCCTGTCACCCCGAAGGGTAGGCAGAGACTACGGACTTCCATTTGACACGATCCTGACATACCTCTTTCGCCTCCTTTACATCCATATATCTACGCATACATGCCCATTCGTGTTATAACTATACTACGAATGTAGCTGCAGCATGCCAGCATGGCTCTACCACGTAAAAAACTTGTATCGGTAACGGACGATATAGTTAAATGAAACTTCGCTACTACAAAACAACTAAAGTTACAAAACTCCACTACGGTGCCAGATCTATTCCATGGTATAACTTGCCACCCACTCGCGTAAATTATTGCCCCACACCGAAATCATTCCTCCTCTCGTCCAAAACCCAAACGGAAAAAAAAAGCAACGCCACCACCCCAGAAGGAAATAAATAGTATTAGTGCATTCCGATTGGGGTATTTAATACTTGAATACCCCGATCGGAATGCACGGTGAACATTGTTGCATGGTTACGATAAAATTACTTGTGCCTCAAGATATGACGTAATGGTTCTTTATAGAAGCGGTTAATAATATAAATCTTAAAGAGATAAGATACGTACTACGGCCAGAATGTAACTTAATATGCTTTTATTACTTTTATACTGTCTAAACTTGTACAATAATGAACCGTATGGTAAGTAACGAATCGAAAAAAAGATAAAATATATAAGGGAAAAACCACTGACTGACTCATCACGATAAAAATACACCCGACCCGATTGACTTGAAATTTAGTATAGATCCTCATTTCGCAATGTAGACGCTCACTAAAAATAGATTTTACGATAGTTCCATAAAAAAATCTTTATGTTTTTTTACATCTGGGTTCCGCAATAAAATATTGTGCGAAGCGAGCGGGTATCAGAGAGAAACAGTATAAATACGTGGTAGCGCCATGCCGTAGCTGTATTAATGCTATGATCTAGTTTTAACGTACGAAACAGGAGAATACGAGATACAATCATGATTTGATATAGGTAATCAGTCCGAGCTGCCATTCCAAAATGTGTGGTATGAAATCTACACAAAAACTTGCCAAACAGAGTTAAATGTTTAAACTAAACTGTTAAACCTTAAACTAAATTTGGACAATATTTAGAACAGCTCTCATTTTATTTGCTTCTTGTGGTTGTCTAAATGAGTCATTCGGGAACATTGCTACGTCAAAAGATCTAGGAAAAACCCATTTTTCAAAACGTCTTTTCGGCCGATATCGTCTTGCTAATATCACATGTCAGTAGTACAATATACTTTATGTGATACGTGTACATGTTAAATTATCTTATCTATATATTTATCGTTATAAATTACTTACTGATAAAAGGAAAAAATACGAGAAGATTTCAGAAAGGTTTTAAACAAATATGGCAACTGTGTCTTTTCAGAAAAGTTTATTGAAAGGTGGAATTTCATAAACTGATAATGGATTTCAATACTACGAGTTCCTTGGGAAAAAATATGCAAATCCACCTCTGGGATATTTAAGATTTAAAATAAAATACTTATTTAAATACCTTGTTATTAAAAAAAATTACAAGCTGTTTATAATAATTAATCAAGCTGTTTTTATTGTGTTTGCTTGTGATTACATTACGAAAACGTTATTGTCTACAACAGTAATAAACTGCTTTATTTTAATCTTAGAATTCGTTTCTGAGAAGCTCAGGAATCTCATTAATACAATATACGACATATGCGTGAATCGTAATTCAATAACTAATACATTTATAATCTATCATCTTAAATTCTAATTTAAGAGGATAGATTTTAAACAACCCACATGATCTGCATCAACTCTATACGCTAGTCTGAAGACTTAGATGGAATGCCCGCTGCCCCTGAATGGGTTCCCGCCTGTCGTGGCGGGGGGCTTCGTAGCTGTGTTCACCCATGGTGAACAAATGCTGGCCCTAAATAAAGGGCTAGTCCGAGGTGGCCACTCCGTATGGTAAGACCATGAGCCCACTTTGGAAGTGTTGGTGGCCTACGGTAGAAGGGGTATCCTCTCCCCCTACCGATCGTTCAGCCGAGGTGGAGTCGCGAGGGATAAGGTTTGTTGGTAGGGCGATGCGCCACTCGCCCTATCCTCTGCAACTCTGGCGAGGCCGCAATGTGGCGGTGGTAAGGCCGCGAGGGGTGAGGAGTGTCGGTATTGCGAAGCGCCGCTCTCCCTACCCTCCGTGGTCGTTATACTTATTCTTAGTTGGCAGCGAAAGCACAAACAAATAAAAGAACTTTTAGTAAATCCAAAAGTGCATGCCTTAAGCACTCATGTTATATGTCAATTTTTTAAATACACACAAGTTTTTACAAATAACCTTGTTATTATCACTTCTAGTTTTCCGATAATTTTATGTTAAACTTCAATAAAAGAAAATTTGGAAAATCCAAAAGTGCACAACTCATAAATGCTCATAAGATCGCGGAAAAATGTAAAAAAATTCGCAATCAACAATAGAAAAAATATTTTTTAATTTTACTATGTTATTATTATTGAGATTCAAAAAATCTATTATGGCTAATTGAAAAAACTTTTTAGGAAATTATCTTAAAACGATTACAAATCAATTTTAATATTACTTTAATTTTTATCCCCTCGGGCCCCAGTCTCATAACTAACAAAACAAGATAATTGATGGAATCAGGTGTTACTTTGCGGAAATTCATTATAATAAAGATATTAATATTTAATTCGCAACCATCCGCTTAATTAAATACAATGATGTGACTTACCTGGATTGAAGAGCACCTCCCGCCCTCCCTCAATTGCGTGCACTAATCCCTTCACCACTACTCCCAACACCACTATTCCAGGAAAGACACACCATCGACGATAGTACGACACGTGTTTCGCCTCTACACGAGGCATCCTCAGGTGATGTAGACTCTACGGCGTACTCTAGAGGTCAGCTGCCGTAGAGTCTACATACTACTAATCCCGTCACCACTACTCCCAACACCACTACTCCCAACACAACTACTCCCAACACAACTACTCCCGGCAGCGTATTATCGTCGATGGTGTGTCTTTCCTGGAATAGTGGTGTTGGGAGTAGCAGTTCCGGGAGTAGTGGTGTTGGGAGTAGTGATGTTGGGAGTAGTGGTGCTGGGATTAGTGGTGACGGCATTAGTGCACGCAATTGAGGGAGGGCGGGAGGTGCCCTTCAATCCAAGTAAGACACATCATTGTATTTAATTAAGCGGATGGTTGCGAATCAAATATTAATATCTTTATAACAAAACAAGCCCAAACCCAGCACAACTCTTATTACATTATGCATTACTACTCTTCGAGGAGTTCTATGTATTCACCGAAGTATACCTTCAGGTCACTCTGCAAGTTCGGGGGTAAAGTCTCATCATAACTAACATAACGAGCACAATCTCGGCAAACCTAGTACCACTCGTCGAGGATTTCCAGTAGCAGATACCGAAGTACACCTTCAGATAGCTCCATAAAGTCCAAGACGTATAAGTATATTTATATGTGAATCCTATGTACTTTTAGCTAAACAATATATTGCAATAAAAATCTGTGATTTCAAAAATAATAATAATATCTTGGTTAATTATGTATCAAATTTGTTTTTTGGAACAATTTCTAATTCTACAGCGATCGATATTTTTCATCACGAGCCGTTATAAACAAACCACACAGAGGACCCCGGCCGAGCCCGGAGTGAGTCAGACTCAAGCTCAACTCAAAGTGTATTCAGTAAAATAAATTATAACAAAGGCTGCTCATACACCGAAAGCTTTACAATTTCTTAGCGGAAAAAAATAATTATAAATAAACAAAACAAAATAAAACAGCCATTTACACTCCATCCTTCCCACATGATAGATGAAGATATTAAAAAAGAGAAGAGAAGAGTTGAACAATTGATATATTATATATTTCATCAATTGACAGCGCTAATACCCGTGTATACATAAACGCTTTGCGCTTAAAGGTATATACAAAGTACTCTGTGGCTTAAAGCATGCAATAGATGATTAATTATCGTGTATATGTCCTATATTTTTATTGCACAGGGCGATTCTGGACATTGTCCTTCGATAGCTAAAAGAAACAGATTTAAAAAAGATCTTACAAATATAATGGGTTATGAACCACTTAAAACGAGAAATAATGAAAAATTATATAATAAAAATATGATGTTCACAATGGCACAGGCATATTGTGATTTGTTTGTTGATAAACTTATTAAAGTCATGGAAATCTACGTGCGTATTACATAGAAGTAAGGTTTTTTTTATAGGATAGGGTGACACACGAGCATACAGTCCACCTGACGGTAAGTGGTTGCTGTGGCCCATAGACACCTACATTTATCTTCGATTACGAACCAAAATGCAGATGCGTTGTCAGGTTGTCACCCGTGAGGACTAAGATGGAATGCCTCGTTTCCAGTAAAAAGGGTCTCCGGTTCTCTACACTCACTATCAGAAACACAGCAGCTTTAAGCTACTATTTTACATTGGTATACTGCGAAAGCGTGGCGCTTCCCCAGTCAAGCCAACCCATTCGTGTTACAACTATACTACAAATATAACTACAGCATGGCTCCGCCACGTATTTCTTTATTTTGCAATTAAAAGAGTTCATTAATTTCGTTTTTCTACTTTATAAAGGGTCGTAACGGTCTACTGATTAATGAACATTGACATCACAAAAACTTTCACGACTGTAACCCAGAGGGGCTGTCAGAGACTATGAACTTCTATTAGGCAGGATTCGCAAACGACACATCTCTATATTGTATGACAGACTTCTCTCGCTTCTTTAACATCCATATATCTACTAATAACATGGCCAATTTTCTTTATATATAGCCAATTTAGTCGATAAACTTTAGTTTAGGTTGCTTCACCGATTGTGCCACTAACGGTCTGCTGCATAAATATGCTTGTCACTCTTCCCGGATCCATTCTATCTACATATTCAATCACCGAAAAATTCCTTTCTTAATCATAGTCGCAATACTTCTTGAAAACTAATCTTCTCACAATCTATTTCTCTCACATTCGGACTCACAGGATTTGGTTCATTAAAATGCTATGAGTTTTGATTTTGTATTGCATTAAATACTTCACCCGAGAACATTTTTTATAAAATAACACTTTTAAGAGCTACTGCAATAAATTCACGAATTGAATTTCTATAGAAGCCACTATAGTGTAAAGAAAAAACAACGTTGAAATATTCACTTATTATATTTCAGTACCCGGTTGACCGAGCTTTGCTCGGTATTTTTCGCTCGGTTTTTATTTTAATTCGTGTGTTTTGGAAATTATATTTAGATACAAATTACATACTGATGAAATACGAATAATATTTTTTGATCTTAGCGACATAATAAAAAAAACGGAACTGGTTAATTGAATAAAAAATCCTGAGTGCAAATTTAAATTTTCGTGTTTTTAAAAAATACTAAAAAAAGGGCTCGAAAAAAATAGATTTTCTCAAAAAAAGAAAGGAACTTGAAAAAAAAAATTAAAAAAAGTCGGTGTCGGTCTGGGCTTGAACCATGGTATTACGATTTTGTGACCGCCCAATATACCAATTAAGCTATTTGTACTCATTAATAAACCATCAAAATTTACCTTCTTATTCTAATGATATTGTAGCAGTTTTTCATTGCCTAAAAACACGGACAAAAAAGACATTTTCTAAAAATAAATCCTAGCTAGATCGATTTATTGCCCCCCGAAACTCCCTGCACACAAAATTTTATGAAAATCGTTGGAGCCGTTTCCGAGATTCCGATTATATATACAATATATAAAAAAAAAGAATTGCTCGTTTAAAGGTGTAGGATTTATTTATTTATTGCATTTTATGTAGGTAAAATATTGGATTCTAAACTCTCTTTTAATACATCTTGCGGACTTGAATTTTAGATTTACATATACCTGGAGACACGGACGTGTCGGAGAAAATACGCTATGTGTAAGTATATGGTTTTGATGCAGGTATAAAAAAAATTAAACATTATTTAATTATTAATCAATTGCTCTACCTTTCGATATTAAACCTACATTTCAAAGGCCTAACGACGAGTACGACTAACTTATGCTACGTACGTGTTTCTGTTAAAAGAGTAAGCCATATACGTCCCACTGGGCTCAGGCCTCCCCTCATTTCTGAATAAGGATATTTTTCTTATTCCTAAGCAGGTCCTCACTCCTCCCCGAAGTAAATCAGCACTTAATGTATGTATGGAAAATGTAGATTGTAGATTAGGTTACAATTTGTATCTTGAAAAGATTTTTTCACCTAACAGTTGCACAGTATTCTAACCCAACTACGTGAAATATCAGATTAACAATATTTTATCAAAAACATTTACAACTGAAATTAGCGTTTGACTGCCAAAAATTAAAATGAGTTTCACAGAATACATAACATGTCAAATCCATTAATTTTAATTTACTTGTTTTTACTAAAACACAAATCCTAGACACTTAAATTTTACAACACGTTAGCTAGACAAAAATAGCGAGTTGTGCCATATTGCTAGATTTAACATAGCATGGCATGCATAGTTTAGTTTTTATATTGTCTATTTTACGTGGTAATATGGTGTAGCTATATTATGGTGATGCATTGTCGACTCGACCAGGGTAGGACCACGCTCTCACAGAATATCGGCGTAAAGTAGCAGCTGAATGCTGTTGCGTTTCGTATAGTGAGTATAAAGAACAGGAGACCCTTTTTACTGGAAATCAGAATTCAATTTTAGTCCTCAGGGGTGACAACGCATCTGCATTTCGATATATTATAAAAATGTAGATGTCTATGGGCCACAGTATCTACTTACCATCGCGTGGACTGTGTGCTCGTTTGTCACCCTTATGCTATAAAAAAATTTGCAAGAAAAAAAAATTGTTTAGTACAGTATTAAATTTCGGTTAATTAAAAAGAAGGTCACCAATCTTTAAATATTCCATTTATGGATACAGACTTGTTTTTTGTGTTCTAAATGCTAATTGTTTTAATTTTATGCACTATTTTAAAACTCAATGTGTCAATCAAAGAACCTTCTGTTTGTTCACTTCAACGTTTTTAAGTTAACATAGACACCTTGCCAAAAATGCGCCATTTGAACGTACTTGTTGTAGCTTCCCTTACACTTGTTTTTGACCACCAGTCGGTGAAACATTGATTCATCGTTTTAGGACGGTATTTCTACTACTGGTCACAAGAGCCTTGACCGTCAATCAGTGGGGTATGCCGAGTATACAATAGGCTGGCCAGCTTGGCTTTCTTTACATCGCTGCCTCGTTCCGTTTTATATTCACATTATTACAATAAATTAATTAAATTAGGAAATTATTTATTTATCAACAATTAGTGATTAATCCCAACACTTTCTTTTACTATGATTATACATGTAAGATACGATATTTTAACATAATACTACCTAAGTCAATGCTTGTTTGTATTACGGGATTCGCACATTGCGCTACTGTAAGTATACAAAATAACTAAACCTTAGAAGAGCACAACTAGTGCCATTTAAATATGTGTGGAAAAATAATAATAAGTAATGATAGCTTATTAAGTGCCGATTAACCCCGTGCTTAGAAAGAAAAATTATGAGGAATAAAATATTAATAAGGACGACACAAAAAAAAATGAAAAATCAAAGAAAACAATAACAAATTTTCTACTAATAATTTATGAAACAATTTATTATAAATATTGCATTTATTGATTTATAACGGAAAATTTAATTAAAATCCGAGAATTGCACGTTGCTCTCCAATGTGTTAGCGCTACTATTATGTATATATCATGATTATAAATTTATCAATCTCCGTTTATCGGAACAAACGACCCTGAAACCTCCGGCCGCAATTCGGGTAATTCCAAAATGGCTGCAGCAATTCGAACTACAATATACCTAATAGCGCAATTATGATAAGTTATACATCCATATAATATAACTAATCATAATTGCGCGTAAAGCATTAAAATTAAATGTCAGAATGGAAATTTATTACTTATTAGGTGCAACTAATCTTTTATTACTTTAGGCGGTGACGCTTTTGTTATTTACTCTCAGATGAAGTAAAAAAGGTAGATATCGCACCTAGAATATACATATTATACACTCTTATCTATGACCTAGAACAAGAAAGTGTAACCAATTTTATAACTTTGTGTGAGTCAGAGAAATGTTGCCACTTTTTCTAAAGTTCCTGAAAATCGAGATACAATACTACAACTATATATTAACTAATCATAATTGCGCGTAAAGCATTAAAATTAAATGTCAGAATGAAAATCTATTACTTATTAGGTGCAACTGTTCTTTTATTACCCTAGGCGGTGACGCTTTTGTTATTTACTCTCAGATGAAGTAAAAAAGGTAGATATCGCACCTAGAATATACATATTATACACTCTTATCTATGACCTAGAACAAGAAAGTGTAACCAATTTTATAACTTTGTGTGAGTCAGAGAAATGTTGCCACTTTTTCTAAAGTTCCTGAAAATCGGGATTAAATACTACCACTATATATAAGAGTAATATGCGATGCGAATGTATATCTGTTTGTTTTAATAAATTTCAACAATTTGACAATCCAAAAAGATGAAACACGTAGGCGTCTGTAGATCATTTAAAAGTCTTCTTGATAGAGTGTCCAGTGAGCATGTAAGCATCGATAAAATATACAACATATAAATCTTGGACCATTAGAAATAAGAAATACTGGCAACATTTCCCGTTACGTAATCTCGAAACATTGACATTCGTGCTTCGAATAACCTTCAAAATTGTGTTGGAATAACAAATTAAAATATAGTTAAATGAGTGTTTACGAGTGAAACGGTATTGCTTCAGGCTTTTCGTTCACTTTAGTATTGTTTTTGCACCATTTATCTACACAGGACGGCATTTTGTAGGCAAATTTACTGCATGACGCCCCGGGAAGTACTGAGCGAAAATAAGCGTAGTTTGATGCATGTGTGTGCGTGAACGCGTGTGCTTATAAAGGTGCGGAGTTTTTTTGGCTTCACTTATAACAAAGGCCGCGCTGTATCTACCTTTTTTTACTTCATCTGAGTATTTACTATTATTACCTCTGGAGTTTTCAGTTCACTGCTGTAGAAAAAAAGGTACCCCGAGTGATGGCCTCTTAGAGGGGCTTATTCGCTCTTTTGCCCCACGGGATTGTCATGTTCACCACGTTTGCCAGGTGGGTTGGCAACCACAGTTTTTTCTGGTTTTGAGCAGTGATCAGCGTGCCTAGTGCGAGTTTTTTTACGTATCCGAAATCAAATATATAATTGGAAAAGATAATTGTTGAAGAGTTAATTTTATTTCGTTTTATGTGAACGATGTATAATTATGACAGGACATTTTTTTCGCGTGGAGGATGTTTGGATGTCTTAGTGGCTACTCAGGCATAAATAACTAATAATTATAAATGACTGCTATTAAAGCGCCAGTGTCGAAGCAAGAGCTCGTGCATATTTTTGTCCGTTGTTACACCCCGATGGCAGGCAATTTAAGGATAGATATCGCATTTTCCATTAAAGTGTTAAAGTTTTGTGTAAACATTGTGATGGTAGACCTTAGATATACTAAGGCCTACCATCAGTATTCAATAATTATGTCAATTCCTAATCAATTCTTCATACAGACTATCCTATCGCCTGCATTAGACGATGCTTTGATGAGGCATCCATGTCGAAAATCCATTAAATTATAGTCCGTGAAACCTAGTTATAATACAAAACACACACATCAAAGTTGACTTAACACTAAATAACTTAAATTTCATTTACTGCTCCCAAAACTATTTCCTTAAAAGCATAAACGAAAATATCTTCATGTTTTTTTGTGTTTAATCATTGACCTATTATGTACTAACTAGAGGCGACACTGCATGTAGTTATGCTGTTCAATTTAATTGCGGTGTTAGCACCGTACTTTACTCAGTCACTTAAGATTGATTGACTTAGCGGTCAGCTGCCGTAGAGTCTACATCACCTGAGGATGCCTCTTGTAAACAGTAAACAGGTGTTGTATTATAGTCGATGTTGTGTCTTTCCCGGAATAGTGGTGTTGGGAGTAGTGGTGCCGGGAATAGTGGTGTTAGGAGTAGTGGTGCTGGGATTAGTGGTGACGGGATCGGTGCACGCAATCAAGGGAAGGCGGGAGGTGCTCTTCAATCCAGGTAAGACAGATCATTGTATTTAATTAGCGGAAGGTTGCAAATTAATTAACATCTTTATTATAATGGATTTCCGGAAAGTAACGCCTGATTCTATCAATTAGTAATATTTTTTATATTTAAATCTGCTCATTATTCTTTTATTTTATTTTTAGGTTTCCACATCAAAGTCAAAGTGGAAAAATTCGTCCATTTTTAACTTTGGCGTGCCCAGCATTTATAAACGACTCTTATTCTAATTTCAATAAATATATTTGTTATTTGAATGTTAGTACCCGGATGATCGAGCTTTGCTTGGTATTAATTTTTTTTTTGGAAATCGTGTGCATGAAGTTCTCTCCAACCTGGCATCATTGCAATTGAGAGAATACGATAAAGTTAAAGAGTTTTCAGTTGTACGTAATGTAAAATAATTTTGGACCATTACAATTGTTAGGGTAATATACTGAGTTTTTCCTAAGTCATCAATTTCGTTGCGCACTAAAACAATTTTGGTTGACAATAAAGGCAACATACGAAATATAATTCAATACGAAGGAAATATTAAAAAAAAATTTTTTAAATAAATATTTTGTTGATATTACTTGGCCATTGTTTAGAAGTGGAACTTCACGGAGATACAATAATGATGGAAACAAAGATAAATACTTTAGACTTATTCTCTTATTATTCTTCTAGATCCTTTATAAGTTCACTCCTGAATATTAGCCATCCAAGCTACAGTAAATAAAGACAATTGTTTAACCACATAACCGTTTCCCTCGTCGACGACATTCATTTTTTTCCGCCAATGACTCTTTTGTTAATAACCAGCTAGTGCAAGTGGTAAATTAGCAATTGCTAATTTAGGTGGTGAAGGGAAACATTGTGGGGAAACCTGCATGCCTGAGAAATATTTCCAAGACGTGAAATTCGCCAGCACGCATTGGGGCAGCGCGGCGGATAAGAACTCCACACCATATAAGAAATGAGAGGAGGCCTGTGCCTGTGTGCTATAACTTTAACTTTAGTGCCACGCTATATTACAGTACCTTTTGCACCTTGGACATTGCTTTATGTCGCTAGTCTGGGTAATATCCACTACCCCATATCATCTCTGGGTTACGTAAAAGGCGGCGAAGGGAAACAATTCATGAGATGGGTAGCAACGACTTTCTAATAACGAATAAAAATTAAAAACTGTGGTTGCCATACCGCTTGCCAAGCGTGGCAACTATGGAAAATACAATAAAAATAATTTTTAGCGGGGAATAGCCGCTCAGAAGTGGGCCTAACTAAGGCGGATTACGAGATGTGTTATGTAGGCTCGGCCTGAGCCGCCAGGGGGCAGTTCAGGTCAGCCGAAAGCTTGTTGGTGGGGTCCGAGAGAGAGTTTCTCGGCCTGCGCGCACTATAACGAGTGTGAAGAGGGGCTGCATAGGCAGCTGCCTCGCAAATAAGGCTATTTGAGTGGGACCCAGAGGCTTTGAAGAATCTCTCAGAGAGTGATTTGAGGAACTGCTGAATTGTAGGGAGCTCTAAGTCTCGGTGGAGGTCGGCGTTACGGACATAATAGGTCGTGCTGATTCAGTTTTAGAATCTGTCGAAATGATTCGACCAATCATCTAATTAGCCGTGTTTTCGTGATCACCATAGATTTTTCCGAAATTCGGTTTAGCTTATTATTATCCTACGACATGTATAAAGTACACATAATTATAATTATGACAATGAATGCCGTAAAAGAAGTATGTGTCAAATTGACAATTAATTGTATTTCTTGTTGATGGTAATTGGACATATTATGAAGATAAATAAGATTTAAGTACCTTTATAATAAAATACTATTTTTATAATAAAAATAATTTTATCTTTCACAAAGAACTTCATTATTTTAACAGTTACCTTTAAATTGCCATAAAGTAATAACTACATGATTAGTTGATAACTAATTGTTGCATATTTTTTAATATAATGACATTTACTTAGTAAATTTCTGAGCTTGTATACTTTACTAATACTTGTTACGCGTAAACGCGTCCTATCCTAAATGTATACAATGTCAGTACATGTCGGTTCTAGCCTTGTATAATCTCTTAACCGATTTACTGAATCAGCGTTAGAAAGTATACGTGACTAGTACGCAGAAATCGTGTATATTTTCCATTGAAGTAATATGTACTTCGTAGTACATAATAGCTCAATGATATTTTCTGAAAATTTTATTTGCTACAAATTCTGAAAACATACAGTGTAAGAACACTATGAGTGCATGCTGTTCCTGTATAGTTTCAGTATACGCTACCTTGAATACATATGCTCTCAAGCTTATTTAATATGATGGGAACAAAAACCGTATCAAATGCTTTTGCCCGGTCAAGAAAAATGTCAATTGATTAGTTGCCTTTGTCTAATTCTTGAGAGACTTAATCAGTCATTTCCTGCACAGCATCAGCAGTGGACAGTTTTGGCCTGAAACCATATTGCATATTTGATAATATGGATTTACTTTGTAAATAATTCATTTATCTGTTGTTAATTAATTTTTCTAATTTTTAGACGTCTTTGAGAGTATTGAGATGGAAACGATTTTTGTCCCCCGATTTGAATAATGGAACTACAATTGGTTTTTTTTATACAATCTAAGAAAATTCTTTCAGAGAAGCAAATTCGGAAAATACGGATTAATGGTGGCACTAAAATTTGTCTATTTTTTTTTAAATATACTAATGCGTATGCCATCCTAACCAACCGCGCTTGTTTCTTTCAGTCATATTATAATCCTTTCCACCTCAGTAGCGTCCGTATCTAAGCTTAATTGGCAGTTTATTTTAGTTGAGACAGTGGTTCTGAATTCATGTTTATTGTTAGTATTGTTAATTATCTGCTCAGCAAGATTTTTACCAACGTTCACAAAGTAACTATTTGCTGTATTTGCTGATATAAGCGGCGAGGAATTGTTTTGCAATAATTCCGATGAAGATTCATGCTGTTTGGATATAAATACAATATCTTTTACATGCCGCCAAATCTATTTATTATCTCTATATATGTTAATCTATTGGGGAAGCATTCAGCACGGGACTTTGATAGTCTCTAAAAGTAAACGAAGTGATTGCGACAATATCTTTTGGTGGCTATAAGATTATTTTTAATGGCATTTCCCATAGTCGCGTCTTACGATATCCACGGAACAAAACGGGATGGATTTTCCTACGCCGCTTTCTCACTGCAATTTACACTAAAATATTTTTTTAAATTGAAGTAACACGATTTACAGTCCACCTGACGCTACTGAAGCCCATGTATCTCCACACCCACTTCAAAAAAAGAAGGCGTTGTCACCTGTGAGTATTAAGATGGGATGCCTGAGAACCTGTTATTATAGCGGCTCTCTCTACCTTTTAGACCGAAACAGCTCTCGCATTTCTGTTGATGCTGTTGCGTTGACGGCGATAGAAATAAAAAATATTCTCTTTAATTTGCATATAATAAAAGAATTATTCACTCCACTTATTAGCTCTTCACTCAATAATACGTCGAATGGTCTTAATTGAGAATTATATCAATTTGTAGGTACTAATTTATCAACTAAAGTATTCTTTGGTAAGCCTATGTCTAGCAATGTATTGAATAACTCATCTGTTACTTGGTTTAATAAAAATCATAAAGCTTCATTTATATTCGTATAAGTTCCCATTATTTTTTAATAATTGTAGCAACCAAAAGATGTTTTTCATCTCTAAATTGTTACAAACATGGTATGTAAATATCATCATCATCTTTACAGCCCTTCACATGTCTAATGTTGAACAGTCGCTCTCAAGGTCTCATAAATATTTTTAATAGTAAAAATAGAGTAAACAATTTTACTTAAGAAAGCATCAAAAATGTAAAAGATAAAATACTTCAGCCACGTGTCTGAACTATTATGGAAATTCGTATTAGAATAGAGGGTCTTAAAAAAACGTTGTTACCTGGCTCGAAGTAAATTATTCCGGATTTATACGAGCTTTCTGGGTTATTCGTTTTATTTTAGTTTAAATGTGTCTTTATATCACCCAAAAATTGATTTTTCCTTTATCTGATACTGACGAAAAAGTTTGGGGTTGATATTAAAGATAATTTAAATGTATATGAAAAATTTCTCAAAATATTAAAAAGTAATATTTGAAACAATTTAGTAAGCCCGAAGCTTATACAAAATTAGGCATTATAGCAGAGGCTCATTCATTATCATAATCATCATTACAGCCTATAACAAGTCCACTGGTGTACTAAGGCCTCATAAGGGCGATAGTTTCCAACGTTGTCACGTTTGGCAGACGGATTGGCAACCGCATTTCCAGTATAGTAATAGAAATGGGAAATTGTTATTAGAAATGATATAGTGTAGCTTTTACTTATTCCTTACCTATTGTAACCGAGACCGTGGTTAACATGAACTTCTTCTAAAAAATCTCAGGCATAACATTTAAAAGTTGCTGGGGAGCAGGTTTGTTGTAACAGTACGTACTCGTACAAACACCCATCCAGTACATCCACAAACACCCATACACAGTTTCTTGCGGTGCAAGAAACTGTTTACGTCCATCCATTGCGAACGGCGTCTTACATCGGCTGTCTTTCGGAGGAGAAGACTATGATTTTTAGCAATTGCTAATGTATCAAGTATACTAGTATCAATGTCTTAGCGCAATATGCCAATATGTATGTACATATTTAGTAACAAGCGTTTTAATAGCGTCCTACTATGTTAGATTGATGCTACTTTTAGTTAACAAAAATTTTATTTACCCAAGTCGATAGAGGTGACATGGGATATATATATATATATATATATATATATATATATATATATATATATATATATATATATATTGTATATATATATTAATATATAAAAATTACGTGTCACGTTGTTTGTCCGCGATGGACTCCTAAACTACTTAACCGATTTTAATCAAATTTGCACACCGTGTGCAGTTTGGTCCAACTTGAGAGATAGGATAGTTTTTTGCCCATGAGTGACCCACAATTTTTTTGGGAATTTAAGGATTTTTAATAGGACATGACAAAGGGTCGTCGAAAAAGGGCAGAACAACGTCTGCCTGGCAATCTAGTATATATATATACAGGGAATAGAGTGAATGGGGCACTACACTCTATTATGAAGAACCAGAATGTGTCAAAACAGGCACGTATGGTAATTCATAATGCTGTGTTAGTCCCTACGTTAATGTATGGTAGTGAAAGCTGGGTGTGGCAGAAGAAGCACGAAAGTAGAATAAATGCTGTAGAAATGCGCTCTTTAAGAAATATGCTAGGGTTTAATCTGAATGACAGGGTGAGAAATTGCGTGATAAGAGATAAATGTGGTATGCAAGATGATGTTGTGACCAGGATTAAGAAAGCAATGCTTCGGTGGTTTGGTCACGTAGTATGAATGAATGATGAAAGAGTGACAAAGCAAATTTATATGGCAGATGTGAACGGCCGAGTCGGGAAGGGACGCCCTAGAAAAAAGTTTGTCGACCAAATTGGCGATATTTTGAAAATGGGCCACGTTAGAAGTACCCTTAACCGACGAGCATGTATGCGTAGATATATGGATGTAAAGGAGGCGAAAGAGGTATGTCAGGATCGTGCCAAATGGAAGTCCGTAATCTCTGCCTACCCCTCTGGGTGACAGGCGTGAGTGTTTATGTTATATATATATATATATATATATATACACACGCAAATGTGAGTAACGATCCAAGAGCAAGTCTTATCCGACACTATTCCGATGATATCCCGGACGTCAGTCTAAGCGAGATTAGAATGGCTCTCCAGCACCTTAAAAACGGCAGGGCCCCAGGCGAGGATGGAATTACAGCGGAGCTTCTGAAAGCGGGTGGAACACCGGTACTTGAAGTCCTTCAGAAGCTCTTCAATTCCGTCCTCCATGGTGGCACTACTCCGGAGGCGTGGAGCAGAAGTGCGGTGGTCTTGTTCTTTAAGAAAGGCGACAACGCTCTCTTGAAGAACTACAGACCGATTTCCCTTCTGAGCCGCGTCTACGTGCTGTTTTCGAGAGTCATTACGAATCGTCTCGCACGCAGACTCGACGACTTCCAGCCTCCCGAACAAGCCGGTTTCCGAAAAGGCTTCAGTACCATAGACCACATACATACCCTGCGGCAGATTGTACAGAAGACTGAAGAGTACAATTTGCCACTTTGCCTGGCGTATGTGGACTATGAGAAAGCCTTTGATTCCGTCGAAATTTGGGCGGTGCTGCAGTCCCTTCAGCGGTGCCAAGTTGACTGTCGGTATATCGAAGTGCTGAAGTGTTTGTACAGTAGGGCTACGATGGCTATCCGAGTACAGAACCAGAGCTCGAAACCTATCCAACTGCAGAGAGGTGTAAGACAGGGTGACGTTATATCCCCGAAACTCTTCACCGCTGCTTTGGAAGACGTTTTCAAGCTACTGGACTGGAAAGGATACGGTATTAACATCAATGGCGAGTACATCACTCACCTTCGATTTGCCGACGATATAGTCCTTATGGCAGAATCGCTGGAGGACTTAAGCACTATGCTCAATGACCTCAATAGTGCCTCCCAACGGATAGGTCTTAAGATGAACATGGACAAAACAAAGATTATGTTTAATGTCCATGTCACACCTATGCCGGTAGTTGTTGGAAGCACTATGCTCGAAGTTGTTGACGAGTACGTTTACCTGGGACAAATATTCCGACTAGGTAAGTCCAACTTCGACCGAGAGGTCAATCGACGGATTCAACTCGGCTGGGCAGCGTTCGGGAAATTACGACATATCTTCTCGTCAGGTATACCTCAATCTCTGAAAACTAAAGTGTACAACCAGTGCGTGTTGCCAGTGATGACTTACGGATCAGAGACGTGGTCCTTCACTGCTGGCCGTATGAGGACGCTCAAGGTCGCTCAGCGAGCTATGGAGAGGGCTATGCTCGGAGTTTCTCTGCGTGATAGACTCAGAAATGAGGATATCCGCAGTAAAACCAGATTGACCGACATAGCCCAACGGATTAGTAAGCTGAAGTGGCAATGGGCCGGCCATATAGCTCGAAGAACCGATAACCGATGGGGAAGAAAGGTTCTCGAGTGGCAGCCTCGTACCGGTAGGCGTAGTGTAGGGCGACCCCCCACTAGATGGAGTGACGACCTGGTAAGATATGCAGGAAGTCGATGGATGCAGGTGGCTCAGGACCGTGCTTTGTGGCATTACTTGGGGGAGGCCTATGTTCAGCAGTGGACTTGTGAAGGGCTGTGATGATGATGATGATGATGATATATATATATATATATATATATATATATATATATATATATATATTGATTCTTGTTAATGTGGTTGATTGAACCTGTCAGTGAGAAGTTCCTGATTTAGAGTTCCTTAATCTTGTGGTTTTGACCCATGGAAGTATGCTGGGACTGTAAGGCGAACTTTGAGATGGCATATGCTCGGCAAAAGTCATACCATGTCTTGTTGTATTTTGTGGCATTGTATTTCTGTGGTGGTTTTTCGGGCATGTCGCTATCACAAATCATGTTTTTTTGGTGGGGTTAACTTGAGTTCGTAGATAGTACTTCCCAAGATGTATCGCTAATGGTACTGCAGACTGAATGTGGTAGTTTGAGATAATGAGGTAAAATGAGGTAAAAATGAGGTAGCCTACTGATAGGTAAGACGATCAAAATATGATTACATCTAATTTTAATATTAACCGCTATATGCCGCTGTATTGGTTTGTGAAAGCAATTGCATCTCATGCTTGTGGCAGTGTGCGGGAGGACTACAATCCGCATTAATTTTGAAGCCATCATTTGAGATAAGTAGTGAAATAATGATGTGCTCTTAGGCTATAACCTGTTCTGAACGTGCGACAGCTTACAATCATATCACTTATGCAGTTGCGATATTCTGTATGGTAATGGCTTTTGTTGAAAGCTATACAAATTCGGATTCAGAGTTTCATGGAAATTGCACTTTTAGAGGAAAATGTGTTTATTAACAACTATTTAGTTCTCACAGACATATCAGACAGAATTATTTCTTTCGTACAAACTAAATGATTTATTTCGTATTATCATGCATTGCTGTGTACTTATACTCGTAGTGATGCATGCGCCCATTTCATAGTAATAAGTACATTCGAGTATAGGGCAGTGGCTAAGCTAATCATCGTTTCACTTGTCGTTCGTATATTTAACACGTACAAAATAAAATTAAAATAAAATCTTTCATTTTATAAATTTTTTGTGGATATATTTCTATTCTTGTGTGCAATAAATAAATAAATTTTAACAAGATTCAAAATGCGTTGATATGTATCGTTAGAACTGTAGCATGCAACTTAACAAAGCGGGAGTCAACGACTACACAGC
The DNA here is from genome assembly GCA_907164705.1 of Parnassius apollo. Classification (NCBI taxonomy): domain Eukaryota; kingdom Metazoa; phylum Arthropoda; class Insecta; order Lepidoptera; family Papilionidae; genus Parnassius; species Parnassius apollo. The sequence goes on from CAJQZP010001172.1 coordinate 6,228,443, forward strand.
CCGGGCTGTGTAGTCGTTGGCGGGAATATTTATAATAAATGGCACAGGAAGGCGAAGCGTTTTTGCATATATTGTATTATTGTCTGTAGCTCTAAGTTAGTAAGCTGAAGTTTTCACTATTATCTCAGTAGTCTGAAACATATGAATTAACGCGCATATTCAGAATGCAATGTTATGCAACAATTTTTTTTAAATAAATGTATTTTTTAATTTTGTTAGCCCCTTAGAAATAAGCCCATGAGCCTCGTAGATGAAAATTTTCGAAGAAATAAAACAGATACAGTTAATTTAATAATAATTTCATAATTCAGAAATATCACATTAACATTATATCATTCGTACGGGAATCTGATGTTCTTTTAGCAGATTTAATATGCCTAAAACTTCTGAATCAAGGGGAAAAACGGTATAAGACAAGTAGTGTAAAAGGTACACTCAACAGTTCACGTTCTCCAGGATTATCATTGCCTGACCACAGCATAATGTAAAATACAATCGGATCCAAAAACCGACACTTTTCACTTTTGAACATTAATTGCTGGTATTTACCGGATAATTCGAAACCAGAACCCATGAAATATTTCTTTATAGTATAGGGCGTCAAACGAGCACACAGACCATCTGAGGGTAAGTGGATGCTGTGGCCCGTTGACATTTATATTTATCATCAATTAAGAATCAAAATGCAGATGCGTTGTTACTCCTGAGAACTCCTAAGACGGAGTGCCTCGTTTCCAGTAAAAAAGTTCTCCAATTCTCAACACTCACCATACGAAAAACAGCAGCATGAAGCTGCTAATTTGCGCTGGATTTGTGACTGTGTGGTTCTACCACGGTCGAACCAACCCATTATATTATATAGTATAATAAGCTGGATCCTGACTCTACCACGTATAAAACTAAAAATAGAGCTGGGATCCTTAATTACTAAATAGTTTGGTCGTATTGAAATTATTAGGTAACTACGTTTTGCGTGTCTGGATTTTAAAAATAAAATTCGTAAAATAATGCAATTTTAATACGTTGTGGTAAACACAAAAAAGTATATAAATTTATTAGGCACATATGTGAATTAATAAATACATACAAAACGTTAACAGTAATGCCAAAGTAGCGAATAAGTTAAAAATAAGTAAGTACAAATCGAAATCAATGTCTAAGACAAGTAATCCATCAATACTGTATACTCCAATACAAATTCGTTTTTTTATAGGATAAGAGTGACAAGCGAGCGCACAATACACCTGATGGTAAGTGGTTACTAGGGCCCATAGACCTATACATCAATCTTCATTTGCTAATCAATATGCAGATGCGTTGTCAGCCGCGAGGACTAAGATGGAATGCCTCTTTTCTAGTAAAAAGGGTCTCCGGTACTCTACACTCACTACAGGAAACGCAGCAGCATTAAGCTTATATTTTACGCTGGTATTCTGTGAGAGCGTGGTTCTTCCCCGATCGAGCCGACTCATTCGTGCTAGAACTATACAATTAATATAGCTGCAGCATGGCTTTATGTTCAAGTATAAATACTTAATATTGTTACAATGTTACAATATTTGTATTGTAGCCCCGTGCCTCGGAAACACATAAAGCCTGTCCTGCATTTGATCTCTCTCCAGTCGTGTCGGAATACCGTCCCATCGGACTATGAGAGTGATAAAATATAGTAGTGGTAGTGATTAGAATGGTATGTGTGCTTGTACATTCATTTGGGCACTATAATCTTGTCCTACGCAGATGGATAGTCCATTAAGACTGGCCGCTTTCCAAAATTCGCATCGGATCGGAAGACATAATAATAACACTTGTAATAATGCCAAGTTTAGAATTTTAATTCAAATAATCGATGATACTATTCCACTTATGTATACCGACTATTTTAAAACCTAAGACTTTCCGGTAAGAAAAGCTAACATAATATGCGCCCATGTATGTCCGCATTTATAAGGAAATGAGCGTCTGCGCCCACCTTCAGAAAATGTATTAAAAATGCAGTAAATAAAATTAATAATATCTGAATTAATCGCATTTATTTTAACTTCTATTAAGACCCAACATTTAGAGAATTTCTCGTGTCCAGCACACAGTCAGGGAGCAGTTAAGGTGTTGAACGTCCTGGAGTCCTGAGTTATCCAAGCGTACTACGATTTATGATCTGATTTAACGGCGGGGCAATTTTGCTCCTGTAGACTGCAAGCTTCCCTAACCGTTAATAATGCGTGCAAATAGAATATTAGTTTCGAAAGGAAGAAAGAAACCTTTATTGCAAACTTTTACTTGCTTTTATTTTTTTGGCCACAAATTTTTGTGTTCTACCCACGATATTTAGTGCAAACAATTAATAAAAGAATTAAGTAACATCGGTATTAAATAACATATTTTGTAATCATTCATTTGTATTTACAATATTAAATATTTTTTGATTAAAAAGTTGGAATATGTTATAAAATATTAGATAACTGGGAACGCTAGCCGCCAATCCTAGTCAGTTAATAAAGTTACTTGTATATTCCAAAGAGCATATTATATACATTAATCATGGACTTTCCAGGGTTTTATTCCGCAAGACTGAATAAGGGTATAAAATAAGTGGACCCAATTGGACCCCACTTCACTCACAAATACGATTATTCAAATAAGAATTCAAATGTATAAAATTATTTTGTCACTTTGATTACGCAGACCGCTTGAAGTATTTTATTTACAGGTATTAATAAAAAAAAAGGAATGAAATTCATTTTACAAATATATTATGCTGAAATTTTATACCTTTTAATCTTTAAAGCTTTTATCCGGAACATTTAATTTAATGCTGCTTTGTCGTCGTGTTTATCGCGATATCGAAATTTAATTAATATTTATCCTGACCTCAGTCAAAAATAAAATCCACAAAGGTATTTACTAAAATACAAAAATAAGTGGGTAATATCGGTAAAGCCTAGAGAATATTATATACATTGACCCTTTATATCAATAACGAGGCTTTTCATCTTACTTCACAGAGATAATGCATCTGTTATTCACTTACCATCAAGTGTGTGTTCACGACTAACGTACAGATTATTTAATTTTTTAGTTATTCAGGTGTTCTCTTGCCTGATAGTGGATGGAAATAAGAGTAGAGGGAGGCCCAAGAAAATATAGATGTACTGTGTCAGAGATCATAAGGAGTGAGTGAAGATATGACGGCTAATAGAGGAGAATGGAAGAGAAAACATGCTATGCCGACCCCAAATAACTTTGAATAAGGACAGGAAAGAGAAGAAGACAGGTGTTTATTGTTATGTGGTAGCGGCGTAAAGGATCTTATTAAATAAATAAATCGACAACAAACTCGCAGTCTACTTGATGGTCAGTAGTTACTGCAATCCATATCACCTGCAGCAAAGTTCTAACAAAGAAGGCGACAGATGCGTTGTCAACTCTGAAGACTAAGATGGTATTCCTATCAGCCTATTTTAATACTGGCTCTCTACATTTTTCAAAAAAGAACACAGCAGTGCGAACACTGCTATTTGGCGGAAGAAATAGGTAAATGAGGAGGGTGATACTTGTCCATACAAACTTCTGGAAATAAAAGGAGTTCTGCCACCTAGGAAGAAATCTAAAAGACGTGAAATGAATATAAGAAATTCCAGAAAGATCGATGGCTTCTGATATATAGCGGTGTAAAATACGGTGATGAGGAGTAGCTTCAAAGGTGAAAGTCTGGTACTTAGAATACTAATTCACCTACCAAGCATGAACATTTTGGTTAATATGAATATTTTCTATAACACGAGGGGCACATGACCAGAAATGGGTTTCACAGAATTATGGAGGAGGTACCTCAGGAGACGGACAGAAACGTCTTCATAATAACAAAGAGTAATGAAATAAAAACTGCCAAGCATGGCAATTCTGACAAATATTCCTCCATTAAAGAAATCTGTGGGAGAGACTTTCGTTCTGGTTCTGGTTCTCTATATATTGACTTTTGATCGGATGTAAAGAAGATTTGTTCAGTTTTAATCTCAAAATGACATTGAAATTATAATATCTTATATACAAATTTCTAATACAAAAATATTATATTTCAAATTAATATGAATTTGCAAACAAGCAACAAAGTTTTACATCGTATATAAAACCGATTAATCGAGTCAAAATAACGAACTGAAGTTTTTCTCTTTGATCAAAAAATGCTCCGGGCTCGTTTTGATAAGCTTTGAATTAATAACCTGAATCCAGTACCTACTAATGTAGAATAAATTAAAAGTGAAGCAAAGTAATACACTCTACATACGTTTCGCTGCTGGGCTCAGGACTCCTATCATTTATGAAAAGACTAGCTGTTACCCGCGGCTTCGCCCGCATGGTCACTGGGAAATGAACTATCCATTGCTTTTTGAATTGAAAGAAAACTGAGTTTTATAGATTTTTCAGAGATGCAGCCATTAAAAGGAAACTGAGCAAAATTGATTCGTCAGCCTATTTAAATGTTTTGAAACGCAGCGTATAGGAGAGCATGAAAATAGCCTGTTTATTCCAAATAGAAATGGGATATTTTTTTAATTAAAGGAAACTGAGCATAATTATCCGTCAGGGATGCAGACTTTTGAAAAGAAACAGAGCTAAATTGATTCGTCAGAGATGCAGTTTTCTGAATTGAAAGGAAACTGAGCCAAATAAAAGATCCGTCAGAGATGCAGCATTTTGAGTTGAAAGGAAACTGAGCTTAATAGGTCCGTCAGAGGTGCAGCATTTGGAATTGAAAAGAAAGGGAGCTAAATAGGACATTTTGAATTGAAAGGGAAGATCTGTGGGAATTCTGATTAATTGATTGTAAGAATTTTGGAAAAAAAACTAACTGAGCACTATTTTAAGACGCTACTGTAAACAATGTTATATGTTTTTCCATTCGGGGAAAGAATGTGGAGATTCTGGGCAATTGACGCACGCGAACATGCTACATACAGCTGACCATGAGAGAAGCACGGTTTTTCTCAGTTGATCCCCGCTGCCTGTAACGTTTGCCCTAGCGCTTTATTAATTGTCATTGCAAAACTGAGCTTAATAGGGAACTGCAACCTTTTGAATTGAAAAGGAAGATCTGTCCGAATTATAGGGATCCGTGATATTATAACATTTTCATCTTTTCCTACGCCTGTCAAAATTGTAGCACCGATTAGGTTCCGTCCAAGATGTGTCGCACGCAGCCTTGTCCCGTTAGATAACCGAGGAGCATCTAAATTTCGAATTAGTATGACTGGGACGCCTAATTTTAATTGAAACTTATGTGAGGGCACACCTGACAACTCTAGAGAATTTAGAAACTCTGCGGGATATGAAGTGCTCTAATCTGTGTCCATAACTCTGTCTACTGACAAATACTCTGTTATTTCTCCTGCTATTTCGCTTAATATATCTGAATTTATTTTGTTAACGCTCTCATTTTTGGTGCAAGAATCTCCCTTTCACATACCATTTGTCTTCATGCATGTTGTTCGTTAAATCTGAATAAACGCTCGCAATTAATTCGGAATGACTCTGTACTAAATTACAAAAATCTCTCGTAAATTTAACGCAGCCCTCAGCATCCGTTTCCAACCGCCCATCGACAATTTTTAATAGTGGGTCAGCATAGTTTCATTGATATCATTATACAAATGCGCTCTCATATTCGTAGTTAAACTGAATTTTGTCACCTTGTTCCATAAAATAGACGACTTGAGGCATACTTTAATTTCATCTGCTGGTGTCTCCTTTTGAATGACAGGTAAAGTTTGGCGAAAGTCACCAGCCAGTAAAACCACCATTCCTCCCATTACATCGGTATTGCTGCGCAAATCCTGGAGCGTTCGATTTAGTGCTTCTACAGCTTTTTATTCGACATTGTACTTTCGTCCCACACTAAAAGTTTGCACTGTCGTAGCATTATACCTCGTGATCGTGAAGATCCCTAACTTTGGCTGGTGACTGGCACTGGACAGCTTTCTCCGTGGTTTCATCCCAGTGATTATCGTTTTTTAAAAGATGCAGAGCTTCACGTGCTTCTCTATAAGTTGCACATTCCTGATCGTTGACATTTTTGAGATCTATATATCCTGTAGGACCCCGAACATGGTGCAGCAGCAATCGTAAACAGAAACATTCAAAATTAGTTACAAGGACGGTATACACATGACTAAGGGCATCTGATGACTTTACACCGGGCCAATTTGCAACAGGCGCGCCTTGAATACGGCGTTTCCACTCCTTACTAGATGTGTTCAAGGTATAATAGCGGGGGACTTCAGAATATAACAACGTTTTTGCAAAGGGTTCGGTTTGAAGTTGAAAGAAGGCTGTTAGTGTAGTTTTTGGCGGTGATGCAATTCTTTCTTGGAAATTTCTTTCGTTGAAATATACACGCTCTCCATTTTCTAAGTGCACACCAAGGTGAGTAACTGTTGGGTGCCTTTCGTGTAAAGGGAAACCAAGGAGACGCCACGCTGCCTCGTTACTGCTGACATAACGCCCTGCTTGAAAGGTCTGTACTTTATTAACGGGATTTGCCTCACCTTCACTCCTGAGATTAAATATTGCTTGGTCGCTTATTTTATTTATGTACTTACAGATATACTTGATTGCGCCGACAGAGATGCATGCTTCTACATTAATGTGGGCATTAAACATTTTACATAGAATGGGCGAATACGGGACAATCCATCTAAGGTTTCGAACGCTCCAGAGCGAGTTTGATTGTAACTTTTCTGCCACCATCTTCGGGAGCTATGCGTCTGTATAAAGGGTGATTGTCATTATGCACTGTTTCTTTTAATAGCTGTTTAGGTAATTTCTTTGTACATTTTCCTTCTTTCATACATGGCGATATTGAATTTCGTGCTCCAGATGGACCGTGAATCATATTTCGGACGATGGTAACATACAATTCTTTATCTTGCTCAGGATCCGGAATCTCGGCGCTTATTATGTAGTCTATTTGGCTGGACCGCAACTTCTCTTTAAGATATATAAGAATGTGGGCATGCGGTAATCCTCTTTTTTGCCATTCAATTGAATATATGAAGCACTGCACCTCTCCGAAAATTTTCCCTTTGTTAATTACATACATTAATTTTTGTACTTTTAATCTAAATACTCTAGCAACTAAATAGTGTCTGTCAGTACTTTTTTGGCCCGTCATTAGCTCCTCGGTTATTTCTTTCCATCTGGGATTGCAAGTAAAAGTAACAAAAAGATCAGGTCTTCCGTAAGTTCGTACATAGGTGAATGCGTCTTGTGTGTACTCATGTAGGTAGCGGGGACTGTTAACGAATGATGAGGGCAGAATTACCATTTTAACTAATCTGCGTGAATGACGACCTTATAATCCTCTTCAGGTAGGTTTTCTAAAGCAGTTTTAAATGTTTTGACTAAAATGTTACGTTCATGCAAGAATTTTGAACACTGTGTCTCTCTCAATTCCCCGGATAAATTGGCAGCCACGGTCTACCACAATATCTTCGTCACCCATAAAATATACTTGAAAAATTTATGCTGTTTGTTTTCATCTGGAAAAAGTGAATCTATTCTATGATAAATTTGCCCTTGCACCGTAAATGTAGGCGAAAATCTGGCATTATTATTTCCCGGTCAACTCCGAAGGATGTCATTTGAAAGCATGAGTTATATTTCCGGATCCTGTTTAAAAAGCGCCGTGACACATTAGCATCATATAAAAAGAGAGTTTTCAAAGGTTCTTCTGGTTCCCCAAGTAACGGAAGAAACACTTTGCCATTAGAACAGCACATACCTGCGGTCTCATCTTTCCGTTTTAAAGCGCTGCAAAATCGACACGCCTTGTCTATCAGTCCAATAACAACTAACCTGTGATTTTTATATTCATCAACGGATCATAATTGAATGCCGCGTTATTAAAAACGGACCAATTGTTTCTTTGAAAGTTTTGTCGACGTTCAGCTTGGAGCTGTGCATTTGCATCTCTTCGCGCCTGTGTCTTTTCTGGTGTTTCAGATGCCCTTATAGTAGATTGACGCTCAGCTTGCTCAATGAGTCTGTGTTGAGATTCATCAGGTGTTTCCGCGGCTCTTAAGGCAGCCTGACGTTCCGTTTGTTCAAATAGCCTTTGCTGACTTTGAGCAGGTTTTTCAGTAGCTCTTAAAGTAGATTGACGCTCTGCCTGTTCAAGACGCCTTTGCTGACCTTGATCAGGTTTTTCAGTAGCTCTTAAAGTAGATTGACGCTCTGCCTGTTCAAGACGCCTTTGCTGACTTTGATCAGGTGTTTCAGTAGCTCTTAAAGTATCTGACGCTCTGCCTGTTCAAGACGCCTTCGCTGACTTTGAGAAGATGTTTCAGAAGCTCTTAAAGTAGCTTGATGCTCTGCCTGTTCAAGACGCCTTTTCTGACTTTGAGAAGGTATTTCGGAAGCTCTAAAAGCAGCCTGTTGCTCTGCTTGTTCTTGTCTTCTCATTTCAGCATCTTCTAAAGATTCTAGCGATCGAGCTAATCTTTTCGCTTGTCTTTGAGAAGATACTCTTGAAAGGCTGGACTGACGTTTGCGAGGCATTATGAAGAAACAAAAAACCTATTCATAAAAAACGTTAAAATACCTAAAAGGAATTAAATTTCCTTTTAAATATTTTTTTAAAAGCAAATCCAAAATATCTAAAAGGAATAAATATTTCTTTTAAATATTTTTTAAAATCAAAACAACAAAACCAGTTCAATACACAACACGAATCCGAAAACGATAGCCAAAAAAAATCGAATCAACTTAAACCAAATCATAAAATAAAATAAAATCGCAGAAAACCGAAATCGAAAGCAGTAGTCAATATAAATATAACCAACGAAAAAAGAAGTAGGTACCGTATACCCTATCTATGCTATTAATATTCCTTTGAAATATTGTTAAACAACCTAAAACAACGAAAACCAATTCACAATTAGACGAAATTCAAAAATGAAAGCCAATATAAATCTGAATGTATATGTATAAATCAACAAAACCGATTCAAGAAAATACACAAATACGAAAATGAAAGCCAATATAAATCCATGCAAACTTAACCAAATCACAAAGCAAATAACAAACAACCGAAATCGAAAGCAGATAGTCAAATAAGCTACGAAATAGAAACAATTTAAGCGTATAGGTACCGTATGCACTATAAATTGACGCGCGGCTCAACAGCGGGAGTTAAGTACATGTCAGGAAACATTTCGTTACCGCGTTTTAAAATATTGGTAACGACATCTAGCGGAATCAATTTAAACTATGTATACGTTAGTTAATAAGAACTCTCAAAAATATTTTTCTTATAATTTTGCACAATTTTTCTTATTGTAATACCGATTCATTCATAACCACATATAAGAACTGTATTCATTTCCGTTCAATTAATATACTAAGGCTTATTAATAAGGCTTACTAAGAACTGTTTCTACCACAGTTAAGTAATAGTTAAAGGTGAAAGCGTGACAGGTGGTGATAGTATTTCTGATCCATACTTAAAATCACGCCTGTAACCCTTACGGGGTAGGCAGAGCATCAACGGATTACTTAATACCGTCTGCGGGGTTATCGCCTATTCTGTGAATTACAATGCACCAAAACGTTTGAAGAAAATCAGCTGGTAAATTTTACGTTTTCGCTCTCTTCCCGGTCCTGCGTGGAAAAATACAGATTCATACATTTTTTATCTTAATTTTGGTAAAAAACATAATAATCCAGATATTCTGACCTTCTGTGTTCGTCCATCGTACCGTCGTCCGTCTTGTAGAATCACGGTGGCGCCACCTAGCTGAATTTAATTTTGCTAAATATTATATTTTCCTACGGGAATGAGATGTTTTCCGCGGAAAATGTAGCCTATGTCACTTTACAGCTACCAAACTATCCCCATACCAAAATTCATGCCATGCCGACGCTCTGTTGCGACGCGAAAGAAGGACAAACTTTTGCAACATATTCTATTTTCCCACGGGAATGAGATTTTTTTCCGCGGAAAAAAGTAACCTATGTCACTTTACAGTCACCGAACTATCCCCACACAAAAAATAATTTCATGTCGACGCTCTGTTGCGACGCGAAAGAAGGACAAACTTTTGCAACGTATTCTATTTTCCCACGGGAATGAGATGTTTTTCCGAGGAAAAAAGTAACCTATGTCACTCTACAGTCACCGAAATATCCCCATACAAAAAATCATTTCATGTCGACGCTCTGTTGCGACGTGAAAGAAGGACAAATAAACAAACAAACAAACACACTTTCGCATTTATAATATTAGTATGGATTAGTATGGATTATAGGGTACGACAATTTCGTGTGACATGTGTGTGACACTGACTTCACATCATGAGCTCCAAATATTTTTAATTTATCTCCAACATGCATATTTACCTCTATATTTCATTTCATCTATGATTACGTATTTTACCGTGCCGATTTATTTAATGAAATATTAAAGATAACATGTTTGCTGTAACCATTTACTATTACAGTCTATCTAAGGTCCACTTACGAAAATATGCCTCCCCATATATTGCCACATAGGAGGATATTTACCATAGTTGCCACTTGGCATACTGGTTTGTTGACCTTATCGCCTCTTACAACATAGTAGTTATTTTTTACACAGCCACTATACGGTTTGAACAAAATGTGTCATAACATTTTGTTCAACTTCTAATAAAGAGCTTGATTATTTTGTCGGTATTTAGTTAGCATAAAACAGTGCGTTAAGGTGAATTCCTGACCCAACCTCCTAAAAGCTTATTATATCTTCTCCTTTATGTGCTATAAATACTTTCTTTTAAAAATGACTAAAATACTTGATTACATGCATCTGTTGCTAAACGCAACGCTCTAATCATTTGAGGATAACACTAAAGGATAGATAATTAAAAAATCTATGTTCTCCACGTTTTATTTAAATTTTTAAATCCGTTTTTTCCCTTTTAATTGAAATAATTCCGAAAATTGTGTGACTTCTATGATAAAGGGGCGTGCGCAGAGTGCGGGCGGTATTACGCTGTATGCGTTCGTACGATGTGGCCGCGTCGCTGGTTGCCGCGTCCGTATTTCGCCGCAAACATAATATTATTTGAGTACCTACCAACCGATGCGCTTACGTTACGGTATATTGTAACTCGGCCGTATCTTAGAAATAAATCTTACAGCCGTGCGGTACGTAAACATGCGATAGGGATGCCTGCCTCCAGCATTTTTACATTTGCCCATTGATTTATGTGTTTTATAACTCAATGCATTTTCCTACTTTGTGTTTCCATTTAGTTTTATGATTGTACTTAAATATACTTTTTTATATAAACAAATATATAATAGGTACTTTGTGAATTGAATAGGAAGTGTTCAATAAAAATGCGTGTCGTTTTATGATTGGTAGATTTAATTAAAAAACCATGTTTATGTTTGAATAACAAATCGGTCTTATAAATTTGCGGCCGAAAAATATTTGCGCCTCGGCTGAGACGTACGAAATGCTTTATTAATTTAAATAAAAAAATCCATTAAAATGTAAAGCTTAATTAAAAATTGTTTTGGGAAACATGGACAAGTTAGAGTAAAGGAATATCTTTTACTTGGTTATAGATACCTGCAGCTACTTTACAATTTATATGCTTGGTTTTAAGTGAAGTTTGGATTTATTATTTTTTTATTTCTATTCTATTTTCTGAAAGGGTCCTAGGAAAGGAATTATCACTGCGTGTTGGCGAACTTTGCATGTCTTCGAAATATTTTTTTTCTTATTTCTCAGACATGCAGGTTTCCTCACAATGTTTTCCTTCACCACTGAGCACGTGGTAAATCAACACTTAAAATTGCAATTACAATATTATTGGTGCCGGCGGGGATCGAACCCGGTTTGCTCGCACACTGTGAAAACTTTAGCAAGCGCTAACCATCTGAGCTACCACGGCTCTTCTCCTCTCGAGCTAGAGACTTTATTTTATTTATCGTCAGGCCTGTTGGTCTAGTGGTTAGTGACCCTGACTGCCATGCCGCAGGTCGTGGGTTCGATTCCCACCCAGGACAAATGTTTGTGTGATGAGCACGATCATTTGTTCTGTGTCTGGGTGTAATTTATCTATAATATTTATGTATTTAGAAATATATAAGTATGTTTATCAGTTGTCTAGTACCCATAACACAAGCTCTGCTTAGCTTGGGACTAGATGGCGTTGTGTGATAGTTGTGGAATATTATTATTATTATATTATTATTGTTGGGGTATCTGTATAGTTTTCTCATCTGGTTGGTTTTTATAAATATAAATTAAAATGAAAAGATAAATATACATAAATATCAATAAAATAAATACAAAAAATATACAAATAAATAAAGATCCAACCATATTAAATAAAAAATAGTCTCCTATCTTTCTATCTATGTTTTGATCTCCTAAAACGAGTTTGAGTTGGTAAAATCAAGGCAAACTTAGGATAGGGTTGTCAATTATTTTTGATAATAAAACTAGTGAAATTCCGCGGTTTTATATGCACAAGCGTGAACGTAGTTAGAACATAATATAACCTTTATGTTTTACATAAATATCCTAAAAAACATATTATTTTAATATTTTACTAAGTACCTATAAAATTAACAAGTTTATTGCATTTTTATTTGAGTAATTTTTTGTGCAATTTCTTTATCTACGTCTATTTTTAGGAACCTTTATTTAGTCTGAATCATACATTGATATTACATTGATATACACTATATTACTGATTTACTTACTTATACGTAGTTTTCTTTTTTGCAGTTACAAATATCTTGTGAGGTTGAAAAAGGCAGTAATGAAAAAAATAATAAGAATAATAATAATTGACGTCAGCCACTTCTTTTCATAAAAATTTCAGATCATGGTCAATTAGGTTGCAGCTTCACCGAACCACAACTTATAATAATAATAATAACAGTAATAATATAATATTATTTTGTATTTATTTTATTTTATTGATATTTATGTATATTTATCTTTTCATTTTAATTTATAATTTTTATATATTTAAACATTTATATAACCGAACCAGATGAGAAAGTTATACGGCTCCAACGATTTTAGCGACGAACGCTTGGATTTATTTTTATAAAATGTCCTTTTGTCCATGTTTTCAGGCAATAAAAAACTGCTACAATATAAGAAGGTAAATTTCGACAAGTCACTAACGGTCGTTATAGCTCAGGTGGTATGTCGGTCGGGCGTGATATCGGAGTTCCGTGGTTCGCGTCTTGGCTTTGGTCCCGCTTTTTTTTCCTTTTTTTTTCAAGTTCCCTTCTTTTGTAAGAAAATCTATTATTTCAAACCCTTTTTTTTAGTAATTTTTAAAAATACGAAAATATTAACTTTAAAAATTAAAAAAAATATCTATTTAGTTACTAATGCTATATTTATTATTTTAATAATTACCTACCCAGTAGGTAAATACTAAAATAATAAATGTAACATTATAAACAGTAAATCTCCCTCAAACTCAATTTACTAATATTGTTCCTAAATAAGGAATAGCAGATAAAAGATTAGTAGGTAATAACTATTGCTCTTCAAAATTATATTTGACCTCAAGGTAAAACATATCCTAAAATTCAGTAGCTAAATAAAATAATAATACCTACTATTCAAGTATATTTTCAATATGTAAGTAAATGAAAATAACAAAAATGAAGCACCATTAGCATGTAAAGTTCGAATCCATAATTAATATTTCGACAAATATTATAATTTACACTATAAAAAGCTAATTTAATGTTAGCAGTATTAATTAGATAATATATTAGAATACATAATTCTAATATAATGCAACTAATATACCGAATAAAGAAAATTAAAATACATTTATCATTGTACGCCGTGTCTATTTCCATAGAATAGTTCATTGACATTGAAAAAATAATACTACGTTCGTAGCAGTAGGTGGCGTCTTTTGGCGATTTCTTACGCGATATATTGTAGCGAGCGTCGACAGACCAAACGCTCAAGGTCGTTCGCTGGAGGTAGCGCCTTAAAGTGTATTACACATAATATAGATATATATTAGAATAAGCACTGATTGGCAGATCAAAACTTGTTTAAATGTAATGATATAGTCGTGGTAGCTAAGGGAATATAAGAGCTCGTCGTACAATTCACATCACGCGAGCAAACCAGTTATTATATATGTTATAATACAATATATACTTTGTTGCTTGTTGTATATTATATTTAAACGTAATATAATTAAACTTTGAAAAAAGTTTTAAATTTGTATATGATTAACTTATATGTGCTGAGATACCAAATCCAAATGAAGATACTATTTTATACCACATAATTAAAAACAATATGATATATGGTCCATGTGGGAACCTTTAATTCTCCCTGCATGAAAGATAAAGAATATCTCAGATGATTTTTGAGAGTTACCCACAGTACAGAAGACGATTTCCGGCCAACGGTGGCTTTACACTTAAATTAAAAGACATTGGAGTGTGAAAAATGTGGGTGGTCCCTTATAATAAGGTTCCGTCACGGACATGTAAGGCACATATTATAAATTTTTTTGGAATTCTGCAAAACCGATAAACTACATTTTTAAGTACATTAATAAGGGCAGCCAGAGGCGGCTTTCGTGCTAGAAAACAAAAAGGGCGAAGTCAAGTTATATGAGAGTAGGCGTTATTTGAGTAGTTCGGAGGCAGTTTGGAAAATTTTACGGTTTTCCATACATGAAAGGCTTCCCGAAGTCATACATTTAGCTGTCCACCTTTAAAGTGGCCAACGAGTCTATTTTAATTCCGACAACTTAGCCGACAAAGTCAATAGCCCACCAAAAACGACTCTGTTAGCATTTTTTTGATTTATGTGTAACAAATAACTTTGCTAAAACATTTCCTTATGCCTTAGTATGGCAAAAAAATGAATTTGTGAGAAGGAAAAGAGGAGAACCCGTAAACGCATGGCCAGGAATAATGAAGGAACACGCTCTAGGTAGATTGTATACGGTTCACACGTAAACACACAGTGTTACCATCTTCGCTTATTTCTGCACGAGGTTAGGGGTCCATCATCGACTTGAAGAATGTAAACGGTGTCCTCCATCCAACTTTTCAATTAGTTTGCATGAAACTTGGGTTGCAAGAGGACGAAAAAAATTGTGATTTTGCCCTAGAGGAGACGGCCTAACTAACTTACCTAACTTTTTTCTATAATACTGACATTCTGTCAGATTAAAGACGCATTAAATCTTTGTGTAAAATACAAGGATAGACTATCAGAAGACTACAAACGACAAATGGAAAGTGTTTGTGGCAGTATAGATGAACATCTAGTAGATGAAATCTACAATAAGTTATGATTATAGTAAAATAAAACCTACAAACTCAGTATTTACTTCGATTTTTCATATCTCTAGTTGTGTATTATTTTGTTGCAGTAGTTTTGAAATTACACAGTATACCCAAAATATGCCAAGGTTTAGAAGTTAATCTCGGATGCCTCAAACTTTGGCACGGAAAAATAGCAGACACAGCATTCCTTCTTTGTTTGAGGAATGTTGGGAACACTACAGAAATACCCCACATTTCTGGAATGTTGTTTTGCGTGATTTTTGGTAAAATTAAAGATTCGCTATACACTTTCCATATTAATAGTATTATTGTGATATTTTTTTATATATGGAGTGTGACAAATGAGCAGTTTAATGATTCCTCAAATAGGGAATTAAAAAAGTATAAAGATTAAATAAAATGCAGGAAAATCTGTAACCAGCAAAGTAAGTTTACTTTCTTAGTGCAAGTAACTTTCTTATACTGTGTGAGTACTATCTATGAAAACGGTGTTACTCCCCAGTGCCTCGGAAAGCAAATAAAGCCTTGGTCCCACTAGTGTGAGGGAATAGAGAGTAGAGACTGCCATGTGCTTGCGCACACGCACGAGCACTATAACCCTGTCCTGAATAGATGATTAATACTCGAGTCTGGCCAACTTTCTCAAATCTCATTCATAATATCAAAGCATAGAAAATTTTTAGACAATATTATTTTTAGTTTAATATACAGTCACAGACAGTACAGTATAATGTTAAGTCGACAATAGTCGACGCATAGGAATTAAAGGCATATTATAAAGTTTAAACGCTGTTAAATGTTTATTAATACCATATTTAATAATTTACACTTTGCGATTGTAAATTGCGTAATTACTTTAACAGCACGTAAACGCGTCTCAGAAGGGAAATTGGTCAGTAGTTCTTCAAGAGAGCTTCGAGGGAGCGTCGCCTGTCGTGAAGGACAAGACCACCGCACTTCCGCAACACGCCTGCATGTAGTGCCACTATGGAGGGCGAAATTGAAGAGCTTCTCAAAGACTATAAGTCTTGGTTCTCCACCTGCTTTCAGAAAAAGTTACAGCCCTTATACGTCCCACTGCTGAGCACAGACCTCCCCTCATTTCTGAGAGGGTTTTAAAAACTTCGCTTTCAGAAACTTCGCTGCAGTTCCATCCTTATAAGGTACCGGAGAGTCATTCTAATATCGCTCATACTGGCGTCCGGAATGTAATCGGAATAGTGCCGGATAACACTTGCTCGTGGATCGTTACTTGAACTTGCATGTGTCTCCAACGATGACGTGTACAGCTACCTATTTCTATGGAGGTTCTCCTCTCAATCTCACTCAAAATCTCAGGTGTCTCGGAAATGATACTGCCATATTCGGTCTTTATTTTCAACAGTAGGCTCTTTCTGGCAGACAGAGATATTTCTGGCAAATAGTTTGGAGCCCTGGTTCCGCTCCATCACTTCTTCAATACGAGTTGTATTGAAGAAGTGATGGAGCGGAACCAATTGTTGTTCAGTTGCCTGCATGCTGTCAAATCAGCTGAAACTGCAGCTTCATCTCCCGTCTAACAATGCATGAAGCCGATGGATGCAGGTGGCTTAGTACCGTGCTTTGGCATTCTTTGGGGGAAGCCTATGTTCTGCAGTGAACTTGTTAACTGCTGTTATGATGATGATGATGATTTTAAAATTTTAAGCATTATAGGATAATAGTATTCTATAAATAAAAGATTAAAGGCTTAAAGATTAAGCAAAACTTGTTACAATATTTTTTTATGGTATAAGGGTGACAAACGAGCTCACAGTCCACCTGATGGTAAGTGGATGCTGTGGCCCATAGACACCTAATATTTATTTTTAATTAAGAATCAAAATGCAGATGCGTTGCCAGCCCTGATGAAGCTGCTATTTTAAGCTGGTATTCTGTGAGAGCGTGTTCCTACCCCGGTCGAGCCGACCCATTCGTGCCACAAATATAGCTGCAGCATAGATCTAGCACGTAAATAAATATTATTTTAATTAAAGTAACAGTATACCACGTTTCTTTTATGTAAGCATATATTTATTTACATTTTTTTCGCAGTCAGAATCCAAGCTAAGTGGCACATAAGTCTACTTAGGTTGGTTTTTGTCACACAAAAATAAAGGGTAAAAGTGTCCAGCAGTATGTACTCGTATGTGCATTTACAATATTACTCCCTTGAAGATTTGTCAAATCTGCTGTTAGTAACTCGATAATAAATTAAAAATAAAGCAAGTAGTTAAAAAATAATTTAACTTTTATAGAGAACATAGCAATTTTACTTTTAAACGTTATATAAAAGTCTTAAAAAATGCAAATTACAAGGTGTAAAGAGCGCAAAATCGTTTTTTCGCTCATCCGTAAACCTCAATTATTGAGTAACGATGTTATTCGATATCTGTCGATGTCAAACAATTAAGATAAAAAATTAATTCACAAGATATCAATTAATAATATAAACTTTAATACTCCGTGGTAAAATATTGTACACTACTAATGACAAAAAACTAAGGGCCATCTATTTCTTCACTTCAACGTTTTTAAGTTAAATAGATTTGTGTAATGTTGCTTCACATCATTACTTAGTAAAATTAATATTCAGCGTTTTGAGACAGTCCTCTTGCTGTTAGTCACAAAAGCCTTATTCGTCAATCAATAGGGTATACCGAGTACAGAATAGACTATATTCCGGTTCAAATTCCAAAAAAAAAAATATATATATATATATATATATATATATATATATATATGTGGCCGGTGAGGTAGGAAAAGGGGAGATCTCCCCCGCCGGGCAAGGCGTTCTGCCCGGGGAGCGGCCAACACTCCATGTGATAGTTCGGAGATGTTCTATATATACTGTTTATGATTCGGAATGTTGATAGCGTGATTTAGGCTTCGGTGTGTTTCGGTGTGCTAGTGGCGCGACCACAGCGCCGCTACATCACCCCCCTGCTCAGACCGGAGGTCGATAGTGCAGCCTCGTTGCCGACGAATGTGCAAGTGCCAGGAGATCGCCTTGTAGTCTGCGGTGAGTCGAGAAGAAGGCAAGTAATCTGCGAGAGTGCCGTGAAGCAAAGGCGAGCAGTAAGGCTCAGAGCCGTGCCGAACACTGTATAGCGCAGAGAGTAGCTTGAAGGAACAGGAAGCATTATTATTCCAGTGCTGCGATGAACCTTGTAAAGCTAGATGGCTTGCAGGATAAGAAGACTGCAGACGATATCTGCTCGGGAGCGAATGGGTGGGGGTATTCTATGACGATGATGAAGCTTGAGTTTCCGAAGGTTGTTTGGTTGCGTGTTCAGATCACGTCGGGTGGTCACCACTGTGGCCGGTGAGGAAGGAAAAGGGGAGATCTCCCGCCGGGCAAGGCGTTCTGCCCGGGGAGCGGCCAACACTCCATGTGATAGTTCGGAGATGTTCTATATATACTGTTTATGATTCGGAATGTTGATAGCGTGATTTAGGCTTCGGTGTGTTTCGGTGTGCTAGTGGCGCGACGACAGCGCCGCTACATATATATATATATACACACAACACACATACAAAATATATATATATATATATACAATCACAATTTAAAACAATTAAATTAATTAATACCGTTACCGTTATCGTAACAGTCTATTAAAGTCCACTTCTAACCATAGACTTCCCCCTTAAATTGCCTAATAAGGGGGATGTGATGAATGGCAACCGCAGTTTATTAGTTTTATTCGTTATTAGAAAGACGCTGCTGCCCATTTCCTGATTTCCTGATATGAGGTAGTGGATATTCTTAAATCGCCAATACACGGTATTATATTTTAATTATTCATTTATTAATCAATAACTACTCAGTATTCTTAACACTTTTTTGCTGTAATTATACCAGTAAGATACGATATTTTTTTATATGATATTTTAACAGAATACTGGGTCATTGCTTAAACCTACGAGGTTTGATCATGTCTTCCGTTGAGTATACAAAATAAGTCATTTATATTAATTATATAAACCTCAGTAGAATACAAATAGTGCTAAATAGTGTAAAACTAATAATATAAAATAATATTAAGTAATGAATAATGATAGCTTAATAAGTGCTGATTACCCGTGTGCTCGACGAAGAAGTAAAACGTCATGAGGATAGCTGCATGCTTGCGAAATAAAATATTGAAAAAGAGCACACCTACAAATTAAAAAAAGTCTGAATTTTGTCGAAAAATTTTTCTATTAATAAAATATGAAACTATTATAAATATTGCAATTATTAATAGATAATGTATAATGTAATCAAAATTCAGAGAATTGCAAAATCTCCTCTTTATATGTCTTATTGCTACTATTAATGATGATTATAAATATATCAATCTACACTGCCTGCATCTAACAGCCCTGAAACCTCCGGCCGCAATTCAGCTTAATAGTTCCAAAATGGCTGCATCCATTCGGACGACAACATACCTAATAGCGCAATTATGACAAGTCCCACAGCCATTTCTATTCCTATGTAAAGTATTAAAATTAATTTTTGGAATAAAAATCTACTATTTGGAGGAACTTTTCTTTTATTCTTTTAGGTGGTGACGTTTTTGTTATGTTCTATTATTATCTATGGAGTTTTCATTCATCATTAATTGATTACAGACTATCAAAAGTTCATTGCTGAAAATAGCCATCCCCCATTGATGGCCTCTTATTGGCGGGTTATAGTTGCCATATTCGCCACGTTTATCATGTAGACAACCGCAACCGAAGTTTTTTCTGTATATGAGCAGTGATCAGGAAGATAGTGATGTGTTGAATGTCAATCTCTACTTGTGCTGGTAGAATTCTTGACTTAAATAATTACTTCGATATGTTCGTAAAAGTACTGATACAAGAGTAGCCGTTATGCGTGCGTTCTCGATCGGGTGGTTCCGAGCAAGTGGCGTGCGTTGTGCGCTGCGCTGAGTCCACGATGGTGGTGGGGCTGATCTCGCAGAATCGTTTTGATGTTCACTACTCGGAGATACGAGCCGGGGAGAATAATGGGCTGTGACGTCAGGAACATATTCTCCGGGTTAGAACAGAAAGGCTTCAAGATGACGCAGTAAGGCTTCAAGATGACGCAGGAGACACTGGAAGAAGGCAGATGTTATTAAATGCTCTTGTAATTTTTTCCTTTGCGGTGAAAATGTCAGCAACTCTGCAATGACCGTTAGATCGTGGTCTTACGGTGATTTCTCTGCCCATCAGCCAGAGAAGAGGAGGTCGATTGACGTCCTTCACTAAAACCATGGTGCCTGTCTTCAGCTTTTCAACAGAAGTTTTCCACTTCGTTCGCTGTTGTAAAGCAGTGACGTACTCCTTGGAAAACCGGTGCCAGAAATGCTGCCGAAGCTTTTCGACTCGTTGGTAGCGTGAAAGTCGCTGGATGTTGCTGTCACCAATCTGAGGATGCGGAACTGTTGTGAGTGGTCGTCCGATCAGGAAGTGATAAAGGGAAAGATAGGAAATATCAGAAGGATCTGAGGATAGAGGGGTCAACGGTCTGGAATTTAAGATGGCCTCTATCTGACTCAGACACGTCGAAAGCTCTTCATAAGTAAGATGAGTAAGACCAAGTGTGCGATGTAAGAGATGTTTAGTTGATTTTACTGCTGCCTCCCAAATGCCCCCAAATGAGGTGAATAAACTGGTATAAAGGGGAATGCCCACTCTTCATAGACATTTAGCCATGTGTGCCCACATATAAACGCATATAGATATGATAATATACAATTAAAAGAATGAAATGGTTAAGAAATTGGTTTAAAAAAAGTCGGGAATTTTAAGATATAAAAGTTTTTATTTTCACAAATTCAGTTTTTTAACAACTAATTTTACCGATTTTATCGCGTTTAATTTCTTTGATTTTTAATTCCCGACGTTTCGGGTGCTTTCCAGCACACATGGTCATCAGTGTTAACTTGGAGTAACTTCAGCTTTTTAATAACTATTTATGGTCCGATATACGCAGAATGAACTTACTGTCTTGAAGTCTTGCGTGGTATGCTTGGGTTTAGTTTTAATTTTATTAATTACAAGGTCCCAAACAGGTGGGAGTACCCAGCTTCCTTCTCTATTGAAATTAGAATGTTTTTAATTTCAATAGCCTCACATATCATCCTTGGCAGAAATCGATGTTCTTTCGCGAGGATTTGTGGTCTATCAAATCTGATATTATATGTATCTTCTTCAGCGGCTTGTAGAATGTTCTAATAGGAGCTCGCTTCAAGATGTAGCCAATCTTGTCTGTACCACCTCTGAAATATGGTAGTACAGCAGGCACATGCTCTGTGCCCGACTTCACTCGGTCACTGTGACATAGGTGCGGGACCCGAAGCTTGTTGTCGTGCAGAACTTGCTTGACGTGCTGAAGCTCGGCAGCCAGGTGTTTGCGCTCACAGATCCCTTGTGCTCTCTGTAACAAAGAGTTGCCCACGGTAGCTAACTGTGAAGGATGATGGTGAGATTCACCGTTTAAATATTGGTTTGTATGGGACTTTTTTCTATATACAGTGTAACCTATGGTGTTAATAGAATTTCGGATGACTAACATATCTGGGAATGCTAAGGAATTATTTGCCTCTAGTATAATATCATAATCACTGAATGGAATTTAGCACAGAGTGGTAACAATGGATAAAATACATTGTTTTTTTTTTGCGCCCGAAGCAATTGGAAAGGGCTACCCTTTATGAAGGGGGGCGGAAAATGCATTACGCATACCACGATAGCCGGTCTATCGTGATTATGAGGGACTCACGGCCTACCGGGGGAACCTTAGTGATACCCTCTAAAAACCGCCTTTGGGGACCTGCAACTGGCTGTTTAAGCTTCTTATGCCGTATCGGAAGCGACCCTCTTTTGGGAAAAGAGGGCGCAGGAAAAATTCATAATTTCCTCCCCAATAAGCTAGCAGGACCTGTCAGCAGATTCCCAGCACTCCTACTGTGGTGGTGGGGGGAAGGCCTTAATAGGCAGACTTGTTGTCATAATGAGATGTGTTCCAAGGGTTTGGGTATGAAAGTGAAAGTCACATTCATACCCAAACCAGGTAGGAGTGTATACGCAAATCCTAAATCCTAGAGACCCATTAGCCTCACATCCTTTCTCCTAAACACTAATTGATGTGTGTAAGGGAATTAAGGGGGTTGACGCAAATTAAGTTAATTATTATTATAATATAGGAATTATATATAACTTTTTATTATTGCTTGCCTTTAATAATCACATTATTCCTGCCCACACGCAAAATACACGCTTAGACGTGGAGGTGCGGAAAACAGCCCGTCGTAAACTAACTAACTAATATCATAGTGAAGTTTTGATCAGATCTTTAATTTATTTTATGATTTTTTTTTATAGGATAACGTGACAACCGAGCGCAGAGTCCATCTGATGGTAAGTGGTTGCTATGGCCCATAGACATCAACATCTATCCTCGATTACGAATCAAAATACAGATGCGTTGCCACCCGTGAGGACTAGGATGGAATGCCTCGTTGCCAGGGTCTCTGGTTCTCTACACTCCCTATCCGAAACACAGCAGCATTAAGCTACTATTTTACGCCGGTTCTCTGTGAGAGTGTGGTCCTTCCCTGGTAGAGCCGACCCATTCATGCTACAACTATAACTGCAGCATGACCCTACCACGTACGAAGAATCTTATCTTATATATACAATCTTATACAACATTTGTATCATACACAATCAATACATTATCCAGGAATTGAGGAGGAGGCGAAATAGTAGTCTGATGCCGTGCCCAACCCAAATACCAAATTACTGTCAACATGGGCACAGCATCCTACCGTTCGACGGCCGACAATACAATTGCAACAATACCTTTTAATTGCACTTCTACCAGAATCATTGCCACTAATTAAAATATATATAAAATATACTTTACGACTGATGTGTCGACTTGCGATTCTAGCCCTAAGTAAAGAGCAGCTAGGGCTAAAATTTATTCCTTCCGTAATGCTGCTCCTGTGGTTGTTACATAATTCTATCCGGTAGCAACCATTAAATCTAATATGCTCACCATAATAGGAGCGAGCTTGCTTTAATTGGTATGTGCCACAAGCAATGAATATTAAATCATTGTAAGTTAAAACAGGAAATTCCCTAACATTTTAAGAGTCTACATTTTTATTTCTAAAGTCTGCCCTAGCTCTATTTAGATTTCGTTCCCTAACATACTCAGACAAATCATTATTTGTCACCATATTTTGGTGAACTATTTCAAGTATTTGAGCCGCATCATCCCTGTCCCTTATTTTAGTGTGAAATTTATTAATTAGAGCAGCAGCCACAGCAAAGTCTATCATCAAATGTTTAGAAGCCCTGTTAAAATAATTTTGGCGAAATATTTTAAATTGAGTTTTAAAAATGCCATTTACCACCTCGACTACCCATCGACACATAGTCACGGCTCTGGACTTATTAGCTTCTCTAGTCGTTAACTGAGATTCACCATCGGGTGGAGACAAAGGTACATGAACCTGATAACCACAATGTTCTAAAAGAGGCAATGAATCCCTAAAGCCTCTAACTAGGATGAATACATCTCCAGATACAAAATATTGCCTTAATGAACTGGATTCATCACCAAATTCATTTTTTATGATATCCGCATCTGAGGTTGTTGCAGGATAAGGGCCTAAAACATCTATGATGTAACCATCACTGCACAAAAAAAGGAAAGGCTTTATAAGATTGCTATATTTGTGTAATGAGTAAGTTTTTTTTCTGATATAAATAATTGGAACTTTTTTCTATGTATATATATGTACCATCAGCAATTATGACAGGCCTCCTATTTTCTCCCCCATAAAGTCCATTTGGAATGAGAAGATTTCTTTGAGCTATTTCTGCTCGGGATATATGATTTATGCCCAAATTCATAGGAACAAAATCCTGATTAATTATTTCGCGGGCCATATTTATAAGCCGCTCTAATGTGCTTCTTGGCACTTGCAATAATGCTGACATGCGTTCGTCACTATCTCCTATTCTTAACTTCATTAAATATGCAGCAAGTGCAAAACAACCCCTATGTTTACTTGACAGTCTAGGAACTACAGAGAGAATTTGTTGGTATTGTGCCTTTGATAAGCCTAGATAATGTTACGAGCTTGAGGTTCGTGACAATAAAAATTGCCGATAAAATTACCTAAATTAGCACTTTAATTTACTTTAAACAAATTAAATCTTAAAACACTAATAATTAAACACACTTATTCACTTTTATTCCGCTACGAAGCTTCGCTTGTTTCGCCAAATCAACACTACTCCCCCCGCATCTTGCAGCGCCTATATATTTAAATTAGCAAAGAAATATCCAGAATGTTCAAGTAAACACGCGGAAGGTACCGAGCGATCGAGTTTCGACTAGGCGCTGTCGGTTGAGTAATTTGTGATGTCATTTTCTCAATGCTCCCCTCGCTCTCGTTCCTGACACTAGATGGCGCTAGTGTATCGTTGACTGGAGCGCGTAACAATAATAATGTACAGTGTGCTCAGGCATACTGTCAATATTTTCAAAGTCTATATGATTATGCATATTATCTTTCAATAATGTAGCAAAATCTTCAATTTGTGCTGCACTAAATGTTTTAATAGGATTATATATTGATTCTCAAAGTAAATCCCAAGAGTTACTATTTAAATGGTATTTACAGATTCTACATTCTAGAGGTACATAGTAATTGTAATCGCAAAAAAGACGTACCCGCAACGCTGTTGGAACAATGAGTCGATTGGAGTCGTTACAACCAGGAAAAAAACATTGATTTTGTGTTAGTGGTGCTCTTACATAATTAGGCAGCAGTATACTATGTGATATATGATCTAAGCTTTGTTAATCTGGGTGCAATACATTACCGACTTCAGATTGCAACGAGGATGAACTGGATGATTCATATGGTTCCCGTTCTGCAGTTGAATGTGATGCTGCTCTATCAAACCTTCGCCAACAATTATGACACACATGGATGGCAACTGAAATAATATTAAATACAAAAGTGAAAAAGTGAACTAAATAAAAATAAAATAGATTTGTTTCCTTTAAACTCAAATACATATAAAATATTTATCAAGTTAATTGTTACTGCACAAAAGCAGATTTAATGGCCTATATTATTTAATAATTAAGCACTTAAAAACTACCAGTAGTCCAAAAACAATGAAAAATCAATTGTCTCATTACTTGGTAGTTGGTAAAAACGGTAGCTCTCTACCTGGTGGTGACAAGCTAATCTTATCGCCATGTTATAAATAAGCTTGTATGTTTGTCAGATATAGTTTGTGTGGATGTAATCAGAGTAAAAACATGTATCACTATCAGATATGAGCACACACACTTAATAAATTAAAAAATGTTGAACACGTACCTCACGTGGTGCAATTTGATGGGCAATTTCATTCCTTATGAGTTCCTCACGTGGAGAATCAGACCCAAACAATGTGTGTGATCTTATTCTCAAAAGTGACTTGCCACAGCTGATACATTCATGTCCATGACTAATAATTGGTGAATTTTCCTGTTCGCTAGTTGGATGTCGTATTTGATTCCAGGCTGCAGTCCAACATGCGTGGCATACTACACTATCACTCGAAACTTGTACCTAATAAAGAAGCCATAATTATTATATCTATTGACATAATTATAAGACAACTCAGTTAATAAGCACTGCAATTGTAGAATGAAGAAAAGGAAGACAAGACACATGATTGCAACTATTTATCTGATCTTGTAGAACCCATTCTTGAATAAGATTTCGCAGATCTGGAATTTCCAAAAATGGCTTCATGTTTTCGCTATATTTAAACAACAATTAACACAGCGAAAATGTCCTCTTGAATGAGTTACCGAGGGCTGGGAAGAAGTATGGCCGGCGTGGAAGCTGGGATCATTGTTAACAGTGGATATCGAGTCCAAGTTCGTGCAGGGGTTATTGAAGGAAGCGGGTGCGGGGTCCATGTTCAGGCCGTGGTCAGTAGGGTGGGATAAAACGGCAGAGTCCAATTATAACGCTTGTTCGTTACTTCGATAACAAATTCACAAAAATAAAAACAAACAAAATAACACGCAAATGAATTCTACATGTGACTATTTATATATATGACTATAGTCGTGAACTGAATTGTGATTTCATTCTATGACAGGGCTTAGCTGTCAGACTCGATGTTGCCACTTAACTGACATAAAATCGATGAAAGGATATCGATTTTTATTCGATTAATAATATCGTTGAAATAACAATCTTTGAGGCGCTTTAAGTTCTGCAGGCTTTTTAAAATATATTTTCCTTTATTTATTTAAATGCTATTTGAAATGTATTTTTAGGAACAGTAAAATTGTGCAGTTGCGTTTTGTTAAGCTTTAGCCTTTTGAGCGCCACGCCAGAAACGCATTACCGTGTCCTGTACGCCAAAGCGCCAAAACAAAATAGTGTTGCCAAGAGTTGATATATCGATAACGTGAAATAACTTGTTTTTGTTGGTTTTTTATGCTATAAATGACTCTTAATAAACTGTATGTTTTATTTAATCTTGTGCCGTCTTCCACTCTTTTTTATATATGTACTTTGTACATATAAACATATATAAACATAAATAAAAAACAAACAATAACAATAAAATAGTAGTAAACCACAGCACTTCTCTCCATCCTAATGACGACACTGTCGCGACTGGACGACAACGGCGTAGCTGACCTTCTTTTTTTGAAACATTCTTAGAATGTTGTGTATCGATTTCAAAATCGATCTAACCGAAATATACAGACGTCGATTCATAATATTTTATGTGTCGGGGAAGGCGTAGGCCAAGTGACGCACAGAAGAAAAGTCTTACACTCTTATGACAATGGGGATTTGATATGATGCTGATGCTGCTAGATGATTTTGAGACTGAGAAAGAAAATGGCACAACACAAAATGAAAAATTGCTCTTCACACCCTAAGTAAAAAAAACATTAATTGTAATTTTGTATTATTATTAAAAAAGGTACATAATTATTCATTAATCAACAATTGTATATAATTATTCGCACTAGGTAAATCAGCCTTATAATACTAAAATCTTGGTCATGGAATAAATAAACATATTTGTTCACCAATTAATCAAAAATTCAATTCATCAATCAAAAATCAAAATTCATCATCATCGACGCTTTCCAAAATCCGAATGAGTTCTGAGGAATCGTTCATGTTGCATTGCTCTACTTTTCTCGGTAATCACTTATGACGTCATCAGGGTGTCGTCTATCCTTGATAACGGTGCCCAATGAACTGATTTTCGATGACGTGCTAAAGATGCGCTAGAGTTGAGATATTAGATTTATTATGCGAATATAATCTGAAAACATTTTTTTATTCATGTAGCTAATTATAGTTTTATGTTTCTAACCTTTAATTTTATTCAAATATCAATAATAATAGCAAAAAAAAAACACCATTGAGCTGAATTTTGGATAGTTTTAAAGAAATCTATGCCTCCCCCGTTTGACACTAGCGGTCAACCATAGACGACTTTGGCGTGCTGGAAATAGTATTTGCTTAGATAAAAATCCATTTTTATTAGTTCAATGTTTCTTAGTACTTGTGACTCTAGAAGACTTGTTTTTTATACTCACATGTTGCTGGGTTATTCCTATTTTGAGGAGTGTAGAATTAAAATACCTGTAATAATTTTCCAATATCTATATTTCATATTTTTGGGAGCCGGGTTTTTTGTCAACTATAGACGTCGTTGGCGCTCAGGGCCCGCAGGTGTTGGGCAAGTATAGGCGACTTTGGCGCTCAAAAGGTTAAAGTATTCATGGTAAATCAGCTGGAAAGTAACTTGTTTCGTTATCATAACATAATTCTATTTTAAATGTATTGTTATAAACAGATAAGAATAACTTAACCGATCTTCTTTAAAAACAGATAAGAATAACAGTTCTTATCTGTTTTCAAAGAAGATCGGTTAAGATTAACAGTTAAATTGTGCCGTAGCATTTGTTACTCTCTAAAGAATTCATTGGAAATCAGCTAGTAATTCGCTTGTTTAATTATCGTAACATCATAATTATTTAAAATTTATATTAGCACTGTAATGATGACACCGTAAATAATCGATCGAAAAAGAGAATCGATTTTTTAAATGTGTTTTGTGATTGGCAACACTTTTTTTTTATTCACAAACTAATGACATAATGATTTACCTAATTTTTATTATTATGTTTCCGGTACTTTTAATTTGTGCAAAAATATTCCCATTGTTTGAGGATAAATGAATACCGCGATTAATAACCATAAATAAAGATATAATTTTTTAACAAATTCACATTGTTGGGCATTCCATGGCCGAAAATGGGCGTCCCCCTTTGAACTCTATGCCCTGGTTTGCAATGTCTGACTCTATGTCATTGTCAGATAATTGTAGGAACCGTCAAAGTTCATTGAAAGCTCCTAAAAACGTAGTGCCGTTGTCGTAACGTAATACCGTGTCATGAAGTAACATAGTACACGCGCTGAGGCTTGCCGCGACGTGCGACAAACCGATAAAAGGCGGCAAGGAAAGACTCCTTTTTTAGATCGGAGACCAACTCCAAGTGGACGGCTCTAACTGCAAAGCAGACAAAAACACAAATGTATGACTTCAATAGCTTACTATCTCTGCCTTTACGATCGGCTATTAGCACTGGCCCGTCCGAATCTAAGCCTGTGGTTAAAATGCGTCCCATCACTAGGTAGGTTACCCATGATGACCTGGATGGGCTTACCGTTTACGCGAGTACATCTAATACGAGTTGGTACGGTTTGTTTTGCTAAATTTCTACCATCGAGCCGCCAATATGTAAGTCTTAAATTTGCTAAAAGTAGTTGAGGTTCTGTATGAAAGAGAAAGAGGTGGTAGGATTTAAATATTATTTTAGTTAGGTAAGCTAAGATATATTGTAACTAGTAAAGAAGTTTCGGGTAACGTAATATTTTGAGTGTTGGGATATGTTGGAAATTGAATAATGGGGTTATGAAGAAAATCTGGACCAGACCACCAAAGTGTAGACGCGCTGATAGTATCAGCCTTCACTGCGCGAGATACGAGATCCGCAGAATTCTGTTTGGTAGACACATAGCTCCATGTCTGGCCGATCGTAGCCTCTTGCACCTGAGAAACTCTGTTACGTACAAAATGATCAAGTCGAGTGGGTTATGTGGAAAGCCATCCAAGGATGATTGTTGAGTCACACCAGAAAAATGATTTTCTAACTTGAAGGGTAAGGGACTTAAGTATCTTGGTATATAGTGGTGGTCTCCAATAAAGCACCACATAGTTCTAAGCGCGGTATAGTTTATGGCTTAATGGGTGCTACCTTATTTTTGGAGGCTAACAGGCGAACACGAACCGTTCCATCTCCTGCGACTGATCGAGCATACACACAGGCGCCGTAAGCCCGTTCGGAAGCATCTGTGAAAATATGAAGTTCAATCGAAGAAGCGTTGATACATGAAACCCAACAGGGAATTTGAATTGAGTTTAGATGAGGAAGCAAAGTGCGAATCTCAACCACATTTATGTACCCAAAGCTGCTGAAGTAAAATTTTGGCTTGCACAATGCATGGTCCAACGAGACCAAGGGGATCAATCATCATCATCATCACAGCCCTTCACAAGTCCACTGCTGAACATAGGCCTCTCCCAAGTAATGCCACAAAGCACGGTCCTGAGCCACCTGCATCCATCGACTTCCTGCATATCTTACCAGGTCGTCACTCCATCTAGTGGGGGGTCGCCCTACACTACGCCTACCGGTACGAGGCTGCCACTCGAGAACCTTTCTTCCCCATCGGTTATCGGTTCTTCGAGCTATATTGCCGGCCCATTGCCACTTCAGCTTACTAATCCGTTGGGCTATGTCGGTCACTCCGGTTTTACTGCGGATATCCTCATTTCTGAGTCTATCACGCAGAGAAACTCCGAGCATAGCCCTCTCCATAGCTCGCTGAGCGACCTTGAGCGTCCTCATAGGGCCAGCAGTGAAGGACCACGTCTCTGATCCGTAAGTCATCACTGGCAACACGCACTGGTTGTACACTTTAGTTTTCAGAGATTGAGGTATACCTGACGAGAAGATGTGTCGTAATTTCCCGAACGCTGCCCAGCCCAGAGTTGAATCCGTCGATTGACCTCTCGGTCGAAGTTGGACTTACCTAGTCGGACTATTTGTCCCAGGTAAACGTACTCGTCAACAACTTCGAGCATAGTGCTCCCAACAACTACCGGCATAGGTGTGACATGAACATTAAACATGATCTTTGTTTTGTCCATGTTCATCTTAAGACCTATCCGTTGGGAGGCACTATTGAGGTCATTGAGCATAGTGCTTAAGTCCTCCAGCGATTCTGCCATAAGGACTATATCGTCGGCAAATCGAAGGTGAGTGATGT
Organism: Parnassius apollo; assembly: GCA_907164705.1. NCBI lineage: Eukaryota > Metazoa > Arthropoda > Insecta > Lepidoptera > Papilionidae > Parnassius > Parnassius apollo. The sequence continues at coordinate 6,259,243 of CAJQZP010001172.1, forward strand.
ACTCGCCATTGATGTTAATACCGTATCCTTTCCAGTCCAGTAGCTTGAAAACGTCTTCCAAAGCAGCGGTGAAGAGTTTCGGGGACAAATTGGCACCGCTGAAGGGACTGCAGCACCGCCCAAATTTCGACGGAATCAAAGGCTTTCTCGTAGTCCACATACGCCAGGCAAAGTGGCAAATTGTACTCTTCAGTCTTCTGTACAATCTGCCGCAGGGTATGTATGTGGTCTATGGTACTGAAGCCTTTTCGGAAACCGGCTTGTTCGGGAGGCTGGAAGTCGTCGAGTCTGCGAGTGCGAGACGATTCGTAATGACTCTCGAAAACAGCACGTAGACGCGGCTCAGAAGGGAAATCGGTCTGTAGTTCTTCAAGAGAGCGTTGTCGCCTTTCTTAGAGAACAAGACCACCGCACTTCTGCTCCACGCCTCTGGTGTAGTGCCACCATGGAGGACGGAATTGAAGATCTTCTGAAGGACTTCAAGTACCGGTGTTCCACCCGCTTTCAGAAGCTCCGCTGTAATTCCATCCTCGCCTGGGGTCCTGCCGTTTTTAAGGTGCTGGAGAGCCATTCTAATCTCGCTTAGACTGACGTCCGGGATATCATCGGAATAGTGTCGGATAAGACTTGCTCTTTGATCGTTACTCACACTTGCGTGTGGCTCCAACGATGATGTGTACAGCTGCCCATAGAACCTCTCAATCACACTCAAAATCTCAGGTGTCCCGGAAACGATGCTGCCACACTCAGTCTTCAGCCTTGACAGTTGGCTCTTACGGGCAGACAGATCTCTGGCAAAGACTTTGGAGCCCTGGTTCCGCTCGATCGCTTCTTTAATACGAGCAGTATTAAAGTTGCGTAAGTCTCGCCGCATGCATTTGGAGATCTGTCTGTTCAGTTGCCTGTATGCTGTCAAATCTGTTGACGATTGCAGCCTCATCTCCCGTCTATCAGCCATGAGATTAAGAGTGTGATCGGAGAGTTTTTGTGTTCTTCTGCGGCGGGTCTTGCAGAACTTAGCTCCGACCGCATGGACAGTTTCCACGAGCTTGTCATTCACATCGTCCACTGCATTGCAATCTTGTAGGCACTGAAAGCGGTTGTGTAACTCGAGCTGAAAGTTTTCGGGATTTTGGATTAGAGCACGAGGGGGACGGAGCGTTGACTTCATTAGACGAGACCTCTCCAACTTAACGTTTAGGTGCAGTGTGCCTCTAACCATTCGGTGATCGCTGCCAGTTTTCACCTTGCGATCACTGAGACATCACTGAACAGTTGGCGTCTGGTCGTCATAATGAAGTCAATCTCATTTTTTGTCGAACCGTCGGGGCTCGACCAGGTCCACTTCCTGTGGGGCCGCTTCTGGAAGAAAGAGTTCATCATAAAGAGTCCCTCTTTCTCCATAAAGTCGGCCAGCTGCTGGCCCCTTCGGTTCCGTTGCCCTACTCCAAATTTCCCTAACTTCAGCTCACCGTTTTCTCTTGTGCCTAGTTTTGCGTTGAAGTCTCCCATCAACACCGTGTAGTGGGTTTTGGAGGAATGCATGGCTTTGGAAATATCCTCATACATTTCCTTCACCTCCTCATCGGAATGTGCCGAGGTTGGTGCGTAAACCTGTATGACCTTCAGCGAATACCGTTTGGTGATTCTGAGTATCAGGTACGCGACCCTCGTCGACACACTCCCAATCTTTACAACTTTGTTGACGAGAGACTTGTGGACGATAAATCCGACACCTCCTTGGGACAGATGGTCGCCCTCCCGGTGATAGAACAATCTCCCCTCTCTTCAGACCTCGGATAATCCTATAATACATTTCCAGTCGTAACTTGTCTATCTCTTCTTCCAGCTCCAGGATCTTCTCGTCAGTCCTCAGTGTGCGTGCGTTAAATGTTGCCAGGTCGAGTCGTCGTAGGTGGCAACCGAACCTCCACCGGAGATTCTTAGCACCCCCCTGCCCCGCCGTTACCATGGTCGCCACCGTAGCCAGGAATAGCGGGACCTCCGGGGACTGGGGGCCGTCTATTTGTGTAATTGTTCATGGGGGGTATATTGCCATAGTTGCCACGCTTGGCGAGCGGTTTGGCAACCGCAGTTTTTTTTGTCGTACAGTTGCTGTTATCAGGAAGATGCTGCTGCCCATCTCCTGCCTGTTTCCCTCTGTCGCCTTTTACGACACCCACGGGAAGATATGGGGTAGTGGATATTCTTAACCGCCACTACACGGCAAGGGGATCAAACACCTGCCTAATTAAGGATAAAATAATGCGTTTTGTTGTTTTGTTTTTAGCACTAGATTTAATTGAAAAGAAAAGGTTGTCCACATGTGAGTACCAGAATAGTCCTAGTATTTTGTTGTTTTGTTTTTAGCACTAGATTTAATTGAAAAGAAAAGGTTGTCCACATGTGAGTCCCAGAATAGTCCTAGTATTTTGCTTGGACATCATTAAGATTAGATAAGTGCCTTTTCTGAAGGCTTATTTTGGATATTGCGTACTGACTCTAAAATTTCAAGGCTATTAGACTGCCACTTTCTAGAGCAAAACTTGTTTTTTATATTATTCATTTAATACATTTGCATGGGATCGATTTAAAAAAGATATTCATTTGCAACGCTTCAAAATTTAAGACGACAATGCTGTTTCCTTAGTTCGTTAAGATAATCATTATCTATATGTTAAAAATTAATTAACTAAAATCCATATAAAACTGCTACTTCATCCATACTAATATTATAAATGCGAAAGTGAGTTTGTTTGTTTGTTTGTCCTTCTTTCACGTCGCAACAGAGCGTCGACATGAAATGATTTTTTGTATGGGGATAGTTCGGTGACTGTAGAGTGACATAGGCTACTTTTTTCAGCGGAAAAACATCTCATTCCTGTAGGAAAATATAATATTTAGCAAAATTAAATTCAGCTAGGTGGCGCCACCGTGATTCTACAAGACGGACGACGGTACGACGGACGAACACAGAAGGTCAGAATATCTGGATTATTATGTCTTTTTACCAAAATTTGGATAAAAAATGTATGGATCTGTATTTTTGCACGCAGGATCGGAAAGAGAGCGATAAAAAAACATAAAATACACCAGCTGATTTTCTTCAAACGTTTTGGTGCATTGTAATTCACAGGATAGGCGATTACCTCGCAGACGATATTAAGTAATCCGTTGACGCTCTGTCTACCCCGCAAGGGTTACAAGCGTGATTATAAATATGGATCAGAAATACTATCACCACCTGTCACGCTTTCACCCTTAACTATTACTTAACTGTGTTAGAAACAGTTCTTAGTAAGCCTTATTAATAATCCTTAGTATTGTTTAATGAACGAAAATGAATAGAGTTCTTATATGTAATTATGAATGAATCAGTATTACAATAAGAAAAATTGTGCAAAATTATAAGAAAAATATTTTTTGAGAGTTCTTATTAACTAATGTATACACAGTTTAAATTGATTCCGCTAGATGTCGTTACTAGGTTTTTAAAACGCAGTAACGAAATGTTTCCTGACATGTACTTAACTCCCGCCGTTGAGCCGCGCGTCAATTTATAGTGCATAAGGTACCTATACGCTTAAATTGTTTCTATTTCTTAGTTTATTCGACTACCTGCTTTCGATTTCGGTTGTTTGTTATTTGCTTTGTGATTTGGTTAAGGTTGCATGGATTTATATTGGCTTTCATTTTCGTATTTGTGTATTTTCTTGGATCGGTTTTGTTGATTTGGTTGGTATTCCTTTATACATATCCATTCAGATTTATATTGGCTTTCATTTTTGGATTTCGTCGAATCGTGAATTGGTTTTCGTTGTTTTAGGTTGTTTAACAATATTTCAAAGGAATATTAATAGTATACATAGTGTATACGGTACCTTACTTCTTTTTTCGTTGGTTATATTTATATTGACTACTGCTTTCGATTTCGGTTTTCTGCGATTTGGTTTAAGTTGATTCGATTTTTTTTGGCTATCGTTTTCGAATTCGTGTTGTGTCTTGAATTGGTTTTGTTGTTTTGATTTTAAAAAATATTTAAAAGGAAATTTAATTCCTTTTAGGTATTTTAACGTTTTTTTATAAATAGGTTTTTTGTTACTTCACAATGCCTCGCAAACTTAAGTCCAGCCTTTCAAGAGTATCTTCTCAAAGACAAGCGAAAAGATTAGCTCGATCGCTAAAATCTTTAGAAGATGCTGAACTGAGAAGGCAGGAACAAGCAGAGCGTCAGGAAACTTTTAGAGCATCTGAGACACCTTCTCAACGTCAGCAAAGGCGTTTTGAACAGACAGGGCGTCAGGCTGATTTAGGAGCTTCCGAAACACCTTCTTAAAGTCAGCAAAGGCGTCTTGAACAGGCAGAGCGTCAAGCTACTTTAAGAGCTACTAAAACACCTTCTCAAAGTCAGCAAAGGCGTCTTAAAGAGGCAGAGCGTCAAGCTACTTTAAGAGCTACTGAAACACCTGATCAAAGTCAGCAAAGGCGTCTTAAACAGGCAGAGCGTCAATCTACTTTAAGAGATACTGAAACACCTGCTCAAAGTCAGCTAAGGCTATTCGAACAAGCGGAACGTCAGGCCGCCTTAAGAGCCGCGGAAACACCTGATGAAACTCAACACAGACTCATTGAGCAAGCTGAACGTCAATCTACTATAAGGACATCTGAAACACCAGAACAGACACAGGCGCAAAGAGATGAAAATGCACAGCTCCAAGCTGAACGTCGACAAAATTTTCAAAGAAACAATTGGTCGGTTTTTAATAACGCGGCATTCGATTATGATCCGTTGATTGATTATAAAAATCATAGGTTAGTTGTTATTGGACTGATGGACAAGGCGTGTCGATTTTGCAGCGCTTTAAAATGGAAAGATGAGACCGCAAGCATGTGCTGTTCCAATGTCAAAGTGTTTCTTCCATTACTTGGGGAACCAGAAGAACCTTTGAAAACTCTCTTTTTATATGATGCTAATGAGTCACGGCGCTTTTTAAACAGGATCAGGAAAAAGCATGAGTTATGCTTTCAAATGACGTCCTTCGGAGTTGACCGGGAAATAATAATGCCGGGATTTTCGCCATTTATCATAAAATAGGCAAATTTATCATAAAATAGGTTCACTTTTTCCAGCTGAAAACGAACAGCATAAATTTTTACAAGTATATTTTATGGGTGACGAAGAAATTGAGGTAGACCGTCGCTGCCAATTTATCCAGGGAGTTGAGAGAGACACAGTGTTCAAAATTTAAAGATTCTTGCATGAACGTAACATTTTAGTCAAAACATTTAAAACTGCTTTAGAAAACCTACCTGAAGAGGATTATAAAGTCCTCATTCACGCAGATCGGACCCCTCGAGGAGAGCATGAAAGGCGCTACAATGCACCTTTGATAAACGAGATAGCCGTAATTAGTGGTGATCAATTTTCTTCACCAGACATTGTCTGCGAGCACGTGATGATACGTTGCAACGGGTAGCCGATACACACAAGTTTTATGACGCTCTGCAATACTCATTGATTTATTGCAAAGGACAAGAGGGTTATCATTTTCAAATTCCACTCATTAAACTGGTCACAAAGGAGCCTACTCCGAACAAAAAAGTATCATGTATGGATTTTTATGCGTATCATATGATGTTGCGAGAAAATGATTTTAACCTCTTAGCCCGGTGTAGGCAATTTTTTCATCAATTTTTGGTAGACATGTATGTGAAGGTAGAAAGTAAATGTCTCCGTTTTATATCTTTAAATCAAAGAAAGCTGCGCGTTGAGAATTATATACATTTACAAGGTGCAATTTCTAGCGACGCCAATGTTAAAGTAAAGATTTAGGTAAAATGCTAGAGTATTTAGATTAAAAGTACAAAAATTATTGTATGTAATTAACAAAGGGAAAATTTTCGGAGGAATGGCAAAAAGAGGATTACCTCATGCCATGACTACATAATAAGCGCCGAGATTCCGGATCCTGAGCAAGATAAATAATTGTATGATACTATCGTCCGAAATATGATTCACGGTCCATGTGGAGCACGAAATACAATATCGCCATGTATGAAAGAAGGAAAATGTACAAAAAAATCCCTACACAGCTATTAAAAGAAACAATGCACAATGACAATGGCTACCCTTTATACAGACGCAGAGCTCCCGAAGATGGTGGCAGGAAAGTTACAATCAAATCTCGCTCTGGAGCGTTCGAAACCTTAGATAACAGCTGGATTGTCCCGTATTCGCCCATTCTATGTAAAATGTTTAATGCCCACATTAATGTAGAGGCATGCAGCTCTGTCGGCGCAATCAAGTATATCTGTAAGTACATAAATAAAGAAGCGACCAAGCAATATTTAATCTCAGGAATGAAGGTGAGACAAATCCCGTTTATGAAGTACAGACCACTCAAGCAGGGCGTTATGTCAGCAGTAACGAGGCAGCGTGGCGTCTCCTTGGCTACCCTTTTACACGAAAGGCACCCAACAGTTACTCACCTGTTTGCTATGCACTTAGAAAATTGGGAGAGTGTATATTTCACCGAAAGAAATTTCCAAGAAAGAATTGCATCACCGCCAAAAACTACACTAACAGCCTCCTTTCAACTTTGTCAAATCGACGCCTTTGCATAAACGTTGTTATATTCTGAAGTCCTCCTCTATTATACTTGGAACACATCTAAGAAGGAGTGGAAACGCCGTATTCAAGGCACGCCTGTTGCAAATTGGCCTGGTGTAAAGTCATCAGGTGCCCTTGGTCGTATACCGTCCATGTAACTAATTTTGAATGTTTCTGGTTACGATTGCTGCTGCACCATGTTCGGGGTCCTACAGGATATAAAGAACTTAAAATTGTCAACGGCCAGGAGTGCGCAACTTATAGAGAAGCATGTGAAGCTCTGCATCTTTTAGAAAAAAGATAATCACTGGGATGAAACCATGGACGAAGCTGTGCAGTGCCAGTCACCAGCTAAAATTAGGGATCTTTATGCAACTCTCATATCATCTTGCGGGCTATCTAATGCACATGAATTGTGGGACACATATAAAGAGTACATGGCGAAAGATATTTTGCGAAGGTTACAGCAAACACACGCGAACATGACATACAATGAACACATTTATAATGAAGCACTTGGAAAAATTGAAGAAAGTAATGGAAATGGTAGGCAAAAAATTAAGCGACTTTGGAATGATAAGCCCTCAGCGAACAACCGAAAATGAACTAAGTAATGAAATTATACGCGAAACAAACTACAATATACCAGCTTTGCAGCAGCAAGTAACCGAATTTGTACCCCACTTGCTTCCCGAACAAAAACGAGTTTTTGACAAAGTATTAGGACAAATTGAATCTGGAAATGATGCACTTTTCTTTCTAGATGCCCCTGAAGGAACTGGGAAGACATTTTTGTTAAATTTATTATTAGCGCAAGTACGAAAAGATAGAAACATGCCGCCTGCACTGCAGATTCTGTTTTAAAACTCCCTCTAAATCTAGCCCAGGGAGAATCGCCGATCTGCAACTTTAGCAAAAATACTGCACGAGGTATAATGCTACGACAATGCAAACTTTTAATGTGCGACGAAAGTACAATGTCGAATAAAAAAAGCTGTAGAAGCACTAAATCGAATGCTCCAGGATTTGTGCAGCAATACCGATGTAATGTGAGGAATGGCGGTTTTACTGACTGGTGACTTTCGCCAAACTTTACCTGTCATTCAAAAGGGCACACCTGTAGATGAAATCAAAGCATGCCTCAAGTCGTCTATTTTATGGAACAAGGTGACAAAATTCAGTTTAACTATGAATATGAGAGTGCATTTGTATAATGATATCAATGCTGGAAACTATGCTGACACACTATTAAAAATTGGCGATGGGCGGTTGGAAACGGATGCTGAGGGCTGCGTTAAATTGACGAGAGATTTTTGTAATTTTGTACAGAGTCATTCCGAATTAATTCAGATTTAACGAACAACACGCATTAAGACAAATGGTTATGTGAAAGGGCGATTCTTGCACCAAAAAATGAGAGCGTTAACAAAATAAATTCAGATATATTAAGTGAAGTAGCAGGAGAAATAACAGAGTATTTGTCAGTAGACACAGTTATGGACACAGAATAGAGCACTTCATATCCCGTAGAGTTTCTAAATTCTCTAGAGTTGTCAGGTGTGCCCTCACATAAGCTTCAATTAAAATTAGGCGCCCCAGTCATGCTAATGCGAAATTTAGATGCTCCTCGGTTATGTAACGGGACAAGACTGCGTGTGACACATCTTGGACGGAACATAATCGGTGCTACAATTTTGACAGGCGTAGGAAAAGGTGAAAATGTTTTTATATCACGGATCCCTATAATTTCCACAGATCTTCCTTTTCAATTCAAAAGGTTGCAATTCTCTATTAAGCTCAGTTTTGCAATGACAATTAATAAATAATAATAATAATAATAATGGGGCTAATAATAGGGCGTAGGGAAGTGACGACCCCATCGCCCGTTGATGTGACGGTTATGTGACAAAACCGCTACGTCCGCGCAGTCAGTCAGCACCTTGCCAAGAGGTGTGAGCGCCGTGCCTCGGCAAAAATTGATGGTGCAAGGGCCCGCTTGTGCATATGGCCTCACCATGAAACGGCGCCGGGTCTGGGCGTCTCCCGTTAAATGACGCCCTGTATGGATGATGGAACATAGAAGATTACGCAAAGGGCCGCTGCCTGGAGGTCGTCAGGGCGCGTCTGGAGCTGGCGCTGGACGCGACAGCATGCGAACCGCCAGCCGAGCGCGAGGTGCTGCACGACCACCCAGCAGCCCCTCGCATCCATCATCCCCACCAGCTTGCTTGGTGTCGGCAGGGTCTTCGCAGGCCCAGCAATCGGCACCCGCCACTGGTGGAGTACGCCGCATGCGATGGACCATCAATATGAATTCAAACGCATTGCGGGCGTATTTTAGGGCGAAAGGGGGAGAAATTGGAGGTTTCGCGTATCGGGCTAGGATGCATCGTTTTTTTACTGAGCTGGAGCCATCTATTACTGTCACCGAGCAAAACCTGGCAGACCGAGTTCGGTATATCTTACGCTCAAATATATTTGATGGCGCCGAACTCGAACGGCTACGACGTGAGGCTGTTCCCTCATCAAATGAAAACGTTACGACTGAGGGTGCGGTGCCACAAGTTGCAGAACAACACGCACACGTGGATGCCGCCGAGAATACCCCAGTGGTTGCTGATTCAAATGATGAAGGAACATTCACCCAGGAACTAGAAATAGAGCAAATGAGGAGTACATTGGAAGAGGCGATTATGGAAACGCGCAGTACGCCTCTCGAAAATCGACCGCGACTTCCCCGCATAGCCCTAAGCAAGCGGAATCGGGCTGTCGTGAGGGCTCTGAACCCAATGCTGGTGACCTATTTGGAAGCCAGCCGGGACCTTTGCGAGACGGACTCAATTCTCTTTGGCGCCGCACTGGTAGTCTGCCGTATTATAGGCGCCAAACTTTCCACGGCTGGACGCACTACTGGACAAAGTAGTGCTATCCCAGCCTGGAGAACAAGAATTGAAGAACGTATCGCAAAGACTAGGGCCCTCATCGGCAGACTGATATGCTTCAGGTCAGGCAATACCAGGCCAAGGATTGTGCGCACCGTCAGGATGGCGTTTGCTGGGACAAATGTTAGTTTGTCCCAGCCGGATATAATGCAAAAACTGACGGAGCGCATAGACGACCTGAAGCAGAGAATCGCTGCTTGGGGAAAGCGAATTCGGCGATATACCGAGAGGTCGACACGGTTCAACCAGAATCGTCTCTTCCAGAGTGATCAGAAGAGGCTCTATAAATCATTGGAGCGACCAATGGTAAGTGGAACGGGCCCAGTACCGAATCAGGCCGACACGGTCGCGTTCTGGCGCAGCCTGTGGTCAGAGCCCGTAAACCACAACGAGGGCCCTTGGACGAAAGTTGTGGCGAGTCAGTGTGCGGGTATTACGCCCATGGACCCCGTCACCATAACGCCGGATGACGTAGCTGAGGCGGTCCGTAGGGCCCCGAACTGGAAAAGTCCGGGACTCGACGGGCTGCATCACTACTGGCTGAAGGGGTTCGTGGTGTGTCACACTGTGCTCGCCCGACAGTTTCAAGAGGTTCTCAACCAGAAGTCGCTCCCGAGCCTCTTCACTACTGGGATCACCCATTTGGCTCCTAAAGGCCAGAGTACCACAGACCCGAGCAAATACCGCCCCATCACATGTCTACCGACCATATATAAGACACTAACATCCATTTTGAGCGCGAGAATCACTCGTCACCTGGACTCAAATCAGGTGATGTCGCGCGCTCAAAATGGATGTCGGGGGCGGCGGTCGTGGAACCAAGGAACCACTCCTCATTGACGCGGTCATTGGCAAAGTGGTGAAACGCAACCGTCGGAACTTCTCCGCCGCCTGGATAGACTACAGAAAGGCATTCGACTCGGTGCCCCATACATGGCTAAAGAGAGTCCTCGAACTGTACAAGATAGACTGTACAGTTAGAGACTTCCTCGAGCAGTGTATGGGGCAGTGGAGTACGATCCTTTGTCATCTGGGCGAGCGGATGATGGCTGCGGAGAACCACATAAGGATAAGAAGGGGTATCTTCCAGGGCGATTGTCTGAGTCCAAAATGGTTCTGCCTCTCTCTGAACCCTCTCAGTACCTTACTGGAGGGCTCCGGGAGGGGATTTCAGCTACGGAAAGGAGGGACAAAAGTGACCCACCTTTTCTATATGGATGACCTCAAGTTATTCGCCTCCAGTCGCTCCCATCTTATGGAACTGCTAAACATCACTTGTGAATTTAGCAATTCCATTGGAATGGAGCTGGGGACGGATAAGTGTGTGGTCCTCCATGTTGAGAGGGGTAGGGTTGCTAACTCTGAGGGCATAGACTTATCTATGCCCGTCAACTTAAGGACCCTTTCCGAGTCTGAAACATACCGATACCTGGGTATGTCACAGAACATTGGTATCGATGAGGCTGGTATGAAACAGTCAGTTTGCGACGTGTTTTATGCACGCTTGACCAAAGTGCTTAACAGCCTTTTGTCCGGTGTGAATAAGACACAAGCATATAACGGCTGGGTCATGCCTGTCCTCATGTATACCTTTGGCATACTCAGGTGGACTCAGACTGAACTTAACGCCCTGGATAGAAAAGTCCGCACTACCATGACGTCCCACAGGATGCATCATCCGAGATCGTCGGTAATGAGGCTGTACTTGCCGCGAAAGCATGGTGGGCGTGGCTTCTTGAGCGCGCTCACCATGCATAATCGCGAAGTGTGCAGCCTCCGTAATTACTTCCTGGCGAGATCGGATGATCCATTCTATAAGGACGTCATTTCTTGTGATAAAGGACTTACCCCTCTATCCTTAGCCAACGAGCAATGGCAAGACCCGGCAGTGCAGACAATTTCCGACCGGGAGACCGTATGGAAGGAGAAGGAGCTCCACGGGAGGTTCTACAAGTCTCTACATGGGCCTTTCGTAGACACAGTAACCTCTCTCCACTGGCTACGCTTTGGTGACCTCTTCGGGGAAACCGAGGGTTTTGTCTGTGCAATACAGGATCAGGTTATTAAGACCAACAACTATCGGAGATACATCCTAAAGGATGGCACCATCGACATCTGTCGAGCTTGTCGCCATCCCGGTGAGTCACTTAGGCATGTCATCTCCGGTTGTTCGGCGCTTTCTAACTCTGAGTACTTGCACAGGCACAACCTAGTAGCCAGAATTCTACACCAGGAGCTCGCTCTGAAATACGGTTTCGTGGATCGGAAGTTGCCGTATTACAAGTACTTGCCGGAAGCCGTGCTCGAAAATGATCGCGCCAGGCTCTATTGGGACCGGGCCATCATCACAGACAGGACTATTCTTGCGAATAAGCCTGATATTGTGCTGATGGACCGGGCACAGTCAAGGATATTTTTGGTCGACATTACCATTCCGTGTGACGAGAACCTCGTGAAAGCCGAAACAGATAAGCAAACAAAATATCTGGACCTGGCTCACGAGGTGACCGACATGTGGGGTGGTCTGCCGACCGAAATTATTCCTGTAGTCGTCTCTGCAAACGGGCTAATCCCAGTCAGCCTCTCGGGTCATCTGAGGCGGCTGGGACTACGTGGCGGACCGCTCCAGGCTCAAATGCAGAAGGCGGTGCTCCTCGATACCGCCCGCATCGTCCGCCGGTTTCTTTCCCTTTCCCCCTAACCCTCGGCCGTTTAGTCTCCCCTGCCGAGGGCTTCCATCTGGTTGGGCTTTTATTTATTTATGTATTTTCGTATTTATTTTATTTTATTGATATTTTTGTATATTTGTCTTTTCATTTTCGTTTATAATTATATATTTATACATCCCAACCAGATGAGAAAACTATATAGATACCCCACACATAATAATAATAATAATAAATCATTTATTTCGGACAACTTGTACATCCATATTGTGTTAGTAAAAATGGCTTACAAAATATGTTAGTATTTTATTAATTGGGATTAAAAATTATACTCATTAAAATAATAATAATAAATTAATTATCTACAATTATATTTGTTACCATAAGTGACCATCAGGGGAAAGGGTATGTTCCCGTGATCGTCACTCTTTGCACAAAGCACTTCCAAATTGGAGATGTATATCGGTTTGCTAATGTCTTCAGGATGCTATTGGAACTGTTCCTCACTCTGCTAATCAGGGAGCTCGTTTTTTTACGAATGATGGCATCGAAGCCATCAGATGCACTGCAAAACCGCGGCAGGCCCAACATCATCCTGAAGACATTGTTGTACTGGATTCGAAGAGTGTCTAGCGATTTCTTGGTATGCTTGACCCACAGATTTCCCGTGTACATGCTTTGGCAGTATGCCTTAAATAGCGTCACTTTAACCTCTTCTGTACAGCGAGAAAATCTGCGAGTCAACATGTTACCTCTAACCGCCAGAGCCCTTCGCTCCCTTTCAATATCATCATCGTCTTTGAGGCTGCTAGTAATGACATGCCCCAGATATTTAAACTCAGTCACACGTTTGATGTTCACGCCATTAAGGGTAATATTTGTTGAATTATTGGGACATTTACCAGCAGCCTCAAAGAGGCTGTCTTTTTTACATTGTATGTAAGCCCGTGCCTAGCAGCATACTTCTCACAGACATTCAGCATCTCCCTCAGACCACCGACCGTGGGGCTAAGCAGCACCATATCGTCTGCGTAGCTTATGCTGTTTATACTGACGCCATCAATCCGACACCCAACACGCATGCTACTCAGCCTCACGATGAGATCGTTTAGATATACGTTGAAGAGCCCAGGAGACGTCAATCCCCCCTGTCTCACCCCGCACTCCAACACATACGATTCCGAAAGAGAGTCTGCCCATCTTACAAATTTGGTCTGATTGGCATACCAATACTTTAATATATTTAGAACTCCAACCGGTACACCCCTATCACCAAGCTTCCTCCAAAGCAAGTTGTATGACACAAGGTCAAAAGCCTTAGAGAGGTCCAGGAAACAGGCATATACCGGGGTTCCGCGATCGGTGTAATAACGGACGGTATGCTTGACACTTACGATGGCGCTTTCCGTGGATAGTCCGGATCGAAACCCGAACTGGGCGTCATGGATATTTAAATAACTTTGCAAGCAAGAGTCGAGCAGACCGTCCAGTATCTTAGCAATGGTTGTTGCTAATGAGATGGGGCGGTAGTTCCCCATGTCCGAGACATCTCCTGTCCTGTTCTTCACAATTGGCACCACTACGGTTTTCATTAGGTCATGTGGCAAGTGTGAATGACTTATGCATAGTGTAAAAAACATAGACAGTACCCTCGGCAAGTGAACCCCCGCATACCTCACGTGTTCAACACTAAGTCCATCGTGCCCTGGAGATTTTCCACCAGTCAACTTATTTAATATATGCCTAATTTGCTTTGCAGTGATATGTACTGGCGGTCCACCCCCTAAGCAACCGGGCATAGAATTACTAGACGCGGTCGAGGAGCCATGTGGCGAGCGCACCCTGAAATGATCTCTAAACGTATTAGCTATATCAGTAGGGTCATTAATCCCGCCCACACTCACTGGGAGACCAGGCCTAACCTCTTGCCTTCCTGTAGCTTGCCAAAATTTATGAAAATTTTTAGCTGCTCTATGTTTAGCCAAAATATCCATTTTTAATTGTTCCTGATTATTCTGGCACCATTTCAGGCGACTTTTAAAAATCTCTCGTACATTTCTTCGTAAAAAATGCCCGAGGTAGGTCGATTGTATAGAACCCAAACTTTGAACTTAAGCCTGGCCTCCGCATGAGCTGCACGAACATGCTTGTTCCAGCCACATAGATGTTTTCTCTGATCATATTTACAGCAGCGCTCCCCACAAGTCTCCTTAGCTGCGCTACACAATATTTGTACAATGTTTTCATAGAATCTGTTCAACACAGCTCTATGCTCATTCAGATTACACGAACCATGACTGCACTCGGTAAACTCACTGGGGAAATCTATATTCTGAAGCCTTTTGTCACATAAGTCACGGTAATTATTTATTTGAGATTCACTTCTCTCACCCCATATAACTGAGCTACGTGGTATGCTTGACAACACTACTTTGGGCGTTACTACATTTAAATTGCATTCAATAAGTAGCGGTAAATGGTCTGACACAAAAACATCCTCTATGACACTCACATTAACAAGGGCTTGCGCAGCTGACATTGACACAATGCAATGATCAAGCCAACGTCTGCATCCGTGGACCTCACTAACAAACGTGTAAGTATCGGACTGCAATCCTAGCTTTTTTACGTCGGCACAAACCCATGACTGATCAGAACAGAAATTGTTTAGTTCTTTAAAAAACATCTCATTAGGATGAGCATTAAAATCACCTAAGACAAATATACTCTCAACATCTCCGCTTGCGACAATTGCACTTATTTCACCTAACACTTCAGTGAAAATTGGCAAGTTATCTAAAGAGTCGGTTTGCATATACACCATAAAACAATAATAGAGCGATCTTGTAATGTAGCCCGGATTGCAGCCAGCCGGGTACTTTTACATTCTAAGACTGTAACCTTATTAAAAATACTCTTCCTCCATAGAATAGCTACTCCCCCATGAGGTCTCCAACTAATAAACCTGCAGTCGTGTCCACAGCAGACTTACCACTATATTCAAAATTTTTAGATATAGTTCCTAACATTGGTATATCATGGGGCAACAGCCACGTTCCCTGAAGAGCTACTAAATCAGAAACTTCACAAATATCACGGATGTCATCTAACGAACGTTTAGCCGATTTACAATTGAAACTAACGAATTTAAGATCACAGTTAGGGCCTAAAGACATCACAAATTATTATTAAGCAACTTTAACTAAGTTTCTGACTTCGTTTTGTACATAAAGCGTACAAAACGCCTAAAAGTAATACCATTAGCATAAAGCGCAGGGGCAAACGTTACAGGTAGCGGGGGTCAACTTAGAAAAACCGTGCTTCTCTCATGGTCAGCTGTATGTAGCATGTTCGCGTGTGTCAAATGCCCAGAATCTCCACATTCTTTCCCCGAATGGAAAAACATATAACATTGTGTACAGTAGCGTCTTAAAATAGTGCTCAGTAAATTTTTTTTTTCAAAAATTCCCACAGTCAATTAATCAGAATTCCCACAGATCTTCCCTTTCAATTCAAAATTTCCTATTTAGCTCACTTTATTTTCAATTCCAAATGCTGCACCTCTGACGGACCTATTAAGCTCAGTTTCCTTTCAACTCAAAAGGCTGCATCTCTGACGGATCTTTTATTTGGCTCAGTTTCCTTTCAATTCAGAAAACTGCATCTCTGACGAATCAATTTAGCTCAGTTTCTTTTCAAAAGTCTGTATCCCTGACGGATAATTATGCTCAGTTTTCTTTAATTAAAAAAAATATCCCATTTCTATTTGGAATAAACAGGCTATTTTCATGCTTTCCTATACACTGCGTTTCAAAACATTTAAATAGGCTGACGAATCAATTTGCTCAGTTTCCTTTTAATGGCTGCATCTCTGACAAATCTATAAAACTCAGTTTTCTTTCAATTAAAAAAGCAATGGATAGTCCATTTCCCAGTAACCATGCGGGCGAAGCCGCGGGTAACAGCTAGTTACTTAATAAACTATATTAAAAGATAACGAAATCTGCTGCAAACAGTGAATTATGAATTTACTTTACTTAAGCTTTATTTCATCGATTTAATACTCTTTGAATAATATCGTCTCCCAGCCATAGCCTGGCTCTGCAATTCGAATTTGAATTGCAAAGTAACACTTGTACCTGAAAGTGGACCCTTAGAGACATCAATAATTAATTAGATATTTGTTTCATATTTGAGATTTGCAGTTATGAAATAAACACTGCTATATTATAATTCTATAAATATTTTCTCATCACATATTAACACGGGAAGAAACGTCTGACACTGCGATCACCAAACTATTTTAATGTTAATAAAAGCAGTTAAGAACATAATATTTCCTAATAACCAGTTTGAAGCAACAACATAGAAAATGTAGAGAACATTTATTTTCTTGAGAGCGGAAAAATTCTATTGAAAGCCTTAATTGACTTCATTTCTAGAACTCCACCGCAATCGCAAGATAATAATATTCAATCGCTTTAGAATTCTGCCGTGCCAATTTGCAGTTAAATATTATTTTTTTCATTATTTTCATTATCGAAGGCGATTACAACCTTATGGATTATTTTGTACATGATCATACCTGGTTAACTACAACAGAAAATTTTCATAAGCTTAATCGTGACAAACGAGAGCACAGTTTACCCGATGTTAGTTGGATGTAGTGGTCCATGAATACCTAGGCAACCTCGACTAAGAAACAAAACATAAATAAGTTGTTACTTCTGACTCCAGGCACCTGAAATGAAACACCTCTTTACTAAGAAAATGGGTCTTCTATCTTTTCATTCAATCTCAACGTGGTTCTTGTCAAGTCAGAGTGAACAGGCTATTTTTAGGCTAATTCATTGCGTTTAGTCATTTATGGCTTAATTACCAGCCTAGTACATTAGTAATATCAAGGTTTTTAATAGCAAAAATTGTTCACAAGCACACACGCAAGGCGCACGCATATACATTTCAGCCCATCACACATTTACTGCTAAACGTAAGCCTCCCCTATAGACTGGCCCAAAGTAGGACCCTGAACCACCTGCATCTGCATGTTTAGATCGTAGGTCATCACTACAGCTGGTGGGCGACTGCCAAAAACTGCCCTTGCCAGTACGAGTCTTATATTCGGGAACCATTCTTTTTTTTTTAATTTAAAAATAATATTAACAATGCTATAAACATTACTAATATTCCCCTTAACCACTCGTGGTAAGCTTAAATTGCTTGTGTTACGAGTGGTTCACGCCAGTAGTCGAACAGCGGATTCGAACCCACGACCTTTTTGAGTTCGCGGTCCGCGCCCTGCCATTAGGCTACTGTCGCTTAACTGTTCTCCCCACCGGTTGTAGGTTCTTCAACATATAAGCGGCAATTGCCATTTCAGCTTGCTGATACGCTGTGAAACTTTGAGCATAGCCCTTTTCATCGTACGCTTAGTGAATTGAAGCTTGTAGTTTTCTTATTCGGATAGGAGAGAAGTACCCCGTTTAAACCCCAAAAGTCATCACCGGCAAAACTTTCAACTTGAGGTTTATACGCATATGTGATTGGGCTTGTTGCGTTTAAAGCCGAGCTTGCACGCAGTCCAGCTGAGCTTGACTCTCAGTTGACCTCCACCATAATCTCTTTTTGTACCCAAATAAAAAATATTGCTTTTACATAAAAAGGGTGAAAATATGGAAATATGAAAAGAAACAAGAAAACACCACCAAAACTTTTTTAAGGGTTGTTTTTTTTTATTAATGAGGTGTCTTGAAAAAGAATAGCGAGTCTTCATTACCTACTTTTTAATTAAGAATTTTGTTAAGCAATGTTAATTACATTGTTTACATCTAAACGTATATAAAAATAAAGCAATATTGTTATATTTTTAATTATTATCTTTATATAACTTATTTTAAATGTTTCAAAGCTTCATCCAACGCCATGTAAACTTCTTGAGTGTTAGATGCTCATAGTTCGGTTGACACAGAAGCGCTCTTCTGTATCGATTTATGTAGGAAACTGCGTGTATGGACAAAATACGTCGGGGTTTATGAAGTCAGATTTAGACTTTCCTGTTAGATAGCTCATGGGCACTCCAATCATAAGTCGCGCTGTCGCTCCAGTGAACGGGCAGTACGTAATTGATATACGAAACAGAGACTACTGGGGTTCCGTTAGTAGCCTTCTAAAATAAAAATTATTAGCTTATAATCTTAATAAGTGAGAAAATATACTTAACCATATTTAAAGGTTTTAATTTTTTTGTGGCTTTTTAATGAACTGAATATCAAATAGTAGCTTTTTGGACTTTGTGTATTCATCACCTACTAAATTATTAACGACAAAATACATCACCGTTGAAGGAAAAATGAGTCTACATTTTTATCATGTAATATTTTTATGCTTCATTGTTTTACGAATATCATCACCATTATTATCACTCTACTTGATCTAATTCTTAATGCTTGTCTCAAATTGGTAGGCCTTTGAAAAAACAGACATATAATAACCAGGCCAACTGTAATGAGCAACATAAAAGGGTTAACATGAAATGTTGTAGCCCACATCACACAGTAATATATTTGAGTTAAGTTTGTAATAAAGAACAGTATAATTAAAGTTTTAGAGAAAGTTAAAGTTTTACACCCGTATTCACAAACAATACCTATATAAGTTGGAAGCAACACTATGCTAAGTAAGATATTTCTCACTGCGTTCGTCATGGCAGGCCGTTCATTTCATAAACAATACTTAGTGGACTTTTTGTTGTGCGGACACATAGCATTGAATGAGGCGCCGTGATTGGTTAACGTTGTAACGCGACTTCACCCTAGTTGAATGACAGTTAAACGTCACTCAACAACCAAGATATTATTTTGTCATTTGAATTCTAAAGATAGTTTACTTTTTCGTTTAATTTTCAGTATGAATACGAGTTGCTTGCCTATAATTAATGAGAAATCACCTAAAATATGGTAAGTTCTCATCTCAGCATTTTATTTTTCTGTTTGTTTCGTTGTCAATTTCGTGCAAATAATAACACTTGTTGTTTTCTTACAGTTCAAAGAAGTTACCATTTACTTCTTCGGAAAGGGAACTAATTGTCGCTTTAGTTCGTGAGCGGCCCATTATTGAGGACAAGCGTACACACGCTCAAAACATTGAATTAAAGAAGAAGGCCTGGGATGAACTGACGATTGCCTATAATGCACAGTCCTATGTTACACCTAGGAATCACATACAATTAAAAAGATGTTGGGAAAATATAAAATCTCAAAGAAAGAAGGAGCTTTCTCTTGAATCAATTAATATGAGACGTACAGGCGGAGGACCACCAGAAAGTGCTTTATTATCAGATAATGTTGTGGATGCAATTTGTCCATTTATAAATTTAACTGTTCCAGGGGTTATTGACTCCAATTCTATAGAAAGTTAGTATAAATGGTCAGAATACCTAATTTACCTGGTAAAATTTATAATTATTATCAATGACTATATATATTGATACTTGATATGATAACTTGACACAAAGTGAAGTAGATGTAAAAAAAGGAACTAATAATAACAACGGTAAGGCAATATACATAAATATTATATTTCCTGAAGGGATGGGCATAGGTGTTCTCCATTTGTAGGAATCTATATACCTATGTTTGTCTCTAACGACTTGCATTCCTCGCAATTTGTAGTCGTTGAGCAAAATATGTACATGAAAGCATTTTGTGTGTATTATGTCCAGTAATCATTATTTTATATTTCAGCTTTGAATCCTGAAGTAATGACAGAAAATGTTACTACAAAAATTGTTACCAACTTCGATGAATCTGAAAACTGTGCCGGGTACATTGAGGGTCTGTATGTTTTATTATTATCATAATATGTTGAAGTAGTAATATAAGCTTTTTATGTACAATACTTACATCAAAAATGTATTTTTGTTACAGTTCCGAATGTGGATACTAATTTTATGAGTGAAGTAGGTAATGAATGGTCCCTCTCAAGCAAAAAAAAGAAAGGAAATATCTACTACAACCACAGGTAACTATTTATTTTGTCAGTTTAGTAGCTGTGGCCAGGGATTGAACTCAGATGCTCCTATTTAGTAATAAAATAATCAATCACTTGCTATTGCAAGAACCTTGTTTATATGCACTTTATTTGTCGAACAGGTGTTAAGAAACTTTGCAGTGAGACGGAAGCAAGAATAAAGCGATGCACTATAAATATGCAACAAGATTCAGAATTGCATGCATTAAGGCTTAAAAGAGAGAGGATACTAATTCAACGAGAAGAAAATTTAATTGACTTCGAAAAACAACATCATGATTTACAATTACAAAAAATTAAGATGGAAATAGAACTATTAAAAAACAACTTGAAAATTGAAATACATTCGTTTTATTTAATTTAACTAAACATTAAAAATGGCGTGTTATAAATAATCTCCTAAATAACAGTCCTACTCTGTTGGATGATTGTGTACTTCCGTTTTGTCGAGTAGTTGTATAACCAATATCATCTATCTCTTCAACAATGCCATGAGATCTACAAATATTATATAAAACTGAAGTTGCTACTGTTTGTTGCCAACTTTTTTGATAAGCAAGGAAAAATTCTCTTCCAGACACCTATTGTTCTTTCTACAGTATTTCTTGTTTTTATATGGGCCTTGTTATAATTTTGTTCTGAAACTGTTTCGGGTTGTAGAAACGTGGTGTCAGTAAATATTTTTGACAACCATATCCACTATCTCCTAAAAGTATACCATCAATGACACCTTGTTCCATCTTTCTTTATAACGCAGAAGCTTGGAAAATTCGGTTGTCATGTACCAGGTCGATCAGCGACAATGTCATATATTTTTAGGTCAGGCCCACATACAATCTGTACATTTATTGAGAAGTATTTTTTACGATTTCTGAATACTTCCGCATAAGAACCACCAGGACTTTGGATTGGTATATGAGTTCCATCAATGGCACCGATAATACCAGGAAAGCTTGCTATGCTGTAAAAGTGTTCTTTGATTGTCTCAAGATTGCTAGGAAACTTCACAAATCGCTGCATCTTTAGACAAAACAGAAATGATACGTTTCTCACTATCCTTGATACAATTGGTTGGCTTACTTTTATGAGGTCTCCTGTAATCATCTGGAAAAAATGATGGTGTTAGTACTTACTTTAGATAACTTATATAATTACCATGAAACTACATGATGAACTAGTATTTAATTACATAGGTAACTACCTATAAGTATATCTATTTTTAATGTTAATTTTAAGAGGAATTATATCCTTTGTTATTATAGGTCATATGCATAAATATTATTAAAAAATAATGTGGATTTGAAACTATTGATAGGTAGATTAACTGAACTATTATTACAAACCTGGAAACTCCCAGATGAATAAAATCTTAAGGCCACTAGTAACTGGTAAATAGGAGGCACTGGAAGGCCTCTACTGGTAACTTTCAAAAGATCTGCATTTATTAGAAGCAGAAGTATATTTAATACGATATCTTTTGAAAACCTATAGCGACTTTTAAATTCATTGGCACTGTAATAATCAAAAGGATTTTAAAAGTTACGTATCACTTTTCTTGTGCTAATCGTTCTTTGCACGTTTATTCTCTCCAGGATATAATTATTAAAATCAGTTAAAAGTAGTTTTTCCGCATAGTTCCAACATACGTCAAACCATTTTCTTTCAATTTGTCAACCAGTTCAACCGATGAAAACCAGTTATCACCTGTAATATTTCTGTGAGTTTTCTTCACAGGATCAGCCAATTTCAAAACAATTTGTGTAGGTACAGACATCCCATCTCTTTTGTTTGTTCCAGTCTTTCCGGTGTAAATAAACGAATTATATAAATAATGTGTTTTAGCGTCGCACAAACACAACACTTTTATGCCGTATTTAGCTGGCTTGGATTTCATGTAAACTCGGAAAAGGCATCTATCTCTAAATGGGCATAACATTTCATCCGCAGTCAAGTGTTTAGCACATAATTTTTTACAGTTTCAATGAATTGTGAATATTTCAGAAATAAGCGCAGCCCTGTCGGTCTCTTTTCTTTCGTTTCTTGTCGATACATCATCAAATCGTAATGCTGATAAAATAAATAAGAACCTCTTTAGAGACATAGTGACTCTAAATACATCGCAACCTGTGCCACCTGTAGCTCATAAACTATCAACATCCTCATTTCCGGACTTGAAAACACCGGCAAGTAGCAAAAGTCCAAAAAATGCCTTCATTTCTAATAAACTTACGTGATCAGTATGCGATGCTTGGCTGCTATACTTCTCAGTAAATTCAGTAATTTTTTCGTTTGTGTGCAAACACACAATTTCGATCAGATCATCAGGAATCAGCAATTGCCAGGATTCAGTTTCCGTCATATTCATTTTCTCACGCGCTTCTCCTGCGAGGCCCGGACGCTGTGTGATGATATTGTCGCGAGCTAGGTGGATTTTTAGACCACTTGTATCTATTTTTACCCCTATAAAAACCAGGAGTTTGTATAGTTTCTTCTTTTCCTCACTGCTTGAACTTGAAGAATGCAAATCTGTACCTAATGTACTTTCTTCAGAACAGCTGACTACCTCCGCTTCCTCACAATCACTAATGTCTTCATCGTCACAGAATGTTGTTGTGGTGTTTTGGACGGTTTCTGAATCAGATTCTTTATCTTCATCTTCCAAAAAGTTGCGCAATATGATTTAAATTTAAAAAACCAGACATCGTGATGATTATTGCCTAAAAAAGATATAAAAATGTTTCAAAATGCCTTTACAAAAAAATTAACACTTTTGGTGTCGGGAGTGATTTTTGACCCCAGCAGTGTATGTACCTTCGCTTCCAGCAATATTAGAGCGACGAACGTCCGTCACCCGCCGCACCTCGCGACGTACTGAGATTACATAGACGCGCAAGAGTGTGCATGGTTAGACTAGGAAGATATGATGGAATATGTGTTCGCTTGGGGTGATTTGTGACCCCCGATACCAGTTAAGGGTTAATGCACAAGACAATTTTATATTCATTTTTATTCAGTTATTGTTTTATTTTATTTTTATTACTGTGTTTTATAAAAATGAAATAATATGATAGATTACATCTTACATAGTTAAATATACGATGTCAATATTTTTTTTTCATATTTTGTAGTTGTAACAAATCAGTAACAGATTCCGTTGTTTTTTTTTCGGTAACAAATTTCATTTAAATGTATAAAATGTTGACAAATGACTTACGATTCTCTATATATATTTTATATATTCGTTATATACTTTTTCTTTTCTAAAGAAAGAACCCTAAAGTTATATCATAATAAATTAATTTTTTTTTCAATATTTAAATAAATTAATGTCTGTAATAGGTATAAACTTGATAGCTGTTTCCAGAGATTTTTAAATTATATTTTGTATGCGATATAATTAATATCATCATTTATTACCACTAACACGTCTCCTTCATTGACATCTTTCCTACAATAAAATTCTAAAATATAAAATAAATCCTATGTATACATAGGTATCCTATAAATTATGATACGCCTTAAAACCGATTTAGAAACGATAGGAAGCTGTTTCTAGGATTGGTTTACAAACTGATAAGGAACTTTCATTCTTTAGTCAATTGAAAGCAAATTAAATGTAACCGTATAATATTTCGCCAATAATCTCAAAGAAAACCCAGATCAAATGCGAGGAAAATTCGAGTTTTATTAGAATTTATAACTATCGTAACCAGTATCTTAAAGCTTATTGTTTCCCTTATTTTTAAGGTATCCATTGAGGGCATGAAATGCGAATTTATCCCACTATAAAGCTAAATAAAAGTCGAAGGCTTTTTATGTTTATGTGCATTGATTGCAATTATAAAGATAAATAATAATTTTCTAGACGAAAAACACTACATAAGTAAAATGAATGATGTGAACTTATTAAGCGGATGTCGCTGACAAACGCCTATTAATTTAAACAGTTTAATTACACAAAACAACAATGTGCGTTGTAACACGAATATTTCACAGTTAACTGCCTATAAATAACATTTAATTAGATACTCACGCAGCGATCTGAATAATTGTTGTCATGTTGGTGAAAATGTGCGAAAAATATCGCTTTACCACGGCCAGAGGTGACTAAAGGCTTATCCTAAATGGTCAGTTCAGCGCAAAGTCAGCCACAGCAGCAAGCTGTTGAGAGAACGTTACATTGAATTACTTACTAATGTTACTTTTTATTCGAACATTTGGTGACCGATTAAATATTGAATAACTTTGGCAAGCTGTAATGTTTTGTAAAAATTTAAAGAGAGCCTTGAACATTTCAGTATTATTTACGCAACGTTCATAATTTAAGGGTTATTTTTAGGTTATGGGGTATGATTGCTGCCACACGTATGTTTTTACGTTTAAAACGTATGTATATTTCACGTTTAAAACTATTAATTTGATTTATGTAGATTCCAAATTAATAAAGTTGAACTAAAAATTTATAAAATAAATCATGACTGGCAACTATGTACATCTAAGTCTTAAAGTACTCTGTGGCTTGACAGCTAGAAGAAACAGTAATACAAATAAAATAAAAGTGTATTTTTAGTTTTTCTGAACCTAACTAATATTTATTTAATAAAGTTAAGATTCCAAATTATTACAAAGTAAATTAAAAGTATGAACGAAATTAATTATATTAAAGTTGTATCATGTTTACTAATTGTAACTTTAGCACCCATCCATCTTTAATTTTGAACTTAGAATGATATTTATTTTGAGAAGCCTAATGGATAAATGTTAAAGATACTTACGGACCGCAAACTTAAAGTTGTGAGTTCGAGAATCTGGCATTCAACTACTGTCATGTACCACTTAAAACAAAGCATATTATGTTTACTGGGAATAGAATTTTAGGCTAATTGAAATATTTGTAACGTTAAAAGAATAACTAGGATTTCTTAAAACAGTAAACTAATCTCACGAATTATCCTTGGTAAGATCAGTCTTTCCCGTGAATCAGTAGACTATAAAATCTAATCGGGGGCGACTGAAGTGACCTGATATAATGTAAAATAGTTCAGGTATGTTAGAACAAGAGGGATAAATTCTAAAATTACGCGTTTGTAATATTGTAATTTTCAATAA
Organism: Parnassius apollo; assembly: GCA_907164705.1. Lineage (NCBI taxonomy): Eukaryota > Metazoa > Arthropoda > Insecta > Lepidoptera > Papilionidae > Parnassius > Parnassius apollo. Next base: position 6,284,598 of record CAJQZP010001172.1, read on the forward strand.
TTCTTAAGTTAATCGGCCAGATGGACATTATCATCATTATTCTTAGGTAAGAGTTATTAGTTTAATTTCTATTAAGTTGTTTATGCCTGAAATAATGATATCGTATTGTATTGTGTTGTAGCATGACGGTTATGAGTACGGATAGCGAAAAACTGAAATGAAAAGTTTTGGCTTCGAATCCGTCATTTGACTGCTGTCGTGAACTAAAGTAATAACTGAAATAATTATTGTAGGCTTATTTTGGGGCAGTTACCTGATATATAGTTGTACAAAGCAGTAATTTGCTCAATATAAGAATTTTTAAGTTCTATTTAAAAACGGAAGGAGAGAAGGATCGTTTCACGTAAGTACGAGGGTGACATTGAAAGTTCTTACAAAATCAAAAACTGAACAAACTAGCAAGTTATTAGTTGTATTGTATCTTTTCAAAATAGTGTCCATTTATATCAATACATCGCTGCATCTGATGGAACGACTGAGAAAAGCATTTTGTCCACTCGTCCTTAGGGGTGTCCTTAGGGGTCTCTTTGACGGCATTTTGAAACGCAGCCACTGCTTTCTCGGCGTCCATAAAACGTTTTCCTCGAAGTTATTCATTTATTTTCGGAAATAAATAAAAATAGCAAGGTGCGAGGTCGGGGCTATAGGGCAACCCAGTGACCTAGTAATTCCACGTCTAACGTTGCCAAGTAGTCGATTGTTTGCTTGGCGGGATGCGACGAAGCGTTGTCGTGGTGAGGATCCTACTGCAAGGTCATTTCTCCCGAACTTTTACCAATTTCCAAGACAAGTGGCAAACAATTGTTAGTGTACCACTCTGCAGTGACTGTTCTTCGATCCTCTAAAACAATAATGATTTCTTATATTTACGCGAACACTACACATTGAAATAATACTAGTTTTTACGGAATTTATCGTGTATATTTAACTTTTTAAATACCCGACGTTTCGAACGCTTTACGGCACTCATGGTCACGGGCGGGACTGACATATGGACGTTGAACATCTCAGTCCCGCCCGTGACCATGAGTGCTGTAAAGCGTTCAAAATGTCGGGTATTTAAAAAGTTAAATATACGCGATAAATTCCGTAAAAACTAGTATTACTCTAAAACAATTTTCGCGTAATGAACTGTCCTTCCGAAGAACGAGGCCACCATTTTTTTCCCCACGCTTCGAGCTCTCTTCACTTTAGTTGGCAACTCCTCGGAAGGAAACACCCAGACAGCAAACTGTCTTTTAGTTTCAATATCATAACTATAAATCCAGCTTTCGTCACCCGTAAGTATGTCGAATACAGCATTTAAGTCACCTCCGTTAAATCTTTGAACCATTTCACGACACCAATGAACATGACGGAGTTTTTTAGCATCTGTCAAATTATGAAGTATCCATCGGGCACAAAGCTTCCTGAGCGCTAAATGTTTATGGAGGATTTTGTGCACTTGACTCATAACGATACCTAAGCTTGTCCGAATCTGCAGATAACTCATTCTTTTGCCAGTCTATCATACGCCGCACAACACTGATGTTATCTTCAGTCGTCGCTGTAGAAGACCGTCCCTCACGCAGATCATCGGTGAGATTAGTAAGACCACGTTTAAACTCATCGAACCCGTTGTAAACAGTGTCACAATATGGGACTTAATCGTGAAAATCAATCAAAGACTATCATAAATTTCTTGTTAACTCAAAAAATCATTGTACGAAAATTTTCTCGCGTTAAATTCGTGCTGACGTGACACAGACAATTTTCAATTTGCCGGCAAATCTTAAACAAATTACAAATTAATAAAATACATACACAATAATATTGGCAAAGAGCTCCATTTTCAAAATTTGAACTTTTAATTACATCGTTCACAAGTGGCCAGTTCTAAAAACTTTCAGTGCCGCCCTCGTAATAATATCAAGTGTGACCTAACACTAAAATAACAGTATTTTGTTGCATCTTTACTTAATAAATAAAATGAATGTAATATTTTTATTTGAACCAGTGGCATTTTTTCGTAGCCAGATAAAATGACACAAAATGAAGTGACAGTTGATAAACGGGCCTTTGTACACAGCACAGGCGCTATTAACATCTGGCACCAACACAGACTCCTTAAGCAAATAAATAAACTGGGGGAAAATTAAAAGCATAAATAAAGTACAGTAGATTGGGTAGTAGTAGATTTACGAGAACAAAATATAAAATAAAAACTTTTTATTGAAAGATATATCGACAGTCGATATTCATATTTCTACGCTTAGCCCACCGCGCGACCATCGTATGGCTGCGTCATCGAGCGAACGCGATAATGCTGGAACACTAACGGGAAACGTAAATGACCATAAACGAAGTAATTGCAATAACGCATATCAACGCTCAACGTCATTAAATTTCAATGCTATTGAACCGCGTTAAAGTTGGTGTTAATGTTACTTGAAGAATTTTTATATTTGTTAAAAATGGTTCTATAAAAACTCATTAGGTTTTCCTTCGTTTTTGTAATTCTTCGATAGTTGTTTCAATAGATAATAATTGGATAATTCGTCGCAGAGTATCATTTTGCAATGTAACGATTCATAAATCTTTTGAGTCTCGGATCCGATAAACATGACTCTGTTTGCAGAACCTCAAGAAACGTAATAACTTTTTCATTATTCTGCTTCATCATAGCCATACATGCGACCCTGTTGCGCTTATCACGCACAGTGAGATAAACGTATTGTGGCCGCTTCAACGCGTTATTTCGTGCGTTAATCTCTTTGTTGTACCGCCACTGGAGTTATCGCCAAACGGCAAACGGCATTGTTAATGTTTTTATCAAGTTAACGGGTTAAGGCGTGGCCACGCCTACATTTAACGTCCATCAACGCGATAATTAACGTCATTCCTCGTTAGTGTGGCCCCAGCATAAGATTATACAAAATTGATAAAATAAACAAGTCTAGAATTAATAAAATAATCATTTAATTTGTTTGATAATCAAAGATGTTGAGTTTTATGAAATAACAAATTTTTCATATTGTGTTAAGTTACATAACACATATGGGTACACTATATTTCGTTTAGTTTTCTTTATTTTTCTTGTGTTTTCTTCCAGTTCCAGTTCCAGTACCTAGTTCTTTAAATGAGTCTAAAAACAATGGTTCTACGTAGTGGCATAACTGCGATTCTTTTCCCAGATATTGAGTCCGCAATCAGGAATGTGAGATTATCTCAGTTACCTGGGATTTTATGAGCCCTTTGAAATGAGTCCAAACACAGTGATTCTATGTAGTGCCGTCACTGAGATCCTAAACTTACCTTTGGATTCTCGAAGTCTCTTTAGTCTTTCGAATATTGTATTCATTTCGAAAATTATATACGTTACCGTTAGACTTTTAAAGTCCATTCCTAAAAATAGGCTTTCCCAAAGATTGCCTCATAGGAGGGATATTTGCGTTGTTGCCACGCTTGGCAAGCAGATTGGCAAACCGCAGTAATTTTTTTATTTTAGTTGTCATTAGGAAGACGCTGCTGCTCATTTTCTGATTGCTTTCCTTCTGTCGCCTCTTACGACCACCCACGCCCGCCCACGGGATAATATGTTGAGGTAGTGAATATTCCTACTCAGCCACTACATGGTAAAGATGATTTAGAAAATTTCTCATTATAAGCATTTTTGTCATATTGACGAATTAAAATTCGGGAACAAATTTTTTACCTTTTTAAATATAAAGTATATTATATTTACTTATTTTGAAATACTTCGAAATTTGCTCTCTCTCTACTAGGAAAATATTATAATATTATAATTTTCTACCCACGCCAGAAAAAAAAATAATTCACTGCATTTTTAAAGAAAGTAACTTGCTTATCTATTTTAAGAAGTTTGAACACAAATGAATAGTCCTGCTTTTAGTAGAAAATTAAATTTCTACTGCAGTGTTCAGTAATCATTATTATCAATGTTAATTAAAATATTTACCGAATTCACCTCTCATTAGACTAATTTTAGTTGCACAGCAGGATTGACGTCTAACAAAAATGTCTAAATGTTCAGTTTTATTGCTGCAAAATTTGCCTATCTAATCTGTAACGTCTAATTTACAAAAAAATTACGTTATCTTTCATGTATAAGTAATTTTTAATCACATTATTGCTATTTACTTTTTTTGAAACTTGAAAATTACAAGAATAAAAGTCGTGTTGTTTCGGATTTTATTTACCACCAGTCCCTGGTACAATATGCAGGTCGGTCTAGCGACTGCTTCGAATCTGTAGCCGAATTGTCGCTATCGCTATCCTAGCGTTCTGTTATAATGTATCTATGTGTGTGTGAAATTGTTAGTTTATTGTTGTAATAATTGTTATGTATGCATTTCGTAGTGACTCACGATTGATTTTATGTGTGATGATTTCTCCCGCAATAAATGACAGTTCTGTACTGATTCCAGATATATTTATTTAAAAACAAGTTAAAGTAGTTAATTAAACGTAGTGCTCGCGTAAAGTTAAGAAATCATTATGATCATCTATAAGTTAACTGCTGAATGTTTTGCTGTTTGCCTTTCCTACCTAATGTAAATAAAGACAGTCGTTAACCGCAGAACCGTCACCTTCGCACCGGCAGCTTTCAATCACGACTATGTGCGATTTTGGCTTGGCATTTTCATTTGACATTTATTGTCTTACGCCAAAGACTCGTTATTTAATAAGCAGGGTTCATAAGTATGTACCTGGTAATCGACAAAAATGTTGGTCTTTTTCATTAGTGCTTCATTAGTCCACTGATAGATTCTGGCCTCGCCCATCATAATGTTTTCCTATATTTACGCGGACACTACACATTTAAATGAAATTAATTTTTACGGATTTTGTCGCTTATGTACGTATTTTATTAATTTATTTTATATTCCTAATATTTCGATTACTTTACAGCAACCATGGTCACGGGGGGAGGTGAGATGTTTGACGTTCCAATGTCATATTTAAACACCGCTACCTTCAGTTTAAAAGGTCTAAGCCTATGGAATTTAAAATAAGCTAATATACGCGATAAATTCCTTAAAAATCAGTTTCATTTAAAAGTGAATTAACTTGACTAAGTATTTGGTATAATGACAAGCTAAATAGATGCAATAAAATACGATGAAAAAATAATTTAATTACCTATGAATAAATTATTACAACATTTTTTATTAATTTGTAATTTTGCTCCTTCTATAGAATCTTTAATCTTATGATACCTCCCTCTATATCATTAAAAAATTATTTCAAATAATTTTTTTAGATTCAATTTTGTAGTAAAGTATCATTTTTACATACTTTTTGTTCACTTCACGCCTTATCACCTAAATTTCGGATTGGGTAGACGAATTTTTGTGAAAAGTGAAAAAAAATATATTTAATAATATGTAATTTCATACTTTTTCTTCAAATAGCTTAATATATTATAGCTTACTGATATTGTAATAGTATTATTTCAGACTGCACTTATTATCCATACGTCATAAAAGATATATAAAGGACACAATAGCACCGGTAAGTGTAATCCTGTGATAAGGATTAATGCAACACCTGAGAATGTGATTGCTCGAAAAAACGACGCTACAGATTACAGCACTGAAGAAGAAGATATAAGCTCAAAACGTGGTAGTCACTCATAGGCTGTAATAAATATCTGAGATTATATTTAATCAAATGGAATATCCTATACGAAATATGTATTAGAAGAATTTATTAATATTCGATATCATTTCTTGTTGAAAATCTGAGTTGTTAAAAATACTAAAGGGCAATTGTTGGATAAAAATACATTTTCCAAGGTGAATGAAGAAAACTTTTTAAAATTACTTTATGGATTTGGAAATTTTTGGCAAACACGAAAGCTCACACACACCAGCGTAAAATGGCTGCTAGATGCTGCTGTGTTTCGTATAGTGAGTGTAGAGAACCGGAGACCCTTTTTACTGGAAACGAGGCATTCCATCTCAGTCCTCAGGGTGACAACGCATCCGCATATTGATTCTTAATTAATTTTATATATATATATATATATATATATATATATATAATTAGAATTTTATTCCGCAAGATTGAATAAAATAAGAGGACCCAACTGGACCCCACTTTACTCACAAGTACGATTATTCAAATAAGAATTCAAATGTATAAAATTATTTTCTCATTTTAATCATGCAGACCGCTCGAAGTATTTTATTAACAGGTCCTTTTATAAAGAAGAATGAAATTCACCTTGCAAATATTTTCTGAAATTAATTCAACTCGGTATGGGCTTTATCAAGCAATTGCTACCATTTCGTACCTTTGAATCTTTAAGGCCTTTACCCTAAACATTTCATTAAACGCTGTTTTGTCGTCGTGTTTATCGCGCTGTCGTAATTTAATTATTCTTTATCATGGACAAGAGTAAAAATAAAATCCGCTTGTAAAAGTTTATTAAAATATAAAAATATAGTAATACCAGTAAAGCCTAGATAAAAGATACATTTACCATTTATGTTAGTAACGAGGCAGTTCATGTTTTTGCATGTGGTAGCGGCGTAAAAATGTTAGCTTCAAAATAAATATGAATTCTCAAACACATTACAAAGTTTTATTCACAACGTTTTCTATAAAGTTCAAAGTTACAGCCTATATACGTCCACTGCTGGGCACAGGTCTCTCTCATTTCTTAGAGGGTTTTTAGGGAATGAATGGTTCCGACGTGCTCCCCCAATGCGTGTTGACGAACTTCACATCGTCTTCAAAATATTATTTTTGAGCCGTGATAGCTCAGATTGTTAGCGCTCTCTGTATATCTCACAGTACGAGGACAACGCGGGATCGATCTTCGCCGGCACCAATGAAATTGTTGCAATTTTAAATGATGATTTACCACGTACTGCGGTAAAGGTGGGGTATCGTGAAGAAACCTGTATGTCTGCGAAGTAAGACAACGTTTTATGTAAAATGCGTGTAATAATGTGACTCTAGTCTTGGTGGATATGGTCTTACGTACTTGTCGCACTTACACAAAATTCTGTATGGTAGCTTTCACAATAATGTTGCGTACGTTTTTCCATGTTTTACGTATTTTAGGTTATAATAGTTTTTTCTTATTTTCTAGAAAACCTTTTAATGCGAGTGATATTGTTATAATCGATGACTAAACTTCTGCCAAATAAAACAATTTAAGCCCCAAATCCCAGCCAAATGAATCTAAATCCAACCTAGTAGTAGTAGTAGTAGTAGTAGTAGTAGTATATACTTTATAGTACACCACACATATACAACGAATAAATATATTACAGAGAAAACTTAATATATAAGTATGTACAATAAGGCGGTCTTATCGCTAAAGAGCGATCTCTTCCAGACAACCTTTGGGTTAAGGAGAAACTGGAATTAAGAACAGTAGGAGGTGGTGCGTTTTATGTTACACTTACATTCTAATATCTAAATAAACTAAACTATATTTGTTAAAATACCACAATAATAGATAAAAAAATAATAATAAAATAAACATACATATTAATAAATAGGTATATATATATATATATATATATATATATATATATATATATATATATATACGCATACATATATATACATAGATAATAAATAAATACAAAACAAAGAGGAAAATAAAAGAAAAACACGGAATAACTATCTGTTGCTAGAATTGGTTATCAATAACCACAAAGTGTTAGGTAATGATTCTTGACGTCAATTTTGAAACTTTCCAAAGTTTGTGCACGTTGAATTTGGAGTGGAAGTTCATTCCATAACCTTATGGTTTGACTCGTAAAAGAAAATTTCATAAATTTTGTTCGAAATGAACATGGTTCTAGAATTAATTCGCCGGCTGACCGAAGAACTCTATCAGGTCGATCATGACCAAGAAACTTAAAGTTTTCCTTCAAGTAGCTTGGAGTCAAAGGATTGAACAACACACAGTACAAAAGAGATTAATCGAGTGAGAATGATTAGAAATAGAATTTTTTTTTCTTGTTCAAAAATGCCATGTGGATTAATAATGTGGATTATTAAGCTTTGCATGGAAATTTTGAATCCACTGAATAAATTAAAAGTAAAGCAAAGTAATACAGTCCACATACGTTCCATTGCTAGGCTCAGGATTTCTATAATTTATGAAAAGGTTATAAAGCATGAAAATTTATTATATAAGATATAAGACTAAGATTTTACTATGACATCATATTATGAACCTAAATATAACTATATTTATACCATCTTTAATAGACGAGCGCGTAAATTACCATGCGGATTTATTCAAAAAAATTGCATTTAAAAATTGATTAAGACTACTTTTACGGATTTTATCGCGTTTAATTTTACTTTTAATATTTTTATTTTTAATTCGCGACGTTTTGGACGCTTTCCAGCACCCATGGTCACGGGCTAATACATAGTCAGTAATCTATGGTCACGGGGGACTGAGGTGACTGACGTCCCGATGTCATTGTTAAACCCGGAGTACTTTTTACTTTTTTAATTATTGTTTATGGTCCGATCTATGCAAAATGAACTGACTATGTCCTGAGGTATTGCAGTGTTATGCTTGGGTTTAGCTTAATTTTATTGATTATAGGGTCCCAATTACGGATCTGAGACGTGGTCCTTCACTGCTGGCCGTATGAGGACGCTTAAGGTCGCTCAGCGAGCTATGGAGAGGGCTATGCTCGGAGTTTCTCTGCGTGATAGACTCAGAAATGAGGATATCCGCAGTAAAACCAGAGTGACCGACATAGCCCAACGGATTAGTAAGCTGAAGTGGCAATGGGCCGGCCATATAGCTCGAAGAACCGATAACCGATGGGGAAGAAAGGTTCTCGAGTGGCAGCCTCGTACCGGTAGGCGTAGTGTAGGGCGACCCCCCACTAGATGGAGTGACGACCTGGTAAGACATGCAGGAAGTCGATGGATGCAGGTGGCTCAGGACCGTGCTTTGTGGCATTACTTGGGGGAGGCCTATGTTCAGCAGTGGACTTGTGAAGGGCTGTAATGATGAATGATGATGATGATAGGGTCCCAAGCAGGTGGTAGTATTATAATAATTATAATATATTTTTATTTACTCTCACAATTTAAATTAACAAATTAAAGTATAATGTACACTATGGGCTGAAAGTCTGGTGTCTATACTAGACAGAAGTCTATGTTACGGATCACCAGGGTCTCCCCCTCAGGATATTATCAACATAACTAAACAACTTATTTGTTTGATTAACAATTGAGAGATATTGTATTATTAGTTACTTTTGTGTTACGGGGAAGAACCACACTCTCCCAAAATATCAGCGTGACATAACAGCTTAATGCTGCTGGGTTTTGTATTGGTGAGTGCAGAGAACCGAAGACCCATTTTACTGGATACGAGGCATTACACCTTAGTCCTCAGGGGTGACAACGCATCTGCATTTTGATTTGTAATCGAGGATAGATAGATGTAAATGTCTATAGGCCACAGTGTGCACTTAATATCAGGTCGATTGTGTGGTCATTTATCACACTTACTATAAAAAAAATGCATCGAACTAAACGTATCAAACATATAGGTGTGGAGGGATAGTCTTTGACTTTTGATAGGGTGTAATAATTGAATGCAACTGATTAATAATTTTAAAGTTATTAGTTATAGTAAATTCAATGTTTGTATTTTGTTATGTGAGCCATGGTAGCTCAGATGGTTAACGCTCGCCGTAAATATAACAGAACGCGAGTAACCCGGGTTCGATCCTCGCCGGCACCAATGAAATTGCTATTTGCAATTTTAAGTGCTGATTTACTACGTGCTTGTCGGTGAAGGAAAACATCGTGGAAACCTGCATGTCTGAGAAATAAGAAAAAAATATTTCGCAGACAACATGTGAAGTCAGCGAACACGCATTGGGTCAGCGCTGCGGACACTTCCTTGCCCTAAAACCCTCTCAGAAATGAGGGAAGGCCTGTGCCCAGCAGTGGGACGTATATAGGCTGTAACTTTACTTTACTTTTACTTTATTTTGTTATGACCATTATCTTCATGACCATGACTCCTCGTATATTGCCTCATAGGGGGAGATTTTTCAAAGTTTCCATACTTTGGTTAACAAGAGCAGTTTTTATTTTATCTAGTTATTATTGGGGCGACGATACTGCCCATCTCCTCGTTAGTTTCCTTCTAGTAGTAGATGTTGTTGCACCGCCACTACACGGTTTGATATGACACATTTTGTTCAACTTCTTATAAAGAGTTATATTAGAGTTAAGAGTGAATATGCATGGAGAATGGCAGTTGAACGAGGCTTTGTATTAGCAACCAAACAATACTGCCAGTTCTACTGCGCACGACGCCCGAACCCCCCCAGAGGTCGCCATCTGGTCCTCTCGCCCGGTCGCTAACCGGCACGATGGAGCCACCCTGGGATTTTTCGCTAGTTGGCGGGGACAGCCTTTCATGAGTAGCTAATTCACAAATTGGGCCCCTAACTACCTGCGGTCGGCCAGCGGAACAACGTGCATTGGATCCCGCTACCCTCCACAACCAAGCACCCGACACAGCAACAACAGAAGCTTCGCAATAAAAATATAAAAAATATTTGTCACAGAGCCGTGGTAAGTCAGGCGATAAGCGTTCGCCGTTAAATCCACATCATGTGAGCAAACCAGTTATGACCTCCACCAATGAAAATTGGTAATTTTTACGAAATATTTTTATTGAAAGAATGCGTGAGGATCTGCTTTTCTGAGAAATAAGTATGTTTTAAAGCCAAGAAGTCGGCCAACAAGTCTACGCAATGTTTTTTTTTGCTGACAAGCAAATTTTTCCCAAGGTGTTTTTTGCAATAAACAACTTCATTGGTTTCGGCGGACATTAAGGATAGCTCACGTACTTTGAAATTTATGACGAGCATTTAGCCTCTGAGCTACCTTGACGTTCGGTATTGTAAGTGAAAACATTACAGGATTCTCGATGAAACTCATAGAAATATAATATATTATACATTTATGCCGGATTAGAAAATACAATTGAGATTCGCGTAACATTGACGTGAAATTGAGATTAGATGGCTCCGTGGTGCAGTGACTAAGCGATGAGTAGCGGCGCTAAGGGCCGCGAGTTCGAATCCCGCACGGATCAATTATTTGTATGGCCTACAAATGATTGTCCCGTGTGTTGATGTTAGTCCTTGTGAAATTAATGTTTGTTAATTGAGTTCATAATACAGGAAAAAATCCTAGAGTGGTAAAAATTTTTTTAATAAAAAGACAAAGAAGCAAGAACGTACGCCCCTTTACCAGGAAAAATGATTTTCGATTTTCGTCACTTAATATACAAAACACTACTAAAACTATAAGGAAAACTTCACCGCCGATTTCCTGGTGTATTTCCCTCTGCCACCTCTTACGACACCCACGGGACCATACGGGGTAGAGGTTATTCTTATACCGCCATTACACGGCAGCTTGTGATAAATACGTAAATGTATTTTACAACTCGTTTAATACTACCGTAGAAAACTCAAACAGAAACATCAAATCGTAACATTTTACGATTGTCATTGAGGCAGCAAAGACATTACGAAATCTATAAATCTTCCAAACGTTCTCATATAGGCCAAAAGGCATTTCGTTGCGTATTCCAAACGTTTACAACGTTCCCATGTATGTCAATTTTAATCTTCTCCTTTATGAGAATGTACAGAAGTACATATTCAAATTAAAAAATCTGAAATACAAATACTTATTGGTATTAATAACTATTTTTGGGTAAATTATTAATTTATTATCAATTAAACGTACGTTGAGAGCCGTGGTAGCTCAGATGGTTAACGCTCGAAATTGTTAATTGCAATTTTAAGTGCTGATTTACCACGTGCTCGGCGGTGAAGGAAAACATCGTGAGGAAACCTGCATGTGTGAGGAATAAGGACAAAAATATTTCGAAGACATGTGAAGTACGCCAACACGCATTGGGGCAGCGCGGCGGACACTTCCTTGCCCTAAAATCCTCTCAGAAATGAGGAGAGACCTGTGCCCAACAGTGGGAAGTATATAGGCTGTAACTTTACTTACTTTAAACGTACAAGATAAATGGAGTTTTTTTACCATATCTTAGTCCTCAGAGGTGACGCATCTTTAGTCTTATTTCTTTGAAGTTGGTTGCAGGTGGCCATAGACTACAGTAGCCACTTACCACCTGCCGTTGTATCTCACTTTAATCAAAAAAGAGATCTATGAAGCTTACGATTTTATAAACACAGCAGTAATGACATACGTATGTTAAATGTGTTCGTTACCAACCAGCTTACAATGAATGCCACCTTAAATAGAAATCATCGGCGCATTGGGAAATACGTAGGAGCGTGTTACATCTTAAAGCAAACTTCCGTAAGATTATTCCATAAATCATTGAATATTAGTCAGATTTTACTATCCGCAAAGTGTGGTTCCGAAGTGTAATTTCTACACAATTTGGGAATTTACAAACTCAGTGGTAAATGTTGTCTCTCTTATTTCATAGGGATAACGAAATAATTATCGACTAAAACCCGCGCTAAAGAACAACATGTAGCTGATGATAAACGCCAATACTGTTTGTTGGAAGTATGTACTTCTTGTTGACTTAAATGACATCGGAAGTCATAAAAAATCATTGTGCGAAAATTTTCTCGCGTTTATTAATAAAATACATACACAATAATGTAGGCAAAGAGTTCCATTTTCAAAATTTGAAATTATTTTTTTATTATACCGTTTACTAGTGGCCCATTCCAAAACCTTTTACGGTCTTATTCCAAAAAAAATGTTTTGGTCCTGGTTTAAACCAAGACTGACAGATCCAGGTTTGTTACGGTATTAGCTTTAGCACCACTATCAAAATGTATTCTTATTTCAAAACGCAGACTATCCGTAGACTAGTTAGTACCAAAATTCGTCCTGGTTTAAATATCATCCACAGATAAGAAACAAGAAATTACATTCTTTCATTCGTTCCTACAGGTTTCATTCAATTGCAACGTTCTGTTTCGTTAAATATTAATATTACTTTCACACTTAATTATGCTTAAATAATTATTCATCAATACAAAAACATATTGTTATTTGTTTAGGTAAAAATCTATTGAACAATCACGACTTATACTTTTATTAAAGTGCTTTTTATAATCGTTTTCATTTTAACGACTCTACCGTGAAATGGAGTAAATTACATAGGTACCGCGAGCGCGTGATTAAAAACGTTCAAAATTGTTTATGTTGCGTCCTTATGTATAATAAGTAAATGCTCTTTTTTTAATACATTGCATTGATCTCAGAATTGTGGTATTGCAGATAGTAAGGTTTTATTTAGATTATTTGGATCTAATATAATAATGGAACAAAAGAAAAAAGGGGTTATAGTTAGTGCGTAGCAACGTTCTTATCCTCCTATCATCCTTATTTCGACTAAAAAAGAATGTTCTTATTATTATAGGAAATATTACGTACTTTTATTGCTCATTCAGCACCTATTTTAGAAGATAAGTCAACGAAAACGTGCGTAAACATTAAAAAAATAAAAGAGTGGAAGAATATAACTAATAAGTAAGTACTTATTGCATTTGTTGTGTACAAGTAGGCACGGTATTGTTTACAAGATTTATTATTTTATTTTAGATTTAATGAGATAACAGGTAAATGCCGATCAGATGGGGAATTGAAGTTAGCTTGGAAGATGATGAAGTTGTCGGCTAAATCAAACTTATGTACATATAGGAGGGAACGATCAAAAACAGGGGATGGCGAAAAACCACCATCACCTACTCCTGAGGACTTACAAATTATGGCAATTGTTCCTCACGACTTTGTCATTGAAGTTAACGATTATGATAGTGATGCAGTGGTAAATAAAATTACTTATATGTCTTACACATTTAATTAAAATGAAATAACTTTATTTTGTATACTAAATATATTTACTAAATTGTATAAATAATCTGCCATTAAGGCATACAATTTACAATTCAAAATTATTTTTCAAATATTCAAAACTTAATATACGTATGTAATAATTTCTTTTCAAGTAATTACATTCTTATTCAAAATTGAAATGTCATAAATTCATACATAGTGCTTCATATATCATAACATACATGTTACTAGATTATCTACACTTGTCGACTATAATTTTCTATTTTATAACTAATAACTTGTTTTACCTATTGCCTCGACCGTAATATTTCCACATCATTTAAAATACCTGATTCAATTAAGGGCAATATTATGTAGGTAATGACAGGAAAACATGATAAAAAATATTTTAGTGATTTATATTAGAATGCAGTGATTGTGGCTACAACTACACTACACTACACTAAAGAAATATTTGCTGACCCTAAGCCTTGCCTTAGTTTAAAAAAAAACTGACAGACCAGTAGTTATAAACATAGAATATCCAGAACCCAATGTTGTCGAGGTGCAAGGTAAATAATAATTATTGATTATTTATTAAAAAGCAAAATATATTATTATTATAGTTACAATTTTTTTTTATTTTTATTTTTTTTTAAAAACGTTACCCCTACACTAAGATTTTCTCTTGTATCGTAGGGGCAGTTTACAAACATAAATTGCACAAGGACAAACATCCAGACCCGGAACAACTATTTGTAGGCCATACAAATATTTGTTCCGTGCGGGATTCGAACCCGCGACCCCCAGCGCAGCCACTCATTGCTAAGCCACTGCGCCACGGAGTCGTCAAAATTATATTATGTTATACACAAGTTTGTCTCAATATTAAACATGTTTAATTTACTATAACCTTTATTTATATTAATTTTAGAGATATAAAACGATCCAACTACGGACACAGAAATGAAAATAACCAACAATGACACCGCTAATACAAGGGGCATTACAAAAACAAAAGACAGGAAAAAGGTCTTGCAAAATAGGTATGTTGAAATAATTACTTTAATACATCTCATACTTTTTAACATCTGAAAATTAGTATTTAATTAAACACTAAAAATGTTTCATGTTTAACAAATATTAAAAAGCAAAGTTAATATTAATTGATTGAAAAATAATTATAAATATATTTCTTTTGCCTACAAGGTCAACTTCCTTTCTAGTACATACTTTTATTACTTCATAATACTTATTACATTAAAAAAACTTACATTAAGTATTCTATTTCATTTTACAGCAGAGAAGATATACAGCAAACAATCATAAAAAGCAATACAGATTTAAAAAAAAAGACAACTAGAAATGATGGAAGAGGAACATATATACAACATTAAAAAAGCCAAATTGAAAGTTAAAAAAATAGAATTACAAATATCTTTGTTAGAAAGTCAAAAAAATACAAGTAAATTAGCAGCTTAATGCTACTGTGTTTCATATGGTGAGTGTATAGAACCAGAATAGAATAGAATGA